>OX243904.1:10982046-12419525 GCA_945859665.1 Anorthoa munda
ATCTTATCTGTCCTTTCCAATCTGGCTTCCGTAGAGGTCACAGTACTGTGATTGCACTTCTGAAGGTCACTGACGACATCCCAACGGATGTCGTCAGATGACCTTCAGGGCTATGGATAATAAATCTCTAACCGTATTAGTCCTACTTGACTTCAGTTGTGCATTCAATTCGGTGGATTTTGATATTCTACTTGGGGTATTACAATCTATTAACTTCTCGTCCTCTGCGTTAGCCTGGTTTGACTCATATCTTCGGGGTTGCTCTCAATGTGTTCGCCTTGATGAAATATTCTCTGATTGGTGTGATCTTACTGCTGGTGTACCTCAGGGTGGCGTTCTCTCTCCTCTCCTTTTCTCTATCTTCATAAACACTGTTACCAAGGTTATCACTTCCAACTTCCATTTTTATGCAGACGATTTGCAGCTCTATCGACATTTCTTGCTTGCGGACGTAGACGTAGCAATCAATGACATGAATCGTGACCTGGAGAAAATTTGTGAATGGGCTAAGTCTTATGGCTTACGAATTAATCCTTCCAAATGCCAGGCCATGATTAAAGGTAGCCGATGTTATCGCGCTGTGCTTGACATTTCTACTTTGACGCCATTGTCACTTAACGGCTCGACAATTGCTTACACAGAAACGACTAAGAATCTCGGTGTCTTAATTGACAGCAACCTTTTTTGGCGAGCGCAAGTAAATTAAGTTAGTCGTAAGGTGCATTTTTCTTTTCACTCTTTAAAAACTCTTCAAAGTTTCCTACCCTTCAAAACTAGAATTTATTTAGCTTAAACTTTAATTCAGCCGATCATAGATTACACCGATGCCTGCTACCTGGATGCCACTGAGGAGCTCTTAAATAAGCTTGAGCGCTTGCAAAATCTGTGCATTCGTTTTGTCTTTGGACTGAGAAAATACGATCATGTCTCTCAGTTCCGCAAAGATCTCAAGTGGCTCCCTATCCGTCTTCGCAGGAACACTCGAATATTATGTCTCCTGTACAACATTCTTTTTAACCCTGCATACCCTGGCTACCTGCGCGATCGTTTTTCTTTTACTCGCCCTGGTGATGCTCTGTGCAGATCCCGCCTTAAACTACATCTCAATTTCCCATCCCATAAAACCCATTTCTATTCCCTCTCCTTCTCTGTTCATGCAGTACGATTGTGGAACTCACTTCCACCTTAAATCCGGGACTCCCAAAATGTATCTATATTCAAGAAACAAGCCAAAGAAGTCAAGCCACCTCTACACCACCTTGTAATTTTATATATTAAGTATATGTATGTATTTTTATTTTCTATATTTATTAAGTAATGATATATGTGTAATTTATATATGATTAGTTACGTTATTTTTGTCTATTTTAAGCTTCCTTGTTCTTTCTACACACTGCTGTGTCTTCGTTTATCATCCAACTTTCCTGTCGCAGGTCTGCTGGAAGAAATTTTTAAATGAAATAAGCAGTACCTTTGTGTTCTTCAATCTGTATTATATTTATTTTCTCTGTAAAGTGTTTTTGTGTGTATATAAATAAATAAATAAGTAGTCTTTTTGTTGATGTCCTTGATGTTTATTGAATTAAATTAAGAATATTTTGTGTTCCACTGTCTTAATTTGATTTTTGGACATTGCCACTCGATTATAAAACTTCACAGCGTATATTTATTTAATTTACTTTTCTCTATTTTCTTTTTAAATATCATGAACAGGGTTTTCTTTTTCTGGAACCGGTTCTGAACAAATGTTGGCTGAACCGGGTATGCCCGGTTCTGAATGAATCGGTTAGAACCGGGTGCATGCGCTAATCCGGACGTGTCATAACGAACATGGTTCGACTGTGAAAAAGGGACAGATGTATACAAGTCATATACATCTGTCCCTTACGCACACTCAAAATAACCTTGCTCTAAGAGCTTATGGTCACCCCCCTGAACCCCTGACACTTCGCGAACATCCGCTATATTCCAAGTCATCTTCAAATTAACAGTTGTATCTTGTTATTTATTACCATATCGAGCCAAGCAACAACCATGCCAACAAAAACCACCATACCATGCCATGGCAACTGAGTCAAGGGAACCTTCAAAGTTTAAGCTGACTTGGAATATGGTCCTATGTATTTATACTATTTTATATCACACATCGTTGAGCTCCTGTTGTTATGTGTTGAGCCAATCGGTCAATGACAAATATGCGCGCACTATTTGGATAGGTCCACTGAAATTTGATTGTGTGGTTTATCTTTGAGGACCATCGTAGACATTAATCCACATGGTCTTCCTATGATCGTTCTAACCAAGATAATGGCTGGTCTTTAAAAGAGACTGTGACTTCTAAGTTTATTTCGGTCCCTGGGCTCAAATTAGGCGTATTTTACGGTCGAATATAAGCTAGACCTATGAACTGGTGTCACGAAAAAACGTAATGTAAGAAATAGTCTCACAATCATAATTTATCCATCAAATATCAGTCTAAGGTCTGAACAAATTATCGTCAGTGTCATTTAATCTTTGTCACATTTTTAAACTTCATAAGTAAAAAAGAAATTAAAGTAAAAGAAGTTGATTATATATAAAATTAGTTCAACTCGTTGAACTTTGAGTAGAATTTAGTGGAACAGGAATCCAAAACTTCTGTGTTGACTGTACAGTTTAATACAAAATAGGCTTGGTAGTGTCGTTAATTAACGACACTACTGGTAGTGCGGCTGGTAGTGTCATTGCCAAATAATGAAAAACTCATACTCAATATTGAAACAAAAGAACAAATGTTTGAACAGCTAGATGCTATCAAACGCTGTCTATGTTGTTTATTATGGAAACCCATGTTTGATAATGAAACCATTTAAACGCGGATGTAAGCTCGGACAGTTCCGGAAAAGCAGATTTGTAGATATGACTTTTATGCAAAAGAAAATAATGTTTCAAAAAGTAACAGCTCTTTTCAATAAAAAATAGATAAAATCTATCAGTCAATTGTTAACATCCGGGTGAAGAGAGGCGTTTTAGGCTATCGCCAATGGTATAAAAGTTTCAACGCTCAAAATTGTGAAATATTGTAGTAACTTCTCTAATCTGTGCTTTTAGCGCAGACGCGACGTTCATGGGTTCGAACTCAGGCAGGCGTATCAGTTTGTTTTATTTATTTCATTACACTCTTCACCACTACTTTCAAAAAGATGAATGAAAAAACATCCTAGAACAAAAATATTGAAGATTTGACTTCTACAAATCCGTACTGGGCCCGCGTGGAGTATTAGGTACAGTCCACTCCCTTTTTCAGATAGGAGGCCTGTGTCCGTTATATGAACTTATGATATGTTTGTAGGTCCTACGATATAGTCATAAGACTTTTCGGTGTAAGATTTTTTTACCGGAGGGGTTCCGCAAGGTAACATAATAAGCCCAGACATTATTAGCACATATACCTAATATACACAAAAAATCTGTCCTAAAAGCATTCAATTATCTGCAGAGCTTTACTATCAACATATATTTAAATAAAACCCTTGCAATACACTCTACAGTAAAATGAAAAATATAATTCTGCAATTGTTGTCGCTTAGAACCGCATAATACGAGTAGCAAAAAACAGCGTGATGATAAGGACCACCAACAGTGGTAGCTACTATGTACCATAGACGTTGGCACAGTGATCACTTGCTGCCATCACAGCTCAGGGGATGCGCTATTTCATACTCCCCAAGGATGTACTCTAACAGGCGTTACACAGAGAGACGTCCAAAAACGACTTTTCTACAGATTTATTAGGTATATATTTTGATGATGATTGATTGATATTGATACAGAGAAAATTTTCTTTACTTTCTTGCAAGATAATCTTTAGTGTCGTCTTTGTGCAACAGCACAGGGATTGCAATCGGTAGGCTTACGTAAGAAAAGAAACGCAATCAGCAGTCAGTTTGGAGGACTATATTTTATATTTTTAAATGTATGTTTAAGTAATTTTTTGAAAGATAAAAAAAAATATAAATCAAGTTGAATAAAGGAGGACTATTAAAATCTCTCTCTTTTTAATCTATTATTTTTATTAAATTGCTGACACAGCCTATAATGCTTCCCTTTATTCGAGTCTAACCCGAACTTGACTTTTACCTAGATGTTATCTATTTTTGATTGAACATCAAATTCAAGTGTTACTTCGTGACACTTTATTTTCTTTTTATCAAAATCATATCTATTTGCTGTTTCCCGGAAGTGACCTAACTAATATCCGTAGTTAAAGGTTTTGTTATCAAAAATGGGTTTTCATAATAAACACACATTCACACACTTACACAATGTTTGGATCTAAGGAAGTAACTGTTCTATGATTGGCACCGTCTTGTTCACGGAAAAGAACTAAAAATAAAAATCTATTTCTTTTAAAAACACGATACGATGATATATAACACGATGCTGGTGATATATTGTCTGGTTGAGGAGCTGCCTCGGCCACCTCCCGGATTCATCATGAGACTAGCTTCAGAGAACAATAAGACAATCTTATCGAGAAAGGATATAGACACATTTGTGCGTTTGGCTGTCCATGGTATTCCTGCTTGTTCCTCTGGAGTTTGTGGATTGAGGAAGCGTTTCAGCCTGTTGTTTTTATATACAGGAGTATTTTGCTGACATGTGGAATAAGAGCTAAGGTCCTGTAGCTGCTGCAGTCTTTGTTAGAGCCTTTTTTTTGAAGATCTTGGTTATTAAGTAACTCGGCGGAAATTCTATCTTTACTGGAAGATTTTCTGTCCTTGAGGCATCCAATGGCATGTTCGATCTTCCGACTGCAGAATTTTGGGTCCTTGCGGTAAGTCTGTCACACACGGCGCGCAGATCTGCGCGCCGTATGTGACCTATCAACCTATTGACCGGTGTCATAAATTGTGGTGCAATACTATTTCCAGCGTTCCAGAACCTGATCCTTTTCAGTCAGTATGTTACCTGCTTAATCTGCGATCGTATAGTAAGCTCTTTGATCTTGCGAAAAAGATCTCTAGTTTCATTCCTCGCAGAATTCTGTTCGAGATCAGATCAGATGTTGTTGATGTGTTGGTTATAGTCTCCGCGACATCTGTGCTGATACCCTCTTGGTCATATAACCTCTTGTTCTCTTGTAAAGTTAGACCTTTTCCTTTCAACTCATGTCTACAAAAAATAAAGTCAGCAGTTTCCGCAGATATAAAACACTTCATTGTAGTTTTGGGGAGTATGTTCTTTATTTATGGTTTTTTAATTTATTTATTCAAAAAATCTGTTTACACTATAACATTAAAAACATCTGCCAAACTGTAAAACAGTTTGTCGGCAGTTGCTCTCGTATCACAATAACATTACAAATAATGTTTAAACAATAACGTAAAACTGATTATGCTAAGCAAAACATATTAAATTCCATCGGGATCAGACAATCCCACATTCCACACCCATGATCAACTTATAGTGCCCAAGGCTGCACAATGCGAGGCCTGTTACAAAACATGGCTAGGGCCAGATTGACAGATAGTGTTTTTTTTAATATTTTCCTATGTTGCTATTTGGATCTAATACACGAGACCAACTTTGAGGGCAGTTCATTCATCTACATCGGCGTTATATACTTTCTCGTGCGTTTACCATAATAGTTACGGACCCTGGGAACAACAAACAACTTTTATTTAGATAAACGAGTTGGGTACATATGCTCACGTTCCACTTTGTAAAATTCATTATTAAACTGTTCTGCTAAAATGTTTAATTTTATTTTATCATCAACTGAAAGGACTTTACAGATTTTGAACAATCTTTCGTATTTCTTATTGATTCTTATTGTTTTCTCTTTTGCAGTTTGCACAACAATCTTTTGTAAAGCCTTCCAAGTGATATCAGGCTCAGTGGAGTCATTTAAAGAACATTCAGGTACTTTATGTTCAATTGCTTGTCTGTAGGCTTGTAGGTCAACATAGCGCATGTTTAGTGTGCGTTCTTGCTTATGGAGTTTTCTCAAACGAAGTCGGATCGTGGTGACTAAAAGTTGGTGATCAGAGCTACAGTCCGCCCCAGGGTATGTCGTAGTATTCGTGACAGACGATTTTCATCGACTCCCGATGGTGATATAGTCTATCTGGTTTCGAAAACAGTCGTCAGTAGAAATCCGAGTATACAATCGCCGTATATGTCTTGCTCACGGTAAGATTTTCCTCACAACAGAACTGAAGTCACCGCCGCCGCTGAGCTGTTCACCTCTCTCGTTTCTGTTGCCGATTCCGTACTGCCCGACTACCCGTCGAAGATGTTCGTTGCTTTCTGTTTCGCTGATTTTGGCGTTAAAATCACCTAAAACCATTGTTATCTGACTTTTCACAGTTTGGGAGCAAAAACCGTGATGATAAAAATGTGTGACTCAAGCCTGTCACAATAGGCCGTGCTCGCCCGGCTGAACTCAGAACAAAAGGAGCTTTATAATAATTTATTTAAATAATTTATGTAACAGGTCTGTAACAAAGACTCAATTGTTAATAACATAATTTCTTAAAAACTATTTTATTAACGCTTAAATTAGAGTGAATAATTAACGATCTCCGGGAAACAATCAATCTGCCCTGGCTTTTCCCAAAGTAACTATGTTATAGTCTCCTTCCAGTCTAACCGGATTCAGCTGAGTTCCAGTGTTTTACATGGAGCGACTGCCTATCCAGAGGATGCGAAACGCACAGGACCGCAGGCTTATTACGTACCTATCTTGAAAGAGCAAAACGATAGCGATTTTTGCGCAATAAGCCTGCCGATCAGTGTGGCGACGCTTGGGGGAGGCCTATGTCCAGCAGTGGTCGTCTTTCGGCTGTAATGATGATGATGATGATGACTCCCTATCTGACCTCCACAACCCAGTGGTAACACGATACACCTTGGCTAGACTGGTGTCAGATCTCAGGCTTCTAACTACCCGTAACGACTGTCAAAGATCTTCAAATGATAGCCGGGACCAACGGCTTAACGTGCTTTCCGAAGCACGGAGGAAACTCGCTATGTAAAGATGGTCACACACCACCTTGGCAAGCCTTGCTTAACCTTGTGAATCGACCCGTGCGACTGTTATTAATTAGCCTCAAACTTCAATTGTTGTGCAAAAAAGGAGTAGTCACTCCAATAAAAAACACAAATACTTATAAGGCTGCGTTTTTGTCAGGCTCACGGGATCCGTCCGGATCCCGGTCCATATTACCGGAACTAGGGATTGTAATCAGGAAAAACGGATCCGGTAATCCAGCGGATCTGGCATCATTATACGTTCACCGGATCCGGTACCAATATACCGCACCCGGTGTTAGCATTTTTTTGCAAAATATTAGAGCTGTTGCATGAGTAGGTACTTGCGTTGCGCCGGTTGCGCGTGGTGTTCATGCGTGCGAGTAACACTATTTGTTTTCTACGATCCTTTTTTCAAAATCAAAATAGATTTTCTTATAATATATGATGAATACTAAGACAATTATTACTTAAAATACTAATTTAAATAATTATTTAACTAAAGAGTTGTAATTATAAGACAAACTCATGATTTGATTTTGAGAATTGTTAGTTAGCATTCTCAAATACTTTAATAATTAAGGTAAAGGTAAACTACGTATATTAGATATTTAATATCTACACAGAGCTTATAATGCGCATAACTCTGGAACATTGGACAGATGGGGTTGCGGTTGGTGGCTACAACATTGCGAATTTGCACTACGCAGATGACACCACTCTTTTTGCTTCTAGTGCTCGCCATATGGAAGATTTCCTACGCAAAATGGAACAAGTGAGCCTTGAATTCGGATTAAAGATAAATCGCAGCAAGACCAAGGTGATGATTGTGGACCGTGCTAACAATAATTCGCCAGAAGTTACTCAGATCGCGAACTGCGACGTAGTCCAATCCTATGTATATCTTGGAGCTTTAATCTCGAATAACGGTGGCTGCATTGACGAGATAAAGAGGCGTATGGCGATCACAAGAACCGCAATGGACAAAATGAAAAAAATATGGAGGAACAGAGACATCACCAAAGCCACGAAGACCAGGCTCGTGCGCACTTTAATTTTACCCATATTTCTGTACGCTGCAGAGACGTGGACGTTGCGGGAGGTGGAAAGAAAAAATATAGACGCTCTGGAGATGTGGTGCTGGAGAAGAATGCTCGGAGTGTCGTGGACCGAGTTTCGCATAAATGTCTCAATACTCCAAGAACTCCACATCAAGCAGCGTCTGTCCGCAATAGTACAGTCCCGAATACACAGTTTCTTCGGGCACGTTTCAAGGCGAGACAGTCAGACTATAGAGCGGTTAGTCGTCCAAGGAAAAGTGGAAGGCACTAGACCACGTGGTAGGTCACCCATGCGTTGGACCGACCAGATAAAGTCTGCTGTGGGCGGTCCCGTACACGAATGTAACCGGATGACTTCGAATCGGGAAAGGTGGCGAGACATTGTGAGACGCATTACATCTGCCACATATACTACCGATACTTCATGACGACCACGACCGCTCTGTCAAGAGCATTACGACTAAGAAGAAGTACAATGACGCTTGATTAACTTACTATCATTTAAACCGAAAAGCTAAAATCATCCTGATTTGATTGGATGGGAATCCGGTCGGATCCGGCCGGACTGAAAATGACGCCGGTATGCAATCCCGAAATGGAAACAATAGGTAGCCAAATGGTACCGGATCCGCCGGACCGGATCACCGTACCTAATAAAAACACTTTGATATTGAACATCGCACGAAATACGAATTTACAAGCTTTTATTTATTTAAACTTGTCCCGTTGTCTGTGTGTATGTAATCAAAGCTTGCAAGTTAAATTGTCTCTACCTTCCAGTTGGATTAAGCAGAAATTTTGCACACAAGTTTCTTTCTCATGACAATGCAAACTTTTTTAATCAAAAATTGTGTTTTTTCTTAACTCGCCAATTGCGTGCGTAGTGGATGAGATTAAAAAATCGGGACAATGATTATTTTCTATACAAGTACTACTTAAAGTAAATATTGAAAAACAACAACAACAACATTTCGGATAGATTGCTCCAAATTAACATGCATTCAGCTATCACCATAATCCGCTTTTGTTGTTTTGGCCCCAAATTAACATATTTCCTTCGTGCTTCCCATCTTTGGAAGCACCCTCATCTTTTAGAAAAAATGGATCAAATTATCCGTCATACACTTACTTTAATTTTAAATGTGGCCATGGACGACCGAGCTTGGGTTCAAGCTACTCTTCCCATCCGTATGGGGGGCCTCGGCATCCTCATCCTCGGTCCACGGTACTGAGAAATTAATCAGGAATATCCTAGCACCCACTAGGTGGACCGATGACCTGGTTAAGGTTGCGGGAAGGCGCTGGATGCGAGACGCACGGGATCGGTCAATGTGGCGACGCCTGGGGGAGGCCTATGTCCAGCAGTGGACGTCTTTCGGCTGAAATTATGATGATGATGATGATCCTAGCACCCATACTGATTAATTTTGATGTGCCGTGCTTCACCGAGGCTATTGATGCTTGGAGACTCGCTTGCCCGAATTGTAATCTCCCCGACTACCCATCATCCCAGAGACGGTGGGATGAGCCGCTATGCAGAGCAGTTCAGGAGCACCAAATTGCCACTTCTGCCACTCCTGCCGAGCGCGCTCGCCTGCTGGCTGTGGGTGAGTGGGAGTCGGGCCTCTGGCTTCACGCACTACCGTCGTCGAACATAGGCACCTTGTTTGACGACACTACTTTCCGCCTCGCTGCTTCCCTACGTCTTGGCGCTCCCTGCTGTACTCCTCATCGTTGTCACTGTGGCGAAGTTGTCAACAGCCTCGGTCACCACGGTCTATCATGCAGCCGAAGTGCGGGTCGCATAGCGCGTCACGGAAACTTAAACGACATCATCCGACGTGCTCTCGTCACCGTCGGCGTTCCGGCCGTATTGGAACCCCATGGCCTGGCACGTGACGATGGGAAAAGACCGGACGGGATGTCTTTGTTTCCATGGAAGATGGGTAGGCCTTTAGTGTGGGACGCTACTTGTGTCGATACTCTTGCGCTATCCCATCTTCCTAGCTCGTCGTGCTGTGCTGGCGCTGCCGCTGCGGCTGCAGAGAACCTCAAGCGGCGGAAATATAATAACCTCATCGGTAGTTATATTTTCGAGCCGTTTGGGGTTGAAACTCTTGGTCCGTGGGGTCCGAGTGCTCACGCTCTGTTTAAAGATCTTTCCAAACGCTTAGTTGACACTTCGCGTGACCCAAGGGCTGGCTTTTACCTCGGTCAGAGAATAAGCATTGCCATACAACGTGGCAATGCTGCCAGTCTTTTGGGCACATTACCAGTGGACAATGATGTGGAGGAGTTTTTCGACGCCATATTTTAGATTAGGTAAGTGAGTAGTTTTTGGTTTAAGTGTTTATGTTTGTAGTCTTAGTTAATTAATTATTTTATACATTGTATATACTTGTATCTTTGTAAATAAACCAATATTGAAAAAAAAAATATCGGAACGAAAAACATGATACAGCAATTCGAACAGCGGTATCACAAACTTATCTCAAACGTTAGCTGACGATGAGATAGTAACTATAAATTCATGCATCATCTAAGTACAATGTGCATTTAAAGTAAGTTCCAGCCTAGTAGGTATGTAAAAATAAGTCACCAAGCAGTATTGTCCAGTAACTTCGGTTGCTGAGGTCAAATTAAAAGTAAAATATTGATGTTAAATCATACCTCGTTCCAACTGGTACTGACAGGAAGCTAGATAAAGTTACAAAATCCCTAAACTTAATAGACAGACCAAAAACTGCCGATTTATAAGACAACAAATCAAGGCTCTAAAAGGTACAACAGTTATCAATATTCAATAAGCTGTTGTGATTGGTCTAGTGAAAGAACAGTAGCCAATCAAATCACTGGGCGGGCAAGACATAAATTTATAATTTATAGATACAAGTTTTCAGGGAACAAAAAATAAATAATGAATTACTTACCTGCACAGATAGACCGATACAGGAAAACAGTAAGAAGAGACAAAGACGATTCATGTTGTGTGTTGTTTAGTAGCGCTCGCGACACTATAGAGCTGCGACACAAGACACAACTCGTGCTGTGCTGACTAATCTCACCATATTTATTTGTACCAGAGTGTACGTGCACATTGTCGGACACGATACGATAAACGATAAAAGGAAATATCGTTGAGATATATCATCATCATCTGCCTAGCCTTTTTTCCAATTATTGTTGGGGTCGGCTTCCAGTCTTGCCGGATTCAGCTAAGTACCAGTGTTTTACATGTAGCGACTGCCTATCTGACCTCCACAACCCAGTAACTGGGTAACACGATACCCCTTGGCAAGACTGGTGTCAGATCTCAGGCTTCTGACTACGCCGTAACGACTGTCAAAGATCTTCAAATGACAGCCGGGACCAACGGCTTAACGTGCTTTCCGAGGCACGGAGGAAACTCGGTATGTTGAAATAGTCACCCATCCACGGACTGACCTCATCAAGCGTTGCTTAACCTTGAAGATCGACCCGTGCGGCTGTTATTATTTGGCTCGTGGCTACGAGCACGACATATATATACTTAGTATAATTAGCTCGGGACAGACGTGCCTATATCCAGCTGCAGAGGGCTTTTGGCCGATATTTACCGGTAGAAAAATTAGAGAATTAAAAAAAACATTCTTAGCAAGTTTATTCAATTTCAAGAAAATACTATAACAATTTATTCAAATAACAACAATGAACTCCTAAATTGTGATAAAGACAAAAGAAAAACAAATGAGGGATCATTTTATTTAATTAATTTTATATTATTCTTAAATACAATCTTGAGTACAGTTTTACATATATTTTTGTAACATTAAACCTGGATGGGTTACCTCCTACTATTATAATTACTATTATATATTGCGCGGCGGGTAAAGCGGAGGAGCGGGGGGAGGGGCGATGTGATCCAAGCAATGACGCGTACATATTTTCGCTGAACATGACAAATCAAGTAACATAGTTTACAGGAGTATAATGCAGTAGGTAGGAGCGCCAAAACTAAAATCACATTAATACATTACCAACCTTATATTATAAATTATATTGTAATCCTTTAAGGTTTGCTCGCTGCTGCCGAACGAAGTAATTCATTTCAATAAATTCAATAACATTACATACTAATCCTTGACTGACACGAACAGTAAAAGAAAGTAACCTTTGTTGGTCCCGTTTGTTAATCAGTGTCATTGTATGTTTCATGGCTGTGCTGATCTGTTTGTGATGAAATTTGATACTCAATCATACACACCAAACAGGCGAAGTTTACAATAAAACTGTAACTTGATTAACACACCCATCGGTCGACGCACAACCGAAACCAATGAGCTTAAATGAGCATTAAGAAAGGAATTTCGATAATTCCACCTCCAAGGGTTGCGCACTTATTGGTGGGTTCAAAGATTGTATGGGATCCATCAGTTTTGAAGTTAGATATCGGCAATTTCGGATACGATACGAGTACAACATACAGTAACAAAAAAAAATGGTTTGTCACGAAACTTTATGTGGCAGACCAAATTCCACGCGAGCGGAGCCGCGGGCAAAAGCTAGTTAAATAATAATTCTTACTGACTTATATAGAGAGACTCCATCAAATGCATTATAATTAATTCATTAGCGTAAACCAAAAAGAGCAAAGTTAGACTATAGGTAGATAAATAATAACATCTACTTATAAAAGTTATTTGTGGAACAATTAAAATAACATAATTGCTTGACCGACAAAAAGTGACATTAGTCACATTACACAATTTTTTTTCTCAAAGGGTTAAACCTAATAATAAAGATGCATCTAAATGGAAACACACAAACGAGGTTTATGACAAACTCGTAGTGGGGTACGGGGAGGTCCCGAATGTACCTACCAATGAAGTACATAAACAGATATACAGAATACAGATAATCAGGTCAAGCAAGAGAAATATTTATATTCTAGATTGATTGGTGGGTTGATGCAACCTGTAATCAGGTCACGAATAAATAAGCTGACAACTGAAGGTGGTGGACAATAATTATTGTATACTTGCCTCTATATATAATAGGCAAAACTGAATGACCTGTCCACGCAGAGTCAAAACCGCTAGGTCCAGAAGCTTGAAATTTTGCATGAGGGTTTGTTATAGGACGTAAGTGAGCGCTAAGAAGGTATTTATGGAAATCCATCCCCCAAGGGGGTGAAAATGGATATTTTACGCTTACTGCCGTAAATTCATAAGCTGCCGAAAAACAAGGCTGTGAAATTAGAACTCCTTTGAATGAGACCATCTGGAGTACCTCGGGCATCCCCGCTACAAATATTTATGACTAAATGCTGATGAAGTTTATTACGACTGCAGGTGCTGCAGGACTCAATTCCGTAATATGTTAGAAGATATGGAAATGATGACCAACTAACCATTTATAATAATAATAACCCCACTGCAGTATCTCTACGTTGACGTCGTGGTGGGTCTTGCATGCTCCAATAAACCCTAGGTCAGTGCCGCGAGCTGGGTTTTGATATAGCGCTGAGTCGCTGTGATTCCATAAACTGCCGAGGAACAGAGAGCCACCCAGCTCGTCAGTGACAGTTGGAAATGCTCAAGTCCAGGTGGGTCGAAGTATCTTGTACACTAAGTATCTTGGCCTAACCTTGGACGGTCGGTGGGGCTTCGAAGAGCACTTTTAGCGAGTGGTTGCAGGTTCAGAGTAGGGCATGCAATTCGAAATTTCAAAATTTTATAGTTTCGAAATTTCGGACCATATTTGCATGTTTATTAATTTCGAAATTGACACCCCTAATTTCGAAATTTCGAAACTGGATTTAATTTAAATAATATTAATTTTTTTATACAATTATGTAATTTATTATTGAAACCAAAAGAGGATCATCTGAAAATTAGTCTGAATACGAATCTAAAACCAATTAGATAGTTGCGTTGGGCCACCTTGTTACCATGTGTGCCAACATTAAAACAAAACAAAACCTAACCATGGTGTTAAATAAATAAAGAAGAGTGAAGGAAGCTTGGCCATATAGAATAACCGAACTTTATTATAATGGTGGCCAGTGAAGGGAATACTTTGACAAGGTCTACAATTTTTTGCTGGGAATGCCCATATTTTTTTTGCTATCGGGGGAAACCTTCGCCTGAACTTTTGTGCATAAAAATTGAAATAATTATTTCTAATTTTCTACTGCCATGTTATCTCTCCACCATCCTTGGTTGATTGGTAGAGAATGCCTCAGGCATTAAGTCGACCTATGTACCTGTATTTTGCATGAAGTTTTAATAATTAAATAAAAATTTGGGGAAATAAACCAGGCAGTGTGGTATTTTTCCCTCATTAAAACCAAACCAGTGATCACCATCAGCACTTCTTAAAAAACCACATTCTTGGGGAGACTATATAGGAGTCTCCCTTGAGCCTCACTGTGCACGGCAGCACATGATTACTGTGCCATTGTCTCTCCTGAAGTCACTCGGTGGACGGACAGAGTCCCCACTCTGAGCGCCCGAAACCCCAGAGTTCCACCTGCCATAAATTATACAGGCGGGGTTTCGGCGTGTCTACATCAAGGTGGTTGCCTCCACGATGCCTTCTTCTCCGAAGTGGGATTGGCCTTCTCACGATCCCAATCGTTGGCTATTTCACTCTAATTTTCTGGCTACGCCAGCATATTCCTCACTAATACTGGCAGAAACAGGTCTCGCCCGGTCCTGGCGATTACGACCCACCGCTCAAAGGCCCAAGATGGCACTCCTCTAGCGTGTGCTGTGCAGGATCCAAGTAACCCCTACAATGGTGGCAATTTACCGTGGCCTCACGTGACTCACTGAAGCAACCGTGCCCGATCAGTACCTGAATGTGCCTGTAGGACATGCGCTCCGCTCTTTTCAGCCAGCCACTTGCTATTCAAATAACCATTTTCCGCTGCAGGCTGTTGATTTTAGTCCTGCAGCGTCGGAAATCTGACAGTCTATTTCTGCCACCGAGATTGGGCAGCAGTCTATTCAAAGCACTCACTGAGATCAGTGAGAGCTTTTCAGGAGATAGTGGACTTGCGCTGCTTGCGCATCTCCTATTGTCAGGCGCTATCTGTAACTATCTTTAAACCCAGCTCGCAAAGCTGGATGGTATCGTTGAAGGTGTCCCCAGTAGTGGTTATTTGTAGTAGAAGTCTTGAGATAAAGAAAATTCACTTTGTTTAAATATAAATTGCACTTAGGCACCTCTCCAGACTACAAATTTTGAATTTTGAATTTAGTTTAAGTTATTCTGATTTTCTAATATATTTAGCTTCTCAGTTTCGAAATTTCGTCATTTCGAAACTGAGGAGTCCAATTTCGTAAGCTAATTTCGAAATTGAAAATGAACGAAACTGCATGCCCTAGTTCAGAGTGACGACGGCAGTGGGTGCTTTGCACAGACTGCTGCCCAACCTCGGGGGACCTAGGGAAGAAGTTCGCCGCCTCTACGCTGGTTTCGTGCGATCGATGGTCCTTGATGGTCCTTTATCTGCTGTCATCTGCATACCCAAATATGGAAAATGCAAATGCTATCTGGTTTTAGCAGTTCATTTATGTGCAGCAAGAACAATGTCGCTGAGAGTACCGACCCCTGAGGGACCCCGGCATTAATATCCAATAGTTCCGAAGAGCAGCCATCGATAACTGCTTTGGGTATGCAGATGACAGCACTGTTACTGAGAGATACTTGTCCAACGCTCGTGCTACCGGGCCTCAGATCCAGTCTCTCTGGGAGGCCATGATGGAGCGCTTGAACCTGTCCTTGCAGGCAGTCTCAAAATGGGGCGATGCCAATCTGGTCAAGTTCAATGCCGCAAAAACACAGGCGTGTCTCTTCTCCGCGAAAAAGAGCCAATTTCACCCGGCTCCATCTTTCCGAGGTGTAACCGTACCGATAACGTACCATCTTGAGCTTCTTGTCGCAATTTTTAAAACCTGCAGATTAGTGAGGAAATTCATGCAAATTGAAGAAAATGAATCACCATAAAAATCCACCACACGCTATCACGCTACATTGACTTGGCTTTGTCCCGTTGATGTAGCTTAAACAGTCCTTGTTTACCATAAATTAATAATATCACCACTAAAAATAGAAATTTGCATTGTACCTACATCGACTATATAAAAGCTTTTGACTGTCTTAGGCTGAATAGTTAAAAAACTTTACAAATAATAATAATAATAAATTGTTCATTGAATTTAAAACATAAATTTGTGCATTCAAGTCACTTACGAACAAACAACATGCAAAAATAACAAATTTATATTCAAATATGAAATTTATTATAACGTTCCACCATCGGACTACAAGACGTACGGCGATGCGTCATCGGTACACGGTGGACATCCCACCCAAACGCACCAAACGTTTTGGGAATACTTTCATTATACGCACAGTAAAACAGTGGAATTCCCTACCGGAGTCCGTATTTCCCGATAGCTACAACCTGGGAGTCTTTAAGTCAAGAGTTAATAGGTTTCTTCAAGGCAAGCGTGCTTCATCGTCGACCACACCATCGCTTACCATCAGGTGAGATAGTGGTCAAGCGCAAGCCTATTACTAATAAAAAAAAAAGAAATATTAGCGAGTAACAAAGTATGTCAGTAGTATTCGTATTGAATTCTGGCACCCAAAGAAAGATTTAACTATTGTTATGGGTTCCAGGATCCTCACACTTGTGTTACATCATCAAAAGTATACATAAGAGGGTCACAAGTTGGAGAAGTGATTTAATAAGACAAAAAAAAGTTAATTAAAAAAATCAAAAAACCCGACTGCTTAAAAAGCAAACTAAAAAGACGTAAACAAGAAGAAAATCATGCTGTGCAGTCGGAGGATACATCTGTTTTTGGTCCGCCAGCTCGCGAATATGTATCCTCCGACTGCACAGCATGATTTTCTTCTTGTTTACGTCTTTTTAGTTTGCTTTTTAAGCAGTCGGGTTTTTTGATTTTTTTAATTAACTTTTTTTATTTACAACTTTTTCGTTATTTTTTTTTAGAATTAGGTACATTTAAACATATACCTAAGTGTTATATATTTTTGAAATCGCCTCTTAATCCTTTATTTTGATACCCCACACGATGGGTTTGGAAGAAAAAAAAATTTTTTACCCCACAAAATGGCGCCCAAAATCCGCCATTTTGTTTTTTCCAATTTTAATGTAGCCAGTGACACTCGCAGGATTAAGACGAATCGATTGACGTAAGAATCATCAAAATCGGCCAACGCGTTTGGTCTCTAGAACGCCACATAGGAACAAACATACATACATACATACATACATACATACATACATACATACATAGACTGATAAACACATTACCCTCCTTCGGCAGTCGGGTAAAAATAAACAATAGCCCTTGGTGTGTGGTGGGTTGGTGAATGTGGAGTTGTGATTATGTGTATTTGTTTGCATATTGAGAAGAATTCGTGTATGGTCGTGTATTAGCGAAAAGACAACTTTACGAGACTTTGTTTCATCATAGCTCTGTACTTGAAACCTTCGCCTTCCATTCCAAAAAAAAAAAAAATATATAAAATAATATTTATTTTTATCATAACCTGGAAACAGTTCCAAAGTATCATCTAAATGAAACGCCTTATCAACAGTCAACAACTAGTCTATACTGATACGAATCAAGATTACAACTATAGTGTGTTTATTACGCGATATTATCTTACCGCAATCAAATAATCCCCAATTTTGTTCCTCAACATTTCCTTCTTTATTTCCTAAACTATCAACTGCAGTTAGCTGCATTTTTTTGCGATAAGCTCTAACTAAAACTTTCTATCCGAGGGTATACTTAAATCTTCCAGTTCAACAGATTTTTATACTGGGCTAAGTTCCTGTTGGCTCTTATCTGCACGTAATAGAGCTGATAATTCATTGACACAAAATTGGATCGTAATCATGTACTTTCCTATACATTAAAAAATAAGATAGAGAGGCATAAATAGAGACTTAGTTTATCAAATCACTTTCAATCCAATTATTACTTTAATCCCCTTGTTCCCGGGGTTTTTTCTCATTTTCTCAAAAACTAGAGGTCCGACCTCAGCCATGATTGTCCCGATAAGGATTTCTCAAAATTGTCCGTCAGATATGTCCTTTTCCTATTCAAATTGAATGACTTTTAAGATTAGCTCATTCTTTCTTATCGATTAAACGTTTCTTTATTCCGGCAGTAATTTGCTTATCATTTGGGAGCCTCTTCTTATTATTTTATTATTTACATAACGCATTTTGTCAGGATTAGTCAGCGTGACGCCTTTGTTTTACTTTTCGTATGTAGTCGCGAACACATCAACAAAAGAATTGCAGCTAATTTAGGTCCAGTGGCTCAACTTTTGACAAATCTCAACAGATCTATCTAAAGGAGCTATTAGATAGATCTGTTGAGATTTGTCAAAAGTTTCCAAGCCCTATTTGGGATTATGTTTGAGCCGTTCGTTTTTCATGATAAAAATATAGCCTATGTCATTTAGGAATAATGTAGCTTTCTACTAGTGAAGGAATTATGTTAAGTAATTTTTGAATTTATCCATTACAAACAAACTTACAAACAATCAAATCATTCAATCAATTCTTATATTATATATGTATATATATATTGGTGGGCGAATTTGCAACTGTGATAATTGGACGATGGACTATCTCTAAAACGTCATAAGTTACCTGCTTTGTGCATGCATTCACACATACAGTAAACCCACAAGACCGGAGTTAAGGCCCGGCGGTATATTGAGCATAGAACCTCCTATTATATATATATATATATTTATATTACTAGCTGACCCGGCAAACTTTGTTTTGCCATAAAAACACCAAACATTCATCTTCCCTACCCTACTTATTCTACCCTACCCTAGATGGGATATATATCCTATGTCCTTCTCCTGGTTCTTAGCTACCTCCCTACCAATTTTTAGCCAAATCGGTTCAGCCGTTCTTGAGTTATAAATTGTGTTACTAACACGACTTTCTTTTATATATATAGATTATGTGTAGATTTGCATTTATATACTTGCAATATTTTAATACCACACCAGTAAACATTCACTCAAATTGCGATGGAATTGGCATTGACTACCTAGTTATTGCACCAGTAAGTGCGATACCGATCGGCGCCTATTACAATTGTGACACAACTTATTTGAATTTTCATACTTATGTGATAAATTGCTTGTAGCTCTGTAGAGTATTCGTGCGCGATATTTTAGTAAAATTTATTATATTAACGATCTTTTATTTCTAATTATTTACCCTTCAGTAGCTTAACCCTGCACTCCGTCTTCATATCTCGATGGAAAATGTTGAAATTAGTGTCCCTCAAGGGTCGGTTCTAGGTGCTTTCCAATTTCTATTTTTTGAGTTTATTAGCACACACTATTCACTGCTTATTCTATTTATGTTTATTTAGTGTTCCGATTTGATTAGATATAAATTAATTAGGTACTTTAATGTAAAAGAAAAGATCTCGTGACAGCTATTTATTTATTTATACTATATTATTTATTTATATTATTTATTTATTATTTATTTATTATTTATTTATTATTTATTTATTATTTATTTATTATTTATTTATTATTTATTTATTATTTATTTATTTATATTTATTTATTTATTTATACTATATATACTTTATTGTACACCACAAAATATGTACAGGACAAACATTTACCAAAAACAAGTGTACAATGGGCGGTCTTATCGCACAGGGCAATCTGCTGGTTCTGCTTTATGAAGCTCTTTCTTGTACTATTATTTATTCTGTGCTCTTTATTATATGCTAGTTCCTAAAATTCCTTATAGTGACTGTGTTATTAAAGTTTTTCGTTGTATCCGCACAAATCATTTACTGACGAGTTTGCTGTTATTAAAACAACTTGCTATTTAACGCCTGAACCTGACAAGTAGTGTAGAAACCGGCACTCAAGGTATCATATATGCGGAGGAATGAGGATATTTTTTACAATATAGAAAATACTTATGCTAAAGAAACATTTTAGCTTACGGTACATTGTCATCCGAACCTCGTGTATGCAATTTCAGCTCCATCGAAGACAACTATTTTAAAATTCAGTTGCAAGATTTGTCCCACACTTACGGCCGGTTACGCACTCACGTCCGTGCCCGTTATTTGAGTTCTGTGTGCTTATTCCGTGGGCTTAGTGTGAGTTTTGTCTCACGCTGAATTGCGATAACGTAAACATCAATTTGCATTGAAACTGGATAAACACCGTCTGGTGACGGTAAGGAGAAACCTCTTTTTTGTGTACATTTTGTGTACATTTTGACATAAGAGATCTTTTACGTTAACGCGAGTAAGCGTGATTAAAAACTCACACTACCGAGTTATTTATATTACGTACTCACTCGTGTTAACGTAAACGAACTCTTATGTCAAAATGTATACAAAAAAAAGAGATTTCGCCTTCCACGGCGCTTATCCAGTTTCAATACAAAATGACGTATACGCGTTAACGCGTTTGAGCGTGAGTAAAAACTCGCACTAAGGCCTCTGAATTATGACAGATTAACCTTCAGTTTCCCAACTTAAAATTATCGCAGAATTAATGTGACAAATTGTCAAGTTCGCGTTATCTGCTGTGATTGGCTGTTGAAAATCCTTTCAACCAATCACAACAGATAACGCATGCTTGACAATTTGTCACATTAATTTTGCTATAATTTTAAGGTGGGAAACTGAGGGTATGACTGATAGAGTTCGGATGTAGTGCGTAAGTTTCCTACAAGAAATACTACGGCTACTTCGGAACCGAAATTTCACGGACACGGACACGTATCCGTGATGGATACGGACGTGTAGTGCGTAACCACCCTAACAAGGATAACAATATCCGAATAACTATAAAAGTAGGGGCAGACCAAATATACGATAGACAGGCTGAGTGAAAAATTATCTGTGTGGAAAGTAGGTGACTGTTAAGATTTGGACTAATATAGAAGTATGGAAATAGAAGACATGTTTCGTCAATGCCCAATAAATAGGAAAGAACCGGCCCATAGCGTGTCGGACTTCGCAAATTTAGTGTTCTGTAGCAAACCGCAGAATCTTGTTGGTTGTAATAGGAAAAATTAAGGTATTTCAATGAAAAAATCTGATTTATCAATATTTGTAATATTTACTAAAATATACATAATAATAAAGATTATTACCAAATTAAGTTCATAGGTCAAAAGGGAATTAAAAAAATTGGGTCAACAAGATGATGAAGATATGAAGATATTGTGAGATTTTTAAGACTATAGCTCTAATTGTTTGGTTGTAAAACCTGTGTGACAGACGACGGACAATCCCACCGCATTATTCCCAAACCACTGCAACTCCTGAAAGCCAGAATCAACAGTGGCGACCACCAGAAAAGCGACGAGGCAATGAAGCTCGATGAAGTCCCGGAGAATGAATTTAACTGTCTTGGATCCCGCAACGAAATTAATCAGAAAAGAATAACGGAAGAGTAGGAAAATATGCAAAATTCCCTCCATATCAAGCAGGAGACAGAACAAACAATCCCAAGGCCAATAGGCACCAAGGGCCGTTTACAACTGCATGGGATATGCCCAGTTGCCTGGCACCACGGTTAAAAATTTGCGTTAATATTAATGGGTCCTAACATTGTGGCAATAACGCTTGAACGCACGGAAATATGTTCTAGTTCCCACAAGGTCTGTATAGTAAACAACTCCTGATGCAGCCTGTACAATATTCAACATAATATTGCGTTCATTCTGCCAAAGAATACACGGACACGGACAGACAGGCAAAAACGTGAGTGTCAGCAATAGGGTTCCATTGGGTACGGAACCCTAAACAATAGGTCTCCGTTTGGACCCTTCGGGTGCGGTACCCTTAAAAGGGCAAGAGTATGATGATGACTACGCCTAACGCCTGTCAATAAAAGTAGAGCAAACAGTATCGCTAACAAATATTATTGTAATAATTTACATAATAATAGGCGTATCATATCATGTCCCTACGTTGTACACTATTATCAGCTTGTGTAGTAAATACACACACAATAATACATCAAGAAACCGGCAGAGGTCCGCCTTTAGACCGATATTATGATGCTCAAGAGGAAATCATTATTTCAAGAACCCTCTCACTTTACTAATTCTCTGATAGATACCAAGACTTGGGTTATTATTACAACTGCAAACTTAAGAGCCGAAAATGCAATAATAACAAATACTCATGCATATCAAACGACTAATGCATTATCAGCCTTTTAATGTTCCCACTGTTGGCCAGGCCTCCTCTCTGTGAGAGGGAATGGGCCGTAAACCACCACGGGCCCAGTGCGGGTTGGTGGATGTCACATGTATTCGAATTTTTGTTTCTAGGACATGCTGGTTTCCTAACGATGTTTTCCTTCACCGTTTTGAGAGCAGTGGCACATAGTAAAGCCTCTGCCTGGGTTTGAACCTACGACATACAACTTCAACCTGAGGCCTTAGTGCGAGTTTTTACTCACGCTCAATCGCGTTAACGTTATCGCCAATTTGTATTGAAACTGGATAAGCGCCGTCTGGTGACGGCAAGGCAAAACCTGTTTTTTGTATACATTTTGACATAAGACATCGTTTACGTTAACGCGATTGAGCGTGAGTAAAAACTCGCACTAAGGGCACTGATCTATAAAGTCGCGGCCGATATCACTAGGCCGCCACTGCACTCACAATTTGGTTCATAACGAGGCAAATAATTGCATAGTAACATTTAGGTGGTAAGTATAGATACATGTTTCGCATAAACCCATGATAAGATAAAAATGATGTAATATCAACACTTCATGATATTTGTATCATGTCATGGCGACCTCTGTGTGATAAATAACCCATCGTCGAGTGGACATTAAAAGACGGACTTTGATGATAACTGTCTGTTTATTATTTTGCGTATCATACACGTGGCAGAAAATCGATGTATTTTTCGACGAGATTACGGTGTTGCCCAGGCATTCTTCGAAAGTGTGCTCATGCATGGACCTACCCATAGTGGGACAGATGGGGCAGCCTGCCCCATCCTTCACCCAGACTCGTAACTAAAACTTACCTACTGTTCTAGAGAAAAACTATCAGATGAGTGCAAAAATGTTCAAGCTTGCTTCGCTCGCTCATTTATTTAACATTGTCTTGCTTTTCTGCATAGGTTCGAGGGACCCTAGGTTTGCCGCCCTGACAAACTTAGTCCACCTCTGAACTTTCTACTATTTTTCGAGTTACCTCACTTTTGCCTCCTTAAGCAAAAGCTGGGTAGGGGTGGGTACGCCTATGGGCGTGCTGCGCCGTGTCGTCGAGGCAGTTACGACTGGTACTCGTACTTACGAGTACCATAACTACAGCAACCGTATGTGGGCTCTCAGCATATGCAGCACGTGTATGCACTTCCGAAGTACCCATGTCCGGAGAGCACTTGTGTGAGCTAGAAAGTAAGGACAAGTTCTTTTCGGCCAGCTCTAGGTTCTCATTCCAGTGTGTAAAGCCCCTCCCACATCATGTCTTCCAGTTAGATATTTAGAAAACGTTTATCAGCCGAGTAAAAAGTCATGGCTTTTTAAATAAATCTATTTGGTTTCAGCAATTCAAATCGATTTGATATACTTATATCTTCTGTGTAGAATAACTATAGATAAAAGGCAATTAAAAATACCTTTCGAAGTCAGTCTTATGTTTATGACAATAAATAAACCTTCAAGTAGGTACAAGTTTCTTAGCTATAACTTGTATAATAGGACTACTAGGATATCAACAGGCTTGGATAAATAAACTAGCAAGCAACCAAATGTGACCAAGGACAGCGGATAGAAGAATACTCAAAGAGTAAATAATAAATACTCACTTTAAAATCACACACCGATTTATTCCTTCAACAATCAGTTAATCAAATTATAATTAAATATAAACTATTTCTTAGGTACACTTTCGTAATACTTAATCTCCAGAGTTTTTTATCTAAAAACGAACCGTGCTCAAAAACTAACTCCAAAAGCCCGCCAACATTTTCCCTGCGTCTCTATGATCTCATTCATTTGTTTTGTCATATTTCTCCTTTTTTTTTAAAACGCGGCATCGAACATTCGAATCCATTCCAAAATGTTGCCGTAGCGAATAATCTTAGAAATTAAATCAAATTCAATTTTTAATAAAACCTAACACTAATCAAGACTTTTGTAGGTACCTAGTAAATACGTAATACGTTGCATCTTTGCAGAAGTGTCTACTTAGTATCTAACTATATAAGTAGGTAATTAATCTAATATTATAAGTATAGTAAGCAGTCTTATGAATGTTGACGATCCTGGCTCTAGAGTGCTCTAGTAACATTCTAACGTGGATAGCGATTTGAAAAGTTTTAGGGATTGATCGAGTGACATTTCGGTAGCATATGTCAAATTGTTAGAATGTCACTTTGTCTAGGTACAGAGCCTCAGAAACACAAGACATAGGGCTCTTATAAATTTTGACGTTTGGTGTCGAACTGCTGTGGCGCAGCAGTGCTACGGGTGTTGTACAGCGCACCACCGGTTGATTTTTAACACGCTTTTATTAGCTTGGTATGTATGTATTGTCTCGGTTGATGATACCAATTGACCTAAGTTCCTAAGTAGTTTCCGTGCGTTCAAACCTTTTTGCCATACCATTATTGGAATATATAACAGCTCACAATGTTAGGACCCATTAATATTAATATTATTTTTTATCCGTGGTGCTAGGCAACTGGGCTTATCCCAGTTGTAAACGACCCTTTTTGCCTATTGGCCTTGTTTGTTCTGTCTCCTGCTTGATATGAGGGAGAAATTTATATTTTTTCCTACTCCTCCGTTATTCTTTTCTGATTAATTTCGTTGCGGGATCCAAGACAGTTAAATTCATTCTCCGGCATTTCGTCGAGCTTCATTGTCTCGGCGCTTTTCTGGTGGTCGCCACTGTTGATTCTGGCTTTCAGGAGTTGTACTGGTTTGGGAATAGTGCGGTGGGATTGACCTAAGTACCTACTCATTCAAGTATTTTTTTTTTAATTATTTACTTTGATATCATCTTATCGTCGCAGAAGGAAGTCGAAAGAAGATTAGCTAATACCTGGAAGAAATGTTGGCCACCAAGCGACGTAATGAAGAATAAATAGATGCCCATGTCGGAAAAACGGAAAGTCTTTAATACCTGCATTTTGCCATACCTAACATACGTACGGATGCCAAACATGGGTCCTAACAGAACAACAACAAAATAAAATAATGGTTTGTCAGAATGGAATAGAGATAAGCGTATTGGGCGTAAGAAGGAGAGATAGTACAGTTAAAAAAGATAAAAGGAAAAACAAAATTTAAAAATGTTCATGTTGCATGGAAAATATTGAAATGGCGTTGGACAGGACATACGATAAGAGAAAGGAAAGAAAACTGGACAAACACAATTACAGAATGGTACCCGAGAGGAAGTTAAAGAAGAAGAGGAAAACAGGTAAAGCGGTGGCAAGATGATATAAAGAAAGTGGCAGGTCCAGAATGGTTACGGGTAGCGAAGGACAGAGTCAAGTGGAGAGCCCTGGAGGAGGCCTTTGTCGAATGATAAGCTGGTGCGAGGGAAAATAACCAAGTGCCGAGGAAAATAAATAAATGGTTATAAATACAGTGTAAATAGGTTATAATCTCATTAAAAACCGAGTATAGTATATTGTAAATAATAGGTTAAATAATTAGCAATAAAGGCTTATTTTTAAGGGCACAGTAACAGTGAGCACCCGGGTTGAAAATAAAACTTAGTTTTTTCTTAAAACTCAAGTCAAAATTATGACGATTTTATTTAACCAAATTCAAAAATCAAGACAAACTTTGCCTTTTTTTATTTTAGAAGTATACAATTTCCATTACATTTGATTTGATTTTAACTTATTTAGCTTAGTTAGGATCGATTTATGACTATAAAGTCATATTCAAGCCTAAACTTGGCTTGGAATCTGGCGAGTTGAACAAAAAATGGAAGAATTTGCAGAATTTTATCATGAAGATATTAATGCATGTGAGCTCAAAACAGAATATTTTAATTTAAGCCAATATTTAAAAACATAGCAAAGCAATCAGCTTATTTAAAAATCTCAACCTTATAACCTAATAAAGTCAGATATATTAGAAGAAACTTTTCCAAACGTTGTAGTTGTTACAAAAATATTCCTTTGCCTGTTAGTGGTTACCAATTGTAGTGGAGAGCGTTCATTTTCGCAACTTCTCTTAAGTTAAATAAAAAACAGGTTAAGTGCGAGTCGGACTCGCGCACGTAGGGTTCCGTACCATAATCGCAAAAAAAACGGGGAAAAAAAAAGTTTGTTGTATGGGAGCCCTACTTAAATATTTATTTCATTGTTTTTAGTATTTTTTGTTATAGCGGCAGCTGAAATACATCATCTGTGACAATTTCAACTGTCTAGCTATCACGGGTCATGAGATACAGCCTAGTCTTCGACAGACAGACAGACGGGACAGTGGAGTCTTAGTAATAGGGTCCTGTTTTTACTCTTTGGGTACGGAGCCCTAAAAATGAATTGCGAACAACAATGTTACAAGAACGACTAAGTAATTTCCCAATTATGTGCATAGAAAGTGACATGCTTCAAAAAATTTACTCTGCTATGAGGATTTATTAGAAGATTTTGCTCAAAGAAATCCCGAAAGAAACCACTAGGTATCATAATCGTAACCAAAAAACCAGCAGCGTAGGTACTAATATCATTAATGACATATTATATATTTGATTACCCGTAATAAATAGAAGATCATAGTAGAAAAATTATAGTATAATTCGCTTTCTTTACTTTCCAAAAGGGCCCCAAATTCTTGTGTGCCCAAGGGCCCTAGCATAGTTTAAGACGGCCTTCTATATGTATATATACTAAAATAATATAATATAATATAATAAAATAATATATATAGATAATTTATATATATATATTATCTTTTATATCCATATTTTCACCAAGGCGAGTGATCAGACATGCGCATGGATAAATTTTCATTTATATCCGAAGACACGGTACTCTCTTGCGCCATGTACACTGTATAAAACATTTATTTGGAGAGGGTGCCTGAAAAACGGCTATTACTTCCAGGGAAGGCAGCAGGCACGCAAATAACCCACTCCCAGCACAGGGAGGTAGTTACATTAATAAATTGTCGTTTATTAAACTAAAAAACACGGTTTTGAACTAAAAAGCAAAAAATAAATAATAGTATAAAAAAAAAAACAGAAAAAAACACGCTTTTTTAATTTCTTTTTAATCGCTTTATTCTAAATTTAAATTTATAGAAAGTATTTTCTACTTTTTAGTTTGGTTTTGATTAAAGCGTGTTTTTTTTTTGTTTTTTTACTATTATTTATTTGCAAACAATTTATGCTCACAGTCACACGTACTCGACACCGCATTAGTCCGACACCAAACGTCTAAATTGAAGAAGCCCAAAAGTGAACATGATCATACAAAACAGTTCTGACTACAAAATAACCCATACAAAATGAAAAACAAAAGACTATTCGTTGTATTAGGCGGTAGTCTTTTGAGAGTGCTGCTGGTGACTCCGCAAGCTCTGGCTGTTCAGTTTCTGTCGCCGCAGGGCTTGGGTCTTCACTCTTCGCCTGCCAGCGGCGGACTGGAAGCGAGGCGCGTGCCGACGTCGGTCCAGTACACCTGTTGGCGTAAAAAAATTGTTACATAATTGAAAACGGGCCATACTACAGCAGACAAATAAAACGAAATTCAGTAGCGATGGGCGACTATGGTCTATGCCAAATAGACGGATGTAATAGACGCGACAGTCGCCGAATTTAAATGTAGCCGTGGCGTCTAGTTGACTTTCCCGACTAGTCGGTTTCTAAAATTCAGATGACAAGGAAATTTTGCAGTTCAGTTACTTATAGGTAGACGAATCTCTTAGCTGACCCACAACAGTTGACCGGACAACAAACCTTGCAAAATTATTTTCAAAATCGATCCACAATTGGCGGAGAAATCGGTGAACGTCCACAAAAAAAAAACATGCATACAGTCGAACATAGAGCCTCCTTCTTTTTTGGAAGTCGATTAAAAATACAGAACGATACAAACCATTCTGATAGTAAAAAAATCTCTACTGGCAACAGAAATAGGTGACAACGAGAGCGTTTGAATTCCATCTACACAGTTCACTATAAATGAATGACACTGAAGTGCGTCCTACCTGTTATGACCTACGGGACCGACACGTGGATATTCACGATACGACTATTCCATCAGTTTAAAGTCGCTCAGCGTATTGTGGAAAGGGCTAAGCTCGGAGTCTCTCTAACTAAGGGATCAAATCTGAAACGAGGTGATCCAGCAGAGAACCAAAGTTGTCAACATAGCTCACAGAATAAGCAAGCTGAAGTGGCAATGGGCTGGCCATATCATTCGTAGAAACGATGACCGTTGATGATCGTCGGGGAACACTGTTCTTGAGTGGAGACCGCGAACTTTTAAACGTAAGGTAGGACGCCCTCAGGCTAGGTGGAGCGACGATCTTTGCTGGGTTGCTAGTAGCAGTTGGATGAGAATTGCCGAAAATCGAATCAATTGGAGCGGTCTATGTCCAGCAGTGGACTGCTATAGACTGATGACCGAAGTGGTTCCATTAATCCCTATAGAGTTCTTTTTTCCAATATAAACTACTAGCTGACCTCCCTGGCTTCGCTCCCGTCAATTGGCTACGTGTCCTACCTACCTACCATACCTACTCTACCCACCTACCGTACCCTACCCTACCCTAATTACCCTACCCTACCTAATCATGTAATACATATTTTTTATGTATCATCATTTCAATAGTTTTGTCAGCGCACGCTAAAGAATGAATTTTATATACAACATTTTGCTACTTTGGGTTACATTATTGCAATTTTCATAGGGATCTCTATTTTTTTGGAAAATATATTATAGCCTTTGACACTCAGTAATAATGTAGCTTTCTACTGGTGAATTTTCAAAATCGGTTCAGTGGATCCAGAGATTATCCCCTACAACGTCACAAACTCACAATTCACAAACGTTACCCTTTTTACCCGACTGCCGAAGGAGAGTAATGTGTTTATCAGTCTATGTATGTATGTATGTATGTAAGTATGTATGTATGTATGTATGTTTGTTCCTATGTGGCGTTCTAGAGACCAAACACGTGGGCCGATTTTGATGGTTCTTACGTCAATCGATTCGTCTTAACCCCGCGAGTGTCACTGGCTACATGAAAATTGGAAAATAGGAAAATGGCGGTTCTTGGGCGCCATTTTTCTTCCAAACCTATCGTGTGGGGTATCAAAATAAAGGATTTTAAGTGGTGATTTCAAAAATATATAACACTTAAATATAAAAAATTATAAATAAAAAAAGTTAATTAAAAAACAAAAAACCCGACTGCTTGAAAACCGAAACTAAAAAGACGTAAACAAGGAGAAACTCATGCTGTGCTGTCGGAGGATACATATTCGCGACCTGGCTGACCAAAACCAGACGTATCCTCCGACTGCACAGCATGAGTTTCTCCTTGTTTAAGTCTTTTTAGTTTCGGTTTTCAAGCAGTCGGGTTTTTGTTTTTTAATTAACTTTTTTTTATAATATTAGTATAGATCAGTGATGGGCAAAGTACGGCCCGCGGGCCAGCTGCGGCCCGCGAAAGCATTTAATCCGGCCCGCCGACGGTCCTTCGACATTAATAGTATTTATGGCCCGAAACCGACTTACTGATGAACACCTTATCGCGCTGCTGAAAGTAACGTCGTCAGAGCTCGAACCCGCATTCGAAAATATTATGGCAAATCAAAAGCAATTTCATATAACTCACACGCCTAAAACGGCAGTGACTTCGAATAAAAGTTAAATTGTAACATTTGCGTGCAAGTGTAATCTATACTAATATTATAAAGAGGAAAGATTTTTTTGTTTGTTTGTTTGTTTGTACCGAATAGGCTCCGAAACTACTGGACCGATTTAAAAAATTCTTTCACCAATAGAAAGCTACGTTATTCCTGAGTAACATAGGCTATTTTTAAATCCCGAAAACGGGTCCTGTGGGGTGGCCCACGGGAGCGAAGCCGCGGGAAACAGCTAGTGTTTTTATAATTATGATTATAAATTTCCACACAAAATGAAATTTTCCTATAATTCTGGCCCTCCTCTGAAATTTCTTAAACTTTCTGGCCTGGGGGGCCCACCACTGGTATAGATAAATACTAATATAAATCTCACAAACCTTCATTCGTGACTTCAGAGTTATGATCTCCAACGACTCTTCGCCTCCTCTCATCTCGACGGGCGAAGCTTTCGAAGGACTCCTGGCTGGCCTTCAGCATCTCATGGTATTGGTACATAAACTCTTGGTTGAGACGGGCTTCTTCCAGAGTTTTCTCGAACCTCTTCCTTATTGCAAACCCGAGAGACTTTGTCAACGGAGGATCTGCCATCAAGTCTTCTGGTCTTATTTTCTGGAAAGTTTTTGTAAGTTTAAGTAGTTTACGAAGCGGGATTTACGAAGGAATGAGTCGAAGTGAGAACCTTTTCAGTTATGTGAGATATTAAAACTTAATGAAAGAAAATTTAAAACAATAATTAAAAGCACACTTTGTAAACAAGCATATTACAAATTAGATGATTATATTCAAGATAAGAATGCTTGGAAACATGCTGGTCCTGCTCCGTAGGGCAATCTTTAGTGTGAGAACTATCAAAATGGTTAATTTGTGTACGGTATATTCATAATTATTATATTAACGCTTTATTTTTATTTATTTTCTTCTCTATTTGTTTAAAAAATTTACTCGCACACTGTTCCGTTGTTGTTGAATTAGTGAGAAAGAAAAAGTATGTGAGAACCATGTCCCTATTTATCAAGTGAAGGGATTTACCTGTTGGTGCTTGTAATACTTTATACCTATATTTAGTATAGTAGTGCTGGGTGCATCGTTCTCACGTATAAGAATTTATTAATGTATGTACTATTTATGTTAATATTGTAAAAAGCCTTTATTTTTTTAAAAGAGTAAGTATGGAGTTTCTTGTGCATTCTTCTCCATATCAACCTACTTTTCCGAATGCACGGTAGAATCAATTTTTTATAACATGTAAATTTTTTTAACGTTCAAAAGTGCCGCATAATGGCCTAGTTGAAATAAATACATTTGATTTGATTTGATATGCAAGGTTGTAAGGATGTAAATGGTTTCAGTTACGTAAAGTTGCGGAGACCCGATGACCACATTTTGAAAAATTGTGACGACACAAAAGAGAGGGAGATCGCTGACGACTTGGATGACGAGTGTCCAGAAGGACATGAAGAAGTGCGGTCTATCTACTGATGATGCTTATCAGTGGAACAAGTGGCGCCTTATGACCAGGAAAGCCGAGCCCGAGTAACGGACAGTGGAGAGGTGGAAGAAGTAAGGGGAACACAGTCGCTGCATCTGCTTTGTAGATAATATAAAAGTGTGGAAATGAAGGATATAGGTTTGCAAGGATACCTTTCTTTCAACACTTTTTAACCGATTTCCCAAAAAGGAGGAGGTTATCAATTCGACTGTATTTTTTTTAATGCGTGTTGCCTCAGAACTTTTTACTGGGTGAACCGATTTTGATGATTGTTTTTATTTGAAAGCTGGTGCTTGTCATGTGGTCCCATTTAATTTTCATCAAGATCTGATGAAAACCTTTCTCACCTTCACGGTGGGCTTTATTACCTAGCCTATAGAACTGGTCCATTATATACCGCAACTAAAAAAGTGTTGTTTTTTTTAGGGTTCCGTACCCAAAGGGTAAAAACGGGACCCTATTACTGAGACTTCGCTGTCCGTCTGTCTGTCTGTCTGTCTGTCTGTCTGTCTGTCTGTCTGTCACCAGGCTGTATCTCATGAACCGTGATAGTTAGACAGTTAAAATTTTCACAGATGATGTATTCATGTTGCCGCTATAACAACAAATACTAAAAACAGTATAAAATTAATATTTAAGGGGGGCTCCCATACAACAAACGTGATATTTTTGCCGTTTTTTGCTCGATATTAATAACGGCAACAGGTAGACGCTTGAAATATTTACAGAATATTTAGTTGTATATTCTCTTAAAAAAATAATAATTATTAAATTAAAATAAAATAAATTAAGGGGGCTCCCATACAACAAACGTGATTATTTTGCAGTGTTTTGCGATAATGGTACGGAACCCTTCGTGTGCGAGTCCGACTCGCACTTGGCCGGTTTTTTTTTACTATAAATACAACCGACTTCCAAATAAAAACACTACAAAGTGAAAAATTATTTCAATTTCGGAAGTCGGTGTCAAAAATCGACGAAACGAAAACAGAAACACCGACTTCCGATATTGAAGTTATTTTTTACAGTCTTTTCATTTGGAAGTCGGTTGTTTTTTTTGTTAAAAAAGGTTTTTTATATTACATAGAACCCTGATAAGAAAAACGGAACCTGTTCAAATCCCAATTTCTTCACAGGATTTGATCCTACGGTTTGTAATTTGGATGCTCTAAGCAAGATTTTGGCGTACACATGACATATTACAATCCCCTATGTGGCTATAACGTGACAATAATTATAAATTGCGTGTCATCCCGTCATCGCTTTACATAAAATTTATATTATAAAATTGTAAATATATTACGTCATCTTATCTTAATTCGAAAACATAAAACTGATTGCTTATAAAAAACTACATTTTGGAACATCATCGTATAAAAAATCAGACGCGTATATAATTTTATCAAGTTATTTACAGTTCCAGGGTTGAGGAGGTCAGGTATAATACCTACTAGTATTCAGCTGCATCGGGATTCTGGTAAGACAGAACTCGAGCCCAACATAGTCCGGTAAATATAATCTGGCCGGGAAATTTCAGTGAGGGTTTGAAAAGCAGGCCATACACGCTAGGGTTATTGAGTGTGGAACCTAAATTTCATTGACCTTGTCGGACACAGCTTCATATTTAAAGGTCTCTTTTGATCGGCGTATGAAGCCACAGCCCGGCCTCCGCACTCTTTGGTGCCTGTTCCTGCATCTGTGCTACTGCCTGTTAGCCTGACAATTGGTTCAAGCCTTGACCATCTAACTGTGCGCCTGCCCATCCGTCCTGCTGGCTACCCTAGTGCCTAAGCGATTCATCTGCGAGCTGCCTACCTCGGGCATTCCACGCCTTCCTGTCCGTCCAGCTGCCTAGCCTGCCTGCCTGCTAAAAGATACCTGGCCACGTCGTGCGAAGCCGGACCTTCCTAGCTGCCCACGTCGTGCGAAGCCGGATCTTAATTTCTTTACCTATATCCTTTTTCTTACTTTTTTAACTTTATTTATTAACGTGGCTTACGTATACTAAGCACTACGTAACGCTACAGGGTGTACCTGATAGGTTTACCTGCACAGTTCAACTGACTGGTATTCCACTCGGAGCAAGGCGCAACAAAAACTATAGGGACGCACGAAGGGGATGACGGCGAAGACGACGACGAAGTATCTTCATCTTTGCAGTGTGAAAGTTCACCAGCCCAATTTTGGGAGAAAGTAAAAGGGACACACGTGGCTAATTTGTAAGGAATCAAGAAGCGCCTGCGGACCGTAAAAATAAGATTGCCAACCAAGAGTGCTATGTCCGCAGCCTCCCCACGATTCGGCCCGTGTAAGAAAAGTTGGGCCGTGGGAAGGTGGAGGGAGTGTACAGGTAAACCGGAGCGTGTATGTTGCACAACTGTGCAGGTTTCCACGTACAGGACAGGCAACTCGGGAAAATATGAATATTTTTTGCACGTGGGTATACCTGCACCATGTAGCCAAGTTGACAATCTACAATCGATAACGCTAATAGAAAACGAATCAATGTATGAAAATGACCCATCTGAACGTTAAGTCACGTGTTCAGACCATACAAATAGAAGGCGTTAACGATTGTAGAAAGTGATTCGATACGAAACGTTTGCGACTTGGCTAGGAAGGTGCATGCAAAACTGAGCGTGTGTGGCGGTCGCCTGCACAGGCGTCAGTTGTCATTATAATCAGTAACAACGATTTTCACCATTGTTCACGGTATCTTCGTTTAAATTTCCTTTTCTTCAATAAAATAAACAATAATACTATTAAAGCTTCTGCGTCGAGATCAAGCGCCGCTGCCGATGCCGATTCCATAGCTTTGTTACAGTTGAGTGTTTTTCACAACGTGTATGGTCTCTAGAGAGCTCAAGTTTACATGTACAGTTGAATTGTACAGCCCCCGTATCCTGAGGTGTAAAAGCTATCATAGTTTGACTGTAAAAAAGTGACAGATGTATACACGTCATATACATCTGGCCCTTCCGCACACTCAAAATAACCTTGCTCTAAGAGCTTATGGTCACCCCCCTGGTATCTAACCCTGTCAGGTACACCCTAGCGTGTATGGCCTGCTAGGACACGTACCGCCCCAGGGTGGAGGAGGATTGCAAAAAAAGGAACTTAATTAACATAAGATTGTAAAAAGCTTTTTTACAAAAAACTACAACCGACTTCCAAATAAAAACACTACAAAGTGAAAAATAACTTCAATTTCGGAAGTTGGTGTTAGAATTTTAGTTTCTTCCTTTGTTGACACCGACTTCCGAAATTGAATTTATTTTTCACTTTGTAGTGTTTTTATTTGGAAGTCGGTTGTATTTTTTTGTACAAAAATATCTATTTTTCACTTTTAATTTGTGGTACATATCTATAATGCCCATAGTTATACCTGAATAGATTACCCGAATAACATTAAACTTGAACACAACCGGAGATATTATAGAGTGTACCAGGATGAACTGTACACATCTGCATACCCCTTTAGAGCGTAACGACGTGATTTTTTGTTATGAAATGGTGTAAACAATAAACAGACATGCGATGGCAGCAATCCCGAGAGATTTGCAGTCATTTATTGAAGTTATCTGTTGTATATCTCCGAAGCTCTTGATCAGATTTAAATCTAATTTAAATGGGACTACATGAGAAGCAACGGGTTTCAAATAAATACATCAGAATCGGTTCACCTAGTAAAAAGTTCTGAGGAGACAAACATTAAAAAAAAACCGGCCAAGTGCGACTCGGACTCGCGCACGAAGGGTTCCGTACCATTATCGCAAAAAACGCCAAATAAAACACGTTTGTTGTATGGGAGCCCCACTTAAATATGTATTTTATTCTGTTTTTAGTATTTGTTGTTATAGCGGCAACAGAAATACATCATTTGTGAAAATTTCAACTGCCTAGCTATCACGGTTCATGAGATACAGCCTAGTGACAGACGGACAGACAGACAGACAGACAGACGGACCGCGGAGTCTTAGTAATAGGGTCCCGTTTTTACCCTTTGGGTACGGAACCCTAAAAATACAGTCTAATTTGAGAACCGCTAAATTTTTGCCGGGAAACACATTTTACATAATATTAAATATTAAAAACATTACAGATACCTCTATTAGAATAAAATATATAAACACGAAAGCAGTCCAGAGTCCGGCCATCACTTTACCAAACACAATCACAGCACTACATCACCATTTGAAGATCGTCACGACACAAAAGAATTCCTCTGTCTCCGGCCAAGTTGTTGATCAAACAATAGTGTTATGTACACAATTCCACCGATACGATACCAGGAATAGAGTAGCAAACATAAATTGTATCTATAAACTAAAAACAAATGAATATGAATGAGTAGTTCCTATTCATCATTCGGATATAATCATCTGACGCAACAAAACAACCACACCATCCAATGCGAAAGTAATTATGTCTGTCTGTCTGTTACCTTTTCACGCTGAAACCGCTGAATCAATTTAGATGAAATTTGGTATGGAGATAGTTTAAGATCCTGGGAAGGAAATAGGATAGTTATTATCCCGGAAATCATCCATAACTGGTGGCAAGAGGGTGGAAGTTTGTAAGGCGGCTGGCAGCCCACACACCTACAACATTAATGCGCGATATGAAAAATAGGCTATTCCAAGTACTAATGCTGCGCAGACGAGTAGGTACTACATATATGTCTTCCGCGACTTCATCTGCACGCGTGGATAAAACATTGATTGCCGTCCAGCGCGGACGGCCGGCGTCATAAGCTCTTAGAGTAATATTATTTTGAGTGTGTATAAGGGACAGATGTATATGACTTGTATACATCTGTCACTTACGCGATCTTAAAATAACCTTACTCTAAGAGCCTATGGTCACCCCCCAGGTGGCGACATCGTAGCGTGGGCAGTAATGAGAAGTACGTCCCCGTCGTGTCGCCCGAGCTCGACGCAGCTGTCACCGTCACGAGATCACGACCAGCGTATTACGGTTACGGCACTCGGTGGGCGCGTGCTCGTCAACCTTTCCTCTATATCATAGAACATATATCCTATGGCACTCGGTTTATCATTGTCTCACATAGCAATGTGTCCCAAGACAAAAAGTCTTTGGCCAGTGCTTGTTTCCAGTTTTAACATATGGCACTGAAACGTGGTCACTTACATGTGAGCCTCATTAGAATCCCAAAGGGCAATGAAGGGACTACAATACATGTGATTGTAGTTTACCTGCGTGATCGAATCAGAAATAAAGATATCTTCAGAAGAGTCAATAAAATTTCCATTATGGGCCGTTGATTTGGAAGTTCATTTTTTTTGTAGTTAGTACTCATAAATAGAAAGCTTTTTACAAATTTTCAAGACTCGGCAATTTTATTAAATTTTATGTTTTTATGTATGTTTTTCGTGAGGTAAAAAATTGTGAATTAGTCCAAGAGCGAGCGAAGCGAGCTCGGGAGCTTAGGGCACCCCGACTTTAGACCCTGCAGACAGAAATCGTCGACTTTGTAGCTGAAATAGTACCTAATTGTAAAAACTTTAACCATGGATATCTCCATAACCATGGGGTTCCGTGGGGTGGGGATGGTACAGTGGGGTCGCCACTCTGTCCCCCTTTCCCTCCCCCCCTCCGCGCCCTTTAAATGGATGGACATTTAAGGAAATTTTTATTCTAACCTGACAACTTTAACCCATGGTGCCATAACTTGATTTTCTTGATCTTTTTTCTGTAAAAAATATCAAAACTTGAACTATTTCTATTTACGAAGTCCTAAAATTTTGGAGGTCGCTTCGCTCGTTGTTGTCCACAATAATTTTTAGGATTTCTTTTCCTCAAAAAATCTAATGGAAAACAAACTAAGTAGTGTATACGATATATAGATAGTATTATTATACGATAGAAAATGCAGGAACACTTTTTTTCAAGAACCCCCCCTCAACGCCTTCCCCACCTAGAGAGTCACATTTGCCCTCACCCTGAGCAAAATCCTGGATCCGCGCCTAGCGCAGAACGAATGACCGAAGAGCTGGATAGTTCGGAAGTGGCGACCAGGACCACATACCGGAAGACGTAGCAGAAAGCCAATGAAACCCTAAAATCTTATACATACCTCACAGGCCCGACGACAATGGAAGTTTCCATGCTACAAACCTATTACTAAGTGCAGAATTTCGGCAGGATCTCGCGGAGGATGACATGGTCATCGATGTCACTTCTCTTTAAAACAAAAATTCAAAATCATGAGACATGGTCCAACCTGCACTAAGCCGGTGGATTACTATAAAATATCAACCTGCACACTCCACTCACAGATGGAAGATCTGTGTCCCAGCAGTGGTAAAAACATGCCGTAGATAGAAATTATTATGTGGGTACTATTTTCTGGTAGCGACTTTGGCCACGTGAAAGTCAAAAATTATCCGAAAGGAGAGTACTACCGATATACAAGGTAGGTATGCACAGTCTACCTGTGGGTCAATTTTCATCCATTGAGAAATCTAGTCAGCCGTTGAGGCCTGCTTCGTGTTGTGATTATTTACAGACATACAAACATTCTCATTTATAATATTTTGGACTGCAGCGTTTCAGTCCTTCAAATCTATTTCTACAACATTATCGAAAGGGCTTAGCTCTCACTGTTTTCCAACGAAAAGATTTAATTATAATAATTATCATTTACCTAAGAAGACACCACTTATTGTTTTCATTTCGACGAAAGCAGTTAAAACTCGCCTCCTCGAGATAACGCTCGATAAAAATAATTATGTCTATCCAAAACGTAAAACGCTGTCTATATTAAATCACTTGTGCGCTGTAATTTTTTATCTACTGTTTGCCATACCTACTATCCTTAGCAGTTCCAATAGTGAGTAGACAAACAAGAAAAAATGCTAATCATGCAGTCGGAAGATACCTACATATTCGCGAGCTGGCTGACCCCCTGATCCTCCGGGATCAGGGGGTCAGCCGGCTCACGGCAGTCGGAACTGCACAGCATGTTTTTTCTTTACAGCTTTTTAGTTCGCTTCTTAAGCAGTCAGGTTTAATTTTAAATTAACTTTTTTATTTACAACTTTTTAGTCATATTTTTTTTCGAATTACTTTTAAACAAATAAGTGATATATATATATATATATATATTTGTAATCACCTCTTAAAATCCTTCATTTCTTCACTCGACGTGTTTGGAAGAAAAATAATAGTTTGGGCCCTCACAAAACTCGTTAAATTTCTTTTTTAGGGTTCCGTACCCAAAGGGTAAAAACGGGACCCTATTACTAAGACTTCGCGATCCGTCTGTCTGTCTGTCTGTCTGTCTGTCTGTCTGTCTGTCTGTCTGTCTGTCCGTCTGTCTCCAGGCTGTATCTCATGAACCGTGATAGCTAGACAGTTGAAATTTTCACAGATGATGTATTTCTGTTGCCGCTATAACAACAAATACTAAAAACAGTATAAAGTAAATATTAAAGGGGGGCTCCCATACAACAAACGTGATATTTTTGCCGTTTTTTGCTCGATATTAATAACGGCAACAGGTAGACGCTTGAAATATTCACAGAATGTTTAGTTGTATATTTACTTCAAAAAATAATAATTAATAAATTAAAATAAAATAAATTAAGGGGGGCTCCCATACAACAAACGTGATTTTTATGCAGTGTTTTGCGATAATGGTACGGAACCCTTCGTGTGCGAGTCCGACTCGCAGTTGGCCGGTTTTTTTCTAACTTCGCCTATCTAAGAACACTTGGGTGGTCAAGACGTATCTAACGATGTCTTAATTATATAAATCTGTCTAGCGGTTAGAAAGATGTGAGGTAATAAAGAATATTACATAAATACAAACAAACAGACATACATACAAGAGACGCGCGAAAATCATAACACTTTCCTTGCAGTCGAGTAAAAAGTTTAACCTAAAGAGAATCCATGAGTCGTTTTGGCGATTTTCGCCGAATCTTCTCTATCAGCAGTCTGCTCCTCTGTCTACCTACCTATTTATAGGTACCTTCCAGGTAGTCCTCTGTTTGCTAAAGACCTCATCAATATTGCACTTGACTGAACTGAATTTATCAATATATGTATTACGAGCCATCCTGCATTATTCTATCACGTTTTTGCCCAACACTGCATTTGCCGGGTGTTGTCTCTATTCAAGCAAACCTACATTTTTCTCTGATGGAGGTGGAGGTCATCGTATTTCATCTCAGATCGGTCACTTCAGTTCCAACACCGAAGACCTTTGACCTTAACGCCGAATATATGTAGGTTCAGATTTGACATTTTGTAGAACTTCACCGGACATGGGAAACCTCCATTCCTGCCCAGCACAACCACCCGCAACGACCATGATTTAAACGTAGCCAATGACATAGATATCCAGGTGGCTACATACTGGTCGGACAAAATTTAAGTCATATCGTCACTAAAAAAACCGGCCAAGTGCGAGTCGGACTCGCACACGAAGGTTTCCGTACCATTATCGCAAAACACTGCAAAAATATCACGTTTGTTGTATGGGAGCCCCCCTTATTTTTTTTTATTTTTTTTTTATTACAACTAAACATTCTGTGAATATTTCAAGCGTCTACCTGTTGCCGTTATTAATATCGAGCAAAAAACGGCAAACATATCACGTTTGTTGTAATGGGAGCCCCCCTTAAATTTTTTTTTTATACTGTTTTAGTATTTGTTGTTATGGCGGCAACAGAAATACATCATCTGTGAAAATTATAACTGTCTAGCTATCACGGTTCATGAGATACAGCCTGGTGACAGACAGACAGACGGACAGACGGATCGCTAAGTCTTAGTAATAGGGTCCCGTTTTTACCCTTTGGGTACGGAACCCTAAAAAGAAGGGCGAACTCGCCAACCACCCCGTTTTCACCAAAATCTTCTGATCCATTCACGCACTACCTCCATGTTTATGAACAATGCAAAAATTTGACTGAAATTAACACACATCACAACATCAGCCTATTAATGTTCCCACTGCTGGGACACAGGCCTCCTCACTGTGAGAGGGGATCACCACGCGGGCCTAGCGCGGGTTGGCGGATGTCATATGTCATCGAATTTTTGGTTCTAGGGCATGCCTGGTTTCCTCACGATGTTTTTCTTCACCGTTTTTGAGAGCAGTTGTGATGAAATAATTTACACAAAGTAAAGCGCCTGCCTGGGTTCGAACCCACGACCTACAACTTATAAGTGGCGGCCGATACTACTGGGCCACCACTGCACTCCACTGAAATTAACACAACAGCCTAATTATTAACCTACTAGTCCTCTCTCTCAAACAAGCCACCCCGTTTTCTGTATCTTGTCCTCCATAGTGAAAACAAAAGAAATACCTAAAACACATGTGTCCCAAAAAATTGCACCACCTTTACTAATAAAAACTTACAATACAATGTTATGGAACACAAGAAAAACACTGCTATCAGATCCAGTTTCACCGAGAATTCGTATCTTATTGTTCCCAAAAACACGCCGTGATAGCCAGCCACCAAACAGCTGATATCGGCCCGGGCCACTGGAGGTCAGTTCTCTGTCTATATTTCATTCACTATCTGGGGTCAATTTATCTGGCTTGCATCGTCACTGTCAATCGAACCGGATTGAACTGGATATCTTCACATCTCGTGATAGGTATTCATTGAACTACTTAATATTGCAATTCGACAAGAGTCGTTAGATTGATTCTAAGAAAATTCAATCATGGTTAGTGGGGTCATTCGTGTTGTATGAGAATATTATGATTTTTAATGTTGTTCTATGAAAAGTTTTCATTCTGAAGTTGGTTACTGTATGTAAGTCCCATAGGAAAAATACTTGTCGTGTCTCGATAAGTTTAACCTTTAATTTAATGACATAGTTATTTACTTATGGGTACCTATTTGGTGTGGGATGACAGTTTAAAATAATAGATATACCTTGACGGAAACCTTTCAGTCGTTTCTCACGTTTGGGGGTGCGGCGCGGCGTGCCCACGAATGGTAAAACACGACACATGCGTTCCCCAGTCTACACTAAGTCTCTAAGTACCTACAATATAATAGTAATCTTTGACTAAGTATTATTATATCAGTGACACCTTTTGACACGTGCGATTGTGCATTGTCTTTTACAGAGGCTGTTTCGACAGCAACCTTCACCGATCCATGGCGTAGGCAGGCTAGGTAGTGTAGAATAGAATAGAATAGAATAGCATTTATTTGCAAATATGGGTTATACATAAGTAGGTAGTAGTAGGTTTTCATCAGAGTTCTGCCATATTTCACCATTCGGCATGCAAACATTTTCATTATACTAAAATTGTTAAAATTTAAAGTCTTGTTGGAACATTCAAATAGTTATGTCATTCTCGTTAAATAAAATTATTAAAATTAAAACATTCATTAAAAATATCAACTTAATTATTTCATTATACATTAAAATTGTCAGTAACAGTAGGTTATATATACAAGAAATACAGAATCGTGGTCCGAAGACAAATAAACAAACTAACATCAAAATTCCAGGTCATAGACAATACACCATAAATATTCCGTACGCAAAACAATAATTAATTAATTAAAACTTCGAGGTATTCTGATAAAAATTGTCCGTTAAAAACTCAGTTACACTGTAATATGCTTTGTCTTTGTAGTGTGCGCTTCTCCGAAATCTAAAGTACCTACTTAGATTCATTGGTGAAAAAGAAAGTCTAAAATAATGCAAAAATGTAGGTAGGCACATAGGGCACTGCGCAATTTTTAAAACATAGCATACTAATATTATCCGAAGATTTGGTTTGTTCATAATTATTTCTACTTATTCCGATTTAGGTATAGTTAGATACCTACTGAAACACTAATATCGTTCTACAATCGCTAAGCAACTTTGCCAATCAGTAGCAAAATAAATGTATTCAACCTATTTACGTTAATTGTTTTCATAACACAACCGCCAGTTAACCGCTTTTAATATTCAAAACTGATTTAAACTGGATTCGCTCGTTATCTTTAACTGTTTTAGGTAAGTAATGTGTTTACCGAGCTATAATCTTTAGCAATTATTCATTGAACTGAATAATAATAGCGTGGCTCTGCCTGCTCTTTGCATCGGTTAAGAACGTGCAATATGGGGGGCAAGGAATGTACCATGTACCTAACTAATTCTTTCATCATCATCATCAGCCAATTAATATTCCCACTGCTGGGACACAGGCCTCCACTCTGTGAGAGGGGATGGGGCCGTAATCCACCACGCGGGCCCAGTGCAATCCTTTGTTACCACGCAGGTTGATACACCATGGTTTGCGTAAATTGTTAAATAAAAACAGTAATTTCAAACTTTATTTCGCACGCCTTTAAGCAATTGTTAGTTTTTGACGTTTTTGGCAACATTTCGATACCTTTGGGTAGAAAGGTCGTATAAACCATTTTGGCCAAATTTAGTTATATATACCATTTTTCTCAGAATTTTTTTCTCTATCGATCTGTATATACGAAATGCAGAAATTCGCACAAAAATGGTTAATACGACCCAGAAATTTTCGGTCATAGCCTCTTAAAAAAAGTAAATTTTCAATGTAAAAGCCGAATGTTTCTTTTTTGTAGTTTTGTTATGATGTAATGACCATAATTTATATTAACTCAGGGCGTAAAAATAGTCGTTAATTGTAAATGGTTTATACGCCCTAACGTGTTAAATGCATTACCTAAACATAGTTTAAATTCGACGTAGTAAATCCAAACGCAGTTCGCGACTGTGGTGTATAAACCATGTTCATTGCAAGAAGCACTTTACGACCAACACACAAGGCTCGCATTTGGCGCCCAGCGATAAGCAGAAGAGCGAGTGGGATAGACAGCTTGGATGCGAGTTCGCGCACTGAGCGTTTCGTCACAAGTTTCGTTTACAAGTTTTATTGTTATTACAACAAATGAATATTATGTAGTCACTAAATAATTCTGTAAAATGGAGGGAGACACTAAAAAAGGAACCCTGGATGCTTTACTTCGACGGAGGCAAGTGCTTAGTGCAATGTACGAAAGTCGACGGTTAAAACCTGTGAAAACGTAAGTATCTTTTTTTTTTTTTTTTTTTTATTTTTTTTTTTTTTTTTTTTTTTTTTTTGGGGTGGGAAATCATCCAATGACTTCTCCCGCTCTGGGTGAAGCGGGAGGGCGTGTCAGACTTTTACTGACTAAAACCCACCCGTGTTCCTTCAGTTGCTTTTGCCAGGGCCACGGTAACTCTCTTTCAAATTTATCCGCGACCCAGACAGGCATCGGCCCTATCGGACCCCGTCACTGTGCTGACATCTCTTTGAGGCGCGCGTGGAACACTACGCGCCGTAAACTCGGGCTTGGTCCTTATCGGACGGCGAGCTACCCATTGCTTTCCGTCCGCAAGCCCGCGCCTACGGTGGCCGGGAATCGGCTTGCGACTCCCGACGCCCGGGTCGTCTCCTGCGGTGGTTAGGGGCATGAGGGCGCCTCCTTTGCGTCTCCCTCACGCGTTCCGCCTCCTCCTTTGCGAGCATAACTGCTTCGCAGAAGGAGGAGACAGCTTCCCATGCCCTCTCACTCCGTACCATGGCCTGCACCAGGGCGGGACGCGAGAGGTCGCCACCGCCGATCGCCTCCATGAGGACACGGCGGTGCTCCGCCCAAGCGGGGTGTGGCTGACCCTGGCTTGGCCACCATCAGGGATTTTAATTTTGATAACACAAATATTTAGTCGGTAATTAGTCGAAATTAGTCGCCAAATATTAGATTTAGTCGATCACTGGTTCAAAAGTTAGAAGGGTTGTTAGGTGGCCGATCTGGAGGGACTCTCCCCAGCTTGGCCAAATTTATATCTCAAAAACTAGGGCACCTAGCGAAGATCTGTTTTCTCCCAGATTTAGTCGGTAATTAGTCGAAATTAGTCGCCAAATATCAGAATTAGTCGATCACTGGTTCAAAAGTTAGAAGGTTTTATAGGTGGCCGATCTGGAGAGACTGACCCCAGCTTGGCCACATTTATATCTCAAAAACTAGGGCACCTAACGAAGATCTGTTTTCTCACAGATTTAGTCGCTAATTGGTCGAAATTAGTCGCCAAGTCACAGATTTAGTCGGGTCTTAGTTTCGAAGATAAAATGAGTTCAACTTTTAAGGTATAGTCCAAGAGCTAGATCATAATTTTACGAAAGATAGCCAAGAAAAAAATATTTCTATTAATATGTGTAGTAAACTTCTAGTTTTTAACCGATTTACCAAAAAGGAGGAGGTTCTATGTTCGACTTTATGTATGTTCATCCATATCTCCGTCAATTGTAGACCGATTTTGAATATTTATTTCTTTTTGGAAGAGTTTGTTTCGAAATTGGTCCCATTTTACTTTGGTGAAGATCTGATGAAGAACTTTGGAGATTTACAACAGAATTCTTCAATAAATAACGGCAGATCTCTCGGAATTGCTGCAATCGCATGTCTATTTATTGTTTATACCATTTCATAACATCACGCCAGCTTGCTCTAAAGGGGTACGCAGATCTCTCATTTCACCGGTTGTGTTCAAGTTTTACATTATTCGGCGTTAATCTTTTTTGGCGTTATAAATACCTTTCTAAACAACTTGTGTATTAGGTAAGTAAAACTAAAAAGGGAAAAAAATACTACCGACTTCCAAATAACAAAATGTGAAAAATAAAAAAAACTGACATAAGAACAATCAAAATCGGTCAACGCGTTTGGTCTCTAGAACGCCACATAGCAACATACATACATATATACATAGGCTGATAAACACATTACCCTCCTTCGGCAGTCGGGTAAAAATAAAAAGAAACTACCGAGAGAGAATGATATTGAACAATTAAAAGCAGTGTATTATTCGCTTGTAGAGTCAAAACTCAGGTACAGTATCGCTTTATGGGGAGGAAGTTACGCGTATAATTTAAATACTGCTTTTGTTATACAAAAACGGGCCATACGAACCATGGTGAGAATTCCACAGTGGGTATCGTGTAAGGAATATTTTAAGAAGCTTCATATACTAACGGTCCCTTGCTTGTATATTTTAGTGCTACTCACGGATCTTATGAAAAAGTTATATAATCTCGAAACACTTGAGGAAAGAACTAAGCGGGAAGCAACAAGGCGTAGGGACTTACAGTATGAGATACAACCACATTTGGAAGTAGTTAGTCATGCTGCAGCGTACCAATCAGTTAAGCTATTCAATAAGCTGCCCATACAGTTCAAGTCCATTTATAATTTAACTCAGTTTAAGCTACAACTAAAGTCATTTCTTATAGATTATTGCTATTACACGCTTGATGAGTTTCTCTGTGACACTTACACCTAGACTGTTACGTCTGTTACCAAATCTATATTATTGACATTATATTTTTTGTACTCTTGACATTTATAATAAAATTTGAATTTAATTGTTTTATATTTGCATATGACATCTTTATAACAACTTCATAACTGGATATTTTATAAAAAATATTTGACATTTTTTTTTTTGACATGTTTGAAGTTTGAAATAGCGTTAGTCAAAGTCAAAGTCAAATATATTTATTTCAATTAGGCCAATAAGCGGCACTTTTGAACGTCAAAAATTAAATGTAAATAAAAAATTTACAAGTAATAAAAATTGACTCTACCGTGCATTCGGAATAATCGTTAATCGTAAATCGTTAGAATAATTATCGTTTATTGAATATATTTTTTTGCTGATTGTTTGTAATGCTTTCGGAGTTGAGGTGTGTAAAGGTGTAATAGGGCATTTACAACTCCATTGTTACCAACTCTATATTAATGACATTTTTTTTTAAATTTATTGATTCACTTTTGCCTGGAATTTGAATATTTAATTGTTGTATTTTGGTTTGACATATCTGGATACTATATAAAAATTTATTTGACATATTTGCATACTTTTTTGACATTGTTAAAGAGTGAATTAGCAGTATTGTTTAATGGATAATTCTTGCTGATTGTCTGTAAACCTTTCATTTTTATTTTCTCAGTCCATTTGACGACATTATATTTTACGATTGACATCTCTAATGGAATCTGAATTTATTTGTTTTATATTTGCGTTTGACATAATAACTGTTTATTTGAATATCGATTTGACATCATTTAATCATTGTTTGACTAATTCAAGGTTGAAATAGAAGTGTTTTATTGTTTAATGTAAAATTTTGGCTCATTGTCTTGTAATTCTTTCAAAGTTAGCTTGTATCGTATAGTGGTGCTTGTTGCCAATTATGATTTTTCGACACAATGTAAAAATTGTTTGGAATAAATAAATACAAATACAAAAAAGAACAAAAAGATACTACCGACTTCCAAAGAAGAAACTACAAACTGAAAAATAACTTTATTTTTGGAAGTCGGTGTCCATATCAAATAAAAATGAAAACAATAAACCTTGCTCTTGGTCTATTTGGTGTCAAGATGTACAGTCTCATACAACTGTTTTACCAAATTATAATGTTAGGGTCTAAATTACGTTAGAATAATAAAACTTCTGTTGCCCAATAAGAATATACGATGTATCTACCTAATACTATGCTTGCACGGGGACCCAGCGCTATGAAAGAAAATTTGGTTCAAATAAATATTTTCGCCGCCCACAAGACCAATGCGATGGTGTTAACGAAGAAGCGAAAGTATGACGCTCCGGTACTTCATATGTCGGGCACGCAGCTAAACCTGGTTGAGGAAGTGAATAAATGGCGAGATATGCACCGATTTGTTATTGAATTGTGTGTCATTGTTTGTCATTGTCTGTGTCTGTTTAGTGGAAACGGAAAAATTATTTGGTATGGCGGGCAATTTAGATTCTCATTGCGCATGACTGCGCAGCGCGCGCCTCCTTAGACAATGACAGTACTTCAATGAGCCCATACGCGCCAATAATTTAAAAAGTAAAAGGGTGCTATAAAAATTAAAAAGTTATTTTATGATGCAGTTGTTTAAATATAGAAGGAAAATATTGCACAGTAATGGTTTTTTTTTTAATTTTACCTATCCACGAATATAAAGTTCGTGTTTATAAAATATTTTTTGAATTCATATTTGGAATATTACGTTGGGAGTGTAGATAAAATATATAAAACGCACACTAATTTATTACAAAACCGATTTTATTTATCTATCTTATATATATAAAAATTAATCCCTATTTCCCTTGGTCACGGCATCACGCGTGAACGGCTAGACCGATTTCGCTTATTCTTTTTTTGTTGTGTTTGTTACTGTTAGGAGAAGGTTCCTATGAAAAAAAAAATAAGAAAAAAAAATTTACCTTACCTGCATAAGTATAGAAGTAAGTATAGTATAGAAGGTATGTAGGTAGGGTAGGTAGGGTAGGTGGGGTACGTGGGGTAGGTAGGGTGGGGTAAGTAGGGTAGGGTAGGTAGGGTAGGGTAGGGTAGGTAGGGTAGGGTAGGGTAGGTAGGGTAGGGTAGATGAATTTTTGGTGGTTTATGGCAAAACAAAGTTTGCCGGGTCAGCAAGTTCTTAATAAGTTCCACTGTAAACTGGCTGACTTTCATTTACGTCACGGGCAACTCGCTCTACGTAGTTCGTCTGTACACGCGCATCTATCTCTTTCTTACTTACCATACATAAATGAAACGGAGCGCACAAGAGCGCAGCGATCTATTGGCCAGCGACTGCCACATTATGTTCGATAAATAATTACATTATATTTATTGTAGATCTATTTCTAGGTAATACATACTGCTTTCCTTTTTTGGTATATAATAACATAGAATAACTTTATATTTAGGTTTATATTTTGAAACAAACATTCCACCTTAAGACATCATGTATTGTCTAGAAACTACTTATAGTATTTTGTACTTGCTTGTACCAATGTATGGAGAAATGTATTACTTTAATATCTTTTTAATTACACACCGACTAAATCTGTGACTTGGCGACTAATTTCGACCAATTAGCGACTAAATCTGTGAGAAAACAGATCTTCGTTAGGTGCCCTAGTTTTTGAGATATAAATGTGGCCAAGCTGGGGTCAGTCTCTCCAGATCGGCCACCTAACAACCCTTCTAACTTTTGAACCAGTGATCGACTAATTCTGATATTTGGCGACTAATTTCGACTAATTACCGACTAAATCTGGGAGAAAACAGATCTTCGCTAGGTGCCCTAGTTTTTGAGATATAAATTTGGCCAAGCTGGGGAGAGTCCCTCCAGATCGGCCACCTAACAACCCTTCTAACTTTTGAACCAGTGATCGACTAAATCTAATATTTGGCGACTAATTTCGACTAATTACCGACTAAATATTTGTGTTATCAAAATTAAAATCCCTGATGGTGGCCAAGCCAGGGTCAGCCACACCCAAGCGGGGCAGATCTCCACCGTATGCTCCACCGTGTCCTCCAGGCGGTCCACACAATGGTGACACCCGGGCGTTTCCTCCCGCCTTATCCGGAACAGGAACCTCCCGAAACAGCCATGTCCGGTGAAAACGTAAGTACCTACACATTAAATTTAATACTGTTAACTTATTTGGTAACAATTATTGTAGATGAGTTCGTGTTATCAATAGGTAAATAATGAATTATGACTTAGTATAGATTTAAAATGTAAACTTACAGTACCTAATTGATAATTTACCTTTGCTATTGATACCTATTATTTATTATGGACTAAGATATACGACCTAGTATTGATTTAAAAATGCCTTGATCGTTTGCAGTTTGTTTACACTTCCTTGCGTTTAAAATAATATTTTCTTTCATTCCGTCAATTTGACATGTAACGTTAGCTGGATCCGCATTAACAACTCAACAATTTTATAGGAAATGGTTTATACACCCTTCAAGCTATGATATTTTATAATAGACTAGCAAGTACGAAGTAACAAAAATTATAAACAATCTTCGCCATATTGCAGGAAATGGTTTTTACGACCTTCTTCGCTTAAAATATTTTCTTTTATTCCCTCAAACGACATGCTACTAATATTAGACCTGCATTTACAACTCACGTTTTTTTTAAGGGATGGCTTAAAAACCCTTTAATCGCAAAATAAAATCGTGGTTCGAGCCAATAGTAAAACAACGCGTATTGTTATAAAAATAAGGTTCAATATTGTATGGCATAAAATTTTGGTTCTGCGGTGATGATAACGAAAAGAATTTTAAAATGTAGCCAGATAGATAGTGTTTTGATTTTACTTAAGCTTAATTTAAAATAATACAATGAACATTTTTAAGGACTCGACACGAAAGTTTTTATTGCAAAATGATTTAAACCTTTATGGTAACTGTAACTTTTATCTAAGCTAAACTATACCTATTGTCTGTGACTTTATTTCTTATTTTCAGTTCAACCCAACAAGTAGAGCCCGCAGTTAATATGCCACACAACAATCACAACAGAGTATTTCATCGGATAGTGACGTTATAGAAGACAGTGACTCTGAACGACCTGCAAAACGTGCCAACAAACCACAAACAATAATTATGGATTCAACCACCAGTAATAGTGACAATACTTTTAGCACATCTATGAATACGTCTTCACTATCCCATCCTTATTATGACAACGATGCTATACCGATTAATAGTCCTGTAAAAGACCATAATGTTGCGACACCTTTGACATACTATATTGATGCTGCAGACCCAGATTTCTGCATTCTAGATACTCACCTATACTTCTTTGTACAATGTTGATGCTGCAAGTTCAGGTTTATCTCCTACAGTTGACATTAATACTGATCTAAGTTCGATGAACAAAACTGATCCCGTTTTACCCGCTCTTGATGCACATAACGAATTATTACGTTGCGAAACATCCGAATTATTACGTTGAAGAAAAAGAATCCAAATGAAATGTAAATTAAATATTCTATGAAAGAAGAGACGTCACCTGATAAAGTAATATTATTTTAAAAATCTGGCAATAAAGAAATAGGTAAAGGTAGAGGTAAAGGAAGATCGAAAAGCCGTGCGATATTACCCGAACAAGGTGTAAGCAATGATACACATGAAAAGGTGATGATTATGTCCCCAACTGCACTTTATAAAAACAAATTGCAAATATCGGATGTAAAATATAGAGATTTAAAACGTCTATGTGATAACTTCATTTTACTAAAAAGGTACCACCATGATTATTTCAACTTACCCCATGGAAATGTTGCTGACTCTCTTACGCTAACCGACGAAGAAGACGAGGAAGAGCTAATTGAATAATACAATTATTATTATAAAAGAATAATAACTTTTCGTATTTACGTAATTTCACATTTCGTTCGTTTAAAATATTATTTAGTAAAAAAACAAGACTATGTTAAATGATTGAATTCTTCGTCACCTAAATTTATTTTTTGAAAATGTGTTTCTCAATTCATAATTCGTTTTAAAATAATTTATAATAATAATAAAAATAATTTACAGTAACAATTCATAAATAATTTCAAACTAATTATGAATACAAATTTATGTTGATTTCGTATTTCAGGTAGTTTTATTTTATTTGAATCGACCATTATTGGGTATTAGAATATTAATAATTGAGTTCCTACTAATTCTGAGAATAACAGGATTGTTTATTAGTCAGAATTCAATTGATCTATGATTATAAATGGTTTTTAATACAAAAAAACTACATATTTGGGTTTTTACGACAGTAAATGTGACCATAAGCTTACCAAAAATTGATATACGACCTATACAGTTTTTTTAAAGTACATTTTCATTGGGTGTATTAACCAACAATTGATATTTTCTTAGACGTAAATCCAAGCTAACTTTAAAACTGAAGAAGATAGATAGGTTTTGATGATTTAACCTTTTTCATTTGCAAATTGTAAGAACCTTTCTCATAGATATTTTTTTTATAACTTCAAAAACAAAAAAGTTATGAATTTTTATGAGAAAAAAAAATAGTTTTTCTGCTCTCCTGAAAAGTCGGGTTTTGGTTTATACGACCTTTCTACCCAAAGGTATCGATTTGAATTAATTCGTAGCTTTTCAAAATTTACTCTATTTTCGATTTAGGTTTTAAAACACCAAATGTGCTTTATCGTAAACATTTTGTCTGTATGATTGGAAATCAACTTGCTAATACAAAAATATTCATCTCGAAAGGGAATTTTAACGAACAATCGATTAAAAACTTTCATTTTCGCACTATCTCTAAATGTAATGCTAAAACGAAGGTGTTCCTCTACTGTCACCTCAGACTGTCACTGTCAACCATACTGTCAACTGGCTGTCATCACATAAAAAAATACCATGCAATTGCAATGTCAAAAATGTATTGTTTTGGCGGCACCGCGGCATCGCCAAAGCAACGCGTCTTTCTTTTCGGAATGAATAAAGTTCTCTTTAGTTTTATCGCTGTAAACGCTAAACTTACGATAGTGATGTCAAGGCTAAGCCGGTGGAGTAGAAGCTAAATACGAGCGTACTGTTGGTTTCGTGTTAGTACGACCGCGCACCACTCGGCGAGAAGTGGACTAACAAATTAACAAGTTGTTTGATTATTTTGAATAAATCAAGAGAACCAGTCTTTAACGAAAATGCCACCTATTTCATTGAATGACACTGTAAGTACTTTCTTGTGTTAATTTTATCAATTACAAACAGTGCGTCCATTCATTTAAATAATGCTTCAGTGTAGTTATCCCTATTTATTTGTATTATCCTCATTGTTTCCGGGCATAAGTTTTATTTTTTATTCAAGCTCAGTGATAATGACCGTTTTTATTTTTCATCCAAAATCTCACGTGAACTTACTAATAATACTCCAAACTGGAAAATAATGTTTGAAAAGTCCTGTTCAAACAAAATAATATTTTGATTAATACATTATTTGTAGGCTCCGAAAAAGAAGCTGCGCGTAGCCATCATTGGACAGAGCACGTTTGCAGCAGAGGTGTTCAAACTCCTGCAAAAAGATGGTCATGAGGTGGTCGGAGTCTTCACAGTGCTGGACAAAGGCAACCGGGAGGATCCTCTTGGTAAATATTAAATTATATAATATTATATGAACTGCCTAGGTACCGTAATAACTATGAGAATTGTGAAATAATGACATTTAACAAAAAAGTTATTTATTACTAGCTGCTTCGCGCAGCTTCGCTCCCGTGGGCCACCCCACAGAACCCGTTTTCGGGAATAAAAAATAGCCTATGTTACTCAGGATTAATGTAGCTTTCTATTGGTGAAAGAATTTTTTAAATCGGTCCAGTAGTTTCGGAGCCTATTCGGTACAAACAAACAAACAAACAAAAAAATCTTTCCTCTTTATAATATTATATTTATTATTTATTTGTTAACTTAAAATGAATAATAATAAAATTTCACTTATACTAGAATACATGGTACTGTTCTATAAAAGTGCTGTTTATCATACTCTATAGAAAGCTAGAAGTTTAGAATACATTTAGGGAATTTTATTTAATGTTTATTATGATCATACTAGCGTTTGCTAGCAGTTTTGCCCGTATGAAATGTGTTTTTATCCGCAGGGAGCATTATACCAAGATGAAAAGTAGCCTATAAGCTATTGCAGACTATAATCTATCTCTGTGCCAAATTTCATCCAGATCTGTTCAGCCAGTCTGGCATGATCAAGTAACTAACATCCATCCATCCACACTTTTGTATTTATAATATCAAGTTTTAGACTTTGGATATCATCTATTATAATTTTTTAAAGTGAAAAACAATAATCTAAAAGTGTTTGTAGATATTAAATATCATAGAAAATTTAATCATGAGCTTAAAACATTTGCTCTGTTAGTAAATAAGTGAGAAACTAGGCGATAATAAAAACTAGAAAATTTTACTTAGATAAAATTGTTGTGTTATAAGGTAATTAAAGGAATCCAACTTCAATATTTTTATACCTACAACATACCGATACTAAACTCCATTTGAAATAACATTAGACATGTTTCCAAATCTTTTTACAGTCCATTCAACCGATTTTGAATTCTATCCTGTAAACATAAGGATGACATAAAAAGCATAAACCTGTTACCAAGACTGTTTACTACAGCTACCATTTGTCGTATCACCAACGCAATAGAATTCAAAATCGGTTGAACGGGCTGTAAAATGGGCTAATTTAAACGTCTACTGTTATCGCAAATGGAGTATAACTTGATGTAAGACCTGTAAGAAAAAGTCATCCAAAAAATAATCTTTAGTTCTTTCCTTGTTGCATCTAATTAACATTTGAAAACTTATGTCAAATTTAAATTTATTTTTCCAAAATGTTGTATATTAACAAGGTTTTTTTTAACTTTGCAGCAACGATCGCAGCTCAAAACGGCAAACCAGTATACAAATTCAAGACATGGCGTGTGAAAGGTCAAGTGATACCCGAAGTATTGGAGCAGTACAAATCTGTGAGTGGCATAGTCAATTGTTGGTTATTACCGGTTCTAAATTGAGACATGTGATCTTCAAAATTTATTATTGAGTATTGGAACAATTTAATCAGATGGTCACCTGCTATTTTATGTGGTAAAACACTATGGGCCTCATTATCTATTTATTTATTTATATACACTTTATTGTAAACCATAATAAACAAGAAAAAATAAACTTAATACTAAAAACATACAATGGGCGTCCTTATCGCATTCTGCGATGTCTTCCAGGCAACCTCATTCACTATATTCTGCAGTCAAAGTCACCTGTAACATCATGTGCCTCATTGCCAAGTCTGGTTAAACTTCACACATTTAGGGTTCTGTTTCAAACCGCAAAAACAAGAATAGGAAAAATTAGGAAATTACCAAGAAAAATCATATTTATCAATATATTGTTATTTGTTAGTAAAATATACATTATAATAAATATTATCACCAAATTTGAAGTTCATAGGTCAATGGGACGTTAAACAAAATTGTAGGAACAAAATTTTGAAAAACATCCTGACTTTGGTGGCTTCTCATTCCTTTACTTTCCAATATTTTTTAAACAAAAAATACAGCATTTATCTACCTACTTATCGAGCTCTAAACAACGATAGGATAATTTTTTTTTTCGTTTCCCCCTTTGACTTTCCATCCAGCGAAACGGGGCAGCGAAAATTGTCCCCCTTATATTATCTGTGCCCCCTTAAAAACCTTTAAAAATATTTTATGACTATTTGAATGGCTTTGGGTCAACAAGATTCTTATACTGTGAACATTTGAAGATTAACCGCTTGGCTGTAAAACCTGTGTGGCAGACGACAGATGGACACGTGAGTGACAGCAATAGGGCTCCGATTGGACCCTTCGGGTACGAAACCCTAAAAACCAGCTTCATTAATTTGGGTTTTTCTGGTTAGTTTCTGCCTTACAGGAGTTGAAATAAATTGGGATATGGTGGCAAACATGATTATGACCCCTAAGCAGTTTGAATCTGTTTCAATATTAGATCATAGTTTAACACTTGGTTCATAACTAGGTTTTAGAAGTTGACATTGATCGTCATTGCACTTTTTAGGGTTCTGTACCCAAAGGGTAAAAACGGGACCCATTTACTAAGACTCCGCGGTCCGTCTGTCTGTCTGTCACCAGGCTGTATCTCATGAACCGTGATAGCTAGACTGTTGAAAATTTCACAGATGATGTATTTAATTATTTATGTTGCCGCTATACCAACAAATACTAAAAACAGAATAAAACTAATATTTAAGTGGGGCTCCCATACAGCAAACGTGATTATTTTTGCTGTAATTGCGATAATGTTACGGAACCCTTCGTACGCGAGTCCGACTCGCACTTGGCCGGTTTTGGGACTTGACATTGATCGTCATTACAATTTTTTTAAAGGAAACCGAGAGCTTGTTAGCACTTGTGTTAATATTAGACGTAATACACTTGTTTCAACAAGTCCGGCAAACAGCTCTCCACTTACAAGTCGTACTACCTATAAATATCATGAAATATTAGAAGTACAGTCAATTCCATATTGCATGTCTGTCGTAAGAATTCAAAGGTGCTAACTACCAAATAAAGTCAAAATCACAGTAGACAGTATCACTGTAAAATTGTAGACAATCTAAAAGTGGTTCTAATGAAATCACAAAGCACATGGTGTATACTATAAGTATAATCATTAATAAGTAACAACGTATGAATAAGTGATTACATCCTTTAATTAATTCAATTTAATTAAGTTAAGACGCAACGTCTGGCTGTCTGTCATCTGTCGGTTAGCGCATATCACTCAACAACTACATCCGACTTACGTGACTTAATTTATAAATTCATAGATTATTTATTGTAATAAAAAATAAACACGCTGCATTCTGCTTCGGCGCTTAAATCTAGTTATAACCGGCTGAAGAGCTGTGAGAAAAACGATAACTATATGTCCGAAGACTCTTAGTTATTAGGTAATAACCGCTTTTTTAGTTAAACAGTTCAATCATAATGATTAATTTTTAACTGATTAGCTGATATTATAAATGTCTATGGATAATTTAAATTAAGAATCAGCTAATCGCGAATTTTATAATTTGTATTAAGAATCTGCTTATCAGTGTAATAATTCATTTTTAGGGTGCCGTACCCAAAGGGTAAAAACGAGACCCTATTACTAAGACTTCGCGATCCGTCTGTCGGTCTATCTATCCGTCTGTCACCAGGCTGTATCTCATGAAACGTGATAGCTAGACAGTTGAAATTTTCACAGATGCCGCTATAACAACAAATACTAAAAACAGTATAAAATATATATTTAAGGGGGGCTCCCATACAACAAACGTGATATTTTTGCCGTTTTTTTGCTCGATATTAATAACGGCAACAGGTAGACGCTTGAAATATTCACAGAATGTTTAGTTGTATATTTACTTCAAAAAATAATATTATTAAAATAAAATAAATTAATGGGGGCTCCCATACAACAAACGTGATTTTTTGGCGGTTTTTTGCTCGATATTAATAACGGCAACAGGTAGACGCTTGAAATATTCACAGAATGTTTAGTTGTATATTCACTACAAAAAATAATAATTATTAAATTATAATAAAATAAATTAAGGGGGGCTCCTATACAACAAACGTGATTTTTTTGCAGTGTCTTGCGATAATGGTACGGAACCCTTCGTGTGCGAGTCCGACTCGCACTTGGGCGGTTTTTATTTATTTATTTTATTTTTGGCTCTTACCCTTCTCTCTTAGCGAGTTTACGAGAATAGCTCATATTCTGGTAACCAGTTTAGCCAACCAGCACGGATTGATACCCAGGGTGCATGGCACTATTCCTTTTCTAATGGTATCCCCTCAAATAGTGACAGTAACCGTCAGCTCTGCATAATTTTATTAGTTTATCTCGATAAACATCTCAGTGGCAGTCGTGATTCGCGATCTCAATTACCCCTTGAAATTACCTACCACGAAAGGTCGTGTTCCTGAATCAACTTTCCGCTTACGAGCAACTAGCCCGGATTTGTCCTAGTTTAGAAGGCGTCCGGTGAGCGTCCGGGCGTGGTTTTATTTGGAGTCTGGGTTTAAAGTCTTCAAATCACCACCGATCGCCACGCCGCGCCGCCGTCCCCGCAGGCGCGTTAAAAGAGTATAATGTTGTTTTATTTAAATTAATGAAAAATGTCCAAATGAACCAGTCCTTCTGCAGCGAGGTGTGAGACAAGGAGACGTCATATCTCCGAAACTGTTTACTGCTGCACTGGAGGATGTCTTCAAGGTTCTGGACTGGAGAGGGCTAGGCATCAACGTCAATGGCGAGTACATCACTCACCTTCGGTTTGCCGACGATATAGTGGTTATGGCTGAGACCATGGAGGAACTCAATACAATGCTCGATGATCTCAGTAGAGCTTCCGAAAGAGTGGGTCTTAGGATGAACATGGACAAAACCAAGGTGATGTTGAATGCCCATGTTACACCCACTCCTATCAAGGTCGGAGACTCTACACTCGAAGTTGTGGGCGACTATGTCTATCTTGGACAAAAGATCCAATTGGGTAGGGCCAACTTCGAGAAAGAGGTCAACCGTCGAATCCGACTCGGCTGGGCAGCGTTCGGGAAGTTGCGCGGTATCTTCTCGTCCAACTTACCACAGTGTCTCAAGACGAAAGTCTATGACCAGTGTGTGTTGCCAGTGATGACATATGGCTCTGAGACGTGGTCGCTTACAATGGGCCTCATCAGAAAGCTTACAGTCACTCAAAGGGCAATGGAGAGGGCTATGCTCGGAGTTTCCTTGCGTGATCGAATCAGAAATGTAGAGATCCGCAAGAGAACCAGGGTTACCGACATAGCCCGAAGAATTGCCAAACTCAAGTGGCAGTGGGCAGGGCACATTGCTCGCAGAACGGATGGCCGATGGGGCAGAAAGGTTCTGGAGTGGCGACCGCGAACCGGAAGACGTTGCGTTGGAAGGCCTCCCACTAGGTGGACCGATGACCTGGTGAAGGTTGCGGGGATCCGCTGGTTGCGAGACGCACGGGACCGGTCAATGTGGCGACGCTTGGGGGAGGCCTATGTCAGCAGTGGACGTCTTTCGGCTGATATGATGATGATGATGATGATAATAAAAAATGTAGGACTGCTAATAGTTCCTTAAAACTCGAGAGGAGCTCGTGGCTAAATAATAACAGCCGCACGAGTCGATCTTCAAGGTTAAGCAACGCTTGACGAGGTCGGTCCGTGGATGGGTGACCTTTTCAACATACCGAGTTTCCTCCGTGCCTCGGCAAGCACGTTAAGCCGTTGGTCCCGGCTGTCATTTGAAGATATTTGACAGTCGTTGAGGGTAGTCAGAAGCCTGAGATCTCACACGAGTCTTGTCAAGGGGTATCGTGTTACCCAGTTACTGGGTTGTGGAGGTCTGATAGGCAGTCGCTCCATGTAAAACACTGGTACTCAGCTGAATCCGGTAAGACTGGAAGCCGACCCCAACAATAATTGGGAAAAAGGCTAGGCAGATGATGACTCTGTTCAAATTTCCGGGTTGTAAGCTAATATATACCTCTGCTCAGCTGTCCTCCATAATCAATAATATAACGTTAATTTGATATCTAACTGACATATTAATGTGATATCGATATGTGTCGTTACTGGTTATGCATATTCATACTGCACTTTCGACCTCTTATATCTAACTTAACTTGGTCATCTTATGTGTACATAATATATGCAGTATTTATAGACAATGATAATAATATTACAGAATATAAAATAGTTAGTTTATAACTTAGTCATGATTTGTGTTCTGTATTAGAAAAATTAAGTAATAACAGCAGCACGGGTTGAACTGCCACGTTTGGTGAGGTCGGTCGGTGGATTGGTGAACGCCACAAGAAAGCACGTTAAGGGTACACTAGTCGAAAATTCTGCCATACAAACGTAGTCTGGCTTTTACTCCACTGTTTGACGATGTACGCTCAAAATAAAAAATGATATCAATTTGTCTCATCATTATCTAGCCCTGTATGGAAGCAAAAAAGTAAAATAAAAACTTACTAGAAAGTTATGAGCTTCGAAAGTTTCTTATTTCAACACTAATTTTAACGCATCTTTGGGCGCAAATAAGTACCATAAGAAGAAGGAAAATTGAAAAACGGCCTCCATACAGGGATAGATTAGTAGTTCAACAATGCAAATAATTTTATTTTGAACAGATAAATTCAGTAGTTTTTTCATAATATCCAGACTCCCAAAGGTCTGTTTATAAAATTTGTCGCGCTCGTTTTCGTTCTAAATCATCATCCATTTCGCTACAAATTTGCAAAAGTGTGTATTCGTACGCGAACTAGCTTCTTACTGCTCATAACAGCATCTATCTGTTCAGCACGTGTTGTCGTTTGATATAGCATGCATTTTAACCCCGCGCGCAAAATAGTTCGTGCCGTCGACTAGTGTACCCTTAAGCCCTATTGATGCCTTTGTTTTCGGCTGACTATTGAAGATCTTTGACAATCGTTACCCGGCTACTGGATTATGTAGGTCAGTTAGGCAGCCGCTCCATGTAACATACTGGTACCAATGTCCAACCTTCTATGCCTTTGGTTGCCAATACCGGTGTCCAACGTTCTATGCCTATTGTTGCCAATACCAATGTTCAACGTTCTATGCCTTTTGTTGCCAATACCAATGTCCAACGTTGTATGCCTTTAGTTGCCAATACCAATGTTTAACGTTCTATGCCTTTAGTTGCCAATACCGATGTCCCACGTTCTATACCTTTTGTTGCCAATACCAATGTCCAACGTTCTATGCCTTTGGTTGCAAATACCATTGTCCCACCTTCTATGCCTTTGGTTGCCAATACCTATGTCCAACCTTATATACTTTTGTCTTTGGTTGCCAATATCAATGTTCAACCTTCTATGCCTTTGGTTGCAAATACCAATGTCCGAGCTTCTGGACCAACTCCAAGCATCTAGACCAGCTTTATGCACTTGCATAAAATTTCGTTATATCACATTACTTCGTGCCATCTACCAACCAGGAAATATCTACAAACTGTTTTAATTAGAAAGATACTTTATCTCTGTAATTAAAATAGTTTATTGCTGTCAAAACATTTCCTGACCTACAATCATAACATGTTGGATTATCTAGGTGACTTTATCTAACCTACTAAATAAACACTAAATTTATACTAACAAGCATTTTGTAGGTAGTAGCTAGGCAAACAGTTAGACTGGGAATGCCTGTTCGACTATATCTAGGCGCTGAACGAGCTTTTTTTGAATAGGATAGTTTACTGGAAATTCGTTTTTTGATTAATAAATAATATTGGGCACGTATTTTTTTTTCGACACTAAAACATAAAGTGACGACGATATAATGCGTTGAAATATCGTGAAACGTCACGACGCTAGTACACTTTATACTGCCTTTGTGACGTCACAAGCTCTCCTGAACTTTGATGCGCTTTAACTTTGTAATTTTTTATTGATTTGGTAAAGCAAAAAATACGTGTCCAATATTATTTGATAATCTCACTGACGGACTAAATAGAATTATAATTTTTCTACCCAGAAAAACAACCCTATTATAATTTTTCTACATAGGAAACATCCCTATTGTCAAACGACCCCACACCCGCCTACCCGCGTTCGCCTCGTTAGCCAATAACGAGACATTGACATTTCGGGTGCTCAGTTATCTTTACCGAGCTATAACTCCTTGATATACCAAATTCTGTATCAATATGTGTTGGTTACCGAGTGTCAAACTACTCGATAACCTGTATATCTCACAAATTAAAGTTTACACGAAATGAGCACGTGTATATAAAATAAACAGATAAGTCGACATTTTGTATCAAAGAGATAAAATAGAACAGCTGATCATTGACATTACGATAATTTGTTTTATGCTAGTTCCGTAAAAGTACGTTATTGGGTTCACAGAACTAAAGGGAGTGGAAACTTTTTAGTAACTTACCGGCAAATTGCTTGGGCTTATCGTATGTGTATTAGTGCAAATTGCTTGGGCTTATCGTTTGTGCAGTATCGTATTTATAGTTGCAAGTTGTAGAGCTCAACTTGTGACTTTGCAAGGCTGCTCAGTGATCAACTTTAAAAAAAACCCGGCCAAGTTTAAAAAAAAAGTCGGACTCGCGCACGAATGGTACCATTATAGCAAAAACCGCCAAAATAAATACGTTTGTTGTATGGGAGCCCCACTTAAATATTTATTTTATTCTGTTTTTAGTATTTGTTGTTATAGCGGCAGCAGAAATACATCATCTGTTTTCAACAGTCTAGCTATCACGGTTAATGAGATACAGCCTGATGACAGACAGACGGACAGTTAGTAATAGGAGCCCGTTTTTACCCTTTGGGTACGGAACACTAACAAGTGACTTTTAGCTTAAGATCCAACTGCGGAAATCTGCACATAACAGGGTTTTTCATTAAACTTAATTATCATAAATGATACTTTGATGCTTGATGCTTTTACCTAGCCAAAACTGGCGGCATATAGTTTTAATTATTTTTCTTTAACTTTGCCCTACATTATTTACTATCAAGAATCATTCATAAAAATGAAGTTTCATCTAAAACAAATTTACTTGCAGATTTTTGCAGTAGGATCTTATACTATCTTATCATGTCTGATCTTAGATAAAGTACCTATAGATTAAGCCTTAAAATGAGCTTGATTGATAGAGCGAGATGGCTAATTGGCAGCTCCATGTAAATAATAAGGACAAAAGATTATTTTTTGTCCTTGTCACCATGGCCGGTTTCTGTTGTTTGTCAAACTCTAATACAATGGCAGGTTTGACAAACAAACTCGGTTTTGTTTGATTTCTGTGATTTCGTGGTATTATGTGTTAATAGAGACAAGGAATTTGGGTTATTTATAGATAATAAGTGTCAGTGCGATGGTGGGTTGTAGTGTTCTTGTTCTTGTTGTAACACCAGAACTAACTATTGTTGTCTCATGTGCGGCCACGCCAGTGCTTAATCTATAGGTACTTTATCTATGTGTCTGATACTAGTCTACACAAAATAATACTAATACAAATTTCAAAATGGTGACAAACAAAGCAAAGCTCTCTTTAGGCAAAACTTACAATATGACTAATTTAACATTATCCAATCTACAGGTAAACGCAGACATCAATGTCCTGCCATTCTGCACACAGTTCATCCCCATGGAGGTGATAACTCACCCCAAGTACGAGAGCATCTGCTACCACCCCAGTATACTGCCCAGGCATAGAGGAGCTTCTTCTATTAACTGGTAAGCCAATCTACTATGACTACGCTCTCGAAGACTCAATCTCATTAAGCAACGCACTTAAAAAAAGAAATGAATGAACAAGCGAACTAAAAAGCCGTAAATAAGAAAAAATCATGCTGTGCAGCCGGTGGATACATATTCGCAATCTGGCTGACCCCCTGCCTGATCCTCCGACTGCACAGCATTATTTTTTCTTGTTTACGGCTTTTTAGTTCGCTTCTTAAAGCAGGCGGGTTTTTGATAATTTTGTTTTGTTTACAAGTTATTAGTTATCATTTTTTTTTTCGAATGACTTTTAAACATATAAGTGGTATATATTTTTGTAATCACCTCTAAAAACCCTTCATTTTGATACACCACTCTATGGGTTCAGAAGAAAAAAAATTGTAACCCTCACAATATGGCGCCTGCACTGTATTCTAAGTTACAATATCACAAATTAAGGAACTAATTCAGAGGATGGCACTAGGGGGGCTTTTATAGATATAATTGATTTCGTTAGTGACAACAAAATTAATAACGCTTCCGACCACCAAATTTTTACACGGTCCTTCGATACATAAGTGCAGTGATGATGATATTTAAGAATGAAATCAAGCATTTCGTGGTTGTAAACCATAGAATGATGTCCAAGATAAACTTAGAAAGTACATATGACTTTGAAAAGGTCACATTGGTACTGGCCACTGGGCCAACATGACATTCAAACACATCAGAGGCAACGGCAGTACCGTCTTTACTATAAGGGCACCTGTTGGAGGCCTGTGCCCAGGGCCAACATCAGGGGGCCCCGAAGGACCGACAATTTCTCTCACATTTATTTTCAATACATTTTTGTCGGGCACAGTAACATTGAGCACCCGGGTCGAAAATAAAAAATACTTTTGGTCTTAAAATTTAATTTAAAATTATGACGATTTTATTTAACCAAATTAGGGCAAAATCAAGTCAAACCATTAACGTGATCGTAACCAAAAAACAGTAGCATACTAATATTATTAATGACATATTATATTATATATTTGATATTGACCCATAATAAATAGAAGATCATAGTAGAAAAATGTTAGTATAATTCGCTTTCTTAACTTTCCAAAAGGGAACCCACATTCTTGTGTGCCCAAGGGCCCCAGCATAGTTTAAGACGGCCTTGGGTAACGGTGAAGGAAAACATCGTGAGAAACCTGGACTAAGTCTGAAATAGCCAAGTCAAGCCTGTAGGGTTCCCAGAAGCGGCTTAATTAACTCTGACACCTCACACGAAAACAAGAAGGGGAACCATAGATCCTAAACGCCTCTAACAAAACCACTACGCTTACGCATGTCATTGATATTGTTTTTATTATTATAGTAATTTAGGTAAAAAAAGGATTATAGTTCAAAAACATAAATATTTTTATCGATAAGCTCTTACGAAAAAAATATCTATAGCACAAGCGATAACCCATGAGTACGTAATATTTTTATGGAACAAGAAAATCTGCCTCTCGCAACGTTATCTCTACAAACCATGTTCAATGATGAAATGGGCTTCTCGATGTCTTCACAGCTCGGAACACGTTCTATCGGAACTTAATATTATGTAATTTACAAGTCGCGAGATCGATTGCAGCCATATTGCAACAGCTTGAACATTAAAAATGATTACCTGTAGCTGTGGGCTGTAATATCTCACGTTCACTAAAACTTGTATGGGAAATTGATTCGTTTTGTTTACCTTTCGAAGTTCGAAGTAATCCTAAGATTTAAAGCTATTCTAAACTAATATTTTAAACAGGTTAAATTGTTAGTAGAAATGTTTGTTTGTAAAAGTTAATCTCTTGAAGAATCCTTTCTTCCAGAGATTATTATTTATTTATATATATTTCCTATTAGGAAAATTCTATCACTGATAGAAATAGGGTTACTATTTCGAAAATTAAAAATTACTGACAAAACCTGCAGCCTTATTAGGCGTAAGTAAATTCGCCAAGGCAAAGGCCGCCGACATCGACCAATCACATCGCCGACTTTAAAAAAAATGTCCAGACGTTTTTTTTTCAAATATTCTTAGAAGATAGCCATGGTCGTATGCAAAAAAAAAAACAAAATTTTGCCAACCATGCTTAAGATCCGGACCAATTAGAATGCACCAAAATCCAGACAGAAGGCCATTTGTCCGGACAAATGGTAACACTAGATAGAAAACTAAACCATCGCCGCGTCATAGTCTTCTTATTATTCCGAGAAAGTTGTCGGTTCCTACAGTACGATAGGCCACGTAAGCAAACCCATGGAAAAAGCTGGTGTCAAACAAAAAGGAACTGCTTCTTGTTCCCGAGCAATAACTTGTCGGTAGTTTCAACCGGTAACAGCAACTAAATTATAGGAACACAGCATTTTACATTCCTTGTCTAGAATTTTCGATTAGCCGCGGTCTTTGAGGTTTTCCGCGAAGCTTGTTTTCCGTAATGACATCGTTTTGTACTAATCAAGTAAAATTACATTATTATGGGTTGTTTTTGCTATTTGCTATCCCGAGGAGTTTAGGTATGTAAATAAGCAAAAAATATTGCTAGGTTTTGCGTATGATATCATCAGAGATTTTTTCTACAATATCACTACGTGGTCGCATCAATTTTTCAATCCAAAACACATCGCGTGCATAAATTTATTAATAATTTTGAGTCAGTAACATGCGACTCGCAATTACTCGTGTTTTGGGATTGTTTTGTTAAGATATCTGAGGACGTGACCGATTAAAGGTCTATCCACACATATCAGGGCCGTGCCCGGGACGTGGACAGACCGTGCCCCGTCAGGGGCTCAAAAAAATATCGGTGGGATCATTTTATATGACATCGTTCACACACGTCCGTGCACGGGCCTTGTCACCTCCCGGGCACGCCCCTGATATGTGTGGATAGAGCTTAATGATGATTTTAACTTGAAATTTTCCTTAGGTCATCAGTAAAAATTTTATCCTAGAAGAGATCAAATTTTTGTTAATAACATTTGGTAATATCACCTTTAGGAGTTATAGGTACCCCTTCATACCTTGCACTAATGAGTTTGAGTCGTCGACTAATGAAAATAGCAATTAAATAAGTTATGTAATAGAGTGGCGTAATGTCATCATATGAACATATTTATTAATTGCGTTTTAATTAATTAGTGTTCTCCATTATTCTGGAACTCCCTGGTAAAAAAGCCCACGCCATCAGTCCGTCAGTTTTGGTCATTTTTTTTTTATGAGGTCATTTACTACGATTACACCACTACCTGTCCAAAACAGGGAGGACTGTAAATAACCTTGCTCTAACAGCTTATGGTCGCTCTTAGAGCAAGGTTATTTTCTGTGTGCGTAAGGGCACAGATAATATAAAACTAGCAGTAAGGGACAGATGTAGCTGACTTGTATCCATCTGACCCTATTTCACAGTCGAACCATGATAGTTATGACACGTCATGGTACGGGGCCTGGGCACTCTGTGCTAAATAATAAATTATTAATTGTAAAATATTTTTTTAAACAAGCATTTTTCGTATTTTTCTCAGCAAGCTCTTTCATTTGATACCCATATCACGGCAGTGCACAAAAATAAATAGTCCACCATCTTGGGCCGTCCGCCATATTGGATTTAGAATGACGTAGCTGACCATGCATTGTCATCCAAACTAAACGTGTATGCAAAATTTCATCGTAATCGGTGGAGGATAACTGCTTTAAAAGTCATATCAAGTTAAATAAAAGCTTGTAAAAACAGTCATTTCTGTAGTTCACCTATGGAAACCTAATAAACTAAAAGGAAGACTTCTTTCAGTTGGCAAAACAAATTCTCGCATTTTCCCCCTACAATTCATCATAGATCCAAGACGTAAATTACAACTTCCATAAGAATTTATGCGTATTACATGATGCGGCAGTTTTACATTGCTTTGCATGACTTGCTATTTATTTTCCCGCATCTGTCACTCAGTTTCAGAGCAGTGGTGGCCCAGTGGTACCGGCCGTGACTTATAAGTTGTAGGTTGTGGGTTCGAACCCAGGAAGGCGCTTGACTTTGTGTTAGTTATTTCATCACCACTGCTCTCAAAACGGTGAAAGTAAACATCGTGAGGAAACTGGCATGTCCTAGAACAAAAAAAAAAACAAAGACGTATGACATCCACCAACCCGCACTGAGCCCGCGTGTTGGATTACGGCCCATTCCCTCTCGCAGAGAGGAGGTGTGTGTCCCAGCAGTGGAAACATTAAAAGTCTGATAATGATCTGTTACTTAGAATTTATCACTCCACTATTCTAACCTTTTTGCTCTCAGTTTGTACCCAAGCGCGAATGCTGAACTGGTTTTGGGTTCAACTCCGGACTCAGGCAAACTTTTATTGGGTATCTTCATTAGGAAATTGCCAGTAAGAACCTAAAGACCAGTGTTGTGTCCAGATAATGACAATTCCTCCATCACGATGTTTCGAAAAGCACTGCCAATCTCCTGCCGGGCGAGCACGGCCTACTGTGGCAGGCTTGAGTCATATTTTTATCACAGTTTGGGAGCAAAAACCGTGAAAAAATGCGTGAGTCAAGCCTATCACAGGGGCCGTGCTCGCCCGGCTGGTTGTCGTTTCGTCTTGACAGTCGAAGAAGCCGACCAAAGGAGTATTGCGTTACTGAGTGACTGGCTTGTACGCAATCGCGCCATGTATAAACACTAGCGATCATTTGCATTCGGTCTATACACTGGAAGCCAACATAATAGGAAAACGGATGATCTGTCTCTATTACTGTTTTATGTTATGTTGTCCTGACCAAAAAAGACTGCAAAAATAAATGCTAATATGATATAAGTGTTTCTAATGAGTCCACAATCATTCATGTGCCACACTAGTAGCATAAATATTTTTTGCCAACCTCAATGTCAAGTTTACAAAGGACTGCGAATTCTATGTAGTCATGGTTGCGTGTTTGTAATTCAGTACATACCTATTAGCTTCAAAATTACTCAAATTATATGTAGTAAACTAATAATTTGTTTCCTATCGTGGTTTGTAATTACGTAATTTAGGCTTATTATTTTTGTTTAGCTATCTCGATAGACACGCTACTTTTATTTGCAATTCGGCGCACCGTAATACCGGCACTCCTCTCCCGCCGCGGCTTCCAACCTTCAGCCGCGATATCGTATGGACCTGGGACGCTCCATACGACATCGCGGCCCGCCTCAGTTGCGATATCGCCTCTTTTACCAAGCGGCACCGCAACCTACTTGTTGGCTGCTACGTCGTCGGCTTAATCGGCAAAAGCCCAGACGAGCGGCCCCTCTTCGGGTTCCTCTTCGCTTCACCGTGGCCTGTGGATGACCAGGCCACGGCAATTGTGCCCCCCCGCCTCGACAAAGCGCCGTTAAAGCACCCACCGAGGGGGACCCGACTGTCCTAGGAGCAGGATATTAATACCTCTTATTAACCTCTTTGACTATTCTACAGGACCCTAATAGAAGGCGACACAACCTGCGGGCTGTCCATCTTCTGGGCCGACGACGGTCTGGACACCGGCCCCATCCTGCTGCAGAAGAGCTTCCCGGCCGGCACCGAGGATACCGTCGACTCTATCTACAACAAATATTTGTATCCTGAGGGTAAGATATACTTTATATTAGATTCTTCTGTTTTATAAAAATAATAATCATGAGTGAGATTCATGGCACTCACTCGCGAGGACTGATAGTGGTTTCTAACTAATTGCGGTATTAATTGGAAACCCAACATGAAACGTATCTTCAAGCGATAAAGCTTTTGAACCTTATTCAGTAAAATTCTCTCACCTAAATCGTCATGACGCGTTGGCAATACATCAATAAAAAAAAATCGAAACAAGACGTTTTTCATGTTTGCATTTTATAGTCTGTAAATTCTTAAAACAGTAAAGTTTATGGCAAAATACTAACAAATTATATTTATTCTATTCAGGTATCAAAGCTTTAGCGGAGGCAGTGAATATGGTAGCAAACGACACCGCCCCTAGAATCAAGCAGACCGAAGAGGGAGCCACTTACGACCCGGCCCTTTTCAAGGCAGAGACACATCAAGTAAGTTGGAACGAAACATTTCTAGTATTTTTTGTGTTTATTTGTCTTCGTCTGACTTTTCTAACAACTTTTCACCTAATTTAAAGCAAATTATAAAAAAGCCGGTCAAGTGCCTGACCCACGTCACCCACGCACAGAGGGTTCCTTATAATATAGACTAACAATAAAAAAAGTTAATTAAAAAAATAAAAAAACCCGACTGCTTAAAAAGCAAACTAAAAAGACGTATAGTGCGCGACACGTAAGTTGACCCAAAATGTATTATCGTTCTATTGAAATTAAACAATTTTAACTCAAATGAACCCCTTTTCTATGACCTCACCGTTTACAATATACAAATTGTCAACGATTAGGTTATATAGAAAGGATTCATTTTGGTTAAAATCGTTTAATTTAATTAAAACGTTAATACATTTTGGGTCAACTTACGTGTCGCGCACTATAAACAAGAAGAAAATCATGCTGTGCAGTCGGAGGATTGTGCGCACTTATTCGCGAGCTGGCTGACCAAAACCAGATATATCCTCCGACTGCACAGCATGATTTTCTTCTTGTTTACGTCTTTTTAGTTCGCTTTTTAAGCAGTCGGGTATTTTGATTTTTTAAATTAACTTTTTTATTTATAACTTTTTAGTTAACATTTTTTTCGAACATTTAAATATATAAGTGTTATATATTTTTGAAATCACCTCTTAAAACCCTTTATTTTGATAACCCACACGATGGGTTTGGAAGAAAAAATAAAATTGGCCCCCCACAATATGGCGCCCAAAAGCCGCCATTTTTCTATTTTCCAATTTTAATGTAGCCTATGACACTCGCAAGGTTAAGACGAGAGACGATTGACGTATGAATCATCAAAATCGGCCAACGCGTTAGGTCTCTGGAACGCCACATAGGAACAAACATACATACATACATACATAGACTGATAAACACATTACCCTCCTTCGGCAGTCGGGTAAAAAGATTATTATTGGGTATTGCAATCACGTTTTTGTTAATTTAGTCAAGTCCGCCGGTTAGTCGTTTTTGTTCTTTTTCGTATATTTTGTTTGAATAATGTTTTTATCACATCACATCACATCATCAGCCTATTAATGCTGGGAAACAGGCCTCCTCTCTGTGAGTGGGAATGGGCCTAATCCACCACGCGGGCCTAGTGCGGGTTGGTGGATGTCACATGTCTTCGAATTTTTGGTTCTAGGACATGCCGGTTTCCTCACGATGTTTCCCTTCACCGTTTTGAGAGCAGTGGTTTGTGAGCAATGTTTTTATGCGTACTTCAAATTAAATTTTAATTTTATGTTTCTGTTGTATCGACCTTAGACCCAACAATTTATTTTAGATTCAAATGTTTATACGATTTTTTTGCGTTATCTTACGCCTTGATTATGTAAACTGAAGTAAACAACATAACTCGCGACGCAATGCGTTTTATCAAACCAATTGCGTATATAGCGTCTACAAAGTAGCAGCGTCCCCGACTTACGATTTGTAGGTCGTGGACTCGAACCCGGATAGGCTCTTTACTTTGTATAATCACCAAAGCTTTTTAAATGGTGAAGGAAAACATCTCGAGGGAACTGGCATCTCCTAGAACCAACCATTCGAAGAAATGTGCCATCCTCCATTCCAGACTGGTGAAATACTGCCCACTCCCTCACAGAAACGAGGCCTGATTAGCACCAGCAGTCCACGTTATTGCACTTGTCTCACCGCCGACGATCAGCGAGTAGAGATAGAACCTAGATTCCAGTTGGCGAGCATCGAGAAGCGAGTGTGTAGTTCCGATAGTTTTACCACTCGGCTATGAGCGAATGTTCTTGTGCGAAGGGAGATTACTCGCATCACTCGCTCCTGCATGCGTTGGTTGGTCTCTCGGCGTGAGTTCTGACCGCCAAGCGAGTATCGCTGAGCGAGTATTATCTTTGATAGCTCTTGTCGCTGCGACAAATTTGTAGTGAGAGAGTACTCGCCGGCAGTGTGAAAAGCTAGCAATCAACTTTTAATATATGTGACTCTTTTATTGACACGGGATCTTATATCTTTTGTACGTTTCTTCAGCGAGAAAATAGTCCATAGCTAATCAAGTGGGACAAGTGCCTAAAGGTGTATTTTGTAGAAGCAGCAAAATACTACATTCCTTATACTTATCCAATCTTCATCTTTCAGATCGACTGGTCCAAAGGTGGAGTAGCTTTACACAACTTCATCCGAGGTCTAGACTCATCCCCCGGTGCCACTACCTTCATTAAACCACAGACAAAAGAAGGCATCGTAGAAGACAGCGACGCGACCATAGAGGTCAAGTTCTACGGCTCTTCTCTATGGGTCGACGAGTATGAGACCAAGGGAGACGCGTTAGTTATCAAGGGGTTGAATAAACCTGCTGTGGTTCACGAGGCTGGACTACTTATTACTGCTAATGATGGAGTTAAGGTAAAGTAATATAGCTTTGTTAATTAAAAACTTTCGCTATGTGATCAAAAACATACCTTAAGCCAATTTGTTAAGGTTGGTTTTTTATACTGTGTGGTGATAGGAAAAGATCATAAAAACCTGACCATTATGGTGTAATATTTCAACATTGCTGTGTATTCAAAAACGTACCTAAAGGCAAGGTATTAAGATCAATTTTTCTACTTTACCATGTATGTGTTTTCTGTTTTTATATTTATACTGTGAAGATTGTGTGGTAATAGATTTGGATCCCTTTTTTATAAGCTTATCTATTCTCGTCATGTTTCATGTTATTAACAAAAACATTCCCTTACAGCTAAACATCCAAAGACTGAAAGTAAACGGCAAAATGATAGCCGCACAAAACTTCTTCAAAGCCAACGAAGATAAAGTACAACTGGAACTGACCGCCGAAGAGAAACAATTCGTCGAAAACGTCCGCGACGTATGGAAGGCTATCCTTCGAATCGACATTGACGATGACACAGACTTCTTCGCTTCAGGAGCCGGCTCTATGGACGTAGTAAGACTCGTCGAAGAGGTCAAAGACTTAGCTAAATTGGAACTTCAAAACGAAGACATATACATGAACACAACTTTCGAAGAATTCTACAACATAGCTGTGTTCAAATCTAGAGGTGGATCCGCAAACCAAGAAATTGTCTATGATGGTGTTGAAATGGAATGCAATAAAATGAAAATTAAATTCCCTACGCAGTTGTTTATTGATGGTAAATTCGTGGATGCTGACAGTGGGAAGGTTTTGAACGTGATCAATCCTACTGATGAGACTGTTATTTGTAAAGTGCAGTCCGCGTCGGTAAATGATGTCGATAAAGCAGTTCAGGCAGCCAAGAAGGCGTTTGATGAAGGAGAGTGGTCCAAGATCAGTGCTAGGGAGAGGGGGGCGCTGTTGTTCAAGTTAGTATTTATTCATCCTCATTATATTTTATGAAAAATATGATATAATTATTATATCATATTTTTACTACTCTGTATCCTATTGATATTTTAAAATTTTACATGCTTGCTTGGAGGACTGTAAAAGTAAGTTTAAAAGCTCTGTCAGAATACATGTTTAAAACTAATAGAATTTCTGATTTTTTTGTTAGCTATTGTAATTGGTTAACTAGAATATTAATAGCGTTTATATTTTGTATTCGTTTATTTCCGTTCTACAAGGTACAAGGTGGTTTTTACACGAAGCTAAGAGCCGATGTTTAATGACTGATTTTAATGTTTATTTATTATTAAAAAAGAAATACTTATAAAGAAGAATTAAGGGTACACTAGTCGAAAATTCTTCCATACAAACGTAGTCTGGCTTTTACTCCACTGTTTGACGATGTAAGTTCAAAATAAAAAATGATATCAATTTGTCTCATCATTATCTAGTCCTGTATGGAACCAAAAAAGTAAAAAAAAAAATACTTGAAAGTTATGAGCTTCGAAAGTTCCATATTTTAACACTAATTTTAACGCATATTTGGGCGCAAATAAGTACCATAAGAAGAAGGAAAATTGAAAAACGGCCTCCATACAGGTATAGATTAGTAGTTCAACAATGCAAATAATTTTATTTTGAACAGATACATTTAGTAGTTTTTTCATGATATCCCGACTCCCAAAGGTCTGTTTATAAAATTTCGCGCGCTCGTTTTCGTTCTAAATCATCATCCATTTCGCTTATTAGTTTCTTACTGCTCATAACAGCATCTATCTGTTCCGCACGTGTTGTCGGTTGATATAGCACGCATTTTAACCCGGCGCACAAAATAGTTCGTGCCGCCGACTAGTGTAACCTTAACACGGTAACTTATCGTTTAATGGAAGAAAAAAAATGCCAATAATTAATCAAAATATCTCTCTTCAACAGACTAGCCGACCTAATGGAGCAACATAAAGAAGAGCTCGCCACCATAGAGTCCATAGACTCGGGCGCCGTGTACACGTTGGCGCTCAAGACACACGTGGGCATGTCCATAGAGACGTGGCGGTACTTCGCCGGCTGGTGCGACAAGATACAGGGCTCCACCATACCCATCAACCATGCGAGACCCAACAGGTAATTATGGCGATTGTAAAACAGTATTTTCGCTTACTTTTTAGGGTTCCGTACCCAAAGGGTAAAAACGGGACCCTATTACTAAGACTCCGCGGTCCGTCTGTCTGTCTGTCACCAGACTGTATCTCATGAACCGTAATAGCTAGGCAGTTGAAATTTTCTCAGATAATGTATTTCTGTTGCCGCTATAACAACAAATACTAAGAACAGAATAAAATAAATACTTAAGTGGGGGCTCCCATGCAACAAACGTGATATTTTTGCCGTTTTTGCGATAATGGTACGGAAACCTTCGTGCGCGAGTCCGACTCGCACTGGGCCGGTTTTTCTTTTAAAATTAATTACAAAATCTAAAAAAATTAGACCGTAATCAGATAGTGGTTTTTTTTATACATGATATTGGATGAATTTGAATAAAACCACAAGCGGAAACTGTCCCCTTGTGGTTATTCAAAGTCATCCAATATTATCAGTAAAAAATTTACACGAAACTGCGATACAGTAGTATGGTAGGTGTAGGTGGTAGGCAATTCCACTACTGATATTAAACGCTTTCGTGCATCAAAAATATTTCAATACCTACAAAAATAAAAAATAAATTAATCAGTAGTATGATCCAATGGAATGTAAAACATATATGTGCCTAGAATTTATAGTCGATTCATGTAGAATTTGTAAGCACATTATATGCATATTCATATTTTTCTGCAGAAATCTGGCCATGACAAGGAAAGAGCCAATCGGTGTGTGCGCACTGATCACTCCGTGGAACTACCCTCTCATGATGCTGTCGTGGAAGATGGCCGCCTGCCTCGCGGCTGGCAACACCGTCGTTATGAAACCCGCTGCAGTAAGTAAAGAACCGTAAAAAATACTCCATAATAACACAACATGTAAAAGAAACATGCATGAGTAAAAGGCAGTTTCAATCCCTTGAGTGCCTAAAACGTAGATCCACGCGAGACACACTGGCTTTTTAATTATTTCGGTAATTATGGATTTACTACTGCGAACCACACATTCTTACCTCGAGTTTCTCAGCTCTATATTGAATAAATTTTCAACAGCCAATCACAGCAGATTACGTGTGCTTGACAGTTTGTCACATTAATTATGCGATAATTTAGAGCTGAGAAAATCGGGGTTAGCCTCATGAACTATGAAAACAGATACATGCGGTAGAGGTCCAAATTGCAAAGGACTCTCCGAACTATCCCTTGAGCAGTTTCGAAGTTTGTATGCTAGCAAAATCCCAAATCTTAAATTTTTTGACAGTTGACGGGAATTCTACCACAATGAATATTTAGTTGGTATTAAATTTGATCCGTACAATAATAATTTCATCCGTACAATAAAATTTTCCGATCAGTACAATAATAATTTTTCCACAGGTATGTCCCCTCACAGCCCTAAAGTTCGCCGAGCTGTCGGTGCGCGCGGGCATCCCGGCCGGCGTCATCAACATCGTGCCCGGCAGCGGCGCGCTGGCCGGCCAGGCGCTGGCCGACCACGCGCTGGTCAGGAAGCTGGGCTTCACGGGCAGCACGGAGATCGGTATGTGGCGCGGATTCATTTGTAATGAGAGGGCCGAGTATTCGAGCTAGAATCTACATCTCCTATCGTGCAGTCCATCCAAAGATTGCCTGTAAGAGATTGCCTAGTGCCTAAAAACTGCTCATTGACCACTATTTTTGACATAAACAGTAAATTAAAGTAGGTATAATCCCCGGCACGTAAATTTTTGGCAATGGTCGCTAGATGCGCAGAAGTCGTTTTTTAGGTATATTTGTTAGTGAAGCGGGCGCGGGGAACGTTTAGCACCGTTCCGAGCGCGCGATTGGTTGGTCAGTTGACACAAGGATCGACTGACCAATCGCGTCACGTCCACGTTCCGTTCGCTCTTTATGGTGGTTGATCAGTTTGCGGAATATTCGCGAACTTACCCCCACTACGCCAAAACCTTGCCATCTTACGTGCCGGGCACTATACTAAGGAAAGAATATTTGTAGACTACAATGAGCCCGGTAATCAATTATTTTGAAACTATATGTGTAAAAGTTTTAGAACATCAACCATAGATATTGCAGAAACGTATAACTAAAGTCACCGCCAGATAAAAAACAAATAAAAGTCGTTAACACCTGTCTACCAATGTATTCTAATATTTCAAAACGATACGAAAGAAATGTAAAGGCAGTATCGTTAACACGATCAAACAAACGTATCGCGGTAAGGGGCATTCATGACCCTTTCACTTGGCATTCAGTCATCATCATCATATCAGCCGAAAGACGTCCACTGCTAGTCATAGGCCTCCCCCAAGCGTCGCCACATTGATCGGTCCCGTGTGTCCCGCATCCAGCGGATCCCCGCAACCTTCACGAGGTCATCGGTCCACCTGGTGGGAGGCCATCCAACGCAACGTCTTCCGGTTCGCGGTCGCCACTCCAGAACTTTTCTTCCCCATCGGCCATCCGTTCTGCGAGGAATATGCTCTGCCCGCTGCCACTTAAGTCAGGCAATTCTTCGGGCTATATTGGTAACCTTGTAACTCTTGCGGGTCTCTACATTTTTGATTCGATCTCGCTAGAAAACTCCGAGCATAGTCCTCTCCATTGCCCTTTGGGTGAGTGTAAGCTTTCTGATGGCATTCAGTAATGAGTTAATATCTCATAAACGCGTGGACCGATTTACATGATTTGAAAGGATAAAATGTTTCTATGTCTATAATTTTCACTTGAGAACAAAATTATCAACATATCTCCAAAAACAAAAATCATTGATCGGATCAATGACTTATTTTTTTTATTATCTGCCGGTGACTTTATTATATAACTGCGTTTGCACACATAAATGCATTGCTTACGCCTAGAACTGCAATAAATAACCACGGAAAAAAAAAAAAAACTATGAATTCTCATCTATAAATATATTTTTTTTAAACTTTGCCCGACACTAGGAATCTCTTCCTGTATCGTGGGTACGTTTACAAACATATAAACTCACAAACACCCAGAGCCGGAACAACTATCTGTATGTCATACAAATAATTGTTCCGTGCGGGAATCGAACCCGCGACACGCAGCGCAGCAGTCAATCGCTCAACCACTGCGCCAACCATGCGCCCAAAATTATAATTATTGATCCTAAGCTATTGATTAACCCTTACAGTAGTCCTCAAAAGGAATTCAAAATTAACAGCTAAATTTCTACCTTTCAGGCCAAACCATAATGAAGTCGTGCGCTGCTTCGAACATGAAGAAGGTATCCCTGGAGCTGGGCGGCAAGTCACCACTCGTTATCTTTGAAGACTGTGATCTCGACAAGGCTGTCAGAAATGTAAGCTATTAACCCTTATTGTCATAGTAATACGACTTAATATCAGTATAACTTAATTTTTTCTCTAAGAGTTTTGGCTATTGACAATCTGGGGTATTAATTATGATAAAGTTGACGTATAACAAAGGTTTTTGTCTTTATCCTAGCTTAGGGTAGTACAGTTTACCAAATCGGCCTTATAGATATATACTTAGAAATAGACAAATTACTACGTCATCATTTCAATTTAAATACATACACTGCTGGACATACACCTCCCTAAGCATCGTCACGCCAAAGAATAAAATAAATAATTTGGAATCATCGATACAAAGAAGTACAGTACAAATATTTCCTTAATGTCCTTAAGCAAACTTATTGTTTTGTTAGTCGTCATAAGTTGCCCTTTGAACTTTAGTAGTCTATGGTGCAGACCGGGCGTTCTCAATCAACTTCGAAGTATATAGAGTTGTTAATACTATCTTAAAAATGGGAGGAAAGCTGCTTTTACAGCTCTATATATTTCACACGGAAATCAAAACAAAACAACAATAAAGTACTTAGTTCTAAATTCAAATTATTATACACGATAAATTTAATAATTGACGGACATGGAAATTAGCATTCGTTTGTATTCGGAAATACGATGATTGCCGAGGGAAATAAAGAAAATAGTTGTACGCAGCATCGTCGCCTTGACCGGTCCTGTAAACACGTCGTTGTAAAACTTAAACAAATTATGTTTCTTTATCACCAGGGCATGGCCTCCGTATTCTTCAACAAAGGCGAGAACTGCATCGCGGCCGGCAGACTGTTCGTAGAGGAGACGATCCACGACGAGTTTGTTCGTCGCGTCATCGCCGAGACACAGAAGATCAGCATCGGTGACCCGCTGCACAGGGGCACCTCACATGGGCCACAGAACCATAAGGCGCATATGGATAAGCTTATTGAGGTAAGGATGGATATATTATCTTGGTAGAATCTACGCACAGATAATCGCTCGTCGAAAATAAAATAGCCCTTGTTGCTACAGCATTTAGGCACTGTCTATGGTAAGTTTGTTACCAGGAACGTGTGATTGACTGTACTGCATACTGTTCTGCCAAGAAGACCTAGAGAGAGGAGGAGGGAGAGGGAGAGTCTTGTGAAAATAAATAACTGCTACAAAATCAAAGGCAAAAATTTTAAGGGAAGAAATCTAAAATCATTCATAGTAATTAAACTATCTTGTCGATCAAATCGTCAAAAGCGATTGCTGAAGTTCGGGTTTGATACCCAGGTCGGGTAATTTTTTTCTCCATTGCTCTGCTTTTTATAAGCTTTTCAAAATCTGGCACCTGAATTTTAAAGCAGTTATCCTCCACTAATTAAGATTAAATTTCGCATACATGTTTAGTTTGGATGGCAATGCATGATTAGTTAATTGATGTCATTCCAAATCCAATATGGCGGACTAGTTATTTTTTGTGCACTGCCATAATATGGGTATCAAATAAAAGGGTTTGCTGAGAAGAAAACGAAAAGAAGCTTGTTTCAAAAAAAGTTTTAATTTCTTAATAAACAATTTTATTCTTAGAAACATTACTAATAGATTTACCCAATTAATGGCAACGGGCAATATATTTATAACATGCGCAAACTTGACGACATATTGATGCACAGATGTATTCCCCAAACGGTAAACCAGTGTCGAGACATTATACAAAACGAAAGAAGTACTAAAAATATGTATTCCCCAACAGTTCGTCCAACGCGGAGTCAAGGAAGGCGCAACCCTAGTGCTCGGCGGCAAGCGTGTGGAGCGCCCGGGGTACTTCTTCGAGCCCACCGTGTTCACCGATGTGGCTGACGATATGTGGATCGCCAAGGAGGAGTCGTTCGGACCCATCATGATTATCAGCAAGTTTAGTAGCAAGTAAGTGTTGCATACAAGTTTAAAATCAAAAAGCATTTATTTGCCAATAATGTAGCTATCAGGGATTGTTTTGTAGTTTGTCTCGTGTTACACAATATCTATTTGGTGTGATTTATCTACATGAATTAACTTTAAAGTTATAGTTTTAATTGTCCAGCCATTGTCTCTAATAGTTGATTAAATCAACAATATAATTGTCTTTTGCTTATGAATATTGAACTATGTTTGTATTTATTTACCTGAGGCACAGGGACCCAACACTAAGAATGAAAATTTGGTTCAAATAAATCACACTAGATGGCGTGATAAGCATCGATTTGTTTTTTGAATTTTGTGTAATATTAAGATTTTCTAGAAATGATCATAAAAAATACGTTCTTGTTTAATTAACTCTCCTAAGCTAAAAATTTTGGAATATTAATTCACATTTCAAAGATTATTTGAACGGATCATTTAACAATTATTCCAATAGATGGCGCTGTATTAAACTTGATTTTTTTATTTGTATTGTAACACATTTTGGTACAATAAAACTAAAAATATGCAAAAAATACTATAAAACAAATTTTAACTGTATTTTAAGAAAAATATTCACAAACTGCGTAAATACTTTTACTTCCAAGTCATTGCTAACACCATCTATCGCTTGGGTCAGAATCGATCGAGTTCGTTGTATTTTTAGTAAAGTTATCGGTTTAGTCCGTCGAAAAACGCTAGTGACGTCGGCACAGTTTCTGTCTATGAGATGAGGCATCTGTTTGCTAGTATTATATTATCTGTGCCTGGGGTAAAAAAATGGTAATATTGTTAGTTGTTAATTTAGCCCAAATGGACTGATTCAATTTAGATTTCCATCAATATAAGTGTCTAACTTTAATAAAAACGGGACCCATGGCTGTAAGTCCAGCCGCAGTGTCAACTCCTAAAAAAAATCAATAGTAGTATAAAATTGTCCCCGTATGCTATGTAACAAATTTTTAAATTTATCCACGTACACGATTTAAGATGAATCAAAGTGTGTGACTAAAGTTGACCGACTATGATATGCTGCTGAGTTTCTCAACAACATTCTCATTCCCACAGAAACATGGACGACGTGATCCGTCGCGCCAACAACACAGAGTACGCGCTCGCTAGCGGCGTGTTCACGCGCGACGTGTCCCGCGCGCTGCAGTTCGCCGAGCGCATCGAGGCCGGCACAGTGTTCGTCAACACCTACAACAAGACGGACGTCGCCGCGCCCTTCGGAGGGTTCAAGCAGTCTGGATTTGGGAAGGATTTAGGTATTTGACACATTTTTTATAAACCAAAAAATTGTTTGAACAAAGTCATTACTGTAATCCCTATGTCACACTGGTACACATTCATGGCGCAGCCATTGGCACGATTTAACTATTTCATAAAAACAAATTAGAAAATCAAATAATACTTCGAAGATACGACGTGTCATACGCCCCTAAACTAATAAACGTGAACTTGAACGCTTGGACTATTTGGTGCGGTTACAAAAAAATATATACCATAGACACTGATACGTGAAATAGAAAAAGAAAGTCAAGAAGATGATTATGCTGTGCTGACCACTTCTTCTGACAAATGTTTTGGCGACAGCAAAAGACTGATTTAATTGCCATCAACTACGATTACATAGCAGACATGACATTGATAATCTTATCCGTTGCCGGCTCGTAGTCACACCAGATTATAGGGCTTATTACACTACACGGTATTCAGGGCCCTAAACTCTAATTCAGGGTAGTGTAATAACTGTTAGGGAGTTAGGGTTCTCATAATATCGACCTTATTGCTTCGGAATGATTTAGTGACCCGGTATTCAGGGCCCTGAATACCGTGTAGTGTAATAAGCCCTTATCACACCAGTATGTTAAACAGTTATTTTTTTTTGTGTTTGTCACACCACTATCATAACTTTTTTTTTTACTAATGTACCTTTATTATTTGTTTGCAGGTCAGGAAGCTCTCAACGAGTATCTCAAGACAAAAAACATCACTATCGAATATTAAGTTTAGTTATTATAGTAGCACTTATTTGTAAGATTTACCTATCGTTAGATGTATATTTATGTACATAAATAGTATGTAAGCGAAGACATTATGATTATGTGGAATATTTCAATAATATACAATTCTATATTTAAAAACTTGGTTTTATTTTGTACAAGCAAAGACTTTGAATTGGCTTCTCACTACGGGCAGTTAAAGCCAAACTTCTTGGCCGCCCTGAAGTTGGCTACAATGGCTGCGCAGTAGTAAATCTCATACAAAAACAGCACCGTTTGGTGCCTTGCGCACCGGAAAGCCAATTTCAGGGTTTGGCGAGCACTATAAAAATATGTTCCGAGGTGTCAAGAAGCCCATCTGAGTAAGCGAGAATTCATACAAAAAGTATGAAAATGATGTTTGCGTTGCGACGCAGTCCCCCCAATGTGTGTGCCATTCCAAACTACACATCACATCACATCATCAGCTTATTAATGTTCCCATATCCGTGACTACCGCAGGACCACGACGCTAATCGCTTCCATATTTGGTAAATAATTACTACTCAATTGGTACCAATTAGTACTCGAACAACAAAATTGGTACCTTAGTAGTTTTCGAGACTAAAAAATCGACTTTGAAGGTGGTCCTGCGGTAGTCACGCTCCATTCACCCGGATCACTTGAGCGCCGAAAAAGGGGGCATGCTACAACTATTCTAAGTATACAAATAATTACTACCCATAAATGTGATTCATTTCGTAAAAAAAACAGAACTGAAACATTTGTATTTACCGAGAAATCAACGACAGTCAGGCTCTTCTAACAGCCTACCACGGACTAGTTGCTTCTGTTCTGAGGTATGGTATTATTTTCTGGGGGCAGTCTACCGATAAGGAACTGGTATTTAGGGTGCAAAAGAGATGCATAAGGTCAATGTTAGGTCTAAAACCATCAGATAGCTGTCTTCCCTATTTTAAATCTTTAAAAATTTTAACTTTTCCGTCCTTATATATTTTGGAAACAGCTTTGTTTGTAAAAAACAATCCAACATTATTTAAAAAACTGTCAGAAGTTAGAAGAAATCCAATACGGACTCAATATCTAAACCATGTGTGTCATGTGAAATGTAAAACTGCGCTAATGCAGAAAAGCTTTTTTGGTATTGCCCCGCGCATTTATAATAAAGTGCCTAATGTAATAAAAAATATGACTGGAATAAAATTTAAAAGGGCGCTAACCGAAATATTAATTGAGAAATGTTATTACAAAGTTGACGACTTCCTTAATGACAAATCGTTGACTGTTTGACTTATTTTATTATTGTTATAGCTGCTACCAAGTATGCTGATTGACATACCTACTTATTATTTTGTTTTGACATACGTAACCAGTCCGACATTTAAACATAACATTTATTTAACTAAATTTGACATTTATAATTTCCTATGATTTGACATTTATCTTTATTCGTATTGTATTTTTTTTTATTTGATTTAATTTTCAAATTGAATATTATTTGCATGCCCATGCGACGGTAGAATATGGAGAACTTTATTATGTAAAAAAGAACATCTATGTATCAATTACCCATGTTTGCAAAGAAATAAATGATTTATGATTTAACGATGATAACTTTCACTCGCTCGTTCAGCAGAACCACGACTTTGAATGTTAATTCCAAGTTTGAGGAGCTTGTCGCTTTCCTCAAACCTACATAGAAAATTACTACCGTGCAAGATAAAATTAGTACCCAAAATTCACAACTAGTACTCCAGTAGTTTACGAGATATACCATGCCATGGGTGGGGTGGCGGTAGTCACGGTGTTAAATTTTCATTTCAAGATATCCCTATTAAAAACTTAGTGATTTCTTGCCAAATTCATACAAAAATTACTACTCCTACAGAAGTAATAGCGACCAAAAATTCAGATACCTAAGTGTAGTATTTTAAGAGAAATTAGCTTTCATTACTTTTCCATACTAAATCTTCGCGTATAACCCGACCAAATTAAGTTGTCAATGGTATTGAGCAGTACACTCGTGCACATAAGTTTATGGATGTCGGAATAGTAATAACAACAGTTCACTATCTATAATTTTTATACAAACTGTGTACCTAGTCACATAATAAGAATAAAAATAACATTTCGTTACCCATGGCCTATAATACCTTTGTTAATGCCGTGGGTAGGTAGGTACTCTAATAATTATTTTCCTGTATTGTACCTTCTGCTGTGTTGTTATATGAATATCATTAAAGAGCGATAGGTATTTCTTATTTATTTCTTTTCTAATAATTTACCATTGCTGCAAGCGTAAGTACGATACCACTGGACCACCACTGCTCTTCTAACTACTATTTCGTTTTATTTAATACGCATTTCCATAATAATAATACACAAAAAATTGTTTAAAAAAATTGTTTTATTCATTGCAATATTAGTTTTCATAGAAATACTTTATTTTATACAGCATATACTAGCCATTTCTGCATTTTTTTTTAAATAATATGAACAAGGGACGGAGAGACGCATTGTAATTTAACTATATACAAAATCTTTCTTCCATTATTTTTCCATACGAGCATAAAATTTTAATTTCGTAAAAAATGGTCGAATATTATTTAAAGGCTGTACAGCTGGACAAAACACTGCTAATCCACCCCCTGTGCGTCTCGACTTTCGGTTCATGATTCCATTTTTGAAGCACTTCCTCTCTATAAGTAGAAAACAAAATTATGAACAGTTTAATTGTATGTATGTATCTTATGGACCAAGTGATTAATACAGCATTATTGAAAAAAATAAAAATATGTCCCAATGTGAGTAGGCAATATGATAAAAACTATTACTACTTACGGCTTTCTGAATAATGCCCATCAGTTATTGGGCAGAGTAATAACAAGATGTGTTTTTAGAAAAAAGAAAAATGAAATTATTGTATTGTTGACATTGAACAAAAAAACTTTTTACAAAAAAATACTACCGACTTCCAAATAAGAAAACTAGAAAGTGAAAAATAACTTAATTTTTTGAAGTCGGTGTCTTTGATAGGTACCAAATTTTTATGTTATGGACACCGACTTCAAAAAATTAAGTTATTTTTCACTTTCTAGTTTTCTTATTTGGAAGTCGGTAGTATTTTTTTGTAAAAAGTTTTTTATTTTTCACTTTTTAGTTGTACCTACCTAATAGGGAAGTAGTTAAGTAAGTACCTATAACGACAGAATAGATTACCCGATAACATGAAACTTGAATATAACCGGTGAAATGAGAGTTCTGCATACCCCTTTCGAGCGTACTGGCGTGATGTTATGTTATGAAATGGTATAAACAATAAACAGACATGCGATTGCAGCAATCCCGAGAGATTTGCCGTTATTAATTGAAGAGTTCTGTTGCATATCTCCGAAGTTCTTCATCAGATCTACACCAAATAAAAATGGGACCAATTTCGGAATATACCCTTACAAACAAAAAAAGAATTTTCAAAATCGGTCCACAATTGACGGAGATATCGGTGAACATACATAAAAAAAAAAAAAAAAAAAAAAAACATACATAATGTCGAACATAGAACCTCCTCCTTTTTTGGTAAGTCGGTTAAAAATAATAAGTTAGATTACTATTTAAGCAACAAAGTCGACGGGGATCCTATTTCGGTCTGCAGAGTCTTAAGTAACCTAACATGAACCTAACCTACCCGTGTCGGGTGTGTCCTAAGCCACACCTAAGCTCCCGAGCTCGCTTCGCTCGCTCTTGGACTAATTAATTGGCCATAATTATCAAACAGTGCACGGAATCGTCATGCCGGCAGCGACTAGAGACTACTACTACTACTAGGCTAGGCTACTAGGGATACTTACTAATTTAATGCAAAATTAACTCTGTTTCTTCATGACTCAACGCCTGAACAACTTTAAATGGAATTTGGTATGGAGATAGTTTGGGACCTTGGGGAGAGTATATCCCGGTATTATGTTCCCTTGGGATGATAAAACACTTTTTACGCGGATGAAGTCGCGTGCAGAAATTAGTAACCAATAAATATACATGGCCATAGTCAAAATATTTTCACGGGCGGTCAATTTTAATCTGATTTTTGTGAGTAGGTAAACGGTGAAAGTAGCTATCATCCTAGGGTTGTATGGAAAGTTTCCATCTCTAGCAGTAGCTGAAAAGGCGCCTCAGTGGTCTATCCTATGTAACCATTAATATTAATTATAAAGATAAGGAATCCGAGCGTTTACAGACGTTGACCATTCAAGAAACATGGCATTTTGAATGTCCCGGGCACACGACCACTCGGTCGTGTGGCGAGTTTTTTCGGTCTACTTGGAGCATATTATGAAAACGCACAGCAGTCTAATTACGTATCTTGCAAGAGCAAAACGATAGCGAATTTTGTGATTCATTTAGAAATAAATGCATTTGACAAATAGCGAGCGATTAGTAATTCTGACTTTTATGACATTTAAAATTATTTGATCGCGCTATGATTGCTGTTTCTTATGTAATAAGCCTGCCGTTCGCCCTGTCTTTACTTTATTTACAATATATGTAACTAACTGTATATCGTGGCAACGACGTAAGCGCTTGGGATCGCCTGCGAGAGCAGAAGAACAGGCACTTGTCTTCACGGTCTCATACGTGTTATATCCTGTTCCGAAGCTGGGTGTCACGGCCAGTCGCAAGTTGCTAATCAGCAACCTATCCGAGGAAGAACTGCGGAAGGTACTTAGAACAATAGGATAAGATTAATAAGTCACCCTAAGGCACTTGTTCCACTGCCGACGATCTGCGAGCAGCGAGTAGAACTAGAACCTAGTTACGAGTTGGCGAGAAGCGAGTAGTTTCTATATTTATATTTTTACCGCTTGGCTATGAGTGTGTGTTTTGTGCGATTATTATCACCACTCGCTCGGGCGGTCAGTCCTGCACGCGTTGGTTGGTCTCTCGGCGTGAGTTCTAACTACCAAACGAGCATCGCCGAGCGAATATTATCTTTGATAGGTCTTGTCGCTGCGACAAAATTGTGTTGAGAGAGTACTCGCCGGCAGTGTGAACAGCCAGCGATCAACTATTAATGTGTCTCTTTTATTGACAGGGAACCTGTATCTTTTGTTCGTTTCTTAAGCGAAAAAAATAGTCGATAACTATATAATAGCTACGTCGCCGGCGCGGGCGTTGGGACAAGTGCCTTAGGCATCGTTCTAATAGTAAGCGATCATCGCAAGACAACGATGATCGTCGCATTAATTTTTACAGCAAACACGAATGCGTTTTTTTGCGCTAACAGAGGGTGCCTTCCAGTATTACTGTATAGTTCTCGCCAAACTTTTTGGCCGCCCTGAAGTTGGCTACAATGGCTGCACAGTAGTAAATCTCATACAAAAACAACTACCGTGCAAGAGAAAATTAGTACCCAAAATTCACAACTAGTACTCCACTAGTTTACGAGATATACCATGACATTGGTGGGGTGGCAGTAGTCACGGTGTTAAATTTTCATGCTTTATTCATTTCAAAGTCGATTTTCTTTAAAACTGCTAAGGTACCAATTTTGTTGTTCGAGTACTAATTGGTACCAATTGAGTAGTAATTATTTACCAAATATGGAAGCGATTGGCGTCGTAGTCCTGCGGTAGTCACAGACATGAACTTTGGCGAAACTATACTATAAATGAACGCGTCGCGCGACGGTCGCGTAGCTAATCGCGTGAAGATTGCTTTTTATTTGCGACACCTTACTCCTATGCTATATTATTGCATAAATGTTACATTATGACTAGTTATCATCATCCCATATTCTTATTTATGTTATATCAATTTATAGAAAAAAACAAAACCACATACTTTTCAGGAACACAAGGTAACTTTAAAGCGTTTACAGAATTTGGCATAACATTATTGTTCGTAATGGTGCTAGCTTGGGACAAGCTATTTCTCTGAAACAAAGATATAGGCAGTGTATAATAAACTGAAATAACAATGCGCAAGCTCTAATAATGGCCTTTTGTTGAGTTTGACGCTATGCTTGTAAAAACTATTTGTAGGTGCAAAGCTATGGTACAAAGGCTCTTGCACTCTAGATTAATAGATATTGTGTGGAGACCGCGAAGATACAATATTAGTTACCTACGTAGATGCTGTAGGACCTTTTAGATCTAAATAATAGTAGAAGACACAGGGTTCGTCACGTGGATCAAAAACCTAGTCACGGTGACTGATTCTGGATGGATGACATCAAAGATGCACTTAGGGCTCTTCTCTCTATGTACACACTTAGTCGTGCTGCTGTCGTGCATGCGCAGCACCGGGCGCGGCACCGCGCTCTTGGTGTATAAATTGTATAGAAAAAACCCGGCCAAGTGCGACTCGGACTCGCGCTCAAAGGGCTCCGTACCATTAACGCAAAAAACGGCAAAAAAACACGTTTGTTGTATGGGAGCCCCACTTAAATATTTTTAGTATTTGTTGTTATAGCGGCAACAGAAATACATCATCTGTGATAATTTCAACTGCCTAGCTATCACGGTTCATGAGATACAGCCTGGTGACAGATGGACAGACAGACAGACAGACGGATCGCGGAGTCTTAGTAATAGGGTCCTTTGGGTACGGAACCCTAAAAATCAACCAGTCGTGCGTAGTACGACAAACGCACCGCTGCGGCGCCGCAGCAGTCCCGCACTAAACGTCTAAATTGAAAGAGCTCTTAGAAGCATCACCATGAATTTTAATTTCCGATGCGCTGATGCTACATAGTGAGACCCAACCTAGCTATGTACCTTTGTTTAAATGAAGCAAAAGCATGTAAGTAAGTGGTGTACGGTGTAGTCCCACACAAAATGCAGTCTGTAGACTGCTGTCGTATAAAATCTTAAATGTAAAATATATATTTTTAGAAACTCACAATCATATTGCATACTTTTCGAGACATCATATAATTGGCCATATTTACGCAAATATCTGTAAACGAGTTAAGATATAACCGGCAATTTCAACTACATAGCAAATATCGAAATAAGATAAGTCAATGTCAATGCTACTTTTATTTATAACTGTAACAAGAAAATGAAAAAGGTCGCGTTATAATTTAAAAAGAATTTTCTCCACTTCGTGTATGACTTATGTATCCCATTTAATGTAAGGGGTGCACTCAAGAAACTTCAGTGAGAGACTGTATTTGTATGGAGATTAAATTAGTTGAGAAGACCAACTGTGTGACTTTTACTTCCATCAATACCTCATGCGACACCATCCCTATCTAGTCTCATGCTATTAGTACTGGGTTGGTTGGTGAGTAAGGGAAAAGTTAAAGAAAAAGAGCAAGATCTGGATTGCTAGAGATGGATAGCTAGAGCTGAATAGCTAGAGCTGGATGTCTAGAGCTGGATAGCTAGAGCTGGATGGCTAGAGCTGGATAGCTAGAGCTGGATAGCTAAAGCTGGATAGCATTTATATACATTACTCACTAGTCGGGTAAAGTAAATGTCTGTTGAACAAACATTTACTTTCCGGAGTTTTTTAGCATTGTCCTTTTTTAAGAAAGACATGACTTTATTATTCTTTTTTGGGGACAAATGTGAAGTATAAGCTAATAAGCTCCAGATTATCCAGTCACTGATGGTTTTAGAGAGACACAATAATAAATCTTATTATGTCGTGGCATAAACATGTTTATATTATATAGTTATTTAATTCAACCTCATACTTACCGAATTTATGCAATTAACCGCTTGATGGTCTGTAATCCGCTGTGATCTGTGTGATTTATTGTCAAAGTCAATGCACGATGTCATGACATTCGGCCAATGTTCGGCCCGATCTCGACACCGAGCGGTTAACTAAAAGGGGGTAGGGAGAATGGCACACCGCAATACCGGCTACTATCCCGCCAACTCTCAGCCGTGATATCGTATTGGACCTGTGACGCTCCATTCGACATTGCCACGGGGCGACAACATGTAAGTTGCGGTGCCCTTTGTAACCAAGCGGCACCGCAACTTACTTGTTGCGCAGCTTACTTGCCACTACGTCGTCGGCTTAATCGGCAAATCGGCGACCCCTCCTCGGGTTCCTCTTCACCGTGTGTGACCAAGCCACAGCTACTGAGCCCACCCGCCTCGACAATGCGGGAACCCACTGGGGAGCGTAGCTACGCCCCTGGGAGCGTGATGAAATGCACAAGCATTCCAGCGCCCCGGCCAAAGGTGGCTGCAGAATACCATGTTGTTTAAGTCAGTTACGACTCTGACAGACACTTTCGCCCGCTCCAAGGCGGAGAACATCCATTAATGAAGATTTTCACAAGTTAAAAAACTAGACTAGACTAGTAGATTAGACTAGTTAGTTTGTTTGGCCTATTCATAATCATATAGAACTTTTGTCAACTTACAACAACTGGCAGTAAAAAGATCGTGAATTATAGAAGAAAGATGCAAGAGCGAGCGAATAGAGCTTGAAATTTTTTGCACTTCTTGCCTCGGGTACGCTAATATTTCTTCGGTTCGAGGTTCTCTAATATGAGGCTTATGTATATTTTATGTACTTTATTTGAAAGCCAGAAGGGTGCAATATGGCATGCAATATCGCAAGGCTCACAATTCCGGAACTGAGTTCCAATACTGCAGATCTGATTCCGGAATGCCCGCACTGGTAACTTTTACAGTTTGTTTCAAATCAAATAAGATTTATAATTATATGAGTATTTTAATAATGTTTAGTAACAAATTAAACATATTTGGTCATCTTTCTCCCTTATTACTATAATTAAACATTTTAAACCGTAAAATCAACAATCGACAGGCTTTCAAATTTGTTTGGCCCGAAACGGCACGGCGTCATCTGTGGCAGCACATAGATCACCCTGGTTGCATGTTTTGGGGCACAGTCCACAGAGGACATTACAGGAGGTGGAGCATGGTTTGCGACTCAGCACCACATGCACAACAATTTTTTTTCTTTTTTGGGTTTGAAATCTCCCTATGACTTCTCCCGCTCTGGGTGAAGCGGGAGGGCGTGTCAGACTTTTACTGACTAAAACCCACCCGTGTTCCTTCAGTTGTTTGTGCCAGGGCTGCAGTAACACTCTTTCAAATTTATCCGCGACCCACCACATGCACACCCTGCCAGTCGAGGTAACCCCATTTTGCGAGGTTGGATTTACACCTTAAAACGCAAGATATTTGAATCGTAGTATGTATCACGTGTCACGTACATTATATACTACATAGTCTCCTTCCAGTCTTAACATTTTCATAAATAATAATCATAATATCAAAAATTTATGAATATCTGCATTGCGATACTCCTCTCAATTCTCATTTCCAAATTCTGGAATTCCATGAATTTCTTGTTATAATCAGTGTAATAATTTGCCACGATTGGTCGCCCCCAATATCTGGCCCGGACCTACTGGGAAAATTTGCCACTGATATACACCTCTGGCCAACCTCTCCGAGAATACAGGCATTATGCTAAGTTCTATTTATATTTATAATAAAAACAATCCCAAGCAACCAAAGAATGATTCTGAACGAAACACAATTTGTCAATGTCAAACTGACGTTTTGTTTGTCACGTCGTAAACTTCAAAATCAGATGTTTGTGATTTCATAGTCTTATTTCTGTGAAAAATCGCAATTGCGAAAAAGTGTTAATTTCCTCAATTTGTTAGTAAAATAATATTTTAAAATGAGTAAAGCAAACGTGGTGTTGCGCGATATATCGCCAATAATGCAAAGATTAAGGGATTTCCTTCTTGGAGTGAGTATCAATCGTTTTGTTTTGGTCCATTATGTAACGAGAAGGGTTTTTGTTTACAGCTGTATTTGTTTGTTATATTAGAGGAAGCACACGAACGCGCTGCGTTTCGAGCCGCTGATTGCGGACAGGACTCAGCCCCCACCGCAGATTCCTGATGGATCTTCCCACAAGTTAGTATAAAATATAACCTAGATGTTTAGTTAGTTATTCGGTCTTAGGTCTACTCTGAAGTCTCTCTATTTTATACAAATATAGTTCTCGCCAAACTTCTTGGCCGCCCTGTGGTTGGCTACAATGGCTGCGCAGTAGTAAATCTCATACAAAAACAGCACTCATCTGTGCCATTCCTATCGGAAAGCCATCTTCAGGGCGGCCAAGAAGTTTGGCGAGAACTATACTTATTTAACTCAAAGTGAAGACAGGGCAAATAATTACTTCATGAACTCATTGTGAAGACAGACTCATAATCAGTAGGGAGGCAGTACCTAAATAAAATAAGAAGCAGAACTACAAAATAATTATTATTATGGTTTTAATTTAAAGGTTATTAATATATATATATAATCATAATCGATACTAGTCTTATATTTATTTTTTGTTTTTCAGGCATGCTCAAAACTACTACTACACCCGGGATGGACGTCGTGAAGTAGCACCACCTATGGACCTTTCCAAGAAGCTGTTACCAGCTGGTGGAGATGAAGGGTAAATAAAATTTTATTTAACCAATCATCTAAAAATTTTATTTGTGTGTCATCTTTCTCTGCTTCTGCTTACACCAATGTAAGCAGAAGCAGAGAACGATGACACACAATGAGAATTTATAAGGACTCAATTTTTTTTAAATGCCTCTAGGATTATTGGACTATTAAAAATATTAATTTTTCTGTGCCGATTCGCCCCAAGTTAATTTATTGGTGGGCGAATCGATCACTCCAAAATTATTTAGCAGGCGATTCGCCCGAATTTTATTTTAGAGAACAAAAAATATAAAACTCTCTGTCTCGGAAATAATATGAAGAAATAATCGAAATTAATAGATATTTTACTAGAAATTAGGAAAGCAATTCATTAAATAAGTAATTACCACTTAAAACGTGGAGAGACATTTATACCCAAACTACCAGGAGGCCAGAATCATGAAGAAGTATTTGCAGGGCAATAACCCGCCTTTAATGGTTACCTTTCTTTGAGGTGGTTTGCATTGTGATCTGCTAGTAACAGCAAGGCAGTGAGGTCATAGGTCTAATAATGATTTATCACCATCATCATTTCAGCCAAAAGACATCCACTGCTGAACATAGGACCAGCATTGCCCGATGATTTTAACAATTAGATTTTTTAAGTCGAACTATGCTGTCTGGCGAAGACTGGGTGTTGTGCACCTTGGAAGAGGCAGTATACTGCGACAGACTGATTTGATTGATTGATGCTGTTACTTTTCTGGACAGTGGACTCTCATAGATTTCCGCAACTCGGAAAATATATTACTTTCTTTGCTTTATCCTAATGGTTTCAGTTGTGATACACAATAAAACCTTTTCGTTGACCAACAAAAATGTTCCATGACCAGAGCAAGCTGCTACATTGACTTTAACTTTGTTTTCAGAGCACCCAAGGCCGCAGCTAATGTGAGACCCACACCTGGTCCAGTCTACCAGTGGGATAAACACTATGAATGAGATGTAGGACAATTAACCAATGGAATATGAAGAATACGAAGTTTTAATTTAAATAAAGTTTATGTAGAATAAGGGCAATGGTTTTTAATGTTCAGACCTTACAAATTGTAACCCTCCTTATGTAGTCAGTTAAAATAGATTAAATTATTGTTTGTGTGCATTTCTCAAAAACCACTGGATTGATTTTTATTTATCTTGTTTTAAGGGATGTGATTTATAGTGTTTCATACACATATACTTGTCGTAGGATGATTTGATAATTTAAATTTTCGCAAAACATAGTTAATTAGAAAATGGTAAAAACATTTTTCAATCTTTTTCACTGGAAATAGATAGGGTTTTGCAAAAACAGGAGTCGCTCTAGTAACATTGAATATTTTTAACCACTGCAGACCCACCGTACCCCTGGCCATACCCCTGGTGGTACGGTGGGTATTTTAAAGTTAAACGATACCACCAGGTAATAGTGTTGTATTACTAGTTAAAACCACTTTCGAGATCAACAATTTATTTTAGTAGGTAATTAGGTTGTTATGTGCGCAATTTTTCTAATGCGTGACCAATTGAATTTATTTATTTACTATTTGTAACTGTACGTCAGTAATGAAGACATCATTGATGATTTGATCCTTTTCTTTTTTTTGGAATCATCTCCAATGTATAAATATGCTCCAATAATTTGAGTAATCGCATCATCATCATCATATCAGCCGAAAAACGTCCACTGCTGGACATAGGCCTCAACCAAGCGTCGCCACATTGATCGGTCCCGTGCGTCTCGCAACCAGCGGATTCCCGCAACCTTCACCAGGTCATCGGTCCACCTGGTGAGAGGCCTTCAAACGCAACGTCTTCCGGTTCGCGGTCGCCACTCCAGAACCTTTCTGCCCCATCTGCCATCCGTTCTGCGAGCAATGTGCCCTGCCCACTGTCACTTAAGTTTGGCAATTCTTCGGGCTATCTCGGTAACCCTGGTTCTCTTGCGGATCTCTATATTTCTGATTCGATCACGCAAGGAAACTCCGAGTATAGCCCTCTCCATTGCCTTTTGAGTGACTGTAAGCTTTCTGATGAGGCCCATTGTAAGCGACCACGTCTCAGAGCCATATGTCATCACTGGCAACACACACTGGTCACAGTCTTGAGACATTGTGGTAATTTGGACGAGAAGATACCGCGCAAATTCCCGAACGCTTCTTCTTCATCATCGTGTCGATGATTCCATTTTTTTTTCCCGAACGCTGCCCAGCCGAGTCGGATTCGACGGTTGAACTCTTTCTCGAAGTTGGCCCTACCCAACTGGATCGTTTGTCCCAGGTAGACATAGTCGCCCACCACTTCGAGTGTAGAGTCTCCGACCTTGATAGGAGTGGGTGTAACATGAGCATTCAACATCACCTTGGTTTTGACCATGTTAAACCTAAGACCCACTCTTTCGGAAGCTCTATTGAGGTCCTCCATGGTCTCAGCCATAACCACTATGTCGTCGGCAAACCGAAGGTGAGTGATGTACTCGCCATTGATGTTGATGCCTAGCCCTCTCCGGTCCAGAACCTTGAAGACATCCTCCAGTGCAGCGGTAAACAGCTTCGGAGATATGACGGCTCCCTGTCTCACACCGCGCTGTTGTCGTTTTAAACAAAATAATTTAACTTTTTTCTATTCGGTCCGACATAACTGCGAATTAAGGGCTTCGCTTTAGTAGTTTCGATTTTGCTTGTCTGAGTCGTCACAGTAATAATCTGCCAAAACGAAATTATGATACTGGACTGGAACTTCTATTTCAATCAAATCGTGGGATACACCTAGCGTTCTGAAGAAAGTGCTTCACGCCTTAATACCGAGAATTTCTCCCAATTGCAAAACTTATCCACATATCTTTAAAATCTCTTTTTTTCTTGTTGTATAATATTACAAATATTATTTTTTGCAAATTACACTTTTCTTTCAATATTTCATTAGTCAATGGAACTATTTCACAGGTATAATCTTTATTTTTAATAAATTTGTTATCCTTAAAAATAAATATAATATGCGAGAAAACTCATACAGCACAGCACTACGGTCACTTCATACAGTGGTATCGTTTAACTTTAAAATACCCACCGTACCACCAGGGGTACGGTGGGTCTGCAGTGCCAAAATCACAGAAAGTACTAATCTCTGGATTAATCATTTTTATTTTATTTAGGAGTTTAGTTAAGATTTTCTTTAATATTTTAAGAAATTCCCAAATCTGTATCTGACATTACAGATTTTTTTATTTTATTTATGAATGTTTTGATAATGTACGGATAAATTACAAAGTGACTAATCACAATTCTTTTTCTCTGAACAAAACTATCGTGTTACCATAACGGTACCACAGGTCAAATAATTTGCTCATGGTACCCTTTTGTCCCCCTTGGGGGTACCACGGGCAAAAATATTTGTTCGTGGTACCCCGAGGGGGACTAGACTGGGGGACCACGGGCAAGTACCGAGTAAAACATAGTTATAATTAAATATTTTTGTTTCTACAGATAGAATATTGATTTGAAAAATAATTATGCGTAGGTAATAAACTTATATAGATGATGATGATTTTATGCAGATATTAATTAAAGTAAGTATATAAATGAACTACAAAAATAATCATAGATATGTTTTAATGCACTTATATGCAACGTTGCTTGCTTATCTAAAATTAAAATTAAGAACTGATAAATACCTTCACTATTTTCACTGTGTTGTGCTTCATCGCGTCGTGTTCCCGTGACAGGAGACCATTGTACCATTTATTTCAAATTGATATCTAATTATTTAGATAACATTTATTTCAACATACCCTTTAGAAAACAAATGATCTGGCTGCGGTAACATTACTCCAGCCGGAACTGTTTTTATCAAATGATTTAAAAACTATCACCTTACCAAATTAATAAATCTGCTTACCAATTACAGAAGCTGTATATCTAATTATCTATTGCAGTTAGATGACGATTCTCGACATTATCTGGCTGCAGTAACGCACTCGATTAGATAAGTAGAGGTAACATAATTATCACGCTCAACTTATTGTAAACAAAACTACTGCTACTTATCATATTTGCAAATAAGTAGGAAATCAACTAAATACAATTTTTCTATATCACATGCTACATTTAAAACGGCAACGAATCAGAAGTCTCGTTTTGGGCGCTCCGACCAGCCGCGTCAGCGTTCTTATTTAATAAAATCAAACATTTTGTTTCGTAATATTACTAGTTTCAATTAGCGACTCGCGTTTTTGCAAAAACCCTATCTTTTTCCAGTAATATTGAATTTTTTTTTCACCATTGTCTAATTATCCGTTTTTTCGCAATATATAGGGTTTTCACTAAAAATCAAATCATCCAATGACATGACATAAACTCATGGCCTTTTCCCATGGTGGTGTAAGCAGCTTACCGTTCCATACATTCATCATTAAATCCTTAGGCCGATATTCTCATCTCTATTAATGCAGAATAATTTTGACAAATTGTCAAGCTCGCGTTATCTGATGTGATTGGTTGATGAATTTTCAACAGCCAATCACAGCAGATAACGCGTGCTTGACAATTTGTCACATTAATTCTGCGATAATTTAAAGGTGAGAAACTCGACCTTAGTGTTTCCTAGTAGGTAAATAATAAGACAAATAAAACAAACAAATTTAAATACAATTTCATGTATTTTTCTACAAACAGGCAATGCATAAAACAATAACAACTTTTAAATTTTACAAATCTTATAAAGAAATAGTGCCAAAACTTGGCCAGACATGTCCAAAACAGTTTCATATTGTCAGATACGCAAAAAATACAATTAGATCTATTTAGATCTGGGGGTTTAAGAGCTAAAACTTCCAAACATTAAGGTACCCGTATTAATATGACACATCGAGCATTAGAAAAAGACGTCAACACCATCAGTGCCAGAGACAACACCACAAAGCCGAACTTTTTCTGAATCTCGATGTACAATATTTCCAGCCGGGTAATGTAAAAGCTTGGGATATTAGAGCTTATAATAACCCCTTAGAAAACACTCATAAACACGCATGCAACCTATATACATAACTTATTTTATCAAGGTCTATCCTATGTCCCAATATTCAATTTAGTACAATATTAATATTTAAAGTATACATGATTATGCTTTTTTTCGTCTACAACATTATTTTATGTATACAATAATTCATTCACTAAGCTCGACCATCTAGATACAAATTGGATATATTTCAAATTCCATGTTTTACAAATACTGGTTAATTTCATGTTAAAATTTCACAGTTAGTAGATTTACCCCGAGTATCTCAGCTCAAAATGATTGCAGAATTAATGTGACACTTATTATAATAATTATTTATGAATGAATTTTCAACAGCCAATTACAGCAGATAACGCATGCTTGACAATTTGTCACATTAATTCTGAAATAATTTTGAGCTGAGAAACTCGGGGTTAGAGATTATTTTTACTATAGCTGCACATTATGATGCGTCCGCGTGCGTCGAATTACGTCCTGCGTTCAAAGATTTCTAAGACTCGACCCATAAGAGACAGCGCAGATCCAAATGCAAACTGTAGATTTAACCGCAGATTTCACTGGAATATGAAATAGCTGAAGGCTCATATTCCAAGTCAGTTTGAAGTACCTCCACTCGACTCAAAAAACGGAATAAACCCTCGATCAATGTCAATAAATAATAAGCTATAATTGTCAATTTAATATTTCTATTTGGAGGACATGACTTGGAAATTATATCATAATATTTTTAAGTCTATTCCAAGTGTCATTTGGATTATTATCAATAAATTTATGAAAACAGCTGTAGTAGTTTGCAGTTGTCTGCGATGACCATAAGTTGTGCTGTGATTGGACCTGCATTGTGCAGAAACTTATTTATGCGGTACGCCAATTTTACTTGAAGAAATATCTATGACTAAGACAAACGCTGTCTGTCCTAATACCTTAATCAATCGTATACAATATTGGATTGTGATATTACGATAATCATTCTTCTTAATTTTACGTATTCTTATCCAAATCCACCTCATTTAACGAGGCTTAGAACTAAACTGTACCAATATATGTTACAAATACCTACCGAAATTCGAGTTAGTTACCCTTTCTAACTGTTCTTAAGCTATATTTATCGTCCAAATGCATTAATTTTCACAGTCTGTCACGCCCTAGACCTTGCACTTCCCATATAAAAAAATGGAATGAGGATTTACTTATAAAAGCGTAAAAATTAAGAGAAAAAACTTATGAACTTAATCATCACTGGAATCGGTGGTGTCTGGGGTGCGTATGTTCATGGTAGCGAAGTGGCTGTAGCGGTAGAATCTGTTGCGAGGAGGTCTACGGGACCTGTACTTAAACTTTTGTCATTTATCATCCCCGTGGACTTGTTTTCGGAAATGCATAGCGTCTCCGTAAGCCTTCTTCACAGCTTTACGGTCAGTTGGCTTCCGGGACTCGATGAGTTTTGCTTGATCAACACTCTTTTCCAATCCTAGAGGTTCAAGCTTGTTTGGGGGCAGCCATTGCCAAGTTCGCTTCACATCAAAGAATAGCACGAGGTAGAGAATGGGTTCGTGGGAGTGGTTCTTCTTAAGGTTGAGCACGTCTTGTGGTGGGACGGGTAGCGGCACGCCGTTGTAGATGAAGCCTTTTGGTATCTTCGGGTCGATGATTAGCGCTGGGTACCAGGGGTAGCCTCTGTTGGAAAAGATTGTGATTAATGTGGACTCGTATTATTCAACAAGTTAAAATTATTACAATGAAGTTCGAGGGTATTTTGAATATGACCCATTGACGGTGGCCCGCAGACTCGATGGAAAAGTCAATCTTGTTAAAAATTTTGCCAGCCAATCGAAATTATATTGTAACCGTCTAATTAATAATAATTGCTTATTACCAGCTTATTCTGAAGTATCGTTTTTTTTTTGTTTTAGGCTCGCGTTTGACCAATATCTCGCCTTATGTTGTGGTGTCGGGCCTCAGCAGTGGTGGTAGTGAGGGGCGAAAGGAGTTTGATTAACCGACTTAGCCAGGGACCAAAACGCCTTGCTACTAGGGCATGCAATATCGCAAGTTTCTCAATTCCGGAACTGAGTTCCAATACTGGATTCCGGAATTCCAGAACTGGAAACTTTTAAAGTTTGTGTCAAATCAAACAAGATTTATAATTATATCAATCTTTTAATAATGTTTTGTAACAAATTAAACATATTTGGTCATCATTCTCTCTTATTACTCTAATTAAACATTTTAAACCGTAAAATTCTCTCTTCTTGCTTCTTGTGTTGCTGGCACGACAGTCATTTAAATATGTTTGGTCCAAAACTCAGCCACGACGTTATCTATTGCAGCACATAGATCACGCTGGTTGCATGTTTTGGGTATAGAGGACAGGACATGGTTTGCGACTCAGCACCATATGCACACCCACCCTGCCGCTGTTCCGTCGAGGTAACCCCATTTTGCGAGTTTGGAATTACACCTTCCTCCGGAAGGTTAGATTCTGGGGAAAGATCTTCGCTTGGAGATATATAATGTGTTGGTGAGGGAAAAGTATTCTACCACAGTCTGCAGCGGGCGTCGGCCGGGTTTCCTGACACGTTACTACCGTTTCGGGGCTTCGGGGAACCACCGTTTTCAGGAAGCTGTGTCTGGTGTTCAGCCGTTCGGTCGGTAGTGTGCACCGAATAGTGGGTTTCTCGTGTCGCTCCTGCTTTTGTTTCTCGACTGCACTCGCAAGTTGCCTTCGGACGTGTGGAGGCGCTATCCCAGCTGTGGGGTATAGTACGCTGACCGGCGTTGGTTCGAGGCAGCTGGTAATTGTACGACATGTGTCGTAAAGATCAACATCTACTTCCTTGGCGTGGGTGGAACGGTGCCAAACCGGACACTTATATTCGCCAGCCGAGAAGCAGAGTGCTAGGCCTACTGGCCTAGAAAGTGAGGTGAGGCCCTCCAGTTGGTTGAAGTTAGGCGACTGAGTAAATTGTTGCGGGACCCGATTTATCACACAATAGAATAAAACATTAATAATATGAATAAAAAACACGATATTTGAATCACAATATCACGTGCCACGTACATTTCATACCGCATAGTCTCCTTCGTCTTAACATTTACATAAATATTAAGTAAAATATCAAAAAATTATGAATATCGGAATGCCGGTATTACTCCTCTCAATTCCGGAATTGGAAAATTAGTAAAATTGTTACGGAATACCGGACTGCACCAGCAGGGTATGAACCAAGTTTGTTCCCGATTCTGCTAATATGGTCAAACCGTGCCCTTCGTATCGCCTTTTTGCAGGACTTGACAGCCCTGTTGAAGGCTCTCTTCTTCTGACACGTCATTTACCTTGCGCACTCGGGCGTCGACACATGCTATGTACGCCTTGTGTTTAACCGCGTTTGCGTAGTCACACTCGGCACCAAACCATGGACGGTCAGCGCTGAACACAATTTCGTCAGAGAATGGAATGTAGTACTCCATCCCCTGGCGCAACACATCCGTCACCGCGTCAGCGCATGATGATGGATCATCTGAAGAAAAGCAAGTGGGCCGCCAAGGATAGCATGCTAAGAAAGATCACATACCATAAAGTCCCCCAGTAACATTTGAATATTTTTTGTCATCATGCATACGTTAATATTCGAGTAATTATGGAATATGAGTACCATCGTGGCAGCAACGGCACGAGCGGCACGCAACATCAACAACGTTTACGGAGCGAATACTACAAACGCACCACTTGTTATTTGTCCGCTTCCATTAGGAAATTTCGAACTGAAAAATGAACCGACAATGACGATTAATTCGTCATTGTCGGTTCATTTTTCAGTTCGAAATTACAAAATACTACCGACTTCCAAATAAGAAAACTATAAAGTGAAAAATAACTTTATTTTTGGAAGGCGGCGTCTTTGATAGGTACCAAATTTTAAGTTATGGACACCGACTTCCAAAAATAAAGTTATTTTTCACTTTCTAGTTTTCTTATTTGAAAGTCGGTAGTATTTTTTTGTAAAAAGTTTTTTATTTTACACTTTTTATTTGTACCTACCTAATAGGGAAGTAGTTAAGTAAGTAACTATAACGACAGAATTGATTACCCGAATAACATAAAACTTGAATATAACCGGTGAAATGAGAGATCTGTATACCCCTTTCGAGCATACTGGCGTGATGTTATGTTATGAAATGGTATAAAAAATAAACTGACATGCGATTGCAGCAATCCCGAGAGATTTGCCGTTATTTATTGAAGAGTTCTGTTGTATATCTCCGAAGATATTCATCAGATCTTCACTAAATTAAAATGGGACCAATTTCGGAATATACTCTTTAAAAAAAAAAAAGAATTTTCAAAATCGGTCCACAATTGACGGAGATATCGGTGAACATATATAAAAAAAAAAAAAACATACATAATGTCGAACATAGAACCTCCTCCTTTTTTGGTAAGTCGGTTAAAAAGTGATGGTCACTGTTTAGTGGTCTAGGGCCGGTGTGATTCATCACAGCTTCTTACCAAACGGGATGAGCATTACTGCAGGTGTGTACTGTGAAGAACTGACAATGATGGAGAAGCTCACCCATCTCCAACCAGCTTTGGTCAATAGCTCGTCTCCACTACTCCTGCACGCCAACGTGCTACCTCATAATGCACAGCAGACGGTCTCCAAGTTACAAGAGCTGGGTTGGAGAGCTCTCCGTCATCCACTATACTCACCAGACCTTGCGCCTACAATCTTCTATTTTTTGCCAGTATAATCCGTTCTTATTTCGTGTTTATTAATACGGCAATTTGTTAGTACCAACCTAATGGAGTAAAGTTAATCTTATTTTATGGCTCATTTACATTAGGTCGTTTTGACCGATTCGGTTGCAGCCCGTATTCGGTCAACGACTAGTGTTAACAGGTTTTCGGTTAGCCGTATTCGGCCGCAGACCGTTTTCGTTAATTCATTCTTCAATCGAAGAGCGCGGATGGCGCACGCGTCAAGTATTGTTTATTTTATGAAATAGTGCGTTTTTGTTCCTTGTCTTAACACAACATGTCTGTCCATGATGATGGTTTCAACACGAGTGTACACAGTTCGGCTAAATGCGGTCGCCGAATCCGGTAAACCGACAACCTATACAGTCGCCGTATTTAGTGACCGATTTAATTTAAACAACCCAATTCGGTTAACCGATCCGGTTTAACCGAAAGCGGACGCCGTATACGGTGGCCGACCTAATGTAAACGCACCATTAGTCTACGTTTGTTAATAAGACGGTAAGGGCATAGCGCTTACGAGCTTATAAATTGTGATTTAAGGCAAATTTGTTTTCTATTTTTCCTTCATTGTAGCAAGTTTTTGACAGGACAAAATGGAAGTCGATCTTTTTACTGATTAATAAAAAAGATTCAAGAGAGAATAATTGGTAAAAACTAAACTTATCAATAACTTAAATGATTAGGTGCTACATAGAAAGTAATAATGGAGTGGTATACAGCTACTGACTTTACTGACCTGCACTTGGCCCAGACGAGTTGTAGCGGTTCCAGATCTAAGCTCGACGCTTGCGCAGACTTGACGGGCGTTTTTGACGTTGAAGATCTTGTTCCTCGACCCTGCACAGAACCATATTATTTAGAGATAGAACTACGCACCCATATTGCTTTTCTTTTCTTAGACACCCAGTTGCGACTTATTAACTCTAAAATTTAAAGGCTTTATGGACTAATAGTTTTGTCTACAGTTTCAGATAATTATCTGATTAATTTTAGGGACGATATCAAAATATAGGTGCTTGAGCATCTTTTTGTCTCTGCATCACCCAAAGGTTGTATGGTAGGACATTATTACTTAGGCATTAAGTTCACCTCTGTACGTTTCTGTGTATAAAGTATTAAATAAATAACAAATGATTGATATGAGGCAAGTACTAAGTTCTTTTTCTGATTATTATAAGCATATCTCCTTGACTCGAAAGGTTTTTATAGAATTAAAAATTCTTGTTTACCAGTACTTAATACACTACTAACTAAATCTTAAATGAAGAAGGGCGATGAAAATGATGAATGAACGTTAAGTTACTTACACGTGGAATCGGGGCAGTGTATGTTTCAAGATGTTTTCACTATGAGAACTCACTTTGACAGGCGTAGTGGGCTCGTTGTCAGACGCGTCCGTGTGCAGCGTGCGGCGCGAGCGGCGCCGGCGCTGCTCGGGGCCGCTGCTGCCCGAGCGCGCAGACTCCGGGGCTTCGTTGAAGCTTGACCTGGGAAACGTTTAATATTGTTTATAAGTTCACCTGCTATTTAAGCCTATATTAGCGTCCCAAAAAACCATAAAAATGACACCCATGAAGAAAAGTTGTCAAACCTTCATCGGCAACATCTTGGATTATGATTTTGACCCCATATTCGTTATTAGCGACCCCAAAAACCATGAAAATGACACATATGACGCAAAATTTGCAAATTCTCATCGGCACCTTCTTGTATTTTGGTGTTGACCCCATATTCGTTAGCCTATATTAGCGACCCCAAAAACCATGAAAATTACACCTATGACGCAAAATATGCAAATTCTCATCGGCACCTTCTTGTATTTTGGTGTTGACCTCATATTCGTTATTAGTTTGGGCAACAAAGAAGACACCGATGTCAAAAAGTAGTCAAACTTTCATCGGCGCCATCTTGGATTTTGGTTTGGAACCCATATTCGTTATTAGCGACCCCAAAAACTGAAAAAAAAAAACACCCATGACGAAAAATATGCAAATTCTCACCGGCGCTCTTTCGTCTGTCGCGAATTCGATTTGTGCTCAGCTAAGGCTCAGAGGCTTTAGTGCAGGTTTTGTCTCACGCTGAATTTTATTAACGTAAACATCAATTTTTATTGAAACTGGGTAAGCGCCGTCTGGTGACGGTAAGGAGAAACCTCTTTTTTGTATACATTTTGACATAAGAGATCGTTTATGTTAACGCGAGTGAGCGTGAGTAAAAACTCACACTAAGCCCACTGAACGCGCAATTAGCTTTGTGGCCGTTTGAAAGAAGCCACAACGCGTTCTGAGCAATTTTTATCCTCTATGAGCGTTTTAGATCTTTGATAGGCTCACATATACATTAATTCGGTTTAATAATACCAATCAATCAGTAGAACAGTGGTGCGGTCCTCGCACTACGTGCAAGTTGAGCACGACTGCGACCAGGCCAAGCTGCTCAACGACATATATTACTAACCCGTCAGTAGAACTCATAGAACAGGAGTGGTGCGAGCCCTCGTCTTCGTAATGCGTGCACGACGAGCACGACTGCGACCACGCCGAACTGCTCGACGACGATCTGCAAGATAACACAACACAACTTATAGTAAATTTAAAAAAATACTTGTCGGAGATTGAATGAGATGGTGTTTTAAGCGCTTGTTCGTATTCGGTCCTACAAGGCATCTAAATATAAGAACGAAAAAGAACACTTTCTTTCAGATGAATTAGTTTTGGAGCGTCCAAAATGCCAATCTGTTGGTCTTTAGACCGAACGCGGATTCCTGGTTAAATTTCGTCTTCACATCTGACCTACTAAAGCGGTCGTTGTCGGATAAAAATCGGTAACATTAAAAGAGCCAAATTAAACAAGCAGAGGGTTCCCCTAATATAAAGTGTTAACGAAAGGTCAAGTGAGTTTTTTTTTTTATTGAGTTTAAGAAATAATGAAGTTTTTGTGAGACTTGTTTCCTCATCCCACTGCTGGGACACAGGCCTCCTCTCTCTGAGAGGGAATAGGCCGTAATCCACCACGCGGGCCCAGTGCGGGTTGGTGGATGTCACATGTCTTCGAATTTTTGGCTCTAGGTCATGCCGGTTTCCTCACGATATTTGTCTTCACCGTTTTGAGAGCAGTGGTGATGAAATAATTTACACTAAGTAAAGCCTGGTTCGGACTGGGTTCGGACCCACGACCAACGCTAAATGTAAGTCGCGGCCGCTACCACTGGGCCACCACAGCTCTTGCTCATGTAACTAAATTTCCTTCATGAGTTTCTTCATGAAACTAAATAAATAAATAAAACAGGACTAGAAAACCGCTTTTACCAAAACAAAAAAGGCACTATCATGTCAAAATGTTACTGCGGGTATGCGGTAGACAGGAGGTTGTATAAGTATGCTGTAAGTTTACCTGGAGAGCGCAAGGTCACTGTCAGAGCCGACCTCCCCTGGCGGGCCACGATATTGCAGGAACGACGCGGGCACCGGCGTCGAAATACTCTTGCCCTCGCCGCTTTGTGACGACCTACTAACACCAGAACCATCGTAAAAGTATACAAGTAAAGAAGGCAATTAAAGGCGAAGCAGAGTTGTTCAAACATTAATGAAGCTCTTGGATGTTATCTCTAACTTCTTCTTTTGGGGTCAATGACTCAATTTTGAATAATGCTGGTTACTTGAACGGGACAGTGGCTATACATCTCAACTGCAGGGTTATAAAAAAAAAAAAAAAGAATCTGGTAATCAGTGTTTAACCTAATTATATGGTAATCAACCTGGCCTGGCAACCCCGGCAAGGCTGGTGTCAGATCTCAGGCTTCTGACTACCCGTAACGACTGTCAAAGATCTTCAAATGACAGCCGGAATCAACGGCTTAACGTGCTTTCCGAGGCATGGAGGAATCTTGCTATGTAAAGATTCACAAGGTCACCCATCCACCGACCGACCTCGGCAAGCGTTGCTTAACCTTGAAGATCGACCCATGCGGCTGTTATTATTGAGCCACAAGCTTCTCGAGCCTAATTATATGGTAAGTTTTAATGAATAAGGTTCTAAGTTGTAACGTAAATCAATACGAACATTGGAGTGTCATATGGAATGTTGTTTGTTACATAATCATATGATAGAACAAAAAAGTTTTGCACCTCCCTACTGAAGCTACTATAAACAATTAGGGCTCCCACACATAACTGCGATGCGTTGCGATATGCGTATATTTAGTACGTGCGAGCTCGCAGATATTTGAGATGCGTTGCGAATTCGCAGTTATATGTGGGAGTCCTTACAGAGAAAAATTGTTGTTCAATTGACGATTTCGTTAGTTGAAATCTATAGCCCTTTTGTGTCATACCCACCATTTACAAAACAAGCAATTTTGATACATATAATATAAGCGGTGCAAAGCTTTTTTACGATACAAATTCGCAAGCGGTTTTGCCATGATCCGCTTAGAGAGACACAATCTTCTCCATGAAATCTATGATTCCAATCGTAAAAAGAAGCATTTATACAAATATATTTTTAATCTGTTCGTACAAAATCTATCCAAAGCTAAGATTACAAACTTTTTTGCCTTCTGTAGCCTCGTCCACTCCAATAAATGGTGCTAAAGGTCAATATCAAAATCGTGCAATAAAAATAAACAAAAATATCTATGGACCTGACTTATTTGTCTATGAACAACTCTATATTATCTTTGACGAATAAAAACGGGCTTTAAGTGTAGCAACATCTTTTTTCAAGGTCCACAAATATTTCCGTCATGTGTAATGTACCTAAATAGATCTGGTGACGATGTAGACTTGTCCTTATCTTGTTTGCGTGGTCTGCCGCGACCCTTCTTCTTGGGAGACGGGTCTAAGCTGGAGCGACCCAAACTGGCTGACAAAGTCGGCAAGGAAGCTGTTCGTAATGTTTTAAAAGTAAAATAAATAGCAGAGAAAAGTTCAAGCTGAAGTTACCATTTAATTTCTCATTTTTGAGATGTGGTCAGTTTATTTTTCGTTTTAGGCAACAGGAGCGTTATTTTTTTTTTTAATTCATGTTGGCATAAACTTATTGCTATTTTTTCGTTATGGTCAGTCAAAAAACTGCATTTTTATTATCAAAATCAATTATTTATTTATTATAAAAACATAAAATTAGAAAAAATTAACAAAAACAAGATTTCTTCTGTAATAGCAAATTGAGTTTAGTTTCCAATTGTAGTGTGAAAAGAGTTTATAATTACCATCAGAGCCGAAGCTCTTGGGTTGCGCAGCGGCGGCAGATGGCGACACCAGCAGAGTGGGCTTCCTAAGTGCACCCATGAGCCCCAGGCCTGTAACTGGCAATATTCGCACCTATTACAAGTACATATTTTTATAAATGAGGTTGGTTAACAAGCGGCACCTGTGTAAACCGAAGTATAAAAAGTAAAAAGTTTATCACGACAAATCTCGCAATGCCATGTAAAGGTTTTGTACATGGCTAGATCACCCTTATTTATAAAAAAAACTAGATACCGTTTAACGATTGCTTAGCACATTCTATATTCAAATTTTCTGTAAAGAATTTGAATAAAGAGTCTGCTAAACATCTCAGATTTTTATAAATTAGGCCCAATATGTTTAGGAGTTATCGAAAAGCAAGGAAACTACAGCTGGACGAGCACGGCCTCTGTGATAGGCTTGAGTCATGCATTTTATCACGGTTTTTGCTCTCAAACTGTGATAAAAATATGTGACTCAAGCCTGTCACAGTAGGCCGTGCTCGCCCGCCTGCTTCGCATGATGGTTTTTCTTTTTTAATTACAAATATAAACTGATGCTGACATATCACACACAGTCAACGGTGCGTATATTTGTCGTTTATAAAAAAACAATATATTGTATAAAAAAACAGCATATGTTTATAAAAAAACAACAAGTGCAAAAAAACAAAGTTTAATAAAAAACAACTTTTATAAAAAACAGACATAAAGAACTTATAAAAACTGTATGTTGGTTCGTGGTACATATTCTATGATCTGTCAAAAATATCATAGACAATGGAGAAGATTGGTCTGACACTGCGGACCTAGATCAAATCGCACGAGATATAAAAAGAAGGTTTTTACTAACTTGGCGTCGTCTCTGGTTGCTTAACTGGTGACTTTTCTGGTGTGGCCAGTTTGAGGGTGCGTTCCACTGGCTTCACAGCCACGGGTGTCTCGGAATCTGATGTCGGTGTTTCTGTAAAATTACAAAGATTAAAAAATGCATCACTTATATGAATTTAGATTTATTTATTTGTTTTTTTTTAACCGTAATTATAATAGCAAGTTTTCTAATATCTGTACTAATATTATAAAGAGGTAAAGTTTGTGAGTTTGTGACATTGGAGGAGGTAATCTCTGGATCTACTGAACCGATTTTGAAAATTCTTTCACCAGTAGAAAGCTACATTATTCCTGAGTGGCATAGGCTATAATATATTAAAAAAGAAATAGAGATCCTTATGAAAATTGCAATAATGTAACCAAAAAGTAGCAAAATGTTGCATGTTAAATTCATTCTTTGGCGTGCGCTGAGAAAACTATTGATGATACATAAAAATTATTAGGTAGGTAGGTAGGATAGGGTAGGATAGGGTAGGGTAGGCAGGTTAGGCAGGGTTAGCAAGATAGGCCCAAGGCTTGCGAGCTGCAGGAGCCGCCACCGGAGATATACGCAGTGCGACTAGTGACTGAATATCTTACCGACGTCCCTGCCCCTGTCGGCATGCGCACTGGCTCGGCCGCGCCCCCCTCTCCGCCCGCGTCCGCGTGCCCGGCCGCGCGCTCTGCCGCGGCTGGCCCACGGCTTGCGAGCTGCAGGAGCCGCCACCGGAGATATACGCAGTGCGACTAGTGACTGAATATCTTACCGACGTCCCTGCCCCTGTCGGCATGCGCACTGGCTCGGCCGCGCCCCCCTCTCCGCCCGCGTCCGCGTGCCCGGCCGCGCGCTCTGCCGCGGCTGGCCCACGGCTTGCGAGCTGCAGGAGCCGCCACCGGAGATATACGCAGTGCGACTAGTGACTGAATATCTTACCGACGTCCCTGCCCCTGTCGGCATGCGCACTGGCTCGGCCGCGCCCCCCTCTCCGCCCGCGTCCGCGTGCCCGGCCGCGCGCTCTGCCGCGGCTGGCCCACGGCTTGCGAGCTGCAGGAGCCGCCACCGGAGATATACGCAGTGCGACTAGTGACTGAATATCTTACCGACGTCCCTGCCCCTGTCGGCATGCGCACTGGCTCGGCCGCGCCCCCCTCTCCGCCCGCGTCCGCGTGCCCGGCCGCGCGCTCTGCCGCGGCTGGCCCACGGCTTGCGAGCTGCAGGAGCCGCCACCGGAGATATACGCAGTGCGACTAGTGACTGAATATCTTACCGACGTCCCTGCCCCTGTCGGCATGCGCACTGGCTCGGCCGCGCCCCCCTCTGCGCCCGCGTCCGCGTGCCCGGCCGCGCGCTCTGCCGCGGCTGGCCCACGGCTTGCGAGCTGCAGGAGCCGCCACCGGAGATATACGCAGTGCGACTAGTGACTGAATATCTTACCGACGTCCCTGCCCCTGTCGGCATGCGCACTGGCTCGGCCGCGCCCCCCTCTCCGCCCGCGTCCGCGTGCCCGGCCGCGCGCTCTGCCGCGGCTGGCCCACGGCTTGCGAGCTGCAGGAGCCGCCACCGGAGATATACGCAGTGCGACTAGTGACTGAATATCTTACCGACGTCCCTGCCCCTGTCGGCATGCGCACTGGCTCGGCCGCGCCCCCCTCTCCGCCCGCGTCCGCGTGCCCGGCCGCGCGCTCTGCCGCGGCTGGCCCACGGCTTGCGAGCTGCAGGAGCCGCCACCGGAGATATACGCAGTGCGACTAGTGACTGAATATCTTACCGACGTCCCTGCCCCTGTCGGCATGCGCACTGGCTCGGCCGCGCCCCCCTCTCCGCCCGCGTCCGCGTGCCCGGCCGCGCGCTCTGCCGCGGCTGGCCCACGGCTTGCGAGCTGCAGGAGCCGCCACCGGAGATATACGCAGTGCGACTAGTGACTGAATATCTTACCGACGTCCCTGCCCCTGTCGGCATGCGCACTGGCTCGGCCGCGCCCCCCTCTCCGCCCGCGTCCGCGTGCCCGGCCGCGCGCTCTGCCGCGGCTGGCCCACGGCTTGCGAGCTGCAGGAGCCGCCACCGGAGATATACGCAGTGCGACTAGTGACTGAATATCTTACCGACGTCCCTGCCCCTGTCGGCATGCGCACTGGCTCGGCCGCGCCCCCCTCTCCGCCCGCGTCCGCGTGCCCGGCCGCGCGCTCTGCCGCGGCTGGCCCACGGCTTGCGAGCTGCAGGAGCCGCCACCGGAGATATACGCAGTGCGACTAGTGACTGAATATCTTACCGACGTCCCTGCCCCTGTCGGCATGCGCACTGGCTCGGCCGCGCCCCCCTCTCCGCCCGCGTCCGCGTGCCCGGCCGCGCGCTCTGCCGCGGCTGGCCCACGGCTTGCGAGCTGCAGGAGCCGCCACCGGAGATATACGCAGTGCGACTAGTGACTGAATATCTTACCGACGTCCCTGCCCCTGTCGGCATGCGCACTGGCTCGGCCGCGCCCCCCTCTCCGCCCGCGTCCGCGTGCCCGGCCGCGCGCTCTGCCGCGGCTGGCCCACGGCTTGCGAGCTGCAGGAGCCGCCACCGGAGATATACGCAGTGCGACTAGTGACTGAATATCTTACCGACGTCCCTGCCCCTGTCGGCATGCGCACTGGCTCGGCCGCGCCCCCCTCTCCGCCCGCGTCCGCGTGCCCGGCCGCGCGCTCTGCCGCGGCTGGCCCACGGCTTGCGAGCTGCAGGACCCGCCGCTGGAGATGTGGCGCGGTGTGACTGCTAAATAAATATAAAAATGTTATCCGCTAATATTATATACCACGGATAAAAATATTGCACCAATTTGGCAAGTTTTATCGTGTATCTTCAGTAGTACTGTTCTGCTGGGTGAATGAAATGTTACTTTATTATACAGAGTGTAACAGCAATGGATAGTCCTATTTTAGAAACTACTTCTGTCCATGGTAGTGAACAATTTTCTACAAGGAATTTTCGTCAGCTTCAAAAAAGTCTACAAAAAAAAACTGCGGCTTTCAGAAGTATTTGAAAGGTTGATCCAACAGAAAATAGTTATTTATTAGTGCGGTAGGTGATTGCCGATGAGTGGCATTTTTATTCACGAGCGAGCGAAGCGAGTGAGTGGATAAATCGACACGAGTCGGAAATCATCTTACGTACGTGTATCATACAACATTTTACTATGCATTGTGCAAATTGGGTCAAACCATGGTTACTAAAAAGGAACATCTATACTCATCTGAATTTTTTTGATATAATTCATAGTACCTACCGAGGAAGAGAAGGCTTATGCAAATTACAACTACAGGTTGAAATTTAAAAAAAATATAGGATGAAATTAAATTATTACAGCCCGCGATCCTTCAATCCAACACGTTACACAAACAATCTGGTTCGCGATCTGGATTGAACAGCTGCCAATAATAATACTTACAGGCATATTTTCATCATCGGAGTCTTTCGTAGCGTTGGACTGTCGCCTCTCGCTGCGAGCTCGGGACTGTCGGGACATACTGCGTTCCTTGCGCCTCTCTATCAACATGAAATATACTCATATTAATTTACAATCACCTTTTATAGTATCATAAACAAAATTTAACGCATCTTGAGATAACCGTCGGATTTGAAAAATTCATGCTTGTGTAGTAAAATGAAAAACGGATGAAAAATAAAGTTTAATAATAAATAAATAATTTTTAGTATCAAAAAGAAAAACGAAAATGAAAAACGGATGAAAAATAAAGTTTAATAATAAATAAATAATTTTTAGTATCAAAAAGCCAAATACAATTTGTCCATCTCAATCAAATATAAAAACGCCATTGTATGAAGTACAACACTATGCATTATATATGACAGAGTGAACGTCTGTGTTTGTGCTAGTATAAACTGTGTTACAGACATAGGCGCCTTCCTCTTATAGTTCATTTACAATTTGCTGCACTTTGTAGGAGTTTTGGTAAGCGTAAAATTTTAACTCTTACCTTGAGATAATTTCAATATATCGTTACCCAACTCCAGTATCGACTTTTAAAGTTGTGTAGTTAAAGTTGATTTTAAAGTGTCAATTTGAATCAAAAAAAGTATCGGTTGCAATGGAATTTGTTCTTTGTCATGTATGACATAGATTACATTTTGGATATCTATTACGAATTCTGAATTAATTATAGTTTTTTTTTAATATAAAATGTGTCTTACATTGTCAAACGTCGTACTAACATCTACTAACTTGTACTAACGTCGTCATTACAGTAAGTTATAAAAAAATGTACAATCTATATAAACGGTCTCAATAATGTTGGACAAGTCACTATCAACTGACCAAAACGAATCTATAGCAGTATTACCTGGCGTCCGTTCCCGTTCACTGTCACTGCTGGAGCGCGGCCGGCTGGCGGCGCGGCGCGGGGGGCTCGCGCGGTGGGGACTGGCGGTACTGGGGGATACAATACTATATAGCAGTATTACCTGGCGTCCGTTCCCGTTCACTGTCACTGCTGGAGCGCGGCCGGCTGGCGGCGCGGCGCGGGGGGCTCGCGCGGTGGGGACTGGCGGTACTGGGGGATACAATACTATATAGCAGTATTACCTGGCGTCCGTTCCCGTTCACTGTCACTGCTGGAGCGCGGCCGGCTGGCGGCGCGGCGCGGGGGGCTCGCGCGGTGGGGACTGGCGGTACTGGGGGATACAATACTATATAGCAGTATTACCTGGCGTCCGTTCCCGTTCACTGTCACTGCTGGAGCGCGGCCGGCTGGCGGCGCGGCGCGGGGGGCTCGCGCGGTGGGGACTGGCGGTACTGGGGGATACAATACTATATAGCAGTATTACCTGGCGTCCGTTCCCGTTCACTGTCACTGCTGGAGCGCGGCCGGCTGGCGGCGCGGCGCGGGGGGCTCGCGCGGTGGGGACTGGCGGTACTGGGGGATACAATACTATATAGCAGTATTACCTGGCGTCCGTTCCCGTTCACTGTCACTGCTGGAGCGCGGCCGGCTGGCGGCGCGGCGCGGGGGGCTCGCGCGGTGGGGACTGGCGGTACTGGGGGATACAATACTATATAGCAGTATTACCTGGCGTCCGTTCCCGTTCACTGTCACTGCTGGAGCGCGGCCGGCTGGCGGCGCGGCGCGGGGGGCTCGCGCGGTGGGGACTGGCGGTACTGGGGGATACAATACTATATAGCAGTATTACCTGGCGTCCGTTCCCGTTCACTGTCACTGTTGGAGCGCGGCCGGCTGGCGGCGCGGCGCGGGGGGCTCGCGCGGTGGGGACTGGCGGTACTGGGGGATACAATACTATATAGCAGTATTACCTGGCGTCCGTTCCCGTTCACTGTCACTGCTGGAGCGCGGCCGGCTGGCGGCGCGGCGCGGGGGGCTCGCGCGGTGGGGACTGGCGGTACTGGGGGATACAATACTATATAGCAGTATTACCTGGCGTCCGTTCCCGTTCACTGTCACTGCTGGAGCGCGGCCGGCTGGCGGCGCGGCGCGGGGGGCTCGCGCGGTGGGGACTGGCGGTACTGGGGGATACAATACTATATAGCAGTATTACCTGGCGTCCGTTCCCGTTCACTGTCACTGCTGGAGCGCGGCCGGCTGGCGGCGCGGCGCGGGGGGCTCGCGCGGTGGGGACTGGCGGTACTGGGGGATACAATACTATATAGCAGTATTACCTGGCGTCCGTTCCCGTTCACTGTCACTGCTGGAGCGCGGCCGGCTGGCGGCGCGGCGCGGGGGGCTCGCGCGGTGGGGACTGGCGGTACTGGGGGATAATCATAATCATTTATTTATTTGCGAATATAGGTACAAAAAAAGATCTTATACAAACAATAGTGTCCATTAGTCATATCCTACCATAAGGCATGCAAATTTAAAAATACACAGGTATCCTTAAAAAAACCGGCCAAGTGCGAGTCGGACTCGCACACGAAGGGTTCCGTACCATTATCGCAAAACACTGCATAAAAATCACGTTTGTTGTATGGGAGCCCCCCTTAATTTATTTTATTTTAATTTATTAATTATTATTTTTTGAAGTAAATATACAACTAAACATTCTGTGAATATGTCAAGCGTCTACCTGTTGCCGTTATTAATATCGAGCAAAAAACGGCAAAAATATCACGTTTGTTGTATGGGAGCCCCCCTTTAATATTTATTTTATACTGTTTTTAGTATTTGTTGTTATAGCGGCAACAGAAATACATCATCTGTGAAAATTACAACTGTCTAGCTATCACGGTTCATGAGATACAGCCTGGAGACAGACGGACAGACAGACAGACAGACGGATCGCGAAGTCTTAGTAATAGGGTCCCGTTTTTACCCTTTGGGTACGGAACCCTAAAAACTAGAATTTAAAAAGTAAAGAGATATTATTTATGTATAGATATAAATATCGTATGGATTAACATTATATAAGTTTATCCAGTAAATATTCAGTGACAGAGTAATATGCTTTTTAGGGTTCCGTACCCAAAGGGTAAAAACGGGACCCTATTACTAAGACTCCGCGATCCGTCTGTCTGTCTGTCCGTCTGTCACCAGGCTGTATCTCATGAACCGTGATAGCTAGACAGTTGAAATTTTCACAGATGATGTATTTCTGTTGCCGCTATAACAACAAATACTAAAAACAGTATAAAATAAATATTTAAGGGGGGCTCCCATACAACAAACGTGATTTTTGCCGTTTTTTGGTCGATATTAATAACGGCAACAAGTAGACGCTTGAAATATTCACAAAATATTTAGTTCTATATTCACTTCAAAAAATAATAATTATTAAATTAAAATAAAATAAATTAAGGGGGGCTCCCATACAACAGACGTGATTTTTTGCCGTTTTTTGCGTTAATGCTACGGAACCCTTAGTGCGCGAGTCCGACTCGCAGTTGGCCTGTTTTTTTAATAACCGTGTTTTTATATTGTTTTTAAATATATTTATATCACTTATACCACCAGAAGTGAATTTGGTAAATGTTTATATATGCGTGGAGCCATACATAATACACTTTTATTTAATAACGCTGTTTTATTGCTTGGGAAACATATATCGAATCTGTATCTTTTGCTATTTGACTTATCAAAGTAGTTTGTATTTTTCCTAACGAACATTATAACCTCTAATATACACGGTAACGTAAGAATATTTAATTTTAAAAATGATGGTCTGCAGCTGTCAGTTACTTTAATACTAGTTATGGCTCGTATACATTTCTTAAACAATCTATCATGTAACACATTACCTAGGATTACTAAATCATCATCAGACTATTTAATATCCACCAACCCGCACTGGGCTCGCGTGGTGGATTAAGGCCCATTCCCTCTCTCCCAGAGAGAAGGCCTGTGTCCTTCATCATCTTCCTAGCGTTTTTCCCAATTATTGTTGGGGTCGGCTTCCAGAATTACCGGATTCAGCTGAGTACCAGTGTTTTATATGGAGCGACTGCATATCTGACCTCCACAACCCAGTAACTGGGTAACACGATACCCCTTGGCAAGGCTGGTGTCAGATCTCAGGCTTCTGACTACCCGTAACGACTGTCAAAGATCTTCAAATGACAGCCGGGACCAACGGCTTAACGTGCTTTCCGAGGCACGGAGGAATCTCGGTATTTTGAAATGGTCACCCATCCACGGACCGACCTCGTCAAGCGTTACTTAACCTTGAAGATCGACCCGTGCGGCTGTTATTATTTAGCCACAAGCTCCTCAGAAGGCCTGTGTTCTTGCGGAGGGCATATTAGAAGGCTGCTTAAGATTTTTAACTACTTGGGTTATGGACTGAGTTGATCGAAGAAACCCTTTTTCCACTACCTTGTCTATTCTGTAACACATTACCTAAGAAATTCATTTTGAAATATGAACATATAGACAAAAGATTATAAAAAAAAAAACAAAATTACATAATAACAGTTACGAAATGACTTCTGTATGGAGTTTTGATATCACACTGGCAGAATGATACTGAACCTGTTACCTCTCGAAAAAGCTCGCGTTGATTGTGTGTATATAGTCTGTGGTTTTTAGTCTGAACGTTTCTAATAAATTGTTTTTGGAACTTATTTGCATTTAATTAAGTAAGCTCATCAGGTAGTGGAAAATAATCGTTCGTGTCTCGCATAAAAAGGCTTTATTTTAACACTCGCATGTTGCTTTCGAAATTGGCTACATCGCTCGTGCTAAAATCTCGACTTTTTATGCTCGACACGAAATGTACTATTACGTACCTGTTCTGTCTAGGACTGGGCCCAGCTCGGTGCGGACTGTCAGTTTCCCGGGGGCTACCATCAGCGCCGACACATAGAGCTTGTAAGCCAGCTTCGCGAACATCTCGCCGCGCTTGTCGGAATAACGGCAGGCATTGTTCGCGCATCTTCACACCAGCTCTGGAAATGGAAAGTTATTACAAGCATTTATTTAACTCGCAATGTATGTATGTATGTAAGTGTGTTCGGGTCAAATCTTGCAACCTGAGTTTAAAAGCTATCATCCACCGATTAAGATGAAATTTTGCATACAAGTTTAGTTTGGATGACAATGGATGGTTAGCTAAGTGACGTCATTCTAAATCCAATATGGCGGATGGCCCAAGATGGCGGACCAGTTATTTTTTGTGCACTGCCATGATATGGGTATCAAATGAAAGGGTTTGCTGAGAAGAATACAATAAAAGCTTGTTTTAAAAAAGGTATTTTTTTTTAATGCCCAAACTTGAATACAACTTATTAAAATTAGCTTCAGTCAAGTTTTGAATGATAATTGATACTAAATACAATCCTCAAAACGTCTATTCCTTCATGGTTAGCGTATTTGTGAAAAATAGTTGCGTTATTTTGCCTGTAAACTTTATTTGTTTTATAATATGGTATATTTTATATTAGCTAAAAAATTACGCAAATATTAAACGCCAACATAAGCTCGTAAGAAGCGGCGTTATACGCATTGGGCACCTTTTATGGGGTTTTTTTTTAATTTCTTCCAAATCCACCGTGTGGGGTATCTAAATAAAGGGTTTTAAGAGGTGATTTCAAAAATATATAACACTTATATTTTTAAATGTACCTAATTAAAAAAAAATATCAAAAAACGTGTAAATAAAAAATAAAATAAAAACCCGACTGCTTGAAATGCGAACTAAAAAGACGTAAACAAGAAGAAAATCATGCTGTGCAGTCGGAGGATACATCTGGTTTTGGTCAGCCAGCTCGCGAATATGTCGGGTTTTTGATTTTTTTATTAACTTTTTTTTTAAGATCTACTTACTTGTAAAACACGGTATCCTTATTATTGTAAGTGAGACAGTTCTCGATCATGAGCTTGAAGTCCGCCTCTATATCGTCTATGGTGGCGTACGCGCCGCGGTCCAGCTTCTTGCCCATAGTGCTCAGGTCCATCGGGTGTTTCACTATGGTACTGTAGTCTGGTACCTGAAGGAAAAACATTTAATTTAAAACGTTAAATCATTTCGAAATCAAAGGAGACATAAAAAGTAATTTTGCTGCTAGATTAATTTTTCAAATACTTATGTCAAATAATAATACTAGCATTCGAAGGCCAGAATTCAATCTCATTTTATTTGAGAAACGCTTGAAAACATTACCCTGAAAGCTTAAACATATCCCACGTTGGGCGCCAAATATGCCTGGTAGATACATGGACAGCTGGTTGAAAATTTTCACGCCAATTTTTCATAGAACCTGTCTGAAATGTTTGGCTCTTGCGATACAGGTCTTCCTAATACAAGAGTCAGAGCCGCATTGATAAGAAAAAAAATGACTGTACTGACATTTGAGACATGAAGTGTGTTTAGTAAATAAATAAAATTATTCATTAAAAAACCTTTAAAAAATAAAGCTTTTTTTTCGTATTCTTCTCAGCAAACCCATTTGATACCCATATCATGGCAGTGCACAAAAAATAACTAGTCCGCCATCTTGGGCCGTCCGCCATATTGGATTTAGAATGACGACACTTAGCTAACTATGCATTGTCATCCAAACTAAATGTGTATGCAAAATTTCATCTTAATCGGTGGAGGATAACTGCTTTAAAATTCAGTTGTAAGATTTGTCCCGAACACACTTACATACATACATATTACACATACGTACATTGCAAGTTAAATAAAAGCTTGTAATAAGATTTTCCCATTAAAAAAATATTTTTTTAAACAAGCTTTTTAGTTTACCATGCATTGTCATCCAAATCAAACATGTATGCAAAATTTCATCTTAATCGGTTGTGGATACTAAGAACTTACAAGATTTGACCCGAACACACTTACATACATATATACATACTAGCTTCTGCCAGCGGATTCGCCCGCGTGAATGTCGAAAATTGTCACGATGGAACATATTCCCGGGATAAAAAGTATCCTATGTGCTATTCCTGGCTATAATCTATCTCTGTGCCAAAGGAGAATGACCAAAAGTGGTACCAAAAAGTCTCACGCATCAAGACCAAAATTTTAAGGTAATTAGTTTCATAATTTTTTCTAACATTACGTGTCGAGGATTTGATTTTTTAATAGGGAATTTAATTTTGAGTTTAAAAGTATGTATATTGTTTTACTCTCTATAAATGACGTTCCGTTTCAAATGATAATATTATGATTTGAACCTTGCTTTTTGAAAGTGTCATGATCACAGTAAAAAAATAATTCTTCGTCGGTTCAACATTAATTTAATAAAAATTGAATAGAATCTTTATTTAGAAGATTATCATTATTTTGTCTATGGTTAATTGGCCGTGCACAGCCGGTCATAAATATTTAGAATGCAATAGAATCTATTTTCAATGAATCTACTGGCCAGTAATAGTTTCTTTTGTGTAGTAAATAACTATAACGTCAGTGTATAACGTTTCTATATAAAATACGTCGTTGGTAGCGTCGAACAAAATAGAAATAGCTTTTAGGTTATTTTCGATTTAATAAAATAACTACGAAACAGGGTATAGTTTTCAAAACAAACTTTTGTAGTAGTTAATATGATCAGTATAGTCTATAAAAAACAAAGTTTTATCTTGATGCAGCATGGTACGGGATTCCATACATTCATGAGCATTCTCCTTTCATCCAGATCAGTTAAGTAGTTTTTGCGTGAAAGTAACAAACATACATACATTGCAAGTTAATAAAAAGCTTGTAAAAAGATTACATACCTCTTGCAGATCCACAGGCTCGGTGAATATATCGCTGGCGTCCTTCTGCCTCAACAAGCGCAGCAACTTGTGCAGCGCCGCGCGCTCCGGCTGCAGCGAGTGCAGCACGCAGCGCTCCCACACGCGCGTGTACTCCGCCTTCAGGCGCTCGCGCTTGCGGACCAGCTCGCACAGTAGTCTGAGCCAAGTTTATTAGTATTATTTATTGTACACCACAAAAATATATGTACAGGACAATTATTTGGGCACATAATATAATACTAGCATACAGATGCCTCATCCCATACAAAGAAACCGTGCCGACGTAACTAGCGTTTTTCGTCTGATTAATCTGATATATTTTTTTGTACATCGAACGCGTTCGGTTCTATTTCACGGTGATAGATAGATGGTGTTAGCAGCAACTTGCAAGGAAAAGGGTTTACTAAGTTCGTGATTTTTTTTTTGCACCTTTTTACAGTTTTTTTGCACCAAATTATGTTACAGTGCAAATTTTAAACAATCGAGTGGAATAACTAAGAATAAAAAAAATACGCCATCTATTGGCATCAATTTTAAATTATCCGTTCAAATAATCTTTGAAATGTGAATTAAAAGCCCAATATTCCATAATTTTATAACATAGAATTTTTATGTTCAATTCAAGAAAATGTTAATTTTACACACATTCAATAACAAATATAGTGCATATCACGCCATCTAGTGAGATTTATTTAAACCAACTTTTGTTTCTTAGCGCTGAGGACTGAGGTTTGTGTAAGTAAGTAATGAAAATATCAGTAAAATACAACAGAAGGCTTAGCGTCAATATATATGGGACCTTGTTAAATAAAGCAAGTAAATAATGAAGGGATGTTTTTCTCCGCTAGGATGACGAACCTCAATTGACAATCACACGCACAGCCCATCTGTTAATGGCTTAGAAAGTCGATCGCACGATAAACAAAAAATAAACTACCCAATGTGAAATGATACTGGCAACAATTTCGGACAAAACTATGCGACCAAAGTGGGAAAATTAGACGCATCACGCACGGTCTGAGGTCTCATGAACGCTGCCCTACCGTTGTTGCAAATATAGCCGAAAGCCAAGGGCGTCGACAAGGGGGGGCAGGGAGGGGCAGCTGCCCCCCCCCCTAGAGATTATAAAAAAGTTGCCAAATGTAAAGCAACCAAAGTCCTAAGTCTTTGACTTGACTTACTTTATTGATCATTCCCGTACTTCGAAACTCGAATGAATATATATAAACCTAAGCCAACAGATCGAACCATTGTTGATATCCTAAAAGAGACAAAAACCTTCTTTCTCGACACGGAAAAACCGTTAAAAATTTTGATCGCTCTTCCGTGCACAACGTGAACGTTAGAGTTGCGTAGCTTTACACGTTAGACTCTGTACCGATATTATTACAGTCGTTGTAGATGTAAGGCTCATACTACAAGTGAAAGCTTCATGTGCTCTCGAATTTAACTACAATTCATACTTTTCTCATTCTCCATATCAACTGCCCCCCCCCCCCCCCTGGGCCATCGGCTGGCGACGCCCTTGCCGAAAGCAATGTCAGCGAAGTGAAGAAGGAGTCTTATGGACCAAAGTTTAATGATTTCTATGAAAGCTTTGCAGTTGTGTCGTTGTGGTTAAGGTTTCGCGTTGCTGACGCTCTTGCGTTGCTTGTTATAAAAATAACATCAAGAGATTGTACGGTTTGTTACCTGGCTCTCTCCAAGTCCTGTCGTATCCTCTGCCAGTACTTCAGTTGGTTGCATAATTCTCTGACATTGACCGTTCCATCCTGTATGCCTCGGGTTCCTGTGAGCAAAATTACATTATAACATAGCAATCATATTACAAGTATTTATTTTAAAACTATTGATACCAAAACTATACATAGTTGTTTACAACTTGGTAAATCGACCAACAAGAAAAAACTAAACACATAATCCATTAAATAAATTTGCTTAACTTGTATCACAGTTACTAACCATGATGACTCGTAAGACTCTGCAGTCTCCTCAACAGCGGCACTCCGTTTCTACTATGCCTCTTCAGCGTCCAGTAAGCCAGCAGCCTTTTCATCAGCTGTGCCCTTGCAGCCGGTGCCCCAGGGGCCAGCGCTGCCACCTCAGCCACCCTATCTGCTGGGAGCGTGGGGACTAGCACTACGGGGGCCCACGTGCGTTTAAGGGCGAGGACGCGACGAGCCTGGAGGAGGGTAGGTTAGAAATTAGTAAATATTTTATGGTAGTTAGGAAAATAATAAAGTAGAAAGTTGAATACTCAAAAGAAACTCAATTTTAAGTCAAGTTTCTCTAGGACCAGTTTTTGAAGACGGAGCCCGTCTTAAGTATTTACATATTTGACTAGCGGACGCATCGCAGTTAAATCCGCGTAGTTCCCTTTCCCGTGGGAATACTGGCATAAAAAGTAGCCTATATTACCCGGGGATAGTGTAGCTTACCAACGGTGAAAGAATTTTTGAAATCGGTCCAGTAGTTTTTAAGTTTATTCATTACATACAAAAATACAAATCTTTCCTCTATATATTATACTAGCTGTTGCCGGCGGCTTCGCTCCCGTGGACCACCACACAGGACCCGTTTTCGGGTTAAAAAAATAGCCTATGGCACTCAGGAATAATGTAGCGTTCTATTGGTGAAAGAATTTTTCAAATCGGTCCAGTAGTTTCGAAGCCTATTCGGTACAAACAAACAAACAAAAAAATCTTTCCTCTTTATAATATTAGTATATAAATATTAAGTATAGATATGCACGGAGTATGTATACTTTTTAGGATCTCCCTAAGTCTCATGTTGTCTCATTAAGGCATGATAAACAGAAATACCTTCTTTTAAGCTGCAACTAATGAGACAATCTTATTATTACACTCTGTTATAGGCCTCCATTCGAAGAAGCTGCGTCGCGATTTCGACAAGTGATCTCTTTAAAAAATCTGTTCTTTTAGTGACTTTTGAATATTCGCAGGTTAATTTAATACTTGTTTGCTGGAAAATTAGAAGAAAATAAAAGAAAAGTGCATGTACTTTTAATGATTTCTTTTTTTTCCCATCACATACTTGTTTTATCTTCTCTCGGCCCTTCAGACGAATCGCTGTCAGATCTGTTGATTTTGTGTCGCCTTCTGATTCTTGTGCTCGACGCTCCTGGTAAACAAAAGAACAAAAGAAATGTGCAATTATTATTAGTCTTTACTAGAAGCGTTGGTGCCGTAGCTTGTCAGTCAACAGAAACTTGTGCCTTTCGCTGGGATAAAAAGTAGCTTAAAAGTTATTTAAGCAACTGTTGTTTACTAGGAGGTATTAAAACACGAATGTGGGTTTACCACGCGAGGCGAAACCCATTGTGATAATAGTATCACATGAGTGTTTTAATACCTAATTATGTACAGTTACAGACAAGACTTTATCTACACCCATGATATGAACCTTCTATAAAAGGTTCTGAAATCACTAATATCGAACAAATATGAGGCGGGATACGACGTGAATTCGAATAATTTAGAAGATATTTTTTTAATTACGGCGCTGTGGTAGTGAAACGCGCGTGCATGACACTGTTATTTTTTTGAAATTCGGAAAGATACCACGAATCGAGTATTGAGAATGTGGCTGTTTGATGAGTAAGGAAGGGATCGAAAAAGCAAAGGAGTTGCATAATTAAATTTAGTACAACACTCTTTTGGATGATATTATGGTTACTATGTTACTGGTTGTTTTAATGTGGCAATAAGCTATTTCCGAAACTTTTATAGATTTATAGCATGGGTAGATAAATAATTATGTCATTATATCACTCTAAAGCACATAAATTATTTACCTCTTTTATCCATTGCTGCGTAAAAGAAGAACAAACAAACATTAACATTTTTCCATTTAATAATGTAGTAGGATTCTTAAACAATATGCACTAAATAAAATGGGACTGATTTACAAAAATTTCGACGGTAATTATAATTAGCAACCGATTAAAGAATATGAGTTCGAATAGTCTATAGAAAATTTCAGCATCGAGATTATAAAAAAAATCACCCTTGCAAGAGCAACACGATAGCTATTTTTGCGCAATAATTGCTTGATAATGATAGCGAACTCCCCGTTCGCTATCATTATCGTATACAGAAGTTTGATAGATTTTGCGGTTTTTTTTAGAAATAAGTGCATTTGACCAACAGCGTGCGTTATCAAAATATTATAATTACGACTTTTATGACATAAAGCGTTTGATCCCTATCGTTTTGCTCTTGCAAAAGATACGTAATAAGCCTGCCGACTTTTATGACATAAATCGTTTGATCGCACGATGTTCGCTGATTGCTGTTTCTTACATAATAAGCCTGCCGATTGTGTTTTGCGAAACACTACAGAACACCCTAATGCTAACAGGTTTTAATGACACTCAAAATTGGACAAAATAATATGAATCATAGTCTCATAGACCCAGAGAAGAAAGATTTGATTTATTCTATTTCTCTAACATAAGTGGATAGTAAGAACAGCACATCTTTATGATTTAAGTTACCTGCAGTATATGCGCAGGAGTGTGTGCGTCGCAGTACGCCATCTTGGCGACCTGTACCGGCTGGCTGGGGTCACGCCCCGCGCCTGCTGCCTCCATTTTCATGTACAGACTGAAACCAAAATATAGATACAGACACGTAACCCCGTGGCAATGTTAAGGACTAAGTGCTTAATTAGGCATTATTCATAAGAAGTTAATCAGAAATATAGAAGTTTAAATCAGTATTCATTACATTGCCCGATTTGACTTGACTAGATTCATAATGTCCGGGCAATATACATAGGGGCCTGATTAATCACTTGGTCCATGATAGCAATACTTTGAAATACAACGCACGCACATCTTGATCAATCAGACCATCATCTAGCAGGCTGACCCAAATAACGCAATGTTATAGTTCTTGTCAGTAGGAAAGAAGGCGCCATCGGCCGATGTCGAAAAATCTCTCACTTTAAAGTGGGTAGTTTATCATAAATGTGGCAATATATTGGTCAAATAAAAAAAGTTAATAAAATAAAAAATACCCGACTGCAAAGATGTAAACAAGAAGAAATTCATGCTGTGCAGTCGGAGGATACATATTCGCGAGCTGGCTGACCAAAACTATAAATATCCTCCGACTGCACAGCATTATTTTATAAACTTTTTATATTTACAACTTTTTATTTATATTTTTTTTTCGAATGTCTTTTAAACATCTAAGTAGTATATATTTTTGTAATCACCTCTAAAAACCCTTCATTTTGAAAAAAAATATTTGCATCCCCCACAATATGGCGCCAAAAAGCCGCCATGTTCCTTTTTTTTCAACCGCTCTAAGAACACTTGGGCGGCCAAGACCTATCTAACGATGTATCAATTATAAAAATCCGTCAAGTTGATTGAAAGATACGAGGTAATAAAGAATATTACATACATACAAACATACAAGATACGCTCGAAAAACATAACCCTTTCCTTGCAGCCGGGTAAAAATACATGAAACTTAAAAAATATATTGTAAAATTGCCTGTGTACCCCATTATACGACAGTGAACCTGGAAGGCCTTGAAATAGATGGCGGACAGATAGCTAACTCACCCAGCCTGCTGCGCGCAGGTGACATGGAAAGCAGAGTAACAGTTGCTCTTGTGACACTGTATGCACGCACCGACGCTGCGTTGTTTGCACACCATGCACTGAAGCCTCCAGCGGGCAGGCGGTATCATCTCGATTGAGTCTGTGAGACAATGGAAAATAGACCTTAAAGTTTGTAGCGATAAAATCGAAGATTAGTCTGATGTAACATCAGATGCTGCCACTACTTTTTGCAAAATTTTTAGGTACAACGTGGTTTTATCATAGACAAAAAATAAATGCATGCAATCAATCACAAAATAGCATTAAAATACCTAGGTTCTGGTGAATGCAATATTTATTTTATAGATAAAAAAACGAAAATTTAAAATTTCAAAATAAAAAAAATGGGCAACTGATTTCTTACCTATGGGCTCCAAAAAGACAGTGTTAGCGAATCGCACTTCGGGTATCCATAACGCGCACACCACATGCGCCCATGTGCTTTGATCTGTCTGCTTGAATGCACCTGGAACAAACAATATTGAGTCATAATGTGGTAGAATATAAGGAGCAGTTTACTGTGACAAAATTTGGATATACGGTTATACGGAAAGCAACTCTATGGGTGGCAGTCGAAAATGAACCTTAAGGTTGCCCTAGTCGACGGCACGAACTATTTTGTGCTCGGGGTTAAAATGCATGCTATCTCATCCGACAACACGTGCGAAAGGGATAGATGCTGTGATGAGCAGTAAGATGCTAGTTCGCGTACGAATTAGCACTTTTGCAAATTTGTAGCGAAATGGATGACGATTTAGGACGAAACCGAGCGCGCGAAGTTTTATAAACAGACCTTTGGGAGTATGGATATCATGAAAAAACGACTATACGTATATTTTCAAAATAATTTTATTTGCATTGTTGAACTACTTATCTCTCCCTGTATGGTGGCTGCTTTGTATTTATTTGCGCCCAAAGATGCGATAAAATATAGAACTTTCGACGCTAATAGCTTTCAAATACTTTTTTTTTTTACTTCTTTGTTTCCATACAGAGCTAGATAATGATGAGACAAATTGATACAATTTTTTTATTTTGAACGTACAACGTTAAACAGTGGAGTAATTGCCAGACTACGTTTGTATGGAAGAATGATCGACTAGTGCAACCTTAATAATAGAAGGGTAGGATGCATATTGCTTTGATACGCCAGCTATTAGTTATGGTATATGAACTCTTACCTCCAGTGTTAGGACAAAGTACACAGTTGACAAGACGCGATGGTGATTGCAGACATCGCCTGCACAGCCATTGCCCTTCAGGAATGTAGGGAACCTAAAACAATGATGAAACACAAGTCATGAATAACGGTCAGTGCCCTTAGTGCGAGTTTTTACTAGGGCATGCATTCCGAAATTTCGAAATTTCATAGTTTCGAAATTTCGGACCATATTTGCGAGTTTATTAATTTCGAAACTGGATTTGATTTAAATATTATGTTATTTTTCATACAATTATGAAATTTATTATTGAAACCAAAAGAGGAATCATCTGAAAATGAGTCTGAATACGAATCTAAAACCAATTAGACCGTTGCGTTTGGGCCACCTTGTGACCATTTTTACTCACGCTCAATCGCGTTAACGTCATCTCTAATGCCAAAATGTATACAAAAAAACAGGTTTTGCCTTGCCGTCACCAGACAGCGGTTATCCAGTTTCAATACAAATTGGCGTTAATGTTAACTCGATTGAGAGTGAGTAAAAACTCGCACTAAGGCCTCAGTTCTACTTTCTGATCAAAAGACTGTGGAATGCTGATCAAAATACAGTTTCACTGTTGCAGTATATTTTGGAAAGAAGTCCAGAGTGTGAAACATTACAGAATGTTGTATCATTCAATATATTCATCCATTTATATTAAAAAGACGTAAAATTGCTTGTTTATGTTTGTAATGCTTGCACTTTACTTGGCGTATTCGTACAAATATTTGGTCCAAATCTCTAATAAAAAATGAACTTTCTACCAATAGCAATAAGGTTCGTTTTGCATTGCCATCATTCCGCAAATATTTTGCAAAATATGCCAAGTGTACTGCCAGCATATGAGGTAATCTCAAGAATATCTGATTTAGTAAATTGTTTCATTGATATAATTTTTTATGCCATAATGAATCCGCAGCATAAAGCAACTGCTGGCATACCCAGACTACACAGTGGACTGTTTCATCATCTGCGTAGCCTTTTTCCCAATTATTGTTGGGGTCGGCATACAGTCTTACCGGATTCAGCTGAGTACCAGTGTTTTACATGGAGCGACTGCCTATCTGACCACCACAACCCAGTAACTGGGTAACACGATACACCTTGGCAATACTGGTGTCAGATCTCAGGCTTCTGACTACCCGTAACGACTGTCAAAGATCTTCAAATGACAGCCGGGACCAACGGCTTAACGTGCTTTCCGAGGTACGGAGGAAACTCGGTATGTTGAAATGGTCACCCATCCACGGACCGACCTCGTCAAGCGTTGATTAACCTTGAGTTCGACCCGTGCGGCTGTTATTATTTGATTATTTGACTGTTTGATTAATGAAACTTAACTCAAAAGAAGACTTAGACTCTCTTTAGTAAAAAACATACCCCATAGCAGTCCTGATGCACAGCCAAGTTGCACATGTCACAGAACAGGATCACATTGGTGTTCTGACACTCTCCGTCCATGCAGATGCAGCACACTGCATCCTCGTCCACTGTTGCTGCTGTTTGTTGACCATTCTGAGATGCCTATTGAAGATTAAAAGTGATGTTAAACTAGTATCATTTCTAAACAAGTACAGCGCACAGTCGTAAATATTGAAAATTAAAAGTGATGTTAAACTAGTATCATTTCTAAAAAAGTACAGCGCACAGTCATAAATATAGAACATCAAGTCTTTGAAAAAGTAAGTGTGACATTTGATTTGCTACATTTACACCCTGCTTACATACTTTAGTCACGGGGTCTAATTGCTAAGAAAGAAAATTTGGTTCAAATAAATCTCACTAGATGGCGCGATATGCACCTCCATCTGTTATTGAATGTGTGTAAAATTAACATTTTCTGGAATTGAACACAAAAATTGTAAGTTCTTGTTTAATCAACTCTCCTAAGTACAAAATTATAGAATATTGGGCTCTTAATTCACATTTCAAAGATTATTAGACGGATCATTTAAAATTGATGCCAATAGATGACGCAGTTTTAAATTTCTGAGGCATTCCACTCGATTGTTAAAGTTTGCATTTTAACACACATTTTGGTGCAAAAAAGAAACTGTAAATACGTGCAAATAAATACTAGAAAAAAAACCTTCAATGTATTTAAAGAAAACAATATTCACGAACCTAGTAAACCCTTTTACTTGCAAGTCGCTGCTAACACCATCTATCTATCACCGTGAAACAGAACCGAATGCGTTCGATGTACAAAAAATTGCCAGATTAAGCAGACGAAAAACGCTAGTTACGTCGGCACGGTTTCTTTGTATGGGATGAGGTATCTGTATGCTAGTATTATATTATCTGTGCTTTAGTGCATGTTCAATGGCTCTAAGTACCTGGGCGACCGAGCTCTGCTCGGGTGAAAATAGATAAAACATTATTTTTCGATAAACCATATTTTCCTAGATATGAGACCTAGCTAGACCGATTGTTCGCCTCTGAAAACCACTATATTGCAATTTTATCGAAAACGTTAGAGCCGTTTTCGAGAACGTGATTACAAATATGTATATAAATATACTGTTTGTTTAATAGTATAGGATAGGATAAAGTTTTATATGGGCTATAAGGGAATATACCTGGGTCATTCTTAAACAATAACTTCAATTACCAGATGTTGTCTCAGAAAAAAAATTAACCAACAAATAGGGAGTTCATATTCAAATTAAGTTAAGTAAGTACCTCAAAAGATTTATAAATAAGAACTTACTTGAAAATAAGACTCCTTCTCCAATCTATCCATGAGCAGTTCCAAGGTGTCGACAGTGATCACAGGCAAGTTCTGCTTAGTCCTCGTCTTATTAATAATGGCCAGCCATGCAGTATCCTCTTCATCCACATCATACTCCACTTCTCCATCCAGCTCTTCAGCAGACTTCTCTATGAAGCGGATGTAGGCATTTGGGCGGGGTGGGGCATCACATACCCGTTCATTATAGTCGTCAACAAGCTGGAAATTGAAGTATGGCATAGTATGTGGATGAGTTATTTAGTAGAATTGGGGTAGCAGGATGTTATACAAAAAGTTATATGGCATAGTATGTGAATGAGTTATTTAGTAGAATTGGGGTAGCAGGATGTTATACAAAAAGTTACTCATAATATTTTCTAGATTCATTAGAACTTCAGCACCAGAATCTTTCTAAAGATAATTTTCTAGATTGATGTTCAGAGATCGGAATAGGTGGATTGTGTTTACCTAAAGTTCGAGGAGGTAAATGACATCGAGTTTATAATACCTCCTCTAAATACCTGGAAAAGGCTCCTGAAAAGGGTGCCTGACAAAGGCTCACAGTCAAAAATTAAAGGTATGCCAACAGGGGTTAGAGAGAAGCATGCTACACATCAAGCTGAAAGACAAGTGGAGCCTGACAAAAGATCACAGATGTGACAGATGTCTCAAAGAAAATCAAGAGACTAAAATGGCATTGGATTGGTCATGTGGTTGTGTGGTGTGTTGATGGTGTGGATCTACCAAAGAAAAATCGACCAAAGAGGTCATATCCTGGTACTCCAGAGATGTAAAGAGAACAAGAGGACAGCCACAAAGAAGATGGGAAGATGACCTGCCACAAGGATGGCGCAGATCAGCAATGGACAGACATAAATGGCGAATTCTAGAGGAGAGACCTGATGGATAGTTAATGCTGGTGTTACCAATTTTTTAGAACATAGTGTGTAAAATAGAATTAAGTATTAGTAATAGGAAAATTAGTAAGATGGCTAGTTAGTAAGAAATGTAAAAACAAAATCAGAGAATAAAGGCTATTTTTATTTTTTTTTATTTTATTTTAAATACCTGGAATCATAAACATGATGATTAAATCCTGGGCTTTAAGAAATTGCACTTTGAATATATTTGAACTCTTAATCTTATTATGTTCCTAGATATTTTTTCATTATCTGTAAGCTCACGTTTGACCACTATCTCGCCTGACATTAACTAGATTTTAGAAGAATTAAGTTTGTATGTAAAACAAAGCCCTTTTTTACCCGACTGCCGAAGGAGGGTAATGTGTTTATCAGTCTATGTATGTATGTATGTATGTATGTATATATGTATGTATGTATGTATGTATGTATGTATGTATGTTTGTTCCTATGTGGCGTTCTAGAGACCAAACGCGTTGGCCGATTTTGATGATTCTTACGTCAATCGATTCGTCTTAATCCTGCGAGTGTCACTGGCTACATTAAAATTGGAAAAAACAAAAATGGCGGATTTTGGGCGCCATTTTGTGGGGGAAATTTTTTTTTTTTTCTTCCAAGCCCATCGTGTGGGGTATAAAAATAAAGGGTTTTAAAAGGCGATTTCAAAAATATATAACACTTATATGTTTAAATGTACCTAATTCGAAAAAAAAAATACTAAAAAGTTATAAATAAAAAAAGTTAATTAAAAAAATCAAAAAACCCGACTGCTTGAAAAGTGAACTAAAAAGACGTAAACAAGGAGAAAATCATGCTGTGCAGTCGGAGGATACGTCTGGTTTTGGTCAGCCAGCTCGCGAAGTTGTATCCTCCGACTGCACAGCATGATTTTCTCCTTGTTTACGTCTTTTTAGTTCACTTTTCAAGCAGTCGGGTTTTTTGATTTTTTTAATTAACTTTTTTAGTTTTAGCACGGAACTCTAAATTCAAAGTGCAATAAGAAACTTGCAATTTCTTAAATCCCGGGACTTAATCACCTTGTAAATGATTACAGGATTTTAAAGAAGGTATTATGAAATGTATGTTGTAAATATACTCTACCTATTCCGATTTGTATTGATGATCCTTTTATATTAACTAGTTATTTCGGTAATTATGCACAACTAACGTATCTTATACCTGAGCACTGAAACCTACCAAATCTCTTCCAATTTAACATTATGATGACTGTGTTCCCTGAAGGGTCGCACAGAGGTGGACCTACCGTATACCCACATTAATCCAGTTATGTTAAAGCCCCATGTAATAGGGGAGCCTATTGCCAACAAACGGGCATACATCCAGACTCTAACTGCTGCTGAGAAATTTCAAATGGAAAATCCCAATAACACAGCCCTTGAATTGTTAGTTGGTTATTGATTTTGTAAGCATGAGATTATTAACCATTATGAGAAGCATGTTTAGTTGTACTTAACCCTAGAAAGATAGTCTGCGTAAAATTGATGCATGTTTTTTCGAAATATTGCTTTCTTTTTGTTAATACCACGAATCTGTTGCTGTGCGTTTACAATATCTCATCCGTCACTTGGACCTTCCGCGAGGCTTGTCTCTCAACGAGTTCAGTGTATTTTTTAATTTTGATATATAACAACGGCATTAGTCAAAATGACGCATGATCATCTAGCTGTTTCTGGCTGAATTTTGTGTCCTAATAAATATAAGATATGCTAGTTATTTATTTTATAATACAAAATGTCAGATTATTATAGTAAAAAATAAGTTTTATGATGAATGTTTTTTTTTTATAAATTATTAATAAATAAATTATCTGTAGTATTTTTTATTTGTACTTATCTGTATTTAAATATATAATAACTTATGGTTAATTCAATTTAATAAATAGACCTCAACATACAGCTAGATAGAACATATGCATCAATTTTACGCATACCTTAGTTCATTCGTTTTAATAAAATAGTGAGTCATCGTTGTCAGCCATCCCCTCCACCTATCGGATCCCAAGCTTTCAAATTTGTTGCGACCTGATTGGTCGAGAGGCTGGCTGACAGCGTTGATTCACTATTTTCATAACACAAATGAACTATAGTCAGTGTCTACCATCCAATATATTACATAGTAGTTAGTATACTTATTCAAGGAATTCCCAGTAGCACAGTTTAAAAAGAAAGAGCAAGAAGCACTCCCAAATGATGAAGCCAAAATCAGACAGATTTGCCCAGTTAAAATAAGTAATTCTTGTTCTTGATAGTATGCATACATACAAATTATAAGTCTCTACCAATAAAAAGACTGTATAATTGAATTATTTAATTGTCATTATTTTTTCATAGGTAAACAAGATTTAGGAATACAAAATTCAATGATATTATTACAAAGCTTTTTGAAGCATACCTTGAAGCTTGCTTCAGGTAATTTGACATGAGGCTCTGCTGGAGGTTCCACAATAGGCAAAGGTTTCTCTAGTTCAGCATTTGTCTTTTGCCATTCTTCTAAAGACATAATTGGCAAAGGCTGGTCAATTGGAATTCTGCTGATTTTGCCATCTATCTCAAATTGGACTACTTTTTGGGCTTCCGCGAACGTTAGAGCCTCTTTCGGTGGACTTTGAAGAGCGATGTCTCCCGTTGGCACGGCCGCCCTGCCTCTTCCCTTCTTGCGGTGACTAGCTACCGCTGGCGTCGCCGGGGTTGGGTTGTCGTGATCATAATGAACTAGATGATACTGTAACCCACATAAACTCTTGTACACCTTGTCACACTTTTCTAAAGGACACTGATACGGCGGAGGCCGGTTTTGCCGCAGTTTTTTGCAAAATTCAAAGACATCAAAGTCCAAGCCCATTTTGCAAGTTTTTAGGACACTTCACCTTATAAAAGTATATGCATTGTTTAAAAGTTATTTACACAATATTCCCTAATCAAAGTTAACACATATTATGAACATAATTTAGCAAAATAAATATGATTTTATCATAAACACGAAAGTGAAAGGCGCAAAATTATTTTTTAATTTTTTGTTTGACTTCGTGGTGTTTATGTCAAATAGTGATGGACCAACAAGCAAATGCTGCTAAAATAATTTACTTATTTGATTTTGTTTTAGTCGATTTCAACATTTTTTCACAGCAAGTTATCGCTGTTACCCTCAGCCCTATTTTTTACCTACCTCTAAAGGTAATTTTAATAGACAGGGTTACCTTTAGTTAAGACAGGGTGTTATTTCTCTAGGTAGAGGGCTTTATCCCATCCGCCAAGTGTGAAGTCTCCATTTCCCTAACCTCTTTTTTTTTTGATGTTCTTCTCTCAGTTCAATTAAAGTGATTCGCTACTGCCTAACTGGGTGATCCTGTGGAGACTAAATTAGAGCCTGCAACCAGGGCAATAAAAGCTAAATCTAAGCGACCACGCTGAAGGCAAACCCATGTGGCGTACGAACCTCGGCTCAGAGCGTCGCACTGTGGATCGAAAAACGGCTCTAGAAGACATAGGAACTTAAATTTAAAAGTGTCGGTTTTTTTGCTTGAAATGGGTTCTAATAGCCAATATCATACTTATATATTTCATAGGACGCAATCTGGTAGGCAAAAGGGCAAGTTTTATTTTTTTTGCTAAAAAAATGTATGGAGCTTACATAAAAAATGCATAAATCTCCGGAACCGCAAGACTAACCGTAATATTCTTGCACCCGGTTATAGAACTATTTATTTATGATTTTTTGACATACTTCGTATAACGAGAAAGACTGCGTTTTTTTTTTTAAAAATCCTCAACTTTTTTTACCTAATATATGCTATAAATAGAAATAGACGTGTTATGTGATGTGTCTATCTATCTTAAAAAAAATATTTAAAATTATTAAAGATATTTTGATGTTTATTAACCGACTTCAAAAACGGAGGAGGTTCTTAATTTGTTTGAATTTTTGTGTATGTTTATTCAGAGATATCTTCGCCAGTTATTAACCGATCTTGATGATTTGTTTTTTGTTTGAAAGAGTATGGTCTCGGATTGGTTCCAGTTAAATTTGGTAAAGACCTGTTAAATAACTTCGGAGATATTCAATGGAACTCTTCAATAAATGACGGTAAACCACCATAGATTGCTGCAATCGCATGTCTGTATATTGTTAACACCATTTCATAACATAACATCGCACCAGTAAACTCTGAAGGGGTACGCAGATGTGTACAGTTCACCCTTCTACACTCTCATTTCATCAGTTATGTTCAAGTTCCCTGTTATTGGGGTTGTCTATTTGGGCATAGCATTTTTGTTTATTAACCGATCTAGATGATTCGTTTTTTGTTTAAAAGAGTATGGTCCTGGATTGGTCCAAGTTAAATTTGGTAAAGATCTGTTAAATAACTTCGGAGATATTCAATGGCACTCTTCAATAAATGACGGTAAACCACCATAGATTGCTGCAATAGCATGTCTGTATATTGTTTACACTATTTCATAACATAACATCGCACCAGTAGACTTTGAAGGGGTACGCAGATGTGTACAGTTCACCCTTCTACACTCTCATTTCATCAGTTATGTTCAAGTTCCCTGTTATTGGGATTAGATATTTGAGCATATCATTTTTGTTTGAAAGAGTATGGTGCTGGATCGGTCCCATTTAAATTTGGTAAAGATCTGTTAAATAACTTCGGAGATATCCAATAGTACTCTTCAATAAATAACGGCAAAACACCCAAAATGGTTTTAATTGCATGTCTGTATATTGATTATAATTCAGAGTTTGGGAGATAAGTGTTGTATATTGGCAATTAAAGTAATGATGATTTACCGTCATTTATTGAAGAGTTCCATTGAATTTCTCCGAAGTTCTTAATCAAATCTTTACCAAATTTAACTGGGACCGATCCGGGACAATACTCTTTCAAACAAAAATGATATGCACATATATCTAATCCCAAGAACAGGGAACTTGAACATAACTGATGAAATGAGAGTGTAGAAGGGTGAACTGTACACATCTGCGTACCCCTTCAGAGTCTACTGGTGCGATGTTATGTTATGAAATGGTGTAAACAATATACAAACATGCGATTGCAGCAATCTGTGATGGGTTACCGTCATTTATTGAAAAGTTTCATTGAATATCTCCGAAGTTATTTAACAGATCTTTACCAAATTTAACTGGGACCAATCCGAGACCATACTCTTTCAAAAAAAAAACGAATCATCTAGATCGGTTAATAAACAAAAATGCTATGCCCAAATAGATAACCCCAATAACAGGGAACTTGGACATAACTGATGAAATGAGAGTGTAGAAGGGTGAACTGTACACATCTGCGTACACCTTCAGAGTCTACTGGTGTGATATTACGTTATGAAATGGTGTTAACAATATACAGACATGCGATTGCAGCAATCTATGGTGGTTTACCGTCATTTATTTAAGAGTTCCATTGAATATCTCCGAAGTTATTCAACAAGTCATTACCAAATTTAACTGGAACCAATCCGGGACCATACTCTTTCAAACAAAAAACAAATCATCAAGATCGGTTATTAATTGACGAAGATATCTCTGAATAAACATACACAAAAATTCAAACAAAATAAGAACCTCCTACGTTTTTGAAGTCGGTTAATAAACATCAAAATATCATTAATAATTTTAAATATTTTTTTTAAGTTAGATAGACACATCACATAACACGTCTATTTCTATTTATAGCATATATTAGGTAAAAAAAGTTGAGGATTTTAAAAAAAAAAAACGCAGTCTTTCCCGTCATACGAAGTATGTCAAAAAATCATAAATAAATAGTTCTATAACCGTGTGCAAGGATATTACGGTTAGTCTTGCGGTTCCGGAGATTTATGCATTTTTTATATCAGCTCCATACATTTTTTTTGCAAAAAAAATAAAACTTGCTCTTTTGCCTACCAGATTGCGTCCTATGAAATATATAAGTATGATATTGGCTATTAGAACCCATTTCAATCAAAAAAACCGACACTTTTAAATTTAAGTTCCTATGTCTTCTAGAGCCGTTTTTCGATCCACAGTGCGTCGCGTCGCTGGGGGGACAGCAAGGGGGCGGGCTGGATCATGATTTTACCCTAGCCTTCTTTTGTGAGCATATGTTCTGGATGAAGATCACCGCGTCCCAGGACTCTGCACTGCCAACCATTGAATGATCCACGGTTAGCAGCGCCCCCTCCCTCTCGTGCTATCCTTGGGCTAACCTCAATAGAATAAATAGAATAGAAATCGACTAAACGTTCGTATTGTCACTGTAAAAAAAATATTACGAAAAACATAGAATTTTCAAGAACATTCTTTCTTCATTATGATTTAAAAAGTCAGCTGTCATATTGTGTTGTGTCGATAGTTTGTTGTTGACTTTGAAGACGCAAAAAACTCTAACTGGAAGTGAAGGTAATCCGAGATATTTTTGCTGAGATTGTGCAGTTTTGACTCCTGTGAAAATGGATATATACGGGTACCCCGGTTTTCCGTATAATCAGTCTGATGAATTGGCGAAACAAATGTTTGCTCACCAAGCTCTGGCGTCGTCAATGCCTTTCAACCGTGGGATGTCGGAGCCACACGCAATGCCTGCGCCTACGGGGGCGCCATGGAACGTGCAGGGGGTGCCATGGGGCATGACCGCGCCGCCCCAACTGGTACAGTTCACTGGACAGCATCCAGCATTGGACCAGAAGGTCAGCCCTGTAATACACTGCAAGAGAAAGAGTTTGGATGTAGAACCGGCCATGTAAGTACTTTATTGTTTATATTTATGTATAATGTAATAAACTTTTATCATAATATAGAAAGACACTGTACTGCGCAAGTGCAAATTTTTTCAATGGTATGGTATTGTATACTTGGGTCTATATAAATACACTTCACCTCCGTGAGGTCCTAGTAATGCCTAAGAAAATATACTCATCATGTACATTTTCTTATTGGCAACAAATTCAACTCTTATTAGTTTTGTTTGTAGTTGTTTACATCTTAAGTCCTTGAACTGAAACCATGTCCTTTTCATCAATTATTTTGATAAGAGATAATTTCAGAGATTGTATTTCTTTCAGACCAGCAAAGCAACTGATAACGGAAGAGAAAATGGCCGCTCACATGAATAGTCTCCACATATCTTCAGAATACACTCCGCACACACTAGCGGCTGATGAAGTCATGGACGTCGGCATGGAAACCGTCAGCGAGAAGCTGAAGGGTCACAGAATAGTTCTGTCTGAGGAATTGAAGAAACTGCAGGAGGAACCTCTGTTGCCAGCTGCGCTCATTGATAGGTGAGACTTATCCATCTAAAAATATCAAAGATCATACCTGAAACTACTCTATTGCAGGATGTCTTTTCCCATATAGTGAACATTGACATTACACCATCACGTGTGAGATGGTTTCATCCGTTGTCGAATCGCGTACTTAAGTAACACAAATAAATTATAATGGTTGTACTGTTTACTTAAGGTCCAAACAAAGGTCCAAACGGTTGGCGGTGCGGATCCGGACCGTGGTCCGCCATTTGGTGACACCTAGCATAGGCATTCATAATCAAAATCTTCCTTTTGTATCTTAGAACGGCACAATTCAAAATGACTAAATGGAAAAACAATGAAATCCTTTGTGATTACTATTTGCCTTGACATAAAGTCTAGTAGATTGACCCTAGCTCTATTGTATTGAAATTCTCATGGTCACTAAGTCTTATATGTCTGGTATAGTTAGGACCTGACTCAATATAGAGTAGATTAAAATAATTATCTCTATGCTAATCCTAGCTTCTGCCAGCAGCTTTGCCCACATGAAAAGTGTTTTCATATCCCAAAGGAACAATATAACGGGATGAAAAGTAGCCTATGTGCTATTCCAGACTATAATCTATCCCTGCGCCAAATTTCATCCAGATCCGTTCAACCGTTCTGGCGTGATTGAATAACCCAGTTTGGATGGGTGTATGCATCCAAAATTTCGCATTTACAATATAAGTAAGAAGTAAGATCTGTTTTAAAGACCATATGTGTCAGTAGCAGCACTATTATAAATCTGTGCAATATGGTTCAAACATTTTGTCCACAACTACTCAGGTTATCGTTTTTCCTAATCTAAGAGATATTTGATTGTATCTTTATCTAATTAATTAGATATTCATTGTTTCCCTGAGTTGCATTCAGGTTCTATAACACATCTTTCTATAATTAGGTTTTTTCATTGTTTCACAGACAACAAAAACTAGTGCTTTCAATGTATTTATTTCTACACAGAATTGTTTTCCTGCAGACATTGCTACGTTTGCACTAGTGAAACTATTTTGAGATGCATAACCTCTGCAAATGTAGGAACAAGCATTGAAGCTGAGTGTTAGCGTTTGCGATTGTGCATATTTGCGAGTTGCGCGAATAAATTGAACATAGAAACTCTAATGCTAGCAATAAGGCTTATATTCCCATAAAAGTTTCTAGTAATTTGAATGAACTGCGCTCAAGTATGGTGTTACGCGATGCCGTCGTCGACTGCGTCATCTACATCTACACAGCTGATTGAGCTGAAGCGTATTTTCTCGTAATCAAAAATGGCGACAATCAATGTCAAAAAAAAATAGTTTTTTACCCGACTAAGGCGAAGCCAAAAAGAAGAGTTATGATTTTAGCAGTCTATTTATGTATGTTTGTATTTACGTATATTCAACCGATTTTGATGAATATGGTTTCAATCGATTCGTTATTATGGCCCGGGTAAAATAGTAAAAAAAAAGCCGTAGTCGGCTTACCGATTTTAAACCTTTTAAAAAAATACGAATATTGTTTGAGGCACCCTATACCAACGCCAACTCAGTCATAGAAACCCAGTTATCAGTATTTCACCAAATTCGAACTAGCAACTTGTTTACAACTTTTACATCAAGTTTCAACAATGACATTATTTCACAAGATTTACATAATTCTCATTTCTTTGTAGATTGGAGAAGCCACACATGTCACTAGTTGTCTGGAAGCCTCGAGAGAGCATCCTAGCGAAGATTAAAGAGGACGAGAAAAATGACGAAGAAAATCAGCCAAGAAGAAATGGACTCTTAGTTCCAGCACACCAGTCAATAGAAGACGTAGATATGTGATACTGATGTAAGCTAGATCTATAAGACTCGAACACTGTGTACCTTTGTGAAGATTGTATGTAAGTCATTATCCAGTATATGTGTAAGTAATTTTATTTTTCGTCGTAGGTTGTAGTTTGCTTCGTATTGTTTTGCTCTGTTTTGTTAAAATTTATAAATTTTCTTTTTTTGTGTAATTTTGAATGATACTTTAATAGTTTAACTTAGACGGGATGTGAGGCAGTTGCGTGGTGGAGGGGTTGGTTGACACCTGTCAACGGGTGAAAAGATAGAAAGAGATAGAATACTGTCACAACACCACACCATACCCCTCTTGCGCGTGCAGCTACCGCAGCCAATGTCTGTGGTAGCCCTATAATAAAAAATTTGATATTACTGTCGTACTATTTACGAGCTATAAATGTTAAAAATTAAAGGTTTGTCACACCCTAATATTTTACTTATTACGAAGTCTTACCAACCAAGTTTTTCTCCTACATAATAAATAATATTGTGCACAAAAAATGCCCCATTTTTATAAGTGTAGAATGATGGATTGTAACTTTTAAGTATACTAACATACGGTATATTTTTCCTTGACTGACTTATTTGGTAAACAATCATGACTTAGAATTTATTTCTTCAACAGTCGCTGTTTTTTTTGGTAAGAATTTCTTCTTATTTTAAGAAGTATAAAGATCATTAAGGTGCATTTTAAGCACAATAATATCCATAACAACCTTAGCAAGCCATGGAAGTGTGCCAAATAAGACAACTAAGGAAAAATACACCTTACTTACGCATTTGCGACAATTTAAAATTTACTTTTCTAGAATTTGTGTAGCTAAATGTACTAACTTCTATATTGTGTATAGTTAATATTGAATAATTGATATTGAAATAAATGAAACATGTATGAAAAGCATTCTATAAAAATATGACGAAATCTAAGAAAAAAAAAACAAGTGAGACTTGTGAAGCTTTCGCAAACGGTAGGATTGAGTCCTGGGCATTAAATATATACGTAATATTCTGACCTTTTTCTCTTTAGGAGATGAACCCACCGCGAGCATTCGTATCACGAATTTGTTCTGCAAACGTTCGTTTCACGGGCTTTTGTTACACGGCGAACGTTCATTCCAGAATAGAAATTTAGTACGCGAGCACAGCTCCTCTCAGAGAGGATGCCTGTGTCCCAGCAGAGAGCACATTATGGCTTGATAATGCTATACTTATACTAACTCACCGAATTGTTTGTTTCTCGAATGAATGTTCGTCGCGTAACATAAGCTCGTACAACAAATGTTTTAAAATAAAATTCGTGAAGTCAAAGTCTACGGTGAGTGCCATCCTTAAAAAAGTTCAACACCTGTCCGCCGTTTGTGAAAGCCCTTATGATTAAGCTACTATACCAGTTAACAATTTTATCATGTTTAAATAATAAGTAACATAAAATGTATCTATTTTTACTTTGCTTTATAAAACATTGTAATATGAAACGTACATAATTTCGAATGTATTCTTAAGTTTAGTGTTTGTATAATACAATATTGATACGATATGATTGTCAAACATCAATGCTGCTTTGAAACAAGTGAATTGTAGGGTCTAAGGTCCACAGTAATGGTGGTCCATAGACGTAGGGACCCACAGTAATGCGGGTCGAAAGAAGTTTGGGCCCATAGTGATACAGTCTAGTGCACTGTTTTCAAAGCAGCGTTGAGGTTAGTCAAAAACTTTCTAAGGCCTGAGGTTTGTAAGATTTTGCTAGATAGAAGTGTGTGTAAGGATGAAAGATTTTGTACTGTTTGTCTTTAGAAATAAATGTATGGTAACTATGTTTATTTTGGATTTTATTATCGCCAGTGATCTACTTACCCTTTATCCTACGAATTATGAATCCGCTGTAAAATCTATCTATTGTGTCTGGGATAGCAATATTAGGGACCGTCCATTAATGACGTGATGTTTTTTGTTTAAATTTTTAACTCTCGCCCTTGGTCCCCCTCCTCTCAGCCATCCAAAATCTCGTGTATGTTTTAGTAGCTACAAAGAATCTTAATTTTTACAGATATAAAGTATAATCTAATTTTATTCTGCAATTAATGACCATGAAAAAAATGTCTACGACAGAAAGGTAGCAGGTTGTTTTTGACTGGCATAAAAATAATATTACACGCGCAATAACACTACACGCCGCTTTTCGGTTTAGAAATCTCGCGTTTGCAAAAAAATAATACACGTGATATCTTACTACACCCCCCAAGGCCCCTAAACTCCCTCCCCCCACTTTCAAGCCTCACGTGATTAATGGACGGCCCCTTACCTGTTTACAATGAGGAGGATATTTTTAGGATTCTGCCCTTCATGCCTGACTTTTGAAGATTTGAACGTAGCAAATGACAGAGCTGTTCGAGTAGCTACATACTGGTCGGACAAAATGTGAATGATTGAGACTATAGTTTGAGTTAATCGACACGAAAGTAGAAGAAGCATGATTAAAACAAACACAATGTTATAAAATTATTCCATACCTATTTACTAACAAATTAAAAGCGTAGATGATTTAGTTTAATCCTTGGTCAGTTTCCGCGATTGCCAAACAGCTGCGCGAAGGTAGCTATGGGCTTTAGCGATGCAGTCCTCTTCGCTACACTGATAAAGTACTGGCCATTGAGACATTAAGAATCGGTAAGGCTGCTGGAGTTGACGATTTAACAGTGGAACAGCTAAAACATCTTAAACCTAAAACTCTATTGTGGCTTCTCCTCGCCTTCTTCAACAAATGCTTAGTCACCACGAGTATTCCTAAATTGTGGAGAAGAACTAAAATAACAGCGTTGCCGAAACCGGTGAATTGACCTCTTAAGGACCCCAAAAGCTATCGGTCAACTTCCTTGATATGCCTTAATATAAGAAACGTAGGTACTTACTTTTTAAGAAATTATCCCAATTTCTTAAAAAGTAAGTACCTACGTTAAGTAGAATGTACATTCGGTGTAGTAGTATTATTTCTAAAACAATGGTATAAATAGTGCTTATATGTAAACTATAACTAAAATGTTTTTTTACAACTGCATGATTTTATACAAGAATTTATATTTTGGTAGGGACCTACCCGATTTCGTCGGTGCTCCGTAGACCAATTGGTCTATGGGGAAAATTGTATGTTTCCATCGTCCAATTACCAACTGGGCTATGGAGCACACTGGACGTAATCCAAAACTATGTTCCATTATCACATTATAACCCTGAGTATAGGCAAATGGTGTGACCATTTGCCTATACTTTGGGTTCAAAGAAGCCTTTGTTATATTTTTTGGTTCACATCAAACTGAATTCAAAAATATTATAAATGAATAAATACAATATAAGGTTAGCGAATTATAGTTTAGGTTCTTTCAAACCTATGTTTCAGGCTATCACTATACATAAAGCAATAATTGGGCCAGTTAAATTATTAAATAAAATTAGTCTATTAACAAACATAATAAAAGTATATAAATTGGTACCACAAAAAGTAAGTAATCTATGTATGTACAAGTAGCTCTAAACTGTTTGAAAGATTACTGCTAAATCGCCTTAGTAATGTATAATAGGGGGTTCTGGTCATCATCACTTCACAATCATACACTACTATCGTAATCTCTGCAATATATCTCATCATATAGATTGAGTATTGTGAGGTTTTGATGAATTTGTGCTCGATGTATAATTTGTGTCGAGTATTAAATATATAAACGGCTACCCCAATAAACACCGACGACTGGACCTGGCAACTTATAACACGCGAACACTCCGGACCGACGAGAAGATAACCGAACTCGAGGCGGAATTGAGCAGGTTACGATGGAGTATTATAGGGTTATCTGAAGTCCGAAGTGAGGGAGAGGACTCGATAATCCTCAAATCCGGTAACCTGCTCTATTTCCGAGAGGGTGACCGGCAGTCCCAAGGTGGTGTCGGGTTTATTGTCCACAAGTCCTTTGTGAACAACGTGGTGAAGATCGAGAGTGTGTCGACCAGGGTGGCGTACCTTATACTCAGAATATCCGCAAGATATTCGCTGAAGGTCATACAGGTCTACGCCCCAACCTCGGCACACTCCGACGACGAGGTAGAGGCCATGTATGAGGATATCTCTACAGCCATGCATGGTTTCAAAACTCACTTCACCGTTGTCATGGGGGACTTCAACGCGAAACTGGGCAAACGAGACGAGGATGAGCTGCAAGTGGGGCAATTTGGAGTGCGACGTCGGAACCACCGGGGTCACCTACTGGCCAGTTTTATGGAGAAGGAGGGCCTCTACATGATGAACTCCTTCTTCAAAATGCGTGAGCACAGGAAGTGGACCTGGCAAAGCCCCGATGGTGCAACTAAAAACGAGATCGACTTCATCATGTCAACCAAGAAGCAAATGTTCAATGATGTCTCTGTGATCAATTCGGTGAAAACCGGGAGCGATCACCGCATGGTAAGAGGCACATTGGACATTAATGTCAAGCTTGAAAGGTCTCGACTGATGAAGTCCACGCTCCGTCCAGCACAGATCCAGGTCCAAAACCCCGAGAGCTTTCAGCTCGAACTCCAGAATCGTTTCGAGTGCCTAGGGAGCTCAGTGGACGAATACAATGACGGGTTCGTGGAAGCTGTCCATACGGTCGGGTCTAAGTTTTTTCTAGACCCGCCGTACAAATAGGAACAAAAAGCTCTCTGATCCTACTCTCAAGCTAATGAAGGAGAGGCGTGAGATGATCCTGCAGTCTTCAGACGATGCGTTGAAATACCGGCAGCTAAATAGACGGATCTCAAAATCCTTGAAAAGCGACCTCCGCCGCTTTAATACTGAGCGTATTAAAGACGCGATTGAGCGGAATAAGGGCTCCAAGGTCTTTGCAAGAGATCTGTCTATTGGGCAAAGCCAGCTCACGAAACTGAAGACCGATGATGGCAGGATCGTTTCCGCCAAACCAGAGCTTCTGAGGGAGATCGAGAGATTCTATGGGCAGCTGTACACGTCAACCAGTAAACCCGTCGCGAATCTAGCGAATGACCCTAGAGCTAGATTGACCCGACACTATACCGAAGACATTCCGGACGTCAGCCTGTATGAGATTAGGCTGGCTCTGAAACAGCTTAAGAACAACAAGGCACCGGGTGACGACGGAATCACGGCTGAACTCCTGAAGGCGGGTGGAAAACCGGTTCTTAAGACCCTTCAGAAGCTGTTTGATTCCGTCATATTCGAGGGCAAAACGCCACAGGCATGGTGCAGGGGTGTGGTGGTTCCCCCCCGGTGGGTTCCCGCTTTGTCGATGCGGGGGGGCTCAGTAACCGTGGCTTGGTCACCCACGGTGAAGCGAAGAGGAACCCGAGGAGGGGCCGCTCGTCAGGGCTTTTGCCGATTAAGCCGACGACGTAGCGGCCAACTAGTAGGTAGGTAGCCGCTTGGTAACAGGCGACATCGCAACTGAGGCGGGCTGCGATGTCTTATGGAGATTTCCAGGTCCCATACGATGTCGCGGCTGAGGGTTGGAGGCCGCGGTGGGAGAGGAGTGCCGGTATTGCGGTGCGCCGCTCTCCCTACCTTCCGCGGCCCGGACGGGGTCGCCACCGTATGATGGCGGACGCGGTGTGGCCGCAGGGGAGGAGGAGTGTCGGTATTGCGTTAGCCGCTCTCCCTATCCCCTGCGGCCGAACAATGGTAGGTGGCGGGGCCATTGACCTTGACCCGTCACAGGGGGACCAAGGGTGCCATACACGGGGTCCACGGGGTCACGGGGTACGGGGGGTCTGGCGCCCATGTGCTGATTGGTCCCTAGGGTGGTCACGGCGTGCAGTGTGTTCTGGTGCGCTGGTGATGGGGGGACTTCCCCGAGGAGGGTCCGGTGACGGACAGCCGCGGCGGGTTCGCGGTGAGTGCTAACGCGTACCCGTGCTCCCGCCATAAGCGGCACAGGAGGACACCGTGGAGTTTTAGTGGGTTAGAGTCCCACATAACTGCACTATCTCCCCGTGGTAGTGCAGTATGCATGAGCATTTCTCCACGCAAAAAAAAAAAAAAAAAAAAAAAAAAGGGGTGTGGTGGTACTCTTCTTCAAGAAGGGCGACAATGCCCGGCTGAAGAACTATAGGCCCATCACACTTCTTAGCCATGTCTACAAGCTGTTTTCAAGAGTCATCACGAATCGTCTCGCGCGCAGGTTTGACGATTTCCAGCCTCCCGAACAAGCCGGATTCCGTAAGGGCTTCAGCACCGTAGACCACATACATACGCTGCGCCAGGTTATACAGAATACCGAAGAGTACAACCTGCCTCTCTGTTTAACGTTTGTGGACTACGAGAAAGCCTTCGATTCGATCGAGACTTGGGCTGTATTGCAGTCTCTCCAACGGTGCCAAATTGACTACCGGTACATCGAAGTGTTGAAGTGTTTATACAAAAATGCCACCATGTCAGTTCGACTTCAGGATCAGACTTCGGAACCAGTCCTTCTGCAGCGAGGTGTGAGACAAGGAGACGTCATATCTCCGAAACTGTTTACTGCTGCACTGGAGGATGTCTTCAAGGTTCTGGACTGGAGAGGGCTAGGCATCAACGTCAATGGCGAGTACATCACTCACCTTCGGTTTGCCGACGATATAGTGGTTATGGCTGAGACCATGGAGGACCTCAGTACAATGCTCGATGATCTCAGTAGACCTTCCGAAAGAGTGGGTCTTAGGATGAACATGGACAAAACCAAGGTGATGTTGAATGCCCATGTTACACCCACTCCTATCAAGGTCGGAGACTCTACACTCGAAGTTGTGGGCGACTATGTCTACCTTGGACAAACGATCCAATTGGGTAGGGCCAACTTCGAGAAAGAGGTCAACCGTCGATTCCGACTCGGCTGGGCAGCGTTCGGGAAGTTGCGCGGTATCTTCTCGTCCAACTTACCACAGTGTCTCAAGACGAAAGTCTATGACCAGTGTGTGTTGCCAGTGATGACATATGGCTCTGAGACGTGGTCGCTTACAATGGGCCTCATCAGAAAGCTTACAGTCACTCAAAGGGCAATGGAGAGGGCTATGCTCGGAGTTTCCTTGCGTGATCGAATCAGAAATGTAGAGATCCGCAAGAGAACCAGGGTTACCGACATAGCCCGAAAAATTGCCAAACTCAAGTGGCACAAATTTAATAAACACCTTTAAAGATAATATTTCAATTCTTAACTTCATACGAAGTTTTCTTATAGTTGCTAGCCACTGTACCTTATTTATTTATTAATAACCGAGGGTACACTGTGTTTTTGATACAAGCATTTGTTATTACTTAGTCGTTATTACGGTACTCTATGATTTGTAGTTACTGTTTAGTACTGGCGAATTGTGATAGTTGAATATTATAAATATAACTGTACGGTCTCATCGCCGTACATTTTTCTGCTTACGCTGTAACCTACTTTAGACCAGCGATGCGCGTCACGATTGCGCGTTATAAAAATAACCTTATTAACTAATTTAATCGTAGTAAACATACAAGTGTGTGACTATCAACAACTGAGAGAAATAATCGCCTCCGCTCAAGTACTGTAACTTACTCTCAATAAACTTAACTGCATCTTAGTGGAACGCGTTTCTCTTCACTAACTTAACTTACAAACCTTCACGACAAATTACATGTACGGACTTACAACCCGTACATTTATGGTCCTTCGAGCCTTCGCGTATCTTAGTGTGTTTGTGTCTCTTGTACGGTAGCGAATCGGTTCAGCTGGTCTCCCGGAAGAGGGTCGCCCCAGTTGGATTGAGAAGGCGCATATACTTAGCTCGAGTACAGGCACATTGAGTACCGGAACCAGCTGCAGATACTGGGTGAGTCTTCGACTACTAGAAGAGCCGTCACCTGCAGAACTGACATCAACTACTGGACGAGTCTTCGATTGCAAGAAGAGTCGTCAACTACTGAAACTAACTTCAACTAATGGAAGAGCCTTCGACAACTAGAAGCGCCTTCAACTATAACTAGAAGAGACTTCAAATACTGGGAGAATCTTCAAACACGAAAGGAAAGTTATCTTGTAAACTATAAGGAAGCTATTTGTCTAACAAATCAAGATGAATAAGCTACAACTCCAGTCTACGTGTTTGGAAAACATAAAAACATTATGCAACAACTACAAAAAGGATAGCAAGACAAGAAAAACAACTGATTACTTGAACAAGCGACTGTCTTCATTAGAAGCTCAATGGATGGATTTCAATGCAAGGCACACATTGCTTTTGCAGGAAATTGAAGATAAAAACATAAACTACTTTGTGGAAGAGGTCTACGGCAAGACAAAAACTATGTATGAAACGACTAGAGCCGACATTACGAGTATGTTACAACAAGTTGCAGGAGAAAGCGTCAAATTCGACCTTACGGAGTCCTCAGGGGGAGAGCTTGACGAGAAGACAAAGACGCTACTGACTAAGCAAGAATGTAACTTCAAGGCGATGGATCGTGCTATGGCTAAAATTGACTATGAAGGCCTAGCTGAAAAATGGGAACTTGATGATCACTTGTCAATCTTGAAGTCGAAATGGGATGCTCTTGACAACACTCACTGGGAACTGGAAGCCCTACTAAAAGGATCGAATCAGACATACTATGACATGTTCTACAGCATGGAATCCAAATACGACGAAACAAGAAAACGCCTGAAAGGCAAAATATGGTCTAACGCTCATCACGAACGTTCAGCACCGAAAATCGAGATACCAGAGTTTTCAGGACACTACAGCAAGTGGACATCGTTTAAAGATCTATTCCTGGAGACCATACACAAAAACCCGTCGCTGAATAACGCACAAAAAATGCAGCATCTGAAGACCAAACTGAAAGGCGAAGCAGAAAGGCTGGTGCAACACCTGGGCATCAGCGCCAACAACTACGCTTCATGCTGGGAAATATTGAATCAACGGTACGATAACCGTCGACTACAGTTCTCAGCCTATATGAACACTATGCTACAGTTGCCTGTCATACAGAAGCCTGACGCTTACAACTTGAAGAAGCTACATGACGTAACAACGGAATGTCTAAACGGCTTGACAAATATGGGTCTTGATACAACCGGTGGAGAATCTATGATTGTCCATGTGATGTCACTAAAACTAGACTGTGGCACATACAACGAATATATAAAAGACTTAAACGACAACAGAGAGGTACCAACACTTCATGAATTTCTAATGTTCTTAGAAAACCAGTTTACAGCGTTTGAAACCATGAAAACTTCGAAGAAAGAGGTACAGAATTCAGGAAAATCAACTGAAAACGAAAAACATACGTTTCGAAAAAACTACGATCAGAAAAAATGGCATCCGAAAACTTACCACACTTCGTATGGGCAATGCCCTCTTTGTAAAAACAATCATGTTCTAATGAAATGTCAGCAATTTGTGGACATGGATACTAAGCAACGTAACAACACAGTTGCAAAATTGCGGATATGCAAAAACTGTTTGTTCAAACACGAAAACCAGACTTGCAACTCTACAAAAACGTGTAAGGAATGCAATATGAAACATCATACGCTCTTACATTACAACAACTACAACAAAAATACACCTTCACCGAGCTATGAAAATCAGCGTTCAGGTCAACGACCAAAGGAAACTGAACCAAGTTCAAACCACCTATCAACCAACGAGATGGAGGTTTTACTTACAACCGTCCAGATCAAGGTCAAATCGTTAGATGGCACTTACATCGCTCTTCGTGCGCTCGTAGACCAGGGCTCACAAGTTAATTTGATAACTGAAAATGCAGCACAACTGCTGAGGCTGCCGAGAAGCAAAATGACTGCAAAGATATCGGGAGTTGGTACTGTATCGGGCGACTGTAAAGGGCGCCTGAAGCTAACATGCAAATCAATCCACTCCGAATATACTTTCGACACTGAGGCGTTGATTATGAAGAAATTAATCAACAAACTACCAAACTACACATTTGAACGACCTGAGTGGTCACACTTGCAAAACTTAAAACTAGCAGACCCTGACTACAACATTTCAAGGGCTGTTGACATACTGCTTGGAGCTGACGTATACGCAGAAATAATCCAAGACGGAATACTAAAGGGCGCACCAAAATCACCAGTTGCTCAACAGACACAGCTGGGATGGATTTTGTGTGGAAAACTAGAAACGTTTAACTGTCACGTCACCCTACTCGACTTGTCCGAAATAACGAAATTTTGGGAGTGTGAAGACGTAACAAAAGCAAACACTGATCAATCTCAAGAAGATCAATGTGAAACTTACTACAAGGAAACTACTCGCCGTGGTTTAGACGGAAGATACATTGTGAAGATGCCTCTATGTTCAGATTACGAACATAAACTTGGATCATCGAAAACGATAGCAGTATCACAATTGCTGCAACTAGAAAAACGGTTTCAAAGAAATAGCCGTCTTGCATTGCTATACAAAGGGTTCCTTAAGGAATACCTGGAGCTAGGTCACATGAAACTAACAAAACCTATACAATCGTCAACGACGGAATGCTACTTACCACATCACGGAGTACTTCGAGAAGAATCTACAACCACGAAACTCAGGGTTGTCTTCAACGCATCTCAGAAAACTAACACAGGATACAGCTTGAACGCCTTACAAGAAAAAGGCCCCAACCTACAAAAAGATATCCAAGAACTTATCATAAAATGGAGAACTTACAAATACGCCTTTACAGCTGACATCGAGAAAATGTACCGATGTATCTGGCTGTCTGAGGAACAACAACATTTGCAGAAAATTATCTGGCGAACTACACAGTCAGAGAAGCTGCAGGAGTACCAACTTTGCACAGTCACTTATGGCACTAAGTGCGCACCGTGGCTAGCCATGAGAACCATCAAGCAACTTGCATACGATGACGGCTGCAAATACCCCACGGCTGCTAAAATACTGTTGAACGAAACTTACGTCGATGACGTCATAAGCGGCCACAACTCACTAGAAGCGGCCCAGGAACTCCAGACATCTCTTATCGACATGTTAAAAGGAGCCGGAATGAACTTACGCAAGTGGTCCAGCAATGATCCAGCACTACTAGTAAACTTAAGCGATGAACAGATTTCACGCAGAACTACTTTTGACTTTAAGCAAGAGGAATCAATGAAAACCTTAGGACTAGGTTGGAATCCGCACGCCGACACATTTGTGTTTAACTGGAAATTTGAAGAAAAAGGTCGATCCGAGATAACTAAAAGGCGGCTGCTTTCTGAAATTTCGCAACTTTACGATCCGCTGGGTTGGCTATCACCCATAACTATTGCGGCAAAACTACTATTTCAAGAAGTCTGGATCAACAAACTTGACTGGGATGATCAGTTACCGTCACAAATAGCAGAAAAGTGGCTGAAACTAAGAGCTGACATACCCAATGTAAAACTTATGGTAATCAAGCGCTGGGTCCGTACAACAAACAAGAAGATAGAACTATTTGGATTCTGTGACGCCAGTGAAAAGGCTTACTCTTGCGTGGTATACAGCTGCGTCAGAGAAGAAACAAACAAGTCAACAATAACATTACTCGCTGCTAAAACAAGAGTGGCGCCGCTATCACAAACGATCACATTACCGAAACTTGAACTTTGTGGCGCACTCTTACTATCGCAACTCATCGAAAAAATCAGAGACGCCCTGAATGGCTTCGACATAACTACAAGCGTTTGGTGCGATTCCCAAGTGGTCCTGGCTTGGATACAGGGGGACACATCCAAAAGGGAAAAATACGTCGCTAACCGGGTTGAAAAAATAAGACAAATCATACCAGCCGAGCAATGGCGTTATGTGAAGTCACAAGATAACCCTGCAGACTGCGCATCAAGAGGCATGCTACCCACCAAGCTACAAACTTTCAGTCTGTGGTGGGAAGGTCCTACATTTCTGCCTAGCTTCCAAGAACAAAGTCGTGAAGAAAACGTAACATGCACATTTACTACGAACATAGGCAGCGTTTGCCAAGCAAAATCAAACTCGACGAACAAAGAAAACAATAATTGTATTCATAATTTATTAACTAATTGCAGTTCATTGACCAAAGTGAACAGAATTGCAGCATGGATACAACGATTCATTGCAAATACAAGAAACAAGGCCAAACGTGACACCGGATGCCTTACTTTGTGCGAATTAAGCAGTGCAAAAGAACAAATAATAAAATATGTGCAACAAACGGAACTTGCGCAAGAATACAAACAACTTCAAACTACTAAAACTATTTCTACTAAAAGTTACATTTTCAAACTTAAGCCATATCTGGACAACAAAGGCATCATCCGAGTCGGCGGTCGACTGAACCACTCTGTTCTACCTTTCGAGATGAAGAACCCAATCATCCTACCTAAGAGTGGACGACTTACTGAGTTGGTGATTCATCAAGCTCATCTTACGACTTTACACGGAGGAGCCAGATTAACTTTAGCGCACATCCGACAACGGTACTGGATCGTTGGCGGCAACAGAGCGGTAAAAGCTGAACTACGGCGCTGTGTGCGTTGCCACCGCTACAACCCATCGGAGTTAAACCAACTCATGGGAGAACTACCACCACAACGTGTGACACCATCGCGACCGTTCACCCACACAGGAGTTGACTTCACAGGACACGTGGAAGTCAAACTTAACAAAGGAAAGGGAGTGCGGACCTCAAAGGGTTACATATGCATATTCGTGTGCATGGTAACTAAGGCTGTACACATCGAACTCGCATCGGACTTAAGCACCGAAACATTCATAGCAGCCTTCCAGAGAATGTGCTCCAGGCGCGGTACACCAGGTCACGTCTACTCGGACTGTGGTACGAACTTTATCGGCGCATCAAGATTGCTTCAGAAAGAGTTTGAAGACTTCAAGCAAATCTTATCGCCAGACTTCTTCAATAGTATTGCTGACATGGGAGTACAATGGCACTTCAATGCACCCGCTTGGCCAACCGCTGGTGGACTATGGGAAGCAGCGGTCAAGTCAATGAAGTATCACCTTCGTCGGGTGCTAGGAGACCAAAAACTGACGTACGAGGAGTTTACTACCTTGCTTGCGAACATAGAAGCATGCATGAACTCCAGGCCACTTTGCCAGCTTACTGAGGACCCCGAAGAATTCTATAACTATCTGACACCAGGTCACTTTCTAACGGGGGGACCAACAATGTCTCTACCACGAGCAGACTACAATGAAAAACATAACATAGATCTACGCCGACGATGGCAGCTAACTGAACACATGTACCAACAATTTTGGAAGAATTGGTCAAACGACTATCTAACACAACTTCAAAGGCGCAGCAAATGGAACAATCCTAAGAAAAACTTCAACGAGGGGGACATCGTACTAGTCCGGGACAACAATTTGCCGCCAGGAAAATGGGCCATGGGACGGGTGCTGAAATTACACCCTGGAGCCGACGGATACGTTCGAGTGACAACCCTGAAAACACAAACCGGTGTCATCAAACGACCAATTGTGAAACTATCTGCTCTACCCATCGAAACTACTTGCAACAGAGATAGTGAAGAATGTCAGACGGACTTACAAAACGCTGACAAAACTAAAAGACCTACCACAACAAAACAGTCAACGAAAAAATGTCTTACAAACATTTTGATGTGTATTTTCACAATGTTGATATTCGTGAATGGATCATATGGTACGCAACAAAGGTCAGGAATTCAGATTACAAACCTGGAACCCGAGCGGCCGATTTATTATGACACCATAGGCAAAATTGAACTCATTCACGACGAATGGACTTTGCTTACGTACTACAATCTAACTAACTACTGGCAAGGCGTTCAAAACATTGAAAACTACGTCAACGGTGTAAATAGCTTATGCCAGAAAATCCATCAAAGCTATTGCCAAGCTACGACAGATCAACTTTCACACGAGATGGAACTACTCAACTTCTACAATACGATCCTGCTGGCTCCGCACAAGCATTTATCAACACGCAAGAAACGCGGCTTAATCGACGGAGTAGGCATGGTAGCAAACAGCTTATTCGGCGTCTTAGACCAGAGATTTGCTGACAAATATCACCAAGATATTGATGCCATTCAACGCAACGAAAACTATTTACGCGAACTCGCAAAAAACCAAACGTCAATTATGCAACTACAAAACGATGTTTTGAAGAAAAACGATGAAAACATTAAATTACAATGCAAAATGATAGAACGCTTCATGAATGAAACTAAGTCGAATTTGGGCAACATTGAAACAGAAATACAAATAATGATGGCTACAAGCTACTTCAACTCCGCTTCGCTCACAGCATCATTACTATTACGAAATCTTAAAGAAATTCAAACAATGCTCCTAAACACCCTCACGAAGGTCTACAGTGGACACATGGACGTGCACTTGATATCACCAGTCAGCCTAGTCAAACAAATGGAAGACATAGCCGGCAAACTGCCGAGAACTCTGACACTACCGACGACCAACATCAAACAAGATATCAAGGAACTTTACAAACTGCTCTACGTGAAAGCACGAATAACAAAAAACTACTTTATGTTCGAAGTTCTCATTCCGTTGATCTCGGATGAGGACTTCAACTACTACCGGGCTATCGCTATACCCTTTAAAACTGAGGAAAAATTCAAATTGATGCAGTTATCGTCAGAGTACATCGCCGTGAACTTTGAAAAGAAGTCTTACATCTCATTAAAGGATGAAGACTTCAAGCAATGTACCAAAAGACAAAAAGATAACTTTATTTGCAACGCAAACAACATACCAGTGTTCAACTTACAGAACAAGAATGCACCTTGCGAAGCAAAACTACTGGGTCATCGTGTAACTACGTCGCCATGCAACGTCGTGTCATGCGACGAGGCATGGATCAAATTGCAAGAATCAAACAGCTGGCTGGTTGTTTGTTGCGGAAGATGCGAATTACGTACTGTTTGTGATAACGACGTAACTTCGCAAACTATCACATCAGCGGCTATTGTAACTTTGAGTCAAGGATGTGTTCTGCAGTCAAAAGAGCTCACCATCACTTCACACAATCAGTACAACAGCAACCTAAACGTAAACTACGACATGCATGTACCGAACTTGAACTCGTCGATTAATAACATTGTCAACATAACACTACACGGCTCTCAAGACGAACTCTTCACTCTCAAGAAAAACGACTTCACAGTAATCGACAAGAAACTACGGTTCCAACAAGAGAACGAGCCACAACTACCATCCACCATCACACAGCATGATATTCACCAATATGCAATTAGTTACCTTTTACTTACAATTGCTGTCATCACGTGTCTGGGGATCGTCACAAGAAAATACTGCGTACGGCTCAGGAAACGACTTCCGAGGACAACAAATACGAAGCCAAAACATGAAGACATCGAACTTCAGCCAATGGGACCTCGACAGCAGACTGCCAGAGACGAAAACCAGCAGGCGCGCGACCACGTCTGCCACACTCAACCTCAAGGGCATCGAGACAACATTGCCTTTACTTTTGATTAATTGTATACTTACTTTAACATTAAGCCTTAACTTTGTACAGGCGGTTCTTTCTCTCTCTTTACTCATCTTAACTTCTTTAGGGGTTGCCAATATGTACGGTCTCATCGCCGTACATTTTTCTGCTTACGCTGTAACCTACTTTAGACCAGCGATGCGCGTCACGATTGCGCGTTATAAAAATAACCTTATTAACTAATTTAATCGTAGTAAACATACAAGTGTGTGACTATCAACAACTGAGAGAAATAATCGCCTCCGCTCAAGTACTGTAACTTACTCTCAATAAACTTAACTGCATCTTAGTGGAACGCGTTTCTCTTCACTAACTTAACTTACAAACCTTCACGACAAATTACATGTACGGACTTACAACCCGTACAATAACCTTAAACAGTTTTTTCTTCATCATGAAAAGGGGAAGAAAATATATTGTGCCCTTGGAGGAACAAAAAGAAGCGTTTTTACTATGCAAAAAAAAAAACATAATTCTTAACAAATAAAAGTTGTATTTTTCAAAGCAAATAACACATTTTTATAAATTATTGTCACTAAATACGATTGTATGAATTTTTGTCACTAAATACGATATGCACTTCATTTTAATAATATTATACTTAGCTGTAGGCTACCTGTACAATACGATAGATTAATCGCCTGATCAAGCATAACTGCAATGTTAAGTAAGAGTTTTGCTTTATTTTTTTGTCAGGCACTGAAAATATTAATAATCAACACTTTTGTCGATATCTTTATTACCGAGATATTTACAGTATTATCGTTGTAAAACATTGAGAGAAGCAAACGGGAAGTAATTAACGGCCACCGTGAATTTAAATAATTCTATTTATCAGGGGCTCTACGACTCGGTGACCGGCCGTCCTGACATCAGAATGAACGGTCACCCTTAAAATGTTTTTTTCTACTGGAATTCGATGGAAGCAATTGTTTGAGAATAGGAAGCAAATAGAAGCAATAGGGAAGCAATTCGTGGACATAAATTCAACGTTAAATACGCCTGGTGACCGTTCATCCTGACGGACACAAGACCTCGCCTGTCGTGCTTGAGGTCGTGGGTTCAAATCCGGGCAAGTACCAATGTGACTTTTTCAAATTCATATGTACTTTCTAAGTTTATCTTGGACATCACAGGCAACGGTGAAGGAAAACATCGTGATGAAACCTGGACTTATATAGTTAATGTAAGTCAGAAATAGCCATGTCAGAGGCCTGTGGGGTTCCCAGAGGCGGCTTAATTAACTCTGACACCAGAGGTGGCCACACCTCACACGAAAAGAAGAAGAAGAATATAAAAAAAATACTTTCTCAAGTCAGTAGTCTATGTAACGATCAGGGGTTTGTCAATATACTGACTGAGCGACCTTTTGCACAAACGTCACTGCCAGCAGCGTGATTTCCGTTCCGTTTTGTATGCGGATGACCTAGCTTTGGCGGCGCAATCATCTACTTTCACGGGTCGAAAATAAATTAACACTTACACTTATTTGCCCGAATCCATCCAAAACGCAGTCATGCACCTTTCACCTCCGCAACCATCTCGCAAATAGGAAAGTTAAAACTACGTGGCGATGAACTGACGTAGAACACTACAAGATCACTAAGTAGCTAGGCGTTGCACCGATAGAGCCTTTACTTAGGTCGCTATATATGTCTATCTGCTGGCGAATTCGCGTATCCAGTGTTGCACCGATCTGCACACGCAAAGCAAGTCGTCATCACCTTCAACGAGACGGTATCGAATTATATTGGGATAAACCGACTCAGCTTAACAGCTCTACCGTTTGGCTGGTATAGCACCGCCAGTAGTACGATATGCGCGCTGGAGATAAAAGATCAAGAATCTGATTCTCGACCTCCTCGAGAGGACGTCCTTGAGAGGGGATCCTCTACGAACACACAACAGCCCTGGGTAGACTTAAGAGCCGGAAGAGCATTCTACGCTGCACACAGGCCATCTAAGAACAACCACCTACAATGAGAAGGTTGCTGTTGGAAGAACTTCACCCACCACCACCCCACGAACACTTCTTAAACCCCACGAACACCTGCCATCTGGACATGAACTGCAGTGGCCATCACGGAAAGCACTCAATCGCCTAGGCCACAGCCCAGGTAGAATAGAATAGAATACTCTTTATTATGTACACCATATAAGTTACAGAAATTATAGACGAAGAAAATATTACACTGGGTGACACAATGGGCGGCCTTATCAGCAGCAGGTGCGCTACGAAGACAATTTGGTAAAATGGGGTTTTATAGACCTGCCTAAAACCAGTGTGAGTGCGGTGCCCCTTTGCAGACTACAGACACACATGCTGGATTGTCCCAAGTGGCCATACACCTGCTCTTTGGAAGACCTAATGCTCGCCACTGACATCGCCACCTACTGGGCCCACAATATTTAAAGAGTTTTCCATCAACTCGAGAAGAAGAAGACGGTTTGGCTCTATATAAAAATGAAGGGAAAATGAAGCTGAAGTCCGGCTCCGGGCCGGCGGTCCGGCAGGGCTGTGGCCTGGGCCGATCCGGCCCGCAAACTGGACCGACCCGCACATTTTTTTGCTAGATAGGTTAACACGTTGAAAGCCCGCGCCATATAGCAAATGGAGTATTTTCGTTCAGGCCATGGGACTCACCGGTGAGCCCTAATTTACTGAACTATTCGAGCCACGGGAATCACCCATGAGCCGCGTGAGAGGTTCTACGTAAACGCTTCCTACAAGCCACAGATTGAACTTATCAGATAAAACTACCTAGTATGGAAGTGAGCCGCACGGCCCAGCAGCCATAATGATTATAACTAGTGTTGTTCTTATTTTCGTTCCAAAAAATTATGTAAATTATGTGTCCCGTGGGCCGTGACCTCTTAAAAAGGATTATATATTTTCCGTTAGTGGGAGCCAATGGGTCTACGCTACGACCCACTCCGCAAAAGACAAGTGAAGATCTGATTTTAAAGATTTCATAGATTCAGATGAAGACGTAGTTCAACCCACGAGAAGGCGATGCCGCGTTGTATTGTCAGATAGTGAAGATAGCGACGAGATGGTGTTGGCCAGAGAAAGTCAAAGGTTATGAGAGATGTGTTGGTTTTATCAATCAAACCTTCAAACCGGTTTGGAAAGATAAAACAGCGACAGGACAATGTTGTTATGAAACCGCAGATCATAATCGATACAATAAAGCCAAAGGAGTAGTCGACTTATCAAAACAGACGACAGCATGTTCGTCCCCTTTGCGAAAATTTGCTAAGTGGTACAAGAAGCTGGCTGTTGATTTACTACTAGATACTGCGATGGTAAATGCTATGATTCTGTCCAAGTCAGTAAAAAAAATACATACAGATGGTAGATTTTCGAAGATTTATTAGGAAAAATGTTTGCAAAGTTCAACAATAATGTACCTTTATAGAGACCGAAGAGAATGAGACACTCCCTGAAAAGTAAAGAGGGTTTGGCAAGAAAAGTCAGAAGGACATGTTGCCAATGCTATGCAGATAACGTTACAATCATGTGTATCTAACAGATTAAAACAAAGCCGAAAAGGTCTCCATTTATTGTCTCCAAAACTGTTCAACTAACCCTTTGTTTACCTCGTTTTAACAAGATTCATCAAAAATTTAATTATTTTTTTGGAACGAAAATAAGAACAACACCAGAATCATCATAATAACCTTCATAAAACCGGCCAAGTGCAAGTCGGACTCGCGCACGAAGGGTTCCGTACCATTATCACAAAAAACGGCAAAAAAATCACGTTTGTTGTATGGGAGCGCCCCTTTAATATTTATTTTATTCTGTTTTTTAGTATTTGTTGTTATAGCGGCAACAGAAATACATCATCTGTGAAAATTTCGACTGCCTAGCTATCACGGTTCATGAGATATAGCCTGGTGACAGACGGACAGACAGACAGACGGACCGCGAAGTCTTAGTAATAGGGTCCCGTTTTTACCCTTTGGGTACGGAACCCTAAAAACAACAAGTTTTTTATGGATTTGAAAACCACGCAGCCCGGTTCGGCTGCTGCGCGGGCCGGTCCAGTTTGTTTCCCAGGCCACAGCCTGTCCGTGCATATTCTTTTGCTAGATAGTTTAAAACCAGTCGCAGTAAAATACCGCCAGTACGGTCGCTTGTATTGATACGAACATCACACCATGTGACTCAAAACCACGAGTGGTAAACCAGAGTGCGGCTCATTTTTTTTTATTTTTTTTTCTTTTAAAAAAACGTTGCCCCACACTAGGAATTTCTTCCTGTATCGTGGGTGCGTTTACAAACATATAAACTCACATACACAACACCCAGAGCCGGAACATCTATCTGTAGATCATACAAATATTATGCACTATCGCACTAATCAATATAACAAAAATACAAAAATGAAGGCAAAATGGAGCTGGAGTCCGTTTCTGGGTAGCTCCACGGGCCGGCCCAAGGAGGGACCGGCCTACCGGGATAAGTCTCGGTACTCCATGGGGCCAGTCCGACCCTGCCGTCCACTTGTAAAGAAAACAACGTTTTTAACATATTTAATTCATTTATTTATTTATCTCTTAAAATACTCATATTAACAAATTCACACCATTTTAAATACTGGTTCAACAGTTCGAAATCTTACTCACAATATTGGTCCACACATTTTATGATTCTAAACATTTTTATTATATTTTCGTCTTTTACAGTCTTTCTAATTGTACATTACATAAAAATCTGGAAGACTCTTTGGAAATATAAAAAAAAATTGCCTACTACGCTCTGCCGCAGTTGTGTAAAAATATTATCTTTTTAATATTCCATTAATATATTACTGAAATTCCTAAATAAGATCTTTTAAGACAAAATAATCTGAATATCAGTTACAATACAACACAGTCAGCACCATAAAATCTATAAAAATAAAACAAAAGTACTTACATAAATTTTGAACCTTAAGGCGATTACATAAGGTAGAAATTTAAATCTCATTGTACTTTTGATAATAATTTTAACTCCCAAAACTTTTATAAATAACTAGTTTATATTTTATTCTACTTATAGTCATCTCGTTTATATTTACACTTTTCTTAATAAACTATCTAAAACGTCTTTGAGACTCATTATGTACTTAATTGCTAACATTTTAATTGCCTTAGACATTTCACAAGAGTATGATAAATATATATTTTTATAAGGACATGTATATCATGCTTTAAGATCACCTGTTTGTGTCTATAATTAGCACATAAAAGATTTGTAATTTTTGAGGGTAGTCTTACACTTACTTACGTCACAGCTAATAATAATTATGAGGATTTAACAAATAATGGAAATTCTACTGTATGCACATCTCTTTAGGCTCTATTTTCCTTTAATTGGAATAATTAGCGTTACTTTCGATTTCAGTTTTTTTTCGTCAAATAAATAATATCATAATTAAAGGAATAGTTCGTCATCTTAGAACTTGCAAGTTTAAGAATATCGGTCTCTAATTCGTTCAAAACTCGTTGTGTTTTTAACATAATAATATTCGATATCTCAGGACGTCACACGCATATAATATTCGATTAATATCCAATATCACGATTACATATAATATCAAAACTTCACGAGGACATATCACAGGGAACAAAATAATATTATAAGAAAGCTGTACCTAGTCTATGACACTTAAATACAGAATGTAACGGGAAGCTGCAACTATTTTTTAAAATCTGCTTCTGCGCATGTATATGACCAACTTTCTCCGTGAAAGTCATAGTAAATTCTTAAAAAAAAATATTGTATGTTCCATACAAATTTTCAACCGACGAAAAAAAGGAGGGGGGTTCTCAATTCGACATGTATATTTTTTATGTATGACCACGCATAACTTTTTATAGAGTCGTCTGATTTAAAAAAAATGTATTGGAAAGAGTTGGTCCCATTTAAATTTAAAATTTACTTCTAAAGGTAGAAAAACAAACATTATTGATAATTTGTCCCCTGAATTTTTAATTGTAAACCGATTCTGTTGAAATTAAGTAAACTAATAAGCAAAAAAAGAGCCTTTGTAACAAAAAATACCGACGAAATAGCAAAAAAAAACAACCTTTAGCATTTTGAGGCGGCGCCTAATAAACAGTCAACGAAGATCAACCTAGCTACAATCATGCTACGCTATAGGTAATTAATTTGCATGTATGTTTGTTTGGCGCCGCCTGAAAATGCAAGACTAAAAGTATTTTGAATTTTTTGCTTTTCAGTACTTTATTTCATCGGTTTAATTGTTGGTTAAAATGGTTTTTGGTCAGCAGACGACAACTTTGTATGGAAAATGCATTTTTTTTTTTGGGAATTGCCTATTACATCCTTGAAGAAAGTTGTTAATTAACATGGGCTAAAGCAGTTTTTAAAATATGTTCGTACCTTTCCGTTACAACCTGTATACTGCCTTTGAACATGCATTATCTTTACAAATGTCAGCAGGGCTATCTCGAATATGACCACCGTTTATCGGCATTCGTTATATGAACAATACGATTTTGACCACAAAACCGGGCGATAATACTAGGCTGCTGAAGTAACCCCTGGAATACACTTGCTTATTACTGGTACAAAAGTATGCCAACAGCTTATAAGCCATTCCACTCAGAACCCATTGTGACTCAAGCTTGGGTGCAGTAATTTTTCATACTTGTTTACATAGTTAGTAATCTGAATACTAGTATGATAATAGTTTCACGCCAAAGTATCAAAAACTATCTCAGTTATGAGAACTAGCTCAGCTCTTAGTCTAAAACAGGCTTCAGAAGTGGTACATCCGTCTTAGTTACAGGCATGTGTATTAGTGTCCTTTAAGCCCACCAGCAGCCATAACATCGCCAAACCAAAATGTCTTTTATATTTTCCGCTGTCAAAGAACTTTTTCCCAGACTGCTTCAAGCTCAGAACATGTTAACTTTGACGGTAGCAGTGTCCAGGTCCCTCTTCATGCTTTCCAGCTGCTCTATGTCCTGGTCCGAAGTCTCGCACTTCTGCACCACCAAAGAATGATAGAAGTGAATCGCGAACGCCACGAAGACGATTAATACTGTAAAATAAAAAAAATGGGTTAGATGAGGCAGTCAAGAAAGTGGAAGATTATTTTATTTTATTAGTTTTAAGAAGGCTTACAGTCTAATTACAAATAATAATAGGTAACCACAACATATTATCAAGTTGCTAATAACAAGCCTCCACAGAAATATAGCATATCGATTAAATAAAAGCCGAACAGTTACAGTCCAATGTGTACATAAATATGTATGTTATTCCTATTTGTTTACTTACGTTACTAAATATTAGTTAAAGAACCACTAGCCGGTGCATTATTCACAAAAAAATATTTTGCTAAAAACGTCCTTGCTGTGCTTATCTTAGTGCAAAATAAGTCAACATCGTGCTCAGAAGCAAGAAAAGCATTACGCCTATAATTAGTAGTGGTAGAAGGCACATCCAGAAGCCGCATTTTACGTAATCCAATATTGTTAGTGCGAAATTTTAACTTTGTTAGTAGTTCAGGACAGTCATTAGGTGGTAGAAGAGCATTATGGAGAAGAAATTCGGTGTTGGAGAGAGAAAGAAGGCGATCAAATTGATCATGAAACAGGATCAATCTGCCTAGCCTTTTCCTAACAGGATAAGAATTTAATATTATTTGTTAATCACTGTCATGAAATAACTATCATAAAGATGGTGTTCTAAAAGTCTTGAATAATCATGCTTTTTGTCGTTATTAGTAAGTATACATCTTTAAAAATGGAGCAAGGTACAGAATCTGATAAAGTTTTTTATTCTGTGCTAGTAGATTAGCATGCAAATTTTCAGCGCTCACATCAGCATCATACTAAGGTTCTCAAGACCTAAAGCCGTGCGTACAATGGTGTCCCGCAAAGTATTTAGTGATACAAATGAATAAAATTATGAGTTTTAATTCATACCTGATACACAGACCAACAGAGATAGCGGAAGAGACAGAAGGACAACTCACAGAATGACAAGTGGTATCACTGTACCTGGTATAACGATGACAGTGGCGGCGGTCGCGGCTGCGAACGAGTAGTCCCAGAACTTCACCCAGCACAGGATCGCGATCTCCACCAGGAATAGGAAGAGACCTGGAAAACACAGAACACAAAAATGATAAAAAGGTAGGCACAAATAAAATTTATATAGAAAAGAACGAGAACACCAGTTAATCGATCGCCAACGAGAGTAGCTCAAACTGTAAATCAAATTTTATTATCCTCACAAAATGCGAAAATCTTGCTATAGTACAAGGGAACCCATGCACGTGCCTGCTGTAAAAACTGACAGAAGACGTTATGACTCAAGAAAACACTGAAATTCCCTGGGGTGAGCGGAAGGGTCTCTCAGGGTCTTACTGACTATAACCACACCGTGTTCTTCAACTAACTTTGGTTGGGCACTAGATGACGTACGCAGTTTGTCATACTTCATCGGCTAGGTATTGTATTGTAGAAGTATGTAGTGACCTGTCGCTGCCCGCCATAGTCGATGGTCGGTAGCGATGAGTCCTGGGAGGTGGTGGTAGCCTTCTGCGAAACAGTCGACTCGCAGAAGGAGACTGTGGAGAGGTAGAGGGAGATTTCATCCACTCACCCGAACCGCAGCAGACGCGCCAGGCGGAGGGCGGACAACGGCCTCTTCCAGCTCCCCTAAATGGGTCTAGGGGCGACGAACGTCCGTCCGCCCCCCACACACACCCACACATGGTTTTTAGTCAGTAGGAGTCTGACAGACTCGGTCATGGGTCATCCAATGAGGATTTTCCACACCATAACAAAAAAAAAAGTTAGATCACGCCTGTCTTACATATGTTAAGGGTTTCAATTACCTCAGCCTCAAGAAGAACAGAGGCATAACCTCAGTTCCTCATGAGATTGAAGTCATTGAAACCCTTAACGGATCATAGATTACGATTCAAATGTAGAACTATGATCTATGACACTTACCTAAAACAGTACTAAAAGCCCAAGCCAGCTCGATGAATCCCCTCATTCGTTCATGAGGCGAGTCCCTCAGCGCTCTCGCAGGGGACGTAGGCGACTCCATCTTGCTAACAGCGTCGATGTTCGGCAGCAGGTACGTGGATATCATCAGCGCGAAGATGTGCACTGCCACTAGGACCGTTGTGCAGACTGCGAACATCACGAACAGCCATTCGGGGACGTTCGTCGGCTCGTTGATTTGGAGTTCTACCATGGCTACCATAGCGAAACCTGGAAAGAAGAAGGGGTTTTGTTATGGTTGGTTACTTTTTTGTCGTACATGTGTGGCAAAACCACCCAGAATATTTCGATCTTCATACGGGTATTTTATAGAGGAAAATTTTTGTTTGTTTAAACGAGTTTGTAAAAGTTAATTCCGGGAAATAGGTAACTACTAGGGTTGCCAGTTGCCACTCGTAATATATTATATAGTATCGTGCTATATTTTCGTCAATCGTACTATATATTATAGAAAAATAATATAGTACGAAAAATACTATATTTTTATCATTAAATAAGTTTGATTTTAACCCAACTAACTGGCCTAACCAATGCAAAGTTTTTGTTAAAATTTGCTTTAACAACATTTAGATAATCTATTGGATGATTTGAGTTGAATTAATAAATTAAACAATAATGTTAATGATAAGTATTCAGAAATAAGGAAGTAAATTATATTATTTTAAAAGTCAGCTTCCAGTCTAAAAATACTTCTGAAAAATGGCAATTAGTTTTGAGGAGCACAGAAGATACTAATTTACCAAATATGTATATTATAATCATTTTCATTTTTCTCTCCATTTTCGTAAAATTTTTTCCTCCGCTTTTACTATATGGATGTTTTTATTAATTAATACAAAATAGAGAGATTAATTTGAGGAGAGCAGTTGTTTCCTTTGCAGAATTCACTTACGCAATTAGGCTGCAGTTCTAGCTTGTAAAACAAACCGACCCTGACCTATTAATCCAACAATGTGAGCTTAACTTGATACCATAATTATGTTTACATACTTATTTGTGTATGAAACGACTCAGTTAAAGATAACTATCGCCACATTCCGCATCTTATAAATGAGACATTATCCTCTGCTGACCTCTCAACATGCGCTGAATACAAAACAGTTGTAGAAGTCCCTTTTCAAATTCCTTATCTTAATGGAAAACACAGCTTGCCATAAGGAAAAACATAAGTCACCGTTTCCTTTCCAACTTTAATTGTGTGGCATCTTACAAGTATGTAGATAGATAACTCAGCAGAAATACTGGGTAAGTTCATGTTCTAATTTATTTTACCTAACCTACTTCCAGGCGTGGATACAGGGGGGAGGGCAACGGAGGCATTTGCTTCTCTCTGGGCCTCGATTAAACTAGTAGTATAAATGGTCAACAGAAAATTTATCTCCGATGCAGAGCGCTAAAATTTTCGAGCTCGCTACGCTCGCTCTCTCAACAAAACTTGTCTACATTCTGATACTTTTGAAGAATGGTCAAAACCTGAGCTATATCTATCAATGAAGGACTCAAATTTTCAAGCTGCTTTGCTCACTAGCTCTTAACCAAAATGGTTTTTAAATTTGCTTTTGATCATTTAATACGATCCGAAAAGCAGAAACAGTATTTTTTACAATGACACCCGCCCCTAGAGAGCCATTTGCCATTTCCCCCTCTAAGCGAAATCTGGAGCTGCGCCTGCCTAACTCAATCATCTTCCTGCCCTTGTCCAATGTTGCTTGGGTTTGGCGCAAAACATTTTGTTCTTCTATAATCTATTACTTCCTGTCAACCGTCACGCTACCGCTGGTACCCTAATACCACCCTAGACATGATCTAACTTACCAAACCTCGTAAAAAACATTATAATTCTCAATTACCTGACAGCAGTTCCGAGGTGGTGGCAGTGGCTTTCAATTTGGCACGCGACATGTGAAGTCTTCGCCACGAGAGTCCCTCGGGGCCGCTCGGTATCTCCTCGTTCCAGCCGGGAGATACGGGCATTGTGAGGGCTACCTCACTTACACTCTGGAAGTAGGGAAGTGAGAAGTTAGTATGCAGCTGTTACCTACTTGGCTTATTTGTATATTAGATGGTTTTGGAAGAAAATGCCTAATTCTTATTGCCACATCATCTTGCCGCCCTTAACCCAATATTTAATTGAGGATTTGCTGGGGACCCTTTATTAACCCTTAGTCTATACCTTCCAGTATTTAGCCATGCACGAAGTCACAACAGGAAAAATAAAATGGCGTTGATTTTCTCGAAATCACCAACCACGTCGTAGTTTTTAAAACGTTTGCACAGCTGCCGTGAACTTGAGTTAATTTCAAATCATGTTAATTTAGCAATTGTGTGAAATCAAAATTAATGGACACACGCGTCTCTTTTTCTGATAAAAAAATTACGTAAATAAAACATCGACGTTATTAATTATGATCAATATTTTCGAATTCAAGGAGAACTATTCAATGAAAGTTTGAAATTTGACGACACTGAGGTAGGAACATGATCAGATAGCATTTTTTTTAAACTATATACAATTTTGTAGTAAACATTCTGGCCTCGAGTAAACAGAACTATCTTCCTTTTTGTATATGCCAACCTATCCTCGTGTGTAATCCGAGCATTACTTTCAAAACTCACCACGCCCTTGACTGCCTATGACTGGTCTGCTATACCCTATGATTCTCTGTAATAGGTTGTGTACTTCTCAACTTACTTTAATAGACTGATTACATTGACAGTGACCCTGCAAATAGCCAGGGCTCAGCAGCACTGTGGCAGCAGACTTGTTCGACACCATCCCGTTGGGGGTCACACTACCGTTGGGAGTGGTCCCGCCCTTAGAGCACACGTATTCTAAGCTGTGTGGCGGAGTCACCGATATCGTGGGACTGTCTGTCACGCTGACTTTGAATCTGGAAACAAATTAGAGTATAAAATGAAAAGTGTTATTGGATCAGAACTATAGATACGTTTACAGACTTATTTATAAAAACTTTTTTTAATATCTGGTATTTCAATAATAATTCTGCTAGTCTGTAATAGGACCGCTTGCGCAACCCTAAGTTATTTTACTATCTCGCAGTTAGTAGCTAACACGGATTCAATATGGATGCAATATTTTTAATTTAACCTGATTTGTTGCTAAAAATGCTATTTTTTTAGCAACAAACTCTTAGTTAAGTTTTAGCCACAACTGGGCCTAATAATATCTGGTTTCTAAATTAAGAATTTGACGTTGAGTATTTATTGTCAAATCTACTTTATCCAGAAAACCTGCTAAATTATGGTACTAAAGCAGGATTTGACATGTTCTTAAAAACAGGCATTTAGTCATAAATGAAAATTTTAAAGTTTTTATAAATAAGGTCGTAAGTGTTTTGTTTTGTTAGTGTCACAAATAGGTTAGTCATTTGAATGTGCGTCAATGGTTTAGAAGTGTTTGGTTGCAGTACAATGACGTGCTCGACAAACAGACATGTTGCGATGAGGCAGTGCACAGTGCGGTTTAAGTGCGGCTTCTGACTCCGTATAGTTTAGAAAACGATATTCAGACTACTGGTACTAGTACCCTATACCTTTTTTTTTGCGTAGAGAAATGCTCATGCATACTGCACTACCACAAGGAGATAGTGCATTATGTGGGACTCTAACCCACTAAAACTCCACGATGTACTCCTGTGCCGCTTATGGCGGGAACACGGTCACGCGTTAGCACTCACCGCGAACCCGCCGCGGCTGTCCGTCACCGGACCCTCCTCTGGGGAGTACCCCCCATCACCGGCGCACCAGAACACACTGTACGCCGTGACCACCGTATCCTATGCCTAGGTAACCGTTACTTCTGAAAATGGGGGGTTATTATTTAGGTAATGTAGCCGACAATACGGCTGTGTTAGGTACCTAGACAAATAATTACCCCTCATTAAGCTCAGGAAGTGGTTAATGTCCGTGATATGGGGGCAGAGCGGTGTGCGGGTATATTGTTTGTGAAAACGATTTTCAAATGAACATAGTGATCTATGCCTAGAAAAGGTTGTCTTGAAAAGATCGCTTTTAGCGATAAGGCCGCCCATTGTGTCACCCAGTGTAATGTTTTCTTCGTCTATACTTTCTGTAACTTATATGGTGTACATAATAAAGAGTATTCTATTCTATTCTATCCCTTGCATCTGATCTTTTTTTAGGGATCCGTACCCAAAGGGTCCAAACGGAACCCCGTTGCTGTCTCTCACGTGTCCGTCTGTCTGTCCGTCTATCCGTCGTAAGTCACACGGGTTTTACGGCAAAACGGTAGGAGCTACAGTCTTCTAATTTTCACAGTATAAGCATTTGTTGACCCAATGCCATGCAAATTGTCAATAATATTTTTTTTATATTTTTAAGTGGAGCTCCCATACAGCTAAAGAGGTGTGGTATTTACAGGCGTTATTTACAGGTCGTTGAGTAGATAAATACTATATTTATTGATTTAAAAAATATTGGAAAATAAAGGAATGAGAAGCCACCAGTCGGGTTTTTTTTCACAAAAAAATTTTTTAACATCACATTGACCTTGAAATTTGTTTGATAATGTTTATTATTACTTATATTTAACTAACATATACCAATATATTGATAAATCAGATTTTCTTTGAAATTCCCTTAATTTTTCCTATTACAACCAATTTAATTTTGCGGATTACTTCGGAACCCTAAATGTGTGAAGTCCGACACGCACTTGGCCGAATTTTTAAATTAATGTACTTTACTACCTGGATAATTATAATGTCCTCTTAAAACCTACGCTAAACTATGTTCAGATCTTCTCCAAAGTCTAACCGGAGCTGAATTCTAGTATTTTTAACCCCCGCGGCCCCGACGGAAAAAGAGTGGTGTTATAAGTTTGGCATGTGTACCTGTGTGTTTATGTATTTGTGTACCTGTCTGTGGATTCATAGCTCCTAAACGGTTGAACCGATTTTATTTTAGTTTGAAAGGTGACTTTATAGAGAGTGTTCTTTAGCTATGTTTGATGAAAACCGATGGAATAATATATCAGGGTGAACTGTTCCCACCTGCGTGCCCCTTGTGTGATGTTATGTTATGAAATGGTGTTAACACAAAACATACATGCGATTGCAGCTATCCCGAGTGATTTGCCGTCATTTATTGAAGAGTTCCGATGTATATCTCCGAAGTTCTTTATCAGATTTTTATGAAAATTATATGGTACCACATGACAAGCACCCGCTTGCCACCAAGAATCATCAAAATCGGTTCACCCAGTAAAAAGTTCTGAGCTAACAAACATAAAAAAAATTACAGTCGAATTGATAACCTCCTCCTTTTTTAACCGACTTACCAAAAAGGAGGAGGTTCTATGTTCGACATCACGACCGATATTGAAAATTCTTTTTTTGTTTGAAAAAGTATGTTTCGAAATTGGTCCCATTTTAGTTTGGTGAAGATCTGATGAAGAACTTCGACGATATACAACAGAACTCTTCAATAAATTACGGCAAATCTCACGGGATTGCTGCAATCGCATGTCTGTTTATTGTTTATACCATTTTATAACATAACATCACGCTAGTACGCTCTTAAGGGGTACGCAGATCTCTCATTTCACCGGTTATGTTTAAGTTTCATGATATTCGGGTAATCTATTCTGGCGTTATAGGTACCTTACTAAACAACTTGCCTATTATGTAGGTACAACTAAAAACTCAAAAATAAAAAGCTTTTTTACAAAAAAATACTACCGACTTCCAAATAAAAATACTACAGAGTGAAAAATAACTTTATTTTTTTAAGTCGGTGTCCATAACGCAAAAAATTGGTACCTACCTACAAACGACACCGACTTCCAAAAATAAAGTTAATTTTCACTTTGTAGTTTTTTTATTTGGAAGTCGGTAGTATTTTTTTGTAAAAAATCTTTTTATGGTTAGAAAGATACAGATTTAGATAACAATGTAGTTGTTAAAACATTTCTAAACTTTGAGTTCAATATACACAGTTACCTACATAAGGAGAACAACCGGAATTCTGTTGTGAGTCAAGAGTCAAGGACCAGCTGCGAATTTTGCATTTCAAGCCAAAAACGAGTTTCAGAAGTTAACGAGTAGGTACCTAAACCTTAAAACGACCACATAACTTGTTTAATTGAGAGGTTTATGGCCAAACAAGGAAAAATAATACATTCTATTATAATAATAATGTAAGTTTATATGGCTCATGAGCTGTTCACCAGATTCTCAACTCACCAGATTCTCAATTAACCAGATTCGCAACTCAACAGATAATGTACTATCCAACACATAAATTATGTACTTCTATTTCACTGATACAAAATTCCATAACAAAACAAGATGTTCGAAATAAAAAGATTGGCCATTTTAGGCTGAACCACAGATAATAATACTAGCATATGTATTATATAGCTGCACTATTTCTTTAACCTACTGATAATTTTTTAGTAAAGAAATTGTTATCAGTTTTGTTTTAAAATAATTATAAATAAAATTAATCAGCAACAAGCTTTTTTCTCGCTTTCTTTCCAATAAACCGTTTCATTTGATACCCATATCATGGCAGTGCACAAAAAACAACTAGACCGCCATCTTGGGCCGTCCGCCATATTAGATTTAGAATGACGTCACTTAGCTAAACATGCATTGTCATCAAAACTAAACGTGTATGCAAAATTTAATCTTAATCGGTGGAGTATAAACTGCTTTAAAATTCATTTGCAAGATTTGACCCGAACACACATAGGTACATACATTACAAGTTAATTAAAAGCTTGTAAAAATAGGTATCTACTTATCTATGTTTGTTTGGATACGCCGTCTCCGGTGAAAAATCGAGTTCTTGTAAAAAAATTAACTTATTCAAAGTCAAGTTTGCAAAATTAGTTTTTCTTAGATATCTCGTTTCATGGAAACTATATATTTAATTCCAATGAGCTTATCACAGTCTGTAGCAAGGGTTCTTTATTCACCGGAAAAGGAATCCTAAATTTAAATTTATCTGACGAGCCATTTTCTTTTTAACGCCCTACGGAAAAAGGAACGGAGGGTTTGACGTGTGTTGCTGTGTATCTGTATATTTGCGTGTCTCTCTGTGGTATCATAGCGTCCAGAGAGGTGAACCGATTTTGATTTAGTTTTTTTTTGTTTGAAAGATGATTTTGTCGAGAGTATAAAATCGGTTCAGCCGTTCAAAAGTTATGGGCGTTTTACTGTTTGAATCGGGGTGTTTTCGCAAGATATCGTGTCATAATTACGTGTTCAATAGATTGTCGATCGAAGCGTATCTACTATGTACTAGATAAATTATGTAGCATGAAATAAAAATGTGACGCAGGTTTTTTTAAATTTTGAAATTTTACTTGTGTTTCGACTGGATGGATCAAAAGTTCTTCGTTACGCATCGGACACAAAACCTAAATACTTTTTGAATACTCCTAAATTTGACTAGTTTTTTGTGGACTGACCATTATATAACAACGGAAAAGATTACCTTAAAGACGTCACTAGATCTAATGGCAGTAATAATGTTCCAAACTATATATATTTTAACTGCCGATTTACGACTGTTATTGCGAACTTTTTTGCGAATTATAAACGTTAGTAGAAGATGTCATTTACTTGTGTTAAACTACCGTCTCTTGCTATAAAAATAAATAAAAACTTGCGCTTTGAGTTTTTTTTTAATGGGAACTTGTATTGAATCTATGGTTTGTTTCAAAATATTTCTATTATCGATTTAAGGGTTAAAATGTTTGAAACAACCAGTATTTCAGAAAAACTTAGGTAGGTACCTAATTGAATATTTTCGATTCAAAATAACAATTTATTAATTTAGATAAATATGTACTTAACGGACTTCACGAATGCACAGAATTATGTAGGCAGGTGTAACTATGTAGGTAGGTACCTATACCACATCATAAAGTCACAAATTAAGGTTACACTAGTCAACGGCACGAACTATTTGGCGGCGGAGTTAAAATATTTGCTATCTCATCCGACATCGCGCAGGAAAGAGATAGACGCTGTGATGAGCAGTAAGAAGCTAGATCGTGTTCGTATACACACTCATAACGCTGTGTGATGCACACATGCGCAATTTCATTGCAGAGCGCCGACAGCGCGGCGGTGTATGTGCAAAGATTACTATAATATACTTGTGTGTGGTTGCGGTGGCGCGTATGCAATTCATTGACAACATAAACATAAAAAAATAGATGTTAGAACTTTGGATTATTACTGTGTGTAACGTAATTAGAAGGCACTCAATTTACTTGTTGTTATGCACCTATATTTACCCGCGACTTTGCCAACTTGACAATAAGATCTTTTGCGAAAATGTGAATTTACATAGATATTGTTATTATCGACAAGTAATGTTAGATTTGACTTTTTAATTATTTTTGGCGGCGGCGACGACAGAGCAGCGCGAGCCGCTTGCGCGCTTATTGAACCTTATGCCCTTAGTTATAAGAATGAAAAGTGTTCGAGCGTCAAGTCGGTAGATTTTACGTTGGCAGAGCGGGCGCCAGGGCTTCGCTGACTGTAGGTATCGTACCAGCGCGTGCGGAAAGCTAGGCTCTATGCGCACGGGTGTAGGTCATGTCTTTATGTTTTTGTATTTTATTGCAGGTTGTGCAAATATTACAATGTGTGTTAAATAGGTATTTACTTACCTTAGCTAGTTAGCTATAACCTACAGGCGCCTCCCCGTAAGTAGGTATTTCATACCAGCCAGAGTCAGGATAACTGCTTTTTCGATAGCGCCACTTTGATGTGAGACTTGTTTTCTAGGTAATTAGGTTCATCAAATAAAAAATAATGTTATTTTGTAAATTGTTTATTGATTGTTTGTTTACAATAGCAGTTTGAAATATTCTCTTTGTTATCACAATACAATATAATAGCTTCGGGTGGCTGAGCCGAGCTTGTGAGTGTCGGCGCGCATAGTAGGTATACAAATTATAAACCGGCCAAGAAGGGTTCCGTACCATTATCGCAAAAAAACATCACGTTTGTTGTATGGGAGCCCCACTTATATATTAATTTTGTTCTGTTTTTAATATTTGTTGTTATAAAGAAATACATCATTTGTGAAAATTTCACCGGTTTAGCTATCACGGTTTATGAGATACAGCCTGGTGACAGACAGACGGACCGCGAAGTCTCAGTAATAGGGTCCCGTTTTTACCCTTCGGGTACGGAACCCTAAAAAGAATCATCAAAATCGGTTCACATTAAAAAAGTATTGAGGTAAGTAACAAAAAAAAAACAGTCAAATTGAGAACCTCCTCCTTTTTGAAGTCGGTTAAAAAATAGCTTCCTTTTGTGTTTGTCCGCCGCTGAAGCCGAGTCGATATCGATATAACAGATATGTACCTACATAATAATGAACTTTCGATATAAGTAGGCACGACTATCGAAAATCTTAAAATACCTAATCTAATTGGAATCTAATATCCTAATATATACAACAGAACTCTTCAATATACAACGGCAAATCTCTCGGGATAGCTGCGATCGCAAAACTGTTTATTGGTTAGGCCTTTTGATAACATAACGTCAAGCCGGTACGCTCTAAAGGGGTACGCAGATTTGTACAGTTCACCCTGAAAGTTACACTCTCATTGCACCGGTTATGTTAGTTTTATGTTAGGTATTCAGGTAATCTATTCAGGCATAAATTTGGGCATTTTAGGCTCAGATTTTCTCTAATCTGAGATTATAGGTATTATTGAACTTGATCTTTATGTACCACAACTAAAAAAAAAAAAATAACGAAGAAACAAAAACAAGAACACCGACTTCCGAAATTAGTTATTTTTCACTTTGTAGTGTTTTTATTTGGAAGTCGGTAGTATTTTTAAAAAAGATTTTCTAATTATAGATAAAGATCGGCAGTTTGTAATTTTAAAATTTTATAAATGCGCGTGAAACATTAGAATTACAAGTCTGTGTTTATTTAGGTATAAAAGTCATGTCAAGCGCCCTCATGAATTGTACAAACTAAATTCGATAAAAGATTCAACTTACCCATTGTTACTTGAATTGCTGAAGAAGAAGATCACTTCACTGACGCAACAAGTTCAAATTCAAACGCCATGTAAATCAGTATGAAATCCCACGAACGCCAGGGTCAGTAAAATTTCGGACCAATTCAAAATAATCAACACAACACATAAAGGAATATCGGAATCCAAAGTTCAAGCCAGGGGTCAATGTTATAAAATATTATACGAATACGTTATCGTCGATATCACAATATCAATAACATACACCGCACGCGCGTAATTACGGTGACGTATATATTATGCAGCAGACGATTGAGGCCCCTCTGGGGCAGCGGGGCGCGGGCGCCGGGCGGTAGCTAAACTAGTGAGCGTGTGTGTGTGTAGGTGTAAATGCGCCGCACGCGCACCCCTCCGCCCCACTGACCGGGGAGGAAATTTGTAGCGAGATGGATGATGATTTAGAACGAAAACGAGCGCGCTAAATTTTATAAATAGACCTTTGGGAGTCTGGATATCATGAAAAAACCACTGAATGTATCTATTCAAAATAAAATTATTTGCATTGTTGAACAAATAATCTATCCCTGTATGGAGGCCGTTTTTCAATTTTCTTTCTTCTTATGGTACTTATTTGCGCCCAAAGATGCGTTAAAATTGGTGTTGAAATATGGAACTTTCGAAGCTCATAACTTTCATGCAAATTTTTTTTTGTACTTTTTGCTTCCATACAGGACTTGATAATGATGAGACAAATTGATATAATTTTTTATTTTGAACGTACATCGTCAAACAGTGGAGTAAAACCCAAACTACGTTTGTATGGAAGAATTTTGGACTAGTGCAACCTTAAAAGAATTAGCCTTCATTTGGCCTACTGAATTTTGTCTTACATAAAAAATCCTGGGATCCTAGGTAAAATATAAGGTGAGTGCTAAGAGCTGGTGCCTTCTTCGAAACCAAGGAATGAAGCCGACAACAGAAGCTGTTAAGTTGTAATAAACTCACAAAATGACTATTTATAAGCTTACTTAGCTTGCCTGTGCTGCTAGTATTCACATATTACCTCCCAATTACGCCTGCCTACTTATAAAGAAAGCAAATTTAATCACAACACAACAAATAAACACAGATTGAAACATTCCCCCACAAAAGTTAGTCATCACATCACAAAGCCTAAAAACTGTAAATCCTTACTTTGGATAGTCATAGCTGGGCGGCTTCGCAATGAATGGGTAGGAGTCAGTGAGGCCCAGGCTCTTGGGCCTGGGTTCGTGCTTGAGGCGGTAGGTTCTGTGAGAGCGCTCGTAGATGTGGTCTGAGGTGTGGTACCTTTGCAAGGTGCGTGGGCGCGCCTTGCCGGACGGCGGGGTCTGGGTGCATTGGTCCACTCGGGCCGCCTCCTCAACGCTCGTTACGAAGCTTGCTTCTGATATCTGGAAATGGAAATGTGTTGTTAGATACCGTGTTCATATAAGAATAATGTGGATCGATGATCTAGGGCTCTAGATAAAATTACCACTGTGTCTGAGCCCTCTGGCGAAGGTCGCGGCAATACGGATGTTTCTTGGGTAGAAAAATGATAATTCTATTTAGTCCGTCAGTGAGGTTATCAAATAATATTGGACACGTATTTTTGGCTTTACCAAATCAATAAAAAAATATAAAGTTAAAGCGCATCAGAGATCAGGAGTGGGGGCTTGTGACGTCACTAAGGCAGTACAAAGTGTACTAGCGGCGGTGACATTTCACGATATTTCAACGCATTATATCGGCGTCATTTTATGATATGTCATCAGAAAAAATACGTGTCCAATATTTTTAATAATCTGCCTGACGGACAAAAAACAAATTTTCAGTAAACTACCCTAATTTACGGCTGATCGTTGCGTTGCCGATGCTAAGATGTAACTTTGGGCAGCAGATTTTCTGCTCATTGACAGGGTCAAGGGTAAGAACCGAAACTGGCTCTGGTAGCCTTATTTCCAATATATGGATCATCGAAGGGACGACTGTTTCATTTGTGAAATAAGATCTTTTTGGATTTGTCGGACATTGTACAGTAGGGGTAGGTAGTATAAAGATGAGTTTGAATAAACTTCGATGTATTTGAGTGATCTTTTTACCCGACTGCCGAAGGAGGGTAATGTGTTTATCAGTCTATGTATGTATGTATGTAATTATACAATAAATCACAAAATCAGCAATCGAGTTCATGAACCCATGAAATAATAATAACCAGCCATGTAACTTACTTTACTACTGTTATTCACCTATTACAAAAATAATCAAACATTGCCGTCAAAAGATCAAATTGAATGATAAATGTCGTCCGTTTACTGATGACGTCACGATCAACTAAACTGAAGTTAAACGTTGCAAACGCATCACCAACGAGCCGTGACACGGCTGTGGGAAAACGATGGAAAACTGTAATTTCACTGATTGTGCCAAGCTTAGCTGGTGATTATCGAGTGACAATGACATTGGATCGAGTGCTTGCGTCGATAGATGACTAGAGCTAGATGGCGCTTTTATATTTTGAAAACTGTGTAGTTTTGGGCATCACCATTCTGCCTTTGTCCTACAAAAGTTTTGCTAAATATTTTTTTGTTTCTGGCGCCAGTTCGAAACTGCCTCTAATAAGCTTTTCTTGCGTGTATAAGAAACTAGCTGTTCCCCGCGGCTTTGCTCCCGTGGGCCACCCCCCAGGACCAGTTTTCGGGATTAAAAAATAGCCTATTAGGTTACTCAGGAATAACGTAGCTTTCTATTGGTGAAATAATTTTTTAAATCGGTGCAGTAGGTTCGGATCCTATTCGGAACAAACTAACAAACAAAAAACCTTTCCTCTTTATAATATTAGTATAGATTAGTAATTAGTATTAGTATATTAGTATAGGTAGTATAGATAAATAGGTAACTATGTAGGTACATATAATAGAGAGAGTTTTAATCAATTCTAGTCACTCGAAAATTATTTAGCTCGTGTAGGCGTCTATATTTATAAACCACTAGCGGACGCCTCGCGGTTTCACGCGCGTAGTTCCCGTCTCCGTGGGAATACAGAGATAAAAAGTAGCCTAATGTCACCCGAGGATAGTGTAGCTTCCCAACGGTGAAATAATTTTTGATATCGGTCCAGTAGTTTTTAAGTTTATTCGTGACATACAAAAATACAAATCTTTCCTCTTTATACTATAAGTATAGATTATTTTGATTATGTAGTATCTGAGATAAAATATTTATATATCGTTGTTTTCGTTGTAAGAGTATCGGTAAAAGTATGTCCAAGTAAATAGCCCTCATTTAGGTACCTTGAGTTTATATGAAAGCACGTAGTTACCTAGTACCTTTATAAAACTACGTATATCTCGGAAACTATATGCCAAGAACTGGATCCTTTTTGCTTGGACGCGACACATAAATAATTGCTAATTACTTAGGTATTTAACGTTTACTTTATGATCTGTTTTCTACGTATATTTTAATAGTTTTCTCAATGTTGTTGTTCGTTATCTATTGTCTGTTGTTTTCTTTGCTTTGTCATATCATATCCTATCTTATATCCTAAACGAACAATATTTGTATACTTATACCTTTATATAATCACGTTCTCGAAAACAGCTCTAATAATTTCGATAAAATTTGTAATAGAGGGGTATTCGGGGGCGAAAAATCGATTTAGCTTGGTCTCATTTTTGGGACAGTTTGTTTGCTTCATATTTTTACACTAAAAGAAATTGCCAGCGCAATGTGTTTCGTTATTTCGCCGCCGCTACTGCGCTGCTCGACTGAATAGCCTAATGATAAACGAGTTGGCCCACTACGCCAAAGGTTGCGGGTTCGAGTTCCAGCTATGTTTAGGAATTTTATTTGTTTGCCTTTTTTTATTTTAAATAATATTTTTTTTTTTTTTTTTTTTTTTTTGCTTTTGGTTTTTTAAATGTCTTCTCATTCTTAAAAGTATTTTTTTGCTCTATTTTTATCCGAGCAGAGCTCGGTGTCCCGTGTAATTTTGATGGCAAACTTTGTTTTGCCATATACCCTACCTACCCTACCCTTCCTACCCTACCCTACCTACCCTACCCTACCTATGTAGGTAAGGGACCAATTTCTTTTTTATTTTATTTTCCTTAGTACCTTCTCCTAGCAATAACAAACACAACAAAAAAAGAATAAGCGAAATCGGTCCAGCCGTTTAGGTGTGATGCCGTGACCAAGGGAAATAGGGATTCATTTTTATATATATAGAAGATTACTTTAGTACGTGAATAAATTTTTTTGAGAGATATGTTGCTATCTTAATTAGTCACCTACATAGGTACATCATGTCGTGAATACAACTGTTCAAATATTAAGAAAACTATAAAAAGACGACACTTAACCGACTTATTTACAATATGCTTCAGGGGATTACCTACATTTTTATTTTCAGGTTAGCCGAAACAGTACCTACCTAGGTACGTTATACGGTATACCTGCAGTAGAAAAAATATTGATAGATTGGATTGAGCCCCAAAGAGGGCCAAGTACACCTAAGAACCTCAATGAAGTCTGCTTGTAAACAATTTCAGCTCACGACTGACACACATAGGTGATTCATACATTCCGCGGTCCGCCATAATGCACGAGTAAGTTATGAAATTAAATCATTATTATTATTTCTTCATCTGATAACGTGAGGTTACACGAACGAGGAGCGAGCGCACAAAGGAGACAATTATAGTGCGCGTGCACATGAGCGGAGTGCTGCTTCGAAATGTGGCACTAGTAAGTACTTGCTAGAGTCACGGAAAATGTAACCAAATGATAGATTTGCGGCGGAAGGACAAGGTTTTATATCAGATTCACTTAATACACACAAGCTTACCAAAATTTTGGTTAAGTCATCCCTGACGTCTTAATGTCGAATATGCTAATCGTGACAATAAACAATTTTGTATATTTGTATTTTTTTTGTGTATTTAACTAAGGATGGACCGGGCTCGATAATATCGAACATAATAAGAAAGCAAAAGGTCTGAATACAACATTTCTTTAGCTAGGTAACTACGTAAGTTTTCAGGGAAAAGTCGAAGATTAACTTTGAGTTGTTCAATGAGCTTTTCGTATAAATGTCTCAATATTAAATATATTGTGCTTAAGACACTTACAGCTGTTCCGGTTTACCGAACCAAATACGCGCTCGTGTCGCATTAACATTTTTTCCATACAAAACTTATCGCTGGCGACACGATAGCTGTCGCTATAGGCAATTTTCCTCGATGTTCACGCTAGGAATACTTCAGCGATACGTGCCCCCGCATAATGCGTTGTACCAGTATTGAACATGAACTAATATTACCCTTTGTTGACTGCATATTTACGGCTGTTTCATACATTTCCGTAATGTGTTCAGAAAACAAATGAAAAAAGTTAATTCAAAAAATCAAATACCCGACCGCGAATCATGCTGTGCAGACGGAGGATTCATATTCGCGAGCTGGCTTACAAAAACCATATGTATCCTCCGACTGCACAGCATGATTTTCGCCTTTTTAGTTCGCTTCTTAAGCAGTCAGTCGGGTTTTTTAATGTTTTGAATTAACTTTTTAGTAAACTTTTTTTTGAATGAGGTACATATAAACATACAAATGTTATATATTTTATAAATCACCTAATAAACCTTTTATTTTGATACCCCACACGATGGGTTCGGAAACAAAAAAAAAACATTTGGATTCCACAATATGGCGCCCAAAATCCGGCATTTTTCTATTTTCCAATTTTAATGTAGCCAGTGACACTCGCAAGGTTAAATCGAATCGATTGAGGTAAGAATCATCAAAATCGGCCAACGCGTTTAGCCACATAGGAACAAACATACATACATCACAGACCGATAAACACATTAGCCTGCTTCGGCAGTCGGGTAAAAAGAGACCAGCGCTTAATACAATTGTATGAGGTTTTTGATAAGGAAAAAATTAAGTATGAAATATTATGAGGCGGGCAATGACATAATAAGTCAAAGACAGACTTTACTACATCCTCTCCAAATCAGACATCAACGTGATGTACAATCGAAACCTCATGGTATCATGTCATATACTAGCTAGTAATTAACATGTGTTGCGCTCGCGCCGATCCACAATATGGCGGCGATATCTAGGTAGTAAATAATAATTATTCCTTCGACACGTCTGAACACGGTGCAAAATTGTACGGTAACTTTGGTAATTAGTTGTAGTATCGTAGTATTTTTAATGACAGAAGGAGTAGTCACGCAATGTCTCGAAGACTAAGGTCTTGTGTATAATGCACTCGAGCTGGTAAGGATAAAAATCTTGAGGATATCGGCATATGACATCCACCAACCCGCACTGGACCCGTGTCGTGGATTAAAAAAAAGAGGTGTCTTGTGGACTCCCGGTTGGAACGGAGTCAGTCTTTCAGTTTCGTAAAATATGCCGAAACTGAAATAACAACATCAGAGCTGATGCTCAATGTAACAATAGCAGCTGCTAGCGTAGGTAGGTATTGTATGCATTTAGTTAGCGCGCGCTCGTACGTCTTCGGTTTTCTTCGTGCGCCTCCGGCTCTCTCCTCAGCGTCTCTCTTTTATACGGAGCAATTTTTTTTTTCTTTTAGTAAAAAAATTATTTAAACGTTAAAATTACAAATACTTTTGTTATAGTCAAAATTGACGGCAAGCTGCATCGTTTGAAAAAAGTTTTAATTTCCTAGGTGATCGGGTAGTGCCTCAAAATTCACTGCAAAAAGGTGTCGCTTTTTGTTGTCGTTTTTCTCGTTGTTACACTTTTTTCGGTCTAGCCCCTTAGCTCTCAAACAAATCAGAACTAAAGCGTTATGGAACTCCGTTCCAAAAACCTCGCCTTTGTGCCAGCAGTGAGATAAAAGTTTATATATCAATATACATTGTTGAGGAAATATAAAAATGTTCGCAAAAGTTTTGCCTTCTGAAAACTACAGCTGCGAACTTTTGGCCAAAGATCATAAAATAGGTTTAACATAAAACATTTGTTGGTGAAGGACAGCAGATGGGGTATTTCATAGTGTCAAATAAAACCGATGTAAGGCTTAGATAGATTTTATATTGCCAAAGTAAACAGTTTCCGTAAATGATGGTAATAAAACATGTAGTGACGATGTTTTTCAGTTTTCAGTAGAATAATTTTCATGAAAAGGGGATTTTCTGTGACTCAGACCACACTGTGGGAAGAGGTATTTTTTACCCGACTGCCGAAGGAGGGTAATGTGTTTATCAGTCTATGTATGTATGTATGTAAGTATGTATGTATGTATGTATGTATGTATGTATGTATGCATGTATGTATGTATGTATGTTTGTTCCTATGTGGCGTTCCAGAGACCTAACGCGTTGGCCGATTTTGATGATTCATACGTCAATCGATTCGTCTTAACCTTGCGAGTGTCATAGGCTACATTAAAATTGGAAAATAGGAAAATGGCGGCTTTTGGGCGCCATATTGTGGGGGGCCAATTTTATTTTTTCTTCCAAACCCATCGTGTGGGGTATCAAAATAAAGGGTTTCAAGAGGTGATTTCAAAAATATATATCACTTATATATTTAAATGTACCTAATTCGAAAAAAAAATTAACTAAAAAGTTATAAATAAAAAAATTAATTTAAAAAATCAAAATACCCGACTGCTTAAAAAGCGAACTAAAAAGACGTAAACAAGAAGAAAATCATGCTGTGCAGTCGGAGGATACATCTGGTTTTGGTCAGCCAGCTCGCGAATATGTATCCTCCGACTGCACAGCATGATTTTCTTCTTGTTTACGTCTTTTTAGTTCGCTTTTTAAGCAGTCGGGTATTTTGATTTTTTAAATTAATTTTTTTTTATCTTTTGCAATCTTTTTCTTTTCGTGTCGATTTATACAATTTTGTCTAACTAGTATAAGGCTACCTGTAAAACTCTGTATTTTGCCACCTTCAGATCTTGGAAGGTTAAGCTGGTAAGGCATAGTTGGCAGAAAGAATATGGGGTAAATCCTTCGATTATTCACATCACTTCACATCATCAGCCTATTAATGTTCCCACTGCTGGGACACAGGCCTCCTCACTGTGAGAGGGGATGGGCCGTTATCCACCACGCGGGCCCAGTGCGGGTTGGTGGATGTCAAATGTCTTCGAATTTTTGGTTCTAGGACATGCCGGTTTCCTCACGATGTTTTCCTTCACCGTTTTTGAGAGCAGTGGTGATGAAATAATTTACACAAAGTAAAGCGCCTACAACTTGTAAGTCGCGGCCGATACCACTGCTCGATTATTTGCTTCGATTATTGATCGAAAGATAAATCCCGCGAAGATGCTCCATACTGGTAGCTGTGTGTTTGGGTATGAGAGTATGAGAGCCCACTGGAAAAATCTGCAGGTGTTATCATATTGTTTTTCATAAAACTTTATTTTTATGTGATTCCTGCAGTTTTTGATATGTTTGTGTCTTGCTATTGTAAGTATGGTAACTAAGTGTTAGAAAACGCAAATCCTTGCACAGGTAGGTAAAAGTGCGAGAAAAAGCTCTTGGTATCTTTCGTATAATTTAGGGTTAAAAACATAGGTATCTCATCCTTACTCTGTAGCTGAACTTAGGTTCCGTATGACTACAGCCTTGGTATATATACATCCATACAGGGAACTCATATACCTAATATAGTCATACTATACCATACCCAACATCCCATGGGAAAACGGAAGAAATAATAACAAAATTAATGGTTTAGTCCGTACTACGTCATTTGCAGTGTAACCATACGGAAATGATAGTTTCGAGGGTAAATAATACACTTAATTATCTATGTACAGCCTAACGCATATTAAGTATTAATGCCTACAAGTAATTATTTATTTGCATAAGTGGGTACATTTTCCTCATTCCTCTATTATAGGGGAAAGGAAAACTAGCACATAATTACCCGACTACAGCGAAGCAAAAGGGAGGGTTATGCACACATCGGTCAAAAACATAACCCTCATGTTTTTGACCGATGTGTGTATATACGTATGTTCATCTTTTCCCTCTTAACTTCTAAACTACTTATCAAAATTTGACAAATGAGACGTCGATGGAAGCGTCTTGTTACCACTGGTTATAGGCTATGTGACGTCACATTAAATGTGAATATAAAATGAATATGGCGCCCTGTAGGGGGCACGAAAACAATATTTTTTTTAACCGGCCCTTCATGTAACATGTGAACAGGGTTTTTAACTAAATCACGCTCTAGTAGGTACGTATGAAACAAAAAAATAAACTTATTTAAAATTGTTATGTACCAACTAATCGATATATATCGGGCAATGGTATTCTAGTAAAAATATCATTGTTATCGGGTATTAAATAAACAAATTACATGTAATCAATATTTTACTGTAGGTATTTCATACATATTCATAGTGGTGTTCAGAGGATAACCGTGGTCGTATATGCCACCAAACAATACATTCTACAAAGTAGCATACGACCAACCACCAACTACCAGCACAAGTAGAGATTTTTAGCTAAGTGTATTTTAAGTTGATTTATTTGTACTTACTATCTATTAAAAAGGCTTTAAAATAGTTGAAATGGAATTTTAATTTTTTCATAGAGTTTTTAGTTCTAAATTTTTAATACTCGTAATTAATTCGAATTATGAATTAAAAGATATGTATAAATAAGAGAATTTTGTGTGTTTTTGTGCCTTTGTGGTTAGTGGCTGAGCGAGAAGAGCCTGATATAGAAGATCTAGATGCAATTTAACGCTGGCCTAAGCCATGCTTAGTCTTGAGGTTTTATCAAGAATATTTAGGACTTGAATAGCTTTTTTATTTAAGACGACGACTGACGCCAACGACCTTGAGGGAATAAAACGTGCACTCGTTTCACATCCGCGCGACCCAAAATTCAGTAGCTTTTTTTACTTTCCTAAGACTTAAAAAAAGCCTTAGGTCAAAATGTAGATAATTAAATTGTCTTTGAGATGGTAAAAAATTCATTAAAATGCGCCTGGCGGTTTTCGTGCGACTGTCGGTTTTTTGTCCGTGTTAGACATAACTTTACAAATTAATTACACTATGTTATACGAATAAAACTCAAAATATTCATAGATCGAATTATTAATAAAATGGTCTAATCTAACATATTTTTATTCTAAACATTACAACTACCCGTTTAGACGCGACTCTCATTTAAAAACTAGCTACTGAAGGGTATCTTCGCCTTAATATTAACTTTGGAGAGTACTATAGGCTCGAGCATTATCTATTTATACTAATCTATACTAACAATATTATAAAGAAGAAAGATTTTTTTGTTTTTTTGTTTGTTTGTTTGTACCGAATAGGCTCCGAAACTACTGGTCCGATTTAAAAAAATCTTTCACCAATAGAAAGCTACGTTATTCCTGAGTAACATAGGCTATTTTTAATTAAACGGGTCCTGTGGGGTGGCCCATGGGAGCGAAGCCGCGGGGACAGCTAGTATCTTATATCGCTACGGTCTGTTAGATAAAAGGAGGCTGAACATGCTGCCTGTTCAGCCTGTTACAGGCTGAACTGACTCTTCTGATCACCTCACGATATCACAAGCAAATATTTAGTAGTAAAAGCAGGTTTCAAGAACGAGAACAATAATTTTTTTATTGCCCTAGACAACGTTAGAATCTTTCCTGAGTTGACACTCGTAGCAATTAACTAAATATTCAAGCAAACATCTATAGTAAGTACTCAGGTGTAATAACACAGTTCTTCATACGTTTGTATAAATTATAACAATGTTGTTTGTCAAACATCTGTTTTTACCTCTTTATCTTAGAATCTGTCTGGTAGTTGTAAAGTGTCTGAGACGAATAAATATTAGTTAATCATTGTACAAATAGTAATCAGTAAGAAACACGTAGTGTGTGGCAAACTAACAAAAATTGTATGACTCGTGGATTTAAATGTTTAGAAGTGTTTTTGCATATTTCATGGACCAAGTGATTAATCAATGTACCTACTATGTATAATGCCCGAGCAATATGAATCAATTCGGGTTATTGGACGATTCGCTCGAATTTAACTCGCCCGAATCGGGCGAATCGACTACTATTATTTTTTTTTACTTTTTCTGTGTCGATTCGCCCGAAGTTAATTTTACCGAACAAAAATAAAAAAGTACAGTCGTGCTCACCCGTCTCGGAAATAATATGAAGAATTAATCGAAGTTAATAGATATTTTATTACCCAAACTACCAGGAGGCCAGAATCATGAAGAAGTATTTGCAGGGCTAGAATCATTAGCGGTAGGGACTAACGGAGTACTAGGACAGGACTTCAGAATCGAAAATCGCCCGAAAGAAAAATATCTTTTTTGTTCTCTAAAGTAAAGTTGGGTAGTAAAAATCGCCTACTAAATAATTTTGGAGTGGTCGATTATTGCTGTCTCCCTCTTAATGTTTTGTCGCCAATGAAACAAAAGAATCATGAGCGCTAAAAAGAGTACTGGGTGATTTTCGATTCTGCAGTCCTAGAACTCCGTTAGTCTCTACCGCTAATACTTAAAAAAAACAAAAAAAAAAAACTACTCAAATACTTCCTCATGATTCTGGCCTCCTGGTAGTTTGGGTATTGAATGTTTTATCTAACTGGCATATCGCCACGTTTTAAGTGGTAATTACTTATTAAATGAATTGCTTGCCCAGTTTTTAGTAAAATATCAATTAACTTCGATTAATTCTTCATATGTTTTCCAAGACGGGTGAGCACGACTGTACCTACTTTTTTATTTTTTGTTCTCTAAAATTTACTTCGGGCGAATCGACACAGAAAAAATAATATTTTTAATAGTGGTCGATTCGCCCGATTAGGGCGAATCGTCCAATAACCCATCAATTCAAGTCAAATCGGGCAATGTAATAAATACTGATTTAAACTTCATTATTTATTACATTGTCATGGTCATTATGAATTATTGCTGTGACTGTTGGGCAATTCGATAATTATGGTACATTAGTATGGTTTTTAGGGTTCCGTACCCAAAGGGTAAAAACGGTACCCTATTACTAAGACTCAGCGGTCCGTCTGTCTGTCACCAGGCTGTATCTCAAGAACCGTGATAGCTAGATAGTTGAAATTTTCACAGATGATGTATTTCTGTTGCTGCTATAACAACAAATACTAAAAACAGAATAAAATAAATATTTAAGTGGGGCTCCCATACAACAACGTTATTTGTATGCCGTTTTTTGCTATAATAGTACGGAACCCTTCGTGCGCGAGTCCGACTCTTACTTGGCCGATTTTTATTATTTTTATTAATTGGTCGGCAAGAAATATCTGCGATAAATTCAAAGGCTTTTATGTGTAGGTATACCTACAACCTAGGCCAAAATGCCCTAAAGATAATTTTACCCGAATGCGTGATATCAAGGCTGGATTGTTTTACGATATTGCTTGCATGAAAAATACAGAACGCGACTCAGAACCTCTCGTTAGGCAACAATTGAAAATACAATTTTACGTAAGACTATATTTTATTACTGTTTATAGGTAGGTAGGTACATAAAACATGTTATCTATACAAATAAATAAAATTGAAGTGTCTGTATGTAATATCAAAATAACAACGTTTTATTGAATGCACGTGAAAGTATATACGGTACTAACAACAAATAAGCCAATTTCAAGATTTTTGTCTCTCTGTCTGTTTGTTCCGGGTAATCTCCGAAACGGCTGGACCGATTTTGACGGGACTTTCACTGGTAGATAGCTAATGTAATAACGAGTAACATAGGCTACGTTTGATCACGAGAAAATATTTCAAAACATAGTTCCGGCGAAAAACTAAAAAAATAAAAATATATTTTTTACGCGTCGGACGCGGACGAAGTCGCGGGCAACAGCTAGTTTTATATAATTTTGTTATGATCGATAAAGCATTTTCACTTTTCAACCAATTTCCGGATACGTTGTCGTAAAATAAACCAGAATGAATGAGATACTTACGTAACTAGATACCCATAACAAAATGATTGCAGTATTGATGATCGATCAAATTATTACAAGACAATAAACAACAATGTTAATAAATATGCAAATGAATTTTATAAACATTGTAATCAAGAAACATGTTTTTTTTTATCCTCTTCAGAGGAGTTTGGCTTCGCACATCTTGTGCATTTGCCATAGTCAAGTTATTTCTGGTTTGTCTCTCATTTTCAGTTCTTCTCTTAAATAGTTCATGTAGATTATCATTCCCCGTCCCTCTTTATTCAAATATTTATCTATGGTCAACTACCCAAACTTTTTGGATAGAAACAGAAAGGGCAGAATGCTAGAGAAAGGTTCACCGTATTTACTATGCAAAGTTTAGATAAAACTTAGAACAACACTTCAGAGTTATTCTCAGTATCTAAACTTTGCATAGTCAGTAGAAACGACAAATGGCTATTTGTTTATGTAAGAAAAATAATAACTTGATGTTTAGAAGCTAACTAATTTTCTTTTAATTAACTTTTGTTCTAGGGTTTATCTCGTTGTAATCTATTGGGTCATTAAAAATATATTACTGCTCTAGGTGACGATCGTTATTATTGCTTTTCTAAAACTCATGTAAAAGTGTACCTATATAATTAACAAATTAGTTATGTAATTAAAAATAAGATGACAGTTATATTATTCTAAACTAGGTAGAAATTAATTAAAGTACAATTACCTTTTCCTTCATTTCGTACCGATAATAAATACACAGAAAAATAAATGCACCTAGAAAAACCTCACAATTATTTGCATAATTCACTAAAATCATAGAACACAATAAATCACTTTCACATTAAATAAATTTTAAATTAAGTAATCGATTCGTCAAGTTATTAAAGAGTTCGTTTAAAAATTCGAAATGCGCATAGACAATATAACTTTGCCGCGTTCCAAAGGGCGGGAAAAATTGACATTTCGATGTGACGAGCATGCGCGTCAACCGGGAAATGCTGACTGACTCCGCGGTTGTAGAAGATCGACGTTTTAAATAATCACGCTTCGAAATGATTACTTGTGTGTAGTCGTTAGCATTGCAATTTGAATACGGATAGGTAGGTAAGTCATGTTAGGATGTCGTCACGCCTGAATTCCCCGAAAGGCGTAAGCAGAGATGCGATCTACATGGCCAAATTATAGTTTTACCCCTCTGGGATTTGTAATTAGTGGTTTTGAGGCAGGCATTAGCAACAACAGCAACGTGTAGGTATACTCGTCATTAATTACTCATGTATTTCAGTATGTGATATTTTTGTATTGTTTCACAAGCAAGAACTGGTGATGAGTGCGTTTAGAACCGCATCAATGGATGAACTGTCCATGATGAGATAAATAAGGGCAAAATCAAAATGCTGCGTAATCATCGAGGATCATTGAGCATACAAGAAGTTATTTAATATTTTACATAGTGAAACATATTATCAAGGTGGTCCTACGGTACCAAAGTTTTTCTGGTGCCAAAAACCATACCATACATACTCTCTACCCAGTTATCTGCTACTTTTAGTTGATTAAGAAAACTTAGTACATTTTGTTTTAACTTAACCTACAATGGGAATGTCACTAATTTAATTTATCGTCGCAATTTTATTGTGTTTGTGATGGGCAGGGAAACTAAATTATGTCGATGAGTACGTCTACTCGGACCAGTTAGTACCTTTCAAAATAGATCGACGGTCGGTCCATGAAGACGATAATGAAGGGGATCCGCCGATCTCTGAAATGAAAACTCATCGACATGTGTATCATGCCCATCCTAACCTACAGTGCTCAGACCTGGTCGCTCACCGAGTCGCAAAAGTACCTCCTCGGGGTTTGTCAAAGAGATGAAGCTCAGCATTCTTGACGTAAAAAGAGGTGACAGAGTAAGGAACGCCACGCTGCGCCCTAAAACGGGGATCATCGACGTGGGAAGCAAAGCTAAAATGGGATTGGGCGGATCACGTCAGCCGCATGCACAACAACCACTGGGCAAAAGTGTACACAAATTGGGTGCCTGAGGATGGACTCCGGCCCAGAAATAGTTGGTGAGACGACCTGGATGCCTACTGCAAACGCTGGTTCGAGGTGACTCAGTAAAAGAATACCTGGAAGGTTTTTGGGCCTCAAATATTTCAGCACGCATTGCGGCTGCTATACAAACGGCCACAACGCGAATTTCGTGTTGTGACACCTTGAAAACCGGCCAAAGCGTATTATAACAGACCACAACGCGAATTCGTGTTGCGTTCTTTCACAATATTTGACCACAACGCGGTCTGATAGAGCAGAAAAGCCAGAACGCGTTTTGACTTTCTGAACGCCAACAGATGCGACCACAACCGAAATTCGCGACGAACAGCTGGTATTATCGTGAAGCAACACTGACAAGGTCGGTTTTTTGGAAGGGTACTGTGTTTTTACATTAACCGGCCGGGGTTGTGAAGGCGCCAAGTTAAGCAACACTTACTAAGGTTGGTTTTTGGATGGGTCGCGCGAATTCGGGTTATGGTCGCATTTGCTGGCTCAGAACGCATTCTGGCATTTTTGCTCTGCCAGAACGCGTTGTGGTCGAATATAACTGTGAAAGCCACAACACTTTGTGGCGCGTTGTGACCCTTTGTAAGAAGCCACAACGCGTTCTGAACTATTTATTCGCTCAATGAGCGTTTTTGATCTTTGAGCCAGCTTTACCTACTACATATGGATACAAAACATAATAAAATTATGTAAGTAACGGTTATTACCATTGTTATTGTAGTGTGATTATTATCTATTGTGTAATTCTTGTAATGCTCAATTATTTTTTGTTAAAGATTAGATTAAGCACGAGGCTTACTTAATCGTCAAGAAGAACGGAGAACACAATGAACTTTTGTTGGACAGTCGCAGAACACGGGATGTTTTGCTTTCTAAAATCCAGTGATACATTACCAGAACCGAGAAACGTACCTACCGAGGACCTCATGCTCGGCAGGGGCGCTTGCGACGGTTCTTAAAACCTAATTTAATGACTGCCGACGAGGCGTTATATAAAGTATAAGGAAGCGTACAGCAAAAACTATAAGGGAATTCAAATTTTACAAGAAAAAGAATCTATATTGATATATCAGACCCTTTCTTTTGTCTTCGACTGCTAAGAGGAAGACATCAGAAAGTTTCACAATGACGCCGTCTGTTGTTGGAATCTACAAGTAACCGGGTTTATTGGCTCGTGGGATGTTCCCGCGTTAACAGTCAAAGCGTCAGCACTGATTTAATAGTCTGGCGGCATACAATCGCAGAATAACAAAAGAGGAAAGCCGACTCAGACGCCGCTAGTCGCCAGTCTGACAGAGGCCTACGGAAGTTTTGGACATTCTCTTCATACAGAATACACATAAAGTAATTTAATTATAATTACTTACAATTCTTTTTTTTTAGCTAAGAATGATGTTATTTAACACATATTATAACTATTTTGGACGGTCAGCAAATATGTTGATTAACTTGAGTATTATTAATCTTATTACTAAATTAAAAGAATTATCGTGCTTATATTGCACAAAAAGACATTTTTAACTAAGGCCTAAAGTACAAGTTAAGCAATTTTTTTTTTTATCTTTTTAACAGATCAGATGTCTTGCTGAGGAGCTGCTGACGAGTTTTTAGACTTAACACTATACTTTTAAGATAGCTTGGTCTCTGCGACAGCTGTCAGTGTCAATACACAACAACAACAACACAACAATAGCGCTTGACATAAATGCAAGTTGAGTCAAAATTTGAGTTTAACGACACGAAAAGAAGAAGAAGAAACGCTTGACAGGCTTACAATAACGGATTCGGTATACGTCAGTTTGACATATGTCGCAGAGATCAAGCTATCTTTTATGAAGTATAGGAACTAGTGACGGGCGAGACAGACGTTTTAGGGGACTGTCTCTTGAAAATATTTACAAGCAAAAAGTGCTGATTCTCAGCATAATTTGAGTAGATTTACGACTTATGATTTTGAAATAATTGTTACGTAGGTTTATTTAGAGTCGCAAAGAAGATTGCCTTCTAGATGTGGCAATCTCGGATGACAAACAATGCACGATGCAGTGTAGGGTCGTTGGGAAACTATCAAAGGTAAAATCTGCATAATGGAACCGTAAAGTTTGCTTTAATAGCTTTTACATGCAGATGAAAACCCTGAGTTACATTGCATTTATCTCATTTGCGATGCTACCTATATTGTAAACTTTGAGTAAGATCTACCTTCCTACGTAGGTGGGCATTTCAAATTAATTTTACAAAAAAAAATAATATCGCACACGGAATATCCACAGTACATTATTACAGTGTCTATCTAAACATAGGTTAGTAAAAGTTCTTCAATTAGTTAAATAAAAATCTTTGATTAATGAAAAGTTTAGTTACAGGATAAAATAAACTCACAACTATAAATCACGAAGGAAATAAAGCACAGACTACTTAGAGATACTAATTTAGCTCGACATTGCCTTCGTCCAATCCGTGAAAAACTACAGTAATCATCATGGATTGTTGTGACAGGACTCCCACGTCCCCCTACTGTCACCGAACTGCCGAATTGCACCGGTGGGATCTTTTGGCGAGGTCAAAATTGGTACACAAATAAACAAATGTAGCCTTTGGTGGGAGCTTCGACCCCTGGGCCCGGCGGCGGCCCGCCATCTTGATTTCAATACAATTTCCACAGACAACTTTACAAAATGTTTCCAACAGTTAAATCATGACCACAATAGATCCCAATGGGTCGAAGTGTCCGAGTTACTTCTCGGCCCCTCCATAAGATAAGATAACAGTTAAATCAACAACAATTAATGTCAACAATTGCAATTTTAGCGCCAAAATTTCAAAATCCTTCCAGAACATTAAAATTAAATAAAGATTACCATAAATTACAGACTACCTACAAGAAAAAGAGTAATTGGAATCGGATCGAAGATTCGAAGTTCAAACAAAACATACTCATTCAGAGTCGTTCAAGGCGGAAGACCCGTTCGAGAGAGGAAATGACAATTTATGGCGTGGAAAGTCAAACCGGACCGAGTTATAAGTTTCTCTGTGGTTCCCTGGTGCTTGCATGCAGTAGTATAATAGCGGTAACGCTTCTGTAAGTTTTATTTCTTGCATAGGCAGCATAAAAATGATAACTGGAGTATAACTCGGCCGAAAATAACGTTTTTGTTTGGTTATGTTATCTTTTAAAATTTAATAAATTATCTACTTACCTGTATGTTTGTTATTTAGGTTTTTCGATCTGGAATGTTTTAGTAGGAGCCTGGAGTCTTAAAGTTGTGCCCGGCTAGTGCAATAGTCTCGACCCCTATTACGTACATGGAACTTAAAAATAACTGGTAAAATCTGTTTGTTCTTTATATAGGTGCACCTCAGCCTATCCCTTTGGGCAATACAGCCGTGACGATAGGTTATGTTTTTTCTAGAACTGAACAGATAACACTACCGGTAGCCAGAGCTGGCCAAAATAATGCGTTCCTTTAAAATAACCGTTTCAAATGAAAATTTATAGACAATGCTTAAGATACGGTTCTGGGCTGGATTTTATCAGGAGTTGTAGGTACAGACCATTCGGTAAGTGTAAATTCCTATCCATGCATCACTGTCCTGCACTCAAATATTCAGGCAGATGTGACGTATGCGGTCGCCATTTTGCTTACGATAGCTATCGAGGGCTATTTTCTGTATCGCTAAATTTATTTATGTTCAAATATATTTTGAAGCCATAATTTGAAATACTAACTACAAAATATCTCAGCGTCAGGTATTTGAAATACCAATTACAAATTACATTTTTAAGAAGTAAGTACGTAATTGAATTACAAATACCAAATACGTATTTGTATTTCAATTACGTATTTTATTTATAAGTAATTAAAATAGTGCCCAACCCTGCAGGTAGCTAATTCTGTTTCATAATACTTAATTGATTTTCGCACCAAAACATTATTTCGAAGTATTAAACCATCAACTATTCGATTGTTTCCATAGCCAATTAACACAATCTACCACTAGGCATGGACTTAATACCCACTAGGCAGGTATATTGATCTACTATATTTATAACTTCAATAATTACAACATAAATAAATTGAAGGCCACTAACCAGTCCGATGTCAATTTTAGGAAACCCGAAAATAAAACATGGACTTTTGATACAAATATAGACTTTGAAAACTTATAAAAAGTTGATTTTGCTTTTTGACTGACTCGTCATGAGTTAACATATTTGTAATAATGATCTACTAAATATAGAGAAGGCGATTCCATGTCGTAGTGTTTATGTTACAGTTAGAACCCGATTTTCGTTAGAGCTCATTTTCCCTAGTTAAAACTAGTCTACTAAATGCCTTTGTTAAAACTAGAAATACCTAGTGAAAATTTGAATTTACCACTGATATATTTGATTTTCAGATAAAAGTAGTTGTCACTCCGAGCTTTAGCTAAAACTAGCACTAGAGCAGTGATTGGAAAATACATATTAAAACTAATGTAAACATTAAAATATAACATTATAATAGTTTTACCACCTTGTCTCTCATATTGGGCATTTCAATGATATTCAATTTTGAGCATTAGTTCTATCTAAAAACTGGTTTTATCTGTAACGTTTATGCATGATACAAAAAAATAAAAAAGAGGTTTTATTTCAATTAAAATTTACATGCTGTTAAATACTTAAATAACAATAACTACCTATATATACAGTTAAATAAAAATAAAATAAAACTACGAACGCGTATAAAAGGGCAGGCGTCATAGGGCGTCAAAAAATTCGTCCACATCGCTGTCGACGTGAAAAGTGCCCAGAACGCTGGCAGCATTGCCACGTTGGATGGCAATGCTGATTCTCTGGCCAAGGAAAAGCCCAGCCTTCTGGTCACGTGAAGAGTCGATCAGCCGTTTGCTTATATCTCGAAATACTCGAAGAGCACTCGGACCCCATGGACCTAATGTTTCAACCCCAAACGGCTCAAATATATAACTTCCAATAAGGTTATTGTATTTACGCCGTTTGAGGTTTTCTGCACCAGCAGCTGCTGCCCCAGCACAGCCCGCCGTGCTAAGAAGATGGGATGGCGCAAGGGTGTCGACACATGTTGCATCCCACACCAAAGGCCTACCCACCTTCCAAGGCATTATGGTCATCCCGTCTGGTCTCTTACCATCGTCGCGCGCCAAGCCATTGGGTTCTAAAACAGCTGGCACCCCGGCGCACTGTGGATCGAAAAACGGCTCTAGAAGACATAGGAACTTAAATTTAAAAGTGTCGGTTTTTTTGCTTGAAATGGGTTCTAATAGCCAATATCATACTTATATATTTCATAGGACGCAATCTGGTAGGCAAAAGGGCAAGTTTTATTTTTTTTTGCTAAAAAAATGTATGGAGCTGATATAAAAAATGCATAAATCTCTGGAACCGCAAGACTAACCGTAATATCCTTGCACCCGGTTATAGAACTATTTATTTATGATTTTTTGACATACTTCGTATAACGAGAAAGACTGCGTTTTTTTTTTTAAAATCCTCAACTTTTTTTACCTAATATATGCTATAAATAGAAATAGACGTGTTAAGTGATGTGTCTATCTAACTTAAAAAAAATATTTAAAATTATTAAAGATATTTTGATGTTTATTAACCGACTTCAAAAACGGAGGAGGTTCTTAATTTGTTTGAATTTTTGTGTATGTTTATTCAGAGATATCTTCGCCAATTAATAACCGATCTTGATGATTTGTTTTTTGTTTGAAAGAGTATGGTCCCGGATTGGTTCCAGTTAAATTTGGTAAAGACCTGTTAAATAACTTCGGAGATATTCAATGGAACTCTTCAATAAATGACGGTAAACCACCATAGATTGCTGCAATCGCATGTCTGTATATTGTTAACACCATTTCATAACATAACATCGCACCAGTAGACTCTGAAGTGGTACGCAGATGTGTACAGTTCACCCTTCTACACTCTCATTTCATCAGTTATGTTCAAGTTCCCTGTTATTGGGGTTAACTATTTGGGCATAGCATTTTTGTTTATTAACCGATCTAGATGATTCGTTTTTTGTTTGAAAGAGTATGGTCCCGGATTGGTCGCAGTTAAATTTGGTAAAGATCTGTTAAATAACTTCGGAGATATTCAATGGAACTCTTCAATAAATGACGGTAACCCATCATAGATTGCTGCAATCGCATGTGTGTATATTGTTTACACCATTTCATAACATAACATCGCACCAGTAGACTCTGAAGGGGTACGCAGATGTGTACAGTTCACCCTTCTACACTCTCATTTCATCAGTTATGTTCAAGTTCCCTGTTATTGGGATTAAATATATGGGCATATCATTTTTGTTTGAAAGAGTATTGTCCCGGATCGGTCTCAGTTAAATTTGGTAAAGATTTGATGAAGAACTTCGGAGAAATTCAATGGAACTCTTCAATAAATGACGGTAAATCATCTTAACTTTAATTGCCAATATACAACACTTATCTCCCAAACCCTGAATTATAATCAATATACAGACATGCGATTAAAGCCATTTTGGGTGTTTTGCCGTTATTTATTGAAGAGTACTATTGGATATCTCCGAAGTTATTTAACAGATCTTTACCAAATTTAACTGGGACCGATCCGGGACCATACACTTTCAAACAAAAATGATATGCTCAAATATCTAATCCCAATAACAGGGAACTTGAACATAACTGATGAAATGAGAGTGTAGAAGGGTGAACTGTACACATCTGCGTACCCCTTCAAAGTCTACTGGTGCGATGTTATGTTATGAAATGGTGTAAACAATATACAGACATGCTATTGCAGCAATCTATGGTGGTTTACCGTCATTTATTGAAGAGTTCCATTGAATATCTCCGAAGTTATTTAACAGGTCTTTACCAAATTTAACTGGAACCAATCCGGGACCATACTCTTTCAAACAAAAAACAAATCATCAAGATCGGTTATTAATTGGCGAAGATATCTCTGAATAAACATACACAAAAATTCAAACAAATTAAGTACCTCCTCCGTTTTTGAAGTCGGTTAATAAACATCAAAATATCTTTAATAATTTTAAATATTTTTTTTAAGTTAGATAGACACATCACTTAACACGTCTATTTCTATTTATAGCATATATTAGGTAAAAAAAGTTGAGGATTTAAAAAAAAAAAACGCAGTCTTTCTCGTTATACGAAGTATGTCAAAAAATCATAAATAAATAGTTCTATAACCGGGTGCAAGGATATTACGGTTAGTCTTGCGGTTCCAGAGATTTATGCATTTTTTATATCAGCTCCATACATTTTTTTAGCAAAAAAAAATAAAACTTGCCCTTTTGCCTACCAGATTGCGTCCTATGAAATATATAAGTATGATATTGGCTATTAGAACCCATTTCAAGCAAAAAAACCGACACTTTTAAATTTAAGTTCCTATGTCTTCTAGAGCCGTTTTTCGATCCACAGTGCGGCGGTGACAAGAGCCCGACGTATGATATCATTAATGCTGGCGTAAAATAAAAAATGAATTCTAAAAATTTCTATATCCGCCATCATACCGCCACCGTCAATGGATAATGGCGAGAATTTATGTAAATATGAATGCAGGAAAGAGATATGAATTGAATTATTACAGATAATAACTTATCTCCTCATTTTTTTACTAATGTTAATATTAATAAATGCATACATAGCAATTATTAGAAAAGGGTAAGAAGATAGTGATTGCACAAAAAACGGTAGTTACGTAGGTATTCCTTTGTATTTGGGATCCCCACGAGCGTACATCTCTTGAATACGAAATTTTTGTTTGACGCGCACTAACATGAGTACGCATCTGTAACTATAACAATTGAGGAATACAAAAGGGTTTTTATTATCCGTAAAAAAAGTACCTATGTGATAACATTTTCCTTCTTTCGATATCGATAATCAAGAAGCTAGGGTTGCCATCCGTCCGGGTTTCCCCGGATTTGTCCTAGTTTAGAAGGCGTCCGGGGAGCGTCCAGGCGGGGTTTTATTTGTAAAACTAGGTTGATAAAACTTGCCATAATTGCCTTAACAAAAATTGCCGTTGGTGATTTGAAGACAATTTTTCACCAATTTCTCCGTCAATTGTAGACCGATTATGAAAATTATTTTTTGTTTGGACGGTTATGATCCCGAATTGGTCCCATTAAAATCTGGTGAAGATCTGATGAACAAATTCTGCGATATTCAACGGAACTATTCAAAAATTACGGCAAATCACCCGGGATTGTAAAGTCTGTTTATTGTACACTAGCTTCCAGCGGCTTCGCTCGAGAACATTATACCGGTATAAAAAGTAGCCTATGTGCCATTACTGACTATAATCCATCTGTCTGCCAAATTTCATCTAGATCCGTTTAGCCGTTCTGGTGTGTTTGAGTAACAAACTTACATCCAATTAAATATTACTATACAAATTGACCACTAACTAGGTGCCACAACAAAAAAGGGAAAAAAAAAACTTTTTTACAAAAAACACTAACAACCCCAGCCAAAAACACTTCAAAGCGAAAAACAACTTCAGATTTTGAAAGTCGGTGTCAAAAAACGAAGAAACGAAACCATAAACCAACCAACCAACCCAACAACCAACCACCAACCACCAACTTACGAAACCGAAATCATTTCTCACTCCGCAGTGCCTTCAATTGGAAATCGGCTGAAATTTTGCAAAAAAGAAAATATTTTAAATCTACATTTAGTTAAAATAGATAAGAAAATATTTAAATGTCCGGGTAGTCAGCTTTAAAATCCAGGGTTTTTATGCTCCTTGTCCTGGTTGGCAGATTTTAGAGATGGCAACCCTAAGCAAGACTAACCGAAAATTCATAAATTTTTGCAGAGCGCCGTTTGCTCTGTCCAAATCATTCAATCTTTCAGATGGATATGCATTAAAGGTTTTTCCAAGTCCAAAAAGGAGCGAATCTACTAAAATAATAATATTTAATTGTAGGTAGTTAAAGCGAATGTAGCCTCTCATCCAATATACATCGTGTCTTAGAACCAATAAAACAAATGATTATAAAACCAAAAAATATGTTTTTTATAAAATATAAAACCAAAAAATATGTTTTTGGTTTTATAATAATTTATTTTATTTCAGACTTTTGTAGTTTTATTAATGAACGTGTTCTCCAAATAAGTAATGTGGTAAAATATTATATATTTTGCGATCAAAGTTAAGCTTATCTTGAATTTGTGCCAAATCACACTAATATTATAAAGAGGAAAGATTTTTTTGTTTGTTTGTTTGTACCGAATAGGCTCTGAAACTACTGCACCGATTTAAAAAAAAATATTTTTCCAATAGAAAGCTACATTATTCCTGAGTGACATAGGCTATTTTTTATCCAGAGTATAGAAGTATAGATGTCACTGCCACAATTGAGACGATCTAATGACATGGGTTATGGAGTGTGTTAAAGAAATGAACATACATAAAAAGCATAAAGAACATTCGAGCGTTACATACACGCTCGAAAAACATTACCCTCCCGTAGTTGGTAAAAATTCGAAAACATGTGACATCCACCACAGATAATATAAGGCTTATGTTTAACTTACCACCAGATATAGTAACATATAACAGACAAAAATAGTAAATGATCACCAAAATTAAACCCGCATCTTATTGTAAAATTATAACCAAAGTTTTAACATCTCGCTATCCTGTTTAGGCAAAATGACTCCAAATAAATCATTGTTAACCCAAAAGTAGTAAATGATCACCAAAAGTAGTAAATGATCACCAAAATTAAACCAATGACCAAAAAGATTATAAAATTTCTGGGAGCAACTTGGAAGTAGCGCTCGCCGGCCGCTGCCGCGGCACCGCTCGCTTTGCTCGCTCGGCTCGCGCGCGGTTGGTCACAGTTCTAACCTAACCTAACCTATTTTACAACATTAAATAGCGCAATAATTTGCTATTAAAATTTGGTGATCAATTTACTAAATTTGGGTTTCATAGTACAATTTTAGGTAATAGAGGTTATGGTCACAAAGTAATTTTAGGTGGTCATTATATTTATCCCCATAATAGGCTTATGTTTAACTTACCACCAGATATAGTAACATATAACAGACAAAAATAGTAAATGATCACCAAAATTAAACCCGCATCTTATTGTAAAATTATAACCAAAGTTTTAACATCTCGCTATCCTGTTTAGGCAAAATGACTCCAAATAAATCATTGTTAACCCAAAAGTAGTAAATGATCACCAAAAGTAGTAAATGATCACCAAAATTAAACCAATGACCAAAAAGATTATAAAATTTCTGGGAGCAACTTGGAAGTAGCGCTCGCCGGCCGCTGCCGCGGCACCGCTCGCTTTGCTCGCTCGGCTCGCGCGCGGTTGGTCACAGTTCTAACCTAACCTAACCTATTTTACAACATTAAATAGCGCAATAATTTGCTATTAAAATTTGGTGATCAATTTACTAAATTTGGGTTTCATAGTACAATTTTAGGTAATAGAGGTTATGGTCACAAAGTAATTTTAGGTGGTCATTATATTTATCCCCATAATATAATACTAGTCATCCACCAACCCGAACTGGGCCCGCGTGGTGGATTATGGTCCATTCCCTCGCTCACAGAGAGAAGGCCTGTGTCCCAGCAGTGGGATCATTAAAAGGCTGATGATGATGAGCCGATATACACCGCCAGTAGTAACCAACAACCACCGGCACCTTCCAGATTGTAAACTAAACCAATGATGGAAGTTTCTACTTGGTGGTGAGGCTCTGGACCTCAGTCTCAGCCAAATAGTGGTCAGATAAAAAAAGTTAATTAAAAATTCAAAAAACCCAACTGCTTAAAAAGCAAACTAAAAAGACGTAAACAAGAAGAAAATCATGCTGTGCAGTCGGAGGATACATATTCGCGAGCTGGCGGACCAAAACCAGATGTATCCTCCGACTGCACAGCATGATTTTCTTCTTGTTTACGTCTTTTTAGTTTGCTTTCTAAGCAGTTGGGTTTTTTGAATTTTTTAATGAACTTTTTTTATTTTCAACTTTTTTATCAGTCTCAGACTCAGACTTTATCAGACTTTTTAAGGTACATTTAAACATATAAGTGTTACATATTTTTGAAATTGCCTCTTAAAATCCTTTATTATGATACCCCACACGATGGGTTTGGAAGAAAATAAATATTTTTTCCCCACAAAATGGCGCCCAAAAGCCGCCATTTTTGTTTTTTCCAATTTTAATGTTGCCAGTGACACTCGCAGGATTAAGACGTATCGATTGACGTAAGAATCATCAAAATTGGCCAACGCATTTGGTCTCTAGACAGCCACATAGGAACAAACATACATACATACATACATACATACTTACATACATACATAGACTGATAAACACATTACCCTTCTTCGGCAGTCGGGTAAAAAGAGTGAGCAAGCCATCATTACGAAAATAAGAAAAACAAAACCTTTAAAAATGACTATCGGAAGAATTGAAACAAAAATCGTGCTAATTGCTTCGGTTGTAAAAAGTAAACTAATCACGTGTAGGTTTTATCGTTCTTTTCACGTGTTGAGAAACCCGAGCTCAGGCTCATTGTTACGTCTTACGAATTTTCCGATATAAAAAAAAAAACATAGAATTATTTGTCTGGCATAAATCGTGAATATTGCAAACTAAGAATAGCTAGGCGTTTTTACATCTGAGCCTGCTTTTGACCAGGAAATAATTCACCACCGAATCCTGAATGAAGAATTGTTTATTGAATATTTGTCAAACTTTTCTTTAATCTGAAAAAAAAAAACTATTTTACATAAAAATACTACCGACTTCTAAATAAAAAAAACTGCAAAGTGAAAAATTACTTTCTTTTTGGAAGTCGGTGTCCATAACGCAAAAAAGTCTTAAAAAGTTTTTTGTAAAAAAGTTTTTTTTAATTTTCACTTTTTAGTTGTCCCTAACTAATAGGCAAGTTGTTTAGTAAGGTACCTATAATGCCAGAATAGATTACCCGAATATCATGAAACTTGAACATAACCGGTGAAATGAGAGTGAACCAAGGTGAACTGTATACATCTGCGTACCCCTTTAGAGCGTACTGGCGTGATGTTATGTTATGAAATGGTATAAACAATAAACAGACATGCGATTGCAGCAATCCCGAGATATTTGTCGTTATTTATTGAAGAGTTCTGTTGTATAACGTCGAAGTTCTTTATCAGATCTTCACCAAATTAAAATGGGACCAATTTCGGAACATACTCTTTCAAATAAAAATTAATTTTCAAAATCGGTCCACAATGGACGGAGAAATCGGTGAATGTACAAAAAAAACAGAAAGTCAAACATAGAACCTCCACCTTTTTGGAAAGTCGGTTAAAACCGTCATGCTGGCATCATATTAGGGTTTGACACGATTCACTCCAGATTGCTAATTCAAATACTGGCTAACAGATTTTAGGCTGCTCTACTAAGAAATTCCTAGCTGCGTATTTATTATACTTAGCAGTTAGCACCACTAGACCTATGCGTCTTTATTTTTATTTATTTTTTATCTGTGCTAATAAAGCTCGCGTTTGACCACTATCTCGCCTGATGTTAAGCGATGATGTGGTCAACGGTGAAGCATGCTTGCCCAGAAGTAACCTATTCACTCTTGACTTGAGGACCCCAAGGTTGTAGCTATCAGGAAACAAAGACTCCGGCAGGAAATGCCACTCCTCAAGCCCGTGCTACACGGTTTAAAACCAACTCCAAACGTAACAACGCACGCCTTTCTACCAAGGGCGTTTGAAAGTCATTCTAAATTTGGTTTAAAAACCACTGTCTACACGGTTTAAAACCTGTTTGAAACCGCCATATTAAACCGTGTAGCACGGGCTTTAGCTGTACGCACAATGAAAGTATTCGCAAAACACTTTGTGCGTGTGGGTAGGATAATGGTGGATACCATGTAAGTGTATCGAACTTAGGACCATGAACTAAGCAGTACACAAACTGGTCACAAAGGTCACTTAAATTATATTTACGTTTCTTATATACCGATGCAGACCAGTCATTTGCCCTTTCCATTCACAGATCATAATAACCGCTAAATTAAATATGTAATTGTTTATTTCAAGTGGCATTTACAATAGAACCTTTATTTTTCCAGAGCGAGGATAACACGCAATATTAACAAAAATAATGTATGACATTTCTGTTAACTATGGGATTATTTGTTGTGGTTTATTAAATTTATTAAGAAACTGAACAAAATAAAAATATGACAATCAAAATTAAAATCTGTATGTATGTATCTATGTTTTTGAACTTGGATGTATAAAGCGCCAGGCAGTATTATATTATCTGTGGCCAGGCTGAGTTCAGACCACAGATATAAATCTAACTAGATGACGCGATTGAAAGTACTTCGCGTGTCAAAAAATGGAGTAAAATTACGATCGATCGTAATTTGAGTTTTTCATTTAGCATTATCGGCCGGAAATCACCGAAATCTAGAAAAATGCCTTTTTATGCTATATTGAGCTGTAAAGACTGTATAGAAAAAGTTGGCCGAGGCATTGGAAATGTTTTCTTTCAATGATATTTTTTTTTTTATTGTTTGTGAAAAAGTGGCACGCTTGGTTTTCATACAGATTGAGGGACTTGCGTTATCTAGTTAGATTTATGTCTGTAGTTCACGACCGTAAGTTGGGGTCGTTACCACTGGACTACTACTGCTATACTCCATTTGCGATAACATTAGACGTTAAAATTAGCCCATTTTACAGCCCGTTCAACCGATTTTGACTTCTATTGCGTTGGTGATACGACAAATGGTAGCTGTAGTAAACAGTTGGTTTTGGTAACAGGTTTATGCTTTTTATGTCATCCTTATGTTTATGGGATAGAACTCAAAATCGGTTGAACGGACTGTAAAACGATTTGGAAACATGTCTAATGTTATTTCAAATGGAGTTTAGATAATTTTATCTTCAATAGTTGTACGGATCTGGACGAGATTTCGCGCACCAGGACAATGACCTGATTAGAACATTTATCCCAATAGTAAAATTGCCCGATTTTTTAAAATTGTGCGGACTACGCAGCTGCAGAATCTCTAGTTTATTATTCAAATAGAATGGCTAACATTTAGACAACTTTTTGTGACGGTTCATTAAACTTATTAACAAACAGAGCAAAACAAATACCTGCTCACCTACATATTATGCTATCTAAATAGGTTGCGATCACATGAACAACAAAAAATAATGCACACAATGATTGTTTACTCGGTAAACTTGATAAATTCTGAAGCCTTAGTGAGAGTTTACTCACGCTCAATTGCGTTAACGTAAACGTCAATTTGTATTGAAATTGGAAAAGCGCCGTCTGGCGACGGTAAGCTGAAACCTCTTTTTTGTATACAGCAGTGCCGGATTTATATTTTTTATGAGTGTAGTACCTTTTACGTAGTATAGCGTTAGAGTAAGTAGCGCTAGAGTAAGTAGCTATTCTAGCTAAATAAACTAATGAATTAATCATTAAGAAAGAGCGTAAAAAAAGAAACAAGAATTTAAAAAAAATACAGGACTTTTTAATAGCAAAATCATCTATAATATCATCATAGTTTATGGTGATTCTGTGTTGAAAATAGCTGAAGAATTCATTTTTTCTTGAGAAAAAATGATGAAAAGGCGTTTAGACGTGATTCTCATATGAAAATCATCTACTAGCGCCTTAAGCCACTGCCGCCCGCCGCTCTCATCCATCACTCACGCAGTAATATAGATACAATATGTACAATAACAGTAGGTACCTAGGATTGATAATTTTCGATAGGAATTAGTTTCTATAGGGATTTAACGTATTAGTATAAAAACCATAAGAAAACCAGTGAACTTGTTAGACTTTTATCCTCTGAAATCGAGTGAGCGTCCTCTGAAATATGCCGCCCCTAGGACGCTGCCGCCCCTAGGTCGCGGCCTATACGGCCTATTGACAAATCCAGGACTGGTATACAGTTTGACATAAGAGATCGTTTACGTTATCACGAGTGAGTACTTTATAAAACTCAGAATAAGCACACTGATGATCGTTGTGGTCCACGCCATAAGAGGTAGCGATCGGAGTCGATCGTTTTGCTTTAGTCCATTGCGTTACAATAAAGGCCCCCTGACAGCCGCGACGCGACAGTGCGACAACACTTTTTTAAGAAAATGTTTCTACGAATTTCTATTCCCCTAGTCACAGATAACATAATACTACAGCATCTACATTAGTCAACCCATTTTATAGAACGAGTTTTCAAAAACCCTTGATTACTATGGAATCCTGGTACAATTTTTAAAGACCTCGCGACAGTGCAATGTCTGCCATTGAAATATGTATTTTGATGTCGAGCTAAATAAAGAACTTATTTATAAAAACCGGCCAAGTGCGAGTCGGACTCGCGCACGTAGGGTTCCGTACCATTATCGCAAAAAACGGCAAAAAAAACACGTTGGTTGTATGGGAGCCCTAGTTAAATATTTATTTTATTGTTTTTTTTTGTATTTGTTGTTATAGCGGCAACAGAAATACATCATCTGTGAAATTTCAACTGTGTAGCTATCACGGTTAATGAGATACAGCCTGGTGACAGACAGACAGACAAACAGACGGACAGCGAAGTCTCAGTAATAGGGTCCCGTTTTTACCCTTTGGGTACGGAACCCTAAAAATACCTATTAATAAGATTGGTTTTATTAAATAAATTATCGCTAGCACTGTCGTATATAAAGTTGACCGTCCCTGAGAAGTCCTCGCCTCGCTTTAATTTAAACCTCTTAGGCAGATTAACCACAGTATACTTAAATATTAGTTTAACCAATATCGCTACAGCTGTGCTTACTGGTAATAAAACTGGCACAAAAACAAGATATAGACTCAAGGAAACCAGAATGAAAATCGTGATGATATATGTTAGGATTTTCCATAAAGATTATTTTAATAATCATATAAGTTTAATAAAAAAGATAATGTAATAACACAATGTATATTAATTTATAAGCATGCAATATGTCTGGTTTTGGCTGTGTGTTTTATGAGCTTTTGCCAGCGGCTTCGCCCACCTGAAAAGTGTCCCTCGTGTATCCCAAGGGAACATTATACCGGGATAAAAAAAGTTAATTAAAAAAATCATCCAGATGTATCCTCCGACTGCACAGCATGATTTTCTCCTTGTTTACATCTTTTTAGTTCGGTTTATGAAGCAGTCGGGTTTTTGATTTTTTTAATAAACTTTTTTTATTTATAATTTTTTAGTAATTTTTTTTTTTGAATTATGTACCTTTAAACATATAAGTGTTATATATTTTTGAAATCGCCTCTTCAAACCCTTTATTTTAATACCCCACATGATGGGTTTGGAAGAAAAAGAAAACATTTGGATTCCACAATATGGCGCCCAAAATCCGCCATGTTTCTATTTTCCAATTTTAATGTAGCCAGTGACACTCGCAGGGTTAAGACGAATCGATTGACGTAAGAACCATCAAAATTGGCCAACGCGTTTGGTCTCTAGAACGCCACATAGGAACAAACATACATACATAGACTGATAAACATATTACCCTCCTTCGGCAGTCGGGTAATAAAGTATTCCATGTGCTATTCCCGACTATAATCTATCTCTGTGCCAAATTTAATCCAGATCCATCCAGCCGTTTGAGCGTGAAGAAGTAAAACATACAAACACACATACACTCTCACAGACTTTCGCCTTTATAATATTAGTGTGATAGTGTGATGATTCCCTATTTGAGTACCTAATGAGCCGCCAACATGGGGTAAAGTAACTAAAGGTTGGTATTCAGCCCCGCTTGGTTGACTGGCAGAGAATGCCTAAGGCATTACGTCCGCCATTGTAAATTTGTGCATGCAATTTTAAAGAAAGAAATAAATAAGAAATACTTTAATGGCGTTGCAAACCCCAGGTTGACAGAGTTTTAGGTTACGGTAGAGTTCGATCAAAACTTAAATTCTTAATAAAAAAATCGGGGTTTACGGGGGGGGTACCTACTTATACTCGTATTGTGAATACTTAGCGAAAGTTCGCAAACATGGATGATATCGATATTCTAAGACGATAAAACAAAACAAAGAAAAATATAATAGCTGCAGACTACTGGGGCCGCTGGCAGTAGTAGAAAGAAAAAATATTTATTTGTGACCCGCACAGGAGACACGATATATAAGAAATACAAAAAATTAAACAATAATAAAAAATAAAACCCATGCGAGACCAAAAATGCTCCTTTCTATCTCAGCATGTGCAGCGACATCCAAAATGGAAATAACGCTGCCTGGTCGATCGATTTTTCGCCCCCGAAAACCCCTACATTTCAAATTTTATCGAAATCAGTAAAGGCGTTTTCGAGAACGTGATTACAAATATTGCTCGTTTAACAGTATCTATAGGTTAGGATTAAGAACTAAGTGGCAGTGGGCAGGGCACATTGCTCGCAGAACGGATGGCCGATGGGGCAGAAAGGTTCTGGAGTGGCGACCGCGAACCGGAAGACGTTGCGTTGGAAGGCCTCCCACCAGGTGTACCGATGACCTGGTGAAGGTTGCGGGGATCCGCTGGATGTGGGACGCACGGGACCGGTCAATGTAGAGACGCTTGGGGCAGGCCTATGTCCAACAGTGTACGTCTTTCGGCTGATAAGATGATGATAGGATAGGATTTATTGACATTGTTTTTTTTTTTATTGAAACAATTCTGTATGTTGAGAATTTTCTGGTAACATATTCCACCACAACATCACACACATTACTTAAGGTGTTTGCTTAGTAAGTAGATATACTAACGTCACAAACTCACAACTAATTAGCAACACAAAACAATGAATAAGGTATGCCGGTCATCGCCACTGTACTAACGATGGGGTTTGCATACAAAAGGACTGATTGACAAAATGTCCTAATATAATAGATACTCTTACTTACTTATATATTTTTCAGCTGAATGTGGGTTGTAAATATTTGCAGTCACAAACATGTGACTTAATTCGTATTTTGAATGACCTAATCAGGTAGGTATAAAAATCATGTGAGAGATTTCAAAATTATTTGCTAAGGAATATCAATGTATTCAAATATTATGATCGCGTTATCAAAATAGGTGGTACAAAATTCGTTAGAATTTACGCAGGTGTGGACTGATAACCTTTTTATCAAGGTCAAAAGATAGGTAGGAGGTATAATAAATATTATAATTATAATAACATATATTATATAATATAATTAGGTAGTTTGGAGAGCAATGACGAGAAATCATAGTAATCACAGTTAAACCTTGAAAGGAAAAAGGAATTGGGAAAGGAAAACGGAATTAGGAAAGGAAAACGGATTTAGATAATGTAACTATTAAGTAGATTTCCTACCACTCTAAAAATACCACGTAATTCAAAGTTGATTTTATGATTTCACCATGATTGAATACTATAGTTTTCCAAGCAAACCTATTTTTATTATCTCGAAAGTTATTATGCGTAGGTAAATGTAATACCAATTCGAGATTAAAAACATTGTAAAGAAAATACATTGATAAAAAGAAAAATCATACCTTATGATGAAACTGCAACTCAAGAAACCACACTCAAAGAAAACGAACGAAAGAAAATCCACTATTATTTATTGCTTAACATTTTTTCTTTTCGTTTTTCAGTATCATATTCTGCCGAATAAAGCGGAATTCCGTTGGTTTTCGTGCAACGGGTCGCGCTGTTAATCTCTTACTGCTCGGACTATTTTCAAAACTAAGCGATTTAACGAGCGAAGTTAATATCAGTACAGCCATTGAATATTACAGTTTTACGATAATTTCAGGGCTGAAACGGCACGATGAATGAAATGGCTTATACGGTATTTAAATGTTACTTTGACTTGGTACCTAGAAAGGCTAAGGTAATTACGTGCCTAGCTCACACTACTGTGTAATGCACATGGAACTCTGGTAGGTACTTATGTATGTTTTTTGGAATAACGCAGGTTAATTTGGAGTTTTCTTAAAGAAAATTTGTAATAAGTACGGGTAACTATTCAAGGGCGTCGTCAAGGGGGGTAGGGAGGGGCACTTGCCCACTAATGTCCACCCTTAAAGATTAAAAACCGGCCAATTGCGTGTCGGGCCACGCGCAGTAATAGGGTTCCGAAGTTGCATAATAATGCGGACTAAAAAGAGGGTTTTGTTGTTGTTACATGAACATTACAACGGTTTCAGTGGCTCACAAAGTCTAAAAACGGGCCCCACATAGAATGATGTTTTTATTAATCTATATTCTCGCATTTGACCACTATCTCGCCTGATGTTAAAACACGCTTGCCTAGATGTAATCTATTCACTCTTGACTTAAACTAAATAAGGACTAACTGGTAACTGAAGAAGGAGTTATAAAATCCAACTTAGCAACTGAAGTTATAAAAATATTATCTATTTGAGTACCACCGCGGGTGCGAATTGCGAAAGGAGCCGATACGAGCGCGCGTTAGAGCCACGGGGAATGGTATAGTTCGTTTCTGGATTCTTGCATGCACGCTCCTTGTTTATTTCTCTTTTGGAATTACAAAAAAATCGTATGTATTCACCTTTAATCTCCTCTAACACTAGAACTCTAGAAGATTCATCTCTAATCTGCGGTCACTATTTCATTCTGGAAAGTTTTACGCTACTCAATTAGTGATGAAGTCGGGCCGAATATTGACTTTATAGAAGGATATCGACAAAAGAAAATAAGTAATTTGCTTGGAAATCGAATCTAATTTGACTTTACTTTTACGTTTTAATTACAAAACGTCGAAAATACTTCTGCACTAACACATAAAAAAGTTTATTAAAAAAATCAAAATACCCGACTGCTTACAAAGTGAACTAAAAAGACGTAAACAAGAAGAAAATCATGCTGTGCAGTCGGAGGATACATATTCGCAAGCTGGCTGACCAAAACCAGATGTATCCTCCGACTGCACAGCATGATTTTCTTCTTGTTTACGTCTTTTTAGTTCACTTTGTAAGCAGTCGGGTATTTTGATTTTTTTAATAAACTTTTTTATTTATAACTTTTTAGTTAGCATTTTTTTCGATTTAGGTACATTTAAATATATAAGTGTTATATATTTTTGAAATCACCTCTTAAAACCCTTTATTTTGATACCCCACACGATGGGTTTGGAAGAAAAAATTAAATTGGCCCCCCACAATATGGCGCCCAAAAGCCGCCATTTATCTATTTTCCAATTGTAATGTAACCTATGACACTCGCAAGGTTAAAACGAATCGATTGACGTATGAATCATCAAAATCGGCCAACGCGTTAGGTCTCTGGAACGCCACATAGGAACAAACATACATACATACATACATACATACTTACATACATACATAGACTGATAAACACATTACCCTCCTTCGGCAGTCGGGTAAAAATAGACTCCACCGCGCGCATGCGCCGTATGGACTACGGACTGGTACTGCCAACGACTCCGGCCACTCCAATGCGTTATTCGAGCATTATTAATTATTATTAATTATTATTAAACATTATTAATTTAGAAATCATTATTATTAAGGATGTTATGATTTTATTTTTGTTTATCTTTACATGGTTCATAGCTTACATTTACTATCTGTTTTACACAGCTAACATCGTTATTTAAGTAATAACGATGTTAGCTGTGTAAATGCCAATTACATTTTATAAGTTGGTCAACTATTACTCGTAAACTTGTAAAGCCTGTTATGATTTCATTTTTGTATATTTTTACATGGTTCGTAAGCATTATATTTAATCTGTTTTACACAGCTATCAACTTTATTTAAGTAATTTTTCAATGGCATTTGTACAAAATTTTTACTGTTCCAAGTACATTTTATAAGTTTATTTATTTTTTGTTTAGTTGGTCGACTATTACTCGTAAACTTGTAAAGCCTTTTTATCCGTGATCATTTTCCTTTTAATTTCGTAATATTTACTACCACCGTGATTTTTTTCACATAGCCAAGAGCAACCATTTCGCTGGCAGGGGGAGGGGACATTTGACTCTAACATAATTTTGCAACTTAAAGCTTAATTTTACGCAAACGAATCTCTGAATCGAAAAATGGTTTTATTATACCCATAATATCTTTGAATGGCCTATCCAACAATACCCTCACCATGTATAGATGAAAAAAAAAAAAAAACAATTTACGTTTATGGGAGGTACCAGAAAAAAAATATTTTTCATGATTTTATGTTACCAGCAGTGGTGGCCCGGTGGTATCGGCCGCGACTTACAAGAAAATCATGATGTGCAGTCGGAGGATACATCTGGTTTTGGTCAGCCAGCTCGCGAATATGTATCCTCCGACTGCACAGCATGGTTTTCATCTTGTTTACGGCTTTTTAGTTCGCTTTTTAAGCAGTCGGGTGTTTTTTATTACTTATTGAACAGTCAAGAGGTCGTAGAGTTTTGCACATTGGACTTTGTACCGTTCGCATAATCGCTGTCTGTAGGGATAAGAGTCGCACTAGGTACAATTAGTGTAAACCTTCATGTGCTTTTGACTGTATTTAAAATTCATACTCTTTGATCCTCTTTATATCAACTTGCCATCGGCTGGCGACGCCCTTGTCTTGTCACCATTTCTCTCTGTCACGCACGTCATTATAAACATTAAATTCTGCAAAGTACAATAAACATATTATCTAGTTTACAAGTAGGTACATACTTAAGATGCCTCTGTGCTTAAATTTTGTCGTTTCTTGTAGTTTAGCTTTACTTATTCACGTGCAACATGAAATGTTTGTACTCAGAATTACGTAGGTACGTATATTTTATTCTTTGTCCAAATCAATCACAAATAAACAGAAAAACCAACAAATGTAAACAAAACGGTGACCAATATTGGTGTACACAGTTATCGATATTTATTTATAACAAAAGCCAGCTAAATATAGAAAACACGAGCGGTTTACTATTACTGAGAAATGCTACCACAGAATCCACAGACGTACATAAATAGGTAGGTACTTTTTACATCTTGTCGTTAATTGACCCTATATTTGTCCATAGTACCCTCCAAATTAATATATTGACTGTGACTATATTATAAAAGATTAGGGGAATTCTAGTGTAAATTCGGTTTTTTCCCACATTCGTGCAATCAATAGTTCCCATACAGTGTGAATTACCTACATACCTAAATGAAACTTGAGGCCCTAAAGATATTGACATTTTATCAGTGCCAAAAATTACCAAACATTCCAAAATGTGGATTCGGACGATGTCTCGTGGTAAATACTTGTATTGATAATTTCGAACTTTTAAAATATTAATCGTTTCAGATTTGAGTTTGATATTTGGTTTAATTTATTTGGTTTCAATAATATAAAAAATCCTCATTGTCACAAGTGACAGTATTACGTACACGTAGGTAGGAGCCAGTACCTAAGCCTCGTGAGCGCAATCCGAATGACCCAATCATATTGAATCCATATATTTTTTTGGGTGACTTATCAACTATATTTCTCAATATTGTCTTTAAGTAATTTTATGGTCTGGCTCTCTTGCACGAAAAACTTAACGCTGACTTTTTTTTTACTCAACTGCCGAAGGAGGGTAATGTGTTTATCAGTCTATGTAACTATGTTTGTTCCTATGTGGCGTTCTAGAGACTAAAGGCGTTGGCCGATTTTGTTGATCCTTACGTCAATCGATTCGTCTTAACCTTGCGAGTGTCACTGGCAACATTTAAATCGAAAAATATAAAAATGGCGTATTTTGGGCGCCATACTGTGAGGACCCAAGATTTTTTTCTTCCAGACCCATCGTGTGGGATATCAAAATAGAGGGTACTAAAAGGTGATTTCAAAAATATATAACCTTATATGTTTAAGTGTACCTAATTCGAAAAAAAAGTTAAATAAAAAAAACCTAGGGGTCTTTAAGTCAAGAGTGAATAGGTTACTACTAGGCAAGCGTGCTCCATCGTAGACCACATCTTTGCTTACCATCAGGTGAGATAGTGGTCAAGCGCGAGCCTATAATAGATAAAAACAAAAAAACAAAAAACCTGACTACTTAAGAATAGAACTAAAAAGACGTAAACAAGAAGAAAATCATGCTGTGCAGTCGGAGGATACGTCATCTGGTTTTAGTCAGCCAGTTCGCGAATATGTAGGTATCCTCCAACTACACAGCATGATTTTCTTCTTGTTTACGTCTTTTTAGTTCGCATCTTAAGCAGTCGGGTTTTATGTTTTTTTTTAATTAATTTAAGATGGGTTTGCTCTTGACCCTAGCCTAGGTCAGACCGTCAGAGGTGATAGAGAGAAAGTCGATAAAACATATTTGCTAACACGAGGTTAAATTGACAATAATATTGTATGACATAATGTGGAATCTCGAGTTAGCAACTAACTCTGAGTTAAGTTTTTCGTGCAACTGGGCCTTAGCTCATTATAATTTAGAAGAACATTTATTTATTTATTTATGTACACACAAAACATTTAACAGAGAAAAAAAAATACAGATACAAGAGCACAGAATAAATAATAGTACAAGAGCACAAAGGTACTGCTTATTTCATTAGAAATTTCTTCCAGCAGAACATGCTGTATACAAGCATCATTAAGTATTACCATAAAATAAACAATGACGAATTGCCAGCTCTAAAACCACCTGAAACGGTGTTACTGTTATGAGTAAAAATTAGATGAAACTGCTGCTAAATGCCTGTGTCAATATTTACGCTGGCTCGAAGTCTCGAACAGTGATAGCATTGTTTGATACATTTACGCAAATAAAGTAGGTACAGAAAACATACAACAATATTTAACTAATCGTTAAAATAAGGCGTTGCTAAGTTCTCGTTAATTTTCTAATTGGTTGTGGCCAATTAGTACCAACCATGGTAATTTCAAATAAGAGTTTAGGCATCTAGTTACCTTCTCAGTAATTGCAGAACTAATCGTAGAATAGGTAGGTAGTAAACTAGAGACAAACAGACAAGCCTATTAACGGTATCTACCTAGTGTCTAGGTAGAAACCGTTAATGTAGGACAGTTGTTCAAGTAGGTCTGCGTCCTAGACCTATCTGAAAGAACTGGCCAAATGCGAATCGGACTCGCGCACGAAGGTTTCCGTACCATTATCGCAAAAAACGGCAAAAGATTACGTTTGTTGTGCGGGAGCTCCACTTAAATATTTATTTTATTCTGTTTTTAGTATTTGTTGTTATAGCGGCAACAGAAATACATCATCTGTGAAAATTTCAACTGTCTAGCTATCACGGTTCATGAAATACAGCCTGGTGACCGACGGACAGACAGACAGACGGATCGTGGAGTCTTAGTAATAGGGTCCCGTTTTTACCCTAAAAATTATCCTACTCCTACATCAATAAATGTGGCGTCTATCGGTCACTCAGTCTGTCACTAACACTCGGATGTTGAAGGAAACCTAATCTAGCAGCAAAATGTCGTATCAAATCGCCAATGCATTAAACTGATTACAACTTGAAAACAATACCAATGCGACACCACTTACCTTACTTGAATCTAGTATTAAACAGTAGGCAGACATCTAACGTAGACTAAATTCACAAAGAATTAATAAAATCAAAGCACTTTATAAGTAACCGTTTTCAGTTTCACTATGAATAAAAAAATCGTAGAAATTCGATCGAGATCTAAGGTAGCCGTAGATTATTGGCTGTCTTCCAATTAAATACAGCGGTGTGATAGCTGTTTGTTAGATGTACTACTGCGACTATTATTACAACTAGATAATTCAAGGGCAATAGTTGAAGATCGGTTAATTAAAATGGTAGTAAACAAGACACACAGAGTTAGTTTCAGAGTTTTTTTTTACCGATTTCCCATAAAGGAAGAGATTCTCAATTCGGATGTTTATGTTTTTAAATACATTGATTAGTGTGTGAACAGTGTCGTCTGGAGGAACGTTAACAAAATCCTACATTAAAGGTAGATAGTACCTCTATCTACGGGAACCGATCACTATTTCGAATCTTTTTTGATAGAATTTTATTTTTCCGAAAACTATTGACCGACGTCTTTTTTGCTATATGCATTATTTGACATAATTTCAGATCATCGAAGTAACAATTGCCATTGGTATTACTTTACCGAACTACATTTCACCGATTTACAAAATAACTTTTTTCTTTTGGCCGAAGCCTCTTTTGAACTTTTTTCATTTGCCATATTTTCATCAAACCGAAACAACATTTTAGGGAATATTATTTAGTCACAAATATATAGCCGGTAACTTTTTCAATTTAAAATTGAAATAGTGTCATAAAAAGTCAATAGTTGTGCTACAAAATTTAGTGACAGAAACGAATCGCTGCAAAATCTTCACGCAGTCTTGTCTGTGTTTACGTATTTATTTCGAATTTTATTCAAATGATTTATTAACAGCTGTCATACATTTTTATTAATTATTTATTTAAAAGAATTTGTCCAAGAGCGAGCGAAGCGAGCTCGGGAATTTAGGGCACCCCGACACGGATAGGTTAGGTTCGAATGGGATGACGGGAGCTGAAGTGAGCGAGCAAAGCGAGCGAACTCAACGCCCGTCATCTCCTTCGTGTTAGGTTACTTTAGACCCTGCAGACAGAAATAGGAGCCCAGACAATTTTTTTTTCTGTTTTATACATAACTAGCTGTTGCCCGCGGCTTCGCTCCCGTGGGCCACCCCACAGGACCCGTTTTCGGGATAAAAAATAGCCTATGTCACTCAGGAATAATGTAGCTTTCTATTGGTGAAAGAATTTTTCAAATCGGTCCAGTAGTTTCGGAGCCTATTCGGTACAAACAAACAAAAAAATCTTTCCTCTTTATAATATTAGTATAGACTAGCTGTTGCCCGCGGCTTCGATACATAATATGTATTCTCTCACTTAGTATTTTGATATGTGTTTAAAAATAAATATTTCGAACAAATGTTATTCCGGCTAAGTGTAACTTCGGTAAAAAGTTTTTCGACCAAGTGAAACATCGGAGTAATAAAAAAAATCGAATTGATAATAGGACAACTGAGACAGTGGCAGACGTGACTTCGATGAAGTAAAAAAAAACGAAACGATAATAGTTGAAAAGTTTTAGGTGAAATGAAATTCGGTCAAATGTTTTTCGAACTTATGATAGGTAACCCTATCTACCTACACCTAGTACAGCGGTTCTAGGGTCTTTTCATTTAAATTGTATTATTCAGTCTGTTAGTGGTTGCAATAACAAACATAAAATGCATCATCTACAAACACATGTACCTACCCGCCGCAACTACATTTATATAGGCATACAAATGTGATGGTATGGTATGTTTGTGAAGTGCAGGAATCGAACCCGGGCTTACCCGGATAACATTAGTGGAGCAGTCGCTCGCTTAGCCATTTCACTTTGTTTCACATCCATTATTATTTATTGAATAGAACGCAGGGCAGTACATAAATTCCCAATAATACTCACATTATCTGGTACCTCCAACATTTTGCTTGTAGGTAATATCATAATCGGGGAAACTTGAAGAACATGATGATTAAACCTGCAAAGAAAAAAAAAACACATTAGACAAATATAATGCACTTAAACACTTACAAAAACGTAAATCTAAATCTTTTTTTATCGAGTATGGGTCACCCGAATTCAGAAATATCTTATATTCTGCCTTAATTCTACGAAAATTCACTTTTCACTTTCAGAAGTAATATAATTTAACAAGTTTTTACCTTAAAAGACTAGTATTTAAAACCATGGCATTTAAAAAGACAACCGCATTTACAAAGTTAGTTTTACTGAAAAACACAAAAGTTTCAATTTCAACAACAAAACTAAAAAATACTTTACAATAACTGGTTACTTACTAGGTATACATTTTATGTGTTTGATTAACTTTTAATTTTAATCACTAAATTAAATAATTATATCGCTCTAAAATACATAATAGAAGTTTACGACAAATAAGACTAACATCTTAAATATATTGTTTGACTAAAATACGTAACTAACACGTAACATCATTTATAAACGTCTCCCTAAACCGTTGACAGTTGGTTGACAGTGACACTGACACGACACCTGTCACGTATCGCTGTTGTCAGCCTGTCAGCTGTTTTAAATATCGTGTTTGTTTACGGTTTACCATTCCTCGTATTAAATTTGAAAATAAAGTATAGCGACTTTAACACTATACGAGTTGAAATAAGATTTGTATTGGATTAGAAAACAAGTTTGTGTTTACTTTTTCAAGCAAGTTAGATTTTCTTCGAACTTTGTCGTGTTTTTCAAAAGTTTTTATGTGGCCGGAACTTCGCCGGTAAGTAGTAAACAAGTTGTTTTGATAACCATTAATTTTATTATGGTCAATAACATTTGTAATATAGTCCACGAATACTCACTTAATCAAGGGCGTCGCCAAGAGGGGGCAGGGAGGGGCAGCTGTCCCCTCCCTAGAGATTATAAAAAAGTTGCCAAATTTAAAGCAACCAAAGTCCTAAGTCTTTGACTTGACTTACTTTATTGATCATTCCCGTACTTCGAAACTCGAATGAATATATATAAACCTAAGCCAACAGATCGAACCATTGTTGATATCCTAAAAGAGACAAAAACCTTCTTTCCCGACACGGAAAAACCGTTGAAAATTTTGATCGCTCTTCCGTGCACAACGTGAACGTTAGAGTTGCGTAGCTTTACACGTTAGACTCTGTACCGATATTATTACAAACGTAGATGTAAGGCTCATACTACAAGTGAAAGCTTCATGTGCTCTCGAATTTAACTACAATTCATACTTTTCTCATTCTCCATATCAACTGCCCCCCCCCCTCCCCCTGGGCCATCGGTTGGCGACGCCCTTGCACTTAATAGCTTTCATTCTTAATTTAGTATAATTAATTAGGTATGTACTTGCAAACAATAACTTTCACTTGCGGTTCAAGTTCCATTTGAGAAGTTTAGGTCGCATGTGAGATGATAAAATTAGTTTATTCATTGCAATACTGTAAATAATAAACCAGTGATATTATTTTTTAAGAGCAGTGGTGGCCCAGTGGTATCGGCCGCGACTTACAAGTTGTAGGTTGTGGGTTCAAGACCAGGCAGGCGCTTTACTTTGTGTAAATTATTTCATCACCACTGCTCTCAAAACGGTGAAGGAAAACATCGTGAGGAAACGGCATATCCTAGAACCAAAAATTCGAAGACATGTGACATCCACCAACACGCACTGGGCCTGCGTGGTGGATAACGGCCCATTCCTTCTCACAGAGAGGAGGCCTGTGTTCCAGCAGTGGGAACATTAATAGGCTGATGATGTGTGATGTGATGTGTGATATTATTTTAGAACTTACACATTAGGTACAATATTAAAAAAAAAAACTTGAAAGAAGTACTGTATTTTTTGTATAGCTAATATATAAAAGAAATGATAGTTCAATATAGAACTTATTTTAAACTATGACTGAACAAGCTGAAACTTTCAAGACATAGGCATGCAAATCAGTAAAATGTTAACCCAGACTTCCTGAAACTGACACTACTGATATATTTCTGGAACAAAGCAACTGAGGATACTCTTTGGACAATATTTCCTTATTAGGGCATCCTGATTACAATCAGGATATAATGTAACAGTATATTTTAATTTTGCTTCATTCAGACAACCTCGTAAAGCTGGCACAGGTCCATATTGTAATAATTTTGCAATGCATGGAATATCCAGATATAGACAATGGAATCTGTTTAAATCTAGTTCCCTTATTAAAAGCAGAACAAAGAAATATGTAACATAAATAACAATAATATATTTACAAAATTAATGCAGAACTAGTTTTGATGACCTATCTCTTCTGATATTTAAAATTCTAGCCTTTTCCTGTTTTCCAGAGGCTTGCCCATCCTGCCTTTGCAGGATAAAAATTAGTAGAGAAAATAATTGTAATTGCACCACCAGCTTTTTCATTATTATCACCAGCCTTTTAATGTTCCCATTGCTGGGACACAGGCCTCCTCTCTGAGAGAGGGAATAGGCCGTAATCCACCATGGGGGCCCAGTGTGGCTTGGTGGATGTCACATGTCTTCAAATTTTGGTTCTAGGACTTGGTTTTTCATATTTACATTAAATAATTATAGTTTATTTTTTACAACTCAAACCCAGAACTCTTTTTGTTATCAACAAGAAAATGATATCAAAGTTATATTAAACTAGCTGACCCGGCAAACTTTGTTTTGCCATAAAAACACCAAACATTGATCTACTCTACCTACCCTATCCTACCTACCATACCCTACCTACCCTACCCTACCTACCCTACCAACCCTACCCCTCCTACCCTACCCTACCTACCCTACCCTACCTACCCTAACCTACCTACCCTACCCTACCTACCCTACCCTACCTACCTTACCCTACCTACCCTACACTACCCTACCTACCCTACCTAAGTACCAATTTTTTTTTCTTATTTTTTTTCATAGGAACCTTCTCCTATCAATAAAAAACACAACAAAAAAAGAATTAACGAAATCGGTCCAGCCGTTCACGCGTTATGCCGTGACCAAGGGAAATAGGGATTGATTTTTATATATATAGATTACCTACTAACTACATTAGTTTTGGTAGCAGATATATGTAATAACCATTTGTGAAACTTTACTTGAATATTACAATAAATAGATAAAAAAAGTTAATATAAATTAATTTTAAAAAGAAAACAATTAACAAGCGGCCTCGACATTGAATTGCGTGCAAGTTAAAATTTATATGCTAAGATTATGTCAAACGAATTACGTTATCGCGTAAGTAAATATTAAGCTAGACAATACGTAATAGGTTATACTATGTAAAGAAAACATTGCAGGAATCATGTCATTATGAATATAGAACTGCTTAATTTAATTTCGCATAATAATGTATTCAATCGAGTTCGCGCCATTTTTGTCTCTGCCGCGACCATTTCAATTCCGCATCATAATAAAATGATTGTCTATGAAAAGTGTCGCCAGTCGCGAATGGCCAATGAAAGTGGCCCTGCGCTACTTTCTAGCTATGTATTTGAACTGGTAGTTATGTAATAGCCCTTTTCTAATATTATGTTTTTTTATGTCAATATTATGCTAATTAACATAACTGCTGAATTAAACTTCGATAAATCGGTTAGAAAAGATAGCTTGATCTCTGCGACATATGTCAAACTGACGTATAAGTTATTGTTAGCCTGTCAAGCGGTATTGTTACTGTATTGACATAAAAATACATAATCATAAGACTATATATAAATATATAATCTTAGATAAAGTACCTATAGATTAAGCACTGGCGTGGCCGCACATGAGACAGCAATAGTTAGTTCTGGTGTTACAACAAGAACAAGAACACTACAACCCACCATCGCACTGACACTTATTATCTATAAATAACCCAAATTCCTTGTCTCAATTAACACATAATACCACGAAATCATAGAAAATCAAACAAAACCGAGTTTGTTTGTCAAACCTGCCATTGTATTAGAGTTTGACAAACAACAGAAACCGGCCACGGTGACAAAGACAAAAAATAATCTTTTGTCCTTATTATTTACATGGAGCTGCCAATTAGCCATCTCGCTCTATCAATCAAGGTCATTTTAAGGCTTAATCTATAGGTACTTTATCTAAGTATATAATACTAAGACTAAGTACGACTTATGCAAACATAATAATAATATGTAAATACTATTTACCTTCATAAATTATTTTGAAAAACAAAGAAAGAAAACGTTTCTGTGAAAATAATTTTGAATCTTGGTATTTTGGTTAATTATATTGATATTTAATTTGGCTATATTGTAGTAGCATTGGTATTTTATACATTATTTTTCTATTTTTGTGTCTTCTTCTTTTTGTGTGAGAATATGGCTTCCTCTGGTGTCAGAGTTAATTAAGCCGCCTCTGGGAACCACACAGATCTTTGGCTTGGCTATTTCTGAGTTTTATTGTGTAAAATATGGGTTCCACCTGATTTTTTTTTTAGTTTTTAATTCATCTTCCTGATATTATATTTATTGCACATAATTTTAAATTTATGACATCCAGTTTTAACTATGATAAACATTCATGTCATTCGCAGATGACGTTCAACAAACGTCAAACATAGTACTTATAAATCGTATAACACAAAAATGTCGTGTGAAAAATGTATGATTTGAGTGACGTGATTGGACGATAATGGTATGTTTCGTACCATGTCATTACATATGGCATCCATCATGGCTTGTTTGTTAACGTAACTGTGTTATCTTTTATGAACTGACGTAGTTGTAACTTTGCCCTTTGGTAGAAGTACAGTCAAGTGCAACAATAACTAAACACCATAGGACTATAGGAAAATTCAAAACCTACTTTCATCTGGTTCCTGTCCATGTTCCAATTTATTTGGGGTCGGGACAAGATTTCTTCGTCTTTCATACTCTCATATATAGAATAGTAGTCTATATCTCAACAGTCACCCCTTTCTAGCCATAAATATCATCTTTAACGCAGTCCTTCCATCGTTTCTCATGTACAACTTATACTTACTTATACCTATCCAAATTCATAATCAAAACTTTAATATTGAGCAAAATAAATACTAGATTGAAAAGCCTGTGAAGTTTTGTATCTTTTTAAACCGGCTTTAGCTACCTTAGCACTCAGCAGATAGGCCAAAATCCATTAAATATAATGTCTTCTCTAAAAACGGTTCGAAACGCGAAAGTTAGCTCGCCATAGACAAAACCAGAACCCGCAAAACCAGTCTCCAGCCATTAACACTAGCCGGCCTAGCCTATTTTAGTTAGAAAGTTGAATGGTTTTCCCCAATTAAGATAGGAATGGAAAAGCTATAAAAATATTAAATGGTGTATTGTTGAAACGAGGTTTGGTCCTATTCTAACGGGTATCTGTCATTATGGTTTCTGTCTCGGATAGCGGCTTATTGATAATTGAGAACAGTTTCCTTGTCGCCAGGTATTTGTTACGGCATGTGAACTGTAAGCTTCGACCATAGAGCAAGGAACCGCCGCGCTTAGCGTTTAGACACTAAAGATGCCATTTTTAACTAATAGGTATGTTTGTAATCTCTGGAAGAAATGATCCGATTGTGAAAATGCTTTTACAGTCAGTTTATTACACGTGTCATGGTGATTTAACCCTTAGACAGTTTGGGCCCTGTAGTTGTCCACTTTAAAGCGTGTATCGCTGAATGTAATATATTTCTATCTGTTTCGCCGGGATGGAGCGAAGCCGCGGACAAAAAGACAGTAGTACTTAAAAAACCCGGTCAAGTGAGAGTCGAACTCGTGCGCCGAGGGTTCCGTACCTACCCATTATACCGCCATATAAAAATTGGTATCATTTTTGATTTTAGGTCAACGGGAACTATCATATAGGTTTTCGACCCAAAACCTATAGGGTACTTCCGGTTGACCTAGAATTGTCAATTTTGGTTGAAAGCAAGGTCTTACAACACAAGTAAAGGGAAAATTCCAAAAAATTAAAAAATGGTGAAAATTAAGGTGAATTTTGGTAAGTACTTTAAGCTTACAAGCTTTCGCGAAAATCTAATGATTTTTATGCAGCTAATATGGACTATAAAGCTCAGTATCTGGTATAAATTTCAACTTGCTAGGTTCCTGAGAAAATCGGTGGTGACATACGGACCGACGGACAAGAGAGTGATCTTATAAGGGTTCCTTTTTTACCTTTCGAGGTACGGAACCCTAAAAACCCGTGACTGAGCACAAGTTGTAACAGCTTTAGCCATATTCAGAATTGTTAAGGGCCTTTATTTTCTATGGCGTAACGGTGACACTGACACATTTGGTTTGTATGTAAAGTTTTGACAATGGCGTCTCTAACAGTGCCCGCCGCCAAGGCATTTAAATAATCTGTGGTTTAGACCACAGACATTAATTTAACTATACTTCATAAAAGATAGCTTGATCTCTGCGACAGCTGTCAGTATCAATACAGTAACAATAGCGCTTAACAGGCTAACAATAACGTAACAATAACGTATACGTCAGTTTGACATATGTCGCAGAGATCAAGCTATCTTTTAAGAAGTATAGATGACGCAAATGTTTGTAGATGTACTTCGCGTGTCAAATTAGGGAGTAAAAGTGAAAACAATGCTCTTAAATAAAAATGCGAAAATGTGGCACGCTTGGAGGACGTCAGGAGAGACGTGCTCGTATCTAGTTAGATTTATGTCTGTGGCTAGACCTAAACAGGCGTAATTATAAACTGCATTTTCCACATGCTGTAGTGTCTACTCAGAACTCTTGGGTCACGAGATCCGTAACTTAGAGAGATGGCCCCATTAACTGCATTTTTTAAATTCTTCCTTCGGTAGATCTTGTAACTTATTGCGACTTTACAGAACAGTCGAATCTGAGATCGCTTGGATAGTGTGTAATAGTTAGGCTTGGATAAGCCCAGGGTTCTGAAACTCTTGTTTGAAGGAGAGACGAATGTTTATGGGCTTCAATGAGGCAGTTTAAATCTGGGAAAGTAGGTCTGATTCTTATTTGTAACTAGCTAACTAACCCGCGGCTTCGCTCCCGTCAACTGCCTATCCTACCCTACTTACCTTGCTACCTACCCTATCTACCAATTTTTTTCTAGTATCATTCTTCCGCGGAGAATCTTAACACTGCCATTCAGAAAACGACTTCAAATGCAGAACGCCATCTATAGAATATGTAGTTGAACTGTCCGAGTATCATAATTGCGTGTGTTGTGATATTTTACTTCTTGAACAGTTTAAACTCATCTAATTTTTAAAAGAGAGAACCGATTGCGATAAAACAAAAACAAAGTAATACTTCAAGTTATGTACAATTTTTATGTTTAAAAATTATCTATATTGGTTTCGTACATTTTACGGGATGAGTGCAGAACTAAACAGACAAAAATGCTGGAATTGGGTTCTATTGGTTATCCTTTAACACCCTGGCTATTTTTTTTGGAAATATTTTCGATGTACAAAAATGACTTTTCTACAGATATATATACTTTTCTATAGAATATATTTATTGATTGGATAAATAAAAAGTATTCCATCAAACCAAAGAGCTCCAAAAGCAGAATCACTGATCAACGCCTATCATTTTGTTATTACAAAGATTTCTGCTTGTTCATATCTTAAGAATTCATATTCTGATTGTGGTTAAGAAAATATTATTATATGGTTAGTTTTGCATTATTACATTCATTATTGAAACTCGATCAACTGGTTTTGATGAGGCAATGACTGGACGACTTATAAACTATTGTTTCGATAATAACATTTTGTTCTTCATTACCGCAAACTGCACTAAATTCATAATAATATTATTATGTGCTATTGTGTTCTTGATTTTATATTTATTAGGATGTACACACGTCATAGAATTTTACCGAGAAATATTTAATTCATAGTTATTACGTTGTGTGTCGAAGCTGGTTTTGCTGTCCATGTCACATTCAATCGGATTAATTAGCCTCTTGGGCTTGCAGGCAACGGATTAGTTAGTTGATTGAATTGACTGGGAATCTAAGCTCCCTTGTAGGCTTATCAATGGATATCTCTGAATATCTCTTCAATCGAAATTAATATTTAGTACACCCGTTTTTCTGTCCTCTCAAAACTCTAGCAGCAATATTATGGCGTACTTGCATTCGATCTTCTTCGTTAAGGCGCAGATACCCCTAAGTAGCTGATTTTAATCATTTTAAAATATATTTTTATGATTCCGAACCACGCTGCACGCAGCAGTGCTGCCGCGTCACTAATGTCTACTACGTTACTGCAGCGACATTGCTGCCTAGCTCGGAATGTAAACTCATATAAGCTTATAGAAATTGTATGGAGACCAGTAGTGTCGCGGCAGTACTTCTGCGTGCAGCGTGGTTCGGATTCGTACCTTTAGACCATTTTCTTAATAATTCGACTTAAGAAAATTTTGAGTTTTATTCGTATAACATAGTGTATTAATTTGTAAAGTTATGTCTAAAACAGACAAAAACACGACAATCGCACCAAAACCGCTGGGCTTATTTTAATGAAATTGACACCATCTCAAAGACAATTTAATTATCTACATTTTGTTCTGAGGCTTTTTTTTTAAGTCATAGAATAATAAGGAAAATACAAATTACTACTAAATGTTGGGTCGCGCGAATGTAAAACGTTTACGCGTTGTTTTCCCTTAGGGGCGTTAGCGTTAGTTGTCGTCTTAAGTCGGAAACACACTTACGTGTCGTGGCGTGGCGTCTTCTGATGCAGTTGATTGGCTACAAAACTCGTTGTGTAGGCTGAAACAGAGTCGTTTGATTGGTGGATCCCGCGCCACGACACGTAAGTGTGGTTCCGCCTTTATCCTTGGGCAATATTATTATTTAATTTTTATGCACCTGCCATGCTATCCCTTACCGCCCTTGGTAGACTGGTAGAGAATGCCTCAGGCATTAAGTCCGCCTATGTACTTTTATGATGCATGAACTTTTAATAAATAAATTTATAAAGTTAACAAAAAAAAACCCACTGCTTGAAATGCGAACTAAAAAGACGTAAACAGTCCTTGTTTACGTCTTTTAGTTCGCTTTTTCGTCTTTTTTTTTTAGTCGAGTTGGCTGACCAAAACCAGATTTATCATCCGCCTGCACAGCATAATTTTCTCCTAATTAACGTATTTTTTTAGTTCGCTTTTCAAGAAGTCGGGATTTTCTGATTTTTTTATGCATAACTTTCCAATTGTTTACCAATTTTATTGTAGCCAGTGAGTGACACTTGCGAGTGTCACTGACTGGTTAAGATGAATTGATTGCCGTAAGAACCATCAAAATCGGCCAACGCCTTTGGTCTCAAGAACGCCACATAGGAACAAACATACATATGTACATACATAGACTGATAAACACTTTACCCTCCTTCGGCAGTCAGGTAAAAAAAGAGCAGCATTATTATGTAACAGCCGTCGTAGGTTTTCGTTCCATCGGAGATTCTGGGGCTCTAGACAATGTGAAGACGCATTCTATCGGCTTTAGCGATAATCAAAATGGTGGTTTGACATGTCAATCCCATACATTTTTAACCCCCTGACGGAAGAAGAGGGGTGTTATTTTTGTATTTGTGTGTCTGTCTGTGGCATCATAGCGTCCAAACGGGTGAACCGATTTTTATTTAGTTTTTTTGTTTGAAAGGTGATTTTGTCAAGAGTGTTCTTCGCTATGTTTGAATAAAATCGGTTCAGCCGTTCAAAAGTTATGGGCGTTTTACTGTTTGAATCGGGGTGTTTTTGCATGATATCGTGTCATAATTACATGTTCAATAGATTGCAGATGAAGCGTATCTACTATGTACTAGATAAATGATGTAGCATGAATAAAAAATTTGTCGGGGGATTTTGAAATTTTGAAATTTTACTTGTAGAGACAGATTGTCAAATGTTTGGTGGCTCTGGAGCGTTAATTCTATTCAATCCTCCTTTTTCACCAAAACGAGGGTAAGTATCACATAAGGGTTCTGGCTCTTTAAGGCGCAGATTCCCTTGAGTAGCTGATTTTAAAATGAGAATCACGTCTAAACGGCTTGTCGTAATTTTTTGGAAAAAATATGTTATATTAGACCATTTTCTTAATAATTTGATCTAAGCACATTTTGAGTTTTATTCGTATAACACAGTGTAATTAATTAGTAAAGTTATGTCTACAACGGACAAAAACACGACAATCGCACCAAAACCGCTGGGCGTATTTTAATGAAATCGACACCATCTCAAAGACAATTTATTTATCTACATTTGTCGTTGAATAATAAGGAAAGTACAAAAAACTATTAAATTTTGGGTCGCGCGGGTGCGAAACGGGTGCGCGTTTTGTTCCCTCAAGGTCGTTGGCGTTAGTCGTCGTCTTAAAAGGCATTTCATGTCTTCCAACGTCCTATACAGTAATTTTCTTAGTATTTATATATTTTTAATAACGACGCGCGTGCGCAGCCCGTCACACGTGATTTATAATAACGAGTCGCGATTATGAGCCGTTTCAACGAGCATTATGCGCCTGATGGCTCGGCTGACTTCATGCTTTGCTCGGACATTCTCGTTAAAATATGTTTATTTATTTACGAGTACATGTACATTAGCATAGCAGTCAATAGAGTAAGCAGAATATTATGACGATGGAAATAAAATTCTGATATATGTAATACGCTGATATTACATATATCACAATTATATTTCCATCGTTTCTGCCAGAGGCTTCGCCCGCGTGAATAGTGTTTTATTATCATTTAGCCTATATGCTATTCCAGACTATGATTTATCTCTGTGCCAAATTTCATCCAGAGCCGTTCAGCCGTTCCAGCGTGATTGAGTAACAAACCTACATCCACACACACATCCATCCAAACTTTCATATTTATAATATTATTAAGAATTTAGACAGGTTCAAAAAGTAGATGAAATAAGGAACGCCTTTTTCACCTGACATGGGGTAACTGTAAAGCTTTTTTGTAGTTTATCACAGTACAGCACAAAAGTGCAAAACATGATACCGGCCAAAAAAAATCACTATATAAAGGGTCTTTCAACAAGGACGGGTCGATGTTAAAATTGAATAAAACAAGATGTGTGTGAGACATTAACGAAATTTATTTTTTATTTAAAAGGCCCATTTATGCCAATTATGGATGGAATATGACATCGTTCAAATGTCCGCCGCGGCTTCGTATGGTGGCACGAATCCGAGAGGTCCAATTTTTAATGACTCTGCTGCATAGATCGAGCGAGCGCTACAGATCAATGATAAACAATTTCTTTTGGTTTGAATTGAACAATATGGACGTGAACGACATGTGGTTCCAGCAAGATGGCGCTACTTGCCACACAGCGAACGACACAATCGACATTCTGCATGAACGGTTTGAGGGTAGAGTTAGAGTTCCGCTAGACTTTTTCTTGGGGGTTTTTCTGAAGTCGCAGGTCTATGCCAATAAACCACATTCGACCGTTGCCCTGAAAGCCAACATAACGCAGGCCATCGCTCGGATTCAGCCGGATCTATGCAGCAGAGTCATTAAAAATTGGACCTCTTGGATTCGTGCCACCATACGAAGCCGCGGCGGACATTTGAACGATGTCATATTCCATCCATAATTGGCATAAATGGGCCTTTTAAATAAAAAATAAATTTCGTTAATATCTCACACACATCTTGTTTTATTCAATTTTAACATCGACCCGTCCTTGTTGAAAGACCCTTTATTTAAAATAAATAATAGATACAATACTCGAAAGGTATTCGCAGAAACCCCATCGAAAACCCATTACAAAAGCTTGTTCATGTAGATAATGAAGCAGGAACCAAACTACCTTTCATACTAAAAGATTTAAAAGAAGATCACAGTATTGAAGTCTCAAAGAATCTTTGGTTTGTATACCGGTCCAACTTGACGCGTTATTATAGCTTACTGGACCGTTGGTCACACTAACGGATGTGACTGTCTTTGAACTTAGAATGTACAATCAGCAAAAGATAAGTGTGCATACACTTCTTTTTTTCTTTTATTGCTCTTGACCTCGATCTTGACTATTGTACCTCGATGGTAAGCGATGGATGAGGTCGACCGACGAGATTGAGTCGTGGTGCGAGCAAGCCCAGTAAATGACAGTTCACTTTTGCTAAGGCTTACGGATTCTATTTGAAGAGACAAAATGCTTTAGAACAAGGATGTTGATGACACACGGATTGCATGGGTCAAATTAATTGAGGGCTGCATACATGTTTGTTTTGTTGTCTGTAAACTCATATATATAATTCTAAATTCAATAAATAAATAACGTAAGATTTTTTTAATTCAGAGTCTTAAGTTGTTTTCAAACGCGATTGTTTTTTTAATAAACAATTAACCTACCCAATATGTTTAAATAAAAAGTTCCTGTTTTTATAAATGTTTTTTATTGATTCCGAAGTCGAAATATTCTAAGAAATATTAAGATTCATGAATAAAAGATATGATATATTAAAAACAGACGTCGTCGTGGAGTTTCTTTTTAGAATCGAAAATGCACAAAACACATTGAATAATTTTGCTTTACGTAAGTAACAAAATGCAAAACAATCAAAGGTAATAAAAAAAAACACTGAATGAAATAAAACTAATTCTCAATCAATTATAAATGTTGTTGTGTGTTGTTTTTGTATCTTTATAAATGTTTTGTCCTGTAATTATTGAAGTGGTGTACAATAAAGTATAAATAAATAAATTATAAATGTGAAAGTTTGGAATGGATGTATGTTTGTTGTTCAATCACATTGGCAGAAGCTAGTCAAATATAAATTGAATAATCATCATCATCATTTTTAATTGATAAATGTTATTACTCCATTTGTGAATTGATTAATGATGAAACTTTATGGTTTGCATTGTAATGAATTTTTTGACATTGCTGTATTTTATTCCGATTTTATGGTAAATTCATTAATTTGTATTTTTTTTTTTGTTATGTTGACATTTGACTAATTTTACACAGTTTAAGACATATATTTATTTTATTTGACATTTGATTTATTTTTTGACACTTTATGTAATTGTACGTTGATTTGACTTATGCATATTGATTTTAGTAGACATTTTGTTGATATTTTGACTTTTGTGTTTAAATTTCATTGTTATAATTGATTATTATTATTTTAACATGTTATTTTTTAAATTATTGTATTTAAATAGCGATTTTTGTATTGACTACCTTAATCTTTATTGTATTATTTTGCGAGTCATTCCATGTTTTACTGCTTTAAAAGTATTGGTGTCTGTAATTACAATAAATTAAACAATTTTGCATGCCGTGAGGCAAAATGTATCGGGACTGTTCTACAAAAAAACAACATCTAATCTGTATACCTACATTTATCAAATAAACAATTACATTCATTCATTCATCATATCAGCCGAAAGACGTCCACTGCTGGACATAGGCTTCCCCCAAGCGTCACGATGATATATATATATATTTATATCAATGATTATTCTCTTATTGAATAATCATTGATTATTAATTATTCACAATTTATTATTATAGCTTCTTCCAGCGGCTTCTTTTTTCTTATCACAACACAACAATTGTTTTCTTATCACAAGGGAATATGATTCCGGGATGAAAATTAGCCTGTGTGCTATTCCAAACTATTATCTACTCCTGTGCCTGATTTCATCTAGATCATTTCAGCTATTCTGGCGGGATTGAGTAGTAAACATACATCCATCCATCCAAACTTTCGCATTTATAATACTAGCTTCTGCCAGCGGCTTCGCATGCGTAAAAAGTGTTTTCTTATCCCAAAGGAACATTATACCGGGATGGAAAGTAGCCTATGTGCTATTCCAGATTATAATATATCCCTGTGCTAAATTTCATCCAGATCCGTTCAAGCGTTCCGACGTGATTTTGTAACAAACATACATCCATGCATCCATCCAAACTTTCGCATTTATAATATTAGTAAGATTCTTGTACAGTACAATTCTGTTAAGAAATCAAGTTGTTTTTTAATTAAAATTGATAATATCAACTCAAGTTTTTTTAAACCCGAATCACGTAGATACATAAAATATTCTTCTGTCAAGTCTCATATTATTGTTTACAAATGCGTTGTAACGTAATACATGAAATAACTTGTTCTTCTGGTCGATGCACTTTAGTCCGATGAGGAAAACCAAATTGGAAATCAAAAACGTAACCTCAATGAAACTGGTTTCAACCGGATTGCAACGATCTCTTATCGCCCTAAAATCTTTAAAAATAAAAAAAGAGTTACAATAACAACCCAAAAGTATAGTATAGTACATTTTGATGCAATTGAGCAAACTTTGTAGATAATGTTTTCAACATACTTACCTGCTTACGAAGAAACAATAAATAAAAACAAATTATCGTCTTTTAGGCAGACAAAATTCATTATAATTGCATGTGTCAATAAATATTCAGAATAATTTGAGAATCCAATATAGTTGCCTGGTTGGTTACTAATTTATTTTGTTGACTGTCCATGAAGGATGTTAACATTAGTATGACGAATTGACGGTCCCTTCTATTAGTAAATGTGTCATTCAATTTGGTTATGGAATTGACTGCGCTGCCAATAAGTTGTTATTGTAAACTTAAATTACCTTGTGCAGAATTATAGGTACTACCTAAGTTTATTATCACCATTTTTTCAGGCATTAGGTATCAATCAAGCTCAAGAACTATGCAAACATCAACACTGTTAAAAAGAAATAAAAAATTGCTGTCCCCTACATTCTGACTAGTTGTGCGAAAATGTACTGATTAGCTGTTTTTTTTTCTTTTTTTTATGATTTTTTTTTGTTCATAAATCTTGTTTTGTACTGATAAACAATAACCAAAGCCTGGAAAAAAATATCGTGTTGAAAAATCAAATTGTATACTGTAAATCACTCAAGAGGCAGTAGATTATTGTTGGGCAATATTATAACACTGACAGTCACTCAAAATCCAGCATTAATTTCTTTGTAACTATCTCTATGCAACTACCACCTGCCCACTTATAATTTTTTTGAATTTTCTATTATCAATTTAACACCCGACGGAAAAAGAGGGGTGTTATAAGTTTGATGTTTGTGTATATGTCGCAGGGATATGATGAAAACAGGGAATTGATCAAATCTCTAAGCAAAATTGGTTCAGTGAAATGACAAAAATAACTTTTCTGTAGTAATTTAAAGGTTTATTTTGTACGTTGAATTAGTATTTGTGTGGCAGAGCCGACGGAGCCCCGCTGCGCGGGGCTCCTATTTCTGTATGCAGGGTCTAAAGTAACCTAACACGAAGGAGATGACGGGAGCTGAGTTCGCTCGCTTTGCTCGCTCACTTCAGCTCCCGTCATCCCCTTCGAACCTAACCTGTCCGTGTCGGGGTGCCCTAAGCTCCCGAGCTCGCTACGCTCGCTCTTAGAGAGATTTGATCAATTCCCTGTTTTCATCATATCCCTGCGATATATATATATCGGAGGAAGGTAAATGAACAAAGAACTATCGCTTGTAAACTTATTACTTCAGGTTTGTTTAATTGGCAACATTTAGCTTCTGATCAATTCTCAGTTCGATTTTATTCGATTGACAACACTTTATTTTTCTTATGTCAAAATACTCGATTTGGATTGTATAATACAAGCAGTAATTTGCCGGAAGAGATTCTCTTAGCCAATAAAAAGCAGGAGTGTCATAGAGGCACTCTGAGTGGGTTCTCCCGCCATATTGTGTCGTGAAGTTAGAAAAGATACGCGCGGACGCGCTGTTTTGGAGTTGAAAAGAGTTGTGAGAAAAAGGAGTTGAGAAGTAGCCTAAAGTGGCGTGTGTGAACTTGAACAAGTGTGTTTAAGTTGGGAAAAAGCGAAACGATTGGTGGCCGAATCCGCTGCTTTGATAAAATTGGAACAAGAACTATCTCTAAACCGGCATAAGTTACCTGCTTTGTGCATCGCATACCCACGATATGCCCACAGACCGAGGGTATTATTGAAGACAGCCCTCCTATCTCCGATATCGGAAGTGAAAACAATGCACGCACAAAGCGATGATGGACCAAATGAGACGAGTAATGGTTGGCGCGCTCTGGTGCGCGAAAATTAGCATGGAAGTACTTACCTACCTACCTAATGGAGATGTTTGCCGGCTACTAGAGACAGGAATATCATGTTGCCCGAGTTCAACCGTATAGTGTGGCCTATCCTAGACAATATGCGAAGTCGGGTTGCAGATAATGATGAAGTTAATGATGACATCGACGCCCAATCCTGACTAGATACTTGGGAAACGCAACTGTGGTGGTGATGTTCAGGGAAGTATAAACTTAAGTATTCCGACAATAATAAGTACCAATCTAATGCCTTATGAAGTTTAGCCACGATATTGTTTTTCTTGGTTTATAGTGGCTGAAATTTAAAATAAATTGTTATTTTCGTTATGATGCTAAATGAAACTCAGCCAGATTCATACTGTCAGCGGAATTCGCAAGAGATTAAGACCACTTGTGCAAATACAGTGCAAGAGAGCAAACATCCTAAGCTACAACTTGATTCAATAAAACTATAAGCTTGTGGAAATCTTGCTCATAGACATGAATTTTTCAGCCATTCACACAATATGCAACAAATAGCACAGACGTCTGAGCCCTTCAACATGGCTGTGGATACCACAAGACCTGTTGTGACCGGCTGCATGTAGTGCTACAAGATAAGTGTGGAGCTCAGGTTCCATTTCAAGAGGCAACATACAACCTGCAGTCTACAGCGCTATGAAAGAGGAAATTTAGTGGTTTTATACATGCCGCTGCGGTGATCAATCAATTTAATATTTTCTGATAGCACCTAGGAGTCTGGACATGTGCATGGTTGGCACTGCTGCCTGACCTTTCCGGGAGTACAGGCTTAAAGGTATGTTACTTTGATCTGCATTCAACTATCTGTGCATTGGCATACATTTGTGGCAGCCGAAGTATGTATTGGATTTGGAAGTACCTAAGTTTTATAATTAATTGTTGCATTAATTGCAATTTATAACTATTGCATTATGTTGTTTAATGGAAATGTTTAATGTAAGTTACATGAAAAGAGTAGAAAAATCAAACAGCGCCATCTATGTAATGGTATTGATACTGTAGGTTTCTTTCAATAATCATCGAAATTGGGTTCGGGACCCCATTATGCTGTGATTTACTGCTTGGGGGAGCTTATTGAATAGGAGCATGTTGTTTTTTCGTGATCAATTTAAAAACAAACAAATAATTTTTGCATAGACAGAATGAGAAGTCCGTGCATGTCACGCCATCTTTTAAATCTTTGACGGGCTCAAGCTTTGAAATATTTTGTTTCAAGTATTTAATTGTTTTTCTTTACCAACAAAATAAACAATGAAACGATTTTTGCAATTTCATCTTTCTAATGTACTTGGAGCATTGGAATGTGAGAACAAAACGGAAAGAAAATAGATTTCATTACATTATGATGTATGATATATGTTGCATGATGTTAGAACAATATACGGTTTTGTGACCACTAGTGCTGTCACAAGAGTACACACATTTAAGAATAGGTTTTTAGTTTACTCACTACTGATAATCGAGAAGTAAAGATACTAGGCATTTTAGCCATGCATTCTTTATTAATAGGTGTCACTTCAGATTGCCCGTAAATATTATTACCACTGAGTTTGTTGTTGATTTGATCTTCAAGGAAATTTGTGAATATGCTTTTCTTTGAAAATAACGTACATTCTAACTATTCGCGTTGGTATTTTTAATGCAAGTGTGAATCCAGTTATGGAAAGTAAAAAGAAAAATCGTAATAATAGTGTATCTTTTCACATCTTTGGCTGATTGGGATTGTTTTTACAACTAAATTAAAGTATCAGGTAAAAGGGAAAGAAATTTATTTTGTTAACGTTGAATTCAAATATCTTTGTGTAATACATTCGACTATTTTTAAATAATTCATTTTTATAAATTCTTATTCTTTTAAATAATTCAATTCATATCAAAACAGAAAAATCGAATCTCGATATTCTAGGGCGAAATATCGATACGCTGGATCGATTCAGTACTGGATATCGATTGAAAAATTGTTTGTTTATTTTTTGCCTTTAAATCGATTCGTCGATTAATTGATAACAGATCGCCATCCCTTACTCATCTCTATTAGACAGTGACATGTAAGTGTCAACATTCGAAAAAGTTCGAATTAAGTCGGACAAGACAAAACATAAACAAAATAACTTATAACTGTGATATGATTTTGAACTTATAAATTACTGGATAAAGACTAGATTATTAATAAGTCGTTACAAAGTGTGAGTCACTGTGAGGATTAGACTTTTAACTTTTGCTTTGTTGCAAAAACATGCAATAACTTTCAGTTAAGAGTTATATGATCAAGATTATTTTCAAACCGGTGTTAAAGTTTAGTTAAATAGTTTGTTGGTCGACTCGATTTGCAATCTTACAACCTGCAGACATCACAAGGATTAACGTTAGTATAGCCAATACAGTTGGCGTTTAGTTTTGTTGCTACCAACGGTTGAATAAAGGTAAAGTTAATGTCTGTAGTTGTTATATATCGCATTGTAGAGAATGAACCAACAGATTACATGTCATTCTAACGATACCTACCTACAAATAAAAATTATTTAAGTGGACTATGGCAAATGAAAAGTGCAACTAGACATGTAGATGGTGTCTAGAAGACGTATTCAGGTATTATGAGATGCCCGAGGGCCAATAACTGCTGAAGTTGTGGCTGAAGATGAGATAGATGTTCAATTGGCAACATTTTAATTTACATAGAACAGTTTCGTGGGTCAGAGAGATGACAGAGTCAAGAGTTAATTCGGCATTTAAGTTGAAAGTGCATTCTGTGCAGGTAAATGTATTTGCTAAGTTATTGTTGATTGTGGACCATGAATGGGACACTTAGGTTCTATTTGATTTACTTGGTACAGGAGCTTTTGTTTTTTGGAGGAAACTAGGAATGGTTTCCTTGTTCTGTGTTGTTCAACGATGCTTGACCTCTGTAATCTTGAACATTGTTCAAAAGTTTTAATAATTGTAACATCTATTTAACGAAAGGTGTGAATTTGTGAATTGTATGATTGTGTGGTGTCATGTAGGCTAGTACCTACCTTGAATAATAAATGTGGAATTTAAAGTATACTGTCAGTAATGGTTGTGGTGTTCTAACTTGTTGAATGTTCTGTGCTGGTCATTATGAACATACCCAACGTAATTTTGTTTTATTTGCTATCTGAGCAAGTTGGATAAGATAATGTTAATGCAGATGTAAACTCGGTGACATGCGGTGCATGATTTCATTTTCAATTTTAGTTTGCAAAATTGGTAATGTTTGATGTTGGTAGTTATTATACCTATCGCACTGAGGGTTTAGTATGAAATCATGAACATAAAATGGAGTTCTTGAATATGCTTTTGGCTGTGTAAGAAATCCTGAATTTGAGATTGCCGTTGTATTCAGTACTGAGAATGAAGATTGAAATAACTAATTTGATTTTGGTTTAGAGGTGCTGTTTATGTTTATTGGAGTTCTGAATGGTGGCAGCTATGTGTTGCATTAAAGGCTTTGGTTCATGATGAGTTAGAGGAAAGCTGAAAGATCAAGTACCCATTGAAGTAACTGAATGTACTGTGTTGAAGACTGATTCAAATCAATCTAGCAATGGTGAGGTCGTGTGTATGGTCAAAGGACTGACTGTACGGTGATGAGTAGTCGCTGCGGTGACTGCTGTAACCGAGGTGGGTTACGAGGTGAGTGGTCAGAGATGACTGCTGTAACCGAGGTGGGTTACGAGGTGAGTAGTCAAAGATGACTGCTGTAACCAAGTTGGGTTACGAGGTGAGTGGTCAGTAAGATGACTGCTGTAACCGAGGTGGGTTACGAGGTGAGTGGTCAAAGATGACTGCTGTAACCGAGGTGGGTTACGAGGTGAGTGGTCAGTAAGATGACTGCTGTAACCGTGGTGGGTTACGAGGCCTGGTCAGGATGACTATGGTTGCAGGGTGGTCACTGGGTTGACCATCAGGAACTACAGCGATTGCTGTGGGACCAAGAAACATTGCTGGATTTGTCAGGGGGGAACCTGGTCCCTCTGGGGCTTTGGAGTCCTGTTATCTGTCTGGGGAAGCCTGGTCCCTCTGGGGCTTCGGTGACCTGTTGTTTAGTGTATGTGGCATGGGTATCTGGCAGTTTGTTGCTTCGAGAGGACCGGTTGTCTGGGGAAGCCTGGTCCCTCTGGGGCTTTGGTGACCTGTTGTTTTGTGTATGTGGCATGGGTATCTGGCAGTCTTGTTGCCTCGAGAGGACCGGTTGTCTGGGGGAGCCTGGTCCCTCTGGGGCTTCGGTGACCTGTTGTCTGGGGGGAGCCTAGTCCCTCTGGGGCTTCGGTGACCTGTTGTATGTCTGGGGGTATGTTGTGTTGGGCGTTTGGGTGGTTTCTGGCACACAGTGCTTCGAGACCGACTTGGCGTTTGTTGGGAACCTGGTACCTCTGGTGCTTCGGTAACCATTTAGAATGTGTTAATATGGTTGTCTAAATGGTGAGGTGGCTGGTTCGATAGTACGATGATGGTTGTGTACGGTGTATGGTGTGGAGACCTAGATTTACATGGAGAAAACAAATGAACAGTGTGAAAGCTAAGAGAATTCAGTTTTCATGAGTAAAGATGTACTTGAGTTTTGTTGTAGACTGGTAATATAAGGTGTTGATTGAAGGTTTCACGTGGAAGATGTCACGACCACGTTATTTTTTTTATTTGGTCAGGAGCGGCCGAACTTAACCTATTACTTATTTTTTTTATCTCTTGGTTTTTGTTTTTTTTTCTTGCAATTGAGTAACGATATTGCTCGTCGCTTTACATCAAACGTGGGACCGTTTGAATGTCAAGATGGCCGTATCGGAGGAAGGTAAATGAACAAAGAACTATCGCTTGTAAACTTATTACTTCAGGTTTGTTTAATTGGCAACATTTAGCTTCTGATCAATTCTCAGTTCGATTTTATTCGATTGACAACACTTTATTTTTCTTATGTCAAAATACTCGATTTGGATTGGATAATACAAGCAGTAATTTGCCGGAAGAGATTCTCTTAGCCAATAAAAAGCAGGAGTGTCATAGAGGCACTCTGAGTGGGTTCTCCCGCCATATTGTGTCGTGAAGTTAGAAAAAGGAGTTGAGAAGTAGCCTAAAGTGGCGTGTGTGAACTTGAACAAGTGTGTTTAAGTTGGGAAAAAGCGAAACGATTGGTGGCCGAATCCGCTGCTTTGATAAAATTGGAACAAGAACTATCTCTAAACCGGCATAAGTTACCTGCTTTGTGCATCGCATACCCACGATATGCCCACAGACCGAGGGTATTATTGAAGACAGCCCTCCTATCTCCGATATATATGTATTTGTATATCTGTCAGTGGCATCATAGCTCCTAAAAACCGATTCTGATTTCGTTTTTTTTTGTTTGAAAGGTGACTTTATGGGAGTGTTCTCAGCTATGTTGGATAAAAAAAATCGGTTCAAAAGTAATGGGCGTTTTACTGTTTGAATCGGGCTGTTGCCGCAAGATATCGTGTCATAATTACGTATTCAATATAGATTGTCGATCGAAGCGTGTCTAATACTAGATAAATTATGTAGTATGAAATAAAAATATGTTGGGGCTGTAATATTTTTTTAAATTTTACTTGTTTATCGGTTCAAATAACACTAGATGGCGCGATATGCACTGGTTTGTTATTGAATGTGTGTAAAATTAACATTTTCTGGAATTGAACATAAAAAATGTATGTTCTTGTTTAATCAACTCTCCTAAACAAAAAAAAATATGGAAAATCGGGCTCTTAATTTACATTTCAAAGATTATTTGAACGGAACATTTAAAATTGATGACAATAGATGGCGCGTTTTTAAATTTCTGAGGCATTCCACTTGATTGTTTAAATTTGTATTGTAACCTATTTTGGTGAACAGAAACTGTAAAAACGTGCAAAAAATACTATATAACAAACCTTCACTGTATTTAAAGAAAAACATATTCACGAACCGATTAAATCCTTTTACTTGCAAGTCGCTACTAACACCATCTATCGCCGTGGAACGGCACAACAGACAAAAAATAATCGGTTTATTCAAACGAAAAACGCTAGTTACGTCGGCACGGTTTCTTTGTATGGGATGAGGTATCTGTATTCTAGTATTATATTATCTGTGGCATTACGATGTGAAGATAGGGGTCAATATGCTATGTATAGTTTTAGAAGTTTGCTCCGGCTCTGCATCAGTGTGCTTTGTGCCTTAAACACATTCGTTCCATATTATTATGTAATGTTGTCATCTAATTCGCTAGTATCAGCATGAATCATTGTTTTGTCGGCAAACTTTTCAATATATTCTTTTCATGTGTAAATAACATTTTCAATTTAAAAGAAACTGTATTGTTCTTAATTTCTTATTGTATGACATTTGCAACATTTGTGTTCAATGTTATTACCTGTCCGCTGTAAGTGACTAAAATGTATTTTTTTTCGAGTGTTTGTTTTTTTTTGTCTTTGTGTTTAGGACGCCCTGTAGCCAAAACGGCTTGATGGTTTCTAACAAATGTCGTATCATTAGATACATCTTGCTTGACACTATGAGTGACAAACGGCTGTAGGAAATTGGTAAACAATATATTGAGACCGCAATTCTTACAAGTGTAGTTGTATTCTTTTTGTAATTGGCTAGGGGGGCTCCCTAGCCAATTCCAAACGTTTCTTATCGAATCTCTTTCTAAAAACGTTAACGCCATCTGTTTTTATGGTCTGACTACGTGACATAACGTTCAGTTGTGTCTCTCAGCTAGATTACTTTTCAAAAATGGAATTCGCTAAATTGTAATAATCATAGACCAACATTTTAATCGCGCACCGACGTGACGGTCCGTAGTCTGAATCTAAACAACAGAGTCACGAAAATTAGTCCGTCAATCACTAATGATTTATTTTTACATACTACATTTTTTATTTTTGTCAACATCAACCTTAGAAACGTTGTTTAGCTATAAAGTTATAACTTGTATTTCGAGAACTGGTTTCTTATAAAACGGTTAACCGCATAATAATTCATTTTCTTGAGAACTCTATTATAATTGCAAAATAATTATGCAAATATGCTTAAATACCATATGCAGGTGAATACATAAGTAATTTTAATTGATGCACTAAGTATTATATTATTAGTATATTAAGTCACCCATAGGGCAATTTTCCGGGCTATGCTCGAATGTTCCTTGCGTGATCGCATCAGAAATAAGAATATCCGCTGGAGAACCAAAGTTATCGACATAGCCCGAAGAATTGCCAAACTTAAGTGGCAGTGCACATTGCTCGCCGAACGGATGGCCGATGGGGCTGAAAAATTCTGGAATGGCGACCGCGAACCGGAAGACGATGCGTTAGTTAGAAGGCCTCCCACTAGGTGGACCGATGACCTGGTTAAGGTTGCGGGAATGCGCTGAACGAGACGCATAGGATCGGTCAATGTGGCGACGCCTGGGGGAGGCCCATGACCAGCAGTGGACGTCTTTCGGCTCGTTGTGAAAAAGTTCCAGTGACATATCACCAAATTACTCCTAAACGGGAAAGGCTAGCTTAATGACGCCGTCTTTAATATTGAAGTAAATTTAACAGCGCATCAGAATAATTATTACCAACTGAAAACGTAAATATTGTGTTCAAATTTTAAATTAAATGTGAAAAAAATAAATTAAGATGTTTGTCGGCATTTTGTGGGTGGAACTTTTTCATTGCTCGGCAGTTTATTATTAAATCCTTAGATCAAAGTGTTTCAAAAATTTTATTCTTTATATAGTCATTTCTTTCAATTCAATAAAAATTGAATGCTCACAACTGAGGATAATATCCGTTACCTGCTGCCAAGGGGAATTACCTATCATTATGTTTTTACAAAAAAACTTATTGAATCTTTGAATATTAAATAAATTTTTGGTTAAATTACATTATAAAGCTACACTTGTGCTTTGTAATGGTTTTTTTTTAGGGTTCCGTATCCAAAGGGTAAAAACGGGACCCTATTACTAAGACTCCGCGGACCGTCTGTCTAACTGTCTGTCTGTCAGTCTGTCACCAGGCTGTATATCGTGAACCGTGATAGCTAAACAGTTGTAAATTTCACAGATGATGTATTTCTGTTGCCGCTATAACAACAAATACTAAAAACAGAATAAAATAAATATTTAAGTGGGGCTCCCATACAACAAACGTGGTTTTTTTGACGTTTTTTTGCTTTAATGGAACGTAACCCTTCGTGCGCGAGTCCGACTCGCATTTTGCCAGTTTTTTGGTTACATTACACATTACATAACGAAGCTACAGTTGTTCTTTGTAATGTTTTTTTTTGTACAGTTTCACATTTATGAACACTACGTCATTGCTAGTAAACCCATAAGGTTACTTCGTATTAATGAAGTTTATAATTTGTATAATTGTATGACTGTAATTTTCTGTTTAAGAGGTGGTAGATTTCACAAGAGATAGGTACCTACCTTGTTAGAGGAATGTAATTAACAACTAATTATAGTAATTTTTTATGAATGTGTATGCTTTAAGGGCCTTCCATCTTCCATTCCACCGCTTGAGTGCCGTAAAACTGTTATTTTCTAAAGCATACTTTTTAGTAACGACTAGGTTAAAAGGTTTGAAAGAAAAATGTATGGCTAGAAATTCTTCAAAACTAAAATAGCATACGTAAAATTAGAATATCGTCACTGAATTTTAATTTCAATTAAATTCTGTGAAATTATTAACCTAATCACAGTAATCACACTTCAAAATATCAGTATTAATTTTATGCCAAGCTGAGGCTGTTGGGCAAGCCGCAAAGGTCTCCCAGAATTTCCTCCTGAAGGTTTTCAATACCAAACAATCCTCTTTGTGATGATATTCATAAGATACATAGATTCTAGATTATAGATAGATTCTTTATGATGTTACTGATCAATGAAAGTTTGAGATTAATTAGTTAATGTTTTGAGTAACTACTCACTAGCTGATTATTGTTGTTAAATTTATATGGTTATGTACATGCATGACGTTAATGAACATACATATATTATATTATTTGTTTAAGGAAATTTAAGTTTTTATTTTTATTACTGTTATTTTTTTTTATAATTTTGTTAAGGGAGGAAGATGTGATGATATTCATAAGTGGGTACTTGGATAATGTTGGTGGTGGAAGAGAATCGTTCTATTAAATATGGCAGTCATTACTGGAGCTTGTTGTTTGAATCACCTTCATCATACCTTTACACTCTTTATTTGAAGGTATCTATTTTAAATAGACAGATTCATTCATCTTATAGTTTTTCCCTCTTACAAATAAACGCGGTATAAAGTTATACCAAGTATAAACCTATGAAAATGTATGGTTATACCTTTGTTATACCTGGTATAACTTTATACCGCGTTTATTTGTAAGAGGGTTTGAGTATAAGTCGATTCAAACTTAATGACGTCTGTGTTGTTCGTCTGTCCAACCCGTCACCCGTACAATGAATTACCAACTGCGCGGCGACTAACCGAGTGTTCTGAATTTCCGATCCGTCATTCGGTTTGATTCTAACTAAGTATACTGGGTATACGGAACACGAAAAGCGTAGGGTGTAGATGTTGCAAAGCAAACTAAACTCAAGGGTAACAATTGTTTAACATTGAAATGAAATGAAATTTATTTATTTGCAAGAATATAGGTACTTACATAATAGCATGGTAAAATAATTTTGGTCTCACTATATTCGACTTATCAGTCGTGCAAATATTACAAGTAGGTACATGCATAATAATATCATGAAATTGCATCAATGTCATTGATCATTAGTCATCATAATCAAAATAAAATTAAAATTAACAGTCTTGCTTCATTAATATTAGTTAGGTACATTATATTATAAACGATATTAAATTAAATTATTAGATTATATGTCACAGTTAAGACAGTTCAACAATTTATTAATTAGATTTATAAATAGCATGTTTTAAAAACAAATGTGCAAAATAGCACTTTTGGTCGGGCCCGTGGATTGTTTAATCTCGTGGCCATTGAAAATGCCTCTTGCTTAGCGTTTTATTCAGAAAGACCTTGTTTAACTCATACTTACTCGAAGATATGGAACTTCAGTTGTATAAACTACCTACCGATTCGTTCAAAAACTTTTAACGAAAAAATTAAATCTACTTTCGAAACAAAACACTACAAAGCAAAAAAATATTTTCTTTTCGGAAGCTGGAACTTTGGTACCAATTTTTTTCTTTTTTGATACCGACTGCCGAAAATAAAGTTAATTTTCGCTTTGTAGTGTTTTGTTTTGGCAGTAGCTACTAATTATTTTTGTTACACATCACACACATCATCAGCCTATTAATGTTCCCACTGCTGGGACACAGGCCTCCTCTCTGTGAGAGGGAATGGGCCGTTATCCACCACGCGGGCCCAGTGCGGGTTGGTGGATGTCACATGTCTTCGAATTTTTTGGTTCTAGGACATGCCGGTTTCCTCACGATGTTTTCCTTCACCGTTTTGAGAGCAGTGGTGATGAAATAATTTACACAAAGTAAAGCGCCTGCCTGGGCTCGAACCCACGACCTACAACTTGTAAGTCACGGCCGATACCACTGGGCCACCACTGCTCTTGTTAAATAGATCTTGATCTTTGTTAAATAGATTTTTATTTTTCTCGTTTTAGTTCTGGTACCCTATTACAATGAAAATCATTTATAGCCAGAGGGCTTCTCATAACAACTCCAACAAGCATAGACACGACTGGGATACATTGCTTTATTATGAAGTTCCAGTGCCACTTCCGGCTTCATACCATTTTCATTAGAACCATATATTTTAATTTGCTTCATCACAGTCATTTAACTATTCGATATCTTATTCCCAAAACATACTTATCATTGAGAAGTTCCAGTGGCCATCCGTGGTCTTCTTCATCAGTTCTACATCACTAAATGGTACTTTCTGAATGCAAATGCTTGCCATGTTGATGAAAATACCAAAATCGCTAGGTGTATGCCAAAACTATAAAATTAGAGAAGTTCCCTGGGATTTTCCATGGGATTCCCTCATCAGATCCTGACTTGGTGACAATAGGAGCACGAAAGTATATAGTTTCAAAAAAAATGTGAAAATAATTGACGGTGTTACCGGTGAAAAAACAAACAAAAAAAAAAACATGGCACATAGAACTTTCTTCTTTTTGGATAGTCGTTTAATAAATAATGATTGTTTCTCTCTGTTTTAACTTAGGTACCTACCTTTTTTTGGGTGGGAAATCATCCAATGACTTCTCCCGCTCTGGGTGAAGCGGAAGGGCGTGTCAGACTTTTACTGAATAAAAACCACCCGTGTTCCTTCAGTTGCTTGAGCCAGGCCCGCGGTAATCCTTTTTCAAATTTATCCGCGACCCAGACAGGCCGATATAGAAAATCAATTAAGACTTCTTTTTCATTCAGAAACATTTCAAAGGGTTCTATAAGGAGAAGATAGATAGATCACCGGGAAATGACACTCAGGTATTGGCATGCAACTACTGCAATGATTAGCAAGTGGTGAAGGCCAAGATGTTAACGTGAGTAAAGCCTTATCAGACTCACGGTTTTATTACAATTCATCCGTTGATTAGCACATCGGCAATGAGATACTGGTCGAGTCTAGGCTCCAGAGCCTTGAGTTGCCAGCCTGTCTGTTTTTTATCAGTTACATTTCGGGGTTCATGCAATTCCTCCTAGCCCGTTCCATTATCGGACTACAAGGCGTACGGCGAAGTGTCATCGGTACATGGTGGACATCCCATCCATAAGCATCAAACGTTTTGTCCAGTCCATTCTTACCAACGGGTTATCAAGTTTCTGGGCTGATAGGCAGTTTCTCTATATAAAATATATCATCATCGACCTTAAGGACCTCCGGCGACCCCACAGCCCCTTCGCCGTCGCAGAGGACCCCAAAATAGTTGCGAAAAGGCTAGGCAAACTAATAGATTATAATCTCTTGGTTATCGTGAAGTTATTTAGGCAGATTTACCCATCATCATGTAAATTTTGTTACTCTTACAAAAGCTGATTTTAGAGCTGACATTTCCAAGTTTCTGGCTAAATGTTTTGATTAACTTCATGCACGTGCTGCGGCAATCTACTGCCGGTAAGTAGATTATATCGAGGACGCGGCCCGCTAGATGAATTCTCATTTGCGACAGGAACGTGTGTACACTTGGTAGATTGATCGATTTGCTTATGTGTTGGTCTGATATTTGGACTTTGATTTGTTGTGTTGATTGCAATGGTTGGTAATATCACGGTTTTAGATTATTCATCATTTTCATCATAAGATGATAATGTGGCATCTCCCTGTTGCATTTTTTGAAAAATTGTTGTCTGGTCTTGCAGCCTTTTAGAATCGGCCCGTTAAAGTTTCTAGTTTATAAGGGGAAAGCCTTTTCATTGCACTTTTGGATCTACCAGAATCCGTATTGTGAATTATTCTCTAACCTTGCAGCCTTGCAGGATCCTCGTGGAGGCGATCGGCGGTGGTGACTGCTGCCTCCTCTTCTGCGAAGCAGTAATGCTCGCAAAGGAGACGCCCTCACGCCACTAGCCTCCGCAGAAGACGCCCCGGGCGTCTGGAGTAGCAAGCCGATTCCCGGCCACCGTAGGAGCGGGCTTGCGGACGGCAAGTAATGGGTAGCTCGTCTGCCGATAAGGACCAGGCCCGTGTTTACGGCACGTAGTGTTCGAAGTGCGCCTCAAAGAAATGTCAGCAAAAGTGACGGGGCCCGCTAGGGTCGATGCCTGTCTGGGTCGCGGCTAAATTTGAAAGAGAGTTACCGCGGTCCCGGCACAAGCAACTGAAGGAACACGGGTGGGTTTTAATCAATAAAAATCACCCAGAGCAGGAGAAGCCATTAGATGATTTCCCACCCAAAAAAAAAGCCTTGTAGGATCAGCCAGTTACACGCTTCTATGTAGTTTATGTCGACACAAGTCTTCATGCAGTTTTACAACACAATTTTCTACACTAGCAATTTCCACAAGAAACCACCTTAGACGACGATTCACGTCGTCACTTAGTAATTGTACGATTAGAACAAAACATCAAATGACGACAAGAAAATAATAACCGTGACGAATTTTAACTGACTCGTCTCCTGATGACAGAGTGCAAAGTATCCATTAAATACCGCTTATTTGTATAAATAAACATTTGTTTTTAGCAAACTTTTTATCACTTAAATGCGAAATCTATTATAGTCACAATGTCATTGTAAACAGCAAAATATGTTTGCCTTATAGATTTGCTGATTGAAAAGTCATATTGGAACTATAAAAAGTTACCATGAGTGGCCATAGAGTTTCTTGAAGACCAAATAATGACTCAATCTTGCCATAATCGGTAAGCAACGGTTTTTGTTGTTTGTTTATTGCATTATCAATTCATCATTATTTCGTCCTTATCCCAAATGATTTGGGGTCCGTCGGCGAAATATTGTATTCTGCCATCTTCTTCTTCTTTAATCGGTCCCTCATTACTGAGAATCGTGGTCACTGGACTCCTTTAAGCGGACAATCTGCCTCCATCGATTGCGGTCCAAAGTTGTCATCACCACCTTCTTCACCAGCTTCTTTCAACTTGGCCAGATCATCGTGTTGGCGACCGGCCTCGTTCTCTTTTCCCTTCGGTATTTCCAACATTGACCAGTTTTTCTAGGCTTCTATCTCCTCTTCGTATTATGTGACCGAAATAGATTAAAATATGCTGCAGGCATACTGTAATAGACTATCTAGGTCTTGATATCAAGTTGGGAAAGGTTAGACACTATAGTATTCTTCTATACTTCTCTGTTAATTGTCATCTCTTATAGGCCATCCATATTCATACTCATATCATACCTCACGGCATTTCTCTATATCCTCCTCAACATATGCCCTTGACCATGACAGCCGATTTCCACACAAATGTTCTGCCAACGGCGATACTTTCAGATTTCCTCTTATGTCCTCATATATTAATCTATCCATTCACGAAACACCACACAGCCCTCAGAGCATTCAGATCCCAGCTGCATAAAATTGCCCTTACTTATGAAATAAAAATATATTTTACCGAATATCGGTATTATATTGATGTTTAATCTTAGAGCAATCGGATCCGTACGATATCGATTACTACACTTACCAATTGCTTCTCGATGTATAGAGAATCAATTTGCGAATATATTTATCAATGGCTTACTTTGTTTGGACACGATAAGAGAAAGAGACTAATGAGATATTGAATAGCGAGAAAGGGCTATTCTGTAAAATATCTCAGTGAAAGCTTGGGTAAAATGAACTGCCAATCCCTAGCATCAAGTGGAAGGAACTCACTTCACGTTTTCAAGGCAAAATTGTATAGAATAGAATTAGATACTGATGGGAAGAGAAGAATCAAAGTACTAAAGCCCTTATTATGAAAAAGTACCTGAGCGAACGAGCTCTGCTCGGATAAAAATAGAGAAAACAACGTTTTCTAAAAATTAAACCTAGCTAGATCGATTTATCTCCCCCGAAACCCCCTGCATATTAAATCTCATGAAAAACGTTGGAGCCGTTGCCAAGATTCAGATTATATATATACAAGAATTGCTCGTTTAAAAGTATTAGATAGGCAAATTCGCTGGCTCTTGATATTGTGACCCAACTAGCTGATGCGAGTTCATGTTTATTAAACATGACTCAAACGGAATGCATGTATTTAAGACGAGGCCAGTAACATATCTATCAAGCGGGTCACAACACAAGTAAAATTCAAAATTATACATTTGTTAGGCTGTGTAATACTCGTAACATGCATTAAAGTTAGCTGTATCCTCCTCGTTTCGTGTTCCTCATTACCGAGGTTCATGATTCCCCTGACGTCGTGGAAACAACTTTTCCTACTCTAATTTGCACCATCTATGCCTCTTGCGTCGTGGAGCGCAACGTGCAGTTTGGTGTTCAACGATGTGCGGATTTGATCTGACCATCTTATTGGACTGCGACCTCTCGGACGTTTCCCTTCAATCTTGCCAGGAACTATCAGCTGTTCTAGGTGTCCAACCTTTCTGGCGATGTGACCAACTCCAATATTCTACGAAGGCAGATCTTGGACAGTCTGATCATGATATTCAATTCGCGGAGGATGGAGTTATTGGTGCGAAAGGCGGTCTAAGGGATTTGCATCATCTTTCTCCAGCACCACATCTCAAACGCATCTATGCGGTCACGGTCAGCTTTCTTTAAAGTCCACGTTTCGACCCCGTAACTGAAGATTGAGAACACCAGGGAATTGACTAGCTGTATGCAGTATGTGAGAAAACATTCTCGTTTTTAGGGTTCCGTACCCAAAGGGTAAAAACAGGACCCTATTACTAAGACGCCGCGGTCCGTATGTCTGTCTGTCTGTCTGTCACCAGGCTGTATCTCATGAACCGTGATAGCTAGACAGTTGAAATTCATCATTCACAGATCATGCATTTCTGTTGCCGCTATAACAACAAATACTAAAAACAGAATAAAATAAATATTTAAGTGGGGCAAGCAAACAACAAACATGTTTTTTTTTGCCGTTTTTAGCGATAATGGTACGGAACCCTTCGTGTACGAGTCCGACTAGCTCTTGGCCGGTTTTTTATTCTTGAATGTTGTTTACCTGATGATGTTTGCGGGGCAAACTTGACCAGAAAACGTAAAATTACACGTTCAAAATCACTGGAAAGAATCATTTGTTTAATTAAAACGCAAATCGATAAATCGTAAATCGATTTTGCGCTCCTGCATACATTTTGTATATTGTAACATACAATTTGTTTGATAAATTATCGGGTTTCTGTTTTTTCTCTAAGATGGCGTTGTCAAATAATGTGGGCGTATCACACTTTGTTTTTTTATTTAGTGGCGGAGGTCGCGAGCCTTGAGAAGCTGGCTAATCCCTTGAGTGCTAATTAACAGACACAATAGAAAAATACAATTGTTTTGGGAACCAAAGTTCCCAAAAGGCATGCAAGGGGCTAAAGAATACATATGCGTGGGTGCCAGCGGCAGACTTTTTGTGCATCATCGTCAGTTCCCCGCCTCTAATAGGATAGTTTTTCATGATATCTAGGACTGCTAATTTTGTTGACTTATGCAGAAAAGCTTGAGAAGTAAACCAGAAGGACGCAAGAGCGAACTTTAAAATTTTTGCATCTCGCGTCGGATAAGTTAGGTAAGTACTTCAATACGAGGTTTTTATAAGTTCATTTTGCGTATTTTCATTGTGCGCACAGCCACAGAATAAATAATAGTACAAGTACAGAAGACTCACTTCGTGCAACAATTCATTGAAATGGAGACTCCTGCTAGTTAGCAACAAAGTGCAATTCAGCTCGCATAAGCGCTCAGTGCCTAACGTGATATTCACCTAAACGTTGCCGTTCTCTTCTAACGCGTATCTCCGTCGCTGTCTGGCGCGGTTTGACTCGGCTCGTAAGGGTCGACTTGCCGCTTTCGCTTACATCCACTATCTACCTACTTAACCACGTAATCTTTCTTATGTTTGATGCCTATGATTACACGGTCAAGTAGGTAGATAGACAATGAATATTATAGACCGTCATTTTGTTTGGTACTTAACAAATGAAAACTAGGTTACCTAAACTTCATTTACTATAACATTAGACATTTAAATAAGCCCATTTTACAGCCCGGTCAATCGATTTTGACTTCTATTGCGTTGGTGATACGACAAATGGAAGCTGTAGTAAACAGTTGGTTTTGGTAACAGATTTGTGCTTTTTATATCATCCTTATGTGTACGAGATAGAACACAAAATCGGTTGAACGGGCTGTAAAACGAGTTGTAAAGACGTCTAATGTTATTTCAAATTGAGTATAGGTACCTACCTCTTTGTTTACTCTTTAGTGATATTTTTTGTTAGTTTATTTAAAGTTGGCTTGAAGAACTCTTACGGAATATTTTTTGTTTGTTCGTTAGGTATAAGTAAGTACCTAGTTTTATATACAAACGTTAACTTTAACAAGTGCGTAGGTACACTTACTCAGGCTATTGGTAAATTCATAGGCTAAGTAGGTAACTACTTAGGCAATTATAATTTATTTTAAACTGGATCTAAAGCGTTTATTTTTATGTTAACAAAACAGTAACCATTCAATAAAAAAAGAAATCAAATTATATTTGTGAACAACACGAAAATCTAAAATATCTAAGTAGGTGGGTACCTATTTAGGTATTTCACACACCTATTCATTCTTTTAGGAACACCAAAATGCTTAAATTTTTATACAAAATTCGTGCTCATTATGCACCTACTACCGATAGTTACAGATTATTTATGTTATGACTAGCTTTTACCCGCGGCTTCGCTCGCGTAAAACGTAGAAAAGGAAACACAGAGTAGTAGTACAAAAATAGTGTATTTTGCGTTACATAAAATGCAGTAGGTACTAATTTGATTTTTGATTCTTATAAATATTATTTAGGTCGTCAAAAGTGTGGAAATGGATTGTGAGCACAGAGTTGTAATTTTTAATAACTTACTTTAACACAGTCGTGTAAACAATATTTTTAGTTTTACCATCTTTTGCTAAAACATATTGATTATGGCGACTTGATACTTGTGAACACTATATATACAGTTGCCCATGGGAAAAACTGTTTTTTTCTAAATGCACTCCTGCAACTTTCAGTGTTTGCCCTTGAGCTTTATTTATGGTAATCGCGAATGTCGCTTTAAGGGGAAATTGCAACCTTTTAAATTGGTATGGCATATCGGTTGGGATTATCGGAATACGTGAAATCATTACATCTTCTCCCTTTGCTATTCCTGTCATAATTGTTGCCCTTACTATATTGCGTCCCAGGTGTGTTATTTGTAGTCGGGTGCCATTAAATAATTTTGGTGCGTCCAGATTTCTCATTAACAGGACTGGGACACCAACTTTCAGCCTCAACGTATGGGACGGTACCCCTGATAATTCTAAAGAGTTAAGAAACTCTACAGGGTAGATTTTCTCACCCTGAAGAGTTTCAGGGTGAGTCATTCTGCTGTCACTTGCTTCAAGCTTGCTTGGAAGCATGTATTATATTTTCTTATTCTGCTTAAAAAACGGCGCGATTCATCACTGTCATACAAAAGCAAATACTTGAGTGGTTCTTCTGGCTCACCAAGCGTTGGAACTGAAACTTTTCCACCAGAGCAACACATACCCGGTGTCTCATCATCCCACTTGAGTGCTTCACAATATTTACATTTTTTATCCATGTTCCCTATGAGAACTAATCGATGGTTAGTGTAATCAATCAATGGGTCATAATCAGACGCAGCGTTGTGGAACGACTCCCATGTATTTCTTGCAAACGTACGTCTCCTTTCAGACTGCCTCAACAGCAGTAAAATACGCCGTATTTGGGATTGTTCAGGCGTGACGTTCGGCATCTAAAATCCGACGGGCCTGTGTTTGCTCAAAGGTCTCACCAGCCCTTTCGAGTTGCGTGACGCTCAGCATCTGCCAGTTGGCGAGCCTGAGTCTGGTTGAAAATCGCAGCAGCCCTTTCAGTTGTGTGACGCTCAGCATCTGCGAGTTAGCGAGCCTGAGTCTGGTCAAAAGTCTCAGCAGATCTTTGAGCCTCGTGACGCTCAGCATCTGCGAGTTGGCAAGCCCGAGTCTTGTCGGAACTCTCAGCAGCTCTTTGAGCTGCGTAACGCTTAGCATCTGCGTGTTGGCGAACCTGAATCTGGTCTAAAGTCTCACCAGCTCTTTGGATTGCGTGACGCTCAGCATCTAAAATTAGACGCATTGAGTCTGCACCTCCGTTTCTTGGCTTCGAGCTAATCTTGCTGTTCGAGCTCTGCTAGAGCTACGGCTCAGATGAGATTTACGCTTGCGAGGCATATCCACAGCATAAAGATTCCCCCTAATAAAAATAAGTAGTAGAATATTATAAAGTTTTGCTTAAATTACCACTTTCACGGACACTGACATTAAGTTGACTTTTTCAAATTGACACTCAAATCTTTCATAAACAATTCCAAACTTTCATAAAGCCGAATAAGAAGGACGCCATAAAAAGAAGTTTCAATTTATTTTCATATTTTATAACTACTCCACCCCATTTCTCCCGCTCCATGTTTTATAAAAAAAGTAGCCTATGTCCATCCCAGGGTCTCATACTATCAGCATACCAAATTTCATCTAAATCGGTTCAGTGGTTTAAGCCTTAATAAGAAGTTTCGTAAAAATGTAACCCACCCCCCTATTTCTTCCCCTTTGTGTTTTATGCAAAAAAGAAGTAGCCTAAGTCCTGCCCAGGGTCTCAAACTATCTTCACACCAAATTTCATCTTAATCGGTTCAGCGGCTTAAGCCATAATAAGAAGTTTCATTCAAAATTAACCCCCCTCCCATTTCTCCCCCTTCACATTTTTTGCAAAAAAAAGTAGCCTATGTCCGTTCCAAGGTCTCAAACTATCTTCTTACCAAATTTCATCTAAATCGGTTGAGCGGTTTAAGCGTGAAAAGGTAACAGACAGACAGACAGACAGACAGACAGACAGACAGAGTTACTTTCACATTTATAATATTAGTATGGATTTAAATAGGTACAACAAAATAGCTTACCTTTCAAAATCTTTCGGTACTTTAAAAAAACTTAATATCGATTCATTGTTCTTTGCTTTATTTAAACACCCGTAAACACAACAATATCTTTTAAAGGCCTTAGAAGTACGTTTAGAAGTCATCGTTATTTGCTGCATAATATAAATAACGTGGCTAACGTGCGAGCCGAGCGGTAAGCGGCAACCTAATGCGTTATTCCCTCTGCAAGGTACCGCCGGCCGATCGTACCTAAACTGCGGAGTGACACCCCCCTGGCACAGCTAAGGAGTGGAACTCCCTTCCGGGGTCTTTGTTCCCTGATAGCTACAACCTTGGGGTCTTTAAGTCAAGAGTGAATAGGTTTCTTCTAGGTAAACGTGCTTCACCGTAGACCGCATCATCGCTTAACATCAGGCGAGATAGTGGTCAAACGCGACCATAAAGATATATAAAAGTATTTGCATTTTTTTGTTATTATTATTGAATTAGTATTTTAATATTAATTGATTTTATAGTCATTGTAATTTGTATCTATTTTATTGAAAGCGGGAGGGGGGGGGAAGCCCCATACACCCCCTTTCCAGCGCCCACATATCTACTTCAAATTATTCACAACTTCTGCCCGTGTAATATAGTCCTATATCCTTCCCAGGGTCTCAAACTATCTCCATGCCAAATTTCGTCTAAATCGGTTCAGTAGACAAAGAGATTACCCCCTACAACCTCACAAACTTTACCTCTTTTTAATATTAGTATAGAATGAATGGAGGTGGTTCATAGCTTTTTTGCAGGTAATCTTCTTACCTAATTCTTTAAGAACGTTCTTGGGAGACTTGGGAGTCGTCCAGAACTTGGTATTGTAAAGGCGCCCACAGACAGACGCGATGATATAAAGGCGCCCACAGACAAGCGCGTTGCAATCTGTGAATCTTCTTCACAAAAAGGGGCTGGCACATTGATGTATTAAAAAGAGGTAGATACGGGACTGGTCACAGCGCTTGGTCCTACTAAACTAAGTGATTGCCCGTAGTGGGCATTCAGTCGCGCACGGCACATGGTTGATCACACAGCTCAATAATTTCAGTGTTTTTATGTTTTTTTTTGCAATAAATACGCAAACGTATCTTCCTCTTTTTAATACATCAATGGGCTGGCACATTGTTATCGCATTTGTCTGTCTCCTTAAAATGAGCGTTATATATCCGAACCTACATGGGCCCTACCTATATCTTCGTGATATGTATTACCTAGTTATCATTAAAATTACTAGAGCATATCAACAAATACCTTTCAAACTTGCGCAGTACATGATTGACGATTAATTTATTGACAGAGAATAATATTATTGTCAGTTTCGAAACGGTTTTGCGTCGTAAAATATTAATAAAACTAGACAATAGGATTCATTTAGCTTTTGCGTCTTCTCCTAATAAAATTGTAATTTATTGATGTGTTTGTTATTTGTATTTAGTTCGTTCAAAAAACCCATCATTTGAGGCGACCATAAATTATAACTTATAGCACAGATAATATAATACTAGCTTATAGTAAGTGGCCTTTATTTTTATAATTTATGTCAATGAACTCTTGGTCTTGATCTTGACTTAGTCTTAGATCTTGTTTTTCATAGGTACCTATCTAATGTAATAAAAAAACCGGCCAAGTGCGAGTCGAACACGTGCACTGAGGGTTCCGTACAAACAGCTACATACACAAAAATAATTGCTAGTACTAGTAGTAATAAGTATGTACTAGTATATTCGAAGCAAATTGGTTGTAACTTTACAACTGCAAATAGGGTTGCCAGATGGTCGGGAATCGTCTGGATTCTCCCGACATTTCAAAGGATCTCCAGACGCCCGACAAAACTCAAAATCTCCAGACAAACAAGTTCTTCGAAAGTTCTTTATTTCAGACCATTTGTGTTATTAATTCCTGTAAGCATTACTGTAAAAAGATCTTAAGTTTGCTAAATAAATTTATATAGGTACCAAAGAGAGAAATTTTATGGCTTTTGATATAATAAAACCTGAGTTACTAAATAGACTGAACTTTGAAGTAAATTGTTTGAATTTAAAATCATTTCCTAAATTGGTGGACACAGTAAAGTTTAATGCCAAATACATGTGGCAAACTTTAAATTAAGTGTAGTTAAATTAGTTGTGTTTCATCAATATTTGGCCGATTAATTAAAAAAAATATATCGACGTTTTTATTTTTAATATTATTTTCTCCCGACAACAACCTCAAAAACTATTAATTAAAAAATAAAAACAAATTACAAAATTTCGCCAGATATTTTCGTCGTTCGATCTGGCAACCCTGACTGCAAATGAAGCTCATACGCACAAATATCGGTTTTAGGGTACGGAACCCTAAAACCGATATTGTCAACTTCTTATAAGTATACCTACTTTTTATTCGTTGTATTTTATAGTTGTTATTTAGTCCTTATTATAAATAGGTAACTGTGTTTTTGTGAATTGCTTTTTATTTTCTGGTTACTGTCGACCACAAAATCGCTTACCATCAGGCGAGATAGTGGTAAAAATAAATACCGGCCAAGTGCGAGTCGGACTCGCGCACGAAGGGTTCCGTACCATTATCGCAAAAAACGGCAAAATAGTCACGTTTGTTGTATGGGAGCCCCACTTAAATATTTATTTTATTTTGTTTTAAGTATTTGTTGTTATAGCGGCAACAGAAATACATCATCTGTGAAAATTTCAACTGTCTAGCTATCACGGTTGACGAGATACAGCCTGGTGACAGACGGACAGACAGATGGACCGCGGAGTCTTAGTAATAGGGTCCCGTTTTTACCCTTTGGGTACGGAACCCTAAAAAAGAGTTCCGGGAGGTAGGACTTTTTTGTAGGAAATTTGCCTGCTCTTCCAGAATATTTTTGCGATTGTAAATATCTGCAATAGTTTTTGAGATATTCGGAAAAAACCGCCAGGCGTTGACCTGTCTAAACTTCGAATTCACACAACAATCCCATAAAAAAGCAACACTTACTTCCCCATTCTCTAATCTGAGCTTTCCCAAATATTCTTTGTCTAAAGAAACTTTGCTCTAAAATGCATTATTTTTCCACAACAAATGAACACTTTCGTACAAAATTCAGCCAAACCTGTTCAGCTGTTTACACGTGATGCGGTTACCAGTGAACATAGATTAAAATTTTATTTATTGTAGACATCTGTATATGAGTGTCACACAGTTCTTAACATTAAAACTGATTGACACCTTCAGAACCGTTTTGTTAAAACGTGGGTAGTTTGACATTGTGTAGCGAACACCTAAAACACTACACGATAATTACGATGCTCCCACGCAGTTGAAGAGTACTACTTTTTATACTCATTGTGACGTCACTTTATTTATGTTGACGTAACGCTCGTCTGCCTGTCTGTCACGTGTTTGTCTATCAGCCGATTTATAACCAGAAAAACGTACACGTGAATTATTGAGATTGAGATTTGTATTTAGACAAATATGAATAAGTACGCAACGGAACACGCAACGGAAGCTCTTAAAAAGAAATAAATTTTCCCGTTTTTGCAACGTTTTTCATTTATACTCCGCTCCTATTGGTCGTAGCGTGATGTTATATAGCCTATGACCCTCCTAAATAAATGGACTTTCCAACACAAAATATTTCAATTCCAACCAGTAGTTCCTGAGATTAGCGCGTTCAAACAAACAAACTCTTCATCTTTATAATATTACTATAGATTATTTAATTTCTCGCATCGTTATCGCATTGTCTCATCGCACTTGTCTACGGGCTCCTTTACGATGAGTCTGGAACAAAGAAAGACACAAGCAAACTGCTTGATAAGTGTACAAACACGAAATTAGCCGTAGATAAGCTAATGCTCAATTTTGGGCTCCCACACATAACAGCGAATTCGCAACGCATCGCAAATATCTGCGAGCTCGCACGTATTAAATATAAAGATATCGCGTCGCATCGCATCGCAGTTATGTGTGGGGTGGGAGCCCTTTAAACTCTGGAAAACCCCGGCATCAAAGTTCTAAAAAAAACCTTTGAACAGTAAACTTAATAATGACTTAACAAAAAGCTTAACTCCACGGAACAAAGTCCAACGCGCCTATTTAAAATATCACGATGAGCAAACAAAAAATACAGACTTTGTCCCTCTAACAAACTCAATGTTTGTAATTGAACTGCTGGGGAAACCACAGAATGATGCTAGTTGATCACAATAAAAATAAGAGAACCTTGAACTTTGATGTTAGTAATAACCTAACAACAAAGATTTTAACAGTGCCAAAGTCCAACGCGCCTATTTGAAACATTATAATGAGCTGACAAAAAAAACGTGTAGAGACTTTGGCCCTCTAACATTAAGCCTCTAATTAAAATTGCTGAGAAAAGATTCAAACTGATCAGAATAAAAACTGCGGCTGCGACTGCTGAGGCCCTCAAGCGGCGCAAATACTGTAACCTAATTGGTAATTACAGTTTTCAGCCGTTTGGGGTCGAAACGCTTGGGTCATGGGGCCCGAGTGCTACTCTCCTTTTTAAGGAGATCTCTCGCCGACTGATCGAAACTGTGCGTGACCAGAGGGCTGGCTCTTTCTTTGCGCAAAGAATCAGCATTGCGATTTAACGTGGCAATGCTGTCAGTCTTCTGGGCACGTTCCCTGATGACAGCGATGTGGAGGAGTACTTCGACGCCTAAGTGTACCTTTCTTTTGTATGTAGTCTAAGTAGTTAGTTTAGGTATAATTTTGTATAGTTTACTTTAGTGTTTAAGACGACGAGACTAACGCACGACCCAAAATTTTGTAGTTTTTTGTACTTTCCTTATTATTCTATGCTTAAAAAAAATAGCCTCAGATCAAAATGTACATAATTAAATTGTCTTTGAGATGGTGTCGATTTAATTAAAATACGCACAGCGGTTTTGGTGCGATTGTAGTGTTTTTGTCAGTTTTAGACATAACTTTACGAATTAATTACACTATCTTATACGAATAAAACTCAAAATTTTCTTAGATCATATTATTAAGAAAATGGTGTAATGTAACATATATTTTTTCTAAAAAATTATGACAAGCCGTTTAGACGTGATTCTCATTTTAAAATCAACTACTCAGGGGTATCTGCGCTTTAAGTATGTACATATTTAAACCTTTGTTTTACAAAATAGTTAAGTTTTTGAATAGTTAATGATTTTATCAGGATATAAATAAAAGAACCTTGAACTTTGATGTTAGTATAAATAAACTTATCAACAAAGTTTTTATAAAGAGCAAAGTGCCTATTTGGACGACGTCATAGCGACAAAGCGCAAAATAACGCGGAGACTCCGATTCTCAATACTATGCGAAAGTCTAAAACTCTTGTCTGTCTGGTTGTTACCTCTTCACGTCACCACAGATAATATAATACTAGCATACAGATGCCTCATTCCATACAAAGAAACCGTGCCGATGTAACTAGCGTTTTTCATCTGAGTAATATTGTTATTTTTGTAAGTACATCAATCGCGTTCGATCCCGTTTCACGGCTATAGATGGTGTTAACAGCGATTTGCAAGTAAAAGGGTTTACTAGGTTCGTGAATATTTTTTTCTTTAAATACAGCAACGGTTCGTTTTATAGTATTTTATTTGCACGTTTTTACAGTTTATTTGCACCAAAATCTGTTACAATGAAAATTTTAACAATCGAGTGGAATGCCACAGAAATTTAAAAATGCGCCATCTATTGGCATCAATTTTAAATGATGCGTTCAAATAATCTTTGAAATGTGAAATATTCCATAATTTTGTACTTAGGAGAGTTGATTAAACAAGAACATACAATTTTTATGTTCAATTCCAGGTAATGTTAATTTTACACACAGCTCTATTGAATTGTGTGTACATGTCGCGTCATCTAATGAGATTTATTTGAACCAAATTTTCTTTCTTAGCAATGAGACCCCGTGACGTCACGGACAGACTCGTATAAAACTTAACACCCGGATAGAGTATGACCTGGGTTAGGATATAGCATACTTTTTATTTCGGTAGTACATTCCCTTGGGATAGCAAAATACTTACTACTCACGCGCGAAGCCGCAGACAGAAGCTAGAAACCGTATCATTAAGACTTAAAAGTTATCATATAAAATTAACATATAGCTGTTGTGGGTACAAATTAGGTTTCACAGAATTTTATCTTTCGTCTAATGATGTAACCATTCATTAGAACTTATTCTAGGAAACATTACTAAAGGATAACTGAAAAAATCGCGACAACCAATTGTTTGTGTAGGAAAACTTCAACAGTGACACGATGAGTGTTTGTTGATTTAATATGAAGTCATAAAAGTTCTGGGCAAATATTATGTCACTTTATATAGCTACTTATATATATTTGATCAAGTGCAATAATTACCAAGGTTACAATGTTAAATTTGTTATGTGTTACAATGTTTAATGTGCTAAAAGAATTTAATAGATTCTGCATGCTGCAATGGCGCCTTGGGATCTTAGACAAAGTGATATTGTATTATCAGTAATTTATATTTATTTATAAGCTTTAATTTGTCTCTTACATCATCATCATTATTTCAGTCGAAAGACTTCCACTGCTGGACATAGGCCTCCCCCAGGCGTCGCCATTGACGTACACGTCCTGAGTTTTCCACGTCCCTTTCATGTGCTGTGTTATTATAATTATATACTTATTCATTTATTTTTTAGTAATGTTAGTTTTGTACTTAAATAAGGTTAGTATTGTTAGGTTTAAGGGCCGCCTTTTGCGGAGAAAGCCTCCTCCAAACCGTTCCAGGTGGCTCTCTCTTTTGCCCGTCTGGGTCATGTTTCCGGCTATTTATACGATGTCGTCATTCCGTCTTTTAAATGGTCTGCCTTTCCTTCTTTTTTTACCCGACTGCCGAAGGAGGGTAATGTATTTATCAGTGTATGTATGTTTGTTCCTATGTGGTTCTAGAGACCAAACGTGTGGCCGATTTTGATGATTCTTACGTCAATCGATTCGTCTTAACCCTGCGAGTGGCGACATTAAAATTGGAAAAGAAATAACTGGCGTATTTTGGGCGCCATTTTGTGAGGAAAAATTTTTTCTTCTTCTAAACTCATCGTGTGGGGTATCAAAATAAAGGGTTTTAAGAGGTGATTTCAAAAATGTATATTACTTATATGTTTAAATGTATATAATTCAAATATAAAAACAACTAAACAATTATAAATAAAAAAGTTAATTTAAAAAATTAAAATTCCCGACTGCTTAAAAAGAGAACAAAAAAATCGTAAACAAGTAGAAAATCGTGCTGAGCAGTCGGAGGATATATCTGGTTTGGTCAGCGATTTCGCGAATACGTATCCTCCGACTGCACAGCATGATTTTCTTCTTGTTTAAGGCTTTTTAGTTCGCTTTTACGATGCCCCATCTCCTGTCCTGTTCCTTATGTAAAAACAACTGCACCATGCAAGACCTTTGCGAGGCCAGCGCTAGGACTGTCGACATGGCTGAATACTGTCGAAGAAAATTTAATGAAGGAATCATCGACACGAAGAAGAAGAAGATCGCTTTTTAAGCAGTCGGGTTTTTTGAATTTTTTTTTTTTTTTTACAATCGCTATCGCCATGCTTTCGATGATAAAATGTCACTTGTTGAGGACCTCAGGGCCTCTTGACTTGTCTGGAATCTATGCCCGTTTTATTTTTGTACTAAATTCGAAGTTCAAAAATCTCTTACGCTAAAAGTCCGAAGTCCGAATAACATGTAAGGTTCCATTATGAACATGGGATGAAAAAGGCTCATTAAAGCTGAACGAAAATGTTTTATTATTTTGCAAACGTGTAATCAAAATGGAGGAAATGAGTCATAATTACATGGCGACGCTGCGGAAGCCTTCAGCATACTAAATACGAGTGTACAACACATTGAACCCATCTATCATGTCATTAAGTGCTATTTTTGCTTCATTTTCTGTCAATTTTGTACAGTTTTTTGATTAGCTAGATGTTAGATTAGCTGCGAGAAAATTATTCTGCTGTTATTGTCATATGGCTAATAGAAACAATTGCAACGATAGATTAAAATATATCCTTGAGGCTCCTTCAGACAGCGACAATGCGATGAATCTTTCGATATAGATTTTAGAACGATATTTGTAGATAAATTTTAGAATAATTTCTACGAAAACACTTCGTCATATCAATGTCGTATTGTCGCGTCGCACCTCTCTGTATTAGCCTTAACGATTTATTTTATCTACCATGTCTTAAAGTTAAAACACAGTAACTCCAGTTAGGTACTACATTATTAACTAGAGTTACCTCATAGAAATATCAATCTATGAGGTACCTTCTGTTTTACAAGCTTTTAATTAACTTGCAATGTATGTTTGTATGTATGAAAAATCAAAGTCAAATCTTGCAACTGAATTTTAAAGCATTTATCCTCCACCGATTAAGATGAAATTTTGCGGTTTATTAGACGATTCGCCCGAATAAACTCGCCCGAATCGGGCGAATCGACAACTATTAAAAATATTCATTTTTCTGTGTCGATTCGCCCGAAGTTAATTTATCGGTGGGCGAATCTACCACTACAAAATTATTTAGTAGGCGATTCGCCCAAATTTTATTTTAGAGAACAAAAAATCACCCGTCTCGAAAATAATATGAAGAATTAATCGAAGTTAATAGATATTTTACTAAACTCCATTTGCGATAACATTAGGCGTTTAAATTAGCCCATTTTACAGCCCGATTTTGACTTTTATTGCGTTGGCAATACGACATATGGTAGCTGTAGTAAACAGTTGGTTTTGGTAACAGGTTTATGCTTTTTATGTCATTAACACATACATACATTTGTTTTAACAGGTAAGACCCAAGCTAACAAAGGTAGAAGGTAGGTAGTAGTAGTGTAGTAGTAGTAGTAGTAGTGTCCTCCTTATGTTTACGGGATAGAACTCAAAATCGGTTGAACGGACTGTAAAAAGATTTGGAAACATGTCTAATGTTATTTCAAATGGAGTATAGAAACTAGGAAAGCAATTCATTAAATAAGTAATTACCACTTAAAACGGGGAGATATGCCAGTTAGATAAGACATTAATACCCAAACTACCAGGAGGCTAGAATCATGAAGAAGTATTTGCAGGGCTAGAATCATTAGCAGTAGAGACTAACGGAGTACTAGGACTTCAGAATCGAAAATCGCCCGGTACTCTTTTTACCGCTTATGATTCCAGCATGATGCAATGCATGGTTAGATAAATGACGTCATTCTAAATCCAATATGGCGGACGGCCCAAGATGGTGGACTAGTTATTTTTTGTGCACTGCCATGATATGGGTATAAAATAAAAGGGTTTGCAGAGAAGAATACGAAAAAAGCTTGTATTAAAAAAATGCTTAATAAATTATTGACATATCTATGTTCCCACATATAAGGAACCAGAGGGTACAACATCGGAAATGCAAATGGTGTCAATGCAACCGCTAGGATTTTATTACGCTCCCCCTCGCAGACTGAACAGCGGACGAACTTGATGGTTTACTGACCCGCCTGTACCATAATTATATCGTATGTTGTGTATAGGTAGGTGTTCAGTTAACCGTAATCAGTTGTAACACTTTGAAAGGGATGAGCTGTCCCTTTCAAATTGTTACAACTTTGTGTTGTTTTTTTGAGTAAGCATATATTATTATATACAGGGTGAAATGTTGGTAAATAAGTACGTAAGTAAGGCTTTCTGAAAGAATACCGAGAATATATTTAATAAAAAAATTGGTTACGAGGGAAGCTGCTGTACCTTGATACATTTTTCATTCAAAGATATTTTTAAAGAAAAGTATGATACTTTTGCTGAAGAAATAACTTTAATCTTACAGGCTACTATCTACTAATAGAGCTCATAATAAATATACCCAAAACCATAGACAAGTATTTTAATAGTTTTTTTAAGAGATTGTAAATAGAAATGGCATTTTGCCCAGGGAGACCTACTATGGTCAGGGGTCCACTTCCAGGTTTCCATGCTGATTTAACGTGCAAAGCCGTACATTTTTATTTGATCGGGTCTGGCTTGACGCAAAACACGTGCAAAGCCGTAGATTTTTATTTGATTGGGTCTGGCTTGACGCAAAACTAAGTTGTTAGATTTTGTGATATTCGACCTGGACATGCTTGCCCAGAAACCCTTCCAGCTCCCCCTTTATTAGGGTTCCGAAGTCAACAAGGAACCCTTATAGTTTCGCTTTGTCCGTCTGTCCGTCCGCAGCTTAGCTCAGAGACTCTTGGTACTAGAAACATGGCATGGATATACATATATTAATAATTCCGACAAAGTGGTAAAATAAAAACAAGAAAAAAAAATTTTTTTCTTGTTCCACCTATAGACGTAAAGTGGGGATGATTTTTTTTTTCTCGTCTGTCCCATGGTTTGGGGTATCGTTGGATAGGCCATTCAAAAATATTAAGGGTCTGTTTAAACCATTTTGCGGTTCAGAGATCCATTTGCGGAAGACTAAGCTTTAAAATTGCAAATTTTTGTTAGAGTCATTGATTTTCAGCTCAGTTTGACATTTGAGCCCCCCTGCCAGCGAAATGGTTGCTTTTGGATATGTGAAAAAATTCACCGCAGTAGCATATATAACGAAATTAAAAGGAAAACTATCACAGCTAATTAGGGTTTACAAGTTTACGAGTAATAGTCGACCAAGTTTTCATTCCCAAAAGTTGTTAATATTTATAGGTTTTCCGAGTTCAATACTAATATCACGAGGTCCCAGCGCTAAGAAAGAAAATTTAGTTCAAATAAATCTCACTAGATGGCGCGATATGCACCGTTATTATTGCATTGTATGTAAAATTAACATTTTCTGGAATTGAACATAAAAATTGTATGTTCTTGTTTAATAAACTCTCCTAAGCAATAAATTATGGAATATTAGGATCATTTAAAATTGATGCCAATAGGTGGCGCGTTTTTAAATTTCTGAGGCATTCCACTCGATTTTTTAAATTTGTATTGTAACACATTTTGTTGCAATGAAACAACAAAAAAAATCAAAAAATACTATAAAATAAATCGTCACTGTATTAAAAGAAAAAAAATTCACGAACCGAGTAAACCATTTTACTTGCAAGTCGATGCTAACACCATCTATCTATCACCGTGGAACAGAAGCGAACGCGTTCGATGTACAAAGAAATATCAGTTTAATCAGACGAAAAACGCTAGTTACGTCAGCACTGTTTCTTTGTATGGGATGCTATCTATCCCCGTGGAACAGAACCGAACGCGTTCGATGTAAGTACAAAAAATATTAGCTTAGTCAGACGAAAAACGCTAGTTACGTCGGCACGGTTTCTTTGTATGGGATGAGGCATCTGCATGCTAGTATTATATTAACCGTGCCGACGTACTAAACTGATTATAGAATAGAATAGAATAGAATAGAATTTCTCTTTATTCGAGTATCCATGACTCAACGGTTAGTAAAACTTACAACTATGTTAGTAACACAGATATTAACAAACAGACACTACAAAAACAAAACAACAAATACCAGTGGATCACCGTTGCGACAACCCATGTGAGATGGCACAACAGCGACCCACGAAAATACAGTCTAGGCGACTCGAAATCATACTTAGGATACTGTTGGAGCTGCCCCACACCCTGCGCACCATGGATGCGCACCTTTTGCGCATGGTTGTGTAGAAACAATCTACATGCGCATCCGCAAACATCCCCGACGCACTACAGAAGCGAGGCAGCCCCACCAGCATCCTAAACGCATTATTGTACTGAACGCGGAGAGCGTTGTACGATCTTTGCGTATATCTAGCCCACAGGCTGCTCGTGTAAAAGGATGTACAGTAAGCTCGAAAGAGCGTTATTTTTACCGAAAGTGAGCATCGTGCAAACCTGCGAGCCAGCATGTTCGCTCTAACCGACAACGCTCTCCGCTCCCGTTCAATGTCGTCATCATCTTTGAGATTAGGGGTTAATATATGACCTAGATATTTAAACATATGGACTCTTTTTAAAGGCGTGCCACACAGTATTACAGGTGGCACCTTATTAGGAATCTTACCCCCAGCCTCAAAGACCATGATCTCCGACTTCTTAATATTATATGCAAGGCCATGTAACCCAGCATACGCCTCACACTGGGCAACCAGTTTTCTCAACCCACAGATTGACGCACTCAGCAGCACCATGTCGTCCGCGTAACTGATATTGTTAACACATATGCCGTCTACGTAACATCCAACTCTGGTACTGCTGAGCTCGGCAATGAGTTCGTTCACATACAGGTTGAAGAGCGTAGGCGAGCTCAACCCACCCTGCCTCACCCCACACTCCAACCCATACGGATGAGACAACGACCCAGCCCATCGTACAGTGTTGATCTGGTTTCCATACCAAAACTTAAAAATGTTTATTAGTTCCGGGGGTAAATCAACCCGCTCTAACTTACTCCATAACACATCATAGGAAACCAGATCGAAAGCCTTAGATAGGTCGAGGAAGCAAGCATAAACAGATGTCTCACGCTTCGCATAGTACGTGACAGCATGCTTAAGACACAACACTGCACTCTCAGTTGACAATCCAGCCCTGAAACCAAACTGGTTGTCATGTATGGCTGTTCTTTTATTCAATTGTGCATTAAGCATGCTGTCAAAAACCTTTGATATCACAGTAGCTAGGGAAATGGGCCTATAGTTACTGCTGTTGGCGAGGTCACCAGTTTTGTTTTTAGCGACTGGTACAACCACTGTTCGCATCATCTCACTAGGCATGTAACTATGACTCATACAGAAGCTATACAGCACAGCTAGTACCCTAGGCAAGTGAGGGCCAGCATATCGGAGGTGCTCGATGCTAAGGCCGTCATGGCCGGGAGACTTACCCCTTGACATACTTCTAATTGTTCGAGTAATCTCTGCAGCCTTAAATTTAACCCCTATTTCCATCCCGGGCATAACATCGGGCACCGACCGCGAAGGGCCCAGAGGAGATTTGACAACGAACGCCTCTTTAAAAAGATTTGCAATGTCCTCTGGCTCACTCATGCCACCGACGCTCACGGGGATGCCCGGCCTGGCCTTCAATTTATTTGTGTGCTTCCAGAAACTACGGAAATCATTCTTAGCGTGGTGTGAGGCTAGAATATCCATTTTAACTTGGTCTTCATGGTCTTGACACCACTTTAACCTTGACTTGAAGACTCTTCTAGCCCCACACATTTCGTCATAAACTAACCCACTGGTAGGTTTACCATATGATGCCCACAACAAAAATTTCTGCCTAGCCACCCCGTGAGCCTCAGCAACATGTTTGTTCCAGCCTACTATTCGCCGCTTTGAGCGCCTATCGCCGCTTCCCCTCCCCACCAACGCAGCCGCACTCAAGGCGTGTATAATGTCTGCATACAGCTTGTCAATAACAATTCTGTGATTGAAATCGTTACACATACTATCACAACATTCACCAAGTTCGTGCGGGAAGTCGATTAGCTTTAATCTTTCGTGACATTTACGCTGATAATCTTTTATCTGAAATTGACTTCTCTCCCCCCACACAACCTTGTTGACACAAACAACATTGGCACACTTTTTTGGCAGAATCACACTCAAATCACACTCGACAACCAGTGGCAGATGGTCAGACCAAAGTACATCATAAATTACATACACATTCCTGACGGAGGGCACAGCTGCCTCCGTCACTACACAGTGATCGAGCCACCTCTTTGAGCCATGCGCCTCACTCAAGAATGTGTATGTGCTCGAATGTAATCCTAACATTTCTGTATCGATACATGTCCATGTTTGGTCACTACAATAACCGGCGAGTTCGAAATAAAATAGCTCAGATGGGTGCGCATTGAAATCCCCTAACATGTATACATAGTCTATATTACAGTTATCAATAATCGCACTCACCGAACTCAAGATATCCGTAAAATCCATTAAATTCGACACCGTGTCCGTGGGCATGTAAACACTGAACACCAAAAAGGATTTATCCTTTACCACAATTTTCACAGCACAAATACGTGGATTACCGCACTGCACAATAACCACATTCTGGAACAGACTTTTTCTCCACAATAGGGCGACGCCACCGTAGGGTCTACCGCGTAAAATGCCTGCTGACGTATCCACCGCCGATACTCCAGTACAGCTGAATTCGTCGCTTATTGAGTCAAGGAACGCGATTTCCTCAGGCAGTAACCACGTTTCCTGCAGCGCAATTAAATCAGACTGCTTACATAAGTCTCGGACACTTTGAATGGAGCGCTTTACACTTTTGCAATTAAATGACACCAATTTGCAGACACTGTCATTATCCATCATTAGTACTTAATTGTGGGCCGACTTTCTTAACGGTAGATATGTTATTGAGACGTTTCGGCCTGTAATTCACAAAACGTCGAAAAAGAATCCCCTGTGGCCACAGCTGATTATCCAAATACAATTGTAGCTTACTCTGGGACACCAAGAACTTATATGCATTGTGTTCGCATTTCCGCTTAATATTAATCCTTTCTAGGTTAACTTTTTCCCCAGTTTTCTTTTCAATATATTGGGTTATGTGCGACTCAGAAGCGTCCCTATGTACATTTGATATAAATATAGGGATTTTTCTGTCAGCTGATCTGAATTTCTCCTCAGATTCAACAATATTACTACCAGTGTTACCTTTAAGGCGATCTTTATATTTTTGTTTCTTATGATGCACCACTGTAAATCCATCATCAACGTTAACAGCAGCAACACTTGCATACGATGGACACGGCTCCGCCGGTCGCAACGAGCGCGTCACAGCTTCACACAGTTGTTTACTAGGCTCGCTAGCAGCTGATAACGGCAACGATGACGCATCACCCCGGTCCCCGCCACTCGTCGCACGGATCATGCCGTCTCTGTCACCGTCGCCGCTGTCTGAATCACAACGGTTAACCGTTGGAAGATGAGTTTTAGTACTACCCTCCATTTGATTTTTGTTCACATTCGAAATACTATGATTAGATTGACGATTTATCTCGACCGATACTAACTGTCCACAGCTGCCAGGTAACTCTTCTTGAATTGTGCGGATAATACTGTTATCACAGGATGCACTTGTCTTTGTGTTTACATTTGTGGCCGCATATGGAAGTGACATTAATTTCATATTACACTCCGTTTTAAAACTTTGCAGATCCTCTTGAGTCACATAAGACGCTTTGATTTGATCAATCTCAGCTCTTACTATCAATAAATCCTTCAGCAGTTTTGACACATCCAGATGATCGAAAAGTATGGGAGGTAGGTTGTTGAGATCGCGGGCTACAAAAACCGGCAAAACATCTGGATCAGTGGTTTTAAAAATGGCAATGATGTCGTTCAACACTCTGTTATCTTTGCCTTTTCCTTTGCGGACAGTGCTACGCACCTCTGACGATAACGATTCCATCAATAACGACTTTGATTTTTGAATCTGTTCGCTAGAAAAAGCCGATGCACATATTTTCACCATACTCGCCTCATCAGAGAGCGACACTTTGTTTTGAATATAAGCTAATAGCTCGTCGATAACAATGTTACACGACACACACTTTACTGTATCGGACATTTTGGTAATTGCGCACGGGCAGCGCGACAACCGACAAACACGAGCGCAGGTAATGACTGCGCGCGCGCAACTGAATAAAATCGATCGCGTTCGGTTCCGTTCCACGGCGATAGATAGATCACCATCTATATCCGTGGAACAAAACCGAACGCGATCGATGTACAAAAAATAATCAGTATAATCAGTTTAGTACGTCGGCACGGTTCCTTTGTATGGGATGAGGCATCTGTATGCTAGTATTATATTATCTGTGCTAATACCAAATACCTGGTAGGTAAGATATATTTAAAATTATATCACCTAAAATACAGTCACACTGGTAATGATGCATCTGTCCTTGCTCACTTATTAACATCGAATGAATCATATAAACGCAACATCTTCATATCCTGCATCGATATTGTATTCAACTTTGGCAAGTGACCCTAACGAATTTGTATACAAACCGCCAATTACAATATCATTTTGGAGAACTTGACAATGAATATTGGCGAAATATACATTATATAGCTTCCGTATTCGAAATGTCGACCAGTTTGTTGCTGCATTTAGAATATTTAAAATGCTTGCAGTTAATTGAAATGGCCAAAAAATCTGATGATTTATTCTTTTTGGTTATACCAGGAAAATATTGATGCTAATGTATATAAAATGCCAGGCCATAATCTTAAGATATGAGACGCAAAAGACCCATACAAAAAACTTTTGCATTTAAAACCAACAAGCTACCTTTTTTTTTTTTTTTCGTGGGTAAATGCTTATGCATACTGCACTATACACGGGGAGATAGTGCAGTTATGTGGGTTTCTAACCCACTAACCCTCTTACAAATAAACGCGGAATAAAGTTATACCAAGTATAAACCTATGAAAATGTATGGTTATTCCTTTGATATACCTGGTATAACTTTATTCCGCGTTTATTTGTAAGAGGGTAAAACTCCACGGTGTCGCTTATGGCGGGAACACGGGCACGCGTTAGCAAGCTACCTACCTAATAGTATGTACGAGTACCTATGTTAAATGAAAATATTAATCACGTAATACAAGAAGTAATGCGATACGAATACTCATAATTCTGCTATACAAAGGTCAAGTATAATCTGCCTAGCAATTAATGTTCCGTGGTTTAATTGACGACCCAGATTGCTTGATTGATTCGACGATCCAATTGCCATGATTGAAACTTCCAACGTGGTTCTGCATTCCTGGTAGCTGAAACTTAACTTCATCTGGTTTTATAGCTTGGGATTTAACTTGAAGCTAAGTTATATACAGTAGCACAGATAATATAATACTAGCATACAGATGCTTCATCCCATACAAAGAAACCGTGCCGACGTAACTAGCGTTTTTCATCTGATTATACCGATTATTTTTTTATAAATCGATCGTGTTCGGTTCCGTTCCATGGCGATAGATAGATCACCATCTATATCCGTGGAACGGAACCGAACGCGATCGATGTACAAATAATAATCAGTATAATCAGTTTAGTACATCGGCACGGTTTCTTTGTATGGGATGAGACACCACTGACAGTAGCATGGGTCGATCTCCAGGTGGTCGGAGCGTGGATGGGTCCATCCATTACAAACTGAGATTTCTCCGTGCCTCGGCAAGCAGGGTAAGCCATTGGTCCTGGCTGCCATTTGTAGATCTTGGACAGTCTTTAAGGACAGTCAGAAGCCAGAAAAATGCCACTTCTCTTGCCAAGGGGTATCGTGTTAACCAGTTACTGGGTGTTAATGGCAGCCAGGACCAATGGCTGTCATTTGTAGATCGTGGAGAGCAGATAGGCAGTCGCTCCATGTTAAATATTGGTATTTGGCTGAATCCGGTTATACTAGAAAGAACCCAACTCATAAAAGCATAACATATTAACATATTTCGTAAAAGCCTACACAGGTTGTACTGGTAAATTTAGAATAATAATTCTAAAACGTGTGTAAGAAAACTTGTTTGGATTTAATAAAATCTGCATAAGTAATATAAGTCTGTAGTATTTTTAATGTCATATCGCCGGCAAGGACGGTCGTGTTTATGTTTAGTAAATTCAGACAGATTATTAAATACTAGCACTTCGCCCGCGACTTCGTTCGCGTGATCCGTGTTTTATCCTACAGACGACTTTTTAATAAAAAGTTTCATACAAACTTTTATCCCCTATTTCACCCCCTTAGGGGTTGAATTTTGAAAAATCCTTCCTTAGTGGATGCTTACGTCATAAGAGGAATACGTGTGCGAAATTTTAAGTTTCTAGCTCTAAGGGTTTGGCCTGTGCGTTGATACATCAGTAAATCACTTTTGCCTTTTATATATATAGATGAGTTCAACACCCGAGGATTATATTGAAGATAGTTGAAGATATCCCTCATCGTTGTCATCCTTGTTCAACACTACTTTTGTGCCCACCCTGGTGCGAGTCTTATCCAGGTCTTATTTGCCACGAAATTCAAGCACCTATCCACAAAAGACTAAAAACTTCGTTTGTCTTTTTAATATCGTGTTTAGAGACATTCCATCCTATTACTATATTCCGGTTTTGCGTGAAGTCGTCCAGATAAAATAATTACCCATTCTACAAAAACCTATTAAAGTGTGAGCAAAAACTAGTTATGGTTTTATTTTATTAGTTATGAGCGTCGAAAGTTCCACATTTCGACACTAATTTTAACGCATTTTTGGGCGCAAATAAATACCATAAGAAGACGGAAAATTGCAAAACGGCCACGGCCACGGCCAGGGATAGATTAGTAGTTCAACAATGCAAATAATTTTATTTTGAACAGATACGTTTAGTCGTTTTCATGATATCCAGACTCCCAAAGGTCTGTTTATAAAATTTCGCGCACTCGGTTTCGTCCTAAATCATTATCCATTTCGCTACAAATTTGCAAAAGTGTGTATTCTTACGCGAAATAGCTTCCTACTGCTCATCACAGCAGTGTTGTCGGTTGATATAAAATGCATTTTAACCCCGCGCACAAAATAGTTCGTGCCGTCGACTAGTGTACCCTTAAGTCAAACCCATTGGGTAAAATCTATTGGAATGAACTTTTTTTAACTATAACAGATGTTTTTAATGAATTCCCCGAGTATGTTAATTTATCACGTTACCAATTTAAATACCATTATGGACTTCATCATAAGATATTCACACTAGATATCTCGATTATATTGTATACTAGCTTCTGCTAGCGGCTTCGCCCGCGTTCTAAGTTTAAAAAAAAATGCAGATTGTCTGAAAATTTTATTAAAATCGGTCCAACCGTTTCGGAGTCTATAAGGATCATACATACATACTTTCTCTTTTATATATAAAGATTTTGTTTTTGGATTTGATGGAAGACATGTGACATCCACCGACCCGCACAGGGCCCGCGTGATGGATTAAGGTCCATTACCTCTCTCACAGAGAGGGTACCTGTGTCCCAGCATTGGAAACATTATAAGGCTGATGATGGTGATGATATTTTTGTATCAGACACGTTTACACGACATAAAATTCTCCAATAGACGGGCATTAAAAAAAAAAGAACTTAATACCACCTCGTTTGTTTTTGTTATCATTATTCCTCGATCCAACAACTAGTGTCATACTCTGAACAATGTATGAATGAGAAAAACAAAAAAGAAGAGATAGATGTCCAAAAAAAATAGAATGTATTTAAGAGTCAAAAAGGAGACATTACAAAAGATAGAAGTCACATCACAAATAATCACAATACAGCTAAAAATAATGAAACTATGGTCGCTTTTCCTTGACTGTTTTAAAAAGATTCTATGGTCGATATAAGGCAAATTCACGTTACCGTACGGCATGACTGTCTAAAACAAACGTCTATTACATATTCAGTATTCTTTTCATAAATAAATTCTCAGGAAACAGCAATCTCACATCACAATGTGCTATTTCTGCCGAATCGTAACAATACCGTGCAATCTAGAAAAAACATTCAGACTATTTCACAAGTGATTTGTCAATTCAATATGTGTATCAAAACGTAAGAATGTTAAGACTAGTAACGCCATCTATACTATGGAATGTATTACTAATTTTGAATAAAGTTTAGACAGTTTTTGTTCCTATAGGCTTTACCCGATTTGTCAGTAATTTTAGTGAATACAAGTAATATTTCAAAATTTTATAAACCCTCGACAAATTTTTCTTTCGTGCTACATAATTTATCTAGTACATAGTAGATACGCTTCGCTATCTATTGAACACGCAATTATGACTCGATATCTCGCGAAAACACCCCGATTCAAACAGTAAAACGCCCATTACTTTTGAACGGCTGAACCGATTTTATTCAAACATAGCTAACAACACTCTCGACAAAATCACTTTTCAAATAAAACTAAATCAAAATCGGTTCACCCGTTTTGACGCTATGATGCCACAGACAGACACAAATACACAACAACACGCGTCAAACTTATAACACTCCTCTTTTTCTGTCGGTAAATTGTGCACGTTGATTCTCGGAAACATGACGAAGTGTGCCAAAATTAAAAGGCAGGGAGAATTACGATGAGTGGTGTTTTGCGGCTGAAAATGTGTTGATTCTAAAAGGGATGGACAAGTACATCAAACCAACGGCAGATTTCAAAGACGATTGCCAGTAGACGACGCAAAAACGAAGCAAAGTTAATATTAAAGATTGTACCAGGATTGTTCGTGCATATTAAGAACACCAAGAGCTCGGCCGAATTACGGAAAACCTAAAGACCATGTTTGATCATTCTGGTCTCTCAAGAAAAATAACCTTGCTTCGAAATTTGAAATCCATAAAACTTGAAAATTGTGACTTGAGACATCAAGTCACAATTTTGTCTGTCCTGTCACAAAAATTGCCGTAGCTGCTCAATGGTTATATGGCACGGCATTTATAATAACAGATGAATGACTAGGATCATTATTATTAGCAGGTTTGTCCGAACGATATTCACCTGAGCTCAGGGCAATAAATCATTTCGATAATTGCAGATGTCTTAGACCGAGTTTCTCACCTCTAAATTGTCGCAGAACTAATGTGACACTCTGCTGTGATTGGTTGAATTTTCAACAGCCAATCACAGCAGATAACGCATGCTTAAAAATTTGTCACATTAATTCTGCGATAATTTAGAGGTGAGAAACTCGGCCTTAAAGTCAAAATTGGAGTAACCAGTGATAATAAAGGCGAGAAATAAATATTCCTCTAGCAACACTAAGCCAAAGAAAAATGGCGGTCCCTCAATCACATTGACGAACAAAAAGACAGTGACAGAAAATACACCAACAAAATTACATGTTACAAGTGCAAAGAGGATGGAAATTATCGAAATCAATGCCCATTGTTAAAAAAAGAAATGCAAGTAAATACGTATTTCATGTTGTTTTCCTCAATAGAAAGTTTATCAAGAACGAAAGGTACGTGGATTCCGGTGCAAGTGCACACATGACTGAGAATAAAGCTTGGGTAAAGAACATGAATATAACGCCGTGTTTACCAGAAATAGTTGTCGCCAATGAATCAAAAGTGCCAGTGAATTTCCGTCTGTGTGATTGGTCGATTGATAGCGATCAAACCCTTTCCGTTGCCGTATTCACTTACACAATAACGCTGTAGGTTATGCCTACAGCGGCCCACCTGGCTTCGTAGCCGGTTTAGAGATTTCCAGGTGGGCCATTATATATGGACTTACATTTACATATTTTGTATAACCATTTCAGTATCCATGCCATCATATGAACTTTTACATAATCCGGCTTCCTTGGTTTTCATCAGTTCTTATATATGCCATTATTAGTACTTATATTTTTTTATTGTATCTGAATGCGTAACTGTATCTCACCTCGTTTATACTCTAGCAAAATTATCACGAAAGAAACAGCAGAGGTACAAATAATATTATCATATATATAGGATTATGTATGTCTTTTTGTTATATCTTTACAGCCAAAGTTATCCAAAAATTTCAATGTTGTTAGATATCATTTGTAATCTTTCGCTAGCTGAAGCATAAATTTGGACAAGATTGTCTATATCATGGTTATAATGACTTGATGAGGCCCGTTTTAGAAATGCATGTTCGATAAACTTCTCTACCTTTGCATTTAATTTTACGCCACTGTAAAGATTTATTTAATTCAAATTAGGTGAGTAGCGGTGCGGAACTTCATCGTCTCGTGCTCTGAATCGATTAAGTGTTTAGTTATCGATACAGATGTTTATAGTTCCGTGTGTATCGCTGCTATCGGATACAGTTACAAATGATCGGTCCTTCCAGTTCTGTGTTCACCTAAAAGGCGATCTTTGATACAAATATCGGAGGAGCTGTAGCCACAGCGATTATGTTATAATCTATGATTTTTCTCGCTGTGGACGCGGACACTATTACGAATCAAGATATTAGCATGGAGTCTAAATTAATTCTTGTTACTAAGTAGATTGACAGGTTTATAAACTTGAAAGTTGGTGATAGCTACAGGTGTCTCAGTCTCTTCAATCAAAGCATTTGTTTCTGTCCATTGAACTCACGCTCTAATGATGATTTCTTGTTGTATTTGTTTTGAAAGCTTGCTTCTTTACCTTTTTTTATCATTGATGTGTGATTTTTTGTTAATGTGACCTTGAACAGAGGTGATTTACGAATTCTTATTTGCTTATGGACGTGTTAGATACTAAATCCCTCCATCGCCTTCCTATTTTCGCATCTATCCTTATCCTATCTTATCATCTTTCCTTTTTAGCAAGTTTTACTAACTGCTTCTAATTTTGCCTTAGCCAAAGCAATTGCCTTATGTCTAAAACAAATCTCTCGTATCATGTAACGGCTATATAGCCATGCATCTGCGGAAGTGTGAAAGCCATCAACCGTGAGATACTCTTGGACAAGGCTCAATGAGTTCAACGCTGTTTACAATATTTTAATATTCCTACTGCGATGTAGGTAAATCGGTTTATTGCTTGCTTATAGATTATATACTATTGTAATTAAACCTTATTGCTGCGGAAATGTTGGCTGTATTGATGTTACTGTGAAGTCGTTTAATTTTCTTGTCCTTAATTGCGATTTTATTCAAATTCGTGTTGAATTTTGTCTTGAATCTTGTGAGGGTAGTTTTGAGTATGAATGTTGATAGGTTGATAGCTATAAGAAGAGAAGAAGAGCGATGGATGGATTGTGTGAGGGTTTGAAGGGTATGAATGTTGAAATAACGACTAAAAGAGAAGTATGGAATAAAAAGATTTGGTTTTGCCAACACCAAATAAATGAGGGCTACCGTTTTTGTGCTCACCAGTTAGCGCCACTAGCGAGTAAGGTCCTTAAATATAGCTGTTGAACGTTGGTAATTCGCGCACGGAAGCTAAGTTCGAATTAAAATCTAATTTCTAATGTCGTAGAAGTGCAATTAAATAAAAAATCGAGTATGATGCAGTTTTGCACAACCACTTTTTTTTCGAAAAACAAGGAAAAAATATCCGAAACATAAAACTCTATTACATAAAGCAGTGGTTGGTAAAACCCGTACCTATCGTAATCTGCCATATTTGGAAAATATTCACAACAATAAAGAAGTAAATAAACTTGCGCTAAAAGCCAAAAAGCTATGAACATTTTGAAGACTCAACCCTCATTTAGATAAGAAGAAGTGAATGATAATGCTATTGAACAAGAAGAACATAAAAATGTATCGACCGCTACCAATATTTTCGTTAGATCTTTTAATTCAGCTTTATTCACAAAACCAATTAATTCGTTATTATAGCGGTAGCGGCAATCATTATTGATTTAATACGCAACATCAATGTCACTAACAAATTCACAAGAGTACGTCTTGAGTTTGGATGATTAACACAACTTTTTGCTACAGCTAAGTGCCGAGAAACAGGAGTGTCGGTGCCTCTTGGTTTTTTGTCCTCAAAAACTCGTATAACGTCTTCGACTGACCCGAGATTAAGTGTTATTCACGAAGATTTTTTTCTCGTTTTATTCATTAGTTCGCAAAACCCCCGAGTAAGCAAAAAAAAACTTTAGATCCTGTACGTTTCGCTTGATTATTATGACAGTTAAGCTGACTAATTATGAGATACCTACGATTTTGGTAAACAAAAAGAACTTAATTACCAACAACCGTAGTGTATCTTGTAAATTCTTGTGTTATTGTGGCGTTGTCTTGTCAAAAATCAATCATAAATGCAGTTTCCGCCTGTTGACCCTGAAGATTATTTGTAGTAACTTCCTGGATATAACCGCAGATTAAAAATTATGTATTTTGTACATCGAATATTACCGATTTTGAAGCTTCTTCGATATCTTCACATAGAGTCTTATTTAGGTTGAAGATACATTCATAATCAATATACTATCTGTTTCCATAACTATGTCTTAAAAAATAAATGATTGATTGATAAACTCATTCCTTTTTTCACCGGCTGCGATCTTTACCCCTCCCCCCTTCTCCTTTTTTATTCTCTTTCCTTTTACTTCACCTACGTTCATACTACTTCATACAAGTATACTTCATAAAAGATAGCTAGATCTCTGCGACATATGTCAAACTGACGTATACGTTATTGTTACGTTATTGTTAGCCTGTCAAGCACTATTGTTACTGTATTGATACTGAGAGCTGTCGCAGAGATCAAGCTATGTTTTATGAAATGAACGCCACCGGCTGCGATATTTACCCCTCCCCCCCTTCTCCTTATTTATTCTCTTTCCTTTTGCTTCACCTACGTTCATACAACTTCATACATGTATACTTCATAAAAGGTAGCTTGATCTCTGCGACATATGTCAAACTGACGTATACGTTATTGTTAGCCTGTCAAGCGCTATTGTTACTGTATTGATACTGACAGCTGTCGCAGAGATCAAGCTATGGTTAATGAAGTATAGTCATACAAGCACGCCAGTTATGAGTACTGCGCACCTGGGACTAAAACTATAATAGTACCACTGTGAGAAGGAAAAGTAACTACATAAAACAAATAGCGCTATCCCGTTCTCACTGCGGAATCATGACACGTCAAAGTACGCTTTCTGAAGAACATCACCAGTAAGATCCGCGTATGATCCGCGTGTGTGAAGATATTTCTATTCGATAAATAATTCATTTCTTCTGAACCTGTTTATATCTCTTGCTACAAAATTAATAGCCTTTAAGTATTTTATAATCGATAAAGTTCTTACTGCTTTGTGGTCATATTTGTAGCACGAGTCGAGACTTCATCGGTTTTATGACCACGTAAGCAATCAAACAAAAAGAAAAACAAAAATAAGTATATAGTAACACAAGGTTAATTATACACTAAACATTTGTACAAAAGGTGGTCAGAATCAGGTTGAACAGCTGGCTCCTGCACTAAGTAAAAAGATTCTTGTATCTTATCTCAGGATTCAAAGTTCCTCGTAACCATTGAATATTACAACTTAAATTTTAGTGACTCTGTAATTACCATAATGATATTGTATTTGTTAACCTTGATATATGCAAAATCACAGGCATAGTCTCCTATACCACTATCACCAAAACCGATGAGACACACAACCTACTCATTAATATTTATTATTTTATGTATGTACTGCAGCAATGTGTCAAAGATTAATAGAAAATGTGTTGAGGAAACTCGCACGTGCTTTGAATATAATTTTCTGTCGTGTGTATGATATTGATATTCTAAGACCTCTCTTATGCCATAAAGTGACAAACAAGGGGAGGACATCTGATTGCAAGTGGTTGCCGCCGCCTGTGAACGACTTTAATACCAGCGGTTATGGGGCTTTAATTTTCCCGTTTTATACTTTGTGGTGTGCAATAAAGTATATTATATTCCTTATCCATGGTAGAGTAAACTAGCCTGCCACTCTGACGTGCCAATTCCATCATGATTCCGTTGTGAAAAAAACTTATTTCAAAAAATCAAAAACCTCGAACTAAAAAGACGTAAACATTATAATAAAAATCATGCTTTGCAGTCGGAGGATACATATTCGCGAGCTGGCTAATCAAAACCAGATGTATCCTCCGACTTCACAGCATGATTTTCTTTATGTTTACGTGTTTTTAGTTCGCTTCCTAAGTAGTCTGGTTTTTTGAATAAACTTTTTTTATTTATAACTTTTTAGTTAACATTTTTTATATTTTTGAAACTGTCTCTTAAAACCTTTTATTTTGATATCCCACACGAAGGGTATGGAAGAAAAAAAAATTGGTCCTCACAATATGGCGCACAAAAGCCGCCATTTTTCTATTTTCCAATTTTAATGTCAGTGGCACTAGCAAGGTTAATACTAATCGATTTACTTAAGAATCATCAAAATCGGCCAACGCGTTTGGTCTCTACAACGCCACATAGGAACAAACATACATACATAGACTGATAAACACATTACCCTCCTTCGGCAGTAAAAAGCTATACTGCTATTCGTTCTGTATAGCTCTATCTCTCTCTCACATCGGAATCGTGGCACGTCATAGTACGTCTCTGGATCCCGAATAAGGAACCGGCGATCAATCTAACATCCACTCGTATGGCTCTTACAAAAGTGTTCTCGTAACTTGGTACTCATAATTCCGGAGAGAACAGCTTTATTTGAAATTACTTCGTTGAGACACTTGCTCAAATCAGTTTGTAGAAAGCGCTGCCTGTCCGTTAACTTATCAATTTCAAACGAGAATTATTATTTACTAAACCAGTTTAGTATTCGTGTTTAATAAATTGCGAAACAAACCAAGAAACCCAACCGTTCCCAGTTCGTTGGAGTGTACAAATCCGGAATGAATTTGTTGACCAGTCATCATTATATTCATTATGGCTACAGCTTACTTAGATCTCTCTCTTGTGTTTACTTGCAATATCTTCAGCATCTTCTTCATCTTCATAGAATTAATGCCAAGCAAATGTGACTTTTAAATCTATATCCCGATCGTCTTCATTAAACCTGTGATTGACCAATTCCGTATATTCTTATCACATCGTCCTCCCGGGATATCCTAATTTATTTGGGGTCGGCACAACTTATTTCCTTCTTCGATTCCTCTCTACTTGACGTCATCAAAGTAGCAACATTAGCAAACCTCCTTTCTTATCATTTCTTTACAAGCTTTTTATAAACTTGCAATGAGTGTATTTATGTATATTCGGGTCAAATTTTGCAATTGAATCTAAAACCAGTTATACTCAACCGATTAAGATGAAATTTTGCTTATCTACACGCTTGGTTTGGATGACAATGCACGGTAAGCCAAAAACCTTGTTCAAAAGGTTCACATGACGCACATAATTTATGGCATTTGTGATTCTTTTAACTATTGTTTTTGCTATGTGGACAAAAAATCCTTCTCGATAACTACCACCAGGATATAAAACGTGGAAGATCTATGATTTCGTAAATACAATTACCTATGTTTCTAAAGCATCTTTTACTGTTAAATTAAGCGAACTCTGATAATGTGCGGCACCGTCATCTAATCGATACGCATCAAAGCCTTCGGAGAGGTCTCAACAAAAACAATGGGGCTGACAGGCTTGACTGACATTATAACATGTTACAAGTAAACAAGTCAGGGTCGTACTGATTAACTTAAAGTTTAAACGGAACTGCTTGATTAAGCACTTATAATCAGGAAATCCCGGACTATATATCTACGGACGATATATATACAATACGTGGACCATAGGTGAGTTTAAAATTGAGAGAAAATCAACCGTTGAGATTGTTCAATCAAAGATATCTGTAACTGGAAACTTGATTAAGTTCTTGTAGAAGGCCAAACATTGAAAAGAGAGTTTTAGACTGGATGGTTCACAATAAATTTTGTTTCAAGTATTACGTTTAAATCCTTCATCTTCCTATTGTATGTAAATATAAATCCACTACGTTCATTTATTTTGATATATTTACAGTTAATGTAGCTCCGTAGCGAAAGAAACTGCACGGTACATTTATTCTTGATTGCGTTTGTAACACTGTAATATTTCAGTATCTAATTGGATATGAGGGCACATTATTTTTATTTAGAAATATAATATCTAAGTAGGAATCCTACTATACAATTATAAACGCGAAAGTTTGGGAGGATGAATGTTTGTTACTCTTTCACGCAAAAACTACTGATCGGATTTTGATGAAACTTTACGGATATATAGCTTATACATCAGAATAACGCATGCGCTATAATTTATAAAGATATTGGGCGAAGTACTAATACCACGCGGGCGGCTGCTAGATAAAAGGAGACATTTAAGACCGCAATGAGAGATTTGAAAATATGATTCATAGATTGATATTAACTACAATATTGATTTATGATGATATAGGCATTGTACGCATTGCTATGATAATAAATAATAATCATAAGTGACAGGTAATTAAGCTTTTCTCTGGTCGTAATCGTGACAAAGAAGTTCATAAATGAATAATATTATGTCATCTACGAAGCAATATCTTGTTGTTTAACCAGTTTAACTACCTTGTTTATCTCTCCACATATTTTGAAAAATATAATATTATAAATTTCAATAAGTACGTGTGTAATTTTCAACAAATTTTAATGAAAAACTTATTGTATGTTATGCATAATGATGTAACTTTACGTAAGTGCAGAGAATTTTTGTTAGCTGCGGTAATTATTATAATGAATTATTACATGCCCGTGGCATTGAAAAGGTTATGAACGTCTGCAGTTTGTTATATTGTTGGTCTTTGTTATCAACATTTGAGAGATTCGTTTAGATTGGATCTTCAATCAGTTTGATTAGAGAATGTCAACATTCATGAGCTGCTATCATAATAAAACTAAAACAAATGAAAATATTGAGAGAGACATTATTTAACAGCTTACCATTCGGTGCATTAGACAAACAGCTGCTTGCGATCATATCGATCGACGCATGTATAACAGTCCACCACCTGTGTTCCTTGACCTTCCAGAAGCGTGGCACAAGTTCAGCACAGTAACGTAGCGCTTCCGTCAAACATCGATTCCGTACACAACTATACACTCGATATAGTTTCGAACCAACTCGATATATATTCACTCGCGTACCGAACGCAAATCGAGGAAAGCGTTTTGTAAACAGTATTCCTTTTTCAAAACTTGTCCGTCGGCCGGTCGGAGCGAATCGAATTCATATTATCGATGCTATCGGATGTATTTTGTTTATATTTTTTTCTCGATTTACGGTGCTGAATAACGCGCGAGGGGGCGACGTGCGTGCTGCCGCGACGATGCAGCCGCTCGCAATAAAGCAAGTGGTTGGATTCTCTAGCGCACTGCCGAAGAAAAAGCATGCCATGTGGACTCGAACTCTCACGATTAATATCGATTAATTCGCGCAGCATTCGTGCGGAAAAGCGGATTGGAAACAATAGAAATATGTTTTGCTTTATTTGTTCTCTCTTGTTTGTCATCGACTCAGATGTTTGCCCAACAGGTGCTCAGGCGTTTTTCTTCGAATCTGAATACAAAAAAAAACGTCTCATAGATTTTCACACTTCTTTTGTAGGTACGATAGTTACAATGGTTTTCCATTAAAAAAGCCTCTATGGATACCGCAATTAGTTACAGTATTTTGCGAGTTATAGTAATAATGCAAGAAGTCACGTTTTGTTGGGACTTTCCTGTTTTTTTTGCGTAATGTCTCATCATCTTCAGAGGAACCAAAAAGGTTTGTTTATTTGTGATCTATAACATAGAGGCACGTCAATAAAAATATTGAATTGATGTTATTCAAAAGTGTTTGATGTCTACCGAGTACCGTTTCAAGATAACAGGAACTCCGTAGGTAGATTATTATGTTCTATGAATTAAAAAATATTGTTTTGCAAATATTACTTAGGTATTTAGACAGCTGTATTATCTTGAATAATGACGTTTGAAGAGTAACCTCTATAAAATAAATCAGTGCGAATTACGTAGATAGCTACTAAGATTATTGTTGTGATGTAGGTATAGTTTTTTCTCTCACATAGTAATGTATAATTTCTCATATGAATAATGTTAGTGAACTAACATTTTGTAATAATCGAGTGTCCATGGAAGTTTCTTGCACGTTCAGATTTTCAGACAGATCGCCTCCTTGGGAATGCAAAAGTGTCTGTAAATGGTTTCATTGAAATAAATGCTTTGAGTTTGAAGATGAGGCTTGTATATTTGTGAATACGAACGTTCTTTTGAAGATTTAGCCATTGGAGAGCTGAAATTAAAAATTTATACTCAAATTGTACTCGGTACTGTCATTCTTCTTCGTGGTATCGGTGATTCTACAATTATACACGTTTTGACCAGAATTCAGCCACGTCAACAGCGTTTTCATTTGCCTCACAAAGGTCCTTCACGATGCAGTTGTTGTTGCACAGAGAGCACGATAAAAGGTGAGGCATTGTTTTAGCGCAATCGCACTGCGGGTCATTGGAATACCCCCGTCTAACTAAGTTGTGCCTGCAGCGACCCACTTGGCTTCGGAGTCAGTTTAAAGATTTTCAGGTGGGCCGAGGAAGTTGGTGGCTTGCAGGGTGTTTTTTGTGCAGTCTCAGAGTCAGTCGCAGGAGGTTGTTTGAGGAGCCACAGAATTTTCTTTGACTCACTAGACCTGCTGTCATTAATTGGTTTAGTTAACTTCAGAAAGCTTTTCCGACTCTTCTATCTGCCCCTTGGCTTCTCCTCATTGTATAGTGTCGGGTACCTACTGTCATTGAAAGTGATCAATCTGCCCAGCCTTTTTCCAACTATGTTGAGGCCAGCTTCCAGTATGCAACTGAATACCAGTATATTACCTGGAGTGACTACCTAGCTGACCTCCTCCAACCCAGTAACTCGATACTCCTTGGCAAGATTAGTGTCACATATTCTGGCCTTTGGGGAGCAGTGGTGACCCAGTGGTATCGGCCGCGACTTACAAGTTGTAGGTCGTGGGTTCGAGCCCAGGCAGGCGCTTTACTTTGTGTAAATTATTTCATCACCACTGCTCTCAAAACGGTGAAGGAAAACATCGTGAGGAAACCGGCATGTCAAAGAACCAAAAATTCGAAGACATGTGACATCCACCAACCCGCACTGGGCCCGCGTGGTGAATTACGGCCCATTCCATCTCACAGAGGGAACAATTATAGGCTGATTATGTGATGTGTGATGTGATTCTGGTCTTTGACTACCTGTAACGACTGTTAAAGGTCTACAAATGACAGCTGGAACCAACGGCTTGACTTGCTTTCCAAGGCATGGAGGGGCTTTCCGAGGGTATGTATGTAGATGGTCACCCATCCACGAACTGACCTCGGCAGACGTTGCTTAACCTTGAAGATCGCCCCGTACGGCTGCTATTACTTTAGCCACGTGCTCCTCATTAAAAGTGATGTTATAATAAAAACAAAAATTAACGAAGGTCAAATCGGACGCTGGCCTGTGACGTACTACATACATACGTATAAAGCCAAATGAGGACAATGCCATTATTTCCTTTTTAAGTATTTTTTTGGTGTTATACCTAACCTTTCGTGATGCCATCTTATTTATTAAAAGCAAAAGCGAGTCTCTATATCTGTTTAGTACTTTATTTTGAAGGGCAAAGAGTAATTCATGGTCCTGAAAAGGATGTAGAATTCTTTTCTTTTTTTACTACCTTTGTCACTCAAGGGCACACAATGACATTACATAAAATAAGAAAAACAGCCGGTTTCTAAAAGAAAATAATCGACGAGTCACAAATTGAATACAAGTCCAGTGATTCGATTAGTTGTTGAAAGTTCATTCAACCAATCACATTCAATTTTGGGATTTAAGCAGAAACTGGCCCATAGTTGGATAAAAACGAAGCCTTTGCCCAGAAGAGGGGCAAAAATAACATTCACAGAAAAACTTGAGAAGACACACTTAAAAAAATTGAGAAGTTATAAGAAGAACTTGGCCAAGCTATACTTTAGGATGAGGAATTGTCAGGAGAAAGGGCAAGAGTGGTCCAAGAGCCTCCACTGATGAGAGTTGTGGGACTTCGTATTCTCAATTCAAAACCAGGGGCCCTACTATACAAGTCAGATAGGTACATCTGACCCTTACGCACAATGGTAATAACCTTGCTCTAAGAGGTCATGGTAGAAATAACCTTGCTCTAAGAGCTCATGGTAAAGCTCAAGTTTTAGTCAAAATATAGTACCGTAGTAAAAACAAAAGTATCTAAACTTGAAGATCGCCCATAGGCCATGCACACACTTAAGTAAAAGGTTGTTAGCCGCTACGAGTACCTATGTTGAGAGCTAGACATTGAATAACCCGTTTCCATCGCTGACTTTTACATCCAACTTGGGAACATCAACATTCAGACGCCTTGTACACATTCCTCTCGGCGTCACGTTGCTAATTATGACAACCTCCTTTAGGTACTAACGAAACAGAAATCAATAAAAAAGATTTTCGTTTGTTTATTTTTTATTTGATGCATCTTTAACATCTTTATGATCTTTGGGAGTTATGTATCTACATGACAAAACGAATCTTTTGATAAATTCCGAAAATGCGGTTTAATTATTGTAAGGTTGACTAAAGGTTGCCCCTTTTTGGATTTTATGCATTGGGGTTTCTCATAGATGGAGACTTCGGGTAGGGTAGACTGGAAGGAGAATTCTTGGTGTTCCCTTTGGGTTAGGTTACGGAACCGAAGCTGCGAGAGTAGTAAGTAGAGCTAGCTCTTCTCCCGAGGCTGCGCGCCCGTGGCCATTAGTATGGGCGATATAGTCTTGATTTACAAAGTAGGTACCTAAAGTTATACAATGATTAGGTAGATAGTAGGTAGTACTTAAATGGAAGTTGCCAGGGCATATTGCTCGCTGAATGTATGGCCGTTAGGGCCGAAAATTTCTTGAGTGGCGACCGCGTACCGGAAGACGCAGCGTTGGAAGGCCTTCCTCTAGGTAGAACGACGACTTGATCAAGGCTTTGGGCATCCGGTGGATGCGAAACGCACAGGACCGATAAGTGTGGCGACGCTTGGTGGAAGCCTATGTCCAACAGTGGACGTCTATCGGCTGAAATGAAGATGATGAGGTAGTAAGCCTTTGAATTGCCTTCGAAAGAACCAAGTATTGATCATCCAATATGATTTTAACTATAAAGGATTGAAAGAAACCTCGTTAATTGCCGACCAGTCATGCTCAATAATAAGTGTGTGCACTTGTGCCTTATGCTTACTTGTTTTTACTTCAGTATTATACTAAACTATTCTTTAATGACTTTGAAGTAAACGTACAGTCATACCTTTACACGTTTTATCAAGTGTGTTGTGTATTGCACGGTTGAACGCTGAACCTATCTTGCATCTTCTCAATTCTACAAGAGGTAGAATTTATTTATTAAATAAATAAATTTAATTATAGGTAGAATTTAATGAATTTATTTATTAAATAAATAAATTCTACCTCTGTCCTACGGAAGTGATGCTTCTTTGCTATACTACTACTAATATTATACCTAAATGTGAAGTGTAAAGTCAGGCTGTTTTGATGTTTGCCAATTAATCAGGCGGTCACGCCTCAACGACTGAACGAATTTGGATGAAATTTGGCAGACATGGATTAGAGCAAAGAGCATAGTTATGTTTTTATTCCGGAAGTCCGAACGAAGCCCATCATGGCAAATTACATTTTTTTTCTTTTTTTTTTTGTAATCTTTAGGCTCGCGCTTGACCAGTATCTCACCTGATGGTAAGCGATGATGTGGTCGACGGTGAAGCACGTTTGCCTAGAAAAAACCTATTCACTCTTGACCCCTAGATTGTACAGTTCTAGCCAAACTTCTTGGCCGTCCTAAAGTTGGCTACAATGGCTGCGCAGTAGTAAATATCATACAAAAACAGCACCGTTTCGTGCCTCGCGCATGCGGTAAACCAACTTCAGGGCGGCCAAGAAGTTTGGCGAGGATTATAGCTATCGGGAAACAGACTCCGGCAGGGACATAAAAAATAAATACTTACAAAGAATTCAAAGATAATACTAATTCTGAGAAACCTGCAAAAAAAATTAACTACTTAACAACGTGCCTTTAGTGGTTAGGTCAGTAAAAAGCATTGAAGAGTCCAATCAAAACACCTATATATTAATTCAATTAATCAGTACACCATTTACTGTAGTTTTAATGTATGGGATGATAAAAAACTCGTACAGTGAACGACGTTAATATTTACTACCTCTTTTATTAGTAAGGGGACGAATGAAAATATTATTGTGTTTGTTAACGACCCGAATCAGGATCTAGACAGAAAATTAAGCATCTTGTTTAATTGAAAATGTATTCTAATGTCCTAATCAAATATAAGATTTTCGCAGAATTCGTTTTCTGTTACGTAGGTATGCAATAAACAAATTATTTAATTAAGCTAGATCGGATGGTCGTGTCTTGGGTCTTTCCCGGACCCAGATTTTATTTACAGTGAATTCAAAACATTTTTAATTGGTGACGCAACTGTATCAAAAATGACTAAATCTTCATCTACAGAAAGTAATATAGCCCCATATTAAAATATGACAGAGATTATCCTCATTTCTGATGACGTAATATACTTCGCTAACCTAAAAAACAAAGAACATATAAAGACGCGCCCAACATCTTGTTTCGTGAGGCATGCGGTTCATACGGCAGAATAATGCGCACTGAAGTCTCTCGCCGCCTCTTGGAAACTGTGGAAAGCGGATGTTGGCACCGAGCATGCGCAGAAATTCCCGCTCTCGTGATGTTGGTAGAGTGAATATTTCCTTTCCTTTCATTTTCGTTCCCGGCATTCGCCCCGCGGCAGCCGCGGCGCTTGGAAGGCGACCGTGCTGTCGGAAAAATTAAGATTCGTTTTCACTACTTCAGATCTCCGTCGCATTACAATACGCTAACCTCTAACCTAAAAGTCGACAAATGAGAACCGTAGTTATATTAAAGTTTCAAATAAGGTAGAGTTTCTATGGCTTTTAAAATCATGATAATGAATGTAGGTAGCGATGCTAAATACTTGATTACGCTATACAAACAAAATGGCTAAAATGTTTCGAGTAGCAGCAGAAAAACATAGGCATCATAAAACAAACATAAACATGTATTGCAAACACTGACCTTCCTACAAATTGATCGAAGTCTAGCGTTCATTAAATTTAGGTGGCAATGCGAACATCGACACGCAAAACCACTCGTGCATAATACACAATATTATGTTATAGGCATGCTAAAGGTGTGCCACTATGCTCCTGCATATAGTTGTTTATCAAAACCACTGCGAAATGTGGGCTTATTGTATGCTGTATTTAGCTGTAATTTGGCAATAATAAGCTTGCTATTATCCTACGCAAGGGCAAGGCATCCCTTTGTTTTCAAATTTGCACGTTTTGACGCTATTGATGCCTAATTTGTAGTACTGCATCTCGTTTTCTGTCGCCCGCCCTTCCTAATTTAATTAATTTTGCAAGGGCGCTATTGCTCTGCCCGTATTCTTTGCATAAAATATATCCCCTTATCACTTGTAGCTTTAGACTTTTAAAAATCGATGGTACACAATTTGGTGATGCATCAGGCTATAGTAAGTAAGGTTTAACGACACTATAACAGACGAGGACGTTTTGCAAAGGAATTTGATACGTTATTTCTGCTTCCAAGTTTGAACAATAGGAAAATAGAAGAGTGTTCATTTTGATGGCTTTATTCATAGCCAGTGGCAAAATCGGACTATGATGAAATTTAAACTAATTTTTGCAGTCGATAAAATCTACTTGAACATGCGTAAATATCATGTTATCCCGACTACAGATTCCTTTGCCGACGCCGGTTTTTACTTTGACCTTTAATTTATTGGTATTTTATATCTGTATACCTAGGTTCTGTGTAGATGCACAAGGTTAGATGGCAAGCATGTCACAGTAGATCGTATAAACCCGAATGTGACCTTTAGGCTGAGGTATTGAGGATGGGCTTGCGGTCTCATGTGTTTGTAGTTACTATTGTCTGTCTACCTGCCATTTATAGTGCCACAGCTCTATTGTTCTTGTGCCTATTATGGTTAGCATTTTTTTGCAAAGAATTTGTGGTACTTAGTTGAGGATTATTTCATCACCACTGCTCTCAAAACGGTGAAGGAAAACATCGTGAGGAAACCGGCATGTCCTAGAACCAAAAATTCGAAGACATGTGACATCTACCAACCCGCACTGGGCCCGCGTGGTGGATTACGGCCCATTCCCTCTCACAGAGAGGAGGCCTGTGTCCCAGCAGTGGGAACATTAGAAGGCTGATGATGATGATGATGATGATGAGTTGAGGATTAGGCTTATGAAATACTAGCTTTGCCCGCATCTTTGCTACCGTGGCCTTTTCCACAGAAACAATGCATTGGCCGGTCTAAAATGTATCCTTGGTAGTGAAGTTTCAGAGCTTTTGTTGTCGCATCAGTAGGTACTTCTAAAGATTACATCATCCAAAAAGTTTCTCGATATTAGGTAGGTACCTATGTATCAATTTATGCAAAAACCAACTAATAAAAATAAAAAAACAGCTGTTAGTACAGCATATTACCGTTCTCATAACTTACGAACAATTTTACATTTTGATAATGGAAAACAACTGGAAAGCATTTGCAACAAATACCGCTGCGCAGGTTTTAGGCCTCTGCCTCGAATCTTGCGGGCAGCGGGGCGGCGGCGGGAGCGGAGCGGGCGCGGCAAGATCTAAGGCCGCTGCCTCGAATCTTGCGGGCAGCGGGGCGGCGGCGGGAGCGGCGCGGGCGCGGAGAAAACAGCAACGCGGGAGCGGCGCGGGCGTGGGCAAGGAGCGGTGAGCGCCAAACAAGCGGTGACCGCCCGCGCGTCTATATTGCAGTGTTGTGGAATTTATTTTTGTGAAGAGTCGAAAAAAAAAAAAGAATGTCCTCGGATCTGCTAGAGCAAATCATGTCAGTAATTTTTGAGAGGACACCGATATAGACCAACAAAGATGTAAATCATAAAAATAGAAGAGTAATTACCCAGTTTAATCAACAAATCACCCTTGATAGCTTCATGATTATAGTCAAATGTTTCTACACTCATTCTGGTGTATTCGTAGAATTTGTCAGGTCTCTGTTCTTCATAATTTCGATAAAACTCGCCTTTTCTTTCCCTTGCCCTGTAGTAGGGATTCACTTCTTCTTTTGTCCATAATAAATCGAGCGTTAGGAATAAATTTGAATCAATAAAATGTTGTCGCCGTTAGTTTACACAACTACGAACACAACACTACGCCGCTATAGTGCCGCGCGATCTGCCCACTGGTTTCGAGAACGGGTCTGCGTTGCCCGCGCCGCCGCCGCCGCACCGCTGCCCGCAAGATTCGAGGCAGAGGCCTTAAGGATATTTCCTAAATTGAAAATTCATAGTATACTAGGTGGATATGAAATGAAATTTATTAGTTGTAATAACACTCGAACGAGTTAAAAACCTTACTTAATATAAATAAAATTAACATAATGCTAATATCGGAAACTCACTTCACATCTAAGAGTTATTTCAAAAATCTCGAGTGTAACTTATATCATACCATGCATCCTGATGGAAAAGCATATTTAGGGTCAGCTATCCTTATCAAAGCTAATATTAAACATCACCAATGTCAGTCATATTGTAAGAACGACATCCAAATATCCAACGTAGTAGTGTACGATTGGATTAGCAATATCACAGTGTCAGCTCTGTACTGCACCCTAAGAAAGAAAATCAATTTTATTTTATTTTTATTTTATTAGGATCGCCAACAAAGAATACACCTTACATGCTATATTATTATAAAGTAACAGAACACAAAAAAACTATGTGCTTCCTCAATTATAGGAGACCACATTATGCAATAGAGAACAATCAAACAGTATGGGATACCCAACTTAGAATATGGAATGAATTTTGCGACTACTTAAATATACTAGGCAATCGCTTTATAGACGCAGGCGATCACAACGCAAAACACTTTGTCGCGGCGCGGCGCGGGCATTAGCTAGTTAAACATATTATGTGAACAGGTTTTCAAAAAAAAAGTCAATAAAATCAAAAAAATCCCGACTGCAAATATGTAAACAAGAATAAAATCATGCTGTGCAGTCGGAGGATACATATTCGCGAGCTTGCTGACCAAAACCATAAATAATCCTCCTCAATCCATGTTTACATCTTTGCAGTCGGATTTTTTTGATTTTATTAACATTTTTTTATTTACAACTTTTTAGTTAACCTATTTTTTTTCAAATGACTTTTAAACATATAAGTGATCTTAAAACCCTTCATTTTGATACCCCAGTCGATGGATTGGGCAGAAAAAAGAAATTGCAACCTCCACAATATGGCGCCGGGTAAAAGTTACGCATTTAGGGCGGTTACGCACTGCATCCGATCTTTATTCGAAACCGAGATCCGAGTTCCATCCGAATTGGAAATGTACTGATTAAAGACGGACGCGTTCGGATACAATGCGTAACCTCTACAAGAAGTACTACGGACTTCGGACCGACATTTCCGGATTCGGATCGGATGCAGAGCCCTTAATTGGGCAGGACTTGAAAAAAAAATACTTGAGATAACCTTTTTACCTCTCCGCTTACCCTTATCTCATTATTTGGGTCGGTTCTCCTCGTTGTCCAGAGATTATTTATCTTTTATAAACACATAAACAAATAATTGTAATGTAAGATACGAGTACCTCTATGATATATGATTACCTACAACTAACCTATGACATGTCATACATAACTCCAACTGTCAACAATTATGTAGGAACCTCGATACATAATTGTGCGGCCAACATAGCACGACTCGTATTTCCCCGCGGATAGAATAGGAAAACAACGGGAAAATTATTTTGTACAAAGATATTTATTATGTATCTGTGCTGGTTAATATAATTCATAATAAATTAGGAAAATATAAACAACGTACGATTGTACCAGATCTGATGGGTATTGATATGATTTTAATTTAAAGGCTATTTACCTACATGGACAGGTACCTACTACCTACCTACATGCATAATCAATCCTACAAATACATAATTATTATAAATGTGAATGTCAGGAATCAATCACACCTCACAGGCTAAACAGAATTGGATGAAACTTAACAGATCATGGATTAGGAAATAGGATAATTTTGGAATAAGTCCCGACATTCACACAAGTGAAACCGCTGGCAGAATCCAGTTAATTTTTAAAAAAAAACCGGCCAAGAGAGAGTCGTACTCGCGCACGAAGGGTTCTGTACCATTATTGCAAAAAAAACGGCACAAAAATCACGTTTGTTGTATGGGAGCCCCATTTAAATATTTATTTTATTCTGTTTTTAGTATTAGTTGTTATAGCGGCAACAGAAATACATCATCTGTAAAATTTTCAACTGTCTAGCTATCACGGTTCATGAGATACAGCCTGGTGACAGACAGACAGACGGACCGCGGAGTCTTAGTAATAGGGTCCCGTTTTTACCCTTTGGGTACGGAACCCTAAAAACGACTGCTATAAATTCCCATTCATTTGTTTATTTGCGAACGCTACAAAACCATGTATAAAAAAAAACCTACAATCGTAGCGCCTAGGTAATTATTATCTTTCATAGCTACATTCTTTTGTTTGACTTTTTATACCATTGTTAGCAGCCAGCTGTTTTTATTCCGCACACACAACACTGGCAATAACTTCTATACTTCCAACAGTTCCAACATGTTGTTGACTATTTATAGCTAATAAAATCACTGCAATACAACAGTTTCTTATCTTGCGCACGCGCAACGCTTAAGAAACACTGACCAGCTGTAATGAGACTTTCACATTGATCTAAGATCGTGGAAGCTCATCTTTATTTAACGTTTTCTGGGCACAAGTGATGGAGAGCAGCTCATCATTACCCTTCAGCCGAAAGATGTCCACTGCTGGGCATAGACCTCCCCCAAGGGAGGAGTTCATGGGTAAGTTATAACAGCCGCACGGGTTGGTCTGCAAGATTAAGCTAGTTTAATTAAGCAGTCGGTCCGTAGATGAATAATCATCTGTTTCCTACTGAGACTCCTCCAAGTCTCGGAAGGCATTTTAAGAGGAAATGCGTTCGCAGACATCCGAAAAATATCCTAAGTAAAAAGTCATAATTCGAGGTTTGGCTCCCACCTATTTCCTCCTCCAATATTCGAACAATTTAAAAGATATTCCATAAACAGAAAATTAAAAATATACTGTGCCCCTATGTTTTCCATTTATGATACATTATCTTTAGAAGCACTAGAACCCTCAAAAAATTACCAAAACTGCGCTGTCAAGTCAACACAGGCCTAGTGTTCAAATTTGACAACTATAAATGAAAAGGAAATTCAGTCGGTGCTCTCTGCCCACATTGCCTGGGTCTTCACTAACATTTATAGATCTTTGACATTGTCACACGGTCACACGGTAGTCAGAAACCAGAAAATGTGACACCAGTCTTGCCAAGGGAGATCATGTTATTCAGTTACTGGATTGTGTAATTCAGTTACTGCGGATCGCGTTTTTCAGTTACTGGATTGTGTAATTCAGTTACTGGATTGTGTTATTCTGTTCCTGGATTGTATTATTCAGTTACTGGATTGTGTTATTCAGTTACTGGATTTTGGAGGTCGCTAGCATGTAATATACCTGCATCCGGTTAGACTGGAATCATTCCTCGACATAGTTGGGAAAAGGCTAGGCAGTTTTTATAATTGAACATTTTAATTTGCAAACTGACGTTTTAATTTTATGTCATTCTAGTTTTATAAATTTAATTTATTTATTTGACAATGTAATCCTGTGACATTTTTACTTTTTGACAACTTTAATTGTAATTTAAAATTGTTTCTTTCATATTTAATTACCCGACTGCCGAAGGAGGGTAATGTGTTTATCAGTCTATGTATGTATGTAAGTATGTATGTATGTATGTATGTATGTATGTATGTATGTATGTTTGTTCCTATATGGCGTTCCAGAGACCTAACGCGTTGGCCGATTTTGATGATTCATACGTCAATCGATTCGTCTTAACCTTGCGAGTGTCATAGGCTACATTAAAATTGGAAAATAGGAAAATGGCGGCTTGTGGGCGCCATATTGTGGGGGGGCAATTTTATTTTTTCTTCCAAACCCATCGTGTGGGGTATCAAAATAAAGGGTTTCAAGAGGTGATTTCAAAAATATATATCACTTATATATTTAAATGTACCTAATTCGAAAAAAATGTTAACTAAAAAGTTATAAATAAAAAAAATTATTAAAAAAAACAAAATACCCGACTGCTTAAAAAGCGAACTAAAAAGACGTAAACAAGAAGAAAATCATGCTGTGCAGTCGGAGGATACATCTGGTTTTGGTCAGCCAGCTCGCGAATATGTATCCTCCGACTGCACAGCATGATTTTCTTCTTGTTTACGTCTTTTTAGTTCGCTTTTTAAGCAGTCGGGTATTTTGTTTTTTTTAATAATTTTTTTTTTATATTTGGATCCCTTGAGATAATTATTATAAATTCATTAAATTGTTTTTGTCATTTTCTGATTACTAACATTAATTATAAGGTTGTGTACTAACAAAGAATGAACTCCAAAATTGACTGAATTTGAAATAAATTAAATTTTATTTAATTTATTCTGTGAACAAGTAATCTGTTAATTAATAAAAATTTGATGTACTAAAGAGTTTAGTACCGTAAGGCGAGACTTCGGGCACAGAATAAATAAGAGTCTTCGGGTTTCAATGTGCTTAAGGCGCAGATTCCCTTGAGTAGCTGATTTTAAAATGAGAATCACGTCTAAACGGCTAGTCGTAATTTTTTGGAAAAAATATATGTTATATAAGACCATTTTATTAATAATTTGATCTAATCACATTTTGAGTTTTATTGGTATAACACAGTGTAATTTATTAGTAAAGTTATGTCTAAAACGGACAAAAACACAATCGCACCAAAACCGCAGTGCGTATTTTAATGAAATTGACACCATCTCAAAGACAATTTAATTATCTACATTTTGATCTGAAGCTTTTTTTTTTAAAGTCGTAGAATAATAAGAAAAGTACTAAATTTTGGGTCGCGCGGGTGCGAAACTGGTGCGCGTTTTGTTCCCTCAAGGTCGTTGGCGTTAGTCGTCGTCTTAAGTAATCACTTGTACAGTAGTCACAGTGGATCTTCTTTGTGTCTCTGAAGTTGGCTGCAAGACCCTGCGCAGTTGTTATTTTTGTGTCAATAGTAGAAGATAGCATTGTATGACTGACTCTTTCACTCGCTTACGTTTGTCGCATCGTCCTATCCTTCGTCGTTCCATCCATCCTAAGCAGTATACTCGATGACAAACTGTTTCTCGCGACATGACCGCGCTTGATAGCGTGTTTCAGTGGCGTAAACTTGAGCCGGACACTTGTTAATCGTCAAAAGTTACTTTAATCACGTTTATTTGGAATATTCAGGAGAGAATTAATGTTAAGTAGTGTCATTATAAATGTAACTTCTTCAGAAATATCCACAATTTCAGATAAAGGCTCCCGCTGATAGGGCCGATGCGACAATGTGATAACGAAGCGACGAAGTGCTTTTTAACCGACTTTAAAAAAAGGAGGAGGTTCTCAATTCGTCGGTTTTTTTTTTTTTTATGTATGTTCCCCGATTACTGTAAGACGCCTCGACCGATTTGGAAAATTCTTCTTTTGTTTGAAAGGGTATGCTTCCCAGTTGGTCCCATAGTCATCAGGTCAGCATCTGATGATGGTATCTTGGAGTAATCGAGGGAACTCCTCAAATATCATAGGCATACAAATAGCGATTTTGGTATTTTTATCAACAATGTAATCATCTGCACTCAGAAAGTAACATTTGGTGAAGTGGAACTGGTGAAGAAGACCACAGATGGCCAATAGAATTCCTTAATGCTAAGTATGTCATGGGTTATAAGATATCTCGAATAGTGTAACGACTATGATGAAGCAAATACTTATAAATACATAGTGCTGATGAAAATGTTACCATCGAACAGATCTGATGATGAAACCGGCAGGTAGGCACTGGTACTCCGAAATAAAACAATGTATCCTAGTCGTGTATGGGCTTAATGGAATCGTCATGAGATGTTCTTTGGCTATAAATGAATTTTATGGCAATTGGAAGTACCTATCAAAACTAAAAAGAGACAAATAAAAAACTTTTTAAAAAAAAAACAAACCGACTTCCAAAAAAACACTGCAATACGAAAAATAACTTTCTTTTCCGAAGTCGGTGTCGAAACACGGAAAACAATAGGTACCAAAGAAGTCGGTGCTTCGGAAAAGAAAGTTATTTTTCGTATTGCAGTGTTTTTTTGGCAGTCGGTTTGTTTTTTTGTTAAAAAGTTTTTTTAAAGATATGTATTATTCTAAAATTGCTCTATGATGACTTAAGAACACCTCTGCCCAATCTTTTGGGGATTACAGGAGTGATGTTATGTGCTCTATGATAATTATTATCATGTCAACGGTCTGTGGCTGGCCCGATCTTGCAATTTCGTCGCTTCGGGCATAGACAATATTTGCCGCACTTGGCGCCCTATAAAATGACGCCATAAAAGAAGGTAAATGTTTCAGTATCTATTGAAAAAACATACGACAGTGAAGCGAACTTGAAAATTTGAGCACCACAACACGAATAAGTTAGGTTTTCTGATGAAACGAAAAGGGCTGTTAGTTCTGTTTGGCCGCCCCTCTTTTATGCCGCTATGGACATTTGCCCGGCTCGCCTCTCCCTTGATACGGCCCTGTCTGAGCCTTTATGGATCCACCAGACTTGTTTAAGAATGAATCTGAAACAACAACAAGTAAAATGTAAATAACCCCCGACACATTTTTATTTCATACTATATAATGTATCTAGTAGTAGACACGATTCGATCGACAATATATTCAACCCGTAGTTATGACACGATATCTTACGGAAACACTCCGATTCAAACAGTAAAACGTCCATAACTTTTGAACGTCTTTAAAACCGTTTTTCACCAAACATGCTAAGAAAAAAACACTATCGATAAAGTCAACTTACAAACAAAAAAAAACAAAATCGGTTCATCCGTTTAGGAGCTATGTTGCCATAGACAGATACACACGTCAAAATTATAACACCCCTCTTCTTCCATTGAGGCCCAGGGGATTAAAATTGATTTATTTCGAGCAATAAACAGCAAAACAGCAAGTAGCGCACATATTGAAAAATAAGCAACCATATCAGAAATTCATTGAAGATTCAATACTAAAATTGCTGTAGAACGTCCTGGAGCGAGCCCATCTAAAAACAAGGTCAGTGTATAGAAAAGGGCACTCTATAAATCCTGTATGAACCTCGTCGGAGCGATGGCCTAGATTGGCCGGCCAACCTGTTAACGTCAATCCCAACATTTGTAGCCAACCAACACCAACGTTGGCAGATCTATTTGTCTCTGTTCACGCCTGTGGCGAATGAAATGAAATCACTTCTATCTGAGTAGTTTACTTTTTTCTATATCGGTCATGTGTTTGAATGATTTCTTCCATATAAAGTTTTAAATCCCTTTTGCCGAATAAACTGTTTTAAATAACACCCCGTGGATGTTTATTTTACTTAATCCCTAGATTGGTATCAATTTTTAACTTTTGACCCGTCGATACATAGTCTTCATAAACTCAATAACATAGTCCAAAAAGTTTCTAAAGTTTATACTTGTTTTAACTATTATTAGAACTTAAAACGTCAGAGTCGAATCTGTAACGTAATAAAAACTATCTTTTGTCCGCGAATTCGTTCACGTATAACTATACCCTATAACACTCGGAAATAGTACAGCTTTTTGTGAAGAAATATTCTTCTTTGGATTAGTACTTTCAGAGATTAAGTACCTTTAAACAACAATTTTTCTTTTTAGGGTGCCGTACCCAAAGGGTAAAAACGGGACCCTATTACTAAGACTTCACGATCCGTCTGTCTGTCTGTCTGTCCGTCTGTCACCAGGCTGTATCTCATGATCCGTGATAGCTAGACAGTTGAAATTTTCACAGATGATGTATTTCTGTTGCCGCTATAACAACAAATACTAAAAACAGTATAAAATAAATATGTAAGGGGGGCTCCCATACAACAAACGTGATTATTTTGCCGTATTTTGCTCGATATTAATAACGGCAACAGGTAGACGCTTGAAATATTCACAGAATGTTTAGTTGTATATTCACTTCAAAATATAATAATAATTAAATTAAAATAAAATAAATTAAGGGGGGCTCCCATACAACAAACGTGATTTTTTTGCAGTGTTTTGCGATAATGATACGTAACCCTTCGTGTGCGAGTCCGACTCGCACTTGGCCGGTTTTTTTATAACTTAGTCTACATTTAAGTAACGGATCTGCATACCTAATAAGATTAGATGTTGCTTCTACAACAAAAAAGCAACAAACCTACTCAGAATTAAGCACAGCTATTCGAAATTGCAATTACATTGAACCGTTTTCCTTGAATCTAATCCTCTTACCGTTTGCTAGTTGTTAATAAAAAAGGCAGATCAAAGATCCCTCGTAAGTCTGATTGATTCGAAGAGGAACTGAAATAACTATAATTTTATTATGATCATTAATATCTTTAACAATAAATTGAGAAAAAGGAAGTTTTAAGTAGATTTTATTAAACGATTAGCTTTTGCCAGCGGCTTCGCTCGATTGAATATCCCAAGGGATAAAAAGTATCATATATATATATATGTCTCTGTGCCAAATTTCATCCGGATCCGTTTAGTAGTTTTTGCGTGAAAGAGTAACAAACATACATCATTAGTATTAGTATATTAGTAGTATGAATTTCATAAAAAAGTCCTCACAAGCTTTCGCGTTGTAGAATAAGGCACGATTTTAAACTGCAGGGCACAGGTCTTCCCGTTCTCCTACTACTTTCCTTTATCGAGCGCTTTTTAAGACCAGTCTTCATCAAAAGATTCCAGGTCATCTGGCTTAGGTTTTAGGACCTGGTAATTCGATCGTGCATGGAGTACTGCTCTCATCTCTGGGACGGATCAGCCAAATTCCAGCTTGATGCACTAGAGTCGATCGAAAAGCGGGCCAAGAGACTCATCGGCAATGTGGCACTGGTCAAATCAAAGCTCCAGAGCCTTGAACATCGTCGCCGAGTTGCCAGCTTGTCGGTTTTTTATCGGTTACATTTCGGAGAGTGTGCGATGGAATTGCATGAATTAAATCCGCCCAGCCCGTTCCATCATCGGACAACCAGACGCACGGCGATCCGTCATCAGTACATGGTGGACATCACACCCATACGCACAAAACGTTTTGGGTACACTTTTATTATGCGTACAGCTAAGTGGAGTTCCCTGCCGGAGTCTGTGTTTTCCGAAAGCTACAATCTAGGGGTCTTTAAGTCAAGAGTGAATGGGTTTTTTCTAGGCAAGCGTGCTTCACCGTCGACCGCATCATCGCTTACCATCTGAGATAGTGGTCAAGCGCAAAATAAAAAAAATAAAGAATATTCTCAATCGCTGCCTTCTTAGTTCTACAGACCTACCTGAAAATCATGCTACAATTTCTTCACAGAATTGCCTTCCTAGTCTAAAACATGATATCTCCAACAAAACTTATCATCTTAATATAGTTCGGAGGAAGACGCATTTTTTTTACCTCTGCGAGAACTGAAGTTATTGACGTGACACTGGTTTCAAACAGGGCCAGCGCTCATATTGAAAATTGGCATGTATCGGACGAAATCTCTCTGTCTGACCATAATTATATATGCTTTAGGTTTAGGACGGAAGGAGAAGCCGAAACTAGACGTAGGAGAAACCCAAGGCATACAAAATGGGACTCGTACAGGAGGGACCTCAAAGTAAATCTAGGGATCCCTCAAGGTAAGCTTAATTCCATACTGGATATAGAATTTGAAGCGGACAGAATCAAGGCGGGCACCATCGGTGCATGGGAAGATAATTGCGCAGAGAAAAAGGCCTTTTGCAAAAAGGTACCATGGTGGACTCCTGAACTAGCCAAAATACGTCAGGTAACACGACAGGCCTTTAATGATGCAAAAGCCAGGAAGGTTTTTTCTGGCTATCATAACATGCGACACGAGGTATAACACGGCGGTACGCAAGGCCAAAAGAACTAATTGGCGGCAGCATTGCACCTACATCGAAACTCTGCCAAATGGAATGAGGTTGTGCAAAGCAATGTCCATGACTAATACAAACCCACTATCATCTGTAAAGGATGAGAATGGGTATCTCACGGAAACTGGACAGGACACTCTGGGCGTGATGTTTAGGACACACTTCCCAGAATGTATACTGCGCAATAGCAATGAAGAAGAACCAGTCACAAGGGACGAGCTCATAAGGCACACGTCCAAAAATAACTGGCTCACAGTCAAGAAAGTGGTAGATTAAAATAAACTGAAGCTGGCCATAGCGGGCTTCCAGCCTCTCAAATCCCCTGGTCCGGATGGCATCTACCCAATACTATTGCAAGAAGGGGCATCTGTTTTGATACCCCATTTGAGTAAACTCAACTCTACAGAGCCTGCATAGCCTTTGGTTACGTACCCAAGGCATGGAGGGAGGTCAAAGTCACCTTTATACCGAAGGTGGGTATACCGATTTATGAAGAAGCTAAAGCTTACAGGCCCATCAGTCTATCACCCTTTCTCTTAAAAGCTCTGGAGAAACTGGTAGACAGGTACCTAAGAGAGGGACCACTTAAAGTATTCCCTCAACATAAACTACAGTGCGCCTACAGCCATGGCAAATCTACGGAAACGGCATGCACTATGTTGCGAGTCGAGCCTAGGCTGTGCTAAAGGGACAAGAGATCTGGTCGGGGCTTTCCTCGACATAGGGGGAGCCTTCGACAAGACAACAGTTGAGACCATATGCATTGCTGCAAAGGAACATCGCATCAACGATACCACGTGCAACTGGATTGACTATATGCTGAGAAACAGAATAGTCAGATCGGAACTGATGGGAGACAGACTTAGTGCAAAAACAACAAGAGGTTGTGCGCAAGGCGGAGTGCTGTCACCATTATTATGGTGCTTGGTAGTAGACTCGCTACTTACCAAACTCAATACCGGACCATTCTACACAGTAGGCTATACAGATGCCATAGCTATAATGGTTAATGGTATGTTCCCGAATATAGTCTCTGGCACAGACAGGCATCGTCTGGCATTGAGGATGACAGAGGAATGGTGTACAAAGAACCACCTCTCTATCAACCCAAGCAAAGCAGTCATTATTCCATTCACGGGGAAGAGACAACTAGGAAACCTAGGGGAGCTCGCCCTCAATGGCATAATCAATGGCAAGTTAAATATAAAAAATCAATGGCAAGTTAAATATCTGGGTGTAACGCTTGATAAAGAACTCAGGTGGAAAACTCATGTGGAAAAAATTACGACAAAGGCCCTACGAGTGTTCGGCATGTGTCGTTCCACCCGGTATAACTTAGGGGCTAAAGTCCAAAGTGATACGATAGCTGTACCGGGCAATGATAATACCTATTATCACATACGGCAACAAAGTGTGGTGGCCAAGAACAAAGCTTGCCTCGTGCAAAGCGTCACTCACCAGGTTACAAAGAACAGTGTGTCTCGGCATCATGGGTGCTTCCAGGACAACACCTACGGCAGCGATTGAGAGATACCTTAATATCCCTCTTCTGCATATGATGGTTGAATTCGAGGCAAGGAAGGCATTACATCGTCTGGCTGTTGCTGGACTATGGGATGCCTCTAAGCCAAAGAATATCCATACAAAGTTCGATAGGAATGAAGGCCTGGATCGGGTAACAAGCATGTTATCCGATAAAATGCAAACTATGTTTGTGTTTGAAAGGTCTTTCAAGGTCCAATTCCCTATAATAGAGGACTGGACGAAGGGACTCGATCCACCAGAACTACATATTCTGGTGTGGTACACTGATGGATCCAAAATGGAATCAGGTACAGGAGCGGGAATATACGCAAAAGGTTACAAATGTAGCAAAGCTTAGGGAAGATGGCAACTGTATTCCAAGCAGAAACATATGCCATAATAACCTGTGCTCAAGAGAATATAGATAGAGGAACCAGTGGTAAATCCATATATAATCTTAGTGACAGTCAGGCTGCAATCAAAGCCTGGCATCCTATAAAGTGAACTCCGGACTTATTCTGGATGCTATCCAAACCCTAAACAGGCTTGGGAAGCACAACAGGGTAAGACTGATGACATGGGCACAAAGAAATCCATGGTAACGAAGTGGCAGATGAACTGGCAAGAGAGGGTTCAGCAAATGATTTTGTGGGTCCAGAACCATGTGTAGGAATTTCGACGTGTCTCGTAAAAGCCGCATTTAGGGAGTTTACAAATCACAGACAACGAACTTATTGGCTGTCTAATACCGGTCTATAACACTCCAAGAAATTCCTTGGCTCTACGTTCAAAGCCCAGGAATGCATTTGCAAAATGAGCAGGGAGCATATCCGCTACCTGCTTGGGGCCTTTACTGGGCACTTTGGAATCAACGACATGCTCATGAAGATGAATCTAACCGCGACACCCATGTGCAGGTTATGTGGGGAACATACGGATCACATGGAGCACCTTCTGTGCACATGCGATGCACTGGCTGGTAAGCGAATGGGTCTCCTAGGGGTTGGATATCCAAAACCAGAAGACTATAGGCTCATATCTCCTAGTCTCGTTGTAAAATTAATGAAAACTCTTATCTAGGGGACCACAATAGATCCCAATGGGTCGAGAAGTGTCCGAGTTATTTCTCGGCTCCTCCACAAGATAAGATAAGACGCATTTTATTATCTCTAGCGTGGGATACAAAACAGAAAACTTTATAACTCTGCGTAGGATCTTAATTATAACTAAGCTGCTAATTAGATATATGGCTTTGTTCAACTTCGGTCATTCTAAAATTACTCAATTCAATAAGTTATTAAGGTAAATAATTAGCTCATAACCGCAAATTATTTTAGCCCTGACAGAATTGGCACTTTGGGCACACCTATTATAATTTTGTTGTAAAAAAACGGTGAAGCTCGGTGCAAAAATAGGACATTTTTGCACCGAGCTTCACCGTTTATTTTCACGTTTGTTAAGCTCTTTAGTTATTAAATTTAGCAACTTAAATGTCAAACAGCCTCTGAACAGAAGGTCAAGAGTTCAGCTACAATTTCAATATCAAATGTATGTACACAATCGAATAAAAACTTTTATTAAAAAGATTTTTATTTTTCACTTTTTATTGGTACATAATGGACAAGTTCTTTAGTAAGGTACCTTCTACCTAGGTTCTTTAGGTAGGTAATAATGCCCACAGTGATGGCAGAATAGATTACCCAAATAACTTGTATCTTGAACACAACCGGTGGAATGAGAGTGTACCAGGGTGAACTGTACACATCTGCGTACCCGTTTAGAGCATACTGCCGTGATGGTATGTTATGAAATGGTGTAAACAATAAAGAGACTTACGATTGCAGCAATCCCGAGAGATTTGCCGTCATTTATTGAAAAGTTCTATTGTATATCTCCGAAGTTCTTCATCAGATCTTTACCAAATTTAAATGGGACCATTTCGGAATAAACTTCTTTCAAACAAAAAAGGAATTTTGCTAATACGAGTATATGACGGACTTATGCCGAACAAAGATAAAACATCATCACTTAGACGCTTACCATCAGGCGAGATAGTGGTCAAACGCGAGCCTATCGATAAATAAAAACAAACAAAAATAAAAAATATATATGAACATCCAAATTGAGAACCTCCTCCTTTTTGGGAAGTCGGTTAAAAAACCGGTAGGTACTTTCTTTTATTTCGCGGATAAAGCGGCGGACAGGATCTGGTTGTAATGAAAGGGTAGCGGCTGCCGAGTAACAGATGGGCCCTAGTGACCCTTCAGAATTAACCAGTTTTTTGTACATCTTTTAGCGGCTATTGAAAGTACGTCACAATGTTTTGCAAATTATATGAACAGAGGGGTCTTTGTTTCTATTATTGTGCAGTATAGCGAAAGTTTAAAAAGTGAATTCAGAAAGGGGATTACGTGTAGTTTTGAAACATATCTATCTGACAAAAAAATAAGTAGGTACAGCACGGACACGATAACTTAGCACCGAAATATCAAACAACCCCACTCCCGCCTACCCGCGCTGCACCCCGTACGCCTCGTATGAAAATAGCCAGAGTCGAAAGTCAGAGTGACATTGATGGGTCGCGGATAAATTTGAAAGGGAGTTACCAAGGTCCTGGCACAAGCAACTGAAGGAACACGGGTTGGTTTTAGTCAGTAAAAGTCTGACACGCCTTTCCGCTTCACCCAGAGCGGAAGAAGTCATTGGACGACATTAAAAAATATGGCGATGATATTTCGGGTGCTAAGTTATCTTGATTCTTGACCGTGTAGTACTTAAATTATATGCAGCTGCAGAAGACTCAAATAAAATAATAGTATTGTAGCTAGTAGGGACCTATATTTTTCCATCACAAAACAGATCCAATTAGGCACCCTAGGACTAATAAACATGGACGCAAAGCTTTGTGAACACTGAGCGAATGAGTGAATGGAACTGATAAGATTCAATTTTCACGGCAGTGAACTAGGTTCATTTAACCTGCTCTTCATAAATATTGAGTCAAATTCATACTAAAATAAACATAGCGCATATTAAGTCTTGTTTTGTGATGTGTGCTGAACGGTCTAGAACCTTTTGTAATATGCAATGCATGAAAAATAATAGTTAACCAGTATGTTATATCTACAACGCTGGTATACAACGGTAGGTTAAGCAGAACTGTATTGTGGTTGTGCACCTCGATACCTGGAAGATTTTAAATACCGCTATAAGCTTATTTCGCCGGTAGTGCCACAGGGAAGTGTTTTTGGTCCGCTCCTCATTTACAAATGAATTAAACTGATTGTAATTATACTAACTATATTAAAGAGGCATGCACTTCTTTTAACTTCACATCACATCATCAGCCTATTAATGTCCCCACTGCTGGGACACAGGCCTCCTCTCTGTGAGAGGGATTGGGTCGTAATCCACCACGCGGGCCCAGTGCGGGTTGGTGGATGTCACATGTCTTCGGATTTTTGGTTCTAGGACATGCCGGTTTCCTCACGATGTTTTCCTTCACCGTTTTGAGAGCAGTGGTGATGAAATAATTTACACAAAGTAAAGTGCCTGTCTGGGCTCGAACCCACGATCTACAACTTGTAAGTCGCGGCTGACACCACTGGGCCACCACTGCTAAATGCTTTTAACTTAATACTTTCATAAATAGGTTAAATAACAAAGTTATAAAATCCAGGGATTCTGTCACAACAAATAAAGACAAAAAAAAGTGTTTTACTTAGTACCCAGACTAAATTTATTATTTTACTGTTTTCTGGTTTTACTAGCCGACAGACACACTATGAAAGAAAAACTTTCTTCAAAAAAAATGCCATAATGGATTTTAATACGTAAGAGTTACTCGGAGACAAACATGTGTGCAAAAAACATTATGTTCACGGGCAATATTTCACGCCCCATCAAGAGCGTCTCTTGCTTGACCTTTTTAAGGTGCCTTCATATTAGACGCTATTTAACCTTATCGAATCATATTTGTTAGAAATATTTTCTTTCTTTGGTTTGTTTCGTAGTTATTGTACAAAACAGATTTTATTTATTAAGGTGCCCTTAGAAACCAATGAACGTTAAAAAACAATTAACAAAATTCTTAATTATTGTGTTGTGTGCTGGACTGCTAGATCGTAAGATAGGTGCATTTATGAAAATATATTCTTATCTTTAAAATATCAGCATCATCTTCATATCAGCCGAAAGACGCCCAACTAGCACACTAGTGGAAATAGCAGCCTATTTTGCAACTTTTAGCTGTACAGTAGCGCTTTAGGGGTTGATAAAGTGGTTTTAAGTTCTACTATTGCTTCCGTAAATGTTCATAGCTGTAAATGTCACTATGGGTAGCAGAAACTGAACCAAATGCCACTCTAGCCTTTATAAGAGTTTATTTTACAACCTATTGCCGTCTATAGCTTTAAAAGAGAGTTGAAACATGTATGTTAAAGCTTAAAGCTGCTAAATTGTTTCTATTGCCGCTGCTGTACGCTTCAGAACTGTATAAAGACTTTAATTGCAGTCTTTTTAACGGAACTGTATAAAAGATAAATTTACCACTGTTCTACCACTGAAAGTTTCATTGCGGAAGTGATTTGTACTTTTGCGCAGACTTAAGTAGCAATTTGATCAACTGTTTTACTAATAGCGACATTAAGGCTTCACAATAGAAGCAGGAGCGTAATAATGCGCCAAGTTCGAGTTCAACAAATACAAGCGACGGTCCCGTAGATTTTGTTTTCGTAATTAGTGATAACGGACCAGTTACAGAGGAAAAATAAGTTATAGCTTGGTGTGGCATATTATAAAAAGTTCAGAGTACGTGTGATCGCCGTGTGAAATGTAAACTTGTGGTCACTCGATATCAATCGGATTTATATTTTGTTCCTTTACTACACACATTGTAACTAGTACAATCGAAGCGCCTCTTGTATAATTGTATTGGTGAATTGAAATAAAAAAATATTTGAGATAGAATCAACTTGTTTTATAGGCAAATTGGCTCATTATTAAAATAATTAAACTAGGTAAATTCTAAAATAACAACAGTATAAACAATATTTGCACAAGATTGTGTCTTTTCATGTTTCTTTGGCAAATTGGCTCTTACTTACATAATTGGCATAATCAACACTTTTATTAATAATAAAAATAAATATTCGGGACATTCACACACACAGACGCTTGGTTGCTTGTAATTTTCTCCAAATCTGAAGGGTCAATAGCTACTACGGGAACAGAAGTAGTTTCATTGTTAACAGTAACTACAGATGTAGGTTCATTAAAAGCAACAGCATATAAGGGTTCCTGAATCTGGATTTGTTCTGGCGGATTAGACACTGAAGCAGCACCACGATTTAAGGCCTAAAAATAAGGAAAACATTTTCACTGTAGTCAAAAGAAAAGAAAAATGAAAAAAAAGAGAGCCCTAACTTATAAATGACATAAAACGTACCATTGCTATTTGCAATTCAACCATTTGAAAGTTTTAATATAATAACACAGAGAACATGTTCGGCCAGTGTAACACTTCATGTTTTTCCCACGTAGATGGACAGATGAAAAGTTCTTGTTTATTTTGTTGTTCACTATATATGTTTGAATTATTTTGAAAGGCATTCTGAAAACATGGTAAGACATAGTAAGTGTTAAACAATTGAAAGAGCGAAAAATATAGAAGCAGCTACAAACGATCATCGTATTTTAGGGTTTTTAACGAGTTCTACGGATCTCTAAACAAATAACCATTAGTGTGGTTCGATACCTGCAGTAAGTACGAAATAAAAGTGATTGTAAAGACTTGAACTGCATTAGTGGCACACGTATTACTTGGACCTTCAGAAGAGTGAAACTTAACGCTTTGACGCGCAGAGAGGAAGTATTAAGGTTGAAGTTGCAAGTTAAAGCTGCTTCTCATAGACGCCATGTTTACAAGACAATTATTTATTATTACTTGAGAAATGTATAGGTTTTTATCACAATTTGTAGTAAAATATAACTAAATATATAACCAGCAACTTACTAAATACAAAAGTAGTCAAGTATGTAATTTCAATATCGTGTAGGTATGCAATATATTATTATTTATATAATAATATTTTACATATTTTACGATATTCTGAGGTAATTATTGAGGCGCGTTAAAAATACTACAATAATATCAACTAGATGCACGATAAACTGATCTGCGTTTTTAGCCAATTGCATATAATACCAAAATATAGCTCAAAAACACTTACCTTAAATTCACTTCACTTATATTTATTTGTATTCAGAATGTCTGACTCAGGAACAACATATGTATTTAATAAATGAGAGACAAGGTGAATGATCAGTGATCTTTTATTCGTTCAGTTAAACCTGTCATTCATTCAATAAGCGCCACAAGAGCTTTAGTGTGGTGTTAATTATTAGTTGCAGCTCCTGTAGCACTTTTATGCAACTATTCTGAAGTTCTAATGGAACTGTAGGTTGCAAAAAGTTGTGCCCCTTTGGCTGCAAAGCGGCTGCATAAGGTCTGCAGTGCACGCTCTGGCGCTTGAGCTTGGCGCCTTTGGGCATAATCGGATTAGCTCCAAAGCTCTTAAGCAACTAGTTTGTGCTACTTGGGCGTCCACTGCTGGACATAGGCCTCCCCCAAGTATCGCCACATTGACCGATCCCGTGCGTCTCGCATGCAGCATCTTTAAATTATATTCTTTCTCCGAGTTTCTCAGCTCAAAATTATCGCAGATTTAATGTGACAAATTGTCAAGCACGCGTTATCTACTGTGACTGGCTGTTGAAAATTAATTCAACCAATCACAGCAGATAACGCGTGCTTGACAATTTGTCAAATTAATTCTGCGATAATTTTGAGCTGAGAAACTCGGGTTTAATCACACTTCACACTTTATAATATTAAAAAGGCGAAAGTTTGTGAATGTGTTTGTATGTTTGTTACTCTTTCACACAAAAACTACTGAACGGATCTGGATGAAATTTGGCACAGAGATAGATTATAGTCTGGAATAGCACATAGGATACTTTTTATCCCGGGATTATGATCTCTTGGGATCATTTTTGACATAAACGCGGGCGAGGCCGCTGGCAAAAGCTAGTTATTTAATAAGCTTCATGTGTTCGCTCCTTTCGACTAACAAAACAATACAGTTAGCTACTTATTTCTTGTGACTAAACCTTGTTAGCTACTTTTAACTCGACTTGAGGATTCGGCTCATAAACTCATTAGCTACATTATGTAGGTTTCTGGCATAATGTTTCTTAGAATAAAGTTGATTTGAAAACTGTATTCGAAAACGTATATAGTGCACTACTGTACATGATGTGTTAACGTTAGGTACTCTTAAACTTAATGCACATTGCATATAATATGGGTATTTTATCAAGGATCAGATAGACCTTTTGCAACCCTTAGGGATAGTAAAATTTACTGTTCGGACTCTAAGTAAAGGGCCATGATAAAAATTAAAGTATCTTAATATGTACGTTAGCACTATAGAATCTAAAAATAGTTCTGAAATAGAACAATAATAATATATAGACAGATCCCAGTTCTTTAAATATTAACCACCATTTAATATCTGACAGATAGTCACAACATTCTGTTCTGAACAGAAAGTTAAGAATTAGATTAAAATGTCAATTAGCAAACACAATAGATTAAATTACTATTGCTTTAATCCGATTCGGCAATATGGACAGTTGAGCGGTCAGCAACGTTACAAGTATATTTGAATCAATTTTGGTTTTAAATGTCGTTTCCTTCTTTACAGAATCATGGAAGACCCGGATTGTATCAGCAGATTCTTCAATGAAGAGGAGAATCTCATAGCTATAAGCCCTCGAACAATACTCCTCCCTTCACCCATCAAGTCTTTGGATTCCTCCCAAGATCTAAGTCAGGCTTCTATAGAGTCTGAAGAACTAAGCCTATCACAACTGACCATAGAAGAGCAAGAACCTATGGTTATTCAACCTTTTTTCAATATAACGCCGAGAAAAATGCCAGTTTCTCCACATTTTGTAGTTGAAGAAGAGTTCTCTTCAAACCCCTGGGCGATGTTAATAGCAACGATATTCCTAACGAAGACTTCAGGCAAAACCGCCAGACCTTACATGAAGGCGTTTTTCGAAGAGTACCCCACACCTTATCACGTTTTGAACGACACTCCAGTATCATTAGAAAGTTTTTTTGATAACCTGGGATTAAGGAAACGAGGTCATATGATATGGAAGCTCAGTTATCAGTTTGTTTCCTCAAAATGGCGCCGAGCAAGTGACTTAAGTGGCATCGGAAAATATGGCGAAGATGCCTATAGGATATTCTGCTTGGGACACACGGATATAGAACCTAACGACCGGTATTTAAAGTTGTATTTAGACTGGCTTAGTGGGCACACTGAGTTTTTAGAAGAAAATGGAGCGGTGGACAGTGAGTGTGTGATTGAAGATCCAGTTATTAAGTATTACAGAATTACTATGAGAGATGTGAATTCGATTTTTGTAAAATGAGAATAAGTTATATACCTAAACTCCATTTTCTATAGCACGTTCAACCGATTTTGACTTCTATTGCGTTGGTGATACGACAAATGGAAGCTGTATGTTTTTTGCTTAATGCTTTTTATGTCATCCTTATGTTTACGAGATAGAACCCAAAATCGGTTGAACGGACTGTAAAAAGAGTTGTAAAGACGTCTTATGTTATTTCAAATGGAGTATAATTGCCTATTGTTTTATCTATAATGTGAAAGTACAAAATTGTGTCCCAAAAATCAGAGAAATTAATTGTTTACCTTGTACGGTTGAATTGAATGTCTCGTCAAGGCCCGAAATTTTAATATTTTTCTGTGACAGTTTTTTTCTTTTTCTTTTTAGGGTTTCGTACCCAAAGGGTAATAAAAAAGATAATTAAAAAAATCAAAATACCCGACTGCTTAAAAAGCGAACTAAAAAGACAAGTAGTAAACAAGAAGAAAATCATGCTGTGCAGTCGGAGGATACATATTGTTTACGTCTTTTTAGTTCGCTTTTTAAGCAGTCGGGTATTTTAATTTTTTTAATTATCTTTTTTATTTAAAACTTTTTAGTTAATTTTTTTTTCATATTAGGTACATTTAAATATATAAGTGTTTTATATTTTTGAAATCACCTCTTGAAACCCTTTATTTTGATACCCCACACGATGGGTTTGGAAGAAAAAAGAAAATTGCCCCCCCACAATATGGCGCCCAGAAGCCGCCATTTTTCTATTTTCCAATTTTAATGTAGCCTATGACACTCGCAAGGTTAAGACGAATCGATTGACGTATGAATCATCAAAATCGGTCAACGCGTTTGGTCTCTGGAACGCCACATAGGAAATAACATACATACATACATACATACATACATAGACTGATAAACACATTACCCTCCTTCGGCAGTCGGGTAAAAACGAGACCCTATTACTAAGACTTCACGGTGCGTCTGTCTGTCTATCCGTCTGTCACCAGCCTGTATCTCATGAACCGTGATAGCTAGACAGTTGAAATTTTCACAAATTATGTGTTTCTGTTGCCGTTGTAACAACAAATACTAAAAACAGAATAAAATAAATATATAAGTGGGGCTCCCATACAACAAACGTAATTTTTTTAATAATGGTACGGAACCCTCCGTGCGGGAGTCCGACTCGCACTTGGCGGGTTTTTTTTAAGTTGCACATTTTCAACCATAGTTAAGTTTCATTCTACTAGGATTTTTTGTCAAAAGTGTTAAATAATTAATTTTAACCTTTACCCAATGATAATTTTGAATGTATTCTATGGTAGGTCAAGGTTAAGAATCAGAATAATAATAAGGTGTTTGCAATTATTATTTTAAAGAAAACAAATAACTATACTTAGGTTCTTACTCCCTTTTTCCACGTAATTGTGTGAAGACAATAATACAGAAGTGGATAATTTGTGAGGCAAGTATGTCAATGGGAACAAAACCAGTATTAGCTGGCCTTCTATTGAAACTCCGTACTACGCTTAACGCTGGGCTAGCTCAAGGTCAATGTGTCGGGGTATTCCTCGGAGCGCACCAAAAGTATTCCTCGAAACGCACCAATGATGAAACATAGAGAAAAGCATGAAGGATTCGTATTAAATGATATCTATAGACTTTTAAAATTCAACTGTCCTAATTGTTTAATTATTCAAACTACCAGGAAAGCAGAAATGAACTTCTGTCGATATCATTTATTACGAATCCTTCATGTTCTTCTCTATGTTTCATCGTTGGTGCGTTTCGAGGAATCCTTTTGGTGCGCTGCATTTGGTGCGCTTCAAGGAATACCCCAATGTTTAAATACTGACGTGCAGTCAGCTGTATTAACTGGAATATAGTCGTTCAAAGTGAGAATTTTAAAATAAGACTTCTTAAAAATTGTAAATAGCCAACATGTTCAATACAGTCAGCAGCGAAAGCTGATTAACGCTGTTACTTCTTATATCACATTATAAATAGATGAAATTATTGAAACATTGTGTTTAGCATTAATGCAAAGTCAAAGTCAACTGTATTTATTTCAACTAGGCCATTATGCGGCACTTTTTAACGTTAAAACATTTAAAATTTACGTGTAATAAAAAAATGATTCTACCGTGCTGCGAAAGTTTACTTAAATATATAAGTAAAGTTTAAAAATCTTAAGCGTTCATCGACTTTTCTTACTAACTGTTCTGAGAGATTAATTTGAAACTAAAATCGATTCGAGATTAATTTGTGGCTGAGGGCATTCTCACATAGTTTTTATTCATATTTAAATCTAAAAATAGTGTTGCAATTTAAATAATAATCATATTGTATGTGAGTGAATGTGTTGTGTACCGTGCTTTAACTGATGATCAAGTAATAAATATTTTTACTTATATTCATGTTTGTTTCATTCTGCACCTACTTTAACGGAAATGAAAACTTGGCTGCGACTTAGTGCCGGTATAGGAGAAGAACTTACCTACATTATGTAACATAAACGCTTGATACAGTAAATTAAATATAGTAAATTCGCAGTGAATTCGCCGTTGCAATGGGTAAACGGTACCTACATATTAAAATGTGTATGAAGATTTAAGTTTCAAGCGCCTACTACTTTTCGACGACTTCGTCATCCTAGCGTTGCGTTGCTACAAAAAACGCCTAGTCAATACACGAACGCAAGAAAATAATGATAGGCTACTTCGCAGTCTTAGAATTTGCTACAAGCAGGGCTTGATGTACCTACCTAGGGGTTTTCAGGAATCAGTAGTCCCGACCGTGATCCCCAGGGATGTGCAGGCGTTGCATAGAGGGAGTTTCGGATGGTCTTTTATTTTAAGCGGTCACGGTTCTACGTTCTGATGATGGATTTTTTTTTTTTTTTTTAGATAGGCTCCCGCTTGACCACTATCTCACCTGATGGTAAGCGATGATGTGGTCGACGGTGTAACACGCTTGCCTAGAAGTAACCTATTCACTCTTGACTTAAAGACCCCGAGGTTGTAGCTATCTGGAAACACAGACTCCGGCAGGGAATGCCACTCCTTAGCTGTACGCATAATGAAAGTATTTCCAAAACGTTTAGTGCGTATGGGTGGGATGTCCACCATGTACCGATGGCGCATCGTCGTACGTCTTGTAGTCCGATGATGAAACGGGCTAGGCGGAATTAGATCATGCAATTCCATCGCACACTCTCCGAAATGCAACCGATAAAAAACCGACAAGCTGGCAACTCGACGACGATGTTCAAGGCTCTGGAGCTTTGACTCGACCAGTGCCTCATTGCCGATGAGCCTCTTGGCCCGTTTTTCGATCGACTCTAGAGCATCAAGCTGGTACGTAAGCTGGTCACCGACCGGGGTGGTTTTAGTGAGGTAAAAAGCCCACACTCTCTGTTATTTTCTCCAAAAGTTTAAGCGCCGTTTAAAGGTTGCCTCGGGTTACCAAAAAAAGGTAAGATCATGAAAGAATAACCGCATTCCAGTCGTATTGGTGCCATAAATTACACTTTTATGATAATCAAATATACCGATGTAAGTAGATGGTGGACATCCCACTAATACGCACTAAACGTTTTGAGAATACTTTTATTATGCGTACAGCTAAGGAGTGGAATTCCCTGCCGGAGTCTGTGTTTCCCGATAGCTACAATCTAGGGGTCTTTAAGTCAAGAGTGAATAGGTTACTAGGTGCTCCATCGTCGACCACATCATCGCTTACCATCAGGTGAGATAGTGGTCAAGCGCGAGCCTATAAGAGATAAAAAAAAAAATATTTTGCGGTTCTTCTAGTCTTCTATCCATAAATACGAGCAAAACCCTTTGAATCATAATTCATTATTATTAAATTGAAGTAGGTATTACTATTTATTATTATAAATTGTCAAATAGCTGAAATGTAGATAATGTATTGTTGCACCCTCAGACAAATCTAACTAGAAAACGCAAGTCCCTCTATCTGTATGAAAACTTTTTCACACACAATTTTATTTAAAAACAAAACTTACCAATGAAAGAAAACATTTCCAATGCCTTGGACAACTTTTTCTATACATTCATTACAGCTCAATATCTATACTAATATTATAAAGAGGAAATATTTTTTTGTTTGTTTGTACCGAATAGGCTCCGAAACTACTGGACCGATTAAAAAAATTCTTTCACCAGTAGAAAGCTACATTATTCCTGAGTAACATAGGCTATTTTTTTTATCCCGAAAACGGGTCCTGTGGTGTGGTCCACGGGTGTGAAGCCGCGGGCAACAGCTAGTGGCTTATAAAGGCATTTTTCTAGATTTCGGTGGCTTTCGGGTGCGGATAATGCTAAATGAGAAGGATCTAATTACGATCATTGATCGTAATTTTACTCTGTTTTTTGACACGCAAAGTACCTACACTAATCGCGTCACTATTTAGGTTTTATATCTGTGGTTGCACCACTACTTTAATAAAGCTTAAATATAAAAATAATTGTTGATATATCAATTAGCATGCATAATATGTTCATCGCCTTTTGTTGTTGACCATACCAACAGAAAAAAAAAAATTAGGGCTTCCTTCTATTTTCAAAAAAAAATACAAATGGAGACTGTTACAGGCACTTTTAGTGCTAGATAAATTCCGCCAGTACCTACCTACCTATTCATCAGCCGAAAGTCTCCCCAAAATTACACCGTATCGATCGGTCTTGTGCATATCTTGCCAATGATGTAAAACAATAAATAAAACTTTCAAGCAGAAATTAAAAAAATACAGAGTGAAATGTTGATAAGTGTCGGCAATTTAATCCCAATTTTTTTTATTTTTTTGTTAGTACATATTTGGGATTTTTTACCTCAAGCAAATATTGATGGCATCACCATGGTTCTTTTCTACTTCCTAACCTTAGTAGTTGTCATAAATATTCAGGCTCTTTTTTCTCAGTGTCATTTGGTTAGATCGCTGGTCGCAAGCGACTTTTCGAAAATATTTTATTGTAGGCGTGTTTTCTAGATAAGTTTTGAATACCTAAGTATTATGTAAAAAAATATTATTAATACAAACTGAAAAAAAAATGTAGACAAAAATATATATAATTGGCTTTCTGTTGACTATGGTTTCCTTTTTGTCTGTATTTATTAGCTGTAAGTCTTCCATGTACTAAAAAAAAATAAAAAATAAAAATCATGAAAAATGAGCAAGGTAATATTATGCTTGTAAAAAGAAAAATCTAATGATTTTTTTAATTAGTACTTACCTACGTAGCATACTTAAAATATTTATTCTAGGTAACCACTTCCCTATAGAGCTCATTTCAACTTTACATATTATTTTTATTAATACCTATAATTACAAGATACATATACAATACACAATCTATACCTTAGATAAAGTACCTATAGATGTAGCCATGGCGTGGCCGCACATGAAACAACAATAGTTATTTCTGGTGTTACAACAAGAACAAGAACACTACAACCCACCATTGCACTGACACTTATTATCTATAAATAACCCAATTCCTTGTCTCAATAAACACATAATACCACGAAATCACAGAAAATCAAACACGACCGAGTTTGTTTGTCAAACCTGCGAGAACAGTACATTAGAGTTTGACAAACAACAAAAGCCGGCCATGGTGACAAAGACAAAAAATAATCTTTTGTCCTTATTATTTACATGGGGCTGCCAACTAGCGATCTCGCTCTATCAATCACGCTCATTTTATGGCTAAATCTATAGGTACTTTATCTAATCTTAAGTTGGCAAGACTCGTTAGTTTTACCTACCATATGTTAAAAATATGACAAAAAATTGCCAGTCATAAATGGTAATATTTTTACGAATAAATTTAATTTATATATAAAACATTTAATTCAAATGACTACAATCATGATAATGTAGAGTCTACAATACATTCTTACGAGACCTTAGCAGCCAAACGCAGTCTATAATCTCCCATGACTGTCCTACCTAGTACTCTACTTATCCTCCTATAAGCTGCGTCATGATCATGACAGAGCCTATGAATCAGCCAGCCCCTCTGCCCAGCCGGTGCATTATCCAGTACAAAACGTTTCATTGTATTTTTTTAAAGGTGAAATCATTATTTATAATTATAACGCTCATCACTAATTTTATTTCCTAATTATAATTTAGTTAATTGACTTAATATGTCTAATATAATTATAATCTATAGTCTAATGACTTGGGGTTTGTATTGCTCTACCTGTATAAGTTCTATCAGTATTTGTAAGTTAATCAACCGCACAATATTGCATTATTTTTGCAGTACTTTAAGTTTTATAAGGAAAAAAGTCAGGTCATTAGATTTTTATATTTATTAATAAATTAAATAGAATTCAGCCAAAATAAAAGATGTGGCGATGTTTTGAACGCTCCCGCCATCTTGTTTCATAAATAAACCAATAGGGCAACTCACGTTGTACCAACCTCCAGTAGTTTGCCGGAGTGATTGCTCGCCGCACGGTTGGCAGCAGTGTCGACTATTGCAAATGGTGGATTGCGTTACTTTTTCTCGTGCTCCGTGTAAAATATTTACGTAAAATAGTGTTAATTTCGTGGTGCAGTGTTTCTGACTAACATAAACATGTCGGAAACACTGCCGAGTGCTAAAAAACAAGTTCCAAGACAGCTGGTGAGTGTTTATTGTTACATTTTTACGTATTTAGTCCCGGGTGACGCCATGGTGGCTTTATCTGGGATCACGTAAACATGAAATGGTGCATCGCTGCATCGTGTATCGATTTACGAAAGTTACGGGATGACGATAGGAATCATTTTGTAAATATAGTTTTTGTGTGTGATGATAGTCGTGGAGGGTCATCGGACTCAGTTTTTGTGATCACGCCGCGGCCGAGTTTAAAACGCGGCGGCCGTATGCATTCGCGCATGCGAGATGGTGTCAAAATCTATAATAGTTCCTGAGATCGCGGCATTGCGATTCAGCGGCGATGATAATGAGCGACGTGACAAAATATTGCGCGCGCCAGCGACGTCTTCGGCGCACGAGGCATTGTGGGCATCTGGTAGGGACCGAGTGTCGAAGGCGTTTCCCTCCCGCGGGCTGGCGGAGAGCAGGCGGCCAGGGGCGTGCGCGGTGTGCTGCGGCCGCACGTCGAGCCCGAGTCCGCTCGCAGCTCGCGAGCAATCTACTTTATTACTTGACTAATCTTCCGTCGAACAATTACACGCTGGGCGAGAGTCGATCGTCTAAAACACTTGCATATTGATTTAAATAGGATACGATACGATTGTTCAGCGAGCGACTGAACGCTCTTTGTTACGCCAAGACCGCAAACAGCCCTCGCATCAAAAGTTTTATTGTTACAACTTAGGTTCACTTATTCTTTTACTCGTATTTCATTGGCCTTGGTTGGAAAAAAATAACCTACTTCGTAACGCGAGACGCTAAACAGTCTTGCAGATGCATTTTTTGTACGCAATCGGAAAACGATTAAAGAAAATTCATCCATAGAACCTGTCTCACAAAAGGTGTTAAAAAGTGAAAGTCGCTAATGACTTCAGCGCGCCGCATTGTCAACTTTTCTAACTGAGCAAATTTTACAGATGAGGCCTCTACAATAACATTGAAATATTTTTATCCAAGCACTAAAATTTCATGGTGTTAACTATACCAGTGTTATTAATAGTAATTGTTAATTCAAGATTAGATTAGGAAATTAATTTTGCTGCCTACATTTACACCAATAGATATTATTTTGTTGTAAGTTCAGTTTTGTTTGAATAGTGACTTGGTAATTTATGATGTCACAAACAAGCTATACGGAATAAAATATATATATAGCATCCCATCCACACGCTGTCACAGATGTTATGTAAAATATTTTCACTTTTAAATGCCTGGCAACTTCAGTTATAAAGAGAATATTATTAACTTATTATTATTACTTTGGACATGATATTCAATCATTATTGCACAAAAAAATTCTTCCCAAACACATACACATTTTAGTTGCCACATTAATGTGAACACAATAGGCAAGCAATAATGTCACTTATTATGAAGCGTTTAGGATCCTATTAAATTAGAATAGTATTCATTCAATGATAGTGTTATAATATAGCAAATATTTCCTCTCTAGCGTGAACGGAAACAACGCAAGCTCTATTCCGATGAGTGGGCCCTGGGTGATGATGAGGCTGAAGGAGGCCGGGGCTTTTCTCTGGCTGACAAGCTGGAGAGTCCAAGATTTGAGCACTCCGGTGCGGTGCTGGAGATGCATGGCACAGATCTGACTGTGTCCTATCTACAGAAGAATGGATTTACAACTCCGCTGCTCTTCAAGGAGAAACTTGGATTGGGACTCAGGTATGTTCTATTTTCATTTGTTTTTTTTATTTTGTTTATGATGATTTTGATATGTAAGTATATTACATTGTGGATTTAGCTTATAGGACAATAAAAGGCCATTATAATGATAAAATGAAAATAAGAATGTTCTTTTTGTACACAGCTTAGTTTATCTTTGTCATTTTTTCATTGTTTTCGGCCAATTGCCCAGTGGAGATAGTTAAATTATCATTTTAATTTTGGTGTAGAACAAGTCAAGACCCTTCTTGCTAAAATCTAAACTTTTGTACCAACATTGGATTAATAGATATTATAATAGAGTATTTTATAACGCCGGAAATATATGCGGCCGTCGTATTAGGTATTATGGCGCATTCTCTCCATTGATAAAGATTTATTATAATCAACGTGTAGTTTATGAATTACCTAAGTGCACCTGCTGAATATGTCGGCAACTCGCGGAGGCATGATTATTACTGTCACCATAGACAATATAGTCTTTCAAAATAACATTTGCCACACATCATGTAATAATAGGAAACTTACACTCATAAAATGATTTATGCATTGGCACGCGTATGGACGATACCGTGAGCTTTAGTGCACTTTCAATATTCTGTAGGCTAGCAGAGTGCGTAATCGAGTAATGCAAGTTATTACTATCGCGTTACCTATACGTACTAGATATGATACACGTATGACAGACGGAAATAATTACAACTGATATCACAAGTAGCAGTGGTATCGCGTATCGGGACTTCACTAACCTAGTTTGATTCTACGCGTTGATCCGCGGTCATACCATAAATAATGGGTGCGTACTACATGCTATTGTCTATGGTTAGGTCGCGCACCGTAACGTTGTTTACTTGCTTGAATGAAAAACTCGCGGAAATCTGTTTCTATTTAACGCTATGTGAAGTTACGTTTTTAATATTGTTGTGGTTCATACAAAATGCATCGTGGAATTTTATCTGGACAGGTAGTCGGTTTATCACCCAGATAGTAAAAGCCTTTGTATTGTAATAGAACGGGAAAGCTCAAAGAACCGGAAACAAGTTTTGTAAAGAACTTTACCCGTGGTTTTAGAATTCTATGAGAAATACTATGCAGGGGAAATATCCAATGACGTTAAAGTGAATCATGTATTAGACTGCTACCTGTAATTACTAGGGTAAGTTTTGAAGTTGTATTCCTTTTCAAGTTATAAAACCCATATCCAAAATAACGAAAAGTTCGCCAAAATAAAACTCAAACATCAACAGGTTTTGATAATTTATTCGTGCACCAAGTGTTTTATCTCCGCGCCTAATCTTACAATCGTATTCGTCCTTAATTATTGGGCCATTGGAAGTTAGCTTACTTACTAATATTGTCTTTTCAGTTAAACTTTGATTTACGATAGTAATTTTGTGCTTTGGGCAGGCCAGTTGGTAGGCCCAAAAAGCTTGCAAACTTATTAGAATCTTCTTTTGTAATAAGGTAAAGTTGTCACAGCGGCTTTTTGGGTCTCGGAAGTTGGCTGCAAGACCCTGTGCAGTTGCTATTTTTGTGTCAATGTTGAAGTAGATAAAGTACCTATAGATTAAGCACTGGCGTGGCCGCACATGAGACAGCAATAGTTAGTTCTGGTGTTACAACAAGAACAAGAACACTACAACCCACCATCGCACTGACACTTATTATCTATAAATAACCCAAATTACTTGTCTCAATTAACACATAATACCACGAAATCATAGAAAATCAAACAAAACCGAGTTTGTTTGTCAAACCTGCCATTGTATTAGAGTTTGACAAACAACAGAAACCGGCCACGGTGGCAAGGACAAAAAATAATCTTTTGTCCTTATTATTTACATGGAGCTGCCAATTAGCCATCTCGCTCTATCAATCAAGGTCATTTTAAGGCTTAATCTATAGGTACTTTATCTAAGGTATAACTGCCTCTTTCACTCGCTTACGTTTGTCGCATCGTCCTAGTATACCTACTCGATGACATACTGTTTCTTGCGCACTGGTTCACAGAGCTAATTTCAGAGACACAAAGATCCGCTGAGGCCTGTGACTACCGTAGGTTCTCTGTTTTGCTACGAGGCGAACCTAAATAATTACAAAATACAATGAATTCATTAGTACCTATTGACGCACAATGCAACAATGAATAATTACGTACCTATTATACCTATGTAGATCGAGCAAAGAACCCTGTAAGGGTTCACTAAAAATGTTCGTTGTTTTGTAACAGATCTGGTTTACACACGGACTTCATCGTAAATAAAGTAGGGTTCAACCGTTCAAAACATGTTTCAGAAAAAACCTTAGGCCGTACCCTTGAACATTCTTTGACAAAGTGTTTTGACGAATAACTTTATTGTTATGGTGTAATACCGGCCTAAGTGCTAAGTCGGTATCCTGCAATGTCCTCACAAGACATACAAAATTATATCGCCAGACTGGGATCTCTTATCTCTTTTGTGGTTTATCGCGTTGACGTGGTGCCTACTAACGAAAAAAGTGGTCTCGGGCTGACCTTTTTTGGTAGAGCCCTAATCTGTTCCAGGAATGTCCTAAGCATTTGACACTCGTTTTGTATGGCATTAGTAAATGAAATGTATACCAATAATTTTAACTCGTTTGTTAATGATTTATTAAATCACTATCGTACTGTGGACGCTTATTGTTATTTAAATTATGCACAAGATAAAATTACAAATTTAAAAAGCCCCCGATTTTAATTTGATGCTTTTTAAACTACATATAATATACCTAGTAGCATACACGCTTCAATGGACAATCTATCGAAACACATAATAATGACACGATATCTTGCGAAAATATCCAGATTCAAAGAGTAAAATGCGAATAACTTTTGAATGGCTAAACCGATTTTATTCAAACATAGCTAAGAACACCTGACAAGGACACCTTTAAAAAAAAAAACTAAATCAAAATCGGTTCATCCGTTTAGGCGCACAGCAACACTCGACAAACTTAAAATACCCCTTTTTTTCCGCCGGGGGTATAAATTAATGGTATAATACATATTTAATAATTCCTATAAAAATGTCTTCATTATACGCATACCCATTATTTATCATGACTGCATACAGTTATGAAATAAATTATCAATTCGCGTTCTGCTGTATTGTTAACTCCTCAATTGTAGAGTGTGGTCGATAACAGGGCGTGAGAGAAACAAATCGATTACGTATCGCCAAAGCCTATAATAATATTCACTTTATGAATACTATCAGAGGAAGAGATTGCTATCAGACTTGCGGTAGGCCGCTATAACGCAGTACCTAAACCGCTGTAGCTGAATAAAAATAACACGTACGTAATGCATTGTTGTTACTTTTTAGGGTTCCGTACCTCGTAAGGAAAAAACGGACTTTTAGGACCACTTTGTTGTACGTCCGTCTGTCTGTCAAGACCCTTTTTCTCAGGAACGCGTGGAGGTATCACCTTAAAGATGCCCCAAATATCCGCAAATTTTCGATACTCGTAAGGGAATCAAAACCTACAGGGTACTTCCCGTGAACTCAGAATCTTGAAATTTGGTACGAAGCAACGTCTTATAGCACAGATAAAGGAAAAATAGCGAAAACTACCCCTTTCCTCATGAACGCGTAGAATTATTAAATTGATATTCATATCAAATACAGTCTACAATACCTTTAAGCTGTAACAAAATCAAACATGTCAACGCAATCAAAAGAAACAGCAATTTAAGCCGCATATTTTCAAACTCGTAATTACTCGCAAGGGAATCAAAACCTAAAGGGTACTTCTAGTCTACCTAGAATCTTGAAATTTGGCGTGAAGCAATGTTTTATAGCACATATAAAGGAAAAATTCCGAAAACCTTAATTTTTTTGTTACATCACATATTTTTAGGGTTCCGTACTTCGAAAGGAAAAAACGGAACCTACAGGTTTGTACGGAACCCTGCGGCCAAGTGCGAGTCCGACTCGCACTTGGCCGGTTGTTTATTATTATTTATACGATTGCATTTGCCACTACCTCATGTGGTCGACGATGGTGCAAGTAACCTATTCGCTCTTGACTTAGGCCCTCAAGTTATAGCTACCAGGAAACAGATTCCAGCAGGGAATTCCACTCTTTAGCTGTACGCACAATAAAAGTATTCCCTAAACATTTTGTGCGTAAATAATAAGTGGGATTTATAATATTTTTACCTTGACTGAGAACGGCTTTTGATAAGCTCATTTTAGGTCGTTTCAGGAAGAATTGCGTAAACAGAAACTAGTATAATTCTATAATGTGACTTTCTTATGAGTTCAGTAATTTAAATACAACGTTTTCAAGAAAAATAAAAGTGTATTGGTATGAATTTAGTCTTATGAGTCATACAGGCTTTTTGGCTATAATCAGAAACCAAAAGTTTTCTTGTAAGAACTCAAACAAGTTTATCGAAAACAAAATTACTTTTTATCTGTGCCCAAGTTATTAAGGGTAATTTATGCTAGAGTAAGTAAGTTAAGAGTTAGAGGAATAAGTATTTTCCGTTTCCATAATAGTGTCCGTGGCATCAACTGTGGGCGCTATCAGAATATCAGCGCAGCGTTATTTCCTTTTTTGGATATCGCTGCACATGCTGAGATAGGAGCATTTTTGACCTCGCACGGGTTTTTTTTATTTTTACTATTGTTTAATTTTTATGCTTATTTCTCGTGTCTCCTGTGCGGGTCACAAATAAATATGTTTTCTTTCTTTCTTTCTAAGTATAGAGAAACGTATAAACTGGGTATTAAGAATGAAAGAAAAATCGGTCATGTGCGAGTCTGACTTGCGCACAGAGGGTTCCGTGTAAACAGCTACATACAAGAAAATAAATAGGTAACATTACTAACGGGCATAGACACTGAAAGGACCGAAAATTGCTCTAACGAAAGGATAAAATGAATTGCCGTTCGAAAACTTGTCCCCATACATCAATATACAATTTTTTACTTTTCCAAGTACTTTTTAGACAACAAGTTGGTCGACTATTACTCTTAAACTTGTAAAGCCTACTTAGCTGTGATAGATTTACTATTAATTTCGTTATATATACTACTGCCGTGATGTTTTTCACATATCCAAAACAATGATTTAGCTGGCAGGGGAGGGACACTTGACTCTAACAAAAATTTGCCATTTAAAGCTAATTTATCTTGCTTAAATTTATGCAAACGGATCCCTGAATCAAAATATGATTTTACAAACCCGTAATATTTTTGAATGGCCTATCCAATATACTCCACACTATGGGATAGATAAAAAACAAACATCCCCACTTTACGCGTACAGGAGGAAAAAAAAAAAAAAAATATTTTACCCCTTTTTCGACGTGATTAATATGCATATCCATGCCAAATTATAGCTTTCTAGTACTGAGTCTCTGAGCTAAGCTGCGCAATGACGGACATGGCGAAACTATAAGGGTTTCTTGTTGACTACGGAACCTCAAAAAAAAAAGAGTTTATTTGCGGCTGGTTGTTTTTTTTATTAAATTAGAATTTGTGCTCAAAGTTATTGTTCTGTAGGTTTTCCGCAATTTATAAACTTTCTGCCAGGGAACGAGTTGCAGTTTGCGTGCGTGGAATTCTAGAACAAAACAGTCCACGCAGTGTTGAGTTTTAGATCGTTACGTACGTACGTACGGAACTTATCCATTGTTTAGCATCCCTTCGGCACTTTCCAAGTATCAATCAGTTCTAATAAGTATTAAGGCGCAAGTATGCCCCAATGGCCTTGAGCATCCCGGAGAAGCTAAACTCACACACCGGCACGGCTCACGCATACATAGCGAGCGCGGACTGCGATCAAAGAGTATGCTTGGACGCAGAGATGCGACTAACAGGTTGCATTCTTGCCTACGATTCCGTTAATAAATATTAAGTTTTACTAGACATCATTTTTATATAATGTAGGTCGAACAAGTAAAACATAAAAAGCTTTTATACAAAAAAATACTACCGACTTCCAAATAAAAAAAAACTACAAAGTGAAAAATAACTTTATTATTGGAAGTCGGTGTCTTTGATGGGTACCATTTTATGCGTTATGGACACCGACTTCCAAAAATAAAGTTATTTTTCACTTTGTAGTTTTTTTTTATTTGGAAGTCGGTAGTATTTTTTTGTATAAAAGCTTTTTATTTTTCACTTTTTAGTTGTACCTACCTAATAGGCAAGTTGGTTAAGGTACCTATAACGCCAGAATAGATTACCCGAATATTATGAAACTTGAACAAAACCGGTGAAATGAGAGATCTGCGTACCCCTTAAGAGCGTACTGGCGTGATGTTTTGTTATGAAATGGTAAGAGAGATTTGCCGAAATTTATTGAAGAGTTCTGTTGTATATCTTCAAAGTTCTTCATCAGATCTTCACCAAATTAAAATGGGACCAATTTCGAAACATACTCATTCAAACAAAAAGAGAGATTTCCAAAATCAGTCCAAAATTGACGGAGATATGCGTGAACATACACAAAAAAAAAGAAAAAAAAAAAAAAACAAACATAATGTCGATCATAGAACCTCCTCCTTTTTGGTAAGTCGGTTAAAAATAGGTTACATTAAAACTCTACTTACGTACCTACAGCCCCCGTACCATGACGTGTCAAAACTATCATGGTTCGACAGTTTATTTTGAGTGTCCCTCGACCGGCAAGCGACCATTTATGGCGCCCGTTTTATTGTTTTTCTATTGTGTTTGTAATTATGCCGGCTGAGTTAGCACAGTCAAAATAAACTGGCTCCGAGCTTACGGTCGGCTGCTGATGTTTTAAGTTATTATATTCGTTTAAAAATACTAAGTAGGTCATCATCTTCCTGCCTTTGTCCCATATTACTTGGGGTCGGCGCAACACGTTTTCTACTTCCATACCGTCCTGTCCTCCGTCACGCTATCACTGACTCCCTTTTCTTTCATATCACTCCTCACACCTAGTCCATCCATATTTTCTTTGACCGTCCCCTTCCTCTCCATCCATCCACATTTATACTTATTCATAACTCTTTTAGTAACATGCGTTTCATCCCTCCTTATTAGTTGACCATACCAGGACAAACGATTTCCTTTCAACTGTTCTGTCACTGGCGCCACTTTCAAACTGCCTCTAATAATATACCTACTCATTTCTCACTTTATCCCTTCTCGTCACTCCGCACATCCATCTCAACATTCTCATCTCTGCTACATGCAATCTCTTTTCATCCATCTTTTTTACAGCCCAACATTCTGATCCATACAGTTCGCAGTGGCGTAGCTAGGGGGGGGCTTCGGGGGCGGTCCGCACCGGGTGTCACCGGCTCCGGGGTGACAAAAACGTGACAGTTAGTGTAATTTTTTTATACTGTCAGGCTGTATAAAAAAATTACACAAACTGTCACGTTTTTAATGATAAATTTTAAGTTAGGTTAGGTTTGAAGCTATTTTAATCAAGTTATCCCAACAAAATAATTTAATTTATCAATTGTGATTATATAAAAATGCACGTATTATTTGAAATAAATGTTAGCAAGAAATTATTTACTCTGACCACACGTTAGACCATGATTTTTTTCCAGTGTAGTTTTACTGGTTTTTATGATGAGATATCAGAAACAGAACTCCTTTTAGAGATACCGAGGTTGAGAAGACATTTAATAAGGGCCAAAAACATTGGCAGTTTCTAGCTGGGTGACTCTAGACTTTTTGAAATTCATCGTGGAATGGGACTTTACAGAATCTCTTCTGAATATTATGGTCGCACTAAAGTTATTTATGACAATTGCGTATCAGTTGCTTCATGTGAGAGGAGTTTCAGTAAACTAAAATTAATTAAAAATTAATTGCGGGTGACAATGACCAAAAACAGACTTTTGATGATATGATTTCCGAGTTTGCAGCTGTTAAAGCTAGAAAAAATAGATTTTAGTGCTTGTACTTAGATTAGTATAAACAAATGTAGGTATAAGTAATTAGTAACTATTATTATCAAAATTTCAATTGTAATTGTGAAAGACTTATTTGTAATAATAAAATAAAAACATACTATACGTTTATTGAATGTTTATTAATTTTAACAGATTTCATTCTTGGGTGACACCACAATTATGCGAACCGGGTGCCACCCATGCTAGCTACGCCACTGACAGTATGACAAGTATAATCACGGACTTGTAAATTTTCCCTTTTTACTTTAAAAATACTAAGTAGGTAATTTAAAATAATTACGTTAAAAAAACTCAATCTGGAATGATATATAACTATAAATAAAAATACAGCATAAAGTCATAATTTCCTGTTACTTAGGCCGAGTTTCTCATCTCTAAATTATCGCGGAATTAATGTGACAAATTGTCAAGCACGCGTTACCTGCTGTGATTCGCTGTTGAAAATTCATCCAAGCGGTGAGAAACTCGGCCCTACCCTCTTTCAAATTTAACCAAGATCGATTCAGCTTTTGAGAGCATTCTCACGCCATCCTCACAACTTTAGAAATTATTTCATTTTAATAATTTGCATAAACTCTAATTACAGATTTACATAAAAAGCGGCATAGTGCGAGCCGGACTCACGCACTGTGGGTTCCGTATAAACATGTTTTAAATAATGGGTTCTAATGATAAATACCCCACATGCTTATGTACATTTTTCTTGGATTCATCAAGTAATTGATGTTTTTTTTGGATCCCATAATTAAAATGATTACCTATAATGTTTCCATATTTCTAAGTGAATTTTTAGCACACATAAGTGACATATAAGTTGTGTCGTACTTTACCCAGTTTTAGCAACGTTACTGGTAACAGTGTATTAATCAATACTCTCTATATAAGGTTACAAATAAAACGCAGTTATTCTAAAAATCAGTAAATTTTAATACTCTTGTACGGTTTTGTTCTCTCTCTCTCAAATCTCGAAAACTGAGGTTAAGCAATATGAAACTTTGTGAAAGTGTTTTACAGAAAGGGTACTACACGTAAAAAATATCCGTTATTTATATTATAATCCGTTGCGTGATTTAGAAGTTAGCATTATGATTTCTTTACACAATGCACAATATAAATAAAAAGTATTTACAAATTCACATAAAAAAGTAGTCCACAAATAAATAAAAATAAAGCGTCCACACGCACGATTACGTAGGGTCCTCTGCGGCGAGCGAGTTAGTCTGTGAACGCACACTAATACACAATCTAAGTAAATATTTGCACTAACACGTGCGAATGCGCTTAGTCGGACGTAAGCGCGGCGGAGCAGCGAGCGACACAGCCTTCCCGTGCCAATGCTAACGCGCGACTGGCTTCGCCCCCGTAGAGAGCCAGAATATATACATTGGACCTTACTTTGCAAGACTTTCTTTGCTAAATATTGATTGATGTAAATAAGCAAAGTACCATCTAAAGAAACTCTAAATACCAATCTGTCTATCTAAAAATATTTTTAAACATACAAGTCGTTTTGAAGGAGTTTCCAAAAGTTGCGAGAAAATATCGTGTTGTTAATTATTTTTTTAAAGCAAAACTATTAGTTACACGAAAAAACCTTGTGTTCCAAATAATGTACATGAATCAATAAAAAATATATTTTTTTTTCAAACCTTTTAACCTAGCCGTTACTAAGGAGTATGCTTTAGAAAGTAACCGTTTTACGGCACTAAAGCGCATGTAGGCCCTTAAGCACAGATCATAGAAACAACTGGACAAAGGGACTCGATTCACCAGAACAATATAGTCTGGTGTGGTACACTAATGGATCCAAAATGGAATCAGGTACAGGAGCGGGAATATACGCAAACAGTTACAAATGTAGCAAAAGCTTAGGAAAGATGGCAACTGTATTCCAAGCAGAAACATATGCCATTATAACCTGTACTCAAGAGAATATATCGTATGTAAGTTGTTTCTATGATCTGTGGTATTAAGTTTTATTTAAAACAAGCTTTCTGATCATCATCATATCAGCCGAAAGACGTCCACTGCTGGACCTAGGCCGCCCCCAAGCGTCGCCAGCTTTCTGATCTAAAAGGTGATAAATATAATATCATTTGTTAAAACACATCCAATGACCCCAAACACGATGGTGCTATCATGTCTGGTTGAGAAGTTGTTGCCTTGGGCATTTCCCAGCTCCATCATGAGACCAGCAGCCTAATTGCGTAAGTGAATTCGATAAGGCAAAGGGTTTGACTGCCATCAATCAACCAATCACATGCGAGATGAAAGACGCGGTGCGGATTTCCGTCTATGTGTTTGATCGATTGATGGCGGTCAAACTCTTTGCCTTTCACTTACGCAATTTGACTGCAGCCCCTTAGGACCATATTATTTCAATGTTTTCGAATTCAATGCTTAATCGGATGCCAGACGGGCGAGCACGGCCTACTGTGACAGGCTTGAGTCACACATTTTTAACCGACTACCAAAAAAGGAGGAGGTTCTATGTTCGACATTATTATCACAGTTTGGGAACAAAAACCGTGATAAAATGCGTGACACAAGCCTATCACAGAGGCCGTACTCGCCGGTCAGGAAGTGCTTGTAAAAATGGATTACTACTTGTCGGACACATACGAAAGCGAGGTAATATAAAGTTGGTAAAAACAAGTAAAATAAAATTTCAGTACACCTTTTAGGGAGGGAAACACCAGCGTACTAAAAAAAACCGTCGAAGTGCGAGTCGGACTCGCGCACGAATGGTTCCGTACCATTATCGCAAAAAACGGCAAAAAAAAAAAATACCCCAGGCCCACATAAATATTTATTTAATTCTGTTTTTAGTATTTGTTGTTGTTATAGCGCCAACAGAAATACATCATCTGTGAAAATTTCATCTGTCTAGCTATCACGGTTCTTGAGATACAGCCTGGTGACAGACAGGGTCTTTAAGTCAAGAGTGAATAATTTACTTCTAGGCAAGCGTGCTTCACCGTAGACCACATCATCGCTTACCATCAAGCGAGATAGTGGTCAAACGCGAGCCTATCGATAATAATAATTTAAAAAAAGACAGACAGACGGACACACAGTGTTTTATAGACCCAAAAAAAGTGACATCGGCTTTTTATTGGTTATTTCTACCTAATAGTTCATTACAAATGCACGAGTAGAACTCCCATGTGCCAATTTTGAATACCTGATTTTTAAAAAATCGCAAAGTTTTCGTGACCTTTAAGGTCAAAAGAACAAAAAAAAATCGTATAAAAAAAACTGTACATAATCGAGCTTTGTTCGTATTGCAGTTTTATGAAGCAAGTCAAGGAGAAAATTATGCCGTGTTTAAGTAATCAAAAACGACAATAGAACTCGCAAAAAAAAATGTTTTTTTTCGTGGGTTCAATAATCGTTTTTGATTATATAAATACGGAATAATTTTCTCCTTGAATTGCTTCATAAACCTGCAATATGAATAAAGCTCAAATAGGTAAAAATTTTTTTTTACGATTTTTTTTAGGTCTTTTGGGCTTCAAGGTTACGAAAACTTTACGATTTTTTTAAAAATCAATTACACAAAATTGACACATGGGAGTTCTACTCGTGCATTTGTAATACACTATTAAGTAGAAATAGCCAATAAAAAGCCGATGTCACTTTTTTTGGGTCTATAAAACACTGTGGGACAGTGGAGTCCACAGATAATATAATACTAGCATAGTGACTCCACTAAAAGGTTACAAATAGGACGGAGATAGGACGGAGACGGCAATAGGAAGGAGTCTTAGTAATAGGGTCCTATTTGTAACCTTTTGGTACGGAACCCTAAAAAAGCGTAAAGTTGAGACACTTCAGACCTACTTCACCTTTTTTTTGTCGTCGTTAACGATACTGGCTGGATTGCCGTTAAACGTGATTTGCATGCTAAGTAGCGTAGTGTTACGATTTCACATGTTATCCTTTAAAAGTTCAACTTTAATTAATTCATTTAAACTTTAGTCGCGTTTTTTATAATGGATTCATTTCTTACTCTATAAAAGCTTAATATAAACAAGGACAATAACGTTATTCCTTTTCTCACTGCTGTTCCTTATTTAACACTGGCTTCTGCCCGCGACTGCACCCGCGTGAACTTCGTTTTTAACCAACTTACCAAAAAGGAGGAGGTTGTATGTTCCACTTTGTTTGTTTTTTTTGTGTATGTTCACCGATATCTCCGTCAATAATTGTGGACCGATTTTGTTTTTTTTTTATTTTTTGAAATTGTATTTTCCGAAATTGGTCCCTAATTTGGTGAAGATCTGATGAAGAACTTCGGCGATATACAACAGAACTCTTCAATAAATAACGGAAAATCTCTCGGGATTTTATTGTTTATACCATTTCATAACATAACATCACGCCAGTGCGCCCTAAAGGGGTACGCAGATGTATTGTGTATAGTACACCTTGGTACTGGTACATTCTCATTTCACCGGTTATGTTCAGTTTCATGATATTCGGGTAATCTATTCTGGCATTATAGGTACCTTGCTAAACTACTTGCCTATTAGATAGGTACAACAAAAAAGTGAAAAATAAAAAAAACGTTTTTACAATAAAAAAACTTTATTTTTGGTAGTCGGTATCCATAACACATAAAATTGGTACCTACCAAAGCCAAAATAAAGTTATTTTTCACTTTGTAGTTTTCTTATTTGGAAGTCGGTAGTATCTTTTAGTAAAAAGTTTTTATATTTTTAATTTTTTGTTTACCTACCTAGGTTTATTTTTTATTCTTACCAGGTATAATTTTACCGAATTTATTGGGATAAAAAGTATCCTATGTGTCAACCCAGGTTATAAACAATCTATGTGCAAAATTTCATCTAAATCCGTTCAGCCGTTTTTGCGTATTTGAAAGACAAACATACAAACTTTGTCATTTAAAATATTAGTAGACGACGTACTACTACACTACAGTACTAGTACTAACTAGCAAGTCCGCCTCTGTACGCTTGTGTGCGTAAACTAATAAATAAATAATTACTACCTTCTAGTTTTCACAATTTTATTGTAGGCGATAGAACTTGATAATACAACAATATTGTATGCATAAAATAGCTGAAAGATAAGTTTACTAGTAAAAATATAATTTTACTTACACGTTTCTTGTTGCTATCTGTATCGTAATCTTTATTGCTTTTCTGAAGCACTATTTCGTGTAAGGATATCGGTGTAAGCTTAACTCTGCGTTTTATGTGGATATGAATGAAAAGAAAATATCTCAGCATGGAGTTAAGTTCTACCGTTAAAATATATTCCATGTTGTGCGGAACGCCACAGATTTTATAGCCTTGAAGTTCTTTATGTTAATTTTTAGCGACAAGTGGCGCAACTTCGAAAAATAGGCCAAGTAAATTCGTAATATTTTAATAGGAATGTTTCCTGGGTAGGAAAGTGATAATTCTATTAGTCCGTCAGTGAGATTATCAAATAATATTGCTTAATCAAATAAATAAAAACCAGCCAAGTGCGAGTCGGACTCGCGCACGAAGGGTTCCGTACCATTATCGCAAAAAACGGCAAAAAACACGTTTGTTGTATGGGAGCCCCACTAAAATGTTTATTTTTTTCTGTTTTTAGTATTTGTTGTTATAGCGGCAACAGAAATACATCATGTGTGCAAATTTCAACTGTTTGGCTATCACGGATCATGAGATACAGCCTGGTGACAGACAGACAGACGGACCGCGGAGTCTCAGTAATAGGGTCCCGTTTTTACCCTTTGGGTACGGAACCCTAAAAACCAGCCAAGTGCGAGTCGGACTCGCGCACGAAGGGTTCCGTACCATTATCGCAAAAAACGGCAAAAAAATCACATTTGTTGTGTGGGGGCCCCACTTAAATATTTATTTTATTCTGTTTTTTGTTGTTATAGCGGCAACAGATATACATCATCTATGAAAAATTCAACTGTCTAGCTATCACGGTCCATGAGATACAGCCTGGTGACAGACGGACAGACAGACGGATCGCGGAGTCTTAGTAATAGGGTCCCGTTTTTACCCTTTGGGTACGGACCCTAAAAATTGACAAAGATTAAGCACATCAAGGTTTAGGAGTGGGGGCTTTGTCAGTATAAAATGTAGCACACCGTGACGTCACACGATATTTCAACTTATTTTTTTATCGTCGTAATTTTTTGTTTACGTGGCAAAAGAAAAATACGTGTCCAATATTTTTAGGTTATCTAACTGACTGACTAAATAGATATTTTTTGTCAACTACCCTATTATGGGATCCAACATTGGCAACAATGCTTCACGGGTACATTAGTCGCAGCGGATGTTTGTGACTCGGAAGTTTGCTGCAAGACCCTGCGCAGTATGTATTTTTATACCAATGTGGAAGTAGAAGATAGCATTGTATAACTGTCTCTTTCACTCGCTTACGTTTTGTGCATCGTCCTATCTCGCTTACTCTATGCAGTATACTCGATGACAAACTGTTTCTTGTGCAATGGTTCGCAGAGCCAACTTCAGAGACACAAGGATCCGCTGTGACTACTATATGTGCACTTAATATTTTTTTCATCCCTCGGTTACATGTACCTAGAGGAGTGCTACCCTTATTTATTTTATCCCTTTCAAAAATGGATAATGTAGTCAATGGTCTCCATTAAAAATGGTAAACAGACAGGGTAAAATCATAAGGATTCCGTTTTTGCCATTTGACTAAGGAACCCTTAAAAGGAGAGTACTAATTTTATTTTAACATATTATTGTTCAAATTATCTAAGAATCTTATAAAACAAATACATTCACAAAAGGAAGTTCAATGCATTTGCGTTCCATCTAGAAACTGGATGATATCCGGACGACATTTAAGTTATTGGAAAATCCCGAGTGCGGTGAGATGGAAAATATTCACGTCGAAATGTTTACAAGAGGGAAACTACGACAGGGAAATTGTCTGTAGGCTCCCTAATGAAATTCTGTTTTGCATAGTGCCAGTAGTTTAGAAATGATTGAATTCTTATTCTTTGAAGTTTTAAAATTTAATGGATTATGTTGATTCGCTTTCGTATACTAACTAATAGTAGTACTAGTGTCCAAGTTAAAATCACAATCGGGAGAAGTTCAGACGGGACCGGACAACGTTACAATCCGGCTATTAACTCTTTTGAACTTCATCCGCTATGAGAGAGAACAAGTACCGATATAGCCTAGTTATCCCCCAGACTTCGGGCAAGTGAAACTTAATGTTCTGGCTCTTAAGCTGCGGTCACATACAGTGAAAACTCGCTGTGTCTGGTTGAATATGTTAAAGGCTCCCGAAGACTACACGGCAATGAGACATTTCATGGGAATTGTCCTATCTGTAGAGCAATTAGGACAATCTCTTAAAACAAATCGCTGAATCATTGTCGCTTCGCATCTGTCTAAGCTAGTCTTTATTTAATTGCGACGGATTCAGTTCGGGACAACCTTATTATACAAGCCAGGCTATTAACACCTTCGAACTTCTGTCGGTATGAGACCGAATAAGTGCCTGTAAAGCCTTGTTATCCCCCAGGCTTCGGCAAGTGAAACTTAATGTGTTGTTTCTTAGGCACCTGGTTGAATACATTTAAGGCTCCCGAAGATCATAGAAATTATCCCAACTGTAGAGCATAGAACAATATTTCTATAAAAACACGCTGACTCATTGTCGCATCGCACCTGGTTAAGGATGTCTACACACCAAAGCCGCGGTCAATAGGGACTCAGTTCGGGACAACCTTATTATACAACCCAGGCTATTGACACCTTCGAACTTTATCCGTTGAGAGCGAACAAGTGTCGTTAAAGCTTTGTTATCCCCGAGGCTTAGAATGAGTAAAACTTAATGTTATGGCTTTTAGAGAAACTGGTTGAATACATTTAAGGGTCCCGAAGACTACGCGGCAATGCGAAATTGTCCTTCGATTGAACGCTGACTCGTTGTAGCCTTTATTCAATTGGAACTCAGTTCGTGACAACCTTATTATACAATCCAGATGACACCTTCGAACTTTATCCGCTGAGAGAGCGAACAAGTGCCGATAAAGACTTTTCATCTCCCAGTCTTTGAACAAGTGAAACTTAATGTTCTGGCTCTTAGAGATGCTGGTTGAATACTTTTATGCAAATGGAGCCGAGAATCAGCAGTATTAAAAGTTACAAAGCCAGCCCCAATAGTCGACCGTTGTAGAGTAGATGATCTTAAGTTAAGATTACATGAGAAACTTTATTATAATAACTAGCTGTCCCACGCGGCTTCGCTCCCGTCAACTGGCTACCTACCTACCCTACATACATGAATGTTGCGTAACTTTAGCCGCTTACGCAGCGCACGCAACGGAAGCTCTCAAAAAGGAATATTTTTTTCCCGTTTTTGCAACATTTTACATTTATGCTCTGCTCCTATTGGTCGTAACGTGATGTTATGTAGCCTATAACGTTCCTCGATAAATGGACTATCCAACACAAAATGTATTATTCAATTCCAACCAGTAGTTCCTGAGATTAGCACGTTCAAACAAACAAACTCTTCAGCTTTGTAATATTAGTATAGATACCAGCCCTTTACTGTCTCACTGCAGAGGAACAGGCTTCTTCTCATATAGAGAAGTCACGAGCATTGATTATCACGCTTGCTCAATGCGGGTTGGCGATTTCAGACTTACCATCCATAAGTCCTGCAGCCTAATTGCGCAAGTGAATTCGGCAAGGCAAAGGATTTGACCGCCATCAATCGACCAATCACATAGACGGAAATCCACATCGCGTCTTTCATCTCGCATGTGATTGGTGGCGGTGAAACCCTTTGCTTTGCCGAATTCACTTGCTCAATTAGACTGCTGGTTTACTTACGATGTTGTTCTTCACCGGTCTTAGCGATGTCCAAGATAAAACTTGGAAAATATTCGTAATATTTGAGTCTTTTGTGAAAGCTCCTTTGTGGATAAACCTAGATAAATTCCATATTCACATAAATCGTATCATCTGTTCAAACGATGGAAATACTAAAAAACATGCTACATTCAAACGAGATATTCACATATCTTCTAAGAATTGCTTACGATAAAGCTTTCCTTTCAGTTCGGTTCAGATGAAATGCGATACTGAGAAAAGGCGTGTTTGCTGGGAGACACAGAGAGGCTAATAGTACATTACTGCAGCGGCCAGCAAAATAGGCATTGATGGACGAACGTGTAAATGTGGGCCGAGGCGAAGCCGAGGCACACATACGTAAGTCCATCAATGCCTAGTTGTGGCCAAGGCTTGTATAGTACTTTTCTCAAATAATGCGCGGAAATTAAAAGTAAGTAGTACCTAGAACTCATTTTGTCAAAATCAATGACGAACAACAATAATTGTTCCCGCGTTAAAGTGTTCCTTTGTTTTTTTTTTCAATAAACAGCGTTCTATTTGCAAGCCAGTTCGAAATTTAAATAAAACCTTTGATAAGTTACCTCCTTGGTTACCATGTTTCGGAGTAAAACATCGTTCCATTTTTAAACTACACGACAGATATGAGTTTACTATGGAATTTATTTGGCCGCTAGACACGACAGATATGGATTTTCATACATTTTTTGCCGGCCGCTGCGCGCATTTATTTGACCAGTACAGCAATTTCGATTTATCTCGAAGAAGGTTGTCAAAATAATGATCACATTAGCAAGCATGTTTGAGAAAAATATGTTTCAGGTCGAAAGATCATAAACGGTAATGTTTGGATAGCCTTCTGGGGTGACTTTTACAGCCTGCGCTGTGTTAGCGATTATAGATACAAATTGAGAAAGAGTAAGAAAAGAAAGGTTAAATTTTATATGAACTACTGGCTGTTCCTCGCGGCTTCGCTCCCGTCATCTGGCTACCTACCTATCCTACCCTACCCTACCTACCTACCAACCTACCCACCTATCTCTCTACCCTTCCCTACCTCTTTACCCTAGCTACCTACCTACCCTATCTACCCTACCCTGCCTACCTACCTACCTACCTCTCTACCATACCCTACACTACCTACAATTTTTTTTTCACATCTCATCATCAGCCTATTAATGTTCCCACTGCTGGGACACAGGTCTCCTCTCTGTGAGAGGGAATGGGCCGTAATCCACCACGCGGGCCCAGGGCGGGTTGGTGGATGTCACATGTCTTCGAATTTTTGGTTCTAGGACATGCCGGTTTCCTCACTCTGTTTTGAGAGCAGTGGTGATGGAATAATTTACACAAAGTAAAGCGCCTGCCTGGGTTCGAACCCGCGACCTACAATTTGTAAGTCGCGGCCGATACCACTGGGCCACAACTGCTCTTTTTTCACAATTTTTTTTTTAACAGTATATAATTAGCTTATGTTGCTCCTCAGGATGCCATCTATCTCCTTGCCAAATTTCAATGAATTCCGTTCAGTAGTTTAGGCGTGAAAAGGTAACAGACAGAGTTACTTTCGAATTTACAATATTAGTATGGATAATAAAAGTTATTTTTTGGTTCAATACATAATATTGTATTTACTTACATAAAGTGACCATCTGTTTTACAGTCAATAAGGAGACTGTCGTAAAGTTACCCATTTCGATATCTAACGCAGAGATATAGGTGAGCTTTCAAGAGCTTGTATATGTATGGATATCAAAGCCCAAAAGTTAATCGATTAGGATAACGCACAGTGTGTTATTTTGTCTCAGTTGCGGACATGCCAGTTTTATTTTTTAACTTCATAGATTTAATCCTAATAAAGCATTAAAAAAAATTCTCGTTTTGATATTTCACTTAATTTAGGAGATAAAAATAAATTTGTGAAAGGTCATTGATCTGCCCGAAAAAGTTTTTCGTCTGTATTTCTTGAATAAATTAAATCTCAACCTTTTGTATAAATACAGGTGAATTGTTGGTTTTAAATATATCAGGCCTGAAAATTTCAAGTCCCTAACATCATAGGAATAAGAGTAAATAATTATTTTATAAATAAACAAAAAAAAAAATATATAAAATTAACTATTTACTGGTCGCGTTTTTTTTTGTTAGCATAATATACTTATTTATAGTACCTTCAACTTGAGAAAATTCTAAATATGTAACTAGCGAGATCTCGGAGATATTGCGTTTCTAAGTTTTTTTTAAATTTCTATGGAAATAGGGTTTTCACAAACTAGTAAACATTTCAGTTGATTAATTCAATCGATTTGAACTCGTTTTTGAAGGATTGGCCGGCGAAGGCTATGGGGGAGGCCTTTGCCCAGCAGTGGGATAATATAAGCTAATTTAAAAAAAATCTTTTAAACTAGTTATCCTCTGAACGGTTATGACATAACCTCACTATCAGATACAATTACCATTTCGTCAGCCGTCAGCGTGATATCATTTGCTTCAAACTCCCATTCGCATTTGCTTTTTCGCACTTACAGATAAATTTGGAAATACTCTCTTTAAGACTTTTGTTTTGTACATCAACATTGTTAGGAATACCCGTTGGATATAATGCATTTAAAATAATCATGGATCGTACGTTCATTTCAAGGTCACCCGGTCTATGTTTTGACCCATATAGTCGGGCCTTTTCTACCAAAACATTATAAATATCCAGTTTCGTAAGCTTGTTCGGATCCGTATTCAGGCTTTGGTCGTCGGTAATAATTGCCACTCGCTGACCAGTATGAAGGTTGGCGCCCTCATGCTTGCATTAAGTCCTCAGGTCGGGGCCCAGACGGACATCCCCCAGCAGGACGGGTCAGTGACGGGAAGGGCCTGCTGAGGCAAAGCAGTGCCATGGCTCTTTGACGGCCCCATGACATCTCACCCCCGGTTCTCCAGATATTATGTATAGCAATTGGTTTTTAGCATTTGCCTGATGAGAGCGGATCCCTTCCCAATTCCGCATAATATTCTTCATCGAAGATAGAAAATCTATGGACGGTACTAGGTAAACAAAAGTGGTCAAAATTCAACTATTATTAATTTTTAATTTTAGCTTTCCTCAACTATTTTTCCATAATTATAAACTTAAACTATGTAAACTATGCACGTAACAATTTGAACCGGTAATTGCTAATACCCGAGTCCAAAAATAATGTTTTTTATAAAGTAATTGTATGTTGCTCACAGGTTTATTGACAACCCTAGCCCACAATAAAAAAATTGATATTTCCGAAATCCTGGGTTTGTTGCGTCTGGTTTTTATTGTGGCGATAGTTATTATAGTAATTAACATATATACATTTAAAAAAAACGCGACCATGAAGAGACCCGCCAGAAAAAAAATAATTTCAGAATCATATAAAAATAATATTTACGCCTTGGTGAACAAGATTATTAAAGTTTTCGAGAAAAATATTGTTCTTAAAGTAAATTCCTATCATACCTTCAAACATTTAGTGTAAAAATTTAATCCAAAAACGAGATATTGCGTTTCTATGGTTTTTAAGGCTTTTTCTCAATTTTCTTAATTTCTCTTAAAGTATAGTAGTTAGAGCCGGCGGAGTTTTAATGTGGTGTATGATTAATAGTTAGCTCTCCAAAAAAAAAAAAAAACGAGCATGTCCGCAACTAAGGCAAAATAACACACTGTGTAACGGCATGTAAATTATCAAGATTATTTTTATTTTATTATATTTATTTACTTTAACATAACACGGCCAAAGGCCAATTACATCATGAAAATAAAAAATAATAAAAACAAAAATAAACAACAATGATAATATCTATAATTACACGGCAGTCAATACTCCAGACATACAGACAAAATCTTCTTCCATTCATCCGCGAACACATCACAATCGGGCTTAGCATCCAAGAGAGCGTTGAGTGCGGAGAAAGTACGAGGGATGGGAGACTGGGCTCGAGCGACGGTTCGACTCCCCGGTACGGCGAACAATCTGTGCCTCCTACTACGTCTATAGTTGACCGGGGCAAAAAGATGGGATAGTTCGTCGTTCAGGAGCATCAGTTTTCTACCAAAACTAAAAAGTTTTGATTATACCTCCAAATACCATGAAAATCATTTATAGCCAAAGTAAATCTCATGACGATTCCAATAAGCCTAAACATGGCTAGGATCCGTTATTTTATTTCGGAGTTCCAGTGCCTACCTTCTGGCTTCATCATCAATCAGTTCAATGTTACCATTTTCATCAGGACCATTAAATTTATTTATAAGTATTTGCTTCATCATAGTCTGTTAGCTATTCGATATATCTTATACCCGTGACATAATTAGCATTAAGGAGTTCCAATGACCATCTGTAGTCTTCTTCTTGTTGATAAAAATACCAAAATCGCTATATGTATGCCTATAATATTTGAGGAGTTCCCTCGATTTCTCTGGGATGCCATCTTCAGATCCTGGTTTCCTTATCATGGTACCACCCTTGGGATATCTCCTTGCCAACAAAAATAGAAACATCAAAATTGGTTCATAAACGACGAAGTTATCCGCGAACACACTTAAAAAAATATATATACGGACGAATTGAGAAAACCACCTCCTTTTTTGAAGCCGGTTAAAAAAGAAAAACCGGCCAAGTGCGAGTCGGACTCACACAAGAAGGGTTCCGTACCATTATCGCAAAACACTGCATAACAATCACGTTTGTTGTATGGGAGCCACCCCCTTAATTTATTTTATTTTAATTTATTAATTATTATTTTTTGAAGTAAATATACAACTAAACATTCTGTGAATATTTCAAGCGTCTACCTGTTGCCGTTATTAATATCGAACAAAAAACGGCAAAAATATCACGTTTGTTGTATGGGAGCCCCCCTTTAATATTTATTTTATACTGTTTTTTTAGTATTTGTTGTTATAGCGGCAACAGAAATACATCATCTGTGAAAATTTCAACTGTCTAGCTATCACGGTTCATGAGATACAGCCTGGAGACAGACGGACAGACAGACAGACAGACAGACGGATCGCGAAGTCTTAGTAATAGGGTCCCGTTTTTACCCTTTGGGTACGGAATCCTAAAAAAGTAGGGCAAAGAGAATAGGGGCACAGTATATATCTTTATTTTTCAGTTTATGGCATATCTTATAAATTGGTCCAATATTGCAGGAGGAAATAGGCGAGAGCCAAACCTTGAATTATGACTTTTTAACCGACTTACCAAAAAGGAGGAGGTGCTATGTTCGACTTCATGTATGTTTTTTTTATATGTATGTTCACCGATATCTCCGTCATTTGGGGACCGATTTTGGAAATATTTTTTTTGTTTGAAGCAATATGTTCCCAAATTGGTCCCATTTTAATTTGGTGAAGATCTGATTAAGGACTTCGAAGATATACAACAGAACTCTTCAATAAATAACGGCAAACCTCTCGGGATTGCTGCAATCGCATGTCTGTTCATTATTTATACCATTTCATAACATAACATCACGCCAGTACGCTCTTAAAGGGTACGCAGATCTCTCATTTCACCAGTTATGTTCAAGTTTCACGATATTCGGGTATCCTATTCTGGCGTTATAGGTACCTTACTAAATAACTTTCCTATTAGGTAGGTACAACTAAAAAGTGAAAAATAATAAAACCTTTTTTTGCAGAAAAATACTACCGACTTCCAAATAAAAAACTACAAAGTGAAAAATAACTTCATTTTTGGAAGTCGGTGTCCATTACGCAAAAAAAATGGGGTGCTAATTAAACAGGCTTCTTTTTAATATCATTATTCGCCCCCAAAAATGTATGTTGCCTTCTAAATTACTAAGTCAGCCACAATTAACGAGCATCTAAATAATACTACGTTAGCCACTAGTTATCTTCTATGTAAACCACTCTAAATACAACTCAGCATGATGGTTATTTTTTAGCATCTAAATTTTTAACATGCATTCTAACAGTAAATTTCTAAAATACTATTAAATGACATCAAAAAATATATTTATTTAGCTTCTAATTTTTTAACTCAGTACGTTTAAAATGTAACTCATCCCATATTATTTGATCGTAAAAAATTTGCTAAAAATTTCATCAAATAGTAATATACTATTTGATGAAATTTACCAGATCCACGCCACTAATATTACCAGAAGTTATTGAGGAGAGACTTTTGTCTCTCCTCAATAAATGATGTTGATTCAATAAAAGACTTTATTTTTGAAAAATCAATATGTTTATTGAATCACCATCATTTTACTAATAGTAAATAATATAAACATAAAAAAAATGTAGGTATAATGTAGGTAAATGTTATTTTAATAATTAAATTTAATAAATATACACAAATATTTTTTTTTATTTATTGGTTTTAATATAGAATAGGTGCAAGTTGGATTAATGTGTGCGACAGAGTCGACGGAGCCCCGCTGCGCGGGGCTCCTATTTCTGTATGCAGGGTTTAAAGTAACCTAACCGTCCTGTCCGTGTCGGGGTGCCCTAAGCTCCCGAGCTCGCTACGCTCGCTCTTGGACTTACTTGATCAACTCAACTCGTCGTCACATGAATCGAATGGCGCTCTCTGATTAGTGCAAATGGCCGGTCGCTGTCGTCTCGCGTACTCGCGCCAAATTATGCAGTGGCTATTTTCACGATAAAAGAATATGATGTATTGTTTTACATGCTAAGTTATAATAAATGATGCTTTCTGTAGAAGCTTGAATTATATTTTTTTGAGGATATTGCGTTGAAGCTGTAAAACGTAAAATGGTGACAAGATGTAAAATCCGTGGCCAAGTTAGTAAATTACGTGGCAATGTATAAATAAGAAGGACAAGTCACAATAATTGATGATCTTTACTTGACGCTTTCTGTAGAATATTTAGTTGGCGTTGCAAAAAAGACGAATAAGTTTATTAGAGGCTATGTCATTTTCCCGTTGCTTAGTTATAAAATTAGAAGTTTAATCACGTGTCCAATAAATAATTTTGTGGCTAGACTTATAATTTCCCAAAAAAATGTACCTAACAAAGACACCGACTTCCAAAAATAAAGTTATTTTTCACTTTGTAGTTTTTTATTTGGAAGTCGGTAGTATTTTTTTGCGAAAAAGTATTTTTTATTACTTAGGAAATTCAGTCGGATGTATGCGACCGCATTTCCTCTTAAACAATAATTATCTAAATATTACATAACAATTGAACCAAATCTTTATAATGGGTAGGTAGTTTTGGTTATTTCAGTCCCATTTGGCGGATCAATAAAGAAAACAACTCTTCTCAAGTTGCCTTTTTTTCAGTGAAAGCTGTCTTACAAAACTCGCCCAAAGTTTCCCTGAAGCTTCAAAAGTGCTTCCCAGAACTTGATTCGAGTTAGGTAATACTTGGGTATTTTCCTGTTGGTTACAAAGCTGTTTGAAAGAAAGAATGTTTTGTTGACCACGATGTTTTTAGAAACAATATTATAATTAAAATAATTTAAATATAAGTAGCAAGGTAAAATGATTATAATAGCGCCGGGAGTGACGCATACCATAAAAAAATATATTATGATAACCAAATTTAAAAAATACAATAATAATTTATTTGAGTAATTTCCATTTTGTTTTTTGACCTATTGATTTATCTGAATATCTGGTATCTATGTGCTAGTATTATATTATCTGTGTCGTGGGTAAGCCATTCCCAAGGTGGCGCGGGAATTCACTGAAGGTATGCAGCATTGGAAAAAAAAAGGTTTCTAAAAGTGTTTTGTTTGTTGCAGGGTCCCGACCAGCAACTTTACGGTCAACGATGTGCGCATGTGCGTCGGCTCCCGTCGCATGCTCGATGTAATGGATGTCAACACACAGAAGAACATCGAGATGAATATGAAGGTAAGGCAGGGGGGTGTCACTCCGCAGTTTAGGTACGATCGGCCGGCGGTACCTTGCAGAGGGAATAACGCATTAGGTTGCCGCTTACCGCTCGGCTCGCACGTTAGCCACGATATTTATATTAACGATGACTTCTAAACGTACTTCTAAGGCCTTTAAAAGATATTGTTGTGTTTAAGGGTGTTTAAATAAAGCAAAGAACAATGAATCGATATTAAGTTTTTTTAAACTACCGAAAGATTTTGAAAGGTAAGCTATTTTGTTGTACCTATTTAAATCATTACATAAATATTCTGTAACTATCGGTAGTAGGTGCATAATGCGTACGAGTTTTGTATAAAAATTTAAGCATTTTGGTGTTCCTAAAATAATGAATAGGTTTGTGAAATACTAATAATTAGGTACCTACCTACTAAGATATTTTAGATTTTCGTGTTGTTCACAAATATAATTTGATTTCTTTTTTTATTGAATGGTTACCGTTTTGTTAACATAAAAATAAACGTTTTAGATCCAGTTTAAAATAAATTATAAATGCCTAAGTAGTTACCTACTTAGCCTATGAATTTACCAATAGCCTGAGTAAGTGTACGCACTTGTTAAAGTTAACGTTTGTATATAAAACTAGGTACTTACTTATACCTAACGAACAAACAAAACATATTTCCTAAGAGTTCTTCAATCCAACTTTAAATAAACTAACAAAAAATATCACTAAACAGTAAACAAAGAGGTAGGTACCTATACTCAATTTGAAATAACATTAGACGTCTTTACAACTCGTTTTACAGTCCGTTCAACCGATTTTGTGTTCTATCTCGTACACATAAGGATGATATAAAAAGCACAAATCTGTTACCAAAACCAACTGTTTACTACAGCTTCCATTTGTCGTATCACCAACGCAATAGAAGTCGACCGGGCTGTAAAATGGGCTTATTTAAATGTCTAATGTCATAGTAAATGAAGTTTAGGTAACCTAGTTTTCATTTGTTAAGTACCAAACAAAATGACGGTCTATAATATTCATTGTCTATCTACCTACTTGACCGTGTAATCATGGGCATCAAACATAAGAAAGATTACGCGGTCAAGTAGGTAGATAGTGGATGTAAGCGAAAGCGGCAAGTCGACAACCCTTACGAGCCGAGTCAAACCGCGCCAGACAGCGACGGAGATACGCGTTAGAAGAGAACGGCAACGTTTAGGTGAATATCACGTTAGGCACTGAGCGCTTATGCGAGCTGAATTGCACTTTGTTGCTAACTAGCAGGAGTCTCTATTTCAATGAATTGTTGCACGAAGTGAGTCTTCTGTACTTGTACTATTATTTATTCTGTGGGTAAGGCTGCATCACAGAATAAATAATAGTACAAGTATGTCCAAAATAAGGGCTTATTACACTACACGGTATTCAGGGCGCTGAATACCGTGTAAGCAATAACGTCGATATTATGAGAACCCTAACTCCCTAACATTTATTACACTACCCTAATTTAGGGTTTAGGGCCCTGAATTCCGTGTAGTGTAATAAGCCCTTTAAACCGTATTCAAGTGTCGTTTCGTGACGCCGACGACGAGTTTTGATTGGCGAACACAACGTCAGCCAATCAAAACTCTTTGTGATATGACGCAGACCTAAACAGATCCTTTTCATTGGTTTATCCAGCATCACAGCACCACACAAAACACTAGTGTTTACCCGGCGGTAGCTTTATCAATAGAATGTCTCGTCGTATCCGTCGTTCTCGTAATCTCGTGATCTAAAATCGCAAGGCTGGGTTTGATTCCTAGGTTAGGCAAATTAATAATGGGTATTCCTCATCGTCATGGTTGGTCCTGAAACCTGTGTTAATAGAGCAGGTAAGATTTAGTTAAAAGTATCAAAGCAAACCGATACAGAAGAAATTCCTAGTGTTAAGTTTTTTTAAAGAAATAAATTTTGAGTAATAACGTGACCACCGTCTATTGGTACCATGCTTTATAAAGCTAATTCAATCCAATAATTTACAAGTTTTCGTTTACTGCATACACTCGTATGTAGCTTTCGACATTTGGCTACATTGCTCGTGTTAAAATCTCGACTTTTTATGCTCGACACGAAATGTACTATTTCGTGTTACTCAGTTGTTCCTGAAGCCTTGTGTGTACGGGGGGTGTTACACTATCATATATCTATGAGTCATTTTTATATGCCTAATGTAATAAAGACATATGAATCATATTGTCTTGGAAAAAGATTTTTGACATTTGTTAGATTTAGATAGGATCATAGAAACAGGAGCAGGACGGGGCTATACAAGACAAATAGCTCTGTCCCTTTTTCACTGTCGCACTATGATAGTTTTAACACGTCATGGTATAATGACCTTGGTCTTGCCATATTGAATTATCAAAGGTGAACGGCAGATTTATTACCGCATATTTTTTTTGTTGTTCGGTTATAGAATTTGTACCACATTAAGGCAGCTAAGCCATGTATATTCATGTTATTTTACTATTTTTAGAACTTCGGATTAAATAATAATATCAATAAAAAAAAAAAAAAAAAAAAAACGTAATAAAATCGTACGCTAAACGCATTTATGCTTTTAGAAGTTGCCTTATGTATAATAACACAAAAATTAAAATTACAATTTATTATTTAGAAATAGAAATAACATTAAATATAATCAAACTCATCATTATCAAACTGTTGCAGTCCGCTGCTGGATATAGGTATAGCCCTCGCCAAACTTCTTGGCCGCCCTAAAGTTGGTTTACCGGATGCGCGCGGCACGAAACGGTGCTGTTTTTGTATGAGATTTTCTACTGCGCAGCCATTGTAGCCAACTTCAGGGCGGCCAAGAAGTTTGGCGAGAACTTTATCTCCTAATGCCCTGAGTAGGTACGATCCTCATCTCAATCTACCTACTTAATGGTAAGTAAAACACTACAAAGATAGCAACAAACAATTTACTGTACACATTATGTAACAATGTGCAACATTTACCTATATGTAACATTCTACATTGGTACACTAGTATATAACCTTACAAAATTAAAATGATTATAACTTAAACGTCCCAAGTTCTATAAATTAAGAATTTAAAAAGGGATTATCTATCATATTAACTACACGAAATTTTATTAGCGGCCCATACAAACCTGCCGTTCGCCTTTATTTTCATAATTTCCTGATACAAAATCCGTCCAAAAAAGGAGTGATTTTGCATTTTCAGTTTTGCTACTGCCATATTCTAAATTCTAAGGCAATTAATTACTGTGACTGTTTTATTGACGGAATCAAGTAAATACAACGAACTTGCTGTAACTTCACAATATGCTTAGTGGATGTGGAATTCTAAAATTATTGTTGTGAACACTGTTGTGTACACTGCCGAAGCAATAGTAGTACACACAACCGATTTGTCCGTCATTGCAACCAAATATGACAAAAATAGGATCAAAGAACCATGATAATATGATATGTATGTATGTGTATTTATAGCAATCTATTATAATTATTTTTGTTGCCACGTTTTAAACAATGCACCTGCCATGTTGTCTCTGCACCACTCTTGCTTGAGTGGTAGAGAATGCCTAAGGCATTAAGTCTGCCATTGTACTTTTGTGCATGAAGTTTAAATAAATAAATAATGTAATACACGTATATGATTGTAGAGGTCATATAGGTATTTAGGATAAGAGATAGGATCCTTCGCGCTTGCAACATGCTAGGTTCAGAGGACCACCCAGGGACGGCGCTGCACCCGCGGTCAGGGAACAGAGTTCCGTGACTGCTCGTCTCGCCCCCTTACAAGGTCGACTGGTCTTCCAAGGAGTCCTATGTATGATCCTAGGTATATGAAAGTGTAATATCCCTATGACATACTCGAAATTTAATCTCTGTTCGTTATCAAACCTTAGCAAATACCATTTAAATAAATCACAGTTAAAGATAATTTTGGTACCAGTTAGTAAAAAAAAATACTGGTATTTTGGGCATCGTTTACCTGTTGTTATGGGTACATGTTATATTATTATCTGTCTATCTAAATATACGGCAAAGATAAAAAAAATAAGTGATTCTGATTACGTTTTCAGGGTTCCGTACCCAAAGGGTAAAAACGGGACCCTATTACTATGACTCCGCGGTCCGTCTGCCTGTCACCAGGCTGTATCTTATGAACCGTGATAGCTAGACAGCTGAAATTTTCACAGATGATGTATGTCTGTTGCCGCTATAACAAAAAATACTAAAAACAGAATAAAATAAATATTTAAGTAGGGCTCCCATACAACAAATGTGATTTTTGTACCGTTTTTTGCAATAATAGTACGGAACCATTCGTGCGCGAGTCGGACTCGCACTTGGCCGGTCTTTTTCGAAAATGACTTGTAACTTACCTATATACCAATCTTATCCTAGGCTATTGACCTAGAAAATAAATTAAATAATTACATTAGCACAATGACTTATAAAAGTAAGTAGAGAAACTAAAACCCGACTACTGAAAAACTGCGCTCTAAAAAGTAAGAAACAAGAAAATATTCTCATCTGAAATTGTTATGTACAAACTATTCCATATTTATCGGGTATTAAGTAAACAACTTACATGTCATCATCTACCTAGCCTTTATTCCCAATTATTGTTGGGGTCGGCTTCCAGTCTTACCGGATTCAGCTGCGTACCAGTGTTTTACATGGAGCGACTGCCTATCTGACCTCCACAACCCAGTAACTGGGTAGCACGATACCCCTTGGTAAGACTGGTGTCAGATCTCAGGCTTCTGACTACCCGTAACGACTGTAAAAGATCTTCAAATGGCAGCCGGGACCAACGGCTTAACGTGCTTTCCGAGGCACGGAGGAAACTCGGTACGTTGGAATGGTCACCCATCCACGAACCGACCTCGTCAAGCGTTGCTTAACCTTGAAGGTCGACCCGTTCGGCTGTTATTATTTAGCCACGAGCTCCTCGTAATATTTTATATATTTCAAACAACTTACATGTAATATTTTATATATTTCACACATATAATAGGGGTGATGACTAAAAAAATATTTTTAGTCCGATAGTCAGATAATTTTCCAAACAATATTGGACACGTAATTTTCTTTTGTCACGTTAACAAAAAATTATGACGATACAGTGTGTTAAAATATCGCATGACGTCACGCCTTCGTACACTTTTTACATAGAAGTAACGTCACAAGCCCCCACTCCCGAACTTGGTGATTTTTTATTGATTTGAATAAGCAAAAAATAAGTATACAATATTTTTTAATAATTTAACCGGCGGAGTAAATAGAATTTGCTGTTTCGTACCCCGTCATCATCCCTATTCATAGTGGTGTTCATTGGATAACCGTGGTCGTATGCCACCTACCCACCCACCTACCGCACAGTGTGTTATGAAGCCATTTTTTCGGACATGATCTTTTTTATTACAAAAACGAATAGATATAAGACGTTACAGTGGAACTCTCGAGTCAATCTTCTTTAGTTTTTTTTTTTTTTTTAATGTTGAGTAATAAAAATTCGGATATTATTTTATTTATTTGTTTATTTAGGATCAGGGTCATTCCATTATCGCGGGTGCAACACTTAGACGCATGTTTTAGTTTCATGTAATTAAATAAAAAACATTTTAAATTGAATTAAACTTTGAAAGATTACATTTTAATATGTTCTTTTAATATTCATTTACAAGGATTTTAAAATATTTTTTTAAAGCCAGAAGGAAGGTTCAAATTGCCATTGCGGGTGCAACAGATTTGGTCCAACCATTCCAGATCATAGACAAAAAACTTATAAATCTGTTAATTGTGATACATTTAATATATTATGCCTTTACATTTCGTAAGATGTTTAAGTAACCATGAACATAAAATAAAAATTCTAAAGAAAACAAAAATAAACAATTAATTATTCACTTTTGACCGAATCGCGGGTGCAACATCAAATTATCGCGGGTGCAACCAGTCTAATTGAAGTGAACATAAACGTCAATTTAACTTATATAGAAACAAAATGAGAGATTAAACAATATTTATTACTAATTAGTACACTTTCTTTGTCGCTTATATTAATTATTTCTTTTCAAATACGTCAATATTCGCCAAAATTCTATGAACGTATTATTTCCATCAGTTTTTTCTCTGGCGCTTCCAATTTCACGAAAATATCTTTAAATTGCACATATTATTATGCTATGTCGTTTACGATTTCTGTGAAATGTTTGCCATCAATCGTCGTCATAAATTGTACTCTGGTTTCTCCATCTTCATCCATATCGCTCTGAAATACCCCCACATAACGGTATTGAGTAATTTTTTTGCCGATTTTTCGGCTTTCACATCTGCATCTGTCTCCATTTTCTCTTTCATTACTCCTCTCCGTTTTGAATCACGAGCCCTTTCACGACGGAGGTGTTTGGCATGAAGCTCGTAAAACATACAGAATATAATATAAAGACACATATTAAATGTATCATCAATAGTATTTAGCATATATTATTAGTCAAAGCAAATAAAAACAACAAAATATGTTATTAATCACATAAAAAGGATAAGTGACAAAAAGTTGCACCCGCAATCTGACATTAAGATCGCGGGTGCAACCAATTTAAGTTAACGTTTATTTTAACCTAACAATCATTATACTCTTAAAAGCTATTAATTTAAGTTGAGTTTTGATTTCTTCTTACTTTTACAAAGTTTCAGAATGTTAGCTCTTAATTTCTGTGAAAAAAGTAAACTTTCTTACCTTTTGTATCGCGGGTGCAACAAGTTAACAATTTATTCTAGCACTCAATAATGCTTTTAATAAATAACAATATATGCTTAAATTTTTTGAAACAGAAAGATAAATGAATATTGTCACTTCAAGTTTAACGGTTAAAACATTACCTTAAATTGTCAGTAACAGGTATTTCGCGTCAGTGTTCATAGGTATGATTTTCAGTTTGTACCAACTCTTTGGATGGTAATATTTTCAAACGCTCCAAAGAATTGTAATATGGAGTAAAATCGAAAAAAATATTTGTTTTTTATTAAATTTCGACTTTCTTCTTCGCACTATTCGCAAAAAAAACAACTAATAACGTGATTAAATAATTAATGTCGGGAATCGTCTATAGCGGAATCGCCCATCACCAACGAGTTACACAACATTAACTTATACAGACAAAATTGAAATAAAAAAAAAATCTAAATAAAAAAAAATTACATCGTTCGTGAAAGATAAAAAATAAAATAAAATACATAGTTAAAAATAACTTCTAATACTTCTCGTTTTAGAGTTGTCGTCGACCTTGTTACTCTCTTAGAACAAGAAAGATAATTATTTATTGATTTTTCGTTTTATCTGTTGTTTCCAAATCTTTAAACAATCGTTCACAGTGTCTTGATTTCTTACAGTATGTGGTAGGGTCATATATTTACCGCCTGTATGTACACAGGTGGTAAATATAAGTTACAGCAATAATTATGAACCCTGTCGGGCACAGCAACATTCTAGATACAGTCAGTGTCTAGGAGAGAGGAATAGCGCTCAATATTTCCTTATCTACTAACATTTTAGTTGTCGATCCCTTCATTCTTTACTCAATTTAAATTGCATAAAACACTATTTAACAAAAATAAAACAAGCTTCAAAATGCAACAAACGTTGAAATAACACACTTAACTTAGCCTGTGTCTACAGTTCCTTCTTTTTAAATTATTAATAAATTATAACCTGCTCTTTCATTTAACTTTAGACATTGGCAGAATAGTCGACAACGGCTTTGCTTGCCATTTAAAAATATAGAATAGAACAGAACTTTTACATGTTCGTTGCCAATAGGTGTATTTTTATGACAAAACTTAAATAATGACGCCGGTTATTTTTTGATTTAGTGATAGGTAACCCTAACGAGAAATAAATCGGCTATTGATAAAATAGGCTGTAGTGTAGTGATATGAATTGTTATTTTTTATAATTAGTAAAACAGCTGGACAGTGTGTTATGGTGGCTTCATAATACACTGTGTACCGTAACAAAACAATACATTCTGCAAAGTAGCATACGACCGCGGTTATCCTCTGAACAGCACTATGAATATGTATGAAATGCAATAAAATATTGATTACATTTAACTTGTTTATTTAATACCCGATAAATATCGAATAGTTTGTACATAACATTTTCAGATGAGAATATTTTCTTGTTTCATACTTTTAGAGCGTAATTTTTCAGTAGTCTGGTTTTAGTTTTTGAACTTATTTTTGTTATCTAGTGGAGACTTGGCTTCTAGCCGCCAATGTAGCAAATGTTTTTTTATCGCAAGGGAAATTCCGGACGGAACGGAATGCAAAAGAATCCTATCCTAATCCAGGTTATATTCGTTTGCCAAGTATCATCAAAATCCGTTCAGTGATTAACCCGAGTGTGATTGGTTGAATTCAACAGGCAATCACAGCAGATAACGCGTGCTTTACAATTTGTCACATTAATTCTGCGATAATATTGAGCTGAGATTCTCAATGGTGACAGACATACAGACTGACACACTTTGGCATTTCTAATATTAGTACGAATACGAAATTATGAATTATGAAGCGTGAAAGAAAATAAATAAAAAGACGTCGAATATTTTCAATAATTTTCGCGGCTCTATCATGAATAAAACCATTTTGCTACGACTTCAACAATCGTGCCGTAGGGAGTTGCATAAAATAAACACTACAGCGAGAATGTCGCGCTTTTACAATCAGTAAAATATGCAATACGAACGGAATTATTGTAATGTATTGTTATTTGAACAACTTGTAATAATTTATAATTCATCGTCGTTCTCCTGACCTTTCTCAACGTAATAATATTTTTAGTAACTTTCCTTATTATTTGAAATAACTGCGTGTATTGTGATGGGTTCAGGATGTAATTAGTCGCTTGGGCAGTTGTTTAGTGGAATGGGAATAATTCTGCATTTCGATTCAATCTTAATAGCGGTACTGATGAGACGCTTTTTTAGAGATCCGTACCCGAAGGACAAAGACATAGATATTTTATTTCAACTAGGCCACCAAGCGGCACTTTTGAACGTACATAAAAATGATTCTACCGTGCATTCGGAAAGTAGCTTGTTATGGAGAAGAATGCACAAGAAACTCCATACAATGCACAAGAAACTCCATACAAGCCAAAGCAAGGGTCCAAACGAAGCCCTATTGCTGTTACTCATGTGTCTTTGTCTGTCTGTCCGTCGCTTAGATAAAGTACCTATAGATTTCGCCATAAAATGAGCTTGATTGATAGAGCGAGATCGCTAGTTGGCAGCCCCATGTAAATAATAAGGACAAAAGATTATGTTTTGTCTTTGTCACCATGGCCGGTTTCTGTTGTTTGTCAAACTCTAATGTTATGGCAGGTTTGACAAACAAACTCGGTTTTGTTTGTGATTTCGTGGTATTATGTGTTAATTGAGACTTGACGTTGAGAGTTGACCCAAAGCCATACAAATTGTCAAAAAATACTTTTAAATGTTTTTAGGGTTCCCATACAGCTAAAGGTGGACGTGAAAAAAACTTTTGACCTACCCCATCGAGTAGGGTATCGTTGTATAGAGCTCGTTGAGTAGATAAATACTGTATTTTTCTATAAAAACTTATTGGAATACAATGGAATGAGGAGCCACCAAAGTCAGCGTTTTTTAAAAAAAATTGTTCCGAACAATTTTTAAACTTCTATAATGTTTATTATTACGTATATTTTATCAAAAAAAAACAATTTATGAATAAATCAGATTTATCTTTGAAATTATCTCATTTTTCCTATTACAACCAACTTAATTTTGCGGTTTGGTACGGAACCCTAAATGTGCGAAATCCGACACGCACTTGGACGGTTTTTTTACAATATCATGATACAACAAGCGTGAGGGGTCTGCAACAAGTATCGAAATTCACAGCTGCCATTAAGTTTGAAACTTTGTATCGAGCCGTACCTCATACTTCATAGCCTTTATCACGTCATAGGCCTATCATCACTTCTACAATATCTCTGCCATACGTTACTAAACAAGCGCGACATTTATGTCAAAGCATGACATATCGCTTATACCAATAAACGCCGATACTCCGATAGCCAAACAGCACTTGTAATATTTTACTACGAGTATACACATATAATTCATTTTCAAATCGGTCATCAATCACTATCTAAAGTTGACGGCGGTAATCGCATCGCCGATTGTCGTATCTACGCTTTGTTTACTCGAGGCCTAAAGGGCCCCACAGACAGGCGTGACGCGACATTGCGACAAGGATGCGACGAAGAATTTATCATAGAAATTATTCTACTTTTAAAACGACGACTAACGCCAACGACCTTGAGGGAATAAAACTCGCACTCGTTTCACACCCGCGCGACCCAAAATTTAGTAGTTTTTTGGACTTTCCTTATTATTCTATGACTTTTAAAAAAAGCCTCAGAACTAAATGTAGATAATTAAATTGTCTTTGAGGTGGTGTCGATTTCATTAAAATACGCCCAGCGGTTTTGGTGCGATTGTCGTGTGTTTGTCCGTTTTAGACATAACTTTACAAATGAATTACACCATGTTATACGAATAAAACTAAAAAAATTCTTAGATCAAATTATTAAGAAAATGTACTAATGTAATATATATTTGTTCCAAAAAATTAAAACTAGCCGTTTAGACGTGATTCCCATTTCAAAATCAGCTACTCAGAGGTATCTGCGGCTTCCCGTAGATCAATTTTCATGGAAAATAGTTGTCGCATTGTCGCGTTGCGCCTGTCAGTGGAAGCCTTAAAACACTGGGCTCGAGTCTAGAGAGTGAAATTTACAATTCATACAGTCTGTATTGCTGTTTTCGCTGTGTTGTGTACTATTTTGTACTCACAATGCCTGTTGTAAATTCTGTTTGTTTTTAAACTTCACGAAGAATTCTTCATGCATTTAGTATTGTACACAATACTATTATTATGACCAGGAATAATATAATAGAAAAATATTTAGAAGATTAAAAAACACTATAAATAAATAAACAATTAAATCGAGGGTCAATGGCCCCGCGGGATGTCAATATTCTACAAGGTCTTAATGAGCGATCTCTAGGTTGTATCGTACCGAAAGGTTAGTAAATTGTGTTAATTGCTAATCACTCATAAATCGAGGTGTGAGTAGCGCTAATAACTGCGTTGTTGGGTGGTTCAAAGTCTACTCGAGATAAATTGTAAACTTTACTGCAGAGTACGGACAAATAATACGCCGCGCAGTCTCGCAACTTAAGGGTACACTAGTCGAAAATTCTACCATACAAACGTGAGAGATCCCTGGAGGCTGTTTTTCAATTTTACTTCTTCTTATGGTACTTATTTGCGCCCAAAGATGCGTTAAAATTCTTGCGCTAAAAGCTCATAACTTTCAATTAATTTACTTTTTTGCTTCCATACAGGGCTAGATAATGATAGAGACAAATTGATATCATTTTTTATTTTGAACGTACATCGTCAAACAGTGGAGTAAAAGCCAGACTACGTTTGTATGGTAGAATTTTCGACTAGTGTACCCTTAAGTTGCGAGACTGCGCGGCGTATTATTTGTCCGTACTCTGCAGTAAAGTTTACAATTTATCTCGAGTAGACTTTGAACCACCCAACAACGCAGTTATTAGCGCTACTCACACCTCGATTTATGAGTGATTAGCAATTAACACAATTTACTAACCTTTCGGTACGATACAACCTAGAGATCGCTCATTAAGACCTTGTAGAATATTGACATCCCGCGGGGCCATTGACCCTCGATTTAATTGTTTATTTATTTATAGTGTTTTTTAATCTTCTAAATATTTTTCTATTATATTATTCCTGGTCATAATAATAGTATTGTGTACAATACTAAATGCATGAAGAATTCTTCGTGAAGTTTAAAAACAAACAGAATTTACAACAGGCATTGTGAGTACAAAATAGTACACAACACAGCGAAAACAGCAATACAGACTGTATGAATTGTAAATTTCACTCTCTAGACTCGAGCCCAGTGTTTTAAGGCTTCCACTGACAGGCGCAACGCGACAATGCGACAACTATTTTCCATGAAAATTGATCTACGGGAAGCCGCAGATACCTCTGAGTAGCTGATTTTGAAATGGGAATCACGTCTAAACGGCTAGTTTTAATTTTTTGGAACAAATATATATTACATTAGTACATTTTCTTAATAATTTGATCTAAGAATTTTTTTAGTTTTATTCGTATAACATGGTGTAATTCATTTGTAAAGTTATGTCTAAAACGGACAAACACACGACAATCGCACCAAAACCGCTGGGCGTATTTTAATGAAATCGACACCACCTCAAAGACAATTTAATTATCTACATTTAGTTCTGAGGCTTTTTTTAAAAGTCATAGAATAATAAGGAAAGTCCAAAAAACTACTAAATTTTGGGTCGCGCGGGTGTGAAACGAGTGCGAGTTTTATTCCCTCAAGGTCGTTGGCGTTAGTCGTCGTTTTAAAAGTAGAATAATTTCTATGATAAATTCTTCGTCGCATCCTTGTCGCAATGTCGCGTCACGCCTGTCTGTGGGGCCCTTTAGGCCTCGAGTAAACAAAGCGTAGATACGACAATCGGCGATGCGATTACCGCCGTCAACTTTAGATAGTGATTGATGACCGATTTGAAAATGAATTATATGTGTATACTCGTAGTAAAATATTACAAGTGCTGTTTGGCTATCGGAGTATCGGCGTTTATTGGTATAAGCGATATGTCATGCTTTGACATAAATGTCGCGCTTGTTTAGTAACGTATGGCAGAGATATTGTAGAAGTGATGATAGGCCTATGACGTGATAAAGGCTATGAAGTATGAGGTACGGCTCGATACAAAGTTTCAAACTTAATGGCAGCTGTGAATTTCGATACTTGTTGCAGACCCCTCACGCTTGTTGTATCATGATATTGTAAAAAAACCGTCCAAGTGCGTGTCGGATTTCGCACATTTAGGGTTCCGTACCAAACCGCAAAATTAAGTTGGTTGTAATAGGAAAAATGAGATAATTTCAAAGATAAATCTGATTTATTCATAAATTGTTTTTTTTTGATAAAATATACGTAATAATAAACATTATAGAAGTTTAAAAATTGTTCGGAACAATTTTTTTTAAAAAACGCTGACTTTGGTGGCTCCTCATTCCATTGTATTCCAATAAGTTTTTATAGAAAAATACAGTATTTATCTACTCAACGAGCTCTATACAACGATACCCTACTCGATGGGGTAGGTCAAAAGTTTTTTTCACGTCCACCTTTAGCTGTATGGGAACCCTAAAAACATTTAAAAGTATTTTTTGACAATTTGTATGGCTTTGGGTCAACTCTCAACGTCAAGTCTCAATTAACACATAATACCACGAAATCGCTATTAGCACATATGCGCTATTAGCACCTCATAACGATGACTGAAGTGTTAATTGCCGCGATTAACTTATTGAAATGTGATTTATTTAATCATAACTACAACCTAAAATGGTAGGGGTTTATTATAAGATGCCATCTTTGGTTTTCTTTGAACTTTACGTAGGAAACTCGTGTTTCTTCTTTAGCACGTAATAGAAGGGAAACTTGGTCACAGTAAAAATATACAAACAGTATGGAAACTACCTACAAACGCTCGAAACGGCACGCTCACACAAACATACGAACCGATGAGACCACTCGGGCACTTCTGAGGTGCTGTCAGTACTGAGCACCGCGATGCGACGCGACGAGTGGTCACGTATGTTTGTGTGAGTGTGCCGTTTCGAGCGTTTGTAGGTAGTTTCCATACTGTTTGTATATTTTTACTGTGACTTGGTGATGAGAATAAAATACGTACGTGTTGTTATGTTGGGAATAGTTGAGACACTGTAAAATGACCAGACTTTTATGATTGACTAACTATAATTTTCACTTCCTAACGATATGGAGAGTTAGTTATTACTGTGAATTTTTTTAATTTATTGATATTTTATTTTCTCTATTTTAATAACTACAGAAACGAAATTAGATAAAGTGGCAGGGAAATCCATAGACAGCATAGACTTTTTCTTTTGGGGTTTTCTGAAGTCGCAGGTCTATGCCAATAAACCACATTCGACCGTTGCCCTGAAAGCCAACATAACGCAGGCCATCGCTCGGATTCAGCCGGATCTATGCAGCAGAGTGATTAAAAATTGGACCTCTCGGATTCGTGCCACCATACGAAGCCGCGGCGGACATTTGAACGATGTCATATTCCATCCATAATTGGCATAAATGGGCCTTTTAAATAAAAAATAAATTTCGTTAATATCTCACACACATCTTGTTTTATTCAATTTTAACATCGACCCGTCCTTGTTGAAAGACCCTTTAGCATACAGATGCCTAATCCCATACATAGAAACCGTGCCGACGTAACTAGCTTATTCGTCTGATTTGAAGTTGGCTACAATGGCTGCGCAGTAGGAAATCTCATACAAAAACAGCACCGTTTCGTGCCTCGCGCATCCGGTAAACCAACTTCAGGGCGGCTTCAACTCGGTTCGTGAATATTTTTTTCTTTAAGTACTGTGACGTTTTGTTTTATAGTATTTTCATGCACGTTTTTACAGTTTCATTGCACCAAAATGTGTAACAATACAAATTTAAACATTCGATAGGTATGCCTCAGAGATTTAAATATATCGCGCCATCTAGTGGTATTTATTTGAACCAAATTTTCTTTCTTAGCGCTGGAACCCGTATATGGGTGACCCCCGGGGACATAAAAAGCTATGTAGAATCAGTTTTGATAGAAGCATTTTTCGTTGTCGTTAAAATTGTCAGGACGTGTTCCTGCAAAAAAATCGATAAATGGGCCATTTATTTTATCAAGGGTGTGAAAATATCTAAGTAAAATCACAGGCGTTTATGGTATTGTATTTATGATGGATATTCATGAACAATCGCGATAATATCTCATAGATCTAATCAGTAACATTCACTGAGCTTACATGATTTAGGAAACACGATAGCGATACCCATCACGTCAGCTGAGTTTCTCTAATTAAAGTTGACCTTGTATAATTATTAGTAGGGAGTACCTTTTCCTAACTTAGACTCCCATTTTGTCCGATGTGCTTGAGGGCACTGGCTAACATAGCAAACTCCGCTCAAAAGCACAGAAGCCTCCTGGGGGCTACACAGGCTTCACGGAGCTACCTCACTGTTCCGAGGATTTCTTCACGTTGAGATGCCACGGCCTCGTATGCCAGGATGACGTGTGTGGCTGATGCCTCGGCGTTAAAACATCCCCTGCGAAGTAGGCTGTCTGTGACGCCTGTTTCGGGTGTTGAAAACTCTTTCCGGTGTTCCATTTAGCTGAAATATTGTTTGTTTCTCGTGATAATTTTAATATAGAAGCTTGTTCAAAAGGTTTTTATAATTACTTTCTTGTTGTCACCCAGGACTGGCAGCGTTACTACGACGACCCCAACAAAGAGCGCCTTCTCAACGTGATCTCGCTGGAGTTCTCGCATACACGGCTCGAGAACTATGTTCAAGCTCCACGCATCGTGCGCCTCATCGACTGGGTCGACACCGTGTGGCCACGACATCTTAAAGATCAGCAGGTATGTTTAGCATCATCTCCATCTTCCTGCCCTTGTCCCATGTTACTTGTTGTTGACGCAACACGTTGATTTCTTTCATTCCGTTCTGTGCCCTGTTACGCTATCTCCGACTTTATTTTCTTCCACGTCATTCCTCACACAAACCAACCATCTTATTTTTTGGCTTCCCTCTCCATCGATCCACGTTTACATAATATATTCGTAACATGCGTTTCATCACATCTATACATACATCAGCAGATATACTGATGCTACAAACAACTTCTGCTAGACTTTTTTACGACCTGCTAAATTACATTCTACAAGCACCTAAAGCAGTCCTCCGTCGCGCATACGGAGACGCTTTTTAGGCTGAAATAGCAAATATTATCTGGTGGTCAGTGAATGGCGGGATAGTGAATAGGTCGCTTTAGAAAGAAAAGATCTTGCCTTTACGGTATGTATCATGATCACTACATATTATCACATTATTGTATTGGGTGGAATCCTCTAAAAATTTATGTGATAAGGTTGAAATAAATAAAGTCCGCCGACGCGTCTGTCTGTACGTGATAAACTCAAAAACTACTGAACTAATTTTCATGCGCTTTTCACCAATAGAAAGAGTGAGAAACGAGGAAGGTTTTTGTGTATAATTAGTCACGGGCGAAGCCGGGGCGGGTCACTATTGTTAGATAAGTAAATGTACAAGTTTTTAAGCTGACATGGTCACAATCATTAGAATTAATATTTGTTTCGGGATATGTACCATGTATATTTTGATTTTGATTGAGAGCTCGATATTTCGGCACCGTTACAAGCGCCATGCGCAAATATTAATTCTAAGTAAATGTACGATGACAAACTTCCTTGATTTCGCTGGTATTACCCGATATTGAAATTTAGCCAACCTAAATCTTACAGAAAGGTGTCGATAATATCATTTAGCTTACAAACAAAATTCATTCTTACCGCTAAAAGAAAAATGTTTACTACGAGATGCGATAAACTCAAATAATATTTTGCAAGAGTTTTCCGCTCAAAGTATCGGGCGGAAAATAAGCTGACTTAGGCGGGACGGACTCGTTTGAGCTCGTGAGATCTCGGATTAATTCGGGGTGACCGGGTGGGGTCGGCAACATTCACCCACTCCCCTGCGACCTTTACCCTTGAACTGCGGTAAAAGTCTATGCAGAAGCAAAACAAACAAAAAGGACAAAGGAAACTGTTACGGAATTATTGTAAAGGTTAAGTAGGTTACTTGGTAGATCTCTGATCGTAATTATGTAGTAAATGAATGGGCTTGAAATGTACTTACGTGTCACGCTCGGAAACGCCGCACGACACGATCGAAGTATTACACGGTCCATCCGCACGCAAGCACGACCATGTCAGTATATTTGTTTAGATTAACAATAATTTCTGAACGCATTTGTCGTCACGCGTTTTAGATTTATCATTGGTCGTTGATAGAAATTATTATTATGTTGCCTATAACCCAATGAATTTTATTGTTGTCATCTCATTAGTAACTCGCCCCTTTTAGACATACTTTATCGACTTTTCATTGATGGATAATGAACTATTCTAAAATGTAGTAAACGCAACAAAATGCATCATGCATTCAAGGCTTTATTCTTCATAACAAAACAATAAACGTGTATTTAGCTAAATTCCTAGTATTAAAATTTACAATGTATCGTACACTGACTTCAGTGATGTGCGTAGTTCATAACATCAAGCTATACTTTTACAGTATAAGCTGACTTCACTTTGTATAGACATTCTGATTGATAAGAGGTCTACCTATACTAGATTGCTAATTATGTCGTCGTGTGTACCTAAGTTATGTGTTAATAACTTTGTTGTATACAATAATGTTTTTATTGACTTCCTCAGACGGAGTCAACAAACGCTCTGGACGATATGATGTACCCTAAGGTGCAGAAGTACTGCCTCATGTCCGTCAAAGGGTGCTACACAGACTTCCACATTGATTTCGGAGGTACCTCCGTTTGGTACCATATCTTGCGAGGTAAGTTGTTGTTTTTACAATACACATAGTTATGGTTCACTAAAAGTTTACTTAAATTAGAGGTATATTTTCTGTATTTCTCCATTCCCTATAGTCGGAAGTATGCAGTTTGTGTTATAAAGGGTTTCTGTTTCATTATAGGCGCCAAAGTATTCTGGCTGATCCCACCAACTGAGAAGAACTTGCAGCTGTATGAAAAGTGGGTGCTTTCTGGCAAACAGTCCGATGTCTTCTTCGGCGATACGGTCGAGAAGTGCATTCGAGTTCATGTGAGTATTTCTATTCTATTCTATAATATATATAGGTAGGTAAAACTGTTTGCTGTAGGAGGTAATCTTTGGAAATTCCTGAAGAAAGGTACACTGTCGGTGAGTGCCATACATAGATTATTCTATTTTCCGACAAACTGCACAGTCCATGTGGGATATGTCTCGGGACCGAAGCCGCGGAAAAAAGGGAGTCATTTAGATACCGGCCAGTGGGCCACTAAACTCCGTATCGAAGATCATTTAAGGCGCAGCTCAGTAGCTGATTTTAAAATGAGAATCATGTCTAAAAATCTGTCTTTGGGCGCACGGTTGGCGCAGTGGTTGAGCGATTGACTGCTGCGCTGCGTGTCGCGGGTTCGATTCCCGCACGGAACAAATATTTGTATGACCTGCAGATATTGTTCCGGCTCTGGGTGTTTGTGTATGTGAGTTTATACGTTTGTAAACGCACCCACGATACAGGAAGAAATTCCTAGTGTGGGGCAACGTTTTTTATAAAAAAATAAAAAAAAAACGGCGAGGCGTCATTTTTTGGAAAAATATATTTTATATTAGACCATCTTTTTCTTAATAATTTGATCTAAGATTTTAGTTTTATTCGTTTATACGAATGTACTATGTTATCATAGTGTAATTATTTTGTAAAGTTATGTCTAATACGGACAAAAACATCACAATCGCACCAAAACCAACGGGCGTATTTTAATGAAATTGTCACCATCTCAAAGACAATTTAATTACCTACATTTAGATCTAAGGCTTTTTTCAAGTCAAAGAATAATAAGGAAAGTAAAAAAAAAACTACTCAATTTTGGGTCGCGCGGGTGTAAAACGACTGCGCGTTTTGTTCTCTCAAGGTCGTTGGAGACTGTCGTTGTCTTAACATAACAGTCAGCAGGTAATCGACGTAATTTCCGCCTTCTAAGAATAACAAAATAACTACGATTTAGATTGTTAGTTAGTCGAGACCTGAAACACTAATAAAACGTAAACGTGATTCTGTGACGTGGCTTACCACGTACGTAGCTACGGTTTCACACACCAATCGTGATCTTAATAGCTTCATAAAAATACGCTCGGAACTCGTAAATTATAACGCTAATTTACCATAACGTTTTATGTCTTTCAAATGTTATAATATTTCCTATTTTTCGCTGATCAAGGGGAAAAGGACGAACCTAACATGTTGGGATGGTAAAAAATTGTATAAGTAGACTTCGTTCATATGAACTAAGTTCAAAGTAAAACTCACACTCGTCTCGCTAGAGGATTTAAGCCCACTTCTTCAGACAGAGTGGAGGCATAAAGCATAGCGGTGGTGGAAAATATAGGCATATTTCAGGTAGCACATTGAAAAAAGATATTTTTTTTACTCAATCGTAATGAACTACAATATTATAAAATAAAGTACCCCGCCGCGTTTTTACGCGATAAACTCAAAAACTCCTAAACGGATTTTCATGCGGATTTCTCCAATAGAAGAGCGAGAAACGAGGAAGGTTTTTTTGGATAATTAGTCACGGGCGAACCCGGGGCGGGTCGCTATACTTGATATAAAACAAACTTTATTTGCGTGTCTATCTTTGTGTCCGCTTACACAAATACACAAACGATGTTGATAATATTTTCTCAAATTAGAAAAAAAAATCAGTATGTTTGTAGTACATGATATAAAACAAACTTTAATATGCGTGTCTGTCTGTGTGACCGCTTAATTCTTCTTTAATACACAAAGGATGTTGATAAAGTTTTCTCAAATTAGAAAAAAGAATCAGTATGTATGCTAGTACATGATATAAAACAAACTTTAATTTGCGTGTATGTCTGTGCGTCCGCTTACTTCTTCTCTAATACACAAAGGATGTTGATAAAGTTTTCTCAAATTAGAAAAATAAAATCAGTATGTTTGTAGTACGTGATATAAAACAAACTTTAATATGCGTGACTGTTTGTGTGACCGCTTAATTCTTCTTTAATACACAAAGGATGTTGATAAAGTTTTCTCAAATTAGAAAAAAGAATCAGTATGTATGCTAGTACATGATGTAAAACAAACTTTAATTTATGTGTATGTCTGTGTGACCGCTTAATTCTTCTCTAATACACAAAGGATGTTGATAAAGTTTTCTCAAATTAGAAAAAATAATCAGTATGTATATGCAACTCAGTCGTAGCAAAGTTTATATCTCGATATTTTGACATGTCACCTCATGGGACGTCTGAGCACTACACCTGTTTGTAGCAAGGCCCAGGGGCGTGTCGTTAGTTACATAATATTTACGTGTTGTTCGTAAAATTTCAGCTGCAAGCCAGCTACACATTCTTCATACCGACCGGCTGGATCCACGCTGTGTACACTCCAAGCGACTCCTTAGTTTTCGGCGGCAACTTTTTGCACCAGTTCGGTATTGAAAAGCAACTGAAGATCGCTCAAGTTGAAGATGTTACCAAGGTAAGAATGTGTTCATTCAAATGCAACATTTTTTCTTAGAGATAATATATCTGGACGAATCGAGCCTGTGGAACTTCCGGATATTTTCTTGGTTTGTGACACTTTTATTTTGATTTTGTTTTAAACCTAATTTAATTCTAGTGCCTTTTATTTGCTGCATTCGTAACCATTTATTTGGATTTGTATTATAAACAGAAATGATCAAGTCAAAGCTCAAACTTGAGCTTTGTCTGGCTAGCAGCCTCAAATTATCAGATTTCAGCCAATAGATATTATGGCTGGATAATTAACCTGGCTCTCCCTAGAATTGTCGCAGCCTCTCTATTAATGAAATGTATATGCCTATAATCTTATTGTTACCGACTTTAACTAGACCTTCTGCTACAATTCCAGGTGCCACAAAAGTTCCGCTACCCGTTCTTCACGGAGATGCTGTGGTACGTGCTGGACCGCTACGTGATGGCTCTGCTGGGCCGCTCGCACCTGGCGCCCGAGGGGCAGTCCGCGCTCGCCGCGCCCAAGGAGCACGTGCATCTCACGCAGAACGAGCTGCACGGCCTCAAGGTGAGTGACGTCACACGTTAGCAAGAAAAGCTTAAAAGCATATTCGGAACAGACAAATGTTGCTACCGGCTCTTCAAATTACACGGATATTTGATGTTGTTAAATTTAAAGAGAAAAAAGAAAAAGAGGCATTATTCCGGAAACTTTAAAAACACTTTTTGACGGTTTTTATTAACTGTTAAGAACTAACCTTTTGCTAACTTAAAATAACACCAAGTAGGTACTGAATTGTTCGGACAAATGTAACGAACCTTGTAACGAACGCGCATTATACTACTGAAATTGAACACTCATTATCGTAACTTACTTAGTAAGGTTTTAAAGTTTTGAATTTCCTATGAAGCCTTTATAACTCCAATTCGTACTATGGATTTAATCCAAACATTTTGCTGCTTCATCAAAATTGAATAAGTAGAATAGAATACATTTATTCAACATAGACACAACACATCACAACAAATACAATGATAGCAATTGCATTTTCTAAAAAACTATTATCTCTCATGTTCCAGGCCATAGTGATGTACCTCCACCAACTGCCGGCGGCTCGCAAGTCGGTGCCCGAGCTGCTGTCCGACCCGATCGCGCTGGTCAAGGATGTGCGCACACTGGTGGAGCAGCACAGGCATGACAAGCAGCACCTGGCGGTCACCGGGGTGCCAGTGCTCAAGGGTAGGCATACGAGTTTTTTCTGTTATAATTTATTTTAAAAGAAAACCACTTTAGATATCATTTTTAGGGTTCTGGACCCAAAGGGTAAAAACGGGACCCTATTACTAAGACTCGATCGATTCTACGATCCGTCTGTCCGTTTGTAACCAGGCTGTATCTCATGAACCGTGATAGCTAGACAGTTGAAATTTTCACAGATGATGTATATCTGTTGCCGCTATAAAAAAAAATACAATAAAATAAATAAAAAAACAGAATTAAATAAATATTTAAGTGGGGCTCCCATACAAACAAACGTGGTTTTTTGCCGTATTTTGCGATAATGGTACGGAACACTTCGTGCGAGAGTCCGACTCGCACTTGGCCGGTTTTTATCATAGGGTAAATGATTGTTAATAATAACATTGTATTCCCCATAGGTCCGGATGACGTGGTGACTACGGAGCGTCGGCAGTCTAGCGGTCGCGGCGGGCGGGGCGGCCTGCACCGCGGGGGGCCCGCGCGGCCCCGACCTGACCACGCCAACAACGCGCCGCGCAGGAGACGCACGCGGTACGTACATCGTTATATACATAGCATCGTGCGGCGTGCCCTAGGGACTAGACAATGGCACATGCTACGGACTGAACGAGTGCGGTGAAACTTTCGAAACGGAAATTCGTGGAATGTAAATCTTAAGCTCTGTGAAACCAGCCGGGTACACACCGGACCGGCCGCGCGCGGTCGGGGCGTGGTGGTACATTCGGTGTGGGCCCGGCTATACGCGTCGCTTACGCGTTCGAGTCTTAAGTTATTTGATCGCAGTGTCGCGCGGCATTACGTGTCCTTTCCGCAGGTAATGTCATTGCCGTACATTAGCGTCTGGCGTTAACGCTATCAGATAAGTTTTTGTCTAGACCTGCTATACTGACTAAAGGAATAAACGCGATAATGTTTGGCTACCCAGATCTATAGAAAGCTATCATATTTCCATAATTGCATCCGTCGCTACATAAGCCAGTCCTACTACCATCAACAGAGAGTTATAGTTCTCGCCGAAATTCTATACCGCCCTGATGTTGGCTACAATGGCTGCGAAGTAGTAAATCTCATACAAAAACAGAGCCGATCCGTGCCTTGCGCATCGGAAAGCCAACTTTAAGGCGGCCAAGAAGTTTGGCAAGAACTATAATCCATAACACTTCGTATGACCTGGGAATCGACCCAAGCCTCACTCTTTTCAGTTTCGCTTTCGATCGTTAGACTAAAAAGGACGTTTAGACACACATACATTTTCCAATATGCACACCTCTTAACATATTTATTACGAGAATAAATTACTAATACAAATTCGCATATTTTACAACTTTTCATGCCAAAAATAAACATATCAATAAAAGATAGTTGTAATAAACTCTATTGCAATATGCGCAAGTTTACTGTTAATGTTTACTTAGCGAAATATAATATTCGATGAGAACAGCGTCTCTTTTTACCCGACTGCCGAAGGAGGGTAATGTGTTTATCAGTCTATGTATGTATGTATGTAAGTATGTATGTATGTATGTTTGTTCCTATGTGGCGTTCTAGAGACCAAACGCGTGGGCCGATTTTGATGGTTCTTACGTCAATCGATTCGTCTTAACCCCGCGAGTGTCACTGGCTACATGAAAATTGGAAAATAGGAAAATGGCGGTTTTTGGGCGCCATATTGTGGGGGCCCAATTTTTTTTTTCTTCCTAACCTATCGTGTGAGGTATCAAAATAAAGGATTTTAAGAGGTGATTTCAAAAATATATAACACTTATATGTTTAAATGTACCTAATTCGAAAAAAAAATAACTAAAAAGTTATAAATAAAAAAAGTTAATTAAAAAATCAAAAAACCCGACTGCATGAAAAGCGAACTAAAAACACGTAAACAAGGAGAAAATCATGCTGTGCAGTCGGAGGATACGTCTGGTTTTGGTCAGCCAGCTCGCGGAGATGTATCCTCCGATAGCACAGCATGATTTTCTCCTTGTTTACGTGTTTTTAGTTCGCTTTTCATGCAGTCGGGTTTTTTGATTTTTTAATTAACTTTTTTTGTCAGTTCCATTCAATCTAAAATCATCCCAATTAACAGTCATATAAATTTGATATTTGTATAAATGCATGGAAAACAAGAATTGTAATAGATTTTTCAATCTACCTGTTTAAATAATGTAACCTTATTATACGAGTAATAATACATTTCAGCTGCAAGAAGTGCGAGGCGTGCCAGCGCACAGACTGCGGCGAGTGCGTGTTCTGTCACGACATGGTTAAGTTCGGCGGCATGGGCCGCGCCAAGCAGACCTGCGTCATGCGACAGTGCTTACAGGTAACATTTATATAATCACGATACTAACATTATGATTAAAGTTGCGGAAACTACCCAGGTTTTGATATAATTCACCTACGGTCTGTATTTTTAAATGGTGGAAGTGAAAAGATCTTCAAATTATGTTGTATTCATGATTTTATTCTGGTTACAGCCTATGCTGCCAGTCACAGCGTCATGTGCAGTTTGCCATCTTGATGGATGGATGCAGACTCCAGTAGCCCCACAGGCTAAAGGCAACAATGGTAAGTCTAATAATGGTAAGACTAATTGAGATACTTATCTAGAAAATTAGGTTTTCCGTCCCTACTCTTAGTCCAGTAGCCAGAAGAATATGCCCTTTGATAATTCAAAAGTTTTTTATTTTCGCTGGGTGGATACCTTATGTGAATTCAACGCTATGTACAAAAATGCTAACAGTTTAGAGTTATGCAATAGGCATAAAGTAGGTATTTCCTATTATTTCGTGTTATAACAATAATATAAAATTTAAATTTAAATAATTTACTGTTTATTTATTAGTACTATCTAAACTTTATATTAGTGAAAATGCTAACAGATACATACTGTGGAACAATGGAAAACTGAAAATGGCTCGTAACTCTTTCAATAAAAGATTTAAGTTTTCAAATCATTTCCTATATGCATAGAGGGATTAGTTATACCTTACAACAAAAGTTCTAACAACTAAGTATAATGCTGCACAGGTTATTGTATTTTTACATTGTGATTTGCGAAATATTGAATTTAAGTTTATAAATTTGCGCCTACATATTCGAAATAATAAACTCTGCCACCATACAAAAGTTTAAACACTTATGTGCTATGCTAGTTTAATAAATCAAATACAATTTGGGTATTGCGGGGCGCGGTGTAGGTATGTACGATCAGTATAAATTCTTCGAACCATACAGACCACAGAGGCCCACATCATAAACGGACTCTTCTGATGATTTTTAGAAAAACATTACCGCGCAAATTCTTATTTCAAACTGGCGTCTAGTATCTGACATATCGTGCACTGTTATTTTGCCTATAAATGCAACCTTATTGCTACGATAATAAAGATCACCAAAATAGGTAATCTGGCATGTGTTATACAAACCTTCCCCGTGCTAATCGAATAAATATTAAAATTATGTCTGGTACTGTACGACTGCCCCATATAAGAACGCAGTAGGTGACATATTTTTATAATGGTTTTATACCCTGATAATCTTATTTATATTATTTTAATGAGTTTTAATATGTTGCGATGGACTGTGTAATTTTAACCAGGAAATTTATAATTTGAATTGAGATTTGGTGCTTTAATTAATACATTTTATCATTATTTACAATAGGAAAGTCCCTTCAAATTGTAAAAACACCTTAAATTAGCAAATGTCCGGTACTTAATAGGTATTGAATTATCTTGTTTAGAGATATGTAAAATATTTAATAGATTTAGGACACCATTAATATCATTTGTGTTATTACGTACAGTTCACCCGTAAAGCCTTGTTTAGTAATCGCTTATTTTATTTTTTTTCGTTTAGTTACCTAACACAAGATGACATTCCATAGGCTAATTCAAATAATATTTTTGCGCTTTCCTGGAATATAATATTTTATGGCATTTACTAGGTTTTGATGTACAGCAATCGTGTGGTAAGGTCACGTGGTGCCGATTTTTGGTTATAATAGAGTTTAAAAACTAATAGATAGGGCGCAATAGACACGATCATGTAAAATTTATCTACCTTTAAAATAAAAAAATGTTCTAAATCTTGGTAAGCGTATCACAAAACTGACACCTAAACTTGCCGGACTCACTAGGGTTGCTACTATATTGATTCTGAAAAAAAAAAAGAGTAGGTAATATTTTACAAACATAAATACATCGATTTGTATAAGCATACATCATATCATGCTTACAGTGTCATCTACTAAGGCTTAATGGGTAACACTGCCTTTATTGTATTAGGTCTTAGGACCAGCGATGTAGTCAATTTAGTTGTGACAGTTGCACCGGTTATAAGATGTTTGATATTTCTACAGTCACATCTGTTTGGAAAAGGCATTTGCTTGGACTTTGCAGGTACGACTATTCCGTGTTCTGTGAATATTTCTTTCTTATTCTTTTTATAGGAACAAAGAAGTTAGAAATCGTATTCGACCTCAACATTAAAAATAGCAAATTGCCATAAAATTAGATTTTATGAACGAGGTTTAAATACTGATGTGACAGTAATGAAATGGTTTCGCGCCTCATTCAATACATTCAGAGTGGAGTGTCACCGCGCCCCGCAGTATTTGATTTATTAAACTAGCATAGCACATAAGTGTTTAAACTTTTGTATGGTGGCAGAGTTTATTATTTCGAATATGTAGGCGCAAATTTATAAACTTAAATTCAATATTTCGCAAATCACAATGTAAAAATACAATAACCTGTGCAGCATTATACTTAGTTGTTAGAACTTTTGTTGTAAGGTATAACTAATCCCTCTACGCATATAGGAAATGATTTGAAAACTTAAATCTTTTATTGAAAGAGTTACGAACCATTTTCAGTTTTCCATTGTTCCACAGTACGTATCTGTTAGCATTTTCACTAATATAAAGTTTAGATAGTACTAATAAAGAAACATTTATTTATTTAAATTTAAATTTTATATTATTGTTATAACACGAAATAATAGGAAATACCTACTTTATGCCTATTGCATCACTCTAAACTGTTGGAGTTTAACAAAAAGAAATCTACAATACTCTATGTCTGTCTCTGTCTAACCTTATATTATATGGTTTGGCTTCGAACCCTTCTCAGGTAGTCCAGACCCAAATCCTATCTGGTCACCATACACAATCGCATCAGCCGTGCTAGGGAACACATGTATCATAAAGTATTACTGAAACACACCTTCCAATTTAACAAGTAAAGGGTAATTAAACTGTATTATTGAAACCCTTATAAAACGGTCTTTCATTGGTGTCCACCTCTACCCATAAATCCCAATATAAACTGTTAGCATTTTTGTACATAGCGTTGAATTCACATAAGGTATCCACCCAGCGAAAATAACAAACTTTTGAATTATCAAAGGTTATGTGGAAAATAATTGTATCCCTACTGGACTATCTGGTTGGTACACCTTCTGTATAAATTCTAGATGTCTGTCAGTTTCGTTGGGTATATCTGAATAAAAGGCAGTACGGTTTGCCGCATGTATTTTTCAAAATAATTTGTGTCACCCAAACCTATATCGGCACTTATGAAACGTCATAAATCTTCATAGCAATAAGCTTGCCACTTGTCCGGCAATACGGCTATAGTATAATACAATCTTGATATTATGTAAACGTTTTGTCACAACTCACAAACTAATAGACTTATTTAATTTTGTCGCAGGTCGCAACGGGCCATCATCTCTGCGCGAATGCTCGGTGTGCTACAGCATCGTGCACCCGGCCTGCGTGCCGCCCGGCGGACAGATCAACGAGGACCTGCCCAACTCCTGGGAGTGCCCCACCTGCACCACCATGGGACTCAACCATGACTACAAGGTATGTTGTAAAGGCCCAACATCCGTCGTAAAGGCTACCATAGAGCCTAACTATGATTACAGAATAGGAACTAGTGAAAAACTTACGTGAGCCTGTTGACGATGAGTAGCAGACCATTGTTTTTTTTTTAAAGCCAGCTTTTAGCTAGGTAATGGAGCTAACGCAAATTACCAAGAGAGGTAATTTAACTCGTGTAGAATTTTACCAGATAATTTATAAATACTCATGATATTATTGTAAAAAAATATTAGAATAAAACATTGATATATAAAAAACCCAAGATGCACGCACAGTCTCGTACAAATGTAACACTCGAAACTGTCACCAAATACTCACCAATTATACATAATTAGATATAGTTATAATGTATTCATATTATTTTGCAAATTCAACCTTACGCGGATTGTTTAAAGTTGTTTTTACAAAGCAGTGTACAAAAAGCAATAAAATTTTACGACAGAAGACTACGCGAGCCAAGAAATTTTTTTTTCTTGGCTCGTGTAGAAAAAAAATTAAAAAAAATAAATAAATTGTGCGCTCATTTTATGCTGAGTGTGTAACTTGGGTTTTTATATAACAATGGAATAAAGTTAACAAATGAAAATAAAACGTATGTTTTAATTTCAGCCTCGTCACTTCCGTGCCCGTCAGAAGTCTTCGGACATCAGGCGAATGAGTGTGGGCTCCGACGTCGGACAAATCGGTCACGGCATACAGGTACATAAAATATACACCATTCGTCTGGACTACAAAATAAGCTTATTCAGCAATATTGTATTTGGTGGATTCAATTCCCAACTGAAACTAAGGGCCGATTTCACCAATAAAACTAATCATGATTAGTTCAACTAAACTCAATTTATGCAAATACAGCGTTCTGATTGATTGAAACCGCTGAGAATCAACCAATCAGAACACTGTTTTAGCTAAGTGTTAGGTTATGAATTTCCGAGTAGTGTAGTAGTTTTGAAAAAATCATGGTTATAGAACCCCCCCTTAAGGGTACACTAGTCGAAAATACTTCCATACAAACGTAGTCTGGCTTTTACTCCACTGTTTGACGATGTACGTTCAAAATAAAAAATTATATCAATTTGTCTCATCATTATCTAGCCCTGTATGGAAGCAAAAAATAAAAAATAAATATTTACTTAAAAGTTATGAGCTTCGAAAGTTCCATATTTCAACACTAATTTTAACGTATCTTTGGGCGCAAATAAGTACCATAAGAAGAAGGAAAATTGAAAAACGGCCTCCATACAGGGATAGATTAGTAGTTCAACAATGCAAATAATTTTATTTTTAACAGATACATTCAGTCGTTTTTTCATGATATCCAGACTCCCAAAGGTCTGTTTATAAAATTTCGCGCGCTCGTTTTCGTTCTAAATCATCATCTATTTCGCTACAAATTTTCAAAAGTGTGTATTCGTACGCGTACTATAGTCCCCGGCATGTAACTTGGCAAGGTTTTGGCGTAGTGGGGATAAGTTCACGCATAGTGCGTGAATTGACCAACCACCATATGGAGCGAACAGAACGTGGAAAAATAGTTCGTGCCGTCGACTAGTGTACCCTTAAGCACACATAGGACTTTCAAAACAACTCACGCAGTTGGTCATTAAAACGCACATTAATTATATATCATTATTTATTTTCAGAATAAGGGGCCAACACCAACATCACAGTCACAACTGAAGTCAGAACCTGGCTCCGATAACGAAGGCAAGAATGAAGTTCTACATATCAAGTCTGAGGACGGTAAATACATGCCATCATTCAGTAAATATATACCACTGAATATAGGCCATATAAAAAAATAGGCTAAGTCAAATCAAAAATATTTATTTGCTAAAAAGTTATGGCTGCAATTTGAGTAGTCTTTACGAAGAATGTCAATGTTTTAATGCGACAAACGAATGGGGGCTACCGTTTTTGTGCCCACCAGTTGGTGCCACTGGCGAGTAAGGTTCTTAAATGTATAGTCCTCGCCAAACTTCTTGGCCGCCCTGAAGTTGGTTTACCGCATGCGCGAGGCATGAAACGGTGCTGTGTTTATATGAGATTTACTACTGCGCAGCCATTGTAGCCAGCTTCAGGGCGGCAAAGAAGTTTGGCGAGAACTATAGCTGTTAACCGTTTTTATTACACGCACGGAAGCAAAGTTTGAATTTAAATAATATCTAATACCGTAGAAGTGCGATTAAATATATTATAGAGTATGCCGCAGTTTTAGGCAGCCCCTTTTTTTTTTTTCGAAAAAATGAGGCTGAAATATTTCGAAACATACACATACTAAAGCAGTGGTTGGTAAACCCGTACCTATCTTAATCAGCCATATTCGGAAAATATACACAACAATAAAAAAGTAGTCAATAAACTCGCGCTAGCGGTCAAAAACTATGATGTTTGACATTTACAAGACTCACTCACTCTACACCAGCGCCTCTAGCGGCAAATTCAAACGCGATAGCCCCCATTGATTTTTGCTGTATGTTGTTATTGTCTTACACTATCGTGCTCATTACCTTCCTATTTTTGCTCATCCTTGAGGCTCCTTTCACTTAATTATAGTAACATAGTATATGTATGCGTCTTCTCCATTGCCCTTTGGGTGACTGGAAGCTTTCTGATGAGGCCCATTGTGATCGGCCACGTCTCAGAGCCATAGGTTATCACTGGCAACACACACTGGTCTTAGACTTTCGTCTTGAGACACTGTGGTAAGTTGGACGAAAAACTACCGCGCAACTGCCCGAACGCCGTCCAGCCGAGTCGGATTCGACGGTTGACCTCTTTCTCGAAGTTGGTGCTACCCAACTGTATTCTTTGAAACATACGGTACGGATTTGAATGTAGGTGTACGGTTTCCGCAGTGTTTTTCTTCCTTCATCATTTTGACGTTGTGTTATGGTACAGAAATAAAGCGCGAGGAGGAGGGCGGGCCCGGCGGCGAGGGCGGCGGGGGCGGCGAGGGCGGCGCGGAGGGCTGGGAGCCGGCGCACAAGAAGCGGCGCGCGTCGGACGAGGACGAGGCGCCCAAGAAGCAGGCGCTGCGGGCGCACTTGGCGCTGCAGCTCACGCACCACTCCGCTAAGGTGAGGAAAGTTAGTCGGACATCATCATTATTTTTTCTTTACTATGCCGTTTATTTAATTTTCTACACATATTATTTATATGTTTAAATATTTCATAATAAATAAGATTATAAAAATGGTAGATTGTTTATCTAGGGAGCAAACAACTATTTTACGCAACGCGATTATGTATTTAGGCCCTTAAAGGCGATAGAACTTTTTTAATCCAGAGCGGAGCGAAGGATTCTAGAGTAGGTTAAGGTTCTAAAGTAGAATCCTAAATGCAGCGAGGGATTCAAAGTATGTCACTCGACCTTAAAATAGTGTTGCTCCCGAGGTGGACACTACTTTTTATCACCCTCTATGAGAAAATAAGTAAGAGCAATTTATCTTTATTTATTTACATACAATTAGGAACCATAAGACATAACATAGAAATAATTAGACGCCAATATTTATATTTCAACAATTATGGAAATGCATCGTAACAATTTTATTAGTACCATCTGTTACAGTGGTAGATTTATTTTTTAATTTGGGTTCGGTTTTCGAGCCAGTCACTTGATCAATACAATGTTCCCGTGCGGTCCGAAATAGAATTACACTCGCTAATTAGCCATTCACCGTCACAGTCGTAATCGATTTTAGCAATGTAATCCTATTTTGGACCGCATGGTTTGTGATTTGTGTGATTTGTGACCGCATGGTTTGTTGTCTTTGCTGATTGGAACATTTACTAACATTATCCACATTCCAAATTCAAATCACTTTTAGTCCCTAGGGATTAATGAACTATTTTAGTCCCTGTTTACGAAGAATAAACTAGTTCTTTTTGAATGTGATAAAAATCATTTAAGTTGTCCACATTCTACATGTCAGCAACTTCTAACTAATTTTATTAATTTAGGGAATACTTACAACTAGTACATTAGAATATGCAAAGGATGAAAAGGATGTCTATGCAGACACTGTTCAAAAAATGAACGAAAAATGGTAACACACCTGAGATTTAATAACATATTATATCTGTAGTTTTGAAGGCTTGTTAGTACTCAAGCTTGACATGGGGATATCATGTGAGTGTGACACATAATAAACGTCCAACAAACTCACACAAGTTTTGTCTAGTGAACTACAAGAAATGCTATCGCTTTTACCACCATATAGTCCGTCCATACGTCTCGTAGCCATAAGCTTGTCAACAGGAGTGAAATAACTGTGGGTGGCTATGGTCGCGTAAGACCACTCTGAAGTTGGTTTGAGTGAGGCAAATTTTTGTTATGCGAACTTGCGCGATTTTGCGGCTTTCCTGTAAAAGTTGGCAGTTAAGCTTGCTGTTATATAATGTAACGTGTGTATTTCTGTATGTGTGTCTGTCTGTGGCATCATAGCTCCTAAACGGATGAACCGATTTTGATTCAGTTATTTTTTGTTTGAAACGTCTGTCGAGAATGTTCTTAGCTATGTTTGATGAAAATCAGTTCACCCGTTCAAAAGATATGAACATTTTACTCTTTGAATCAGGGTTTGTAAACGCGAGACTTTTTACTCTATTACCTTTGTAAGTATGACAACTAAACATTGTATCTATTGGCAGATCATGAAGAAGCCGATGTACCCGATCCGGCCCGCGCCTGCGCTCAGCTCGGTGTGCAACCAGCCCGGCTCGCCGTGGCTGGACCGCGAGGCCATGCTGTGCGTGTTCGCCAAGCTCACGCCGCACGAGCTGGCTACCTGCGCGCTCGTCTGCAAGGCCTGGGCTGAGTATTCGGTAAGTTTACCTGTATTACATGGAACCACGGGAGGTACTAAAGAGATTTTATAGTGTATGCGTAATAATAATCGCGAAAGATACGCCAGATACAAACACGACATGAACACTGCTTCAATGGCAACGCACATACTAAGAAAGTAAATTTTAACATGCAGAATTTCCATCGTCTCCGTCCGCAAAATACGCGCTTAGACGTGGAGTTTCAGACACCAGCCCGCGTCTTAACTTCCATCGCTCAATTGTCTGCTGCTGTTTTTAGGGTTCCGTACCCAAAGGGTAAAAACGGGACCCTGTTACTAAGACTTTGCGATCCGTCTGTCTGTCTGTCTGTCCGTCTGTCTCCAGGCTGTATCTCATGAACCGTGATAGCTAGACAGTTGAAATTTTCACAGATGATGTATTTCTGTTGCCGCTTTAACAACAAATACTAAAACAGTATAAAGTAAATATTAAAGGGGGGCTCCCATACAACAAACGTGATATTTTTGCCGTTTTTTGCGATAATGGTACGGAACCCTTCGTGCGCGAGTCCGACTCGCATTTGGCCGGTTTTTTGATGTTAAGTTGTGGGTCATACAAAAAAATTGAACACCCCGCCGCTTACGTATTTTCTGGTCAAACTTTGCCGAATTTATTCATTTTTTTAGTCCAATTTTTTAGTTCAATTAGGTACCTAGTTAGTTATCTACTTTCTAAGTTTATCTGGGACTTAACTGAGTGTAAAAGAAATATCGTGAGGAAACTTTGACTTATAGTAAGTTGAATATTTGTAAAACTCCACTTGTGATTTTAGCCTGAAAACTTAAAAATCTTGGGACTATAAGTAATGACACGTGCTTAATAACACTAAATGCGATTCCGAAATCGGAACTTTCTACAAATACCTACATGTAAATCTTAAATCGCAAAAGGGGGTCCCCCATACAACAAACGTGATTTTTATGCAGTGTTTTGCGATAATGGTACGGAACCCTTCGTGTGCGAGTCCGACTCGCACTTGGCCGGTTTTTAGACTTTGTGAGCCGCTGAAACCGTTCTAATGTTCATGTAACAAGAACAAATCCTCTTTTTAGTATGCGGACTAAAAAGAGGGTTTTATTTTTATTATGCAACTTCGGAACCCTATTACTGCGCGCGCAGGTTTTTTTTTAATAACTGCACAGACGAGGGACTGTTGTCCACAGAGAACACACATTTGAAGTATAGAATGTACTGCAATCTATCTTTCCGAATCAAAAAAATGGTAAAGTTCATTCTGTGTGTTCCCAAGTTTAAATTCTGCAGGTTTCCGTTATGTTTTCAACTTGATTCTTAGTGAAAGAGAAGGAATTAGTTATACCTTTGCGGACAAAAGTCTCTCGTCTATGCAGGCACGCCTTAAGGTTACACTAGTCGAAAATTCTTCCATACAACCGTAGTCTAGGGATTACTCCACTGTTTGACGATGTACGTTCAAAATGAAAAATTATATCAATTTGTCTCATCATTATACAGCCCAGTATGCCAAAAAAGAATAGAATATATAAATTAAAAGATATGAGCGTCGAAAGTTCCACATTTCAACACTAATTTTAACGCATCTTTGAGCGGAAATAAATACCATAACAAAAAGGAAAATTGCAAAACGGCCACCATACAGGTTTAGATTAGTAGTTCAAGAATTCAAATAATTTTATTTTGAAAATATACATTTAGTCGTGTTTTCATGATACCTAGACTCCCAATGGTCTGTTTATAAAATTTCGTGCGCTCGTTTACGTCCTAAACCATCATCCATTTTGCTACAAACTTGCAAAAGTGCTAATTCGTATACGAACTAGCTTCTTACTGCATCACAGCATCTATCTCTTTCGCACGTGTTGTCGGATGATATAGCATGCATTTTAAACCCGCGCACAATTAGTTCATGCCGTCGACTAGGGGAATCTTAAGTGTGAAATAGAGCGATATTATTGGATTATCCCTATCGTGATGGAACCCGAAACAACTTTCGATGAAATATTGGATTATGAGAATAGTCCTCATCTGAGATCAAGATAACACCTGGACTTTAAAATAGACTGACCTCTGAGCTGTTTTGGTGTTTCTTCTCAGCGTACTATGATAGGAAACATTAGCCTCAATGTAAAAGTGTTTTTAAACAAATTTACTGAATAATTAATATAATTTCAACCTAAGCCACCACATGCAATGTTAGCATATCACATTCCACCCTAAAATAATATTTACCTTATATTTCAGATGGATCCCAGTCTGTGGCGAAGCATGTCTTTCGTGCAAGTGCGTGTGTCAGCCGCTCAGCTGGCCGGCATCGCCAGGCGACAACCATTATCACTGGGGCTTGAGTGGTGCCATCTTGCTAGGAGGCAGCTTGCATGGTAAGTTTTTGTTAAAGGTGTACATGTATAGTTCTCGCCAAACTTCTTGGCCGCTCTGAAGTTGGCTACAATGGCTGTGCAGTAGTAAATCTCATACAAAAACAGCACCGTTTCGTGCGTCGCGCATCCGGTAAACCAACTTCAGGGCGGCCCAGAAGTTTGGCGAGGGCTATACACGTGGTTGGAATCAATAAAAATTTGCATTTTTATTTGTCGACAAGGTAGCTGTTAATCAGCAATGAAAAAGCAGGTTGAAAATATTAGATGTTAATTTCCGTCAACGCATCAGACGCATTAGTTCAATACTCATTATTTTACTTAGTTTAAAAAAAACAGGTTGAAAATATTTAAAAACTGTTAATTTACGTCAACGTCTCAACGGGTTATTTCACTATAATTTTATTCATTTCTGAGAGTCAACTAGTATGCGAAACGAATACTTCCGAACAATACCGAACATCGTCGCGTGTGGTTGCATCGGATCGCGTGGTGGACCTCACTCGTATGAGCGAGATAAGAAAGCTCAATCGTTTAATGCTTGTTTTTATTAATTGTAATGTAAACAATCCGTGATTGTAGATAAGACTTTTTTTTTAATTCTTATCAAATCAATAATCTTCAATTAATTATTTGCAACAACAATGTCAATGATTGAAAATGTTGACATAAATTGTTAACGGACGGTAAACGCTACCGATATAACATTCAAAACTTGTTAATAATTTAACAGCATTTTTAACCTGTTGACCGTTGATGATTGAGTTAAATTACAGTAACCAAACCTGTATACACTATTAATATTTATTTATTTATTAAACACTTTGCGTTCCTCCGACATAGGCATCTCTTTATTTTTCATTATTTCGTTTGGTGACCAAAATTTCTAACAGGTTAATAGAATTATTTGTAATTTACTTGTGTACAGGTTACTAGCCCGACTCCCAGCACTGCGCTCCCTGTCGTTAGCCGGCTCCCCAGCCGAGGCCGCACTGGCCCTGCGCAGCGGCGCATGTCCCCCACTGACAGCGTTGGACCTGTCGTTCGCGCGGGCGCTGGACGACGCCAAGCTGCGCGGCATCCTGGCGCCGCCCGAGAGCTCGCGGCCGGGCGGCGGCAACACCACGCGCGCCGAGCCCTCGCGCCTGGCCGCGCTGGCCGTGCTGCGCCTGCCCGGCACGGACATCACCGACGTGGCCATGCGCTACGTCGTGCAGGTAATGTGTTGCTAATGCTAACGCTAACCGAACCCATCATCTAATGGAAACCTTGCGCGCCACTCACACACAACTTTCAATAGTATCATTGGTGTAAACGTAAATATAAATTATAGTAACAATAACAAAAAGTTAAATAAACGAGTTATTTGAAATGTAGAATGAGCCTTTAAACAGCTACCTAACCACGAAATAGCAGCAGATTTTTTTCGCCTTGATTCAGTTTGTGCCTTGTGGCAGAATTTGGCTATAAGGCTCCCTATTCAAATAAAAAACGTCCACTGCTGGACTATTTGTGGCACGCGTCGCCGCGTCGTCATATCTACCGATTTTTCAGTCCCGGTTTCTCGTATTCCCGCGGTCTTCAAAGAGGTCAAGATTTCGACATAGTAATTCCTATATCGCCCTGCTGAGACATATGCGGTCGTTCTGAAATGGAGTGTGGACACTCCACGCTCGCCTAATAGTTTCTGTATCACAACTATTAGGATTTTGCATGTCTTGTATTTTCAGGCCATAAATATTGAATGATTGATATTGTTCCCAGGCGTTACCAAAGCTAGTGGAGCTGGACGCGTCGTCGTGCGCGCGGCTGACGGACGCGGGCGCGGCGCAGCTGGCGCACCACGGGCTGCAGCGCCTGTCGCTGGCGGGCTGCCGCCTGCTCACCGAGGCCGCGCTGGACCATCTGGCGCGTTGCCCCAACCTCGTGCGGTAAGCACTAACTAGATGATTGGAACGTCTACGTCTACATTTTAGGCCCGGACTCCACCAAAGCGGAGAGGTGCGGCAAGTCTAGCCGAGCGAAGACGAGATGTGTGAATAACGAAATTCTGTTGGCCCAAAATATGCTCTCATAAAGCTGCCACAATACAGCAAACACGCTTAACAGTTTATCATTCAGTCGAAAGATAATAGAAGACAGGACAGGACTGGTGAATATAGCTCTCCTCAAGCATCGCCACAATTACCAGTCTTGTTGCCTTCCGCATCGAGTGAACTTGTGCGACCTTCACCAGTCGTCAGTCAGTCCATCTTCTTGGGGTAAACTCTCGCTGAGACCTACGCCTTTCTGCCTTCCGAACCCTATTACGTTTTTGTGGTTAACGTGCCGAGGGATATTGTCATTCAAGTTCGGTTTTTTATCGGGCCAAGATAAAGAGAATTAAGGTTTCTGTATCTTGATTCAGTCTCTATTTGGGAGTACATAATTTCACAGAATAAAAGCCACTAACCTCAATAATTTCTTCCCAACAGGCTGGATCTCCGACATGTGCCTCTCGTCTCAACACAAGCAGTCATCAAATTCGCGGCCAAATCGAAGCACAACCTGCACGTTAAGGATGTAAAGCTGGTGGAGTTGCGGAAGACCTGATCCGAGGAGTTGGCCGCGGCGCCGTCGCCGGCGCCCGAGCCCGCGCACGCGCACGCACCCGCGCACTCGGACGCGGCCTGAAGGACTTACAGTGAGTGACGGTGTGTTGGTCGCATACGGTCGCAGGACATACCGGTTGCCACCTTGTTGATATTTTAAGTTAGCACATTCTAGTCTAGTTCTACATCATCGACCCTAGAAATAACCCGCAAACATTGTCTTCTTTCATGACAGCTTCTCAACGTACTTAATTCTAATCGGCATTTATCCTAAGATTTGGTGTGTTTTCTACAGTGTAAAGTTTAAAATGTTATAGTTTCTTGGAGATTTTGTACTAGTTATCTTTCGCACAACATATCAAAAAACTATGCTATCAACACACAGTTTCTACAAAGTAATATAGATAATTTTGCAAAGACTTGATGCCTACCCTGGTACTATTATTAACGTGATACGATTTCTGATTAGGGAAAATATTATTAGGAAAGAGATTTGGTTAGAAGAAAAGTACTCAAAATTCAATCATAGAGATCAAGAAATGTTCAAATTGAATCAGTTTAATTTAATTGTGGTTTATAATTTCGATTCTGCAATACAATAACTTGTGCCAACATATAGTTTCTATATGAGACAGCACATTTATCACTGCACAATCAAATAAAATATATTGTAGTTATATATATATTAATTTTATTGCATGCTGTTGCATCTGTATTATATTTTATTGTTAGTTTTATGTTTGTAACTCTTAGTTGAAAGACCATTCGGACCACAAGAGGCTCCCATTTTAATATTGACTGAAAATTCTGAAATTATTGTTGAAACCTTGTATAATAGAATTTTGCAATATCACTCTTAACTGACGGGAAAGTATATTTTTATTAACTTTGTATTGTTATGCACAATAGATGTACAATTTGAAGCACAGATTGTGCAGCTATTGTCCATGTTATGAGTGGTATTGCAGCATAATACAGTATATTTATGTATGTATAATCATATTTCCGCAATATTTTCGTTGTAAATAGCATTTGATTTTATTTATTGAACAGTAATATGCCTAAAGAAAGCGAAGTTTTAGTTTCATGACAATTCAAAATTTCTTAGGTTGTATTTTTTAGTTCTAGTCCCTTTGTAGATTTAAGCTGTAAGTTCTGTGACATCGGTCGATTTTTGTGAAAGTATTATAAAATGTGGACTTTGTGAATGGCCTGGAGATGTCCTGTAGAGAGGACAGTCTATCAAATTAGTAAGATTATTGTGCAGTTGCACCAGCAGACATATATTTTGTCTAACTGTCCTCTTCACAGCGACATCTTTAATGTCACATAGTCAATTCTCTTGCTATTTCACTCATTAAACATGCTTTTATCCAAATAGCTCTTGATTTAGACGTGCGACACCTCGCAGCTGGCCCCCATACCATAAAGTTACGCGACAAACATCTCAAATATTCCAAGAACTTCTCCAAAGAACTCCATTTTTTAATTTACTAACTTTAAATTTATTATAAGGAAAGACAATATTGTAAAGAGACATAAAATAAATATATGCAGATGTTAATGTGCACCAAATGTAAAGAAATTCAAGGGTTTATCATTATTTTAAATTAAAAAATGGGGTGACATATCTGTTTACTTCCAGAGCCTGTACATATTATGAGGAACAGTTATGTCATACGTTAGTGTGTAAGATAACCGACTCTGGTCACAGTAAGCGAGGTCGGAGGGCCGCCTATAGTATTAGTTTAGGAGAAATAATGACCTTATAGCGTAACAAGTAAGAAAATTTTGTGTACACACTTGTCAAATTTTGTGAACGACGTCAGTATATCAGTGTGGACATGTTTTACTTATCAGATCATATTCAAGGATTTATAATAGTTATATGCAGTTATATAAACAGTCCTTTCCAGCAGGACTGAAATATACCGTTTTTATTAATACTGGCGTCAAAGAGCGGCGATAAAATTTGACGAGTGCTACAAACTCCACGGACTGTAAATTGTTAGAGTAAGTTCGTTATCGAGTAACATTTTTACTTGGAACCGTGAGCTCCACAAAATCGAGCTAGATTCTAAGCATTGTGTGCCTCTGTTATAGACAATTAGGTATAGAAAAAAATGTTTGTAAAAAAAAATATACTTGTGACACCTATGTTCATTAAAGTTTACGGATTTAGAGAAAAAAAAAAACAAATTGATGAGTGATTTTTGAGCGTTAATTATAAGATAGATATTATCTAGTTTTATAAGCTGCCTTTATGCGAGAGTTGATCAATATGGGATAGCATTTTTATATGTCTCGCATGGGCATCGTCGTTGGCAGTTACGGTGATATTACAGGCCAATGGCTAGGTTTATGTATAGCGATATGACGCGACGTATGTACGTCCCGATCACGGAAAGTAACATTGTATCATTGGTTACCATAAGCATAAAATAATATTGGAAATTAATATTTACAATGAAGTTTTTGTTGTTTCATTTTTGTAGTTAGAAATCCTTCCTTATTTTAGTTACACACAAGGACGCAAGTATACAATTAATAAGCTTGAGCTATAACTGTAGTCCTCAACTAAAATCAATAAAATTAGGTTAATATACGGAATTAACTTCTATCACTTGACTCGTTGGTCTGGTGATCGTAAGCACTTGAGTATTATGAGGTCCTGGTTTCGATTGCCGGGACCGGTAGTGCTAATGGGGTTTTCCGTTTAGATTCTTTCAGTATTGGTATTTGACCTTAGGGACGAAGAGCACACTAAGCATATACGCACGCAGTTTTAGGGTTTATCGTATAAATGATACTGTAACTACCTCTCTTGGTTATACCATTTAAGATAATAATGTTGATCGAGTGATCCCGTCGACGTAAAAACTGAAACTGCGTTGTGTAAAATGGGTCTAAAGGGCTTATTACACTACACGGTATTCAGGGCCCTGGCTCATTTCCTCTTTGGTTGGTCTCGGCTGCCATTTGTAGATCTTTGATAGTCGTTACGGGTCGTCAAGAAACCAGAAAGCATTATTGTGGTGGTCAGATTGGCATTTGCTACATTTGAATATGGGTAAATCATAAGTAAAATCGGGATCAAATCAGCGTACAAGAAGTTCCATACCTTGTGTTTTTAGTTTGCAATCGCATATTCATACTGCCGTATATTTTTATTCAAGCTTGATTTAACAAGCTTGTGATTTGTGCTATTTTGTCTAAGCATTTATAATTAAGCTGTACATCTAAGGACTTACAGTAAGTACAGTCCACGAAACTGGCAGACCTCATTTAAAAATCATTCACATATCGTAAGACTACGATACGAGAATCCCCAATTTTACGATGGCACGCCGCCACACAAATATTGCAGAGATTTTTTGTGGCTAGACCTGTCCGTGACTACCGCAGGACCACGACGGTAATAGCTTCCATATTTGGTAAATAATTACTACTCAATTCGTACCAATTAGAACTCGAACAACAAAATTGGTACCTTAGTAGTTTTAGAGAAAATCGACTTTGAAGGTGGTCCTGTGGTAGTCACGCTCCATTCAGCAGGACCACCTGAGCGCCGAAAAAGGGGGCATGCTACAGCTATTCTAAGTAAACAAATAATTACTACCCATAAATGTGATTCATTTCGTAAAAAATACAGAACTGAAACATTTGTATTTACCGAGAAATCAACAATGACAACTTTCGCTCGCTCGTTCAGCAGGACCACGACTTTGAATGTTAATTCCAGGTTTGAGGAGCTTGTCGCTTTCCTCAAACCTACATAGAAAATTACTACCGTGCAAGATAATATTAGTACCCAAAATTCATAACTAGTACTCCAGTAGTTTACGAGATAGACGTATTGTCGGCTCGTGGAGAAGTTTTGATCTAGGTATCTAATATACGGGTTTTGCGTGTTGGCGCCTGTGAAAGTGTAAAGGCGTTGATGACCCTCTGTAACTGATTTTAAATTGAACATCACGTTTAAATGGCTGGACGTAATTCCTTTGAAATTTTATTTGTCTATACACCGTGGCATTTTAGTCGTCTTACAAAAGCAGCCCACTTCTTCTGCATATGAACAATTTTCTTCATGGAAGTCATAACCAATACCTACCAAAAAAAAAATAGCATCTCCCATACAAATTTTGATCAGATGACGACAACGACAACTAGGAATTTCTTCTGTATCGTGGTGTACAAACATATAACTCACTACACAAACAACCAGACCGGCACAACTATCTGTGACCACACAAATATTTGTTCGGCGCGGGAATCGAATATGCGAAAAGCAGCGCAGCAGCCTGTCGCTCAAACACTACGCCAACCGTGTTGTCGTAAGTAATTAGCTAGCCTTGCTGGGTAAGTTTAAGTTAGATTAGGTTAAAGCGATTCCACTCTGCATTCGATGAGTTCTGCTCCGTCCGTCCTAATTCAAAATATTTCCAATTTGAATAGAACTGCACCCTTATTGCGTAATTGAATTCGGCAAGGCAAAGAGTTTGACCTCATGAAAGTGTATGACAAATACCTAACCTTTAAATAATTATGTATTGTCAAAAATTATTGGAATCTTTTGAAAAAAAAACAACCGACTTCCAAACAAAAACCCTACAAAGTTAAAAATAACTTCAATTTCGGAAGTCGGTATTCTTGATTTAGTTTCTTCGTTATTTGACACCGACTTCCGAAATTGAAGTTATTTTTAACTTTGTAGTGTTTTTGTTTGGAAGTCGGTTGTTTTTTTGTAAAATTATTTTTTTAATTTTTTTACTTTTTAGTTGTGGTACATAATGGACCAGTTATATAGGCTAGGTACCAATAATGCCCAAAGTGAAACCAGAATAGATTAAACTTAAACAAAACCGGTGGAATAAGAGTATACCAAGGTGAACTGCTTACACTTGCGTACCCCTTTAGAGCGTACCAGTGTGATGTTATGTTATGAAATGGTGTAAACAATAAACAGAAATGCGATTGCAGCTATCCCGAGTGATTTGCCGTCATTTATTAAAGAGTTCTGATGTATATCTCCGAAGTTCTTCATCAGATCTTGATGAAAATGGGACCACAAGACAAGCACCAGCTATCAAATAAAAAAAGAATCAACAAAATCGGTTCACCCAGTAACAAGTTCTGAGGTAACACACATTAAAAAAAAAATACAGTCGAATTGAGAACCTCCTCTTTTTTGGGAAGTCGGTTAAAAAGTATCTCCGGCCACCAATGAAATACAATGGCAATACCTAATTATTTAAAGAGAATTAGTCATACTCCTTCATGGGGTCAAACCCTTTAGGCCTTGTCGAATTCACATTTTTTTATTTGTTATAGGCTTGTGTTTGACCACTATCTTGCCTGATGTTATGTGATGACGTAATTAAAATTAATTAATTCTCTTACACAATTAGGCTGGGACTGAGAACTCTTATAGCCACATTAGAGACGTTAACGATTCCTTAAAGTTATCCTTAGTATAGATCTTTAGTACAAAATCTATACTAAGGAGCATCGCCTTTACTCCGTTTACATGTCTCTGAGTGCGGCAGTTAACTATGTTCCTATCAAGCTAGTTAATCAGGGTGAAAATGCAGGGTTAAAACACGGTATCTATTCTTTTATTTCTATCAATACGAAACTAGAGTTTGGCAAACGAAAGTAGACGCTCGAATTATTTGCAAACTTTTTATATTGCAATGCTATACTAATGACAACCTGATTTGTAATGGTCTTGATAATAGCATTTATTAAGTGAAAAATTAATAAGACAATTAAAAGTGGATTACAGGAGATGTTGTTTCGCATGATGTCTAAATATCAAGAAAAACAACAGGAGAAAGACGCGCCGTATTCAAACAAAAACAAGATTGTTTACGTGTGGTGTGAATAAACTAAAATGATTAAAGAATACTGTTATCTTTTTATAATCAGATTGATACATAATATCTAAAGTATTACTTACTTAAAGTACCTATAGTATTTTTATTCAGACGAAGTAAAATAAATAATTCTAAAGTATCAAATTAGGTTTTTTCCAGGTATTTCATACTAGTTTTAGGGTTGCTATGCTGTTTTTTTTTATATTTGCCGCTCTTTTTCAGTCTCTACTTTCGTTTGCCAGACGATAGAGCTTAGATAAAGTACCTATAGATTAAGCCTTAAAATGAGCTTGATTGATAGAGCGAGATGGCTAATTGGCAGCTCCATGTAAATAATAAGGACGAAAGATTATTTTTTGTCTTTGTCACCGTGGCCGGTTTCTGTTGTTTGTCAAACTCTAATATTATGGCAGGTTTGACAAACAAACTCGGTTTTGTTTGATTTTCTGTGATTTCGTGGTATTATGTGTTAATTGAGACAAGGAATTTGGGTTATTATAGATAATAAGTGTCAGTGCGATGGTGGGTTGTAGTGTTCTTGTTCTTGTTGTAAAACCAGAACTAATTATTGCTGTCTCATGTGCGGCCACGCCAGGGCTTAATCTATAGGTACTTTATCTAAGCGATAGAGATATGTTTTTTTTTAAAGTCAAGCGTTTAAAAATAAGTGAGTTCGACACACTTATTTTTCGTAAAAAAATATTATGGTAGGCACCTATCTTAACTGATTGTGTAGAAAATGCTTTATTACTACGTACTTACGTACCACTATCATGACTCTAATTTATAAAATGCCAACGGGGAATGGAGCGTAGATTTACAACATGATTTTCAAGGCTTGAAATATACTGAATAGGCACTTCAATACTAATTTACGGAGCTCAAGCTGATAGGTAGGTATAATACGGTACCTATTTCTATTTCAACACGCACTCCCCTCTTATAAAATACGAGAGGCGTCGAGATTAGTCCAGAATCCAATTACATTTTCGAAATTTCCCATTTTTCCCTCGCCGCGGGTTCAGAGCTCACAGAAAATTATTTTCTTCGCTCCCTAAGAAATGAAAAATAAACGCGGGAGGAGCTCTGAGAAAGAACCTAGTGCGTGGGAGCGGAAAAGAAGATACGTATGTCTGAGGTGTGGAAGAGACAGCTATACAAGGTTTTTGTTCGGCCGCCCGCGGGGATTTGTCAAATACGCGCGCTTTTTTTCTTGTTTTTTTTTTCGGGCGAGATGTTGTGACTTCAATTGCAAATGAACCTGCGCTGAAGTGCAAACTCTGCTCGAGGGCGCAAGAAAAGCTGACACAGGAAAAACGTTTTTATAAAATCTGGGTCAATTTTCTAATATGATTTGAAGGCGTTGTTTTTAAGGAAAATGAAAGTTCTCCTTGGTTACAGGCCAATTTGTAGGTACCTACTACGTATGTGGTTCTCTGTATTATTTCATTTGGGTAGATTTGCCAAGCCCGGAGGCAAGCAAGGACAAAAACAATAAAATAGACTCTTATAAAAAATATTTATGAACTAGTGGCCCGCCCTGGCTTTGCCTGGGTCATATAATAATAAAGAGCGTACTTGAATCCATCTGGAATAATGTACCTTTCAAAAGGATTTTTCAAATATGTACCTAGGTGTAGTGGTTCCAGAGATTACCCCACACGTAATAACAAATCACAAAATTCGGACTCTCTCTTAATTATTATACGACTGCCCAAAAAAGGAGTGTCATGTTTTCAGGGTCCAAGTATGTTTGTAAGTTTCATTATTCTACCATAACTTTTAAATGGCTTAACCGATATCAATCTATGTGGTAACGTAGAAGCGTTGCGTTATCCCGGGTAACATAGGCTGGTAAAAACTTAAATATAATGGGGGAGCCATGGTTCATGAAAAAAAAGGAAATATAATTTTCATAAAAATTTTACTTCGTAGGTATACTATAATCGTCTAGAGCTTGCTTCTTACATAAAAAAAAAGTATAATAGTAGTTTTCAAGAAATTAAATAAATATAACAGTAGGTACTATTCAATATCCCATTACAAAAGTTATAAATTAAAAAAAAATAGGCAAATTCGTTTTCACGCTTGCTTCTTGAAGACAAAATCTGTATCTATACTATCTATATATATAAAAATGAAACCCGTTTTCCGTTGTCACGGCATCACGCGTGAACGGCTGGACCGATTTCGCTTATTCTTTTTTTGTTGTGTTCGTTATTGTTGGGAGAAGGTTCTTATGTAGGGTAGGGTAGGATAGGGTAGGGTAGGGTGGGGTATGTAGGGTAGGGCAGATATGGTAGGGTAGGTAGGGTAGGGTAGGTAGGGTAGGGTAGGGTAGGTAGGGCAGGGTAGGTAGGGTAGGGTAGGTAGGGTAGGGTAGGGTAGGTTTTTTTTTTTTTTTTTTTTTTCTTATCTCTAATCCCCACCAACAAAATTGGTGCAAACACATCCGTACCATTCCTCTTTCATTCCTCTCGCACTTTTATCCTTCATACCAAGGTTCATCTTGCATTCATCCTCTTGTATACTGTGTGGGTTCATTTCAATAACTACGGGCATGTTTTATTTATTTATCACAGTAAACTTAAAATACAAAAAAATAAAAATAAAATATACAAGAGTTCTGTTTATCTCAGAAATACAATCGTGCAAATAGTGCTGATTAACAAAAATATAGAATACAAGGTATCACAAATTGTGCAAAAGTGCAGTTTATCACAGGAAATACAAAAGTTGCTTTCTATCACAAGCGTATATTATTGCTAAGGATATAAAAACACAAAAGTGCAGTTTATCATAACAATCAGTCTTACACAATTTAGAAACTTAGGTACTAGCATGAAATACTGCCGGCTATACATGTCCTTGCTGCATTCCGTGCTTGCATTTAAATATCATACAGAAATATTAATGAAGCACGGTGCGCTCAGGTTTTATTCCGATGTATAACCGCAGTGGCTACTCTAGTGCAATATTCCAAAAACTTTTCCCTGTGTTTTTTGTCCATGAGCCCATGCAGGCTCTCCTTCGTTATTTTCCTGTCCAGCTCACATTCAATTTGGTAGCGTTCCCTGATAAAAAGCGGGCACTCTTCAAGTATGTGCTGGACAGTCTCTGCCACGCCTAGATCGCAGACGCACGATGGGCTCTCCTTACACTTGAAGCGATTCAAGTATTCAGAGAACCCGCCGTGCCCCGTCAAAACTTGCGTGAGGACGCCTTCAGGCCGCACCTGTTGTACAATACGGAAAGCCGCTATTGCATCTGGAAGAAACATTTTCGTCACGGAAGCGGTCTCGCCCGACACATATCTTCGATTCCATTCATCAAGCGATTCCAAACGGATCTGTCGCTTGATAAATGAAACCGGACACTGGTCGTAGTCCGGCTTCCTCCGTAACGACAATGCTGCTTCCTTAGCCAACTCGTCCGCTCGCTCAATCCCCGGCAGGCCCGCGTGGGCCTTGATCCAGAACAAAGTCACAGCTTTGCTCTGGCACAGGGCGTGAGCCAGGTTTGCGCGCGCGCGCTGTACAAGCCATAGCTCGCCTCTTGCCGCGCGAGGATCACTTCTGTCGCCTTGCAAATGGCCAGGAGTTCCGCCTGGTAGACTGTGCAGTACGCGGCAAGGCTAAGTTTGAGGTTCCGGATTTCGCCATCATTATCCCAAATGGATAATGCGGCTCCGACCTTCCCCTCAATCTTGCTGCCGTCGGTGAAGATTCGCACCGCCTGCACATTGTTACTGTCTAGTAACTCTTGATCTTCCAGGCACATTAACTCCAGGGGCAATTGTGTAGCTGGATGAGGGGCTTCTGCAAATCTTACCGCACTCTCGATCTCCCTGTCTCCTGGCACAAACCGGGATGACCCTCTCCTCGCTTCATACAGGGCGGCTGCCTCTTGTATGCGCAGGTCTAGAGGTAGTATCCCAGGGGTAGGGTAGGTTGGGTAGGGTAGAGTAGGGTAGGTAGGGTAGGGTAGGTAGGGTAGGTAGGTTAGGGTAGGTAGGGTAGGGTAGGTAGGGTAGGGTAGATAGGGTAGGGTTGGTAGGGTAGGGTAGGTAAAGAAAGAAAAGAAAGAAAGAAAAAGTGTTTATTTGTCACAAAACGACATACAATATAGGAACATACTTAAGCTAAATCCTTAAAATAGTATTAGTAGTACTTAAATTAAGTTAGTAAAAACGAGAAATAAACAAATAATAATAACATATACTACCCACATTTTGATTATAACATAAAAGAAATAGGGTGAAAAATATGTAGGCAGATGCATGTCGTGATTGTGACAATAAGGCTTCCACTGAGCATAATGCTGTGCCTGCTGTGCTGTATGCTGTAGGTAGGGTAGGGTAGGTAGGGTAGGGTAGGTAGAGTTAGGGTAGGTAGGGTAGGGTAGGTGGCGTAGTGTTGGGTAGATGAATGTTTGGTGTTTTTATGGCAAAACAAAGTTTGCCGGGTCAGCTAGTAGGTATTATAAATGCGAAAGTTTGGATGAATGGGCGGATGTTTGTTACTCAATCACGTCAGAACGGCTGAACGGATCTTGATGAAATTTGGCAAAGAGGTAGACTGAAGTCTGGAATAACACATAGGATACACTTTTTATCCCGGGAGTATGTTTCCGTTTTTATCACTAAATAGGAATAAATCTCGGAAAAAATTAAAAACAAACCATACCTGCCTTGTCACAAAGTGAATTAAAAAATTCAACACAAGCTACCTCAATGATTTTAGTGTTGAATGGGCTCAAGGTAAGTACTAAATAGATTATAATATTTACTAAGCAATTAAACCGCCATCGTGCCCAAAAACGGGAAAACTAAAAACCAATCTTTTTAGCGAAGTCGGAACTCGGAAGACCTGTATAGAACTGTTCCAAAGAACAATCATCTTACCCTGTGGCCATTAAACATTAAAATCATTTTACTTGTTTTTAATTTTTATGTTCAATATTTTTATTCACTTTTTGACAAGGCAGGCATGTTTTGTTAGATAAGATTATTGAGAATTCCTTACGCTCTTACAAATCAACGCGGAATAAAGTTACCAGGTATAACAAAGGAATAACCATACATTTTGTTAGGTTTATACTTGGTATAACTTTATGCCGCGTTTATTTGTAAGAGGGTTAGAGTTCAAAATCGTCTGAAACTTGCTTTCAAATTAGGTACTAACTACGTAATTTTAAGTTAGGTAGGTACCAAAGGTTAATTAGGTTTCTGGCCTTGCTACATGGCTAAAACCTTCCTACATTTATATATCTGCTATCTTCAAAACTTTTCCTCCTCCGAAAATTATCCCCAAAACAATAACAGCATCTCGGTTTCAAACAGCAACATTGACAGATGGCGAGACGATAGAACCACCCCTACATCAATTGGCCGCAATAGAAAGTGAATTACATACTAGTTGGTGCAGACATAATACTACAGTTTTATAGCCGCCGTACACAGGGGCTTGCTCGACCTTTTGGTGTAATTTGCATTTTTATTGTAGCCAGCCGTGATTGGAAAATGATCGTAATTTTCGTGGTTATTTGCACTTATATGCAGTTTGGTATGGGTTATTTTGTGATAGGTCAATTGAAGGGTACAGGCAAAAAACAGGGAATGTCCTAATTATTGTCCTAATTTTGATTATTTGTTGTTTGTTGTTATTATTTTGAGAAAAACGCAGTTAAATGTTTAGAAGTGTGTAATTTTTCTCCTTCCTCTTTACCGGTATGTACCGTTACGCCATGGACATTCCTGGTTCTTTTCGTTTCGGCCATAAACAAAAACGTCTTTTTGGCGCCTTACGTATACTTTAAAAAAAAGTTAGATATTGAGAATAAAACTACCATAGATAAAGATTTGCTTGCCAATAAAAAATAGAAGAATTAAAACTTGTGACATTCCCTGTTCTTTGCCTGTACCCTTCAATTGTCAAAGTTGTAATATACCTTAGGCTTTTAACAAAGACGAAGTATCATTGTGTCAGCGATTTCGTTTGTCAAATTGTTAAAATGTAAGGGATAAATCACATGACTATTCGATAACGCTTATCAATCCCATACATTTTTATCCCCCGACGGAAAAAGAGGGTTGTTACAAGTTTGACTTGTGTACCTATGTGTGTTTGTGTATTTGGGAACAGATAAGTTAACATAATTTTTTTCTATAGGTATGTTTTATTTCTATTAATCAAAGTGGCAGTTTAATGATGAAGAAGGGCTTCTTGAAGAAATCAGGTAGACGGGAGACAACAAATTCTTCAAAGGCATTTTGTACTGCCGCGGAGACGACCGATTGGCCAAAGCTGGTTGGAGACGTGCGAGCTTCTTGATCATTGTGTTCAGTTCTTCACAGTACACATCTGCAGCTATGTTCATCCCGTTTGGTATGAAGCTATGATGAACCACACCGGCCTTAGACCACCAAAGGTGGCATTAGTTGGTCAGACATAGTTTTGTAAGGTGACATTATCGGGGGTGGTCTTAGCTATGTTTGGTGAAAATCGGTTCAGCCGTTCAAAATATGCGTTTTACTGCTTGAGTCGGGGTATTTGCGCAAGATACCGTGTCGGGGTTTTTTAAATTTTACTTTGTGAGTTTTTATCAATCGCTATCGTTAGTAGAATGCCATTTGTCTTGAGCCCTTATCAGTTATTCGTTTATATGAGGTTCTTACCTTATAAGAGTATTTCCGGATATCAATCTGCGTGATCCCCATAAATGATCAATCTGACCAAAAAATGTCTGGAGTTTTTTTTCAGTGTGCAGCACTGACCATAACTGGTTTTTAAATTTTGGTACCTATCTGTATATATTTTATCAATTTGTTGTAACTGTTGACATAAGTAGTTTAGTTAATTGTTAGTTGTTATCGATAAGTTATCTGACTCAGTCAGCGAGACAGGTCAGCTCACGACTAGATACCTAAGGTGATGAATCATGAAGCAAAGTATGATTCATGATCTCTAAATTGGTTAGAAGTGACTGTGTTTACGAAATACTTGAAAAACTTGCTGGCTTGGCAGTCTATTCTTAGGAAGTTATAGGTTTACTTGAAAATACTGTAATGTTTTAGCAGTTCTTGTCTGATTTGTATTTAAGTTCTCCCAAAAACCTTTAAAAGGTACCTAACAGACCTTGGCGAACGACAATTGTATCGCAGTGCCTTGGGTACGCCTCGATTCTTGGTCAGGCTCATTAGTAAGGAAATGTTTTGCTATTAATCGTAGAGCGCAATGGGTCGACTGACGGGTAACCGAAGTAGAGTCCAGGTAGGTACCTTTCACGCAATACTTTTCTAACTTGAACAAATCATAAAAAATGCCAGATTTCTTTACCGTCGTGATTAAAGCTACTATCAGTCTCTGACCTAGATAGTCCTACCAACATTACCAGAGCTTTCACGATAGTAACTCATCAGCAAGACTTAAGCCAGGGGGGTGTCACTCCGCAGTTTAGGTACGATCGGCCGGCGGTACCTTGCAGAGGGAATAACGCATTAGGTTGCCGCTTACCGCTCGGCTCGCACGTTAGCCACGTTATTTATATTATGCAGCAAATAACGATGACTTCTAAACGTACTTCTAAGGCCTTTAAAAGATATTGTTGTGTTTACGGGTGTTTAAATAAAGCCAAGAACAATGAATCGATATTAAGTTTTTTTAAAGTACCGAAAGATTTTGAAAGGTAATCTATTTTGTTGTACCTATTTAAATCATTACATAAATAATCTGTAACTATCGGTAGTAGGTGCATAATGAGTACGAGTTTTGTATAAAAATTTAAGCATTTTGGTGTTCCTATAAGAATGAATAGGTGTGTGAAATACCTAAATAGGTACCCACCTACTTAGATATTTTAGATTTTCGTGTTGTTCACAAATATAATTTGATTTCTTTTTTTATTGAATGGTTACCGTTTTGTTAACATAAAAATAAACGCTTTAGATCCAGTTTAAAATAAATTATAATTGCCTAAGTAGTTACCTATGAATTTACCAATAGCCTGAGTAAGTATACGCACTTGTTAAAGTTAACGTTTGTATATAAAACTAGGTACTTACTTATACCTAACGAACAAACAAAAAATATTTCGTAAGATTTTTTCAAGCCAACTTTAAATAAACTAACAAAAATATCACTAAAGAGTAAACAAAGAGGCAGGTACCTATACTCAATTTGAAATAACATTAGACGTCTTTACAACTCGTTTTACAGCCCGTTCAACCGATTTTGTGTTCTATCTCGTACACATAAGGATGATATAAAAAGCACAAATCTGTTACCAAAACCAACTGTTTACTACAGCTTCCATTTGTCGTATCACCAACGCAATAGAAGTAAAAATCGATTGACCGGGCTGTAAAATGGGCTTATTTAAATGTCTAATGTTATAGTAAATGAAGTTTAGGTAACCTAGTTTTCATTTGTTAAGTACCAAACAAAATGACGGTCTATAATATTCATTGTCTATCTACCTACTTGACCGTGTAATCATAGGCATCAAACCTACGAAAGATTACGTGGTCAAGTAGGTAGGTAGTGGATGTAAGCGAAAGCGGCAAGTCGACAACCCTTAAGAGCGCGGCGAACGGAGCGCGCAAATGCAATTCGAGACGAGTGAAGAATTCGTTAAGAGCATTGCTATCTCGCTTTGCACACACACGCGGTGCGCCGTGCGCAGCCGTGTGTGTGCGAGTAGATAGGCTTCCATTCATAACGTCTCGAAAGCCGGCAAGCCGGCCAACGCGAACTGCGCCGGCGGGCGTTCTTTTGTCTTATTTATGTAGGTAACTATGCCTTTTACGAAACCTCAAATATGTATTGTTATAATAAATAATGAATGCAAGTAAAATAATACAAATGTTACTTAGGCAAATTAATAGTACAAGACAAATATTCCAATAATTTATGCCTATTTACGCATAAGTAGGTACAGACAAATAACAGCGCTCTGATCTAACCCTCTTACAAATTAACGCGGTATAAAGTTATACCAGGTATAACAAAGGTATAACCATACATTTTCATAGGTTTATACTTGGTATAACTTTATACCGCGTTTATTTGTAAGAGGGTAAGAATATGAAAAATAAAAACAAGAATTTCGTATAAACATTTATTTAGTTATGTTTTACTTTATAGATCATCATTCATCTATTTAAAAAATATAAATCAAAACGTGATAAAGTCGTGTAGGGTGACCATAAATATTATCGACTGAACGAAATACAAAAATACAATAATGATAATCAGAAAACATTTTTACGCACGCTTTTTAGTTTATATGTACAATTGTACATTGTAATAATTGTACATTACGTAGGTAAAGAAAAAAAAAAGTTTATATTCTGTCTCTGATAGGCAGATTTCTAGGTAAACGGGGATCTATTAATTCAGGCAATATACATTTAAAATAAAACTCTTCTAATTTTAAGACTATTGAATTCCAAAATTCGTTGCCTTTTTCAATTTTTTCATATGCCAGTCCTTTAGGCGTCCATATTATAAAAATACAGTATTTGCGGGTTGTTATTTGCAATTGTCCTTGTAACTGGTAAAAATAGTAACTTATTGTATTATATCATTGGGATATAGGTACTTACTGTGAGAAACATCCCAACGCTCGGAGTCCATGTCGGCAACCAAACCAAATCGTAAATAATAAAGTCCGTAAACAACGCAAAGTTCGTAAGAAAGTAGATTACTCAATATCAAAGTTCAAATCACAAGGCAAATCTAAATCCAAGTTCATAGCTTAGGTCAATAGTGTCAGAAATATTACAATAAGTACATACTTAGAAAATAAATAAATACGCACGAGCAGCACAGTAAAGTAATCGTCTAACACTGACAACAAACCACAAAAAAAAAGTTAATTAAAAAAATCAAAAAACCCGACTGCTTGAAAAGCGAACTAAAAAGACGTAAACAAGGAGAAAATCATGCTGTGCTGTCGGAGGATACATCTTCGCGAGCTGGCTGACCAAAACCAGACGTATCCTCCGACTGCACAGCATGATTTTCTCCTTGTTTACGTATTTTTAGTTCGCTTTTCAAGCAGTCGGGTTTTTTGATTTTTTTAATTAACTTTTTTTATTTATAACTTTTTGGTTATTTTTTTTTTCGAATCAGGAACATTTAAACATATAAGTGTTATATATTTTTGAAATCACCTCTTAAAATCCTTTATTTTGATACCCCACACGATACGTGTGGAAGAAAAAAAAATTTGGGCCCCCACAATATGGCGCCCAAGAACCGCTATTTTCCTATTTTCCAATTTTTATGTAGCCAGTGACACTCGCGGGGTTAAGGCGAATCGATTGACGTAAGAACCATCAAAATCGGCCCACGCGTTTGGTTTCTAGAACGCCACATAGGAACAAACATACATACATACTTACATACTTACATACATACATACTTACATACTTACACACTTACATACTTACATACATACATACATACATACATAAATAGACTGATAAACACATTACCCTCCTTCGGCAGTCGGGTAAAAAATATACAATACAACAAACAGTAAACAACCCCAAAGTGCCCCGAACAAAAGTCGTACGAGCGATACCTACTCAACCGTATGAAGCACGACTACACACACATAGACATGACGTGCTCGACGCGACAGCAATACTAGCTATTGAAAATGTATGATTATTTTTATGTGTTCCGTAATACCAAAAATGATGAATGAAAACTTAATGTTTTTTTAATTTTTTTTCGATAATTTGTTTCTTGATAATATGAGCTATGTTATAGCGTTGACAATTTTATAGATATTGTTTTTTTTAAGATAGAAAAATCAATAAGAAAACATGTCATTTACGCTGTAAAAATGTACGAAATGGAATTCGCTTAAACTTCATTTTAGGTAAGTATTTTGAAAAAAAAAAGACGTAGGAACCTAGATAAATACTGTCTGAATCCGAATATTAGCATAATTTGGTGGAAATATGCGCAACTTACAAATGATTTAGGTATTACGTTTGTATGGACAATTCATGCTTCGCCGCGCCCTTAAAGAGCCGAGTCAAACCGCGCCAGACAGCGACGGAGATACGCTTTAGAAGAGAACGGCAACGTTTAGGTGAATATCACGTTAGGCACTGAGCGCTTATGCGAGCTGAATTGCACTTTGTTGCTAACTTGCAGGAGTCTATATTTCAATGAATTGTTGCACGAAGTGAGTCTTCTGTACTTGTACTATTATTTATTCTGTGCTTAAGCCAAGTCCAAGGAGCTTACTGTAACATGCTAAAAAACATGTGTCGACCACAAGCATACCTAGTTGAGATAGACTTCCCTTCGTAGCTGATAGCAGCGAGTTGGAGGGTAGATATCGATCGCGCCACACGCCACGCTGCCATGCCGTCGTGCCGCCGTGCTAACCACTGATTCGCGCGCCGCTGACGTTGACGGGCAGCTGGCAGGTGCCTTGTGTACTGTCGTGAAGGTAGGACGGTAGCGTTGGCAGATTCTTTGTGATAGTTGGAATAAATATTATGTCAAATCAATTTTAAGTGTATCTTTATGACATGCTGCACAGTGGTGGCTCAGGTATCAGCTGCGACTTACATTCTGAAGGTTGTGAGATTGAACCCAGATAGTTACTAATAATGCTGCATATTATAATGATTTAATATGTATGTTATGTAGTCAATAATTGCATAGACTAATATATTAAAATAATTATGTTCATGTTTCGATACAACGATTATGCGATATGTTTAAAGCTCGATAAACAAATATTCAGTATTTTGAACACTCGATGTGTTTAGTGTCATCGATGATACGACTTTGCAACAACAACGCTACGAAGCAGCTACAACGCGAACGCTATGAGGCCGGTGCCGCTACAATGAAGCTACGAAGCTGCTACGACGATGCTACAACAACGCTACGGCGTGGTGACGCCGACGCCTGTGCTGCTACAAAGATTCTACGACAACGCTACGATGATGCTACCACAACGCTACGACGCCAGTGCGGCTACATGGATATTACGACATCACTACGAAACAGCTACGACGATGCTACAATTACACTAAGAGGCCGGTGCCGCTATAATGAAGCTACGGCAACGTTACGAAAACATCTTGTCTCATCTATGTCCAAGACACAGAATTTTCTGCTTAACCATAACTGTGTACGACGAGGCGTATTTTCCGAGATTCTTAAAATTATAAATCTTTTACGAACGTGATCTAGATTGCTCTGCTATCCGTACTTAAGGCCAGGGCTACACTGAGTGGCGTGCACGCGACACGTCGGTCCGTCTGCCATCACGCACAGCGCAGCGTTCGTCGAAAACCTGTGGTTTACTCAGACCTGGCTGAATAAATAACAATACTAGAAATACCGGTGTTAACACGACGGTAATTGTTAATGTTACCTCGTGTAGACGCGGGTTTAGCGTTAATTTTTAATGATTGATTGGATTTATTTTTCCCGACAGGGTTGTATCCAATTAGTTATAGTATGATTCCACAGATTTTTTGTAGTACAAGCCTTTTCTCGAACAGAAAAAGTATGAGCGAAGATTAGATTGGCGATTTAAGATTTACATGTAGGTATTTGTAGAAAGTTCCGATTTCGGAATCGCATTTAGTGTTATTAAGCACGTGTCATTACTTATAGTCCCTAGATTTTTAAGTTTTCAGGCTAAAATCACAAGTGGAGTTTTACAAATATTCAACTTACTATAAGTCAAAGTTTCCTCACGATATTTCTTTTACACTCAGTTAAGTCCCAGATAAACTTAGAAAGTAGATAACTAACTAGGTACCTAATTGAACTAAAAAAATGAATAAATTCGGCAAAGTTTGACCAGAAAATACGTAAGCGGCGGGGTGTTCAATTTTTTTGTATGACCCACAACTTAACATCAAAAAACCGGCCAAATGCGAGTCGGACTCGCGCACGAAGGGTTCCGTACCATTATCGCAAAAAACGGCAAAAAAAAATACGTTTGTTGTATGGGACCACCACTTAAATACTTATTTTATTTTGTTTTTAGTATTTGTTGTTATAGCGGCAACGGAAATACATCATCTGTGAAAATTTCAACTGTCTAGCTATCACGGTTCATGAGATACAGCCTGGTGACAGACGGACAGACAGACAGACGGATCGCGGAGTCTTAGTATTAGGGTCCCGTTTTTATCCTTTGGGTACGGAACCCTAAAAATTGTTATAATTATTGGGTTGCTTAAAAGATCATAAAACATTAAGAAAATGCCTCCATTATCATTCATGTTTACATCAAAAATGTTCATTGACTTACATTCCGAATTTCCCTTTAATCACTCGATTACGCAAAACATTTCAGGCTCCACTCAAGATTGAAAGGCGACATAATAAAAGTTCAGCGGCAGTGAATGAGAATGAATTATGATAAGCGAACGAATGGGAACGAATGGGAGGTGAGCAGAGAGCTGTAATCGCGACATGTGTCCTAGCGTGTGTGATGGATGTGGCGACAAAATTATAACATATTATGGTGTATGCGGATGAAGTGAGTGCAATCTTGGGGGTGCGTTTCCATAAAATATGTGCGAGGCAGCTGAGTGGTCCGAGGACTTTGGGCAGGAAACGGGATCTAAGGCTAGAGACAAATTGATAAGTACGTTATCAGCTAAAACAATAGGGTAATTGACTGAAAATTAGTCCGTCAGGTAGATTAGTAAAAAATATTGAACACGTATTTTTCTTTTGACACCTAAACATAAAGTGACGACGTTATAATATGCGTTGAAATATCGTGTGAGGTCACGCCGTTAGTACACTTTATACTGCCTTAGTGACGTCACAAGCCCCTACTATACTACGCGAACTTCGATGCGCTATAACTTTGTCAATTTTTATTGATTTGGTAAAGCAAAAAAATACATAACATAACCGGCGTGTGTGTATGACTAGATGTATGAATGTGAGTGAAGCAAAAGAAGTATGTAAGGATCGTAGCAGGTGGCGTTCTGTAGTTACTGCCTACCCCCATGGGAAAAAGGCGTGAGTTTATGTATGTATGTAAAAAATACATGGTCAATATTATTTGATAATCTCACTGACGGACTAAATAGAATTATCTTTTTTCTACACAGGAAACATCCCTAATGTCGAAAAGTTAAACCGTAAGGGATTGATCACGTGACATATCGGTAGCACTTATCAATCTCTTAAATTTTGGATTTGAAAACGATTATTTTCGCTAAAATACTATTACTTTAGGAGCCTTTTGTACATAATAAAACACATTAAATTAAACTATATATCTGCTTTCAATTCAGTAAAGAAATATTTTGTTCTCTTGGAACCTTTACTAATGGAACCATCATAACCGAGATTATTTGGTGATAGAAAGTTATCAGAATTAATTAATTTAGTCATTAGTGAAATATTAGAGACTCAGAAAACATAACATAAGTTCCTTCTTGTTACAAAATTATAAAAGGACATATTACAATTCAAAAATCGCACCACAACCGTCCGTACGAGTCACTGACGGGTGTTAGTAGTTCGGAGCCGGGTATTCCCTGAAGTTATTATGGCCCACTGAACCGGGTAACGAACAACCCCTCGCCCCTCACCCCTGAACACCCCGCTGTAAATAATACATTATACCCTTTATCATAAGTGCGCGCCAATGAGTAAATATGCTGAAGATTCATTGGGTAATTTATTATCTTTCAAGTAACATTCATAATAATAACCTTATGTCTATTTACTTATAACATCTAGAGAAGTTTTTGGCACATAATCTCATGAAAAAGTAACATCGAACCGATATATCTAGATAGTTTCTCAACAAATTCGTGTTTTAGGTTTGGGCCACATTTACAGCTGCTGAGTGTACAAATAGTGGCGAAAACGACTCAAAAACTAGACCTCAAAAACAACTCAATTGTAATAAAATTAATTTCAATAAGTAACACTTTATTGTAATGTTATATATTGAAACTGACTGAAAGAAAGTAAATTGAAGAAACATTTATATTTTAAGACCTGTATTTCAGATGCTCATGCTAGACTCAAACTAAAAATTGGCCATATCTGCCAATTAACTGCCAACCAATCACAACTCTCGAATTTGGCATTTCTTCAGCTTGACGTATAATATTATCTGTGGCTTGACATATGTGTACTAGTAGTACTCAATAGAGCAAGAGCCCAGAAGGCCCAGACGTTACTAAATTCTTTCTACACAAAATGTGCGGTAGGTATTGAATGTAAATGAAAGTCCTAGTTAGCAAGTACGAGTACGTTCTAACACTACTCAATGCCACTGATTTTGTGCTAAAAGAGTTCGATAACGGTTGGGGCTTCTAGGATCTTGAGCTTGAGCAAGTTAATGTCAAAAAAAAACAAGCCAATCAAACACAACTGTCAATTTTGAGTTGAGCATGAGTCAATGCTTCTGGAATACCGGCCTAAGACCCTATTTTTGTGTTAGGCATCACATTTGCAAAATAAATATACTCGTATTCATATTTGGATTTTATGACACAATTAATAAATGTTCGATAATTTTGTGTATAATGTGATGGTACAAGTCAGTTTAATTTTTAAGTTAGGATAATTTAACAAGCTCAAACCCATGCCTCAAATCACCTAATTTGAAAGCTAACACGCGCTGTCAAAACATTTGACTACAATAGCCACTGTGGCGAGGTGTCGTCTGTCATCAGGGTACCAGGGTAGCAGCCAACAGGGGTGGCTACCCTTAACTAAACTAGTTAGCATTAACAAGCCTAGGTGGCCCAGAAGGCAGTCCCAAGCGGCGGTCACATTTCATTTCGGTACAATTCATTTTATTCGTTAAATATTAAATAGTTTGGGGTTTGTGTGCATAGACATTAATTGTGGACAATTTGTGGGCGCACAGATTTTTTAGTAAAACATTGCTTTTATAAAGTATGAAAGGAGATTAAGCTGAATAGAATATGGTAAAATATAAGACTCGTATTCGTAGGGATTTCGTCCAAAAACTTCAAGAAGGAAGCCTTGCTAAATGACTGAAAATTAGTTTAAAAAACCAAACTTAAATGGCATCCTAAAATTGTTGGACCGATAATGGCCAGTAATGTCATTTTGCACAAAGGACCAAAAAGGTTGCATAATCTTAGCATAGAATCTTTGTGAGGCATAATTTTTATATGATTTATGTTTTGAAAATCAGGGCAATTGTCTGTGTCCGTTTATCTGATTCTGTGTTAAATCAGAAACTTGTGGAAACAACTGGGTAACATTAACAACTGCTTGTTTAACAGTATATTTCTACCTGAGACGCATAAGGTCGAGATATAAAGAATGATTAAATTTCTTAAACTTACTTTCTATTGCAAAATATGTATTTGATTATTTCAGCTGTCAATGTATTTGGAGAATACGTTGAATATAACGATAGACAGATGGTTACATAATTTTTATATATTCCCAAATTACTAATAAATTCTATATAGTATAAGAGTTCCCAAATTACTATAAATTCTATCACCACATTCGGAGTTGTAGACATTACATACAAGTAGATTGTCCCCAGATCGCGGCCATAGTGTGTACATAATGAAATGAGTGCAATATGCGTCCTCTGTCCCAGGAGACTACAGATTCATTATAGAACCTAAAGCGAAGTAATAAGAATGGATATGGCATGCTTATTATTGAATGAAACCACGCTCAGTTATAGCGCACCAAACACAAGTGCTTGCTAATACTTAGTTCTTGAATGTACCTATTACAAAAAGACTGTCTTGAATTTATGTCATTTAAAAGGTCTTTTCTCAAGTATGACTGTTATAATATATATGCTAATAAAGATATGTGATAGATATATCTAATCTCTACAAAACACGTGGCGTTTCTATTAACTTTCTGCATTGAACATCTTACTTTATAGTTATATATAACTATTTATTATGTACGTCTTAATGTTACAGAAATAAACTTTGATGCTCTATAGGAGTACAGGATGTCCGTCGAAGGGTCAAAAGTTATTTACTTCTTATACCATTGCCCAAACCAACGACCACTGAATCCCAAGACTTTTTATTACCGTTTCTTCCAATCCTAAGTCCATCCACAGTTCAGCAGCCTAATTGCGTAAGTGAATTCTGCAAAGGAAACAAGTCGTTTCTTTCAAAGAATCAGAATCATTTCTTTCAACTTTTTCGGTATTGCGAAACTAATTTGGAAAGCTAGCTTTAGCTTTCCAAATCCTCCTTTGAGTTGAACACAGACTACTTAGAGATACTACGGAGTTGAAGATATATGACATTTGCGTTACACAATACCAATAGTGAAGTTTTATCTCGATTCTTCCGCTTTCATTCATTCTTTTACAATCAATTCTACGTCAAAATATTGGTAATGAAAGGAGCATAACCTTTTCGTTTCAGAGTGTAATATGCAATACGAAAAGTCGTTTTTGGGAAGGTTCCAACTTGTTTGCTTTGCAGAATTCACTTACGCAATTAGGCTGCAGGTCTCCCGGGAGCCCTCCCCGAAGCGCAATCCATACTGATTTATTTGTCCTCCCTAGAAGAGTTCACGGCATTTTTAGATGATTCACTGTCCGCTTCAGCCTTTTGATAGATATACACAATACGTTATATTTTGTACACCATATAACTCACAGTATAAATGATGCTACAGTCTCTAAGAGTTCCGTTCCGTCGAATGTCCCTGTCCCAACTATCAATGCAACGACTTCAGAATCGAAATACTTTTTATTACCATCTCCATCCAATTCTAACTTCATTCCCAGTTCAGGTCTCCCGGGACCCCGCCCCAAAGCGCGATCTATTCTGATTTATTTGTCCTCCCCCGGTACTTGCCATCAACGTGTTCCTATATCGTACGGATGCTAGCTAGTGTTTGCGCACTGGTGTCGTCTGTTTACTCGCCGTTTGTTTTTAACTCTGTTTACCGACACTGTTTGATGATACTTTCAGTTGTCATTGTGTTTTGAGTGGGTGGAATTTTAGAATCTGATTGCGTTGTTTCGTGTTGATGGTTCGTGGAATTGCGGCAGGTTTGTAAATATTAATTTTCACTTCAGCAGCTCAAACATGTAGGTTTTGCTGCCTGAAATCAGTGAGCTAAATGCGATTTTGCTCACTGAGTGAGACAAAGTAACCTTTTAATATTTTTTTTCAGAAAGCCGTGAATATCTTATTCAGCCTTGGGTTAATCATACAATTCGAAACATTCACACTCTATCACTTTCCCGCCATTAAAAAGAGAGGGAGACGAAGACCAGCCCTTTCGAAGATCCGATTTTGAATTCGACCTCAAAGACAAACACTTTCGGAATTCCGTACTTACTAAAGAAATTTTGCAAAAAGATAATTATGTCTTTTAATGTAATTTATTGAATTTTTAACTTATTGTTGTTTTTAAACGAAAATAAGTATTTACCGCAAAAAAAACTGATATTTAACCTGTAAATATTTATTTCTAGTTTCAATAATGTTATGTAATATATTTTGAATAATAAAATATCATAGGTGCTATTTCCGAACACGCCTTAATTTAAATAAAAGAGCGGGCATAAAATTTCGTGGCTAAAAGAGTTGAATAAGTTAAAAAATATTAAAATAATCGTAAAAATATGAGAGAAACTAGCGACGAGAACAGTGTTTTTACACCGAAAGAGTTAAAACAACAAGTTATTAATGCAGAATTAAGTTTCCTACCTGAGAAGTCTCGCAAGATATATCTGAAAGCATACCATGTCTTCAATGAGTTTCGGAGTCAGTTTTTCGGAGACGGTGTTGCTATCTTATTTTTTAGATTGATCACAGACGAGGCGATCATCTACAATGTGGAGTATTTACTCAATGTTGAAAGCTACTTTAAAAACAAAACATAACGTGCATATTGAAACATACGCAAAACTCATATCTTTTCTAAAAAGAATGTCAGTTCACGGCCCTTAACATAGAAAAATTTCTTGATGAAGCTTCGGACTACAATTTTCTTGCCGCTAAAGTAAGTAGTACCTATGCATCTATGTTGTTAGTTATTAAAATTTGTGTGTATACTGTTATGTATAAAGGTACTGCCTACTACTAATTTTTGGAGGCGCAATGAATCCTAGTCTGGCTTAGCAATACTGTTAAAATATTTATGACGATATGTAAAAGATGCTGTAAATGTTAAATTATGCATATTAATTATGTAATATTTTCAGTACAGGTTGTACTGATCATAGGAATTAGTGGAGCGTGTCGCAATAACGAGCTATTACAGCTAACAGTTAATAAAATCGAAAAGCATTCAGATAAATTACTGTTAGTATAATTTAAAAATACGAAGACGAACCTTGACAGGTCTTTTGTCGTACGCGAAGAATATGTAACTATTGTAGAAAAATACCAAAATTTACGGCCAGCCAATATAAAAACCGACCGATTTTTCATACAATACCATAATAATAAATGCTCAAGATAGCCTATGGGAGTAAATAAAATAGGTGCCATACCGCGACATATTGCCACTTTCTTAAAACTGGAAGAGCCTCAGCTATACACGGGTCACTGCTTTCGGAGAACTTCGGCAACGCTCTTTGGCTGATCCCGGAGCCGATCTCACCACTTTAAAACGTCACGGCGGGTGGAAGTCCAATACGGTTGCAGAAGGCTATGTTGAAGACTCAATAGAAAATAAGTCGAAAATCTGTAAGCGTATAGTGGAAACAATAAGTCTGAATTTGACCTCGGATCCTTGGTCTCACCCACGCCCATCCACATCCAACTACGCACAGTGTACTATTCAGAAAACCGATCAGAGTCACCAACGTTCACCGTTGTTCCTTCTCAATCCGCCACCGAAACAGAAACCTTAACCCCAGATAATTAAACTCAACTCAATGCAACTAACGTTGCCAAATAAATCTATTACTTTTAATTTGCAGAATTGCAGTAATTTTACTTTTAACTTTTAAAATGTTCCATTTTATTGAATTGGTACCTACAATGTTAAATATTTTGATTCACAATAAATAGTTATTTCAATCTATTCCTGTTTATTATTTTATCTCCTAAAGTGTTCTCGCTGCTGAAGTGAATAGTTATGCGTGTTACACGAGAGCAAAGATTTTTGCATCTCGTGCCTTTGTATCCCTCGCCACATTCAGGATTCAACTTTTTGAATCGCTCGCTACAATCGTTGAATCCTTCGCTTGCTCAGGATTCAAAATCAGCACTCGCAGCAAAAAACGACTTTGCTCTCTTGTTGCACAAATAACTATTGTTTCATTTTTCGTCTGCTCACAGTCCACCTGTAAGCACTGTAAGTAAATTGTGTTTAGACAACCTAATGCTTAAAAAGCCACGCTGTGGAAATTTTGTCTAAATGTTGATTTGTAATTTATATGATTCTAGCACAATATCATCATGATGATTTTTGATAAAGTTTTCCTACTCGGGCCCGATGATATTATGACTTTTATAAAGGGTCTTTCAACAAGGACGGGTCGATGTTAAAATTGAATAAAACAAGATGTGTGTGAGATATTAACGAAATTTATTTTTTATTTAAAAGGCCCATTTATGCCATTATGGATGGAATATGACATCGTTCAAATGTCCGCCGCGGCTTCGTATGGTGGCACGAATCCGAGAGGTCCAATTTTTTATGACTCTGCTGCATAGATCCGGCTGAATCCGAGCGATGGCCTGCGTTATGTTGGCCCCGTCCTTGTTGAAAGACCCTTTATAATTACATATATATATATTTTTTTATCCTAGTGTACTTAGAATAACTTATATTAAGCTAGAGATGCTAAGTCTATTAGCAAACTGAAACATTTATCGATATCTTTTTTATAAAATTGCTACAATAAAAGGAAGTGATTCTAATGATTATATATTTAATCTGGTGAGGTTAAATGCCAGGTCAGGTATAATTTAAACTTGTTATACAAGCATTTTATGATGAAGAAACAGATTTATTAGTCATAGACAACAGGATCTACGAGTTGTTTTGCCAATCACTAATTAACTATCCAATAAACTACTAAATATTGACAGCTATATGATATCTATATTAATGGCAATTAAGAAGAGAATTCTAGATTGACGAATTATATTTATGTTGCTTAATTTATTCAAATTCATTGATGTGACATAAAAAGGTGTCGTTTTAATCGTAAAAAAACACGCGCTACACCCGTGGGATATGCAAATAGTGTAGAATTTCGCATTTATAATTCAAATCCGACCGAACTTAGGCGAATTTCCTCCCCCAATCCGCACACAATTGACGTCTCGCCCGCGACCCGCGCTTTTGTGCGCGCGACATGAATGCGCCTCCTAATCTCGATCACGTGACCGCCACGCGCGCCTCTCCTGCATACGACATGCCTGTGAATAGACAAGTTTAGGAATGGTTCCCTTGAACGCATTCAAAAAAACAAAACACGACTCTATTCCTGCAACACAAATGTCAAAATGAAACTGTCAAATTTTGGCGGTTAATCCTAAACAATATGTCTGCCAAGTAAAAAAGCGTGTCCTTTATCTTAACTGATTGGATAATCTGTGTTCAAACGCTATAGTATATCGTATCGGAAACAGAAATATAACTCCCTTCGTCCTGATTAAGTTTTCTGGTGTGGGGCGGTCCCGAGTGCGAAATTACAGTGATTTTTTGACGTCGGTATTGGATTTCCTTTGTGTCGAGTACAGTTTTACGTAAAATCCGGCAAAAACGGTCGGATCTAATTATTAGCTTTGTCCCCGATCCTTGGGGTTCGATTGTTGGTATAATGAAGTAGGATATTTTGGTTAACAGATTGATACGTGATTTTAGGATTAAATGTATTGTTTGGCTAATAAAATTGGTTTTATTTGGAGTTTTATGTGATAGTTACGAACATTTGCTGGTTGTGCAACCTAAAGTGGCTTGCATTCGAGGTATTAACGTTTTTATATTTTCCCAAAAACCGATGCACCAGTTGCATTAAAAAGGTTTGGTCCCAGCGCACTGCCTTGAGGAAGTCCATTACATTGCTGCATGTCTGCGACTAGGCGTCATACTTAAACTTGTAGATAAATATGAGTGATTGTTCGACACTTTATTTTATCTTATCTGTACCTATGCTATGTTGATACTATTTTCCTAGACTAAATCAAATGGTTTTACATGGTCAACATACCTACTAAAAGACTAATTAAGTGTTGTACAATTTTCTGTTCCGTATACCATTCTGTATTGCCAAGGCCGTCTTTAACTATGCTGGGGCCCTTGGGCACACAAGAATTTGGGGCCCTTTTGGAAAGTAAAGAAAGCGAATTATACTAAAATTTTTCTACTATGATCTTATAAATATTATGGGTAATCAAATATATAATATAATAATTATGTCATTAATGATATTAGTATGCTACTGGGTATTTGGTTACGATTACTATAGTGGTTTCTTTCGGGATTTCTGTTTAGCAAAATCTTCTATTATATCCTAAAAGTAAATTTTTTGAAGGATGTCACTTTCTATGCACATAATTGACAAATTACTTAGTCGTTCTTGTAAAATTGTTGTTCGCAATTCATTTTTTATTCTCTTATGCTGCGAAAATGAACGCTCTCCACTACAATTGGTAACCATTAGGCAAAGGAATATTCTTGTAACAACTTCAACGTTTGGCAGTTCCTTCTCATTTATATGACTTTATGAGGATAAGTAAGGTTGAGATATTCAAATCCGCTGATTGCTTTGCTATGTTTTTTTAAATAATGGAAAACATTCTATTTTGAGTTCATATGCATTAATATCTTTATGATAAAATTCTGCAAATTCATTACATTTTTTCCAAAATATTGGCTAAAATTTTAAGACAAAAGTACAACTTGGCAAAAAAGAGTCTGACGCGGTGACAGTTGGAACTAAAAATAAAAGTAACTAGTTAACTAAAATAACCTACCTATTACTTGCCTATTGTTACCTAATAGTCCTAACTAAAAATTTAACAAAAAGTATCAAAAACTGTTGAGGCATAGTATTTCGGGGTATACAGGTGCGATAGTGGCGACCTCATTTATTTTTATATTACCCACCCCGGGTGCTCACTGTTACTGAAATGTTTTGAGAATAAATCTAAGAGAAATTGTCGGTTGTCGGTCCTTCGGGGCCCCCTGAGTATGGGGGCCCTGGGCACGGGCCCCGTGTGCCCGTATGGTAAAGACGGTACTGTGTATTGCTGATGTTATATCAGGCCGTTCCATTAGAATTTAGTATCAGTCAGGGCTCCGCTAAGTAAACATGGTTAAGTTGCTATAGGGTCCAATTTTTTATGAAAACCCGACTGTAAAAAGCTAGCAGCGATTAGGCACTTACAACAAACGATTTGAATAAAATTGCTTTTAATATTAAAGATATGAATCTTGCTCAGCAGCAAAAAATATTAAATAAACAATGCTGACTAGGTCGTAACCTCATAGGGTTGTAGGCGAATATTTTTGCAAATATTATAACGGTTTGACCCTTGCATATAGATGAGGTATTTCCCGCGTCGCCGAGTCGGAGTCGGCACCACCTGATCATGTATTCATGGGGGTGATCACTGACGCCATAGAACCATGGAGTTTGGAATAATCGCGATTAGATACGCTGGGTTGGATCGTTTCTATTCGTAGTGAATTCTGGGTAAAACGACATTTACTTTAAAAAATTGTTTTGCTAGGAGAGCATGTTTTTTTTTCGGTTTGTCATCAATGAAATTTTACAAATGGAGACGTCATACTCATTATAAAGAAATAAAAACATGGCGATGTTTTACTATAGCTACCTACATAGGACCTATGGAATTAGGAACTTTATTTTTATCACTGAGTATGTTAAAAGATCACAGAGTTGTAAATAGGACCCCGTTGTCAGAAAGAGATAAACTGTTCAAACGTACGTTCGTGTCGCGGCCAGACGCAGGATGGACTGAGTACACTCAAGCTGGTCAGCTTGTGTTTTTATTGCCGCGCAGATCTTAATAAAACATATCTACCTCAGTATATATATAATATCATTGGTTGGCATGGTTTTTTTGCCCAACGTCCAAATTTTTTCAGGTTTCTCTTAAATGTCAATAATCTAGTGATTTCTTTTGGTTTTTAAATATTTCATTGCTAAATTCAAACTCTGTAGTCTAGCCGGTCTCAAACAAGGATATAATTATAATTTGTTAATAGATTTCATCACTGTCTGACTGACTTGTAGAAAGTCGAATCAAAAAAACTTTTTTGCAAAATAAAGTTATTTTTCACTATGTAGTTTTATATTTGGAAGTCGGTAGTATTTTATTGCAAAAAGATTATTTTTTCTCTTTTTGGTTTTACCTATTACCTAATAGGCAAGTTGTTTAGTAAGGTAACGCCTATAACGCCAGAAATGCCAGAATAGATTACCCGAATAACATGAAACTTGAACATAACTGGTGAAATGAGAGATCTGCGTACCCCTTTAGAGCGTACTGGCGTAATGTTATGTTATGAAATGGTATAAATATAAACAATAAACAGAAATGCGATTGCAGCAATCCCGAGAGATTTGCCGTTATTTATTGAAGAGTTCTGTTGAATATCTCCGAAGTTTTTCATCAGATATTCGCCAAATTGAAATGGTACCAATTTCGAAACATACTCTTTCAAACAAAAAAAAGAATTTTCGAAATCGGTCTACAATTGACTGAGATATCGGTGAACATACAAAAAAAAATCCAAACCAAACATAAAGTCGAACATAGAAAATCCTCCCTTTTGAAAAGTCCCTTAAAATGAAATCAAATCTAGTTCGGGGTTCCTAACCAGGACAGAAATAATTTAAACAAATTACTCTTCAATTAACTGCCAGAAATATTAATGAATAAGGCGTTATACAACGAACATTAAATTATATTATTAATTACATTGATTAATCAGGTGGTAATTTCACACATCAGGTAATAATAGAGAAACGGTAAAGAAAATTCACTATTACACCAATATATTTGTAGTTATAATAGGAGTAATTAAATTGATTAACAAAAATTAGAAATTCAATTAATTGAATTCTTGATTAGAGGCGGCAACTGGTTTCATTTTATATTTCTACTAATTGGATTGTTAAAATCAATTTTACGATAAGAATCGGCAATAAATTTTAATATATCGAAGTGCATCATCAAGTTTTTGATATCAATTGATTAATGTCTATTGCTTTTAATTTTTATCACAGTACGTAAATGAGGTAGCATGGCTTTCAAAGTATGTGTTTATAAGTAGGAGACCTCTTAATATGATAATAAATTGAATAGGTAGTGAATGCAGTAACTAGAAGCAAATTGCTTCCATTGTTAGTCTTAAATCTATTCTAGCCGTTACAATAGAAGCTGAAATATTCTTATTAGAATATTATTTTCTACAATGTGGTAGGTTGGGAGTGGGACCCTATCTCATTTTCTACACTGATAATAAAACAAACTAATATAATACTAGTTCACAAAAAGCTTATAAATATGACACAAGAAAGATATAAATAAAACTCGAGATAAATTAATTTTCATTTCTTTCTACTTTTTTAAATTCTCTTAAATAATCGTTTTCCTTACCGAATCCAATGTTTACGTTTTTCGTAGTTCCCCGTCAGTACTTGCCGAAAACGATATTAGGATAATCTAAGTATGATTGTAGTAGCGGGGAACAGTCCTTGTTTGCACGGGCAGACGGGCACTCCCTTCAATTGTATAGATATTTCCATAAGCTTGTCTATACAATGTGCATGATAGTATTGAAATTTTATAATCGGTGAATTTGCATATTTAGCTTTGGTTACAGAAAAATTAGAAAATATTTTCTCATCATAATAATTTTCTCGTCAAGTCTTTTTCACGTATTTTCACCAAGGAAGCTTGGAGTATACTTTCACTTTGTAATTTATTTTTTAAGTCTAAGTAAGGCATAGTTTGTGGGTAGTTTGGGGTCGGGTTCAAGTCTTACCGATGCTGCTGAATACCAGAATAATTGTAGACCTAGTACAAGGAAATAGTAGTAGTAGTAAATGAACAAGGAAAAAACCAAGGTCTCGGTGAATACCCATGTGACACCCACTCCTGTCAAGATCGGAGACTCTACACTCGAAGTTGTGGACGATTTTGTCTACAAACGGTCCAGTTGGGTAGGTCCAACTTCGAGAAAGAGGTCAACCGTCGAATCGGACTCAGCTGGGGCCTGGGTGGCGTTCGGGCAGTTGTGCGGTATCTTCTCGGCCAATTTACGGCAGTGTCTCAGGACAAAAGTCTATGACCAGTGTGTGTAGCCAGTGATTACCTATGGGACCGAGACGTGGTCGCTCACAATGGGCCTCACTAGAAAGCTTAAATTCTCTCAAAGGGCAACGGAGAGGGCTATACTCGGAGTTTCCTTGCGTGATCGCATCAGAAATAAGGATATCCGTACGAGAACCAAAGTTACAGACATAGCCCGAAGAATTGCGAAACTTAAATGGCAGTGGGCAGAGCACATGGCTCGCAGAACGGATGGGCGATGCGGCAGAAAAGTTCTGGAGTGGCGACCGCGAACCGGAAGACGTTGTGTTGGAAGGCCTCCCACCAGGTGGACCGATGACTTTGTGAAGCTTGCGGGGATCCACTGGATGCGAGATGCACGGGACCGGTCAATGTGGCGACGCTTGGGGGAGGCCTATGTCCAGCAGTGGACGTCTTTCGGCTGATAAGATGATGATGATGATTGAAATAGGGTTACCATTTCTAAAATTAAAAAGTCGTGATAAAAACCCGGTCTTTAAAAAAAAGTCCAGACATTTTAAATACAAAAAAAAAACTTAAAACCTGACTAGAAATAAATTGCGATCTGAAAATTATGAAACAAGAAAATATTCTTAGAAGATAGCCATGGACGTATGCAAAAAAAAAAAAAAAAATTTGCCAACCAAGCTAAATCTAAATAAGATCCGGACAAATTAGAATGCATCAAAATCCAGAAGGCCCTAGATAGGTAACCGTAGTAATCACCCGACGCTCAAAAACACCCGTTCATAGCCAAGCGGTAAAACTATCGGAACTACACACTCGCTTCTCGCTGCTCGCCAACTCGTACCTAGCTTCTAGCTCTACTCGCTGCTCGATGTCGGCGGTGAAACAAATATACCTTAACCTAGGAAGTCTTCGCTATACTGTATTAAAGTTAATTTAAATACCTACCACCAAAGTAACAAGAGCTTAAAGGTACATTGTAGTAGCAAAATATTCAATTATCTACCAGTTTACCGTCAGTGTAATCAGCTAAATGGATTGGGCTGATGGGCTATCGCTGGAATATTAATTATCTCTTATTAATTGGCTGAATCAGTGAGCTCTATTTGACCGCTTTGCTTTGATGTAATTGGTCAATACACAGACATTTCTCTGTAGTGTCTTAAAATACAACGTCTTTGTATAAGTGAAAAGCTGCTCTTTGCATTTGAAAGATTCTTCTAATTAGGTTCTAGATTTTTGATAAAAATCTTAAATTAATTTATTTACTGATTTACGACAACGCACAGCCTAAACCTCTGGGTCTCGAAGCCTGGAAGAGTTTCTTATAATAAAAGTAAGGAAGAATGTTTTAAAATGAATCTCCTAAAGGAGTTAAATAGGGGATAAAAGGTTGTGTGGAAGTTTGTAATTTTTGCCGATGGGAAATCCCATCAGGCGCACACTATTTGTTAGTTATTGGTACTTTGGTACATGCATACACTCACGCTTTTTCTCTTGGTGTAGGCAAAAACTACAAAACGCCACGGGACGCATGGTGGCGGCGTGGTAGCATGCTACGATCCTTACGTACCTACTCGTTTAGCTATCTTATCAATCATTCAATAATTAAAAGATTAGACACTAGAATTTTTTCCCTAGAACAAAACTCTATAAATGTAAAGATTAAACAGAACTGGATTAAAACCATTTCAAACACCAACACATTGCTCTAAAACTTGAAACCTCTCAACTTGAGAGTATTATAAAAATTATCGGGCACACAGCGCGAGCCTGTTGAAGTCCTCTCAACAATATTATGGCCGGGAGCTACGCGAGCCCACTGTGTAAAGTTTGCCGAGCATTTTGCGCGTTTGCTGAGAGTTCGTCCCACCTGGCGGTCTTTTGTCTCTGCAATGTTACAAAAATTTTAACAAGAAATCCTTTGATTTCATATTTTTAGGGTTCCGTAGGTTGAATCGTTGTTTGAATTCGTTTTACGTGCACCAGTTGAGCGGCTTTCATGGAACTTGGATGGAGAACGTACAATAGTTTAAAGAAAATCGATAGTTCATCTGGCATAATAAAAAAAGTTTTGAAAAAGATTCATAGGTATAAATAAAGGCTTATATCCTACTAACTGGGATCAACAACATATCTCATATTGACATAATATTTTCAGTTAAGAGCAGGATCTTAACTGAAAATATTATCTTTTTAGACTAGGAATACTTTCGAACTTCTATTTTAGTTTGGGCACCAACTTTTTCTTTAGTAGACTTCTTCAATATTTTGGTAACATTTTTTTGCCTATTAATAGTTCAACCCTAAATCGCCCGTGGCTACCGCCCGGCGCGTCACCATATTGTCGGCGCACGCGCCTCTCACCATGCGAATACGCCACACAGCTGTTACACTTTGCACATTTTTTTATTATTTAGTGAAAAATGGCAATCTAACATCGGACATTCAAAAAATTTATATTATGTTTTTAAACCTTCATAACCTTCTAAAGGCACAGCCTAGATCTGAATTTAGCCTCTGCCACGTGTCGAGTCGAGGTAAATTAACTGGATCACCCTGAAAATAAAAACAATAACGTCTGTTACATCCTACAGTAAATTAAAGATAGCAAAACAGTAAAAGGGCTATTTTGAGATGAGACCTTTGACTCAAAGGTCTGAGAAATATTGTCAAACGGTTTGACGTCGATGACATTTACAGGCTATTTTTTTAATATTATTATAATGACGACATTTCTCTACGGTCTTTATTCCTCCGACAGACATAATTTTCGTTATTAATAAATTATGAATTATCTTACTCTTACTAATATTATAATTTATTCATAATGTTTTATTGTTAATTCTAGCTTTTTTCGTATTCTTCTCAGCAAACCCTTTTTTTTCCCCTTTTTTTTAACCCTTTTCTTTCCCTTAATTAAACCCCATATCATGGTAGTGCACAAAAAATAACTAGTCCACCATCTTGGGCCGTCCGCCATCATGGATTTAGAATAACGTCACTTATCTAACCATGCCTTGTCATCCAAACTAAACGTGTATGCAAAATTTCATCTTAATCGGTGGAGGATAACTGCTTTAAAATTCAGTTGCAAGATTTGACCCGAACACACTTACATACATACAAACATACATACATACATTCAAGTTAATTAAAACCTTGTAATAAATGTGAAAGTTTGGATGGATGGATAAATGTATGTTTGTTACTCAAATACGCCAGAACGGCTGAACTGATCCGAATGAAATTTGGCACAGAGATAGATTATAGAATGGAATAGTACCTACATATGCTACTTTTTATCCCGGTATAATGTTCCCTTGGGACGATAACACACTTTTTACGCGGGCGAAGCCGCTGGCAGAAGCTAGTATCCCATATATCCAAAAAAACACGATATTATAAACCCCATCAACACATTGTGCTACAGTTTGCACATGATTGACAACTGTCTACTCGAAACGAGAGCGATTAGTAAAGTAATTCTATTTGGTCAAGAGGTGTCGAGTGCCATAGAGTTTAATACTCAACGAGTAACACTCACTGATCGCCCGTCGGAAAGGGGAGAATGTGAAGCAGAAGATTGATGTGTCCCATGGAGATTATGATTGTTAAATATTGGTTTATTCTTCGTGTGTTGATGTGGAACTTGCTTTTCAGTTAGTTAACACTAACCTACAGATCTATCGTTTTTAGGGTTCCGTACCCAAAGGGTAAAAACGGGACCCTATTACTAAGACTTCGCGAACCGTCTGTCTGTCTACCTGTCCGTCTGTCACCAGGCTGTATCTCATGAACCGTGATAGCTAGACAGTTGTAATTTTTACAGATGATGTATTTCTGTTGCCGCTATAACAACAAATACTAAAAACAGTATAAAATAAATATTTAAGGGGGGCTCCCATACAACAAACGTGATATTTTTGCCGTTTTTTGCTCGATATTAATAACGGCAACAGGTAGACGCTTGAAATATTCACAGAATGTTTAGTTGTATATTCTCTTCAAAAAATAATTAATAAATTAAAATGAAATAAATTAAGGGGGGCACCCATACAACAAACGTGATTTTTTTGCAGTGTTTTGCGATAATGGTACGGAACCCTTCGTGTGCGAGTCCGACTCGCACTTGGCCAGTTTTTTCTTTTACGAAATGTCACTGCAACAAGAGCTAAGGAAATTGAGCGAAGAAGTGTAAATTAATTCGGAAATCTTCGCGTAAGACAATAAAATAAATAATAATCTTTAATACAGCTTTGCAATTTCAACGTCACTATGTGCTAACTGGAGGGAAGACGTTGAGGTTTTCTTACGACATAACCCTTATCTATATCATTCCTAGGAGAAAGATTATATCCATGAGCATATCTAAGGTATTCATGAGGTTCTCTGTAAGGACTCCATGGGATGAGGTTTATAAGTTCCCTTGTTTTCAAAAGTGGATATTTAAAAGCCTGGATTGCTATCAATCCTATGCACAAGCAGTCTTTCTAGTGGAACCTTTTTTGTATCAGGCCATGGTTGGATACTTGAATCGTTTCTCCGGGACTCGTTGAGCTTCATTGTCTCTATCATAGAAGTTATATTGATTGGCAATAGTGTAGCAGGCTTGTCCCCAAAATAATAAAAAACTGCGACATAATTTTAAATCATTACCCATCCAAATCCACCACAAAGAAACCATTACAAAAATCACAACTAATTAACCTTTTAGTGGCATACCTTCTACCAAGCTATGATTAAGTAAACTAAGTACCACAGATTACAGCTTGGTCCGCTATTAGCGAAGGGCTAATTATTGTGATGTGGTGCACAAAATGCTACCCTTATAACTAGTGAGGGACTGCGTGTGGCGAACTCTACGCCTAGTTGGAAATATTGGGCATAGAGTAGACGGGTGAAGTGCAGTGGGTTAATTTCCTTTGCTAAGGATTCGAATCCGAAAACTTTACGAGGATGTCAACTTCTTTTTTCCTTTTTGGTACCTGTTTCTGCTATAGGTCACGCTGCTCTGATATGCCTTACTCTTTGCACAGTTGGTATGTTTTTTTTTAAATTATTAAGATTAATAGCGATATGGCAAGTTCAAGTAACATAATGTATATGACGAGTTCCATTCAAAAAATCCAGCTGGTTCTTTGCCTAGCGATGTTAATTGAGATTAAGTGTTCTTCCACCTTATTTTGCCTCAGAGAGGCAAAACCAATCATCTTAAAGTAAAAACAACAGGACATTTGTCTACTCTCTTCATGAATCCACAAATGAATAGTGTTCTAAACAAAACGGCAACAAGGTAGGGCGTGGCGGCATCCCGCGGCGCGCGTCTGTCGCCGTGTTGCCAACACAAAAAAATATAATTCTATCCATTGTGCTGGCAACCCCGATGACAGGTCGCCATAGGACACATGTTTGAGGCATTTTGGGGCAATTCCTTCGTGTAATGGGCGGTGTTTTAATGTTCTCTATGGATTTATGGCATGGGGTCGCGTCCCTCAGTTTGGTTTAACTCAGTTAGTGGTGAAATTACCTATGAAGTTGCGGATATGATGAACTGTTTTATGGCTAATCACTAGGACTGTTCGTTACTGTTGTCTATAGTGTAACTCTTCATAGACACGCAATAGTTCAGAGTATATTACACGAAGCTCTAATAAGGTTTTCTTAAACAGCGTTACGTGTAGGTGCAATGTTGGTGGAAGATCTGAGTGCTAGTTGCCTTTAGATATCTTCAAGTTTTGAATCATGTCTAAGTTTATTTATAATCTAATAAGAATCTTGTTCGATCCATTTTAACTCAGGAGATGTTGAAAATAAAGACAAAAGTTTTAATTTTTGCCTCGAATTTAATTATAAGATAAGGACCTCTTAGTGTTTCTTAAAGAAAATGATTTGGAGCATCTATATGCTTCATGTAATGAAGGAATGTGGCATTATCCGTTTTGTCAAATTTAATTCCAAAAAGGGCCACCTGTGTTGCAATACAGCTACGGATTTAGTAGTAAGTTTTTTTTAATTAAACAAGATCTGACCAAAAATCTGATGAGCAGTTTCATAATCGGAGCCCTTAAGAACCATTAATTCATCAGCACTACATGCAACGCAATCTATCAAATCAAATGCACCTTCAGCGCATAAACAGTAATTGCGGCGCCATAGACACTGGAAATAATCTAAACTTCATCAAATCACCATTTCATCAGTTAGGGTCAATAGTAAAAAAGTAGTGAGTAAACCAGTTGAACGAGTACTGAATGAACGCTCATCGGCGATCATCAATCAATCAATCGAGCATTCATTTGTGTGATTGACGCATAGACAGCGGTATGCAAATGAGCTAGAAGCGATAGCAAGCTCGTTAGAACGGTAACTAAAAAAACTTAACAGACTTAGATTAAGTGATGGCGCTATTATTCAAATCTAAATGCCTCTTTCCTAAATTTAGTATGCCATAAAGTCAACAAGCACCCTTGCTTGTGATACGAGACGCATTATTCCTTATCTATACACGTCAGAATCGCCTGCACCCTTCGAGCGTTATCACGATACTGGCAGATATTGTAACAATGCCACCCCCTTCCATTGGTTTATCTTTTCACCAATCGCGAGGGGATTCGCGCGGATTCTAAATTTTAAATTTGAAAATGCTACTTTTCTTTCATTTGCAATTTTTTTTTAGAATGTTGTGCATGTCTGTTTCGGAAGTATGATGGCTGCTACAACAAAAATATGGATTCGTTGTTCTGAAGAGTGATGGTGTTCGTTATCGAAAGCTCTGTTTAACCTGCAAGATGATGGATTAAAATTTAATAATTAAGGCTGAAGTAATTTCATACAGAACGAAGAATTTAGAATAACTTTACTCTTTACTTAAACTTCTGTTTAAAAAAAAAACTATATTTCGGTTTGAAGAAAGACCTCTTTGCCGATCGAATCTGTAACGCTTGAGATTTTCAACTTTCCCTCTAACATCTCAGTAGATCCCTTCGATCACGAAAAGGAAGAAATAATAAAATATTGTGCAGTTGAGATGCGAATAAATTTAGTAATCGGGACAGGCTCGAAAAATAAGACCACACTGCACTTATTTTAGATTCCGTATCAAAACGTTTTATTCGGAAAACAACATATTGAGCCGATCGTATATATATATTATATAGATATTTTCAAAATAACCTAAATATCCTACAAATAAAGAATGGGAACGGTACAGTCACACCACATAAATAGGATTTTTTTAAAGGAATAATTTTATTCAATATTTTCTTGAGACTGTTAAATTTAATAAAAAATAAAAGTAAAATCAATGCGTTGTTTTTTTTGCGTTCAGTGCAAAAGTGATGTAGGTCAATCAATTCATTGTCAATCAACCCAGCCTCTATCGAATCCATCACATATGGACAACTAAACGATAAATTAAGAGTGCTTCCACAACAAAACCCAAAATTAATCGCCACAGATAACCATAATGAAATCGGGTTCATCCCTCGCCATACGGACTCATCTTTTGAACTACCCCAGGGCGCCCATAGACAACTGTTGCGATGATACCGATATGTTGTCCTGTGTTGTTGGATTACATCCTTGTACAACTGGTGTTGTTTGCAAGCTTGTAGGAACAGCATGTTTAGTGTATTGTTGATTGGATGTGGTTTTGTGGGGTGGTAGCAGGGGTATGTCTTCAAGGCAAAGGTGGTCCGAAAGATCAAAATCAAATCAAAATCATTTATTTGTAAAACATAAAAATAATTACATGCAAGTTCTTAAAAATTGGGTAGTGCGCTATGTTTTGGCATTTGACATACAAATTATAAAAAAATAATTGCGATTATATCAATGGGTACTTTTAAATTTAAATATAAATTTACTACAATATTATCATTATTTACGTATTTGAGTACCTGATTGTATTAATACATGCATGCAAGTAAAATTTTATTATTCATAATCAATTTTATTTTATGTCAAAATTTAAAGTCTATTCAATTCGAAAAAAAAAAATAAGATTAAAAGAAAAATTACAATTTTATGTCAGTATTATAATTTTAAAGAAACTCGTCTAGAGTATAATAACATCTTTGAAGCAGTAACCCGTTAAGCGTTTTTTTAACCGACTACCAAAAAAGGAGGAGGTTCTATGTTCGACATTATGTAAGTTTTTTTTTTTTATGTATGTTCACCGATATCTCCGTCAATTGTGGACCGATTTTGAAAATTCTTTCTTTGTTTGAAAGATTATATTCCGAAATTGGTCCCATTTTAATTTGGTGAAGATCTGATAAAGAACTTCGGAGATGTACAACAGAACTCTTCAATAAATAACGGAAAATCTCTCGGGATTGCTGCAATCGCATGTCTGTTTATTGTTTATACTATTTCATAACATAACATCACGCCAGTATGCTCGAAAGGGGTATGCAGATCTCTCATTTCACCGGTTATATTCATTTTTCATGTTATTCGGGTAATCTATTCTGTCGTTATAGGTACTTACTTAACTACTTCCCTATTAGGTAGGTACAACTAAAAAAGTGAAAAATAAAAAGCTTTTTTACAAAAAAATACTACCGACTTCCAAATAAGAAAACTAGAAAGTGAAAAATAACTTTATTTTTGGAAGTCGGTGTCCATAACTTAAAAATTTGGTACCTACCAAAGACACCGACTTCCAAAAATAAAGTTATTTTTCACTTTCTAGTTTTCTTATTTGGAAGTCGGTAGTATTTTTTTGTAAAAAAGCTTTTTATAAACTTCTGCAGTGGCATACATTTTATTTCATCAGGTATTTTATTATATATTTGTGGAGCAACACCCAAGAAGCTCTTTTTCATTAGAGAAGTTTTACGTTTCACAAGGCATAATTTATTAATATATTGAGCACGCATCGGAGTTTTCTATAATGAACATAAATGTGGATTTATTTTTACAAATAAATCGTTCGTTCGAATAATCGATCGTTTTGTATTTTGCTGTACCTAACAGAGGAAAATATAATTCTTGCCCTAAAACTTAATATACCTAAGATATAACTCTTTAAACAATCTACGAAGTAGACAAATTTATTACTTACCCCTATATTCTAAGCAAGGCCGTCTTAAACTATGCTGGGGCTCTTGGGCACACAAGGATTTGAGGCCCTTTTGGAAAGTAAAGAAAGCTAATTATACTAACATTTGTCTTCTTATCTTCTATTTATTATGGGTAATCAAATATAAAATATAATATGTCATTAATGATATTAATATGCTGCTGGTTTTTTGGTTACGATTACGATTGTGGTTTGACTTGATTTTGCCTTAATTTGGTTAAATAAAATCGTCATTATTTTGAATTAAACAAAAGTGTTATTATCGGCCCCGGTGCTCAATTTTACTGTGCCCGCAAAAATGTTTTTAGAATAAATGTGAGAGAAATTGTCGGGCCTTCGGGGCCCCCTGATGATGGGGGCCCTGGGCACGGGCCCCGTGTGCCCTTATGGTAAAGACGGTACTGATTCTAAGTATATATATTTCTCGAACTCGACTCAACCAAATTTGTAGTTTGTTATTTATTGACATTAATCGCGAGTTGGTTTCCGTTGTTTTGGCGACTGAATCAATTGGAGTCGAGTATAATTCAAATAAATTCTTCAAATTCCTTAAAGAATTGTCATGCATCATATTATGTGATCTTGGGACAGAATAATAAAGAGAGTAAATAAAGGGAGATATTGAAAAGTTACTCTATCTCTTCTTTGCTTTTTTCGCTTTGATATATTGTTCATTGATCTCGCAAATAACATTTTTATATTATGATCATCACCTCTAGATCTGAGTCCATCTCAATCCTCAATCCTAGAATTTCTTGCCTTGTAAAACATGTATGCAATAGAGCAATGGTGGCCCAATGGTATCAGCCGCGACTTACAAGTTGTAGGTCGTGGGTTCGAGCCTATTTAGGCGCTTTACTTTGTGTAAATTATTTCCTCACCACTGCTCTCAAAACGGTGAAGGAAAACATCGTGAGGAAACCGGCATGTCCTAGAACCAAAAATTCGAAGATATGTGACATTCACCAACCCGCACTGGGCCCGCGTGGTGGATTACGGCCCGTTCCCTCTCACAGAGAGGAGGCCTGTGTCCCAACAGTGGAAAAATTAATAGGCTGATGATGTGTGTGTGTGTGTGTGTGTGTGTGTGTGTGTGAAAACATGTATCCAGGTTTTTTTTTGTGTGCCGTCTCGCAGTTCAATCCAAGTGATTGGCTACTGCTTAACAGGGCGATCCTGTGGACACTAAACATAGCCTTCATTTATATTCGAGGACTAATGGACTTGTTAGGGGTTTTACACTGAATAATACCTTCATAGGTCTATGTTCAAACCAGCGATCAACTGAATAGATACAGTCAGATTGTCGAAATTTAAAGACGCAACATTGTCAGTCCACTTATGACGTAATATTACAAAATTTTCCGCTGTAACATTAACAACTATCCATTGTAAACCTTTCAGGTCTTCCATCCATTTGTAAGGAGTCTAGCTGTCAACATTATATCGCCCGTCCATAAATTGGTTTCAACTTTACAAAGGCAGAATTGATCAAACCTCTTTTTTTAATTGTGTAAAAAGGAATACAAAAACGCGATTGACAACAAAAAAGACTATTATAAATACAATTTCGGCTTCCAAATTGTCTGTTTAGTTTGGGGTTAAGAAGCCGTAGTGCGCCACAATGGGGTGTATTTTAACAGCGACAATTTTGATGGGACCGGTCTTTTTAGCCATTATAAGCGAAGGGTTAGCGCCCCCGTATTAGAGGACCATTTTTTTCTGTCAGCTTTGGTATTTTTTTTTATGTCCTCGAGTTAGGTTGTTACGAAAAAATCTGTCGACAAAATTTTTGGCACCTTTTTTGTTTCTTGTAAAAAAAGTTTGCTCTTTAATCTTTGGTTTTTCTTGATAAGTTTTTGCGTTCCACTACTGCCTATCCTTAAAAATATTCAGTTCTTCTACAATCTACCGTTATTCGCTTCCTTCAGTGGTTTCGCCAATGGTTCCTACCTACATAACTATGTTGAACTCGATATGAACAGTGCTTTCAGTATTTCTAAATGTAGAAGTCCTTACATTGGAAGTCTCTACTTAACCACAATGGATTATCCAGATAAGAATACAAAATATAAACTAAAATAAAGCAAACCAGCCACATATGTATTTAAACACCATTTGCGAAATTGATGAATGTTTTACGAGTTCAGGGCTGTGTTAAAATTGTCATTTAATTCGCCCATCTCTCTTGAGACCCGCTGTGATGGAAATATACGGGGCAGTATTATGGTAGAGCACGCTGGAGGCTGTGTTTGTTGATTTTCTGCATGTAATTGGAAAATATGCGAATATTCGATGGATAGATAATATAATACTAGCATAGTAGTATAAAGTAAAGAGTAGTTTATGTAAACATTAAAATATAGAACAATAAGTATATAAGATATAGAATTAAGTTATTTAATGTAAAAGATCGCCAGGAAATAAAAGGCTTTTTAATTTATTTATTTATTCGATGTATAATTAGAGAGTTGCACAAAATGTAAACGTTGGTATCTACAAGGTGGACCGAACATAAAAACGCAGGGATTGACTAGAGCCAGGAGACGAGTAGAAAGTGGTATACCTTGAGAGAGTCTTGAGTCCAGTTACGGACTGAGACAGGCTAATTAGATTAATTTAAACTTATTAAAAAACACGTCTTTGAGTTTTGTGGTGTTTTTCTTTAGCAATGATGCCCATGACACAAGCTTATAAAAGCGTAAACTTCAAATAGTGTGTAGGTAATCACAACAGTTTATGATTTGTATAATGGAAAAAAATCCTGCCGGTCTTCAAATACTGGAGGACACTTGATACACTCCGAGACCAAACGCCGCGTTCCTGTCATAACCACCTTCCCGTATATTTCTCCCAAGCAGAGGGTAGCAACTGCCCTGTTGGAACACACTGGCGACTTTATAAGCGCGGTCTAAACACGCAGATGCGACGCGGATGATGTATGATTAGATCCAGCCAGATTAGGGGAGCGGCAGAATTATTGATGATAGCTCACAATGAATTGAACATTTGTTTTTACTGGTCTCAGGAGGAACAGATTTCGGAGTATTGTTTGAGGGTCAACTGGTTTGGAATAGTGATGGTGTTGATTTAATATACAATAGCAATAAGATTATACTTTTCGCAAAGGGAACTTAGAGGTTTCAACTGCAAGAAAAAGAAAAGAACAAGTCATTTTTTTGCGTCTTTCTGGAATTGGAGTCATCGCCCCCGTGCATTTGTTGTGGTCGCCACTGTTGATACTGGCTTTCAGGAGTTGCAGTTGTTCGAAGTACTTTGAGATATTCACGCCACACTAGGTACATAGTGTGTGGCGTGAATATCTCAAACAAAAAAAATCATATTTATTCATGCCGTTGATATGGTGAAGAGAAGATTTTTTCATCCTCATTATTTACATCGGTCATAAGACCATAACTCGTTCTGCGATTACATGCTTAAGAGAAGTCGTACAAAATTGCGGTGATCATTAAAGTAAATAATTTGCAGAAATTGGGATCGTAGCACGACTCATAATGAAACAAAACAAGTTCATCAACTTATCGTCACCATCCACTGCTGAACATAGGCCTCCCCCAAATGTGCTGTGCAGTGCTACATCGACTGGTTCTGTGTATCTCGCATCCAGTTCTGTGTATTATCATCGACTTACCAAGCACCCGTACAAGTACTCGTGTGCTTGTCATTGGAGTTTGTCATTTGCTCTTCTTCCATAATTTCATTAATTCAGCTGTCTTCTATAAGCCTACCTTGGTTTCTGGCCGCTAATTTCAAAATATCAAACTACGTAAAAATATACAACTCATAAACTTTTATTTCTTAGTTTAGTTTGCAAAATCTACTATCACTGTTCTTGTAATGTTTGTTGTTTGTCGTGTTGTGGTAATTAAATACTTTATTTTTTAGGGTTCCGTACCCAAAGGGTAAAAACGGGACCCTATTACATGAGTATCTCATGAACCGTGATAGCTAGACAGTTGAAATTTTCACAGATGATGTATTTCTGTTGCCGTTGTTATACAATATATACTAAAAACAGAATAAAAAATATATTTAAGTGGGGCTCCCATACAACAAACGTGATTTTTTTTCGTTTTTTGCTATGATGGTACGGAACCCTTCGTGCGCGAGTCCGACTCGCACTTGGCCGGTTTTTTTTTCTTCCTTCCTTTCTTTTTCTTCTAAAACAGGTATTCTCTACATTTCACTTTTTGTCCCTTCCAAATGCATGCTTACATTGAAACCATAAATTATAAATCTTTAACCATCCAATTGAATATAACAGTTGATACAATTTGTCAGTAGTGGGGCTTTGAATTAAACGAGTCTTTTGTGTCACTTGCTGGGGTTCATCCTCAAATAATTGCTTGTTTACATTGACAAATGTGCTCGAATGTCGAGCACTGACAGAATACGATGCTTTAGTTGTTTCGAGTACTTGATTGATGGGATTTCGTGTTTTTATTCTTATAGTTTTGAGTAGGTAGTGTTTTCTGGGCAAGTGTTTGGCAATTAAATGCAAGTAACTTGTTAGTTTTGAGTAACCTGTAAGATTTTATGTTATGGGTTTCAGTACTTTCATTGTATATGTATATATTATGGGATTTGGCCATTCAGTGAAATGGACATTCTGGGAATTCATCCGCTTTTACATTCTACTATAACATTATTACTGTATTACTTTAACAATTCTCATTCACAATCAATATTGAAGACGTTCTTATTTGAAAAAAAAACCGGCCAAGTGCGAGTCGGACTCGCACACGAAGGGTTCCGTACCATTATCGCAAAACACTGCATAAAAATCACGTTTGTTGTATGGGAGCCCCCCTTAATTTATTTTATTTTAATTTATTAATTATTATTTTTTGAAGTAAATATTACACTAAACATTCTGTGAATATTTCAGGCGACTACCTGTTGCCGTTATTAATATCGAGCAAAAAACGGCAAAAATATCACGTTTGTTGTATGGGAGCCCCCCTTTAATATTTACTTTATACTGTTTTTAGTATTTGTTGTTATAGCGGCAACAGAAATACATCATCTGTGAAAATTTCAACTGTCTAGCTATCACGGTTCATGAGATACAGCCTGGAGACAGACGGACAGACAGACAGACAGACAGACGGATCGCGAAGTCTTAGTAATAGGGTCCCGTTTTTACCCTTTGGGTACGGAACCTTAAAAAGAACGCATCACGACAAAATTAAAAATACCCAACATGAATGCTAAAAGAAAAAAGTTCTCACCCACAGGAATCAATGTTCAGCTAAAAGGATTTGTCTAATTCGACGTGACTGGCTTGACGCGTTAAGACAAAAAAAAAGTAAAATAAAAAAGTTGACGTGACCGCGCTTACGAGGTTGTTAAATCCGTCCTTCTGATAAAGATCTGTGACACATTGAAAAAAAAAACTGTCCAACAACACCTGGCCGGAGACTACTGTATTCAAATTCATTTTTTAAGAATCCCCGTGGATTTTTGGGAAACAACCCCTAAATGTGTGAGGTCGACATTAAAATGCAATTTGATAGTTTATTTCTGGGTATTTTTTGAATGACATAATTTTGTGGTCGAAATTGAGGCTGTTACGATAATATAAGTGTTCAAGGGTTCTTTGTTAATTATGGCTCGTGTCCTTCTTAAGGTTGACGTCAAAATCAATTTATGGAATTAAGGTTTTGCGTGGGCATCGGAATGCAATTATGTTATGAAGTATAATTATTTTAGGCAGGCGATTTATGTTTTTTTTGTTCTTAACAAGATCATGAGGTAGTGGAACTATTTTTCCTTACTTAAGCTGTACATGAAACATCATTGAAAAAATTTGCTTATGACGTATTTATCCTAAAAAGTGCCCACATTGTTTTTTTCCAAATAGGTGCAGTAAGTCCATGAAATCCTTTCACAATTCTACGAAGGCGACTCCTTTATCGTTCTCTGACTTATTGACTTTAAGAGAACAATCAACGTCTTCAATGGTGTGAAAATTTTTGTCCACCCCAAACCTCAAGATTTCGGACCAAGAACATCTTAACCCGCCACAATTTGCCACTAAAAATAGATCTTTACGTGGAGATTATAAAGTTCCTAATAGGTTTTGAAATTTTTAAGTGGTTTGTCTCGCCCAGCCCATTACAGGGCGACTGCGATCGATCTCGGTAGCTGCACGGACATTGTATTCAAATCGCGGACATTTAAATACAAAAACACGATTATGTGACGATGGACCATATAAGTCGATGCATCCGCCGAGATTGGCATCTTTTGTGTACGCACTAGGCGGAATAGACGACGCGTTTTAGTTCAGCCCGTGCTTGCCGAGTGTAGGTAGTCGTTTGTTCTAATCAGAAACTATTTTGTGTTTTTAATTTTTGGTATTAGCTTAAGATTTCTTCTTCGCGTCGATGATATCTTAAAATTTTATTAGCCGTATACTTTTCCACACACAGTACTTGTACCCTCACAGCATCGGTAGCAGCGCATACGTCGCTTTGGCTGCAGGTTTTAAGCCACAGACATAGATAAATAATCAACAACATGTTTTTTGTATATAATACTGCTACCATATCTGTCTATTGCATATAAGACTGCTACATGTCTAAAGCATAATAATTCTTATTTGAAAAAAAAAGTTAATTAAAAAAATCAAAAACCCGACTGCTTGTAAAGCGAACTAAAAAGACGTAAACAAGGAGAAAATCATGCTGTGCTGTCGGAGGATACATCTACGCGAGCTGGCTGACCAAAACCAGACGTATCCTCCGACTGCACAGCATGATTTTCTCCTTGTTTACGTCTTTTTAGTTCGCTTTACAAGCAGTCGGGTTTTTGATTTTTTTATTTTTTTTTTTTTATTTATAACTTTTTAGTTAATTGTTTTTCGAATTAGGTACATTTAAACATATAAGTGTTATATATTTTTGAAATCACCTCTTAAAATCCTTTATTTTGATACCCCACACGATAGGTTTGGAAGAAAAAAAAATATTGGGCCACCACAATATGGCGCCCAAGAACCGCCATTTTCCTATTTTCCAATTTTCATGTAGCCAGTGACACTCGCGGGGTTAAGACGAATCGATTGACGTAAGAACTGCTCGCGTTTGACCACTATCTCGCCTGATGTTAAGCGATGATGTGATCTACAGTGAAGCACGCTTTTTAACTATTTAGGATACATTTTAGTTTCCCGTTGCGTTTTCCAAGTCAAGTGCGTGCACTACAGATCTATATGATTTAAGTTAGGGAAGCTCAGTAATCTTTTGGTTGTATGTTGATGTTGCACTAATTTCGAGTGATGCACCCATTGTGGCAGCTTCCGGTTTATGATGATCATTGCTCCATTCATGTTTGAGTTTGTTTACTTGAGCTCGGAATTTGATGAGAAAAACATTAACCTCCTTTTGGAGTAGGCGGGAAAAATCGGTCGGGTATATAGTTTATGAATAATTCCTTTGCAAACGGGGATCATTATAATCTACGAATAGCTAAAATTAATCCATTTTAAATGCCAATTATTTCAAGGCACTGAATTGTAATTTAGCGACTGAAACCAGGACACAGGTCCTTTGGGTCCAGACTAAAGTGCTTATTACACTACACGGTATTCAGGGCCCTAAACCCTAATTTAGGGTAGTGTAATAACTGTTAGAAAGTTAGGGTTCTCATATTATCGACCTTATTGCTTCAGAATGATTTAGTGACCCGGTATTCAGGGCCCTGAATACCGTGTAGTGTAATAAGCCTTTATATCCTGACAAATTACCATATCTTAAACTTCATACATACACTCAAACTATTGAAGACAGAGAACCACAAATTTTAAACACAACACAATTTCATGCTTTTTTTTCAATAGCCCAATAACAACAGTAAAATCAATAATTCCCCACACGACAGTCCAGTCTTCAATCCCAAACAAGAACTCTAAAGGAATTTACAGCAGCAACAATAAACCGATACTGAAGTAGTCAAATGTCTATAACAATAAATGTTATCATCGTGGGACCGCGTCTCGAGACAATCCGTCTCGATCCGAAGCCGTAATAAATCCACTCACTGATCAATACGGACCTATAAATGCTTCAAATCGTCAGCCCGGAGCTAATCACATAGATTAAGTATACATGACAGAGGTGGTAAAACGCTTACTTAGAAAAGATTTTTATTCTTACTTGACTTAAGTGGTGTGTTTCTGGATTAAATCAAAACTTCTAGAAATGCCCGTTCTTGGGTTCTGCTTTTTGAACGTTTGTAAAGGTCTGCGACAAATATTACAAACTAGCGGACGCCTCGCGGTTTCACCCGCGTAGTTCCCGTTCCCGTTGGAATACAGGGATAAAAAGTAGCCTATGTCACCCGGTGATAGTGTAGCTTCCCAACGGTGATAGAATTTTTGAAATCGGTTTAGACGTTTTTATGTTTATTCGTTACATCCAAAAATCCAAAAATCCAAATCTTTCCTCTTTATAATGTTAGTATAGATATGTAGTAAAACAGAACGAGAAGACGGCTGATGATTGACTCTACAGTGGACCGAAGACGCGGTAAAGGACGCAGGAATCCGCTGGATAAGGACAGCTCGTGATCAGCTGTTGTGACCCTATATCAAAAAGTGAAAACTTCTCTTTCTTTTAGTCTGATATGTTAGTTGCATTTCTTATATAGATTTTTAACCCATCGATGCTTCATCATAGTAGGCACAAATTCCAGCACCATCCACAATTTTCCCGCTCTATGGTACACGTCTCGTATGTCACTTGGATTAGCCGCGCGCGCAGGTAGGCTGGCCTGAATGAATTGTCACTGTCGACCAACTCTGACACGTTGTGCAGGGCTGACACTGACACCAGGCTTTGTGTGATTACAAGTAGTGGTAGCTTTAAATGTAGGGACTCACTCTGCACATATTTTTTTGTTGAAGTTTTGTAAATGGATTTCGGCATCAATAAAATCAAGAGTGGGCAGGCTCCTTAGTAGGTTAATAATTGATCTAATTGTGAACGTAATGTAATTTGGCTGCCAGCAATATCTATTTGAACTAGTATTTTTGCTCTACCGAAAGGACTGGACCGCTCTAGTGGAAGCTAGAATTGTGTTGAAAGCTAGATAAACACATTTTTCTTTCTTTAGAGAGGGAGGTCTTTGCGCTGCAGTGGGACAGTATAGGCAGTTAAATTTGATTTTTAGTCCCTTTTCACGAATAGTCATTCCATAGACCGGAGTCTGGACCAGTACCGTTAAAACCGGTTTTCTCACCCCACTCTATCATCATCATCATTTCAGCCAAAATACGTCCACTGCTGGACATAGGCCTCCCCAAAACGTCGCCACACTGACCGGTCCCGTGCATCTCGCATCCAGCGGCCTCCCGCAGCCTTGACCAGGCGGGCGAGCACGACCTCTGTTTATGGCTTCTGTTTCTGGCTTGAGTTACGCATTTTATCACGGTTTTTGCTCCCAAACTGCAGTAGGTCGTCGCTCCACCTAGTGGTACGTTTTATATTCAATTTTATTACTACCGTTCTAGGACCGTTTTAGTTTCCACTCTGTCAATATTTTTAGCAATGCCATGTACATTTACTAATCACCGTTACTTCCCAAAAGCCTCATATAAAATGAAGAAACACAAATGATACCAATAAACCATTTAGCACCTCGTAGCAGCCCTGTTCCACATACGATAATCCCTATGAGCAACACGGGTAGCCGGGTAGCTCGTGAGAACTGCTCGAGCCGTGACGAATGTCACTCAGTCGCCTGCGCAACTCGCGCGTCAGCTAAGTGGTGTTCAAGGTTGTATGGTAAGTAGTTAGTGTTAGTGGTAAGGCTTACAGCATACTGACGCGGAGTCCACAGGCGCTAGAGTTCTAGACAAAAGACAATGTGAAATTCTAGAAGCGATAACAATGAGCGCCGCGTTTGTTTTGCCGCTGGGGGCGCCTGGTGTAGAGTGAGGTCTTCAAAATGTCAAATCATGCTGTGCAGTCGGAGGATACATATTGGCTTGAGCTGGCTGACCAAAACCAGATGTATCCTCCGATTGCACAGCATTTTCTTCTTGTTTTCGTCTTATTAGTTCGCTTCTTAAGCAGTCGGGTTTTTTGATTTCTTTTTATTTATAACTTTTGAGTTAACATTTTTTTTTTGAATTGGATACATTTAAACATACAAGAGTTTTATATTTTTGAAATCACCTCTTAAACCCCTTTATTTTGATACCCTACATAACGGGTTTGGAAGAAAAAATAATTTGGGCCCCTACAATATGGCGCCCAAAGTCCGTCATTTTTCTATTTTACAGTTTTAATGTAGCCAATGACACACGCAAAGTTAAGACGAATCGATTGACGTAAGAATCATCAAAATCGGCCAACGCGTTTGGTCTTTGGAACGCTACAAAGGAACAAACATACATACAAACATAGAAGAAACACATAAACACATTACCCTCCTTCGACAGTCGGGTAAAAAGAAGATCGCGTTCGAAAATTCGAAGTTCGAATGCGTGTGTCTTGTTTTATCGTAATGCTACAGCTCCACCTGCGTTAACGTTAACGTTAGTGTTAACTTCCAACTACGCGTTAATTAAGTCATTTATTACATTGGCTTCATTTAGGTCATCATCAAGAGTTATTTCCTAGTAAAGTAACACGTTAATAACATACACAACGATGGAGGTTGAAGCAGCTGCCCTGCAGCCTCATTGCGTAAGAAAGAATTTGGCAAGGCAAAGGGTATTAACCCCATCAATCGACCAATAACATATACGGAAATTCACATGGCGTCTTTCATCTCGCATGTAATTGGTCGATTGATGGGGTAAAACCCTTTTGCCTTGCAGAATTCACTTACGCAATTAGGCTGCTGGTTGTAAAATAAGTGTGTTTCGACCATAATGCCATAACTATTAACGTGTTAATTTACGCGATAACGCAGGTGGAGCAGTAGCATAATACAAATAATTTATGTGAATTAGTGCGAAAATACACATGCCTGTAACTTGCATATAAGAGAGCATTCACGCATGCTACTTGCACACTTTTATGCAAGTTCGCAATCCGCTTAGATTTTGTCTCAGTGTGCTTGAGCCTTAGTAGTAAGTTGTACGACACGATTAGTGTGATGTGTGAGTGGCGGAAGCGTGCGAAATGATACTTGGAGATCGAACAAGATGTTGGTGGTAGACGTAGAGCTGATGATATTTCTGATTATGTTAATCTGCAGATGAGTCGTCTGAAAGTAAAGAAGGCATCTGTAAACATGTTTTTAGCTAGAAGAGACTGGCCCAAAAATGGTAACGGCCACGATTTTCAAGCGTGCGTTTGAACTCAGGCAGGCACATTACTTTGTATAAATTATTTCATCACCATTGAGCAGTGGTGATGAAATAATTTATGTAATTATCTAAATGTCAGACATTAATTTCTATACTGTTGATATTTTTACGGAAATTTTGTATCCGAGTAGTGTCTGTTTATAAGTGTACGGACATTGTGTCCGTACTGTTTCCAGCGCCGCCTGCTTTTATAATCACTGGATGAAACATTCCAAAGCTCTGGTAGACCTTCTACAAAAATGATAAGCTTCTTTGTAGACTCCTTGCTTCACGTGAAACACACTATTCAAAAGCGGTGTGGTGTATTGAAAACGTTGGTGAACACGTTGTGTTCACACAGCCGTCGATGCGATACTAATTTTATCATCGTATCACTATAAATTTCGCAATAAGAGACACTCTCCTTCATATATACACACACGGTTTATACGCTGAGTGTACCGTGTACAAAATCATAGTCTAAACCAAGGGCGTCGCCAGCCGATGGCCCAAGGGGGGGGCAAGTTGATATGGAGAATGAGAAAAGTATGAATTGTAGGTAAAGTCGAGAGCACATGAAGCTTTTCACTTGTAGTTCGAGCCTTACATCTACAGCGATTGTAATAATATCGGTAGTTCTCGCCAAACTTCTTGGCCGTCCCGAAGTTGGCTGCAATGTCTGCGCAGTAGTAAATCATACAAAAACAGTACCGATCCGTGCCTTGCGCATCGGAAATTCGGAAACCCAACTTCAGGGCGGCCCAGAAGTTTGGCGAGCACTATTCAGAGTCCAACGTGTAAAGCTACGCAACTCTACCGTACACGTTGTGCACGGAAGAGCGATCAAAATTTTCAACGCTTTTCCGTGTCGGGAAAGAAGGTTTTTGCCTATTTTAGGATATCAACAACGGTTCGATCTGTTGGGTTTGGTTTATATATATTAATTTGAGTTTCGACGTACGGGAATGATCAATCAAGCAAGTCAAGTCAAAGACTTAGGACTGTGGTTGCTTTACATTTGGCAACTTTTTTAGAATCTCTAGGGGGGCAGCTGCCCCCCCTGCCACCCCTTGGCGACGCCCTTGGTCTAAACATATCTTAAAAGGTAAAGAAAACATCATGAGGAAACATGTAGTACCACAACTAAAAATTCGAGGACATGTGACATCCAACGATCCGCACGTTGATTAAGGTCTTCAGGATTAATGAACGTGGCGCATTCCCTCTCATACCTAGAGAGAGGATGCCTGTGACGAATCGTGGGAACGTTAAAAAGCTGATACTCGTAATGCAAGGAACAACTGTTTAATTTGCAGTGCTGTTAAGAACCTAGACGCTTGTGGTTAAAATCAAGCTTATAAAACGGTTAATGTAGTTTTAACGACCAGTTCACATCAAATTCTTTTTTCTCAAACATGCTTGGAAATGTGATCATTATTTTGACAACCTTCTTCGAGATAAATCGAAATTGCTATACTGGTCAAATACATGCGCGCAGCGGCCGGCAAAAGTTGTATGAAAATCCATATCTGTCGTGTCTAGCGGCCAAATAAATTCCATAGTAAACTCATATCTGTCGTGTAGTTTAAAAATGGAACGATGTTTTACTCCGAAACATGGCAACCAAGGAGGTAACTTATCAAAGGTTTTATTTAAATTTCGAACAGGCTTGCAAATAGAACGCTGTTTTTTGAAAAAAAAACAAAGGAACGCTTTAACGCGGGAACAATATTGTTGTTCGTCATTGATTTTGTCAAAATGAGTTCTAGGTACTAATTAGTTTTAATTGGCTTATGTTTAACTTACCACCAGATATAGTAACATATCTCCAAATAAATCATTGTTAACCCAAAAGTAGTAAATGATCACCAAAAGTAGTAAATGATCACCAAAATTAAACCAATGACCAAAAAGATTATAAAATTTCTGGGAGCAACTTGGAAGTAGCGCTCGCCGGCCGCTGCCGCGGCACCGCTCGCTTTGCTCGCTCGGCTCGCGCGCGGTTGGTCACAGTTCTAACCTAACCTAACCTATTTTACAACATTAAATAGCGCAATAATTTGCTATTAAAATTTGGTGATCAATTTACTAAATTTGGTGATCAATTTACTAAATTTGGTGATCATTTACTATTTTTGTCAGTATATTACTAGATTTGGTGGTTAGGGGTTATCGTCACAAAGTTTTTTTTGGTGGTCATTATATTTATTCCCGTTTTAATTTCCGCGCATTATTTGAGAAAAGTACTATACAAGCCTTGGCCACAACTAGGCATTGATGGACTTACGTATGTGTGCCTCGGCTTCGCCTCGGCCCACATTTACACGTTCGTCCATCAATGCCTATTTTGCTGGCCGCTGCAGTAATGTACTATAGAACTCACACATCCAATCGCCAAAGGCAGTCTGCAGGCCCGCTTGCTGTTTTTTCCTGGGAAAAACTAAATAAAACAGTGTTCGCCCGAGGTTACGAGTACCTCAGTAATTGACAGTACTTAATTGTATGTCTTATATTCAAACCATATTTGGTCTTTTATAGAATAGAATAGACCTTAAAGTGCGAAATAAAGTTTTTCTAGCAAGACATTCGCACTTAAAAATATATCACATGCAATATATTTCTCCGTCTTAAAAATTACATACCTACACAGTGCCAGCCTCCGTTAAACTCCTGGCTCACGATGCACCTCAGCCGTCTCCTGCATCTGACGGCGGCTGCCAATCAAAAGGGCTTTAACCTAATCCCGGTTAGGATTAAGGAAAAAATAAACCGACAGACCCCTCTGTCCTGCACAAGCGTTCACGCTTCGCCGCTTTCGAGTTTTTTACAAACTTTCATAATACAGCTGGGAAAATGAAACACAAGCGATTTTGAATTCTGTTTTGATGGTGATAAAGTGTCGTGGGTTCTGGAGGGTTAGTCGTGGATCCTTGTAATCCAAAGTTCGGCATTTGACGCTTGAGGTTTCGCGTTTGTAATGTAATTGTTGTATAAATGTATTGTTTGTTTTGTGAAGTTTTTGCCCGACTGACCGGGGAGGTGTAAAATTCGAGATTACTTTTTTTTTGTTAAGGAAACTGACGACGATTCTGAGTTAAAAGATATTTTGATAGTAGGTACTACTTATTTATTATATCTATTAGAATGAAACACTGTGAAATTATTCTTGATGTGGAACTAAATTCTGATATCACTTGGGAAAAATACTGTTAGACAAATGTAGCGTCCATATTGATTTTTACTGCAATGTGAAAGTCATTTGAAACAATTTAAGTAAAACATTTCCTATACAAAAACAGTAAAGATTACACTGTTCTTAGTTTTCTGCTGACGTATATCTACCATCTATTATACCTGTTCAAAAAGATGTCGCTAGATTTTGTTTTTCCTTCATACCTTGTACTAAAATCATTCGCGGTCCGTTTTATCCAGCTAAAGTAAACAGAAAGGCTTGACAAGTACAATAACTATACAAATCCAGGGTTTCATTGAAAGCGAATTTTTTTGAAAACCGTTCCCCTTGACTGTCAACTGTCACTCACAAGACCACCACTAACGAATTATCAGTAGATCTCCATAAGTACGACTTACCTTCGCTTTCCGTGAAACCTATTCAATACACGGATAAACAAACAATAAGGCGTTGAAATCCATACCTCCACCATTCTTTGTTCCCGCCGAAAAAAAAACATTCACGCTAAAAGTTGCCAGACCGAAAAATAGAAAAGGACACATCCAAAAACAGATTATGACAAGCCCTTGTTGTGTTTGTAAACACGGATTCGAAATTCGAACGATACAATAGTGTCGTAATGTGACACCTTTCTTGATTGGATGGCCTTTAAGTAGCAGTACGGTATTGATACCCGAATTTTGCATTGTGGCAATACTTTGCACTGATTGGCGGTAAAAGGCCAAATAAGCAAATTGTTGACGTTTGGCGTTAAATGGATACAGCTGCGTCCATATTTTTTGTTGTTGAATAATATTATTTTGATAATTGTGAAGATAGGCGGGATCCATGCGGATGTATGGGTGGACTGACAGGATCATGCGATATAATAATTCCTGCGTCGGAAATGAAATACGATTGTCGATTGTATAATGTTACATAGGACGAATAGTTGAATAGGTAAGAGATTAACTTTTATTATATATTTTCGATTGCTTTCAGGATGGTCATGAGCTTTAGTTTGATTTAGAACTTTAATACCGCGAAGTCAGACATAATTTCTGCAAGGGTTTTAGGGCCACTTATCACCAGTCGGTATGAAGACTGGACATGTCTCATTACGGTACCCAAGTGTAAACACCTGCCTTTAGACATCCCACGTACTCTGTAAAGCCGAATTATTAATAAAGTAAGAAATAAGAATAGTATATACTAGGGATAAGAATCTGTAAAATTATATGCGACTAAATATAAGAAGCTGGCTATGTAAAATAATATAGGACTAGACATAAGAATCTGTAAAATAGATAAAACTTACATTAAGCATGAATGTATAAGAAAAATGGTAAAACAAAAGTTTCTTGTGCCTGTTTTTCCCTGAAATACCAAGATATCAAATAAAATAAAGTAAATTATAGATAGCAAATGAGGATGTATGAAAGAAAGATCATGTATGAGGAATAAAAGTGCGAGAGGTAAAAATGCGAGAACTGGTATGAAAGTAAAGCAGACAGGCATAGACTCCAATATAGTTGGAGGTAGAAGTATTAAAAAAAAATACAGGCAAAAGCAACAGGCAGGGCTTTCCACAAGATACCTAAAAGATAGAGTAACACTAGACCCCAAGCTAAGAAATAATTATAGAACCAGAGCATTATTCTAGACAAAACTGGTAAAATGTAACACCATCCTCCGATAATGATTGTAAAGTCTTGTCGGCTTAGCAGAAACATTAGTTCAAACAAGATGATACTTTCTACCTTTGCTTCAAGTATAGTTAAAAATTGTACAGACAGTTGGTAAATTGACCACACACAGCGGTCACTACCCCATTGAGTTGCGATTAGCGAAGAGTATTGTTGGCCATTGAAGCGTGACTACATCTTCACAGTACTCTTTTGTTACAAATAACGCAAGTTCTCGAAGAACGAATGGGAAAGTATTCCTCTTACCTGTAATTTGAATAGGAAACATGGGTGAGCTGCAGATATTTTAATTTTAAACAAATGATGATGACACTCCGGTGTACCATAGACATAATTTTTGTCTATGTATTCATAATTCCATACTAATCATCACATCACATTAATAATATTATAAAGGCGAAAGTTTGTGAGTGTTTGTACGTTTGTTACTGCTTCACGCTCAAACGGCTGGACGGATCTGGATGAAATTTAGTACAGAGATAGATTTATTTATTTATTTATTTATTTATTTATTTATTTTATTTATTTTTCTCCAAAAAATTGTACAAATTGATCATTATAATTAAAATACTAAAGCTATTAAATACAAAAACAAAAATAAAGATGAGCAACTGCGCCTGAGCTAGGCCGAGCCTGTATTTCAGGACGCAGTTCACTTTACAGACATTATGAACAATACAACAGTGGTTACGTTAACATAATAATTATATCATTTTAAAGCAAAAATAATATTTTACAACAAACAGACAGTGTTGAGTAAGTGTTCTGTGTGGTGTGCTTGTGTTGATTGTTTGAGTGAGTGTTGTGTGGTAGTGTTAGGTGTGTTTAAAAGTTCTATTTATCTTAATGTTTTAAGAAGTTCTTCTGTAGTTTCGTAATCACAAGTAATTAGAAAGTTCAGTAGTTTGATTTTGCATTCACGTTTACTTAGTGCATAGAAATTAAGGGTAGTATTTAATTTATTGTATAGATATGGACCGGTGAAGCAGAAAAACCTATTTGTGAATGAATGTTTAAATTGAGAGGACTGGGGAACCACAGCATTTCGACGACGCTTACGAAGAGTATTCCTGTCAAGACGGGTAAGGGAGTGTTGTTTTAGGATTGTGGTTATGATGTAGAGTTGTCGAACGGTTGGTAGGTTCCACGATTGATACAAAAGATGTGTTGGGTAATCTATGGGTCGGAAGGAGCTAACTTTTAGAATTGCGCGATGTGCTATTTCAAGAGGAAGCAGAGTGGTTTTGGCAGCTCCACCCCAGCATGAAATGCAGTAAGTTAGAAGCGATTGACAGAGGGCCCTATAAACTTTTTTTAAAATTAAAATATCTGCTACATACCGTAAATTCTTAAAAACATAAATGAGTTTTCTCAGTCTGGATTGGAGTAGATTATCGTCAGGAATACTTTTTCTCCCGGGAATATGTTTCCTCGGGATAATTTTTGACATTCTAGCGGGCGAAGCCGCTGGCAAATGCTTGTATGTATTATAAATGTGAAATTAACTCTGTTTGTTTATTTGTTACCTTTTCACGACTAAACGGCTGAACCGATTTAGAAGAAATTTGGTATTTGGTAGAGGTAGTTTGAGACCCTGGGAAGGGCAAAGGAGTTTTTATCCGGGTAGTGTGTGTGTGTGGATTATAAAACACTTTTTACGTGGGCAGAGGCTAGTTAATAATAAAATAGGATGAGGAAAAATCAAAACCATTCGAAATTCAATTACAAATTTTCGTTACTTTTCCAGGGCCTATTTCTCAGAAATATTACCTGTAAAAGTTATTTACCTAGAGGTACCCTTTAGCGTAGCAAAATGTCTACCTGCTAAAGTTATGAAAACAGAATTTCATTTCGGTTTGGCATTTCGTGGAAACGTTAGCTGCCATTATACCAACATTCACTTCATGAAAACACCAGTCTACGAGTATTATAATTTTCGTACCAAACCATAGTTGAATATTTGAATATACGAAGTTAAAACCAAACATCAAATTCTCGAAACTCTGCGCAAAATATCTGGCTTTCACCCACACGTGTCGCTACGCCATTTTGTCGATAATTTATAATTAACGAGAAAATCGTTAATTAAATATTTAAAATTCGTGTCGACTGTGTGCTCACTACCGTCATTGATGAACATTTATTAATTGGCAACATTAATGTTATTATGAATTGGTGAACGCGTGTAAGGATGATTTTTAATTAATATGGTGAAATATCTCTCTTTGAAGTTTATTGGCAATCAGTTCAAAGAACACACGAAGCGACGAATAAATGAGAATTTAATGGAGTTTCGACGAAAATAGTCCCTGATCCCTGAAAATCAGCATCTGTACTGTAAAATTATACAATATCAGATTGAAGCTTGGTAAATCAGTGGGTTGCCACTTTTTTATATATACTTTATTGTATATACATCAGATTTGACAAACTAAAAGGAAACTAATAACTAAAATATTAGGTAATGTAACGCAGCAGTCAACGCGCGTTTGTCGGTTTGCTGCACTCAATTCATGAGGTACCCACCTTTCAAGCTTTTTCACCTTCCCAATTTGCTTCAAGTAGATTAAAACAGTTTTATCACTAACACCGCAGCCTGCAGCTAACTCGGACGTGGTTTGCGATGGATCCGCTTCCATAATAGCCTTCAATTCTTCATTATCAACTTTGGTCTCCGGCCGTCCACGGGGTTTGTTCTGCAGGTCGAAATTTCCAGAACGAAAACGTTGGAACCAAAAACGCACTGTGTTTTCTTTTGCGACACCGTCGCCATACACATAATTAATCCTTCGAGCCGTTTCTGCACAGCACTGGTGCTACGATGGAACTCGTACTCGTAAATAACGCGATATTTCAAGTTTTCCATTTTGTAAACTGACTGGTGCAAAGAAAAAACCAAAAGAGGAAAAACTAATGAATTACGGTTTTCCAAACATAAAAGCATGAGTAAATAGCTGTATAAATTTAAAATTGGAATTCCAAACCAAAGAGGAGATATTTAAGATGAAAGTAACCAGTACGATAAAACGCCAATTTCATATGTAATGACCTAATAGATTCGCGGCCTTATCACATGCCGCGATCTATTCCAGGCAACCTAGAAAGACTGTGATTGCCTGGACATAAAATGGGGTTTTCATTGGACTTAACTTATTCACCCCGATTAATCTACTATACAGTTTGCTTGATATTTGGCACGCAAGTTTATCTTGAGTTCTAATTGGCCCAAATAACCAAGAAAGTTGAAATGAGGTCTTAAGTTCTTGCGAGCAAAACTCCACATAGTGCTTTAGTTTTAAGTATTTTTTACTAGATTGGGGAAACAAGGAATTTTTTCCCCAATCTTCTCCAAATTGAGGTCGGTCTGCCCAGATTCTGCCATCTTTTTCTTTTTAATGGATAGACTCGCGCTTGACCACAATCTCACTTGATGGTAAGCGATGATGTGGTCGACGGTTAGTACGCTTGCCTAGAAGTAAACTATTTACTCTTCAATGAAAGACCCCGAGGTTGTAGCTATCGGGAAACACAGACTCCAGCAGGGAATTTCATTCCTGTACGCATAATGAAAGTATTTCCAAGTAGTGTGTGTGGGCGGTTAAACTATATTTTCTATATCATCATTATGTACAGGCTGCATCCGGAGTTATTCATTAGATTTATTAGAACAAATTTCAGCGCGTACAAGTGTTTTTGCCATACCTATTATTGGAACCAAATATAAAAGCTTACAACCCATTTGTATCAATGTTAATTTTTATCCGTGGTGCTAGGCAACTGGGCCTATCCTAGTTGTAAACGATCATTTGTGCATGTTTGCCTTGTTTGTTCTGTCTCCTGCTTGATATCATACCAATAAAAGCTGATAGCTCCCTTATAAACTCATACCAATCTAAAAAATCAAGTGCTCCAATCCCAAAAACATTAGCAAAGTAATACAAGAGTTGCTTAGCTGGCAAAATATCGGTAGCATGCAAAATTTTACCCTGGCCACTCTGGAACTAATGATCGGCGGGCAGATACGGCCCGCCCGCTCCACAGGGCTGTCTCGAGAGGCTGGGTTATTTGGTACAGGGGGATAGAAGTCATTGGGTTTTGTGGGAATAGAGATTGATGGTTCAGAGATGATAGGTATGAAAGTAGATGGTGAAAGGTGTTGTTAAGGATATGTAGATGATATTCTGAGTTTGGTAATGATGGCAGGATCTGATACGGGTTCAATACGGAGGAGGATACGGTGTCAGAATAGGCCGTTACTAAGTGGGCTTCCTAAAGGTATGCTGCCTTGATTCTGACTTAGCGAATTTCTGATGGCTCGACGATTCGATTCGATTTATATAATCATTTTTAACTAAGGAAATTGCAAGTATATTACACCAAGAAGGTCCCTAATAGTATGGTGGCCTTAATTATAAGCGCTCGTTTGCAAAATAGTTACCCGAATATCGTTTTATGGGAGACCTTTTTGGGGATAATCCCATTGCAGGTAACTTTTTAAGTCACCTTTGTCCATACAGAGAGAAGATTTTTCTTTGTCGAAAACAATAGCAATAAAAAGTGTTTTTATATGTAGCAACCCTTCCCTAGTTACATTTGCTTCATTATCACACCCGAGTGCAAACAGCAGAACTAAAACAAAACCTCATTATTTCCCAAATACTAAACTAAATAAATAACAACACAATCCACAAAAATAAAGTTGGCAACATTTTTCCCAACAGGCAACCCTACACCCCGGCGTCTAGATTCTGTAATGAAGCAATTTAAATGCATGAGGCAGGGCGAGAGACGCGATGGTGGGGGGAGAACCAATCATAAATCACCAACGTAACGGCGCGACCGTTACGTTTGAATTCAAACTTTATTCCTTAACCGACAAAGTAGCTTTTTGAGTATTAATAGGTTGTAGATACGATGTTTTTTGTTGAGATGAGATCTGTAGGTATGGATGATAGTGCCCGCGCGGGGTAAGTACGGGTATATCTGTGCAGGTAGAGGATTATGGGAGGGTACGGAACTACACAGGCGAAAATGTTTTTCTAACTTATTCGGGATAGAAAGGAAAAGTCGCGGAGAAAGTGATATCAGTTTCGTAGGTACGTATGTTATTTTTGGGTACCAATCTGATTGGATGCTTGTGGTCCAGATTGGAAAGCTTTTTATTGCGGCCAATAATGTGGGTGCGAAATTAAAGGCTGGGAAATGAGGGTAGGACTGAATTTTTCTGTTAATAAAATGCTACCCAGCGTTACACATTTCATTCCGATTGCATTTCTGAAATGAACAACATGACTTCATTCAAACAATAAATGGTGTTTTCAAAAGCGTTGCGTCAGGAGAAAGAATTCTAAACATTTCTGAAAGATAGTTCATCATCTGTTTTCACAGAGGATGGGACAATTAGGCTCTTTAAGAATCTGAGACAGTTTACATGATCTGTGGTTTACATGATCAGATCTACTTCTATTCGTTTCAGGGCCTAGCAACAGAAAAAAATTTCAAAAAAGTCGGAATCTGCCGACATGCGCTATTGAAACGTGTGTGTTGGTTTTTTGTGAAATAACTTTATCTATGATAGAATGCCACTTTGTCTAGAGCCTTGTATTTAGTTTCCCATGACGTTACTATTTTATTTCTCTATTCATATTATCCTACTACCAAACTCCTAAGTTTTCTCTACCCATTGACTCCTTCAACACAAGTTTAGAAGTCAATCACGGCTACAGTAGCCACAATAGGTATCTAAGTCAGACACAGTAAGTTCTTCGGAACCATTAATATCGAGCCGCGCCAATTTATATCCATTGCGAGCCCTCGAGTGACGTCACAAGAACTCGATCGAACCGCCTCCAACCGGTTTAGGGCTGCTGCTAGACTGGCAAACTTGTAAAGGAAATGAAGTGTTTTTGTATAAAAACTTTTTATACAAAGTGGACTGTTGCGATTCAGGAAAGCCTCTTTCATCAGAATTCAGGCGGAAGCCTAAAAATTACAGAAAAATTATTATACCTATTAGGTATTGTTGAGACCATGTTTAATGATAGTGTTCAAGAATATGACTGGTGTATATTAACAACATACTAATTTCGAAAAGTCCAAAAGAGTTAGCATCAACACAAGACCACTCTAGATATATTCTGCTCTGATTAGAGCGAGTCGTGCCTTTGATGCGGCCGCCCGGGAAGTTGACATCAACCTCTTTAATACTAGTATTAGTAAATTAAAAAGAAGTATATGCGATAAGTTCTTCGAAAGTTTTTGAATCTCAAGGATTATATATTATTACTAGCTGACCCGGCAAACTTTGTTTTGCCATAAAAACACCAAACATTCATCTACCCTACTTACCCTAACTACCTACCCTACCCTACCCTACCTACCCTACCCTACCCTACCCTAACCTACCTACCCTACCTACCCTAACTACCCTACCTACCCTACCTACCCTACCTACCCTACCTACCCTACCTACCCTACCTACCCTACCTACCCTACCCTATCTACCTACCCTACCCTACCTACCCTACCTACCCTACCTACCCTACCTACCCTACCTACCCTACCTACCCTACCTACCCTACCTACCCTACCTACCCTACCTACCCTACCTACCCTACCTACCCTACCTACCCTACCTACCCTACCTACCCTACCTACCCTACCTACCCTACCTACCCTACCTACCCTACCTACCCTACCTACCCTACCTACCCTACCTACCCTACCTACCCTACCTACCCTACCTACCCTACCTACCCTACCTACCCTACCTACCCTACCTACCCTACCTACCCTACCTACCCTACCTACCCTACCTACCCTACCTACCCTACCTACCCTACCTACCCTACCTACCCTACCTACCCTACCTACCCTACCTACCCTACCTACCCTACCTACCCTACCTACCCTACCTACCCTACCTACCCTACCTACCCTACCTACCCTACCTACCCTACCTACCCTACCTACCCTACCTACCCTACCTACCCTACCTACCCTACCTACCCTACCTACCCTACCTACCCTACCTACCCTACCTACCCTACCTACCCTACCTACCCTACCTACCCTACCTACCCTACCTACCCTACCTACCCTACCTACCCTACCTACCCTACCTACCCTACCTACCCTACCTACCCTACCTACCCTACCTACCCTACCTACCCTACCTACCCTACCTACCCTACCTACCCTACCTACCCTACCTACCCTACCTACCCTACCTACCCTACCTACCCTACCTACCCTACCTACCCTACCTACCCTACCTACCCTACCTACCCTACCTACCCTACCTACCCTACCTACCCTACCTACCCTACCTACCCTACCTACCCTACCTACCCTACCTACCCTACCTACCCTACCTACCCTACCTACCCTACCTACCCTACCTACCCTACCTACCCTACCTACCCTACCTACCCTACCTACCCTACCTACCCTACCTACCCTACCTACCCTACCTACCCTACCTACCCTACCTACCCTACCTACCCTACCTACCCTACCTACCCTACCTACCCTACCTACCCTACCTACCCTACCTACCCTACCTACCCTACCTACCCTACCTACCCTACCTACCCTACCTACCCTACCTACCCTACCTACCCTACCTACCCTACCTACCCTACCTACCCTACCTACCCTACCTACCCTACCTACCCTACCTACCCTACCTACCCTACCTACCCTACCTACCCTACCTACCCTACCTACCCTACCTACCCTACCTACCCTACCTACCCTACCTACCCTACCTACCCTACCTACCCTACCTACCCTACCTACCCTACCTACCCTACCTACCCTACCTACCCTACCTACCCTACCTACCCTACCTACCCTACCTACCCTACCTACCCTACCTACCCTACCTACCCTACCTACCCTACCTACCCTACCTACCCTACCTACCCTACCTACCCTACCTACCCTACCTACCCTACCTACCCTACCTACCCTACCTACCCTACCTACCCTACCTACCCTACCTACCCTACCTACCCTACCTACCCTACCTACCCTACCTACCCTACCTACCCTACCTACCCTACCTACCCTACCTACCCTACCTACCCTACCTACCCTACCTACCCTACCTACCCTACCTACCCTACCTACCCTACCTACCCTACCTACCCTACCTACCCTACCTACCCTACCTACCCTACCTACCCTACCTACCCTACCTACCCTACCTACCCTACCTACCCTACCTACCCTACCTACCCTACCTACCCTACCTACCCTACCTACCCTACCTACCCTACCTACCCTACCTACCCTACCTACCCTACCTACCCTACCTACCCTACCTACCCTACCTACCCTACCTACCCTACCTACCCTACCTACCCTACCTACCCTACCTACCCTACCTACCCTACCTACCCTACCTACCCTACCTACCCTACCTACCCTACCTACCCTACCTACCCTACCTACCCTACCTACCCTACCTACCCTACCTACCCTACCTACCCTACCTACCCACCCTACCTACCCTACCTACCCTACCTACCCTACCTACCCTACCTACCCTACCTACCCTACCTACCCTACCTACCCTACCTACCCTACCTACCCTACCTACCCTACCTACCCTACCTACCCTACCTACCCTACCTACCCTACCTACCCTACCTACCCTACCTACCCTACCTACCCTACCTACCCTACCTACCCTACCTACCCTACCTACCCTACCTACCCTACCTACCCTACCTACCCTACCTACCCTACCTACCCTACCTACCCTACCTACCCTACCTACCCTACCTACCCTACCTACCCTACCTACCCTACCTACCCTACCTACCCTACCTACCCTACCTACCCTACCTACCCTACCTACCCTACCTACCCTACCTACCCTACCTACCCTACCTACCCTACCTACCCTACCTACCCTACCCTACACTACCCTACCCTACCCTACCTACCCTACCTACCCTACCCTACCTACCCTACCCTACCTACCCTACCTACCTTACCCTACCCTACCCTACCTACCCTACCTACCCTACCTACCCTACCCTACCCTACCCTACCCTACCCTACCCTATATCTCAAGTTGGACCAGACTGCTCACGGTGTGCCAATTTAATTTAAAATCGGTTATGTAGTTTAGGAATCCATCGCGGACAAACATCGTGACAGGAGATTTATATATATTAGATAAGCACCAATATGTCTTTTGTGACCATTTTGTTGTTAGTAGCTACGCTTATGATATACATTCTTAGTTTGTAGAACCTACAATTGAAAACTTGTAATTGGCCTTATTTTTATTATAGTGATTAAGCATTTTTGTTATTAGCTGTAAGATTCCCAAATGAAATAAAATACCATATTAATATAAAGTCATAATACGAGGAGAGACGAGCAGATATACGTGGCTACAAGAACTGTAGGTACCATCTCTAGATATACCTACAATATAAAATGTACAGTCAGTACATTATAATTCATAATAGCCGTGTACTTACATTCTGTGGATAAAGACGAAATGAGATAGGGAGGTTTTCGGCATAAGGAAATCGAAGTCTATCTACTAATATTAATTATGAGTTCCTGTAGGTAGCCCGAATTAAAAAAAAAACACTACATTTCCAAACCTTTTTTTACAGATCCAGGAAGCTGAATATTGCGTCTTGGTAACAGTGTGAAATGAGTAGTGGCATCCCTACGTATTCATAGTGTTGTGCCGGCGGCGTGGCAGTGCCCGTGACAGGCAGTGTTCCCGTCCCGCACCTGACTTGCCTGCCGCCAGCTCTGCTTGTGACCCGCTAATCGATTCTGCGGTGCCATTCTTGTTCTGTTCTCTGTTTACGAGCTTATGGAGTATTATTTGGCGATGTCGTGTGGTGGACGGATATTGTGTGATGTTGATCGTCGCTTGTCAAGCTGATTGTCCCGTGCGGACTTCTACTTAAAGCCCTTTTATTTTAGTTTGGAAAATAGTGTCGTCATTTCGGAAAGGGGATTCCTCAGGTTGTGATATTTTATCCGACCAATGGTCGTACAACTCAATTAACATTTTAGGAAATAATTTCAATTACGTACCTACTTTATATATAAGACCTATTGTATTTGTTAGTATAGTTTAGAAACTCGAAGTTTGAATAAAGATTTATTTATTATATAGTTTGGTTATATTGATTTTCTGAAATGATTGACAACTTAATAAGCAAGATTTTCCGATATTCAACAGCTGAAAAATAGACAAAATATAAATTAAACACTTGATTGAACTTAACCTGATTAAGAAAACTATTTCTTGCTGCCAAATTCCAATACCAATTATTAAATACCAATTTACACAAAACTATAATGTTAAAATATAATGCAACATTGCCAAATTTGGGCAAATAGACAAAGTTGTCGATGTCATTGGCTTACTAGTATATTTAATTATATTTAAATGAATTACTGGAAATCTTTTTTTTCTGATTAAAGGCTTATATTATTATGCAACATTCTTCAGTAGGTTAGATCAAGTACCAGGCTAGCATAGAACACAAGTGGTGGACCGGTTCTCTTGCGAAGGTGCCTCCGCAGCGCTAAACATAAATAAGGACGCCCCCTGCTTGTGAGTTCCGCCTTCTGCGTGCTGCAGGTAAGAGGTGCTGTAGATCTGAAGATAGCCTATGTTGCCTGTACTAAAGTACAGGTGTGCCTATGGTATTGAGGTTATGCTTGGTACAAAGAAAACAATAAAGGGAAAATGCCTCAAAATATTGTCAGTGAGAAGACTTTTTGTGCTTCAGTGTATTCTTACGAAACATAGATTCCCAATAAAAAAAATAAACAAACGCCGTGCTGATATTGTTTTCCCACCAATTCAGCATCATACTACCTTTATCAGACATCAGTTTGTCTACCTCAGTGGAAATTTATATAATAGAGTAAATAGATTGCTCAAAATACACACACTTAACCAACACCAGTGCAGAAATAAACTAAAAGCTTGGTTGATGGAACAAAACTATGAGGAAATAGAAAAACTACTAATTGCCACAACTTAGCAAGATTATTACATTTACATTTCTCCACACTCACTCACACAACTATACAACTTCACACACAAACACTCACATACGCACCATCACACACACACACACACCATGATACGCATACGCACACTATTATGATTGCAGCCATTACAAATTATAATTTCTAAACATACTTAATGTGAATACGTATTATTGGAGGAACTGACTCCCAAGTCACAGGCAATAAGGCTAGTTTGGGAGCCAGAGAACTTGTTACTGTGTATAATGTAATGTATGTTATGAATAAAGTTAAAATTAAAGTAATGCCGAAAAATAAATAGAGTTAAAAATTAAGGTAAGTTTTGGTACTTACAAGTTTTCCCAAAAATCTAAATTTGCCTATATCTTTGTATCGTGTTGTCTCAGGACCTTTATTTTTATACACCTAATAGGGACTATAGGCCTCAGTATCTGGTATAAATTTCAAGTTAGGTCCACCGTTCCTGAGAAAATCGGCGGTGACACACGGACAGACACGTTTTTTACCTTTTGAGGTACGGAACCCTAAAAATAATTGGGGTCGGTAAGGAATTCCGTTTTTTCGGCAGAAGCTTAGAATTTACTACCTAAAGATGCAAAAATTACACATCACACATGGATTTTACGTGCTTTTTTTCAGTTTAGTGCCATAATTTAAAATAAAATTTCTTTAAGCACACACACACAATTCACAATCAACACAAAAAACTCAATCACAATCAAAATACACACAATACACATACATACACACACATACATACATAAATATACATATTCAATCCACAGAATTTGCTGAAATTCTTATATTCTCTTGTACAGGATATTATTATGTTAATTGAATATCTACATTATTCAAACAGACCGTATTTTTTTCTAGCTTGACTAATGACTGCTAAGACTTAGCAATTAAAGTCGTCCCAATCTAAGAAGTCCGTTGACGTTTCTTCCGATGACGTTTCTCATTTTACATGCCACAATAACTTTGTACGTAAGAAATTGAAAAATCCAATTCATAATCCAAATTAATTACTATGTTACCCATACACTATAACAACGAGTATCATTCGCAAGCATCAAGTTTAATTATTATTAAGTATTTTTATAGCTGTCAAAACGGGCTTTTTATTTTTTGACAACATTAGTAACTTTTTTTTTTTTAATAAATTAATAAACTATAGTGTGAAATATTGCATTTAAATAAAGGCGACAAATAAGGATGGTGTTGTAGAACGCCACTTTGCGCTTCGCTCTACGCTTCTATTAATGTTCAATTCAAGATATGAATCGAACATTAATTTAATAAAAGAAGCGTAGAACCTATTTCAATTTAGTCAAGGAAATCCAAGTTTCAAACCTCAAGACAAATACGACACTGACAATTTAAGTATAATTTAATTTATTTCTTTTAAAAATCGATTAATAAAACTCAACATATTTACAACCGCTACTACTTTCCTACCCAATAATTATAAACAAAGCAAAAACATTTAAACCTACCACATTTACTACCAACATTAATAATCTTAAAAACCGTTTAAAAAAAAAAGAAGGAAATCCTAATCAAAACTTTTTTTTCGAAATTCGAATGCTTTTTTCTATCATCGTGAATGGGCGGTACACACGTCATTACGGGTTGAATTCTGTCACTGTACAAACGACTGGAAACGTTTCGTAATGATATTCCGCCTACCTATTCCAGCTATGCCGAGATACGCATCGGTGGCCGGTCAGGACCGCCTCCTGCAGAACAAATGAGCTACAGAGCACGCGATGACCTGCCTCAGGAATTTCATGTGCCTATATTTTTATGGGCAATATTTTTAATGGTTTTATTTTAAAGTTACGTAAATGTTTATAGGAACTTGAGGTTTAAAGAATTAAAAAGTTACTTAACTGTACTTCATATAAGATAGCTTGATCTCTGCGACATATGTCAAACTGACGTATACGTTATTGTTAGCCTGTGAAGCGCTATTTTTACTGTATATATACTGAAAGCTGTCGCAGAAATCAAGCTATCTTTTATGAAGTATAGTGATCATTTTGATTTAGAGAAATATTATCTAGAAACAGGTTCTTGAAACACCGATAACACTTGAAATGTCTGTGAATGAAAAATGACTTCTTCACCGAATTACTGTAAACACACGAGGTTTATAATAAACCTCGCCAGATTATAAATTGTCGCTAACTAATAATCATAATATAGTTACTAAAAAAATGCTGACAATTAAGTTAAGAACGCGTTGCACCCAATCAGTTTAACACTACGTAGATCTACAAAAAACAAGGTATTTAGATTTTACACATTAATATTATTTGAAAATACATACATATCTACCGATACTTATAAAACGACGGCGTCTGCTAACGAAGCAGCGTGTTTAACTGTTTGATTATTAAGGGAACAGTGCCCGTGAAGAGAAAATTTTCCAATGCCGACTATTGTCCTACAGATCACTAGTTCACTACGGTATTTTACTACGCATATGTTTCAATAACAACCGCCTTACCTACATGTCAGTGAGAACTATTGTTAGGCCCTTCTTCATATTGTTATGCTTTAAATCCCAGCTTTCTCATACTCTTCCTGCTAAACATTTTGTATTATGGCTTCAAAAGTGACATAATCTGTCTAAACTTGGTTGTCCAAGTCCAAGCGGATGCAAGTGAATAACAGTAATTTACTGGAAAAAATTGCCCATTTGAACACCAGAAACCATTTACTGGGTAACAAGATACCTAGCCCTTGAAAAGACTGGTTGATACACTTTCGGGCTTACTCGTAACGATGGCCAAATAACTATAATTGACAGCTGGGCGGCACCAACACTGTATACTTCTATTTATAGTAATATTATAAAGAGGTAAAGATTGTGAATTGTGAGTTGGTGACGTTCAAATCTCAATCTCAGGATCTACTGAACCGATTTTGAAAATTCTTTCACCAGTAGAAAGCAATATTATTCCTGAGTGTCATAGGCTACAATATATTTTCAAAAAATTAGAGATCATTATTAAAATTGCAATAATGTAAACCAAAGTAGCAAAATGTTGCATATAAAATTCATTCTTTGGCGTGCGCTGAGAAAACTATTGAAAATACATAAAAATTTGTACTACATGATTAAAGTATTCATTAATACCTACAAACAAATCTGCGACAGAATATATCTAACTATCATAGTTAAGTCACAATAGCAGCTTTTATGTTCTAAATTTTAATTACATCGCCGGTAGAAACAAAAGTTGTATACATTCGTATTGTAGTATTAATTCTTAATAATTTGTTTAACAATTTGGTAGGTAGGTAGGGTAGAGTAGGTAGGGTAGGGTAGGTAGGGTAGGGTAGGTAGGGTAGGGTAGGTAGGGTAGGGTAGGTAGGGTAGGGTAGGTAGGGTAGGGTAGGTAGGGTAGGGTAGGTAGGTTAGGTAAGTAGGGTAGGTATGGTAGGTAGGGTAGGTAGGTAGGTAGCCAGTTGACGGGAGCGAAGCCGCGGGGATCAGCTAGTCATGATATATACATGAAGGTTCAGGTATGGATGGTAAACCATCCGCTGACCGACCTCTTAAAGTACACAGCAATTAAACCCAATAAATATAAAGAAAAGTTGTGGTAATTAAGGAATTCCAATAAATAAAAAGAAATGACTAATTATACGGAATAAAGTTATATCAACGAAGTCTCGTATAGGAATACCAATTAAATGGTACTCCATTATTATAACAATAATAGTATGGTTGTAACAGGCTTTCGTGCAAAAAGTTTATACTTAAAAGTGTAAAATATTTTCGACACGCCCCCTGTATATGCAGGATCGCAAACGTTATCAAACGTTTGTAGATTTGCGTTACCTTTTTTTTGTAAAGCTTAATTTTTTCTCCCGCTTCTGGAGAAATGCCTCCCGCCATTTCTTCCGTTTCTTCCGGTATTATGCCTCATCTCGCCAATTTTTAAACAAACCATCTTCAAAAAATGTTCGTAAGAGGTGAGCTGAATAAGAAAAAGACCTAGGTAAGGCAACAAGGAATTAGATTTTTGTAGAAAACAGGCGTCAAAATATTTGACGAAGACAAGAAGACGATTATCACATAAGCTGTCATTACAACACTGATTACAACTTTGTCGTAAAGTACACGTTGAAAGCAGAATGAAAGTATAAACGAGAACATATAGTTCTCGCCAAACTTCTGGGCCGCCCTGAAGTTGGCTTGCCGATGCGCGAGGCACGGATCGGTGCTGTTTTTGAATGAGATTAACTACTGAGCAGCCATTTTAGCCAACGTAAGTTTGGCGAGAACTATAGCTATAAAAAAAGGTTTTAAAATCAGAGTGTTGGCCTACCTACGGCAATTTTCCAAACGCTTTAGCAATCTAGTGAAATTTGCAGATAATCTGGAACGGTACTCTTTTATCATTCATAGAGTAAAGTGCAGGCTAAGTCAAGTTGGCTCGTTCAAATAGCAGAAAACTTAAATTTTTGACCAATATTGAGTGCACTGTAACTTTTGAGATTTCAACACAACTCACCATTTTTCACTTCACTTTATACTATACATATTTGACTCTTCATTTTATGCGCTTATTCTTCTTTTTCGTGTGGCTGGCACGACAGTCGTTAAAATTTGCTTGGCCCAAAACTTAGTCACTTCCACGGCGTCATCGGTGTGGCGCGATTGCATTTTTTGAGGCAAAGATGATAGGACAGGAGGTGTGGCATGGTTTGCGACCCATTTCCCAAAATGCACCCACGATACAGGAGAAATTCCTAGTGTGGGGCAAAGTTTTATTTAAAAAAAAGAAAACGTTTGTGCTACTTCGGTTCTGAGGCGGTTCAGGGTCTTCCAGGTAGACAAAGAAAGGTTAGACCTTGCGGGAAAATGCTCGCCGGTGGTAAATAATGTGTTGTGAGGAAAAGTGTTTTGCCATAGTTTGCTGCGGGCGTCCACTTGGTCTTCTGACAGGGGAACTACCTTATTCAGGAAGCTAGGCAGTGTCTGTTTTTCAGCCGTTGCGGCGGTAGTTGTGTACTGAATAGTAGGTGTCTGGTGTCACGCTCCTTCTTATGTCTCTTGATTGCACTCGCACGTGTGACGTGTGGAGTCTATGTGTGCTATCCCTGCTGTGGGGTATTATAGTACGCTGACCGGGATTGGTTTGAGGCAGCATGTATTTCAACGGCATGTGTTTTTAAGAGCAACATCAACATTCGTAGGCGAAACGGTGCCACACTGTTCACGCATATTCGCTTGCCAAGAAGAAGAATGCTAGGCCAGTAGTCCGGAGAACGTGAGGTACGGAAAAATCGGAACAGATCAACACAGTAAAGAGATCCATTACAAAACACTGTACCGTTGATCACATAGATAAATGTTGATTCGATGAAGCCTGGGAAAACCGCACAAATACTGGAAACAACTCGCCATTGTTAGTCTTTATAAAGAGGCAATATTTCCCATGAAACCGTAGTGTCACGATGGAACTCCTGAAGCTTGTACGTCTTTCAGTAGTGTTAGTATCAATGGTTTCGGGAAACCGATTCAATCCGATGACGATGGATAATATCAGAAATCTGACCAACTATCAACTCAATCTTCTAAACAAGGACCCGAGACTGGGCGTAGTGATGTGCACCAGGCTGTCAAAGGAACCCTATTTTGGAGTAGAAATGTTGCTCGGCAAAACCTGGAGGATTTACTACACGTGGAACATGGATTTAGAAAACCAATGCGTGGATATGGTGTTCAGGAATGCGACGCCATTGGTTAGTTTTTACTCATTTGTTTTATTTTCATGCTGCTTTTACTACGCAGAGTACTGTGTGATTGAAACAAAAATTGTCCTCGAATAGTCGCAGTTTCTCACAACACAGAGGTGTAACAATTTTCACTCACATAAAATGTTTATTTATTTATTTAATACTTCAAGTACACAAATGTACAGAAGCGGACTTAATGCCTTAGGCATTTTCTACCAGTCAACCTTTGGGTGATGCAGAGACAAATAGTAGAAAGTGCAATAACGATAATGAAATGGCTTTAAATATACATATAACACATTAATATTAACTAAACCCATTTCCAGCTTTTTTTTTTTTCTGATTTTTTGTGTACGCGTCAAGTAAAATGTACGAAACCAAGGAAGATAACTTTTATACATAAACATTGTGCGTAACTTGAAATATTACTTAGTTTTTGATTCATCGCAATCGGTACACTCTATCAAAAGATATATGAATTTAAATTGTTCAACAACAATCACAACACACGTTAGGCCGGCTGCAAACGTAAACGTACGTTTTCCGCATTCGATTGCCAAATACGGAATCATCATCTGCCTAGCCTTTTTCCCAATTATTGTTGGGGTCGGCTTCCAGTCTTACCGGATTCAGCTGAGTACCAGTTTTACATGGAGCGACTGCCTATCTGACCTCCACAACCCAGTAACTGGGTAACACGATACATACATACATTGCCAAATACGGAATACAGATTCGGAATTCCGTGAACCTAGCGCAGACGTTAGTTTTCTCTTGTATGGCTGGCATTCGATACGTACGTACGGAAAGTGTTCCGTTCGAAAAAAAACGGACGTGTGCGGCAGTCAATGTATTTTATTATTGTACGGTGCATTCGGGATTCCGAATACGGAAAACGAATTCGGAAATTGAATTCGGAAAACGTACGTATGCGGCCTACCTAATTCAGATACTCGGACACGGATACGTTGACAGTATAACTGTAGGCCATCTGCATACAGATTATACGCACACTGAAGTTCGGCAGTAATGAGATTAATAAAGATAGAAAACAGAAGAGGCTAAAGTATGCCGCCTTGAGGAACGCCAGTTTCCAAATCACACCAACGAGATAATCGACGTGATCAGACAGCTGACGTTCCCGAAGGTAGGAGGAGAACCATTCCAGTGCTTCGGGGGAGATATTATGTAACTATAGGATAAAATTGCTAACAGAATTTCGTAACTGACGGTATTGAAGGTGTTCGAGAAATCGATCAACACTAGTACAGTTGTCTCATTTTAGTGTCTTCCACTCCCTTATAGGTTCTTAATTTTCTTATTGTGTAAATTTAGCAAGTTTTCACAATAAGAAAATTAAGAACCTAGCTTAGGCGTCATTCTTTCAGTGATAACGACTGCCGATCAATGTTGTCGTTCGAAATACCACGTGAAATTTCGGAAGAACATGACAATCCCATACATTCTGAACTTTTAAACAATCATTGTTGCTGATACAATGCCAATCCGTATTCTGTGCAGTCTCGAGCATTGGAAATGCCTGGCACTGAGTGTTTAACAAATCTTTACTCAACCGATTCCTCAGAAGAAAAAGCCACAATTCTTATTTAATATGCCTTGTCTTCATTATCTCTTTGCTTCTTCAGATAATCAACCGCATCCACAATGACATGATCGAGTACTTGGAATTCGAACCTTTCTGGGACGCCGCTACGGTGCTGGTCAGCATGGGTCGCGCAAGACATGAGATGCTCCTCTTTGCAGACCAGGGAGCTGCAGGCAGGTTCCAAGGAGTGCCCAACATGCTCAGGGATGGAAGTAAGTTATAGCAATGAATATTAACTTAGTGGCATTTGCAAATTAATTAGTTCATGTTCGTTCGCAAAGGCCAAAGCCGAGGTCGGTCCATGGACTTGTATCTTACATATTGAGACGGGAGGGAGTGCCTCGTAAAACATTTAGGCGATCTGAAGATCTCTAACCGTAGTTATGAGTAGTCAGAAGACTCACAATCAGACAACCAGTCTTCGCGTTTCCCAGTTACTTGCCGGTTGCCTGTGTAAAAGCTGACCCCATTGTTGGGAAAACGCTTGGCAGTTTGAATGAACTCATAGTACCTAAATGTTACTCAAAACTGATGTTATCAGGTCAGACAGTGGTCAAGCGCGAGACTATAGACTCTATAAACTGTCAGCTATGGTTTTTATGTTATATCATGATCTTGTTTGATCTTGTGTTTGTTCACTCAAAACTGTCAGCCAAAAGTTGACGCTTGTTTATCTTTGTGTGTAATTTTATTCAAACTTCATATTTCAGATATAACACCAACAAAGAATTCGGTGCCATTGCTTAATTTCCACTTGAAGTTGATGCACGGAGGCAAGTACCTACTGATGGCTGACTGTCAGATCGGCGTGATGACGCTGTCAGCCAGCCGGCGTTCGATGCCATACCGCGCAGAGATCGCTGGCGTTGCTGACCTCCTTGACTTCGGACCCGGCCAGCAAGCTTGTATGGCTGATAAGAACGTGAATGAGAAAATCCCAAACCCATAAATAAACGCTCGCACTTTGTTATTCTTTTTTTTCTTTAACCTTCAAAAGACCGGGCTTTGGAGATAAGACTGGGATGTGCGAAGTTCTTTTCCATCGAATCGTTCTACCTACGATTTTTAACTTGCAACTAGTTTCATAGCTGCTAACTAAAAAAATTAAGACATGTGACAGCTCGTGGCTAAGTAATAACAGCCGCACGGGTTGATCTTCAAGGTTAAGCTTACCGAGATCGGTCCGTGGATGGGTGACCATTTTTACATAGCGAGTTTCCTCCGTGCCTCGGAAAGTACGTTAAGCTGTATCTTTGACAGTCGTTATGGGTAGTCAGAAGCTTGAGATCTAGCCAAGGGGTATCGTGTTACCCAGTTATTGGGTTGTGTCCAGGTGTTGGGTGGTTTTGGTGTGTTGAGATAGGCAGTCACTCCATGTAAAACACTGGCACTCAGCTAAATCCGATTAGACTGGATGCCGTTACCTGAACATAGTTGGGAAAAGGCAAGGCAGATGATGACTGTTGTTGTTTATTTATTATTAACTGCCTTGACTGCCATTGACTATTCAAATGTGCCTTCAAATGGTTTTAATTCAAATAAATGCTGTGAGTTTGAGTTCTTACCTGAATAAAACCATTCTAGTTGTCAATTGTATCTTAATAAAAGATCACCCCGGATCTGTGTAATGGCTGCTAGAGCACATACCTAGAGAGACTGTAAACGTGTTCCTCAGCTTCGCTGTGCATGGCTGCATGTGATTTTGAACCTAAGAACAAACTAGTCCACGACAACTATGACAATTTTTTGTTTTTTTGAAGTGATATCGGCGCCAGTCTGTCTGGCTTCCCTTTCTCTCACGCATACGGCAGTGGTAGGCAGGCTCTTCCTACTTATGTCGGGCGTCCCGAGACGCACACGTTTTTTATGTTTACTGATAGGCTGGCGTTTTGCCTGGCTGGAGGCTATAGTTTAGTCCCCACAAGATCACCCGGTTAAGCAATAGTCAATCACACACATTGACTTGGGTGACGCACCATATTAAAAAAAAACGGCGTTTGACCACTATCTCACCTGATGGTAAGCGATGACTTGTGGTCGAAGATGAGGCACGATTGCCTAGAAGTTACCGATTCACTCTTGACCTCAATTCTTCCAGGTTGTAGCTATCAGGAAATACAGACTCCGGCAGGGAATTCCACTCCTTAGCTGTACGCACAATACAATTATTCCCAAAACGCTTAGTGCGTATGTGTGGGATGCCGATGACACATTTGGCAGCCAGCTGAGCCTTTGCCTCAAAGTATGAATCAAAATTGTGGGTTGATATCAACGTAACGCCAAGAAGCTCCAAGACGGTCCATTATCCGGTCCACACCTCGGAAAGAAAGAGACGGGTAGGATAGGGTCCTTTTAGCGGAAAAAAGACATCCTTTATTTATTTATTTATTAATCAATTATGGACGACTTACAGCTAAAACAAACAGAATAACAAATTGTACGTGAGGCTGACAGCCAATTAAAAGTCATCACTTCTAAAAATAGATTGGTAGCATTAAACCTGATATTAGTAGCATTAAACCTGACCAGATTGGCATCACCCCGTTCGAAGACTGCTTTCAAGGATATACTCAATCAAGGCCTCGCGGAGGGACAGGATTTGGTAAAGTGGAACTGATGAAGAAGACCACTGGAACTCCTTAATGCTAACTATGTCACGGGTATAAGATATTATCTCGAATAGTAAACCGACTATGATGTGAAGCAAATACTTATAAATAAATGGTACTGATGAAAATGGTACCATCGAACTGATCTAATGATGTAGCCGGAAGGTAAGCACTGGAATTCCGAAATAAAATAATGAATCCTAGTCGTGTTTGGGCTTCTTGGAATCGTCATGAGATGTACTTTGGCTATAAATAATTTTAATGGCAATTGGAGGTTACTACGAAAACTAAAACCGTCAAAAATATTAATCCAATTTCCAAAAAAAAAACAGTACAAAGCGAAAAATAACTTTCGTTTCCGAAGTCGGTGTCGAAAAACGAAAACAGTAGGTAACAAAGACACCGACTTCGGAAAAGAAAGTTATTTTTCACTTTGTAGGAAGTCGGTTTGTTTTCTTTTCCTTTTCTTTGTAAGTTTGGTACTAATATATTTGACGCTGCATTCAAACCCGTTAATTACCCGGCTGCAAGGCAAGGGTTATGTTTTTAGCGCGTATCTTGTACCTATGTTTGTATGTATGTAATATTCTTTTCAACACACTTGCTCATAAAGTGGCTCTAATTTCACCGCAATTAGGCACATAATGATACCTGTAATCAAACTGTGACTTTTTCATTGCTATTATTCACAAGTGAGTTATTATTTTAATTTATTGGTTGAGTTGCTTTGTTCTTAAAAAAGTTTCAATACAAAAGAGATCGTGCTCAATAGTAAAAATAAATTAATGTACCTATTGCTTATTCATTTCATGCAACTTCGTATTTAAATAGATAATTTGAACTTGTACGTGTTTAATAAATAAAACTTTCACTCAAATCACAGATAATATAATACTAGCCTCAAATATAACTTTTGTTTTCTCTGCAATAAAGAAAACTTGAAATTAATACGTGACTAAAATGCTATCCGCGAAAAGCCAAAAAAAAAAACTTAATTCTTTTAATCTATGGCCGATCGCCATTGTTAGATGCGCGCGCATAGGAAAACTGATAAATCCTTCCCGCCATTGCGGAAAAAAAAATATCACAACACAGTGAAAACCTGTCCAAACTAGTTATTTATTAATTAGAATGTCTACAAGTACTACTTATGAAGAAAATTATTTATGTTGTACACCGCTCGATATAAGTTGTGGAGCCCTAAATGTCGTTATGGAAAGTTTACTACCCGAAAACTCCAACAAAAATATCTATTACCTATCTACTAAATAAAATGATGTTTTTGTATTATTTTCTTCACAAGTGTGTTGAAAAACGTCGTATGATACACGTGTGTATTGATGATTACCATCCTCGGCTCTCTTAAGACCCTCACATAACGGCTCGGGTCTCAATGGCGCATCAGCGGTAATCACCAACATTACACACTTGTACCTTATTGTATTATCATTACCTCATATCTTTCAAACCACTTGACGGATATTTATGATTAAGACATCGTTATATAGGTCTTAACCGCCTAAATTTTCTTAGATATTTGACGTTAAAAAAACCTTGGCGGTTTTTGTATTGTGGGGATTGCCCTATTTTTCCCCCAAACCCATCAAGTGGTGTATCAAAATGAAGCGTTTTTAGAGGTGATTACAAAAACTATATACCATTAGTTTAAAAGTCATTCGAAAATAAAAATGCCAAAATGTTGTAAATAAAAACAGTTAATAAAATGATTACTTAACTTAACTTTCGATATTGGGTCCATTCCTCTTTTTAGTTTATATTAACGATTTACCCCAATTACTACAAAATCAACCGAAAATGGTGTTGTTTGCTGATGACACATCTTTGATATTTAAAATAGATCGGCGGTCACAAAATCTTGATGATGTGAATAACTCGATTCATCAGGTCCAAAAATGGTTCACGGCAAACAATTTGGTACTAAATGAAAAAAAAACCAAATGTATTAGATTCACATTGCCGAATGTTAGAAGTAGCGAATGCGACATCATATTGAATGGCGAAAAGCTGGACTTTGTAAATCAAACGGTTTTCCTGGGAATCACTCTAGACGACAAATTGCAATGGAGTTCTCACATAACATCTCTTGCGGGTCGGCTGAGCTCGGCCGCTTATGCTTTTGGAAAGATAAGACAGTTGACGGATGTGGAGACCGCGCGTTTGGTCTATTTTAGTTACTTTCACAGCATTATGTCATACGGTATTTTATTGTGGGGCCGAGCGGCTGACATTGAATCCATATTTATATTGCAAAAGAGAGCTATCAGAGCCATATATAATTTAAGTCACCGAGAATCTCTTAGGGAGCTATTTAAAAATATTAATATTATGACAGTTTCTTGCCAATTCATTTATGAAAATATTATGTATGTAAGGAAAAATATACATCTCTTTAGTAAGGTCAGTGATAGACACAATTGTAATACGAGAAATAAAGATAAGTTAGATCAACCATCTTATAGACTAGCAAAAGTACACTCATCTTTCATGGGGTACTGTGTTAAATTCTATAACAAAATACCTTGTGATATATTAAAACTAAATGAAAGTAAATTTAAAACTTTAGTTAAAAGCACACTTTGTAAACAAGCATATTACAAATTAGATGATTATATTCAAGATAAGAATGCTTGACAACATGTTGGTCCCGCTCCGTAGGGCAATCTTTGGTGTGGACATAATCAAATTTGCTAATTTGTATTCCTATTCGTAGTTATTGTATTCTTATGTTATTTTTTATATTTTTCCAGAATTTGACTTACACACGGTTCCGTTGTTGTTGAATTAGGTATTTTACCTATGTTTGGAATATTTGTAAGTATGTGAGAACCATGTTCCTATTTATCAAATTAATGAATTTACCTGTTAGTGCTTTTATTACTTTATACCTGTACGTAGTATAGTGTGTAGTGCTATTTTTGGGTGCATCGTCCTTACATATATGAATTTATTAATGTATGTACATAAGTAAACATTGTAAAACATTTTAAAAAGAGTAAGTATGGAGTTTCTTGTGCGTTCTTCTCCATAACAAGCTACTTTCCGAATGCACGGTAGAGTCAATTTTTATTACTTGTACATTTTTAATTTAGATTTAATGTTTGACGTTCAAAAGTGCTGCATATTGGCCTAGTTGAAATAAATATATTTGACTTTGACTTTAAACGAACTTAAAAGGTAATATTGCATCAGATTGAGTGTGATGGTGTCATTCGCGTTCGATTTTTCCTGAGAGCATTTGTGTTACATGCGATCGCGCGCGTACCACAGTGTAAAAGTGCTTACGCATCAAAATAACGCCGTCCAGTCGGATGCACCGCAATGACTTAGTTATTGCGGCTGACTTAATGTTGACGGCTGCAGGCGAATATTATTGTTAAGGCGAAGTTAATACTCGCTTAACTTTTACAATGAGTTCGAAAAAGGAAAAACTTAGCGTGAACTTATCAACAGAGACTGAACATCTGTTGTACAAGTACCTTTGTGAAAGGCAGCGCGAAAAGACCTAAATTGTCAAAAACTTAAAAAGTAAGATAGGAAACCTCCAGCAAGAGCTGAAACTTCAAGCGGAGAACCCACTGAAATCAGCTACTACAACCGCCCACGAGACTTCTTCCCCACCTGTTGAATATATCATCGAATAAAGATCACTCTGCAATGTAGATAGATTGCAGAGAGATTTTCTAGATAGAAATTAGCAAAACCATTTTGTATAAAGAAAACAGGCCCACTCTTGTTAATAAATGTATAGACTGGGAGAGCTTTAAGTCCAGATTTAATGATCAGATAGACCTTAAAGTTCTGTTAAAAACACCCGAACATCTAAACATCGAAGTAGAAAAGTTCATAATGCATATCCAGCAAGTAGCGTGGGAAAATACACCTGACTTCAACAAGAGAAAAACGTGGCATCAATCTAGGTACCCTGAAGTTAAAATAAAATTGAATAATCTAACAAAAAAAGTAGGAAGACTAATCCAAGACTTTAAAGACGAGTCAACCAAAACCTATCTGAAGAGTCTAAGTAACGATCAAAGGACAGACAACTCTCTTTGGAAGGCTACTAAGCACTTAAAAATGCCGATTATCCAAAACCCACCGATCAAATGTGAAAATGGACAATGGACAGTATCTAACGAGCAAAAAGTGAAGAGGTTTGCAGAACACCTAGAAAATACATTCCAGCCAAATGACGGGGAAATCATTGATGATCACAGTTTGCTAGATTTGACATCGTGACATCGGAAAATGAAGTTACCACAAAACAAATAACACCAAGAGAAGTCGCACGAGAAATAAAATACAATATAAGCACATGAAAATCACCAGGGTACGATTTAATAACGGGAGAAGTTCTTCATAAGCAACCAAGAATATGTACTAGACTTATGGAAGGTGGCTGAAGTAATAGTGATAGCTAAGCTAGGTAAACTGGTTCACGAAACATCATCATATAGGCCTAATTCCTTGCTACCAATTATGTCCAAGCTGTTTGAAAAGCTGTTACTCGGACGACTAAAACCTATAATAGATAACAAGAACATAATACCAGAGCACCAATTTGGTTTTCGAGAAAAACACTCTACTATTGATCAAGTGCATAGGATCACAAATGTAATAGAAAACGCCCTTGAAGACAAGAAAGTATGTTCTACTGTATTCCTAGACGTGGCGCAAGCGTTTGACAAAATATAGCATGAAGGCCTTATACATAAATTGAAGAGCTTGTTATCGAAGCAATTTGCAGATATATTAGAGTTCTACGTTCTAAACAGAGTCTTTAGAATAATACAAGAAGATGCCTACTCAGAACTGAAACAAATAAAAGCCGGCGTACCGAAAGGAAGTGTGTTAGGTCCGGTCCTGTGATATTCCTGAATTAGAGCAAAACACGAGTGGAACATTTCTGATGATATAGCCATAATGGCTGTAGGAAACAAACACGTAGAAGCAGTAGAATAGGTTCAAAGGTTGTTAGTCAAGTTTATGACTGGACCAAAAAATGGAGCATTAAACTAAGTGAATCCAAATCTGTTAAACATATACAGTATAGTATATGGGTATTCTACAGTTTATAATAATAATTAACAAGTGCCATACGAGAATACAGCCAAATATCTCGGTATGACCCTTGACGCAAAGTTGCGCTGGAAAGCCCACGTCAAGAAAAAAAAAGAAGAACTCGCCTTTTGATATAAAAGAATATATTGGTTGCTTGGAAGAAACTCCATGCTGTCTATGCAAAACAAATTATTGCTATACAAACAAGTCCTGATGCCATTTTGGACTTATGGTATTCAGCTATGGGGCTGCACCAAACAGAGCAATGTATTAATTATACAACGATTCCAGAACAAAGTGCTAAGGGCAATTGTAAATGCACCTTGGTACATACGAAATGATTACCTCCATCGGGACCTAAAAGTTGTTTCATCGAAAAAATTATCTAGAAATGTGCAGAATCTCATTGAAAAGAAACTTCATCAGCATGTGAACGTCGAGGCAATCGATCTTCTCGACCACACACTCATAGTGAGAAGACTAAACAGAACAAAACCGTTCGAGTTAGTGTTTAGTGTTGGTGAATGTGAATAGTGTAACGTACGAAAATGCTAGCAAATAAACACAAGTACGAGACAATAAGAAGAGTGCTATTGGACACATTCTTAGTAAAGATAATAGTTTAAGTTATAATTAAATTACTAATTAGTCTATTTATAAGGCTAGATTGTAATAATATTAGGGTCCATCCTATTGATGAACCCTAGAAAAGGAAAAAATAGATTGTGTGTAAAAGATAAAACAGTAAGGAGATCCATCACAAAACATTACAAATGTTGATACGACGGAGCCTGGGAAAAACCGCACAAACACTGAAAACAACTCGCCATTGTTAGTCTTTATAAAGAAGAAATGTTTCGCATGAAACCTTAGTGAAACGATGGAACTCTTGAAGTTTGTACGTCTTTCAGTAGTGTTAGTATCAATGGTTTCGGGAAACCGATCGAACCTGCCGAAGATGAATGATATCAAAAAGCTGACAAACGACCAAATCAGTATTCTGAGCAAGGACCCGACACAAGGCCAAGTGATGTGCGCTAGGCTGTCAAAGGAGCCCTATTTTGGGGTGGACATGTTGCTCGGTAAAACCTGGAGGATTTACTACACGTGGAAAATGGATTTAGAAAACAAATGCTTCGATATGGAGTTCAGAAATGCGACGCCGTTGGTTAGTTTACATTCGTTTTTTTATTCATGCGCTGTTATCATGGGCGTCACCAAGGAGGGCAGGGAGGGGCAGTTGTATCCACTCACTTAACAAATCTAATCGTTGTTGATATCCTAAAAGAGACAAAATCCTTATTTTCCGAAAAGCGTTGAAAATTTGGGTCGCTCTCAGATAGTAGAAGTAGCGTAGTAGAGCGGACGAAGCCACGGGCTGAAGCTTGTTTAATAATAGGATAGGATAGGATAGATGGACCCCTTATCCGCACTTAAAGTCGCATTTGGTCCGTTGTGCGTGCAGATCTCCTCTCTGTGAGAAGAAATGGGCCGTAATCCACCACACGGGCCTAGTACATGTTGGTGGATGTCAAATGTCTTCGATTTGTTGGTTCTAAGACATGCCGGTTTCCTTACGATGTTATCCTTCACTGATTTGAGAGCCTGTTTTTTACACAAAGAAAAGCGCCTGCCTGGGTTTGAACCCGCGACCTACAACTTGTAAGTAAGTAGTTTAACAATATTCTTTGACCTATTTTTGTCACATTACCTTTTTGCTTCTTCAGATAATCAACCGCATCCACAGTGACATGAGCGAGTACTTGGAGTCGCAACCCTACTGGGACGCCGCTACGGTGCTGGTCAGCATGGGTCGCGCAAGAAATGAGATGCTCCTCTTTGCAGACCAGGGAGCTGCAGGCAGGTTCCAAGGAGTGCCCAACATCATCAGCGATGGAAGTAAGTTGTAGTTACTATATATTATAAAATAAAAACCCCGCCGAGTCCATACGTGATAAACTCAAAAACTACTGAACGGATTTTCATGTGAAAAGAAAGAAAGAAAAGAAAGAAAGAAAACATTTTTATTTGTGACCCGCACAGGAGACACGAGTTTTCACCAATAAAAAGAGTGAGAAACTAGGAAGGTTTTTGTGTATAATTTGTCACGGGCGAAGCCGGGGTGGGGCGATAGTAATAAAGAAATATTATGGCATTATCATGGCATAATATATAAATATTATTGGCATGAAAATGTATTAGTTCTTTTTCACTCGCAGGGGCCGAGCCTAAGGTCAGTCCTTGGACGGATAAGTTACATATTGAGACCCTTCCGTGCGTCCTAAAGCATTTAGGCCGTCTGTCTCGGCTGTTGTCTGAAGATCTCTAACCGTAGTTATGAGTAACCAGCAGTCCCAAAATCAGACAACCAGTCTTCGCGTTGCCCAGTTACTGGTTGCCTATGTAAAACACTGGTATCCAGATGCACACGGTTAGACTGGAAGCTGACCCCATTGTTGGGAAAACGCTTGGCAGTTTGAATGAACTCATAGTACCTAAATGTTACTCAAAACTGATGTTATCAGGTGAGACAGTTATCATTGATGCCAGTTTTTATGTTATCATATTTATAGTCAAAACTGTCAGTGAAAAGTTTTCAAAGGTATGAAGCCGCCTCAGGAACTGACGAGACGCTTGGCTATCTTTGTGATTTTACAGATTTTATTCATTCTTCACATTTTAGGTATGCCACCACCGAGGAAGACAGTGCCACTGCGCGATTATCATTTGAAGCTGATGCATGGAGGGAAGTACCTGCTGATGGCTGACTGTCAGATGGGCGTGATGTCACTGTCAGCTAGCCGGCGTTCGAAGCCGAACCGCGCAGAGATCGCTGGCATTGCTGACAGCCTTAACTTTGGACCCGGCCTGCAAGCTTGCACGGCTGATAAGAACGGGACTGAAATCATTCTCTAACCATAAATAAATGCAGGACGGTTGTTATTTTTTTTTTATTTATCCTTTAAAAAGGTCCTTGGGGGCCGGTCTTTGGGGATAAGACTGGGGTATGTGACGGTTTCCTCCATAGAGATCTACCTACGCAACACCAATAATTACCGCAAAATGCAACTACCGGCCTCCTTCTGCGTCTGCGTCAGGCTTGTCTATCCTGGGTTGTCGATAGTGGTGAATTTTGCTTCAAATTCAAATTAAATTTCATGTGTCTCTCCGCAGTGGTCCTCCTCTTGATTAATATGTTTTATTAGCCTGAGTTGGTTTGCCCACAGCGGAGGAGAGACCTCGCCCATTCCTTCCATTTTAATCGGTGTTGTGCTTCATTAATACAAATCATTTAAAAAAAATATCATAAAAATATAGAACCGAGCTAAACAGGAATATCTATACATCATAAAAGATAGCTTGAACTGCGACATAAATATGTCAAACTGACGTATACGTTATTGTAACGTTATTGTTAGCCTGTCAAGCGCTATTGTTACTGTATTGATACTGACAGCTGTCGCAGAGATCAAGCTATCTTTTATGAAGTATAGATAACAAAGAATTGAAGCCAAATTTAAAATATTTGACAATGGACTTGCTCTTTCACCACAAGCAGACGATTATGAAGCCGATGATAATGGCTGTCATGATAACACTAATAACAACTTTGTCCGCATACACGTTGAACCAAAACTGAAAGAACGTAACGTAACTCTTTAAGTAATTTTGTTCTCTCAGTCTATCCAAAGGTTGTCTGGTAGATATCAGTAATAATCATCATTAATTGCCTGTCCTTTTCCATGTTACTTGGAATCGAACAAACACGTTAAGCATTAACAGTCAAAATAATCACAAACCCATAGTGCCATAATTGTCACAAAGTACTTAACTTAATATTTCGGCCCATAATTCCCCTTGGATTCAAAATTCGAAAAAAATCGACACAGAGGTTAACCTCTTCAAGAGGTATATCCCATCTGGTCGAATCGAAATTAGGGGAGGTGATATTAGCGGAGCAGCCAGGATTATTTTTAGTAGTGATGTGGTGGCACCGTGTTCTCCAGATACTCTTGCAGCTCTGGAGAGCAAATACCCTGCCCAGTGGATGGTCTTTCTTTTCCTGACCCCCCCGATCCTGATATTAATACCCTCACCATTACAGGTCATGAGATGATCAGAGCCATGTGTTCCTTCCGGAGTGGCTCTGCTGGCGTCCTTACGGCCTGAGTCCTCAGCACTTAAAGGACCTTATGTGTTCAGGCGCTGGGCTGGCTGGTGAGTTGCTCTTGAAGGAGCTTATGGCTCTGATAAACCTTATGCTCTCCGGTAAGGTAAATAAGTCCGACATCGACGTCGTATACGGGGCCAATTAATGTGCCCTGCGCAAGAGGGATGGCGGGATTTGTCCCATTGCCTTAGAAAATGTTTGCCGTATGGCAGCCAAGATTTGCTGTAAATTGTATGGTGAGGTACTTTCGGATAAATTTCAGCCCCTTGCAGCTTGGTTACGGCTCCAAAGGGGGCTGTGAGGCTACCGTACATGAATATGCTATTAAAAATATATATTAAAAATGCATTTAATTCGGTTAATAAGGACTGCTGGCAGAAACTAAAAAAGAAATACCTCAAATTGTTAGTTTTCTCTGGCAATGTTATAGGCATCCATCTAAATTACTTTATCAGGACAACCTTCTGGAATCCGCTGTTGGCTGCCAACAAGGTGACTAAAACGAAAAACTAAACGTTAAACTTTGAATTTAGCTATTCGACAGCTAAATTCAAAGTTTAACGTTTGGTATCTCGATGATGGAATGGAACCCCAGGAGGCGATGCAGACACAGTTTTAGAGGACCTGATTTTTTTTTTAAACCAACTAACATTCTTTAGGACCGGATCAAAGTTTTTGCAATTGTGAGTTATTTTTATCTGACAGTATCGACAGACTTTCAAAATTCAATAAAATAGCCCCCGAAATCAAAATTATTGATAAAGCTCTCTTCGTCACCTTGGGTTTGGTCTTCGATGATTCCTTTCCCGTTTGGTTTAAGGTTTGATCGACATGTAAAAGTGTTTGTATAAACCAACTTACATAAATAAAATCATTTATCATTATCATATTACCGATTTTATTGAGGAAAAAACCCAAAATTTCAACAACATTTCGGAAAGATTGCTCCAAATTAACATGCATTCGGCCATCACCATATTTCGCTTTTGTCGTTTTGGCCCCAAATTATCATATTTCCTTCGTGCTTCCCATCTATGGAAACAACCTCCAATTTTAGAAAAAATGGACATAATTATTCGTCATACATTAACTTTAATTTTAAATGTGGCCATGGACGACCGAGCTTGGGCTTAAGCTACTCTTTACATCCGTATGGGAGGCCTCGGCTACCGCAAAATGTTTAGTATTAGTTTACCGTCATTTATATACTCGGTCCACGGTACTGAGAAATTAATTAGGAATATCCTAGCTCCCTGATACTGATTAATTGTGATGTGCCGTGCTTCACCGAGGCTATTGAAGATTGGAGACTCGCTTGCCCGAATTGTAACTCTGTCTCTGAGTCGCTCTGCAGAGCAGTTTTGGAGCACCTAATTGCCACTTCAGCCACTCCTGCCGAGCGCGCTCTGTGGGAGTCGGGCTTCTGGCTTCACGCACTACCGTCGTCGAACATAGGCACCTTGTTTGGTGACACTACTTTCCACCTCGCTGCTTCCCTACCTCTTGGCGCTCACTGTTGTACTCCACATCGTTGCCACTGTGGCGAAACAGCCTCGGTCACCACGGTCTTTCATGCAGCTGAAGTGTGGGTCGCTTCGCTCGGCACGGAAACTTAAACAACATCAATCCAACGTGCTCTCGTCACCGTCGGCGTTCCGGCCGTATTGAAACCCATGGCCTGGCACGCTACGATGGCAAATGACCGGACGGGACTTCTTTATTTCTATGGAAGATGGGTAGGCCTTTAGTGAGGGACGCTACTTGTGTTGATACTCTCGCGCCATCCCATCTTCCTAGTGCATCGTGCTGTGCTGGCGCTGCCTTGCGGCTGCAGAGAACCTCAAGCGGCGGAAATATAATAACCTTATCAGTAGTAGTAGTAGTTATATTTTCGAGCCGTTTGGGGTTGGAACTCGTGCTCACGCTTTGTTTAAAGATCTTTCCAAACGCCTAGTTAACACTTCGCGTGAGCCAAGGGCTGGCTTTTACCTTGGTCAGAGAATAAGCATTGCCATACAACGTGGCAATGCTGCCAGCCTTTTGGGTACATTACCAGTGGACAACGATGTGATTGTGGAGTTTTTCGACGCCATATTTTAGTTTAGTATATTTTTAGGTTTAGTTAGTGAGTAGTTTTTGGTTAAAGTGTGTATGTTTGTAGTCTTAGTTAATTTAAGTACATATTATATATATAGGTATATATAAATTACTTTAAGTCCATAGGCGAAATTGTACATTGTAGGTAGCTTTGTTTAAGGAAAGGGTATGCAACGTGTCACCCTTCTAGATCTCAACTCTTCTTCGTAGAACTTTCTCACATTTATGTTTTTGTCGAGCTTGGTGCCTTTTCACATTTTTATGTTTTTTGTGGGATCATTATTACACCAATTTTTACGTCTTGGTGGTACCCTCCAATCTTCGTCGTATGTGGCGTCGTGATTTTGATGATTAATATTTGATGCTCTGGCTACCCTCTAAGGCATGTAAGCATGATATGATGTATGTATGTTTAGACGAATCGTTGTATTTATGTTTGTAAACTTATACTACCTATAGTTCGCGCCAAACTTCTTGGCCGCCTGGAAATCGGCTTTATTGGCTGCGCGTTAGTAAATCTCGTACAAAAACAGGAGCGATCCGTGTCTTGCGCATCGAAAAGCCAACTTCAGGGCGTTCCAGAAACTTGGCGAGAACCGTACTCCTTTGTTAAATTTAGAATCAATAAAGTAGCAACCCGGACTCCGGTAAGGTTAGGAAACAATTGTTGAGGACGGCGGGAATGGTCCTTCTATTTTGTATCATTGTTTAACAGTCAGTTGAAACGCCATTGGTAATTACCAAATTACCAATGGCGAAATTGCCATTGGCAAATTACCTAATTAGGTTGACGGTTGAACGTGCATCGGAGATGACGTGTGCTCTTTAAGGTCTATCCTCACATATCAGGGCCGCGCCTGGGTATCTTTTTGAGCCCCGTTTGTTGTATGGGAGACCCAATTAAATATTTATTTTATTATGTTTTTAGTATTTGTTGTTATAGCGGCAATAGAAATACATCTGTGAAAATTTCAACTGTCTAGGTACCACGGTTCATGAGATACAGCCTGGTGACAGACAGACGGACCGCGGAGTCTTAGTAATAGGGTCCCGTTTTTACCCTTTGGGTACGGAACCCTAAAAACGACTATTTTTTTTGTGTCATCATGCTTACTTATCTCAGTATGTACCTACGTTTGCAACGTATGAAGCTGCTAGGAACATCCTTCTTATATACCTGTGATTTATCTTGATTTGATTGATCGAGTCGCATAGTGAGTCAATCGATACCTGACTGCTATTAACTGAGAACTTGGTTCCAGAGTGAGAACATCCCTTGATTCAAACTGACAAGCATAGACTACATAGAACTGGAGAGCATCGAAAATCTACATTTTTTCGCGTTAATTTCTAATATTTCACGATTAAAAGTGACCTTTACAAGCGGAATAAAAAATACTATGATGTTTTTTACTCAGCTATCTTATTTGATTACCTCCACGATCTGTAGTTAGTTAATATATAGTTTTTCTTCAAATAAACGTTAAAAACGCTTTAAAACATGCATTTTTACGATATTGACATCCATAAGTGGATGTGAGTGCTTCACATCCACTTATGGATGAAAATAAATATCAAAACACCACTTTTTAGTAGATTTCGTTATTATATTAGTTTACAAAAACAGCCTACCTTTTTTAGATAATCATTTGAATCATGAATATCCGGACCCAAAATAGACTAACTCCTTTACAGAGAATCTGGAACTGGTGATCTTTAATAATTTTGCAGGACAGTTAGTGCTTTATTACAAAAATCGGTTTAACCAACCAAATCCCAGGTTTAAACCTTGTTTTTACCGTACATTATAGAGGTTTAATCCTGGGTTTTTAGTAAAACCGCGTTTTGTAATAAGGCACTTTAAGTCAAGTTGGGTGGTTCAAAATCGTAAGAAACTTAACGTTTTGTCAAATTTTGAGAAGAAGAAAACTAGTTTATTTGGCACACACAAATACACCGAATGTAGGTACAAATAAAAGAGAACTTAATTGAGCGCTTCATAACTTCTCAGATTTCAAAACAACGCACCATTTTATCATTTTCTGAGTAGCAAGCGTTTCATACTAATATATATTTGACGCTTCATTATGTCCGGTAATATTCCAACAGATTAAGTGTTAAATACAAAATAGTAAGGGGATCCATTACAAAACATTGTACCGTTGATCTCATAGATACCTATATAAATGTTGATTCAACGGAACCTGGGAAAAGTCGCACGAATAATGGAAACAACTCGCCACTTTTTATTTATAAAGAGGAAATGTTTCACATGTAGTAGTATCGCGATGGAAGTCCTGAAGTTTGTTCGTCTTTCAGTAGTATTAGTATTAATGGTGTCGGGTAGACGATTCTATCCGGATGCTATCGAGCAGCTGATAAACAATCAAATCAAGCATATCCACAAGGACCCCAAATATGGCCAAGTGATATGCAACAGGCTATCAAAGGAACCTTATTTTAGTGTAGAAATGGTGTTCGGCAGAGCCTGGAGGATTTACTACACGTGGAATATGGATTTAGAAAACTTTTGCATGGATATGGTGTTCAGGAATGTGACGCGGTCGGTTAGTTTTCATTTCTATATATTTTTTTATCCTCTATGGACTCGCGTTTGATCACTATTTCGCCTGATGTTAAGCGATGATTGGTCTACGGTGTAGCACGCTTGCCTAGAAGAAACCTATTCACTCTTGACTTAAAGACCCCAAGGTAGTAGCTATCAGGGAACAAAGACTCCGGAAGGGAGTTCCACTCCTTAGCTGTGCGCACAATAATACTTTAGCAAAACGCTTTGTGCGTATGGTAGGGATGTCCACCATGTACCGATGGCGCATGGCCGTACGTCTTGTAGCCCGATGATGGAAAGGGCTAGGCGGAATTAAATTGTGCAATTCCGTCGCACACTCACCGAAATGTAACCGATAGAAAACCGACAGGCTGGCAACTCGGCGTCGATGTTCGAGGCTCTGGAGCTTTGAGGCGGCCAGTGCATCGTTACTAATAAGCTTTTTGGCCCGTCTGTCAATCGACTCAAGTGCATCAAGCTGGTATTTGGCAGATCCATCCCAGAGGCGAGAGCAGTACTCCATGCATGACCGAACTTGCGCTTTATAAATGTTGAGCAGCTGTTCAGGCGTGAAGTACCGTCTCACCTTAGCAAGGATTCCCAACTTTTTTGCAGCTAACTGAGCTTTCGTCTCAATGAATGGACCGAAGTAAACCGTAACGTAACACCGAGAATTTCGAGACGGTCCGTTAACGGCACGGTTACACCACGGAAAGATGGAGCCGGGTAGAATTGGCTCTTTTTAGCGGAAAAAAGACACGCCTGGGCAGCAGCGTTGAAACTGACTAGATTGCGATTGGCATCACTCCATTCGGAGACCGCCTTCCAAGGACAGGTTCAAGCGTTCAACCATGGCCTCCCGGAGAGACCGAATCTGAGGCCCAGTAGCCCGTGCGCCGGACAGGTATCTCTCAGCAACAGTGCTGTTGTCTGCGTACCCAAAGGTTCCGGGTTTTAGTAGATCATTAATGTGCAGCAAGAATAATGTTGCAGAGAGCACTGACCCCTGAGGGACTCCGGCGTTGATATCTAACTGACTGGACGAGCAGCCGTCGATAACCACTTTAATGGATCGATCCCTCAGTAAGTCCGCAATCCAATCACACAGACCGCTAGGCAGACCGAAGGAAGGAAGCTTACCAATGAGGCTTTCATGCCAGACCCTGGCGAAAGCCTTCGAAATGTCGAGGGAGACGGCTAACGCTTCCCCGCCTCACTCCAGATGTGAATGGCATACGCTAGAAGATCCCCAGTGGACCGATTTCGGCGGAAGCCATATTGGCGGTCACTGAGGATGACGTTCGCTTCTAGGTATGCCAGGAGCTTACCGTTGAGCACACGTCCCATACTCTTACAGAGGATAGACGTTACAGATATGGGTCTGTAGTTGGCAGGGTCAGCTCGACTGCCCTTCTTGGGCACGGGCTGTACGTTGGCATGCTTCCAAGCCGTCGGCACTTTTCCAGTCTATATCGAAAGGTGATATAGGCGTGTCAAGATCGGAGACAATTCAGGCGCACAGGTTTTAAGTACAATTGCTGGTATCTCGTCGGGGCCACTCGCTTTGTTCACATCAAGGCTACGCAGCACCCTATGGACGTCCTTTTGATGGATGCGAATGTCCGACATACTCGTCACACATCCATCAGGAGAAGGAGTAGGCTGCGCGCCATCAGAATTCAGATGCGAAGATTCCGCAAAAAGGGAGGCAAACAAGTTTGCCTTCTTCTCAGCGGAGTGCGCCAATGACCCGTCAGGTTTCAGCAGTGGTGGTTGTGAGGGGCGACAGAAATTTGGTTCGACCGACTTAGCCAGGGACCAAAACGCTTTGTTCCAACCCAGCGGGTGGGTATGAAGCAAGTTTGTTCCCGATTCTGCTAATGTGGTCAAACCGTGCCCTTCGCATCACCTTTTTGCCTGCAACACGGCTGCCAAATCCTGATTTGGCAGCCGTGTTGAAGGCTCTCTTCGTCTGACTCACGTCATTTGCCTTGCGCGTTCGAGCGTCGACCCATGCCTGGTAGGCCTTGTGTTTAACCGCATTGGCGTGGTTACACTCGGCTCCAAACCATGGTCTGTCGACGTTAGACATTGCTACTTCAGAGAATGGAATATAGTACACCATCCCCCAACGCAGCACATCAGTCACAGCGTCAGCGCATGACGATGGATCGTCCGAAGAGAAGCAAGTGGGCTGCCAAGGATAGCATGCGAAAAAAGATCGCATCCCATCCCAATCTGCTGACATGACCGCCATACTTGCTGGTAGCCTCTTGGGCTGGGATCGGGCGGGGTATAGACGGATACAGACATAACCAGACAGTGGTCGGAACTACCCAAAGGTGAAGATATCGACACTGAGTATCGGTCTGGATCTGTTGTCAGCAGAAGGTCCAAGCAATTGGCTGTGTGCGATTCAACATCTGGCACCCTCATTGCCCCCTGGACCATCTGGGTGAGATTTAGCACTAGCGCAAGCTTGCGTGTCTGTCGTCCAGCATAATCAGTGCACTGGTATGGGAAGAGCCACTCCTCCACCCCTAAGGGGGTAAAAAGGGGTTGAAAGTTTATATGAAATATTTACGGTTTGTAAGTTGGAAACGTAAATGTTTAGATTTACACTCTTGATTGATAAAAAGAATTCATGTTTTATTGGTTTTTGAAAATTCCACTCCCAAGGGGGTAAAAAAGGGGTTAAAAGTTTGTATGTAATTTCCACAGTTTGTAAGTTGGACACGTAAAACTTTAGATTTACGCTTTTGGTTGATAAGAAGAATTAATATATTTATTGGTTTTTGGAAATTCCACCCCTAAGGGGGTACATAGGGGTTGAAACTTTATATGAAATTTCTTCGGTTTGGAAGGTAAAACATCTGAAAACGTAGGTTTACGCTCTTGATTAATAAAAATAACAATGAGTTTGTTGATTTCCGGCAATTCTACCCCTAAGGGGGTTAAAGGTGGCAATTTGTTGGGCTTATATATTTGAAACTTGGCATAAATACTATCAGCAAATAGTAAAGGTTGTCAGTACAAGTTTTTCAAAACTACTCCTAAAATACGATTTAGGGGGTGTTAAAGTTTGTATGGAAAATTTTATTTCTTGGGTTAATAAACTTGAAACTTGGCACAAATATTAATCTAAGTAAATAATTAAGGATCTCATTATTTGTTTTTTGAAACTACCCCTAAAAAAATATTTAGAGGGTGTTGAAGATCTTGGGTTAATAAACTTGAAATTTGGCACAAATACTAAAATTTATAAATTGTTATTAGTTTTTCGGAAATATCCCCAAAATACTATTAAGGTGGTGATCAAGGTTTTTGAAGTATTTTATTGCAAATAGCTTCTTTTTATAATGTGGGGGAGCACAAAGGAGGGATTTTCGGCAATTCAACCTTAAAAGGGAGACATTTATTTGTATACAAATCTTATTCCTTGGTCAGAAATAAATTGCTATCATTAGTTTTTCAATATTACTCCCAGAAGATGATTTAAGGGAGTCAACGTTTTTTGAAGAATCTTACGGTACTAAGACGACCTCTACCTCGATTTGGAACTACCGAACTGGACCGTTTGGCTCGGGCCAAACAAACAAAAACAAAACACAACAAAAAGTGGAAGGCCAAACAAACGTAGGTAATTTTATGTGTTGTGGGTTACGTTTTAGTGTCGCGTAATTTACGCAGCATTCGTTTTCATACTAAAGAAATTTTAGCTCCACCCGAAATTATGCGACTCAAAAATCGCGACCGGTCTTCGGATTCAGCAGACTCACGGCTCTCGCCAGGACATCAGTTAAAATTGTGCGAGGCCTTGTAATGTTGCATCTTCCAGTAACGATCTCGCCACTCCAGAACCTTTCAGTCCCTTAGGCCATCTGTTCAGCAAACAATCTGGTCTGCTAAATGCAACCAAAGTTTGGTCATTCTTGGGGCTATGTCGGTTACGTCAGTTTTCCTGTCCGTGTTTCCGAGTCAGATTCAATGAATACCTTCTGTAAAGTCACCGATTTTCATGAGAATGGGTAATACATGGGTATTTAAAATTACCTTAGTTTATCCATATTTATCGTAAGTCTCGTGCGGAAGCTCCACGACACTTTCTTCTTCATAGAATTAGATGGGGAGTGGTGTACTCGCTATGGATCTTATTGTAAAGCCTCATGACTGAGGTTTTGATCGAATTACCGGTGTGACTGTTATTTACCCACGAGCCCTTTATTTAGCTAAAACTTATCGGACACGTCATTAATGTTTCGTAAATCCTAACTTAAACAATAGCTTATTTTTAGTCGCCTTCACTAACTGCACATAATAATGTCATCTGTACTTACTTAATTCAATAAAATACGAAATCATGCGAACGAAGTCGCGGGTGGAGTGCTAGTTTATGTATAATTTCTTACCATACGTAGGTAATGTTTCTTACATAGAAAGCCAGGTATTACAAAAATAAAATTAAGGACCTAGCTTTAGCGATATTCTTTCAGCAATAACGACTGTCAACCAATGGTTGTCGTTGTTGAGGCCTTAGACGAGTGGCTGATATAAGGGATTGATCACGTGATGTATCGATGTCGTTTGTTTATCCCATACAATTTTGCTTTTTTGACAATCGCTATAGCTACTCTTTCGATGATAGAATGCCGCTTGTCTAAGGCCTCAGGAGTCACCAAATGGCGGACCGCGGTCCGGATCCAGACCGCCGACCAATTTCTTGTGGACCTTAACGAAATAATGCAGTACACAGTACAATATAATTAATTTGTGTTACTTGATTGCGTAATTTAATCATTTGTCTTTACTGTCTGCGATTCGTCAACGAAAGAATCATCAATATTTAAATTTATTATTTAAATTTAAAAAAAGAAAATACACGAGACGATGTAAAAGCCGTGTGGGAGGGAGGGGGAGGGATGAGGTGGCTTTAAACCTTATGGACCACGACGATCATATTATTTAAAAAAAAACGGTCCTACAGAAAGTAATTGGTGATCCCTGCTCTAGACTTTTCAACAATCGTTGTTGCTGAAAGATTCAATGTCATTTTGTTTGGATTCACTGGCGTGTTTAATTCGTAACTATCTGTGCAAAGTCTCAAGCATAGGGAATGCATGCACTGAGTGATCAACATACCTTTACCCAACCGATTCCTCACGAGAACCAGCCACAACTCTTATTTAAGAGGAAATGCGGGCAGAGAGCTTCGACTGAATTTCCTTAATAAAAAGGCATAATTCGAGGTCTGGCACTCGCCTATATCCTCCTCCAGTATTGGACAGATTTAAAAATTATTCCATAAATTGAATTAAAAGATATTTATGTTGTGCTTCTATGTTTTTCATTTTTCATTTATAGTTGTCAAATTTGATTGCGCTGTCAACAGGGCCTCTGTTGACAGCGCAAGTATGAGCATCGTCTAGTGCTTCTAAAGATAACGTATCATCAAAAAAGAAAACATACGGGCACAGTATATATATTTCTTTTTCTGTTTATGGAATATCTTTTAAATTGGTCCAATATTGGAGGTGGAAAGAGATGAGACACAAACCTCGAATTATTACTTTTTACTTAGGATCTGGTATGCGACCGCATTTTCACAATATTATTTTACCTATTTTTGTCTCATTATCTCTTTGTGACGTAACTTGAAACGCCGGGAGGGTACGCCTTAAAAGGACATACACGAACCTTACCTATTGGTGATGTTTTTCAGAAAGGCCAGGTGCGCAGTACTCATAACCGGCGACTAAAAAAAAAAAAAAATGCGGCAAGCGGAGTATGTAAGGATCCTAGCAGGGAGCGTTCTGTAGTTTCTGCTTACCCCCATGGGATAAAGGCGTGAGTTAATTTAAGTATTTCTTTACTTTTTCAGATTATCAGACGCATCCGCGATGAGATGAGTGAATTTTTGAAGTCAGAACCCTACTGGGAGGATGCCACAATGCTGATCAGCATGAATCGCGCAAGACATGAGATGCTCCTCTTTGCAGTCCAGGGAGCTGAAGGCAGCTTCGAAGGAGTGCCCAAAATCATCCACGATGGAAGTAAGTTATAAGTAAATAATTGATAGGCAAGAAAATGAACTAGTTGACGTTCATTGGCAGATGTCGATCCCAAAGTCGATCCATGGATGGATACCTTATATTTCGAGACCCTTCCGTGCCTTGTAAAGCAAGTGATACCGTATGCCATCTGAAGATCTTTAGTTTCGAATAGTCTCAAGTCCGAAAATCTGCCAAACAGTATTTCCAATCGTGATACCCAGTTATTAGTTTGTCGCGGTCATGCAGGCAATCGCTCTATGTAAAACACTGGTATTGAGATGGTTCGACTGGCAGCTGACCCCATTTTTAGGAAAAAGCTTGCCAGTTTGAACGAACTCATAGTTACTCAAAACTGACTTTAACATAGCTGACAGTTTTTATGCTACATCGCGATCAGTTTTATCTGTTCAGCCGAAACTGTCAGTAAAAAAGTTCTCATAGAGACCACCTCAGGAACTGACAAAAGACACTTGGTTATCTCTTTGCTTTTATTCATACTTCTCTTTTCAGTTATCACACCACCGATGGATAGGTCACTGCCACTGCTCAATTTCCATATGAAGCTGTTGTACGGAGGCAAGTACCTGCTGATGGCCGACTGTCAGATCGGCGTGATTTCGTTGTCAACTAGCCGGCGTGCGAAGCCGTACCGCGCAGAGATCGCCAGCGTTGCTGACAGCTTAAACTTCGGACCAGGCATGCAAGCTTGTACGCCTGATAATAACTAGAAATGAAGTCCTGCCCCACCAATAAATAAATGCTGCCATTTTGTTATTCTTTTTTTTCCTATAACCTTCAAAATATTGGGCTTTGGGGATAAGACTGGGTTGGTATTCCCTACGATTTGGAACGTGCATCTAGTTTCATCTTGTTGACTGAACTTACCTTGACTATTCAAAAGTAAAATAAATGCTGTGAGTCTGAGTTCTTGCCTCATTAAGGTTTTTATACTGACCGTTATGTATCCTTAGCCTCATTGTGCAAGACATCATGTGAGGTTGATCCTTAGAACACACTCCTCCTCATAGGTAGATAGTTTAAAATTTTTCTTGTTCTTAGTTGTACACTCATGGCGCAGTGGTCGTGGTCACGGGTAGGTCGGTTGCGGCTTTTGCGAGATTCCTCCATCTTTTTCTATTTGTGGCACTGCGTGTACATTCAGTAAGGGGACACTTAGTAGAAGATCTAATGAGGTCTGTCCATCTTGTGGGTGATTGGCCGCGAGGACATAGACCTTCTACTCTGCCTTGTACCACTAATCACTCCAATGAGCTTTCGTTGCGGATGATAAGTACACTGATGTACTTGATGTGCATGTTACGAATACTTAAGATGTGTTATCTTAAGTATTCGTAACATGCACATCGACGAAAGTCTTCGTTTGATAAGAACTTCTATCGAAGTCCATTTTGTCCTTAGCAAGCGCCACCAGCACCACATCTCAAGAGCATCAATCTTCTTACGATGTTTTACGATAAGATCAAGTTAAATACAACGATATATAGGAATTCTACTGTTCATTTTCATGTAAAAAAATATAATCCTTACATATTCATATTCTTTATTGTACACATTCTTTATTGTAAACATTTCAAATACAAAAGGCATGCAGTTTCGTACATTTTCAATTTCAAAATTAGCTTACGAAATTGGACTCCTCAGTTTCGAAATTTCGAAATTTCGAAACTGAGGAGCCGACTACAATGGAAAATCAGAATAATACTTAAACTAAACTAAAAATGCAAAATTTGTAGTCTGGAGAGGTGCCTAAGTGCAATTTATATTCAAACAAAGTGAATATTCTTTTCCTGAAGACTTCTATTACAAATACTCCACTGCTGGCCCGGGGACACCTTCGACAATACCATCCAGCTTTTCGAGCTCGGAGTGGCAAGAGACGTTTGGTCAGCTTGGCGAGCTGGGGTTAAAGATAGTTACAGATAGCGCCTCTTAGAATTGTGGCACTGTCGAAGAGCAGAGAGCTGCCCAGCTCGTTAGTGACAATAGGAGATGCGCAAGTCCGCTATCTTGGTTTAACCATGTACGGTGGGGCTTCGAAGAACATTTCGAGTGCCTTTTCTTCGCATTGGTAGGCCAGTGGGTGCTTTGCAAAGACTGCTGCCCAATCTCTGAGGCAGAAATAGACTGTCAGTTGTCCAGCGTCGGACTAAAATCAACAGCTTGCGGCGAAAAATGGTTATTTGAATAGCACGTGGCTGGCTAAAAAGAGCAGAGCGCATCTCCTACCGGCACATTCAGGTACTGATCGGGCACGGTTGCTTCAGTGAGTACCTTAATAGGATTGGGTGAGAAGCCACGGTAAGCCATCATTGTAGAGGCAACTTGGATTCTGCACAGCACACGCTCGAGGAGTACCTTCTTGGGCCTTTGAACGGTGGGTCTTAGGATCGCCAGGATCGGGCGAGACCTGTCTCTGCCAGTATTAGTGAGGAATATGCTGGCGGCAACATGCAATTAGAGGGAAATAGCCACCGAGTGCAGAGAGTTGCATCGTGGAGGCAACCACCTCGATGTAGACACGCCGAAACCCCGCTTGTATCATTTAAGACAGATGGAACGCCAGGGTTTCGGGCGCTCAGAGTGTGACAGAGTCCCTGTCCGTCCACCGAGTGATCTCAGGAAAGACAGTGGCACAGTGATCACGAGCTGCCGTGCACAGCGAGGCTCAAGGGAGACTTCTTTATAGTCTCCCCAAGAATGTAGTATTTTAAGAAGTGCTGATGGTGATCACCAGGTTGGGTTTTTATGAGGTACACTGCCTGGTTTTTCCCCAAAAGTTTAGACGCGAGTTCAGGCGAAGGTTTCCCCCCGATAGCAAAGAAATATGGGCATTCCCAGCCGATTGTAAACCTTGTCAAAGTATTACCCTCACGGGCCACCATTGTTATAAAGCTTGGTTTTTTTAATGGCCGAGCTTCTTTCACTCTTCTTTATTTATTTTACTCCATGGTCACAAGGTGGCCCAAACGCAACGGTCTAATTGACTTTAGATTCGTATTCAGACTCATTTTCAGATGATCCTCTTTTGGTTTCAATAATAAATATTCATAATTGTATGAAAAATAACATAATATTTAAATTAAATCCAGTTTCGAAATTTCGAAATTAGGGGTGTGAATTTCGAAATTAATAAACATGCAAATATGGTCCGAAATTTCGAAACTATGAAATTTCGAAATTTCGGAATGCACGCCCTAGTACAAAGGCAAGATTAACCCATAATTGGGTTCTCTGACAGCAAACCTCAGTGCTAAAGAGAGATTTACAAAATTAGGACAGTTAACAAAAGCGCACAACAAATACTAAAAAACATTTGAATTCTTACTAATTAAATACACTACACAAATACGTGTACAGCACATAATGCTTAAACATAATACATAAATTATATCTAAAATACATACATATTTATGCGTCATGTTGACAGGAAATGTTTCTTAATTCTTCTCCTGAATATCCCTAGTGAAGGGCTATCCCGTATGGAATGAGGAAGATTATTCCAGAGGCGCACAGCACGATCAGTAAATGATCCACTGTAACGACTTGATGAGTGGGGAGGAAAACGAAGGAGAAGAGATGATGAGGAGCGGCATGGCTTTCCTCTCGGAACAAGATACTGAAAGCGTTCTTTAAGATACGAGGGAGAGGTAGGATTGTGAAGAACAGAAAAGAGTAGAGAAAGAGTGTGGGTATCTCGGCGCTGCCGAATAGCTGGCAATTCAATCGCTTCCGAAATTCCGACACATATTATGGTCGTACTTTCGGAGGTCAAAAATGAAGCGGATGCACAAATTCTGCAAACGCTCGAGCTTATCAAGAAGTTCCTCAGTCGCATCAAGAAAGCAGACATCAGCATATTCAAGAAGAGGAAGAAGAAGAGACTGAGCAAGAGTAACTTTAGTTGAGAAAGGCAGGAACTTCTGCAGACGTTTTAGAGACCGAAACGAGCAAAACACCCTCCTGCTTACTTCAGCAATGTGAACATTCCAAGATAGGTTGCAGTCTGAGAAAACACCTAAGCTTTTGACTTTTTTGGAGTAGGCTATAGCGACGGCATCATAGACAACAGGTGGGAGAGACTGGTTGCTAAATAAAATCCTTGGTACTCCATGCATTACCAGGTACAAATAAAAGTAGATTTCATATATTAACCACCGCACCAGTCCTTAGAATCATTTGCTCCAGAGCATGGCACAGTGATCGCTGAGCCATATTTGGTCCCCTCCCGAGATAACTGGGTGGAAGACCCTGACGGTCTAGTGGCTATCATCGGCGTTAATACGTCACGGGGACACGGCTGGGTTGCCATCTTCGTGGATGCTGTAGTCACCATCGGGGCATACTTCTCGCCCAAAATGAGTTTCGCGGACTTCGAGAGTTTCCTTGTTCAGTCAGGAGCCGTCTTGGGCCGGTATCAACCTCGCCCTTGCTTTTATTCGGGGATCTCAACGCCAAATCTGCGGCATGGGGATCCCCGGTTTCTTATAACAGAGGTGAAGTTTTGGATGATTAGGCCAATTTAAATCGGGGCTCGGCCAAAATGTGTGTGCGGCACCTGGGTTTCAATGAAGATACTATCGGACCACCGATACAGACCGCCGGTGTCCGCAGCCAATCAGTCCCGCAAAGAGACGGTCTGCGATGGCTGCTTAAGCGCATTGACAGGAAACTCTCGAGAAGGCCGCTATCATTTATTTATAGAAGAATCGTTTATCGTTTTTTTTTTTTTTTTGTTTATCAGTTATCATACAGGCTTGAATCGACGTCGAAGAAGTGGCGCAGTGGTTCAGCGAGGCGATAATGCAAATCTGCGATGCATTAATTCCTCACGTCCATGCACACTTCACAAGGCGGCCTATGTAGGTACTGGTAGTTTGCGGAGAATGAGCAGCTGCGGTGACCCTAGGCGGTAGTCCGCACTGTACCCGCCGTACATGGAACATGAGAATGCTCAAGAGTATCGACACAGGTTGCGTTCCACAACAGAAGTCTACCCAAGTACCCACCCTTCACAACACCAATGTCATGCCATCTAGTTTTTTCTTAAATATCTTAAAAAAAGATTATTAAAAAATCTGTTTTCAATTAAATTTTTCTAAATATTTCGTTTTATATATACTAAAATCAATTTATAAACTAAAACATAACATACGAATATTTTGTTTAGATATTTTGTACTTAATTGTACATAAACGTCGAGTTGGTAAAGACACGATATAAGGCTTAATACGAGTTGGGAAACTGACTACATGTACAAAGTGACATATTAATCTTCTTCTTTTCGTGTGAGGTGTGGCCACCTCTGGTGTCAGAGTTAATTAAGCCGCCTCTGGGAAACCCCACAGGCCTCTGACTTGGCTTTTTCAGACTTACATTAAGTATACAAGTCCAGGTTTCCTCACGATGTTTTCCTTCACCGTTGCCTGTGATGTCCAAGATAAACTTAGAAAGTACATATGAATTTGAAAAAGTCACATTGGTACTTGCCCGGATTTGAACCCACAACCTCAAGCACGACAGGCGAGGTCTTAGCCATTGGGCCACCACGACATTAATGACATTAGACATATTAATGAAAGTGACGTATTAAGATAAGATAAGATATATTTATTTTGTAAAACAAGAGTACATTATGAAGGTCTTGTATTAATATGAGTTGGCTACATGATTTGCCATTTATGGCGTACAAAATGAGTTGTACTAGACAAACAATACCAAAATAAAATACAATATCACAATTTAATAAGTGAGTAGTTTTTGGTTTAAGTGTTTATGTTTGTAGTCTTAGTTAATTAAGTATTTTATACAGTGTATATACTTGTATCTTTGTAAATAAAATTATAATTGTTTCAATAAACAATTATAATTTTATTTTTACTATTTTAATTTAATTACAATGTTAAAATTTAAATTCTATAAAAATTCACTATAGCAAAATTTAAATTAAATTACAATATTAAAATTTAAATTCAATTAAAAATCACTATGTCATAATTAAATTAAATAAAAAATCACTATGTCAATTTTTTTATTTAATTTGAGTACAAAAAGAAAAAAACACATTCAGAATTAATGAATGAATGAGTGTGTGTGAGTGTGTGTTATACATTAGTGAATGTGACCTATTAGGATAGCGACGAAATAGCTAGTGTGACGAGTTGTCATCACAATCATTTATTTTTAGGCAGAGCAATTAAAATTATTCTCGATTAGTAGGTGTAATCTATACTTTAATTTCTATACAACATTTATTAAACCAGTTGTGGATAATTTAACTTCTTCCACAAAAACTAGCCATTTGAGAGTTTAATACTGCACTTTCGACCCTTGACTGTAACTACTAAATAATTTGTGTTATCTCTCGCATGATTACTATTTTTAGGGTTCCGTACCCAAAGGGTAAAAACGGGACCCTATTACTGAGACTTCGCGGTCCGTCTGTCTGTCTGTCTGTCTGTCACTAGGCTGTATCTCATGAACCGTGACAGACGACAGACAGTTGAAATTTTCACACATGATGTATTTCTGTTGCCGCTATAACAACAAATACTAAAAACAGAATAAAATAAATATATAATACAACAAACGTGATTTTTTTGCCGTTTTTTGCGATAATGGTACGGAACCCTTCGTGCGTGAGTCCGACTCGCACTTGGCCGTTTTTTTTTCTTATTTCGCATGCAACTATATTTGTACCCTTCTTTGCATAAAATAGGCAACTATCAATTTTAATTTAAGAACTGTAAAGTAAAGTAAAGTAAACGTTTATTTGCATAGATTGTAGGTACATTAAATAAGATGTGACAATCAAAACATGGGTGATCCTTGTACAATCTACCATATATTAGGCATGCAAACATTATTTAATTAGATGCAATGATATTATAAGGTGCATTCACATAACAATATATTAATTTAAATGTCTAAGTTCAATATAATAGGAATAGAATTAATGAATTGGTACAATGTCATAATTAGGTAAGAATGTCAATTATATAATAGCAAGTTATTGAGTACAAAATAATATGTCAGTGTCATTTAAAAATTCATTTACAGAATAGTAGCATTTTGCAATTAATAATTCTGTCAGTTTATTTTTAAAGTTTCTTATTGTGTCATTTTTAATTGTGTTAGGTATTTTATTATATATTATTGGGCCCATACTAATAACACTCTTTTTCTGTAAAGCAGTATTACAACTCTCAACATGTAGTAAATATTTATACTGACTTCTTAAAGGCCTCTTTCTATCTTTTGACACTGCACTGAAAAGTTTAATGTTACATTTAACGAAAATAGCGACCTCTAAAATGTACATAGCCGGGAAAGTTAATAGTTTGAGGGACTTAAACACAGGAACGCAACTATCCGTCACTTTCATATTATGCATTGCCCTTAAGCATCGCTTTTGGGCCTTGAACACCTGTTCTCGTAGAGTACAGTTTCCCCAAAAGATTATCCCGTATCTTAAAGTGGACGCGACTATACCATGGTATGCAACCACAGTTGTGGCGATGTTGACCTTTTTTGCCAGATTGTATAAAACATACGCGGATATACTCAATTTTTTACAAACCTCTTCTGCTTGAGGTTTCCAAGTCAATTGACTGTCTATCTGTATACCTAAAAATTTTGCAACTTGTACCTGGTCTATAATACAGTCATTAAATTCTATCGTTATCTTGGGTACTGATGTGCGTTGATAAAAATGCATAACGTTAGTTTTTTGCAGGTTAATTACTAAGCTATTTCCGTCAAGCCAATTTACAATGTCCCTAAGGGTATTATTTATGTCCTGTTCATATTGATTGCAGTCTATACATTTGACAAGTGCGGTGCTGTCGTCAGCGAATAAGACCATTGGGTGTTCAATGTGGTGTGGTAAGTCATTTATGTTTCATTCAAGCAAGAATAAAAGTGAGCTAAGAACTCCGCCCTGAGGCACACCATGTCTGATAACTCTTGATTTGGATATGTATTTCTTCTCACACCTAGTGGTTGTGCAGATTTTAGATATTTCCGTATGTTGTTTACGGTCACTTAAGTACGATTTAATAAGACTGAGTATGTTCCCTCTTATTCCATACCTGTTAAGCTTATCAATCAGGGTTGCATGATGGACACAATCGAAAGCCTTTGTCATGTCTGTAAGGATTGCGCAAATTGGTACTTTTTTATCAACCTGTCCCATTACTATACTAAGTAAGTCGTAAATAGCAATATTTATACCTTTGTTCTTCCTAAATCCTTTCTGCTCATCACATAAAATATTATATTTACTTAAAAAGTTATTAATTGCCTCATAAATTATCTTTTCGATGACTTTCTGTGATGACTGTATTCACTACCTATGTTACACAAATAAAAAATTTATATGAAAAAAAAATTAAAAATGATGATTATGATTATGTCCCGGTGGTGTGTTACCTTGGGATGATAAAACTCTTTTAATGCGGGCGAAGCCTCGGGCAGATGCTAGTCTACACTAATATTATAAAGAGGAAAGATTTGTATTTTAATATGTAACGAATAAACTTCAAAACTACTGGACCGATTTCAAAAATTATGTCACCTGTAATAGCTACATTATGCCGGCGTAACATAGGCTATAATTTATTTTCAAGAATTTAGAGATCCTTATGAAAATTGCAATAATGTAACCCAAAGTAGCTAGTAGTAGTAGATAAAAAAAAAGAAAAAAATGTTTGTATGGTAGATATGTGGTAGGAAGATAAGTAGCCACTTGACGGGCGCGAAGCCGCGGGGGTTAGCTAGTATACAATATTATAAATACGAAATTAGTGTTTGTCTGTCTGTTATCTTTTGACACTTAATCTGCTGAACCGATTTAGATGAAATTTGGTATGGTCATACTTTGAGAATCTGGGAAGGACATAGGATAGTTTTTATCCCAGCAATCATGCTTAAGAGGGTGAAAGTTTGTATGGTGAACCAATAATTTCTCAAGTTGGCCCACACACCTAGAATATATGTATTCGAATTGTGCTATTCGAAGTGTACATACTTCGAATAGCCATAACACATATTAATGCAATCCATATTAAGGAAATTACACTCAAAACAACAAATGTTTACGTAAATATTGAAAATATTTGTAAAGGAAAAAACAAAGATTATATTGCACTTAAATTTTAGGGTGTCAGTGAAAATATTGTTACAGTAAATAATAACAGAACTGTCATATAAATAGCGATCACTAACGGTATTGAGTCAGTATGTAGGTACAGATCTACATAAAGGAAAATAAGTAATTTTTGTTCCATTTAACAGTGATATTTAACTATAAACGTGGAAAAAGCTTGAATGTCAATAAAGAAATTTAAACAATATAACATTGGTCAAGTCAAAATCCACAATCCACAATTTCACCACAATCCACAATCCACAACAAATTTATCGACAATTTTTACACTAACGCCAATATCAGCCATGTGGTTCCTGTTACTCCTTATTTCATCGTCGATACAAGAAAATGCAGCTCAAAAGAATCTTAGCGCGATAAATATTGATAACTATACCTCTTGCGAGAAATTCCTGGAGAACAATACTTTTGACGCAAACAGTTTTATAAACATTGATTGGAAGATCTTCTACTTCTGGAGCCCTAACTTCGAAGAGAGTTATAATATGAAATTCAGTATTCCCTCCGAAGTGGTTTGTACTTTTTATATTATTAATAATATTTATAATAATATATATAATATATAATAATATATTTAACTTGAATTTATTGGATATATTTCCGATTATCTGATACTCTGATTAGTAACCTCATCTTCATAATAATTTCAACCAAAATACGTCCACTGCTGGACATAGGCCTCCCCCAAGCGACGCCAGACTGATCGATCACCTACTATTTAAATTATTTGATCTAACTGTTATTTAGCAGCTAGTTAGCTTAGATAGTTATGCAATGCATTGCTATTTTTACCCGACTGCCGAAGGAGGGTAATGTGTTTATCAGTCTATGTATGTATGTATGTATGTATGTATGTATGTTTGTTCCTATGTGGCGTTCCAGAGACCAAACGCGTTGACCGATTTTGATGATTCATACGTCAATCGATTCGTCTTAACCTTGCGAGTGTCATAGGCTACATTAAAATTGGAAAATAGAAAAATGGCGGCTTTTGGGCGCCATATTGTGGGGGCCAATTTTATTTTTTCTTCCAAACCCATTGTGTGGGGTATCAAAATAAAGGGTTTCAAGAGGTGATTTCAAAAATATATAACACTTATATATTTAAATGTACCTAATTCGAAAAAAATGTTAACTAAAAAGTTATAAATAAAAAAGGTAATTAAAAAAATCAAAATACCCGACTGCTTAAAAAGCGAACTAAAAAGACGTAAACAAGAAGAAAATCATGCTGTGCAGTCGGAGGATACATCTGGTTTTGGTCCGCCAGCTCGCGAATATGTATCCTCCGACTGCACAGCATGATTTTCTTCTTGTTTACGTCTTTTTAGTTCGCTTTTTAAGCAGTCGGGTATTTTGATTTTTTTTTGATTGTTTATTTAACACACTTCATGTTACAAATAACAGTGCAGTCTCTTGTACGAAGTACTATATCGCAAGAGCTCTCAATAAAAAGGGAATATGCTGCAAAAAAATGAGCACAAAAGTCAGTATGATGCTAGTATGTTTCAGATAGTTTAGAAATGTCTAGTCTGTCTAATCTGATTTTGAAGCAATTCAATGTTGGAGCTGTCACAACACTTTCCGCGAGCCTGTTACATATATGAAACATGACAATAACAGTAATAAATAATTTCTTTTCCCAGCTTGTCGACCGATTTCGAGTGGAGTTAGACAAAGAGTTGAGCTCTCCCGTGAACTGGACCGACGCTGCACTCTTCATGGAGAGTTCGATCGACTTCAGCGCTCTGCTCATCAAGATGAACGACACTGGCATGTTCAAAGTTATTCCAAGCTTTGCTTTTGAGTGTACGTATTTTTTTATTAGTAATGTCAGTATTTATTTATAAATCAACTACGAAAATTGGTGGGCCATTTTAGGTACAATTTAGTTATGAAGATGCTGCGATGGATAACTAACAATGCAACTGTGAAATCCCGTCATCCTAATTGACACTTTTGGAATATACTGGCGACAAATATATATAGAAACACGCTTGCCTAATTCATAATTAAGATAACTTAGACAACGACGAACATGACGAAGAAATGCCAAGGATGTCGGTCTTACAGACGGGGTTAGACTCGTGGCCGTTACTGATTTCGGTGTAAAGACTGAAGAATCTGCTTTTCAAGATTCTTGATGTCTTCTTCTTGACATTTTCCATGTGGAACACTGATTCCAACTAACACCTCATCTATATAGATACCTTATGAACAATCTAATTGTCTTTTATTTCAGATACCCAAACACCAATAATGATGTTTGCGTTGAAAGTAGTGAAACCTGGCTATCTGGGTATCCTCAACTGCAGATTTAGGCTTTGCTATGCTCTTGCACCGGTTGACAGGATGCCACATCATGATTACGTAAGTACTATTCTAATGGTGTTTGTTAAGTTACGTTACAGCAATTATAAAATCTGGTCCTATGTCAACTTTATTTAAAGTTGACCTAGGTCGCAATTCTTTGGTAACTAAATAAATAAGCCAGCTGTGTATATTTTTTTCAGTTTGCATTGTCACACTGCAGGATAAAGAACACCTTTCCTCTTTCCATTTCACCGGTTTTGTTTTCCTCCTTTCTCTATGTGTTAAGCTCGTCCCGCCATCTTTGCCCGAGTCTGCCACGAAGTCGCCGTACATTTTCTGGGACACACATTGTGGAAGCTTTGGCTTAGCCATGATATTATTTTTTTGTTTTTCAGTTAACCGAAGAAGCACAGAGACTGGGCTTCTGGAACGATTTCGGACGAACCCACACCTCGACGATCCCCCCCATTCCCACCAACCCCCCCGAGCATTACCAGATGGATGATGATGACGAGGATGAGAACTTGGAGATTATACACCAGCACGACAACATGCAGTTCTTGTGATTAAGCCTTGTAGTGTTAGGTAGTAGATTTGTAATATGGAAACAACTATTCGAGAGAAAATTAAAATATTGGTATTACAAGTACTTAGGAGTAATCTGAACCAATTTTTTTTTCAAACTTTTTTAATAATACAGTTCCTATTTAACATAATGCACAACCTCGTATGGAGAAGGGTATCTGAGATAGGTAAGACCATATATGTTACAAATTGCTTTTTACATTTAGGAATCAATCTGCCTAGTCTTTTCCCAACTATATTGAGGTCGGCTTCCAGTCTAACTGGATTTAGCTGAGTACCAGTGTTTTACATGGAGCGACTGCCTATCTGACCTCCACAACCCAGTAACTGGTTAACACGTTACCCCTTGACAAGACTGGTGTCAGATATCAAGCTTCTGACTACCAATAACGACTGTCAAAGATCTTCATATGACAGCCGGGACCAGCTTAACGTGCTTTCCGAGGCACGCAGAAAACTCGGTATGTTGAAATGGTCACCCATCCACGGACCGACCTCGTCAAGCGTTGCTTAACCTTGATGATCGACCCGTGCGGCTGTTATTATTTAGCCACGAGCTCCTCCCTTTTTTTTACAATTACGAATAATTTAGTTAAATAGGTTAGGATAATTTAGTTAAGGCCGAATATCGGCTTTATCGATCTTTAATCATGGAGACCATAAATAATTCGATATCTTAACTAAATTTTTCATGTAGACAGGGAACCTGATTTGGTATACAGATACATAATTATATGAAGTTTGTACTGTTATCATAATATATCGTGTTTACTGTATTAGTCATATAAGTTCTTCAACCCATAATTAGGTATAGCAATATTATAGATAGCTAAATATGGCTGGTAAGGGCATGCATTTCTTCGCTTTCTTTATTCAAAATTTTAGCTGATTTAAGCTCATTAAGTAAGATTTGCCTGAACTGAATATTCTGTTTACCAAAAGAACGGATTGTTTTTAATGAAATAAATTATGTTAAACACAATATCGAATTTTGTTTTCTTAAATATCCCTGAAGGTAGAGAAATACAAAATTTAAATACCTGACGAATTTTTTTAGGACATTTAAGTTAAAAGGGATGTGTATAAATGTGAACAAGACTAAGGTAATGGTGTTTGAAAGAGAAGACGATGTATCGGAGTGTGAAGTGAAAATAAATGATAAGAGTGTGGAGCAAGTGAACGAGTTTGTATATCTGGGAAGTATGTTCACAAGGGATGGCAAGATTGAAAAGGATGTGGAAAGGAGAGTGAATGCAGGGAATAAAGTGAATGGTGCTATACATGCGGTTGTGACCAGCAAATCGATGTCTCCGGAAGCTCGACTCGCCGTTCACAACACTGTGCTGGTCCTACACTTATGTATGGAAGTAAAGGTTGGGTATGGCAAAAAAGACATGAAAGTAGGATTAATGCAGTAGAAATGCGTTCTTTGCGAAGTATGTGTGGTGTAACTTTAAATGATAGATTGAGGAATGAGGTAATAAGACAACGTTGTGGTTTAAAAGAAGATGTAGTGACTAAAATTGAAAAGAGTATGTTAAGATGGTTTGGTCATGTTGAGAGAATGAATGAAAGGCGACTAACGAAAGGTATTTACATGGCAGACGTGAATGGAAACGCCGGGAGCGGACGCCCTAGAAAGACATATATAGGTATAGGTGATGTTCTTCAGAAAGGCCAGGTGCGCAGTACTCATAACCGGCGTGTGTGTATGACTTGATGTATGAATGTGAGTGAAGCAAAAGAAGTATGTAAGGATCGTAGCAGGTGGCGTTCTGTAGTTTCTGCCTACCCCCATGGGAAAAAGGCGTGAGTTTATGTATGTATGTATCTTCTGACATCTAACAGTGCCTATTCTAACGAGGATGAAACGTGATTACTTTGTATGGATCTTGAACATCTTATCATATTTTTGCTGTTGCATACATTTCGTAGAGTTAAGTCTCGAAATAACGAAAATTCTTAGAGTTCGCTACGTCCAAATGAAAAACGGGCTCCTTTATGGGATCACACGTGTGTTCGTCTGTAGGTATGTCCATCTGCTACAGCATTTTTTTTCGGAATCTACTGATATTTATCGGATTCTAAATCCCTACTCCTGTCAATGTGGGTGAACTGCGAAACGTCATTGTATAGATATGGTAGAGACTACCACAGAAAACATTGTATACAATTATTCTCAACATGTCAAGGCGGATGACAACTTTAGTAAGAGCACGTAGAGGAAACACTCAATCTTGTACAATATTTTTACCATCAATGTGCAGTTATGCTATAAAATCATATTACTCACAAAAATGTACTAAATGCGATCTCTTTATTTATTTTAAAATGTGTATTTTTAAGTAAGGAAAAGTTTCTAAATAAAAGATTTTAAAATAAAATCGTAATTAAAAAAAAAACTACATGTTTATTTTGTTCCGCAAATTTTGCCGGTGTGTGTATTTTACTTCTTGAACAGTTTAAATTCATCTTACTTCTGATAGAGTGAACCGATTGCGATAAAACAAAAACTAAGTAGTACTTCAAGTTACGCACAATATATCTACGTACATTTTACGTGATGCGTGCACAACTAAACAGATAAATAAAAAATAAATTAGAAAAAAAAAACAAAAATTATGTTACTCAAACATTTGGTTGGTTATCCTTTAACACCCTGGCAATTTTTTTGGAAATATTTTCGATGTTCAAAAAGACTTTTCTACAGATAATAAAGTAAGTAAAGTAAGTAAGTGAATAAGTGAGTGTAAGTGAGTGTATATGAGTGAATAAAAGTGATTTTAGGGGACAAAATAGTATTTTTTTTTTAAGAATTTCAAACTATAGCGTGCAATATACGAAATGAAAGAGTTTCTTGTGAGCATATTTAAAAAAAAGAAAAATAAATAAGTGAAATGAAATGTTCTTTGTGTTTTATGTTGTTTTTTTTGTGTGTTTTATGTACCTATAAGATGTTTACGGTTTTAAAACAACATGTCAGAAATATGATTCGTTCGGAACTTATTGCGTGGGAGTCCGACTCGCATTTTTCTCTTTAGTTTCTTGTGATTGTTGCTGTTGTTTTATCATCATCATCAGCCTTTAGCAGTCCACTGCTGGACATATGCCTCTCCAATTGCACGCCATTTGCTTCAATCTGCGGCAACCCTCATGCAGCTGCTACCAGCCACCCTGCAAAGATCGTCGCTCCACGTTGTTGCATGCGTTGTTTTATATCTGTGCTGAATTCTTTCTTTCCGTCTAATTCTGGAACTTATCTGGAGTCGGTAACATTATGTCGTAGTGCGTTATTGACTTACCTAACTGATGACACTTTGTAAACGATTGTCTGACCAAACACAGCCATACAATGTGTTCGTTTATATACGGAAGCAAACAGCCCATGGATCAAATTACTTGTTTTACAAATACAGGTGTCGCCAACATTTTACTTCATCATCTGCCTAGCGCTTTTCAAAATATTTTGTAGTCGGCTATTTTTAAATGGTTAATCCATACCCTTTAATATTAAGTAGACCATACCATCGCTTACCATCAGGTGAGAGCCCATCAATAAAAATGATAAAAAAATTATGACTTATGTGTTTCTGTTGTACCTAATGTGGATCTAATAAAGACCAAAACTATCACAAAGGCGTGTTTGATACGTGAAAAAATCGTGATTTTCGTACTGTGTTCCTTAAACCAATAAGGCAAATAAGAAAAACAACTGGAGGTAGATGACGTCATAATTGGCTCATATTTATGTTTCTAAGCTAAAGTCATGATTCACTCCATGACATCACAGACAGACGTGGCAGCAAGAAAAATTATAATAAAAAATAGTTGATCACCCCTGCGTCCTCGGTCAATCCTATAAAAAGCAAATTTATTGTTTCATTTCAATGCTCTTCAGAAAAAATGCACACTTTATTGTTTCTGGTCCTCTTCGCTTTTGCTAAGACTGGAGAAGGGCAGGACGTCATGGACTTTGAAGGCTATGAGCGCCAACCCAGGAGACAAGAGAGATACCCGCCGCAATACGACGAACCTGTGCCCTTTGGACATATCACAAGAGAAGGCTTCGGAGACCCTAACTTATCAATGAAACAGCCAGTAGACAAATTAGAACTGATTTTAAGAACGCCGAAAAATCGAGATGATGCGGAAGAAACGCTTAAAAATACTGATAGATCAAAATTCTTCTTTTGGAATAAAAAAATACCATTACATTACTGGGGAACCAATCCCAAAGAAAAACTTGTGTTAGAAAGGTTTATAAATCCACCGCCAGTGACCAATGAGACAGAGTTGAAATGGTATGATTTACCGAAGATTCAAGCCAGAAATGCAATGCTGCCTCCTAAGAAACAATATATCCCGAGAAAGAAGGTGGATCCCGGTCCCGGCCCAGTTCCCGTGATACCATCGAGACTGACACAGCCGTTCTTCGCCAGAAATTCGTTCCAGTTAGCCAAAGATCGACCTGAGATTCTAGTCAACTGGACCACTTGCGACGAGTTCGTTGTTGGAGCTGTCTTTTCTCCTAAGGATATAGTAAATTTGAAATGGACGCCATTTTATGTTTGGCAAACAGATGATGATATTGGCATTTCAACAGAACATACTTTTGAGTATCCCTCCAATAAGGTAAATAACGGTGGCGTAATTAATGTCCATTTGTTTTACATAATAAAATAGTAATCTATAGCGTGAGTTTTTTAAGTGGACGTGGATGGCCAAATTCGGATCTATGAGGAATATCGAAAAATACTCAAAGGAGTCACGAAGCCGATTTTGATGAAAACTAAAACTTCATCATTGGATTTTTGAAAAATCAATATTCCTAGCTAGGAGTCGAACCCGTTGTCTTTGAAAAAAAACGCATGCTGTATTAATACACCATTCGATGGAGTCGCTAATAAGGATCAAATTCTGGAAAGTAATGGCATATGGCAAACTTAAGAAAAACAAAATATTAATATTCCTACGTTAAGTAGGCATACCTGCCTATTAAAACTTAAGTGAAGAAATTATGCCCATTATTTTCAATCATCAGCCTTATAATGTTTTCACTGATGGAACACAGGTATCCTCTCTGTGATAGTGGTAATAGGCCTTAATCCACCACGCGAGCCCAGTGCGGGTTGGTGAATGTCACACACGTCTTCGAATTTTTGGTTCTAGCACATGCCGGTTTCCTCACGATGTTTTCCTTCACCGTTTTAAGGGATGATAAAGGAAATAATTTACACAAAGTAAAGCGCCTGCTTGGGTTCGAACTCATGACCTACGATACGTAAGTCGGGGTCGTTACCACTTGGCCACCACTGCACCACTGCATTTTCAATAAATAGCTCAGCCTTTTCAACTTGTCTAACACAGCCGCCACTTTTAAATTTCCTGTAATTTGTTTCTCTTGAATTTCTGTTGCAGCTGGTAATGGAATATCATGCGAAATACAATAAATATTTGAACAAAACTGTCGATTGGACCAAATCTAAACTGTTGATGAAAGGAATAGTTGACACACTGCTGATTGCAGCTGACAAGAGAGGCTTATTTCATGGTATAGTGAAACACGAGATACCGGCAAGCCGTAAGTACTAACCTTTCACTGCTTTAAGATAATCCAAATAATATTCTAACTCTGTAAGTTTGTATGCTGAACAGATTTGGATGTAGCACATATGCTTTCATTTTCTCTTGTTGGTACGGAACCATAAAATACAATTTTCTAATTCACAAACAATTCTCTAACCCATTTTACTTGTGTAAATATTTATATGGTTCGATGCTCAACCGATGGCTGACTTTTTACAGTTGGTGATATTTTACTGCCTTCGATGTCATTACGAATGAAGATAGAAGACCCCTATTTAGTAATGACTTACTGTGAAAAGAAATTTGCAACACTGATGGCTGTATCGGGTAATGAACCAACTGAATTCAAAGAAATGATGACGGAAGCAGCTACCATTAAATTCAGAGGCCCCGGAAAGCCAATTTGGAGAGATCTCGAGTTAGAAAAGGAAACTCTTAAAGCCATACATGAAGCAAAGCAACAGGAAGATAAAGATAGATTTATTGTAGTTGACCAAGATATTCCACCTATCGGTCAATGGGATTGATTATATGGACAACGAAATATAATAATAATGTACTTAAACTGTTAACGCGACTTGGCATTGTCAATCTCAGAGATCAGACGATTGTAATCCAAAAATAATAATTACTTCATAGGAAAATGGTACACACAACTGACTGCGAATTTTTACGTTATTTTGAAATGGAGAGTCTTAATGCTAATAAAAGAATTATAAAAGTCGTGAATAAACAGTTACAAATTAGGATTAATATGCTTAAGATTAAGTTGAAGAACAGTTACAATATGCTTAAGATTAATATAAACAAAATATGTCATAATGCTCAACAAATAAATTCTTCGAAGAGAAATGTTGTTTGTGTTTCTACAGATTCCGCCAAAAGCATGTAAAAAAAATGTGAAGCATTTCAGTCATAAACAAACAGATAAAAATTAAACATCCTCAGTACAGAGTATAAAAAGTGGCAGAGTAGTAGCCGAGCAGTTTAATTGAAAACGGTGATAAGTAGTAGAAACAACATTGTCCTAAGGGACGCGAAAATATATAAAGTGATTTAACTTAGCGAGATGTGTTCGCGTCTTAAGTTAACATCAATATTAATAGTTTTAGCATGTTTAGTTTCGGCAAAGAAAAAAATAAAGGTCAAGCAGGGTCCTTCCGGGATGTCTATTGACGATCATACCAATTGCACGGAGTTCGCCAAGTATGCAAGATTCAATCCTTACTCTGTGCTTCACGAGAAGTGGTTTGTGTTTTACTACTGGGCTCCAGTGATGTCAATTAAGGGTTATGTTTTTACTGCTCTTTCGGCTAACGTAAGTTAATGTAGTTACATATTAAACTCTGTGGATTATGCTTTTGTTTCTTAATTATATACCCAAAGGGTGCCAACGAAGCTTGACTTGACAAAACCTGCGTCGACTGACTATCTGTACGTCTCACACACATTACACTATCATATCTAGGACGAAACATTTCGTCTTTGTTAAAAAAATATGACGATGATTCTTTCGTGGTGATAATTCATTTTCATATGATCCTAGATATAATATAATAGTGTAATACCCACTTCTCCCTCTACTACTCTACACTACCTCTTCAGGGCCTCATCTTTTAAATAGGCAGTGGCGGCCTTAAGGGGTGACGAACAGGGCAATCGCCCGAGGCCTCGCTCTTGCAGGGGCCTCGCGCTACAACCCAAAACGCAAATGTAAGCGTTTTGGGTTGTAGTGTATCCACAGCAAACAGTTAATCGTAACAATAAAATAAAGTTAGTCATTTAAGTACTTCATAGTGTTAGAAAAATATTAAAAAAAGAACTTTATTTTATCAGAGGTCAACAACATTGTCCGTTCTTAGTTCAATGGATATTCAATTTTAGAACGCTGGTTTATTTTATTTTGTTTCATCTATGATTGTGTCATTGTAAAAGACAGGACTTCTTTTTGGGATTGAAAGTGTTCTAATGAAAATATATTTCATTAAGAAGTTCGTTTTCTATGAAGAAACCCTGATACATAGTAAAGTATTAATAACAATAAGTGCCAAGGGCCTCGCAAATATCTGCTGCCCGCCCGGAGCCTCGCAGCGGTAAAGGCCGCCCCTGTAAATAGGCGCACACACTATGGTTTCATACAGTATTATAGAGGGGTCACACAATAATTACTACTTAGTTAACTTATGGTTATTTTTTATTATTATTTTTAAAACACGTTGCCCCTCACTAGGAATTTCTTCCTGTATTGTGGTTGCGTTTACAAACATATAAACTTACACACACAAACACCCAGAGCTGGAACAACTATCTGCAGGTCATACAAATATTTGTTACGTGCGGGAATCGGACCCGCGCCACGCAGCGTAGCAGTCAATCGCTCAACCACTGCGCCAACCATGCGCCCAAATATATTAACTAATATAAATAACAATATAAATTAATTAAAAATAATAATAAATAATAATATTAATTAATTATAATTATTAATTTTTAGTTTGGCTACGTATAAGTTTTACCACAGCATAAGCCATTCCGATTTTGTTCAAAATAATTGAATAATGAAATATCGGTTCAATAAATGATTTATTCTTATTCTTACTTTTCAGCATACCAAACACCTAAAAAGACTGTTGGATGGAAATTGTGTCTTGCCAGTGATGTGGCAAGCTCGTCAAATATTGATGGAGGACAATGATGGATATATCAGTTTACTGGTGGAACGAAGTGACAGAGGGGAGTACTGGCTGTATCCTGTGGCTAGAGGTATTTTTTCTATTTCAATCATCATCTATCAACCCACCATCGTACACCTCCTCCTCGTGTCGAATCCCCAATGCTGGGGGTCGTGATCACATCATGGTTTCAAAACTTTCTCTTTGATCATGTTTCTCCACCTGCTCCTATTCTCAGCAACATGCACGGCTTCTGAGGCTTCCATGTTCAGCGAGGTTCTGATTTGGTCTGACCAGCGTATAGGCTCTTCAGCCTCTAGGCCGTTTGCCCTCGACTTTGCCAGTGACAATTAATTATCTTTAGTAAGTTGTCACCAGGTTTACGGGCAATATGGCCTTAGACGTCAAATATCTTACGGAGGCACACATTCGACAATCTAGGCCTTTTTTTAATTTTGAGGTCCCGCAATATCGAAATGTTCGTCCTGTGCGCCGTCCACGAGATACGCAGCATCTTCCTGTAACACCACATTTCAAAAGCCTCGATGCGTTTAAGATCAGCGGCTTTTGGAGTCCACTTCTCTGCTCCGTACAAGAATATGGAGAAAACAAGGAAGGTCACAAGTCACCACCACCTTCTTACACAGCTGAGTAAAGATAGGCGTCTCTCTGTTTGTGCCAATATCTATGCTCCTGTGCCCTAGATGGGCATTGGGATGGGTCACGTGCCATTTCGGTAGCACTTGTCAATCGTCATCTTCCTGCCCTTGTCCCATGTTACTTGCGGTTGCCGCAACACGTTTTCTTCTTTCATACCGTCCTATCCACTGCCATATTATCACTGACTCCATTTTCTTTCATATCAATCCTAACACAGTCTATCCACATGTCAATGTAATGTGATAAACGTTATCGTTGATTTAGGCCACTTTGTCTGGAATCTCTTATTCAGGTTTTACCCGTGATGATAACTTTGGCATCTGCCCATCTCGTCATCACCAACAATTCTTTTTTAGTCCTAGGACGCCGATTCCACAAATTTAATTTGAGTTCATAACAATGTAATTAACACGTTGAACGCCGCTTTAATTTTTCAGTCTTTCTGTTTGGGCCGTGAGGGACACCGTGTGGTCGACATACATTAATTCCGTTGGGGCCGTGGGGGACAACATATGACCGCGAGTCAGAGGCGATTTTAAGCGTCTTTATTGGGCCGTCGGACATAGATATGAAGCTAATATGTATTTGACGTGACCCCCACGGCCCTGCAGACAAACAGATTGTATTTGGTTTTTAGTAAAAAATATGACTTATAAAAATATGACAAATAATTTCGGGACAAGACTTGTTTGAAAGTTCTAAAGGAAACAGTGTGTATGATAATGTGTTATTTTATATTTTTCTATAAAATGACTATATATAATGTGTTGTAAAATACTGTATTCTGTTACTATTTACTTAAGTAGTTAAATTCTGGTTAAAGTTGTACTACATAGCTGTTAGGGTTTAATTTTTCGGGGACAGTTTGATGAATTAAACTACATGTTTGTAAATCTATACTAATATTATAAAGAAGTAAAGTTTGTGGATTGTGAGTTTGTGACGTTGTAGGGGGTAATCTCTGGATGTACTGAACCAATTTTGAAAATTCTTTCACCAGTAAAAAGCTACATTATTCCTGAGTCTCATAAACTATAATTAATTTTCAAAAAAAATAACAGATCCTTATGAAAATTGCAATAATGTAACCCAAAGTAGCAAAATGTTGCATGTAATATTCATTCTTTGGCGTGCGCTGAGAAAACTATTGATGATACATAAAAAATATGTATTACATAATTAGGTATGGTAGGGTAGGTAGGGTTGGGTAGGAAGTGTAGGCACGGTAGGCAAGGCAGGCAGGGTAGGCAGGGTTGGCAGGGTAGGCAGGGTAGGCAAGGTAGGCAGGGATGGCAGGATAGGCAGGGTAAGCTGGGTGGGCAGGGTAGGCAGGGTAGGCAGTACTGGCTGGGCAGGCAGGGCAGGCTGGGTAAAGTAGGTATGGTAGGTAGGTAGCCAATTGACGGGAGCGAAGCCCCGGGGGTCAGCTAGTAAACAAATAAACAGAAAATTCTCGAATCGATACGTAATCAATGTAGGTAGTACAAACGGTCACAACGCGTACCGAGAATCGCGTCGGGAATCGCGTACCGAGACGGCCGGCGGCGGCCGGCAGGACATGAGTGGGGATGACCGACACCCCGACCCCGCGGCCCCTGCCAACGATCAACGCGATTTATTTCCGCGTGGGCCATGGGGGGCAACTGTTGAGTGACAGTAGTATTTTGGTAAAATAAAGTAACAAATAATTTTTCTTCGATTTATTTCATGTGGTTTGGCACATTTTCTAACCCATAAAGCAATAAAAACTTACACGTAAAATTTAACAATCGGGCATTTTTAACCGGGCTCCTTTTACTAAATAACTAAGGCCCTTATGTTGTCCCCCACGGCGTTTAACGTGTTAATAAAAATCCAACGTGGTAATGCTGCCAGAGTTCTGGACACTTTCCCATTGAAGTGGACGAATTTTTTGACGCCCAATGAACCTATTCCCCTCTTATACGGGCTTATATTACTCTGTCAAGAAAGTCCCGGGAAAATATCAATAATACACAAAATGTTAGTTATTCATCCAATTTTATTTTATCACCTTCAAAGTATGCTCCTTCAGAAACGATACACTTACGCCAACGAATAATCCAATCATCAAAACATTTTTTAAACGCTTGTTTCGGAATCGAGTCCAATCTCGCCATGAATTCTCCATTGTCTTCTACCGAATGAAAACGGGTGCCACGAAGTGGTAATTTGAGTTTATGAAAAAACTTTGCCCACATTAGGAATTGCTTCCTGTATCGTGGATGCGTTTACAGGCATATAAACTCACATACACAACCCGCGACACGCAGCGCAGCAGTCAATCGCTCAACCACTGCGCCAACCGTGAGCCCATGTTCCGGCTCTGGGTGCTGTGTACGTGATATTTTTGTAAACGCACCCATGATACAGAAAGAAGATCCTAGTGTGTGTCATCGTTAATAATAATAAAAAAACCTGGTAATCAGTGATTTCGTTTCATAAATGTAGCTTTAGATGGCCTCTACCTCGCTTTAACCGCTTTTCGGTTCTTACTTTTTTATATTTTAGAAGTAAGTACCTACTTGGTAACCTAATAATATAATCACGTATAAAAACTGATCCAATAAATACCACCGTGCCACTATTAGCTATAAGATTGTAATGATATAATTATTCTAATAGAATAATCTGTGAGTTTTACTACAAAGTACAAAGCGAATACTATACTTAAAAAGGATAAGTCCTTACTTGTTTAATTATTGATTTATTTATCCAAACATTATTTCAATTTTACATTCTCTGTGGTGCAAGCGTTAAATCAACACTTTTCTGCCTGCGACGTTTTTATGCCTATCAAAACAGAAATCTGCAGTTATTATTCTTCGAGTTGAGTCTGATCGGATTGAGTGGGCACGGACCCGTTTCATACCCAAGTGATTATTTAAAATGGTACGGACCGACTCATGAGACACAGAAAGTTCGGCGGCTATCTCTCTCAAACTTGAACGAGGATTTTCAGTCATTATTTCCTTCACTTTTGCGATGTTAACTTCAGTTGCAAACATTGATGGCTTACCAGAGCGAGGCAAATCTTCCATCACATCTCGACCCGTTTTGAACGCTTTGTACCACTTATAAGCACGTGTTTTTGATAAAGTCGATTCACCGTAAGCCTTCTGTAACATTTTCAGTGACTCCGAACACGAAATTCCTTTGGCGATGCAAAATTTAAGACAAACTCTTTGTTCAATGTTTTTGTCCTTAAAAACAGTACTGTATTTAATCTATACAGATGTAACTCAAACTGGAAAACAGTTGTGCCAATATAACAACAACAATAAAACAGAAAAGTAAAAAATATATGGAATATATAATTTATATGGAGCCTTTAGAATTCTTAGTAATATTTTGATTACCTGCTACTCATTACTGCAGTTAATCTCTTCAGTATACATGATAGAAGTGGGCTCATATAATTATTCAACAAGTGTATTTTTATCTTTTTTGATATATGTTTTGTCAAATATATGTTTTAGCAAAACCAGGACACAAAATAACTCCTCGTGATATTCGCTTAAAGCAGACCGGAGACAATCGCGTCCTTGGAATTATGGATTGCCTTGTAAGTATACATAATTAAACTACATACATTAAAATATACTATGTTGTTCGTAACTAACGCACCAACACGCGCTGATGCTAAAAGGGCAACTTTTCAGGAATTGTCACGAGATCATTACTGAAGATTGATTAGGTACTTGATAATTCTTCATAAGCCAAAGATGTAGTAACTTTTCACCCGAATTTCCATTTTTCTTTCTGTTGTGGATCTGATCATTTCTAATTATTTCATGTTTTTATCAGGATGAAACTCTAATAGTTATGTCGAGGATGAACGACGTGCCTCGAAAAGGACATCTTCATGAGACGGCGTCCAGACTCGGGTACCGTGGTAGAAAAGGCAGATCTTATCTATACCAGGGGCATGAGTGGGGGCCAGTCGGCGAGGCTGACGAAGATATTTTTTGGGATAGAAGATCCAGAAAAGATCCAAAAGATACACCTAAAGAATGGAAGGCTACAGAAGGAAGCAGTGAAGAAGTAGAATTATTACCAATTAATAAACCAAAAGAAAAGAAAAGTAAAGATAGAACAAGGAAAGCTGAGTCACCGCCTGTTGAGGAGGACGGTGAGAAATGCGTTAAAGTAGAACCTGAGTTATGGAATGATCCAAAGCCAAATCCTAATCCAGATAATCTAAGGATAACCAAAGAACAACTCAATGATATGGATATGGATAATACTTTATCTATAAAGCCAGTTAAAGACTCGTCAATCAGTAAACAAGAAAATAACTTAGGTACGAAAATTACGAAGGAATATGATAAGCCAGTCATTCACCAGGAAGTTCTTGAAACAGAAATGCCTATTAATGAACCAAAAGACCTTGAGTCACATAAAGAAAACTCGGACCCAGAAGAAGAAAACTGTGACGTTTGTTTTGAATCTACAGTTAGTTATATGCCAACCTATATACCTGATAGTTCGACTCCTCATTTAAAGAATGATGATAAGGAGGTACCACGCGCCGATATACCACATGACGAAGTACCGCGTACTGATGTATTTCTTACCGAAGGAATAAGTGAAGAGGTACCTCGTCCCGAGGTACCATTCGCCGAAGTACCGGATACTAAGGTACCTGGTACTGAAGTACCGTTTTTCGTGGAACCACTAGTCAAGGCAACACATCCAGAAGTAACATATGGCGAAGTATCGCATGCTGTGGCAACTCTTACAGAATTACCACATGCCGAAGGAACAGACACCGGGGCACCACGTGCTGAAACAAAGAGTGACGAAGTGCTACGTCCAGAAATACCGAATGCCGAACTGACAAGTACCGATGCAATGCGCCCTAAATTATCCCGTGCCAAAACACCGCGTCCAGAAGTACCGCCTCCAGAGGTACCATATGCCAAAGTAACGCATGCCAAGGTAACTGCTCGCTCACCGGCACCCCCACAAGACTTGACCAATTCTAGTGGGATAATAATTTTAACTCCAAAAACACTTGATGATATAAAAAGTTGAGAGAAATCGAATATACTCATTTAACTAATAGAAAGCAGCTGCACTCTAAAGGTCAGACCGCATTAGGCGTAACTACGCTTCAGCGGACCGACACGGCGCGACACGACCAAATATATTTTGTATGAAATTGTATGAGATATAACGCACTACGCGGCAGCGGAACTACGCGACGTGACACTGCGCGACAAAGTAGACCAAATTACCAAATTTGACGCGCCGTGTCGCGTTGCGTAGTTCCGCTGCCGCTATTGCGGTATAGCAAACGGCGCGACACTGCAAGCTACTGCAAATCTTACGTGTCTGGTGCGTGTAAAGTTTTTACCCGACTGCCGGAGGGTAATGTTTTTCGAGCGTATATATGTATGTATGTAATTATATAAGTTTGTATATCGATTTCTATAGCACGCTCTAAAACTCAAATGACTTGACGGATTATGACATATGAGGTCTCATTGGAATCGTCTCAATTGTCGGAGTCACTATTCGTTCTATTACTATTTAAAGATTTCAAAAGATAGCGATCGCGGGATCTATTGCTATCATAATGTTACTTTGAAAGTAAGCAAGTGAATTAAGATCTAAAGCTGAAAATATATATTTTTTTATAATCAGCTCCCCCTCAAACAAAAAGGGGATGATACAATTTTTTTTATGTTTTCATAACAATATAGGTATCAAATGAAAGTTATTAAATAAACCATTCCAAAAATATATGTATAAATACACTTTCAAGTTACTATATTTTGGCACAAATTGAAGATGCTTAACTTTGATAGCAAAATAAATAACCTTTTAAATAATAACTTTTTTGAAGAACTCGTTCATTAATAAAACTAAAAAGTCTGAAATAAAACAAATTATTATAAAAAACAATAAACCTGACTGTTTGTTTCCATTTTTTTTTAAATGACATTAAACGAGGAACAATTAATTATTCTTGTTAGTCAATATCCAGAAATATATGATCACCAAAATGAACATAAAATGAATATTATCAGAATAAACAATGGAAAGAAAATTTCCGAGCAATTGGGACTTAAGGGTAAATTAATTTCGTATTTTTCTGTGCACATGTATATTTTTTTCAACTTATTCATAACATAGGTAAGTAACAAATAGCGTTCTTCCATCTTGCTCAGTAGTAGCCGATCGACTGACGAGCAAAATTTGACGCGTAGTATCGTGCCAGTGCGGTTTAGCGTATTTTGTCGCGTTGCGTCGCTCCGCTGACGCGTAGTTACGCCTAGTGCGGTCTGACTTTAAAACCCAACGAAACGATGAAGATATATAACACATTAAAATTCAATAAAAAGTAGAGAATATCTCATTTCTATTCCAGTTACAGCTTTCCGTAAATTTTACAAAATATCAGTTACCTATGATACTGGCTTTCACAAGATTCTCCATTCCCAAGTTGATTCAAGTAATTAGTTCAAACATGCCTCTATTAGCAACGTAAATATTAAACACCATTGTTACAAAACGATGCCTCAGGGCATTTTTAATAATAACCGGGTAATTAAGGGAACAGCTACTTGAATCGTGCTATGAATAATGGAATGAGATCCCAGTAAGAAGAGAGAAGAAGTTGGTTTAAGGTTACACTAGTCGAAAATTCTTCCAAACAAACGTAGTCTGGCGATTACTCTACTGTTTGACCATTACGTTCAAAATAAAAAACAAAATTATATCAATTTGTCTCATCATTATCTAGCCCTGTATGGAAATAAAAAAGGAATAAAAATAAATATTTGAAAGTTATGAGCGTCGAAAGTTCTACATTTTGACACTTATTTTAACGCATTTTTGGGCGCAAATAAATACCATAAGAATACGGAAAATTGCAAAACGGCCGTTTTATATATACATATACAGGGATAGATTAGTAGTTCAACAATGCAAATAATTTTATTTTGAACATATACGTTTAGTTGTTTTTTCATGATATCCAGACTCCCAAAGGTCTGTTTATAAAATTTCGCGCACTCGGTTTCGTCCTAAATCATCATCCGTTTCGCTACAAATTTGCAAAAGTGTGTATTCATACGCGAACTAGCTTCTTACTACTCATAACATCTTTTATCTGTTCCGCACGTGTTGTCAATTAATATAGCATGCATTTTAACCCCGCGCACAAAATAGTTCGTGCCGTCGACTAGTGTACCCTTAATGAAGATGTTGCTTGTAAAATAAAAACACCGCTTTTAGAATTGATTTTTATTCGAGCAAATCATGATTTACGAGCGCTCGCCATTAGCATCAGTTTCGAAACGAAAATTGTCGCAAAATGTATGTGACAAATCGTCTAGTTAGTGTTAACTGCTTTGATTGGTTGAATGAACGATCAACAGCTGAACTGTATCACTACACTTGGGTTAAATTTTGATGCATTGATACTTTTGTTACACCGGGCGTTTGCGACCATTGAGGACTTTGTTTAGTGTAACGATTCTATTTAAATTTGCATTATTATTTATTTAATACACATTGTTACTCCTAGCTACTCCATTGTTTTATTTATCAATCTTCAGGTATGGTAATAAGCTCATTAACCGAGGAGCTCGTGGCCAAATAATAACCGCCGTATTGGTCGATCTTCAAGGTAAAGCAACGCTTGAAGAGGTCGGTCCGTGGATGGGTGACCATTGCAACATACCGAGTTTCCTCCGTACTTCGGAAAGCACGTTAAGCCGTTTGTCCCGGATGTCATTTGAAGGTCTTTGACAGTCTTTATGAGTAGTCAGAAGCTTGAGATCTGACACCAGTCTTGCCAAGGGGTAGAGTGCTGCCCAGTTACTGGATTGTGGAGGTCAGATAGGCAGTCGCTCCATGTAAAACACTGGTACTCAGCTGAATCCGGTAAGACTGGAAGCCAACCTCAATATAGTTGGGAAAAAGGCTAGGTAGACTGATTGATGTGCTCATTAACCAACTTTCCAAATTAGGATGGGTTCTATGTTCGACTTTTTGTTTTTTTTTTGTATGTTTACCTATTTCCCCGTAAATTGTGGTACGATTTTTAAAATCGGTCCACAATTGTTCAAAATCCATAAGAGTTCGTTCCCGAATTAGTCTCATTTATATTTGGAGAAGATCTGATAAAGAAATATGGAGATATACAACAGAACTCTTCAATCAATGACAGCAAACCTCAAGGATTACTGCAATAGTATGTCTGAATATTGTTTATACCATTTCATAACATAACATCACGCCAGTACGCTCTACCGGGGTAAGCAGATGTGTACAGTTCACTTGGGTACACTATCATTTCACCGGTTATGTTCTAGTTTCATGATATTCGGGTAATATATTCTGGCATTATAGAATCCTTACTATAGAACTTGCCTATTAGGTACCAACACAAAAAAAAAAAAAACATTTTTACAAAAAAAAAAACAACTGGTGTTCCTGTTTTCTTTTATTTGTTTCTAGACACCGACTTCCAAAAAATAAGTTATTTTTCCTTTTGTAGTGTTTTTATTTTGAAGTCGGTTGTATTTTTTTTGTAAGAAAAAGTTATATTAAATCCAGAAACAATAGTCTACAACCGTATACAAAGGATAATTCACAAATTATTACACAAGCCTAAATTAAAATATCACAAATTCACAATCATAGGAATTGTACGACGCCATCGCGGCAGACCCAGGCGATGAGCGGGTGAACTTAACACCTTCAGAAAGGACTGGTCTACACTTGCCAAAACGGTAGAAATAAATGAAAGGAAAGTCTACAGAGGGACAATTCAGGCTGAAAATAAATAATAATAAACTAAAAAAGTTAATTTAAAAAATGAAAAAGCTCGACTGCTTAAAAAGCGAACTAAAAAGACGTAAACAAGAAGAAAATCATGCTGTACAGTCGGAGGATACATGTTCGCGAGCTGGCTGACCTAAACCAGATGTCTCCTCCGACTGCACAACATGATTTTCTTCTTGTTTACGTCTTTTTAAGCAGTCGGGTTTTTTGATTTTTTAATTAACTTTTATTATTTATAACTTTTTAGTTTTTTTTTTTGAATTAGCCACATTTAAACATACAAGTTTTATATATTTTTGAAATCACCTCTATTAAAACCCTTTATTTTGATACCACACACGGAAGAAAACAAAAATTTGGCGCCCAAAATCCGCAATTTTTTTATTTTCCCATTTTCATGTAGCCAGTGACACTCGCAGGGTTAAGACAAATCTATAGACGTAAGAATCATCAAAATCGGCAAACGCGTTTGGTCTCTAGAACGCCACATAGGAACATACATACATAGACTGATAAGATAAACACATTACCCTCCTTCGGCAGTCGGGTAAATAGCATAAAACTAAGGCCCAGATCGTAAATAAAGCCCCGTATCCACAAACTTTCATTACTTACTATCAAGTAAACATACGTAAGCCATATAAAACCAGTACAATATTCACAAAACGCAAATCTTATCTCACGGCCTCAGAGCCGCTCTTTGGAAACCGATTAAGCATTCAAAATGAGCATATTTAGTGTAGTTTACTACGACATTTACTATCTAGACTGTTTAATAGCTAGGAAGCGGTACTCACCAAAGAACCAGTCCTCCATTATAATATTACACGAGCCACGTTAAACCGTCCGCTTTGGGAATAAATTATTTAATTTATGGGTTATTTTTTGTGATGGCAACCTTTACTCAGATAGGTAAGGTTCCGAAATTAAAAGAGGCCGTTATGTGGTTATAGTATGTTCGAAAGAGGTTCAATAACTGTTGTTTGGGAGGTTGTGTTAGATTGGGAATATTTTCGTTTAAGTTAAGGTACTAGTTAGGTACAGTTCCTGTCTGGGTCGCGGATAAATTTGAAAGAGAGTTACCGCGGCCCTGACATAAGGCAATTGAAGGAACACGGGTGGGTTTTAGTCAGTAAAAGTTTGACAGGCGTGTCAGACTCCCGCTTCACCCAGAGCGGGAGAGGTCATTGGATGATTAAACAACCAAAAAAAAAAAGTAGGTACTGTTGCATCGATCAATAACTTAATATAGAGCACAGTTGGCGCAGTGACTGAAATTTGGGGATCTCGGGTTTTTGAACCCCGGGTTCAATGATCGCTAACATTTCCATAACCAAAATACAGTCGTTTTGAATCTGCGGGTAACCGCAATGCCATCTGTAAGGTTGTTTAACATTAACTAAGAATCAAGTAAAGATTATAAGGAAATTAAACGAGGAAAAGCCTTTAAGCAAACACATAAACGCATTTACGATGGAGGACCATAATGATAAGCATGTAATCATTACTAATTATGTACCTTACTTTGCCAAGACATTTCATACATTGTAGGTAACATATGCTCAAGTAAATTTAATTGGTGAAATACTTAGGTACTCGTACATGTTTTAATGTCTTATTTTACCTTGTGACTGAGAAATATAGAAATATAGAAGAATATGTTATTATTGATTAATTTAATACTAAATGCACAGAAAAATACAGAGGTGGATTTACTGCCTTAGGGACATTTTTAATAGTCAAATTTTGTCTGACCAACATTGGTGGGTGTTAGGTGCAATATTAAGTAAGATTACGTAACTACGTAAGGACCCATTTTTCAATCGTCAGATAACTTATTTATAGAAAATAAGTCAATCTGCCATATTTATTCTTCAGATAAAAGTTATCTGACTGTTGAAAAACCAGCTCTAAGACCGAATCTGCACTGACAGGCGACGCTTGGCGTCTTCACTTGTCGCCTAGCCGCTAGCCTAGCGTGAATCAGTGCGGATAGTTACGAGCATTTTAAAACATTGTTCATCTTGATTTTTCGCCAGGTGAATCTAGACTATATCTATATATATAAAATGCTTTGTCCTGAATGACTGACTGACGGATCAACGCACAGCCCAAACCGCTGAACGTAGAGACCTGAAACTTGAAAGGTGTATTCTTTGTATGATGTAGACATCCGATAAGAAAGGATTTTCCGAAATTCTACCCTTAAGGGGGTTAAAAAGGGGGGCAAAGTTTGTATGAAAAATCTAATTCCTTTGGCTAATATTTTTGAAACTTGGCACAAATAGTAATCTAATTACATGATAAAGATTGACATTATTAGTTTTTTGAAACTACCCCCTCATGTCGATTTAGGGGGTGTTGAAATTTGTATGGCAGAATCTTATTAACTAAATATCTAAACTTGAAACATTACACAAATACTAAAATAAATAAATAATAAAGGTTGTCATTATTAGTTTTTCGAAACTACCCCCAAAAGTCGATTTAGGGGGTGTTAAAGTTTTTTTGAAAAACTTATTATTAGGTTATTAACTTGCAACTTGGCATAAATACCCAACTAAGGTTACAATTATTAGTTTTTCAAAAATACCCCCAAAAGTCGTTTTTTTTTTTGAAGATTCTTACTTGTTAGTTTAATAAACTCTAAACTTGATATAAATACCAACTTATGTAAACAAAACAGGTTTTCATTATTAGTTTTTTGAAACTACCCCCAAAAGACGATTTAGAGGGTGTTAAGATTATTTTGAAGAATCTTATTTCATTGGTTAATAAACTTGAAACTTGACATAAATATCAACCTAAGTAAACAATAAAGGTAAACACCCTCAAAATACGATTAAGCGGGTTTTAAAGATTGCTAAGAATCTTACTGGACAAGGTTTCGTTTTACATGTAGGTATCTAGGGGCGCACGAAGAAAGAATGTTCGGAAAATCAACCTTTCACCATCATCATTATTTCTGCCAAAAAACGTCCACTGCTGGACATAGACCTTCTTCAACGTAGCCACACTGATCGGTCCTTTGAGTTTCGCATCCACCGGACTACCGCAGCCTTACTTTGCGTTTCCCGGCACGCAGTCGCCACTCCAAAACTGTCAACCTTTAAGTATTTGTTTGTATGAAAAATCTCATTTGTTGGGGATAAAGTAATTAATCAAAATTGACATAATACGTTTTTTAACCCCCCCTGATAGAGTTAAGGGGTGTTAAAGTTTTTTGAGGAATCTAACTGTGCAATCTTACTGACATAAACGATAAATATAAAAGAGAACAAAAGAGTGAATAAGTAACATATTTAGTTTGTTAAAAACTCAACCCTCAATGGGGCAAAAAGAGGTTATTAAGTTTTTAGGGGAGGATTTTACTTTGTGCCGGTAACCTAAAATTTATTATTCTTTAAGTAAAAACAATTAATAGTCCCAAACCTATAAACCGTAGAACTCTACGAAAGCCCATTTTATTTGGTTTAATAACAGCTTATTTTTGGTTGTCTTCACTAATTGCACATAAGAAAGTCATCTGTAGGACGTATAAAATACGAAATCACGCGACCAAAGTCGCGGGCGGAGTTAATATTATAACAGTGAAAGTAACTCTATCTGTCTCTCTGTTTAACTTTTCACGTTTAAACCACTGAACCTATTCGTATGCAAATTGGTTCGGAGATGTTTTGAGACAATGAGCAGGACATAGGATAGATTTTATCCCGGAAAAAATACTTAATGGAAAGAGGGGTAGAAGTTTGTATGGAAAACCTACAATATTATTCCGCGATATAAAATAATAATCTATTCAAATTAATAATGCTACGCAGACGAAGTTGCGGGCAACAGCTAGTATTATAATATTGTGTTATTATTATACCTAGAGGCTAAGCTATTATTGAGTCTATTGTTGTTAGTATATATTATTTAATTCAATTATTGTAATTATATGTCAATCAATTAATAGTTATTTATGCTACAAGTGCGGAAGGTTAGTGATTTCCGATGAGTGGTTATTCACGAGCGAGCGAAGTGAGTGCGTGGATAAATCGACACGAGTCGGAAATCATCTTACGTACTTACGAGTATCATACAAAATTTTACTATGCATTGTGCGAGGAAAAATAAAATATCTGAACCAAGCAAAAATTAATAAAATGGCGGGCTTATTCAAGCGCGCTCAGCATATCCACAGATTAACTAAAAGTTCCTCCCTATATCTAATGCGCATGTGCAAATAGCTGTCACGTCGTAACGCAAACAGGCACGAGTAAAATATACGCTCTGCCAAATAAATTTAAGGAATATTTAAAATTAATAATTTATTGATCAAAATCTAAATCTAGAGTAATTGAAAATGCCTTTAATGAAGTATTACTTTTATTTTACCTTTTATATGAATGATCAAATTTTTTAAACTTTTCTCAAATATTAAAAGCTCTATCTATGTGTCGGGCTGACGTTGGAGTTAAAAATTAAAAAAATACAGAAAAGTAAAAAGCACTAGTGAAAAAAGTGACACTTTCCGCACAGTTTGGCTGCTTGGAAAACGCTCTTTTCGAGGACATGCATTGTAAAATTATTACTAACACTAGTTTGTAAGTGCGCAATTGTACTAACAAATATGGATATAATCAATCGTAAGATGAATCTGAAATAAATGATGATTTATTTATTTAAGCAAGCCTGAGGGTACGTTCACACAGAAGATCCGTATTTACTGTTTTAACGGATCCGTCGCTACTGGGGGTAATGTTCACATCACATTTAGCGAGTGTATCACCAACTTTCAAACCAAACGGATCACTATTTTAATATTGTTGTGTGAACTACCTATGCAATAAAACCGTACACCATAAAGCGGACCCGTAAAACGGACTGATGTTTTTTTTTCGGATCGGCATTTTTACTGGATCTGGAATACCGTCATGTGTGTGAACTGCTCATACAACTAGATACGTCAGCGCCGAATAAAAACGTATTCGATAAAGCGGACCTGTAAAACGGACCTGTAAAACGGACCTCTGTGTGAACGAGCACTTACTGGGAGAACACCCAGCTTAGAATTAAGCTCTCCTTTGTACATGAACTATCAAATCACTGTGTACCAGGTTATATTTGATAAACAATAAAAAAATATACCTTCTACGGACACATTCTGTCCTAGTACATTGTTGATGATAACCAGTATCATAACTACCTCGCACCGGCAAGACGGTGTTACTCTTAGAGATAAATAAATATGATTGATGATACCCATTCATTTATCATCCTACCTTGCCGTGCTGTTTCAATTTAGAGTTCATCTAGCCTTTGTCTTATCTGAAACATTACAATTGTCTGTTTACCCATTCTTTAGTACAAAATATGGCAAAGAATAAGTGTTTTTAATCATAATGAAACAGTAAACTGGCTACTGTTGTTGTTAAGATTTTCCCTATGACTTTTTCTGAGAAAAATATGACTCTGCCAATAAGTGATAAAAGGGTATTAGCAGAGGTAATCATCTTCTTCGTCGTATCTATAATACCAAAATTAAATATATTTTGAACAGTATGGGCAATTATAAAAAGTCGACAAAAGGTGCACGGTTCGGGTTGGTCGTTTCCTGTGGAGAAGAACCGGCAAGAAACTCCACGGTAACTCTTTTAAAAAAAATTGGTTTGTTTTTATAATATTTCCATGTTACAGCATTAGTGCTTAGATATGGGGGGACAACGTAGGCCCGCCCGACAATAAGTCGTAAGAAACAAAAAAAACATAATTGTATAAACGAGATAAAGAGTTAACAAATGTTAACAAGTGTCTAGAAATCTAGAAGGCCTACAATGTTCACACATTCACAAAACAATCGGTAAAAGAATATATACAAAAGAAAAAAAAAATATAACAAGACTAAATTCAACATGTGGCACAAATGTTGTTATCAGTGCTGTAACTATTCATAGCAAAGGGCTATAAAGATTATTGAAATCATTGTAAAAAGTCTAATTAAAAGAAGGAAAAAAAAATGAGATTGAGAATAGTTAGAGACATCCACATATTTGTGCCGTTTATGAGTTACCAGGGAAGCCGCATGCGCAGAAGGAGCTAAAATTTTTATCTTCAACGTAGTCCTTGATTTTATAATATGCTTTTTTAATAAGGACACGTTTGATGTAGTTTTAGAACTTTTCATCGGTCCATTCTATATCGGTCATTGCATGGATTACCCCCATCTAACTAGGTTGTGCCTGTAATAATTATGATGGATAGTGCGGCCGGGAGGCTTATTTTCAAAGTATCTTAATATATTTAAGGCTATGCTAAAGGTTATTAATAATCCACTAAGGGGTCCCTTGTCTGAGACAATCAACTTTACGACAAAACAAAGATTTGCTACCTTGTAAAATCTTTGCTGCTGTACGTCCACTCTAACATACGTCACGTAAGGCCGCAGTAATGTTAAGGGTATGACAATGCATGAAGATATATGATAAGTTAATGATCTACTCAGACCTAACAGCCTAACAGTCCCAACGACCCTAAGATCCATAAGCCCTACAGCCCTAAACTACCATATACCTAGTGTGTGATAAATACATATATATGTCGGGTTTAACCGTTGCTGTGTTGAGGTGTTTTTACAAAAACGCCACCATGTCAGTCCATCTTCAGGATCAGATCTCGAAACCAATCCTTCTCCAGCGTGGCGTGACACAGGGAGACGTAATTTTTCCGAAACTGTTCACTGCTGCGCTGGATGTTGTTTTCATGGTTCTAGACTGGAAGGGCCTAGGCATCAACGTTAATGTCGAGTACATCACTCACCTTCGGTTTGTCGACGACATAGTGGTCATGGCTGAGACCATGGAGAGCCTCAGTACAATGCTCGATGACCTCAGTAGAGCTACCGAAAGAGTGGGTCTGAAATGAACATGGAGAAAACCAAGGTGATGTTGAATGCCCATGTTTCACCCACTCCTATCAAGGTTGGAGACTACACTCGAAGTTGTGGACGTTTTGCTAGCGGCTTCGCCCGCGTGAATAGTTTTTTATCATCCCAAGGGAACATGATACCGGGACAAAAGTAGCCTATGTGCTATTCCAGACTATAATCTATCTCTGTGCCAAATTTCATCCAGATCCGTTCAGCCGTTCTGGCGTGATTGAGTAACAAACATACACACATCCATCCAAACTTTCACGTTTATAATATTATATTATATTATTAGTAGGTAAGATAAGATAAATGGAAATGTGAGTCTGTGTGTTACATTTAGATGTCTTAGCGGTTGAGCGGATTAGTATACTTTTATCCCGGGTTTAGGATATAGGATATTCCAAAAAGAGGAAAAAAAAAATGTCTTTGTTTATTACGGATGATGACGGGTTACGAAACAGAAAATTATATTTAGTCCGCCGGTGAAATTTAAAACTAATACCATCCAAACTAAATCCACAGTGAACAACCCGCAAGACCTACCAATCAAACTAAACATGAACACACACATACAGATAATCACACACATCCATACACATTAACAAACACTCACACACACACAAACACTCGCACATAATACACACACGCACACACAAACTTATAAACACACATGCACTCAAAAATAAACATTGTTGTAGTATAAATTACTGTAGTATTAGATTTTCTTGTACTGGTTTCATTTCAACAATTTTTAAGGGACAGGGACGGTTTTTTTTTTAATATTCTATAGGCTCGCGCTTGACCACTATCTCACCTGATGGTAAGCCATGATGTGGTCGACGGTGAAACACGCTTGCCTAGAAATAACCTATTCACTCTTGACTTAAAGACCCCCAGATTGTAGCTGTCGGGAAACACAGACTCCGGCAGGGAATTCCACTCCTTAGCTGTACGCATAATAAAAGTGTTCCCAAAATGTTTTGTGCGTATGGGTGGGTTATTCCTAAACACAGGTTATTCTGTAACCTAGCTAAGTACCTAAGCAGAACTTCACCCACCTGATTGTAAATGATATGGTACAAACTTGTACGTACTTAACTTTGTATATGTCCCAATGACCGTTTTAATTTAAATAAATTATTTAATTATTCGATTTGACTTAAAATACTGAAACAGTTCAAAGCATCCACATCCTCATAATTACATCCTCTCTGGAGAAGTAATGCCCGCTCGGGGTCAAGCGACAGCGCGCTATCATCCATCATGCAGGCCAGTGATGGATGATCTCTGGACCAGTGATAATTATTGATAGCCTATTGATGCCGTCCAGACATTAGGGTCATTTTTATGACGGTAGTCTGATATAAGTTTTTAAGCTGACATGGTCACAATCATTAGAATTAATATTTGTTTCGGGATATTTACCATGTATATTTTGAATTTAGTTCTCGTGATCATGGCGCTTGTAACGGTGCCGAAATATCGAGCTCTCAATCAAATTCAAAATATACATGGTAGTCTGATATTTTTACGGTTTTCGGAGCGGTAGATGTTTCAGAACTTTTTAGATGGTGGAAGGTTCCATTTCTCTATCTATAAATCTTCTAGGGCAAGACGTAGTGATATTGTACCAGCAATAACGGTTGTCAAAAATACCAAAATTATAATGTGTGGATTTGACATACGCTACCGGAATATCACTTAAACATCTTATTTATTACTTTGTAAAATAATAAGTTGTCTCGTTTGAAATAGTTTTTGAGGTTCGCAAAACACTGCATATTATAAAACTAGAAGAAAAATTACTTTCACGAGCTAGCTGACCAAACCAGATGTAATATCCTCCGACTGCACAGCATGATTTTCTTCTTGTTTACGTCTTTAAGCAGTCGGGTTTTTGAATTAACTTTTTTTATTTATAACGAATATAAAAAAATAACTTTTAGTTTGTTTTTCTTTCGATTTGCGTATCTATATCTAAACATAATTATGTGTTATATATTTTTGAAATCACCACTTATAACTCTTTATTTTGATACCCCACACGTACAAAATAAAGACACGACAAAATATTGGGCCCACACATTATGTGGTCCAAAATCTGCCATTTTCCAATTTTAATGTAACCAATGAAAATAAAAAAAAATAAACAAAAATCATTTTTTATTATTTTACTTAGGCCTACATGGGCACTTATAAAACGTCGATAAAAGGCGCACGGTTCGGGTTGGTCGTTTCCTATGGAGAAGAACCGGCAAGAAACTCCATAAATGAAACTCGCAAGGTTAAGACGAATCGATTGACGTAAGAATCATCAAAATCGGCCAACGCGTTAGGTTTCTAGAACGCCACATAGGAACAATTATACATACATAAATATACTGATAAACGCATTACCCTCCTTCGGCAGACGGGTAACAAGTCCCCCTGCCGCGTCTGTTCGCGATAAACTCAAAAACTACTAAACGGATTTTCATGCGGTTTTCACCAATAAAAAGATTGAGAAACGAGGAAGGTTTTTGTGTATAATTTGTCACGGGCGAAACCGGGGCGGGTCACTAGTCTAGATTTTTATAAAGCGTGTTACACCGTGTCATAAAACTGCGTCAACTTCGTACTAAAACCTTGTTTTTACTACATCTAGCTCTATCTTTTTTAAATCATTTATTTATTTATTCATTAACACATACATTTGTTTTAACAGGTAAGACCCAAGCTAACAAAAGCAGTCATAAATTGCTAATAGTACATTCCCAAGTAACGGGTCTGGGTAGAAGCACAAGTTACACAGTGGACAACACACTAAGTTTCACCCTCTGGAATTCCGCCAAAGAGCAAGAAAATATGTCCAAACGCAGAGAGATGCTATTAAGTATCATGTTCCATCAGCGCAAAGTTACAACTAAAACTTCGATAGAAACCATTGTTTTGTCATCAGACTTTGAGCAAGTCTACAAAGTTTTCAATCAATTCGTAAGACAAACATGTTATATCTACAACATATTGAGTAAAGTTAAACTTTATAAGTTTGTAGCCAGTAAGATATAGCCAAAACTTTATAGCAAGATAGCTAGTGTAAAGAGTTTTACGGTAAAATCTGTTGTTGTGGCTTCAACGCTTATACATTCGCGAGCAATCAAAAAGTTCCAGTGACATAGTACCAAATTACTCCTAAACGGGAAAGGCTAGCTTAATGACGCCGTCTGCAATATTGAAGTACATTTAACAGCGCATCAGAATATTACCAACTAAAAACGAAAATATTGTGTTCAAATTTTAAATTAAATGTGAAAAAATTAAATTAAGGTGTTTGTCGGCAATTTGTGGGTGGAAATTTTTCATCTCGGCAGTTTAGTATAAGCCTGCAAGCACACACAGGCATCAAACTCGGTTAGTTTTAATCATAGTCTGGCAGTTGGGATGATTTATGCGGTCTACCCGAATGTCCTTTCTTTGGTATTGTTCGTCGAATCGATCAGCCCCTTCAATTCTGAGTTGAACTGCACGGTTACTGACAAATGCATGCGCTGATTGGACAGGTCCACTCAATCTGGCTGGTTCTTGCCTCAAAATACCATTTCAGACACCAATATACAAGGTCTTCACATGATCTAACCAAGATTATGTCTGGACTTTAAAAGCGACTAGAATAGAATACAGAGTAGTCAGATAGGAAACGCCGACCTCATCTAGTTTAAAAAAATATGATCAACATGTAAAAGTGTTTGTACAAACTAACTTACAGAAATATAATCATTTAAAACTCCTCTTTCTTGATAATTCTAGAACCGTAAGTATCTTTAATTAGGCATTTTTAACGAAACTATTAAGGATTTGCAATCATTAAAATTTAACTAAAACGAGTCCGACTTAAAGATGTTTAAAAAGACGTTAACCAAAACACTGGCAGCTGACATTTAAAAAAAAACGTCGTACAACAGCAAAAACTCGAGAAACATCGACACTTCAAAGCATTAATTGCCCTCTAATCGTTTACGAACACGACCGAGATGCTATCACGACAAAAACGGTCCCAATTGTCACCCTTGTCCTTTAAAGACCCGTATATCTACGCTAGACCGTAATTCATTACTCGTTAGAGAACCCGATTATCATAAAATCCTAGTAGAAAATAATCTCAGGGCCGAATAAATATGCCACACAGAAATTTAGTACCAAAAGTCCGAACGGGCGATGTCCTGCTGAGCAAAAAGGGACCGCGCGTCGGCCATGGCGCTTCGGAGATCGTTTTTTATAAACATAACGTACAAAAAAATATACATATATTTTTTGACTGTCATCGGGAACTAATTTCGAAGAGATTTTTTGTGGTTTTTCTGTTAATAATTATTTCGTAAAGCGCCGCTTTGTGGATCTTTTATTGGTAGCGTGGATGTAGGTGCGGGCGACCAGATTGTGTAGTGTATTAAATATATAAGTGGTGAAAGTTGTTGTATTATGTCTGATGCACGATTTTCTTTCAATACCTAGATTTGAAATGGTTTTTGAGAGTGCGTTTAGCCGTCACCGTCCTCAGTGTTTGTTGTCACATCATGGACACGTCGTTGATACCGTTACACACAGTTTGATGGTCAAAATATTTGTAACCGTTGGAATTTCGATTAGCGCTTAACTTATGATAAAATATTTATGTTTGTAAAACAGATTTGCATGGTCTTAAAATACCATTTGGTAATAGGATCTACATATTTTGCCGTTCAGGGCGTACAAAAAAATTCTATTTAAATTCTATTTGGTCATATTAACTGATAGAATTTATATAATTAACAAAAAGCCATTATTTAACCTTATTATTTAACCTATGTCTTACAACTTTAATAACGCTTAACTTCATATCTAACTCTCGAGGTCGCACTAGGCCATCAGAATCCGTTTCAGCTATCATTAAAAATATAATATGACAACTGTTGCTATAAACAGCCCGCAAATAAACAACAGTTGTTTAGTTTAGTTGTCATATTTTTTTTACATCTTTTTTATTTTTCTTTTACTTTAAAAAATTACATAAAGCAAATGGTCATGACACTTTAGTATCCGTGGTAGGTAATGAGAACCGTATTATAGTTACAGGTCATCAGAAAGATAGTGATATGACCAGATGTATAGAGAAATCCAGGATTTTCTTAGTTTAAGAGTAGGTTTCTGACTTAAGTGCAGGCGGGCATAAGTCCGATAGCAGCCGTTGGAGTCAAAATCTGAAGTGCCATCAAATGTAATCACTGGACTGGACTTGAAACTAAAATCTTGATGATTGTCTATACTTCTTAAAAGATGGCTTGATCTCTGCGAAACCTGTCAGTATCAATACAGTAACAATAGCGCTTGACAGGCTAACAATAACGTATACGTCAGTTTGACATATTTATTTATTTATTTATGTACACACAAAACACTTAACAGAGAAAAAAAAAATACAGATACAAGAGCACAAAGGTACTGCTTATTTCAGTACATAGTTATGCTGCTTATTTTAGTATAGTTGACATATGTCGCAGAGATCAAGTTATATTTTATGAAGTGTAGCTCAAAAAGTCTTCAACCGTTTATAATTTTGCTACATCCACTAACATTCGAATTCGACTAACATCCAATTTGCTATAATTGAAATAGTCACGGGAAAACTCTCCTAACTATGCGCACGCGCCGGACACGCCCCTGAAATACATACGATTCTGTTACACCCATGCTAAATCTTATTTATCTATTTTATGCCAATTTTCTTCAATTCCCAAAACACCTACAGTTAAAACCCAACTGAATGTAAAAGGTTGTAAGGTTGAAATTGCCTTATAGTGGGCATTTAGTGGTTGTTACTCTATATTTGATAACTACGCAAACCCGTGACGAAAGCGGTCGCGTGGCGATTTTTATGGGAAGTATTGCGATTCAGGGCGCTGGCAAATTGGCTTTTAATTATTTGAATTCGTTCCTTATTGGTATATAATGTGTGGAAGAATAAATGGGGCTCTAATTTGGTACTGACTTTCCTGTGAACCAAATTGAAAAAAAACATTTGCATGTTGTTATAAAACAGAGTGAGACTGGGACGGTGAGAAGCGATATCAGTGTGTCCTATAAATAAAATACAATAAAAATCTTCATTCCGTTCATTTTTACACAGTACACTATTAATACCAATAATACATTACATAGAAACCCTTAAGTGCTAGGTATTGACAAATTCCCTCGATCCCACACAAGGTTTCTAAAAAAAAAAAAAAATGCCCTGTGTTGTGGGGTCCAGTCTCTTCCCAAGTAGAACATCTAGTTTAGTGTTATCTCAAAAAATAATAGCGTAAAATAACTAGTGACTTCATCATCATCTTAATCATCAGCCTTTTAATGTTCCCAGTGCTGGGACATAGGCCTCCTCTAATAGAGAGAGAATGGGCTATAATCCACCACGCGGGCCCAGTGCAGATACTAATCTGCACTGGGCTTGTGTGGTAGATGTCACATGTCTTCGAATGTATGTTTCCTCACGATGTTTTCCTTCACCATTTTGAGAGAAATGTTCCTTTGGGCCTGTTGGACTAGTTCTGTTTTGTCTACTGCTCATTATGGAGGACAATTATAATGATGTTTTTAACCGACTTACCAAAAAGGAGGAGGTTCTATGTTCGACATTATGTTTGTTTTTTTTTTTTTTTTTGTGTATGTTCACGCATATCTCCGTCAATTTTGGAGCGATTTTGAAAATTCTTTTTTTGTTTGGAAAAGTATGTTTCGAAATTGGTCCCATTTTAATTTGGTGAAGGTCTGATATGTATGTATGTGTATTTAATGCAATCTATTATTATTATTGCCACGTTTTAAACAATGCACCTGCCATGTTGTCTCTACACCACTCTTGGTTGACTGGTAGAGAATGCCTAAGGCATTAAGTCCGCCATTGTACTTTTGTGCATGAAGTTTAAATAAATAAATAAATAAATCTGATGACGAACTTCGAAGATATACAACAGAACTCTACAATAAATTACGGCAAATCTCTCGGGATTGCTGCAATCGCATATCTGTTCATTGTTTATACCATTTCATAACATAACATCACGCCAGTATCCTCTTAAGGGGTACGCAGATCTCTCATTTCACAGGTTATGTTCAAATTTCATGATATTCGGCCATTCGGGTAATCTATTCTGGCGTTATAGATACCTTACTAAACAACTTGCCTGATTGGTAGGTACAACCAAAAAGTGAAAAAAAAAAATTTTGATAAAAAAAATTTTTTTTGGATAAAAATACTACCGACTTCCACATAAGAAAACTACAAAGTGAAAAATAACTTTATTTTTGGAAGTCGGTGCCTTTAACGCAAAAAAATGGTACCTACCAAAGACACCGACTTCCAAAAATAAAGTTATTTTTCACTTTGTAGTTTTCTTATTTGGAAGTCGGTAGTATTTTTTTGGCAAAAATTTTTTTTTTACACCACTGCTTTTTGTTTTTGTACTTGTTCTTTTCTATTTTATTTCGATACGGGATGCAATACAGTTGAATTGTTTGTGACCTTGGCACTTCATTACAACGGAGCTTTTTTTGTGGTCGCCACTGTTGATTCTGGTTTTCAGAAGTTGCAATTGTTGGGAATAGTACGACTAACTAGTCACAAAAGGAAAACAGCCTCACTAAGTTATAGATCAAAGAAAGAAAGCTCTTTTTAACCGACTTACCAAAAAGGAGGAGGTTCTATGTTCGACATTAGGTATGTTTTTTTTTAATTATTTTTTTGTGTATGTTCACGCATATCCCCGTCAATTTTGGACCGATTTTGAAAATTCTTTTATTTTTTGAAAAAGTATGTTTCGAAATTGGTCCCATTTTAATTTGGTGCAGATCTGATGAAGAACTTCGAAGATATACAACAGAACTCTTCAACAAATTACGGCAAATCTCTCGGGATTGCTGCAATCGCATGTCTGTTTATTGTTCATACCATTTCATAACATAACATCACGTCAGTACGCTCTTAAGGGGTACGCAGATCTCTCATTTCACTGGTAATGCTCTAGTTTCATGATATTCGGGTAATCTATTCTGGCGTTATAGGTATCTTACTAAACAACTTGCCTATTAGATAGGTACAACTAAAAAATGAAAAATAAAAAGATTTTTACAAAAAAAAATACAATCGACTTCCAAATAAAAAGACTACAAAGTGAAAAATAACTTAATTTTTGGAAGTCGGTGTCTTTATCGCAAAAAATTGGTACCTACCAAAGACACTGACTTCCAAAAATTAAGTTATTTTTCACTTTGTAGTCTTTTTATTTGGAAGTCGGTAGTATTTTTTTTGTAAAAAGCTTTTTGATTAATTTTCTTGCTACTTTAGGTTAGTGTTTAGTAATGTCAACGTCATGTCATTGTCAAACTAAATATGAACTTGACAGATGGTTGGCTCCGCCCTTCTAACTTCACATTTGAACCAATAGAACCTACATTGAACAGAGCGTACACGTCAAATTTTATTAATATTAAAAAGTTTAGAAGTTTATATATAACGTTGTGACTCTTATTAATGTTACAACAGTGTAAAACTGTTCTGAATAAATAATAATCAAGTGCATAAAAAGGTTTCCATCAAGAACCCAATCAGTCAGGTTTGAACTAAGAGCATAAAATTTATATAAGTTCACACTGGCATAATAAGGAAATGTGCCTTGTCTAGGTAGTTAATAATTACATATAATTCTAGGATAGTTTCCAGCGTAACACACCTGCAACATTGTAAGATATTAAGCCGATTTCATGGTGTGTCGATTATTAAGGGTTTACGAACAAATTAGCTTGGAATATATTGAATAGAAAATCGTTTATTTTAGCAAACGTAACAATCATGAACAGGTACTAAATATTATTTGCTGCAGCTGTTAAGGAAGGAACTCTTATGTCGATGAACATTGAAAAAAATATAATTGATGGATGAGCTAAATTACAGCATAGCCTTTGGATTAATTATTATTTGAGCTCGATGAAGAGTTTATTTCCATTTTGCGTTGAAATTTGTATGAAATAAGGGGAGTATTAAAGAGTTAAAGTTTTTATACTCAATGCTTGTGCTATAAGCAATATAATATTAAATAAAAGAACCGGCCAAGTGCGAGTTAGACTCGCGCACGAAGGGTTCCGTACCATTATCACAAAAACGGCAAATAATCACGTTTGTTGTATGGTAGTCCCACCTAAATATTAATTTTATTCTATTTATAGTATTTGTTGTTATAGCGGCAACAGAAATATAATATCTGTGACAATTTTATCTGTCTAGCTATCACGGTTCATGCGATACAGCCTGGTGATAGACGGACAGACGGACCGTGGAGTCTTAGTAATAGGGTCCCGTTTTTACCCTTTGGGTACGGAACCCTAAATACAGGCCTATAATAAAAACAACAAATACATACATAAATAAAGAGACGTAGCAATTCTTTTTAATTTTTTACAATATTTTGTCGTTCCAAAGGTGTTTTGGGGAGAGTTTAAGAGAAGATAATTATGCTTTACTCAAACCCCCCATAGAAAATACTCATCACTTGAACTAATTATTATTACTGCAATCAAAACATAGGGTTGTCCTACGGCTGCCCTCGGGGTATGTTGGCACAATTTGTTTAAACTCGTCCGGAATGTTGGCAATGTGCAGTGCTTGCATCTTAGTACAAGTATCGTTACAGACAAAAGTGTTTCGAGGGCATTCTAAATTACAATCACAGGGTCTTGTTTCATAAAACGACAGATTTTTTTTTGTACAATGTTGTGTTCCTTTAGGAACACAACATTAATTGCCTTTAGTACTAATACTAGTTACTATATTTCGTTACTTTAATATATTTTTAGAATCACCAATGAAATAGAGCATGATTTGATGGCGCCGTTGCTTCGACTCTACCTTTTAATTAAGTTATAAAAATAAATTAGCTGAATTATTTTCATTGTAAATTATGCCTCTTATAGAAATAAATGATAAAACCTAAAATTACTAATATTTCCTAAAAAGGGTTCATAAAAAAATGATTAAAATCAAGTTGATGTCTAATTAAGATATTTATTTCTTGATATGGCGATGAAGTTGTGACGCGTGGGAGTTCAGATTGACTCATTAAATTATTTATATAATTAAAACACATAATGGATGAAAATGTTACAATTTTGATGTCTTTATTAAGATTACTTGTGTGTGTAGCTGTGCCACACGTGCCGCCTGTGTTATTCGACATTTACCTACAGCAAAGTTAATTTGGTTGATACTTTAGTCATAATATAATAACCAAATGTAGAATCGACTGAATATTACCTACATATAAGTAAGAGTATCTACTAATTTTTTTTTGAAGAATATTAAAAAAAATATAAATTAAGAAAAACAAGTAAATAAAGGAAATAAGAGTATCTTATCTTACTTTTTACTAATATTATAAACGCGAAAGTTTGAATGGATGTGTGTATGTTTGTTACTCAATCTCGCCCGAACGGCTGAACGGATCTGGATGACATTTGGCACAGAGATAGATTATAGTCTTGAATAGCACATAGGTTACTTTTTATTCCGGGAATATTTTCCCTCGGGATAATTTTTAACTTTTACGCGGGCAAAGCCGCTGTCAGAAGCAAACTTTTTTTATGTAAAACAAAAAAAGATATTGCTCTTAAGCATTTTAGAATGATATAGAGCAATTAATAAAACCATGCAAAAATAATAACAGAGATTGCACTTTTCTTCGAAACTATACACATCGGTCCCCTAATAAAGGGCTGGTCCCCGTACGAAAGGCGCGAGTGTCAGAAAAACGGCTCCAACCCGCAATGAATAGCAAAAATTTTACATTACACGCAACGAACGCAAGGATGGGGCAGTGGACCGTGTGTGTGTGGTCCAAACGAAATGCTTAAGCGATTTGTAGTAGGTACTGTAACCATATGTTATGTATGTTGTATGTATACCTATGGGATCCAAGACAGTTAAATTCGTTCTCCGGGACTTCGTCGAGCTTCATTGCCTCGGCGCTTTTCTGGTAGTCGCCACTGTTGATTCTGGCTTTCAGGAGTTGCAGTGGTTTGGGAATAGTGCGGTGGGATTGTCCCAATACTTATGCTGAATTGGAAAGAATATATTCATAGAAATAGAACAGCATTACCGATAGAAGGAACGGAGGCAGGCCTTTGTCCAGCAATGGGACAATCTAGGCTAGTAACAATAATAATTATCCATGAATGAGGAAGTAAACTGTTTATCAAAGGTGCCTACGTTTACAAATAGAAAAAAAAAAATTCATTTCAATAGTTTTACGGTTATCATTCTAAATCCAAGGAACGTACATGTACAAGGTAAGTTAGACATTTACTTCAGTTTTAAAAAGTTAGCTGACACTATAATTCACAACAGAATCTATATTATTGTTCTACGTGTTATTTTAAATCTTAGTGTATTTGTTTATGGCCGTTTTAAGTCCAGAACAATTACCCACTCTGCTTATAACTTGCACCATAAGTTCCAAGTCGTAACCCGGGGCTGGTACAACTCAATGCTTCCGGGGGGTCGCTAAGCCTTTGTTTTGTGGCCAGGGTACCCGGCTCACTTCGGCTCACATCGGCTCACTTCGGATAACTTCGGATGTTTTAGCTAATTGACTAACATCAATTTATTCAATGATTTGACGCCACCTCTTTTGAGTAGCGGACAATTTTAAGTGTTTGTAGTTAATATTACTTACTAGTTTCTACTAGAATTATTTTTCTTAGTTTGTTTATTGTGGAATTAATGGCGATTTTTTAGTTTGTGACTGTGTGTAACTGCTGTTATTAAATCTTGCATGCACCAATCTCGTTAATTATCATTAAAAATAACTGTTTAATAGATTAGTCTCATCCCATACAAAGAAACCGTGCCGACATTCTATACTGATTATTCTGATTATTTTTTGTACATCGATCGCGTTTGTTTCCGTTCCGTTCCATTCCACGGATATAGATGGTGATCTATCTATCGCCATGGAACGGGACCGAACGCGATCGATTTATAAAAAATAATCGGTATAATCAGATGAAAAACGCTAGTTACGTCGGCACGGTTTCTTTGTATGGGATGAGGTATCTGTATGCTAGTATTATATTATCTGTGGTTTCAGTAAAACATAAAATAATTTAAATAAGGTTTATTTAGTTGATTTTTTATGTAACCACCTAGTTCATAAATATTTACCTATAAAAGAAGACTCCATTATAAATTCTACAGTCACGAAAGTTTCTTAAACATAATCATTTTCATGAAAAATTCTCAACTGCTGGCTCCCACCATCATCAATATGCCATCAATACAAATGTCAACCATCGAGAGCCATCGTGTACACAATGGAGCCATTACAACCAGCTTACAAACTACAGTTTACTTTCCCAGATCAAAAAAAGTGTCAACAAGTTTTTTTCTAAAATTCACACCAAGTAAAGCTGATTTGCAAACAAGATTAGTTCGTAATCATCATAAAGCACTCAAATGCAGATCAATCTGGACCTCTGTGGACAAGGGGTATTATGTGCTACATAAAAGATTATATTCAGAAGGTTCACAAGTTATGCCGAACGAAATAAATAAAAAGTCGGTTAATAAAGGTCTACGCAAAATGCGTAGCGAACTGTAGCACTTGCTACGCAATTTCGTAGCAGTGCTACGCACTTTTGACGCGTCTTTTCATGCCGTAAGGACTTCTTTATACGGACGTTTTCATATCCATGAGTCACATTTTAGTAGGACGTCGATAATTGTTTTAATATTTTCTAACAGTACTATTATTTTTATATCACGGCTTTACTCGTGTGACCTATCCCATAAAATCCGTGCATATTTTCGGGATAAAAATTAGCCTAAAGCACACAAAGATAGTGCACCTTCCTGTCGGTGAAAGAATTTTTCAGTAATTCTTTAGATTACTTCCAACAAAAAAACAAGTTCAATAATTAGAAAGATCTAGGTAAAAATTTGATGCGTGACTGCTGTTCTTTCTTTCCTCTCAGTGTAAACCTTCTGTCAACATAAACTGTATGGTGACTTACGTACTACGTAAGCCACGCGTTAGTCACGTGACCTGCGTCCGCGCAGCTTTGCAACCGCACCGAATCGATCAGCAACGCTCATACATTACGTGTAATTAAAGATCACAGAATAGAAAGAATCCAAGTGTGGTAGTACACAAAACTGGTTTATTTTATATCGTCATTAGAATATTAATTTGAAATGTTTTTTGGTAATTTAGTCATAAATTATTTATTTTTATTATTAATTTTAGCATTCGACCTTTTGTGTTATTTATGTTGAGGTTAGATGCAATCGCATCCGGTTGCAATATTATTTAAATATATAATTTGCAATAATTTGAAATGAATTTAATTGTAGCTAATTATACGATATTTTTTGTAATTAATCTATACTAATATTATAAAGAGGAAAGATTTTTTTGTTTGTTTGTACCGTATAGGCTCCGAAACTACTGGACCGATTTAAAAAATTCTTTCACCAGTAGACAGCTACATTATTACCGAGTAACATAGGCTATTTTTTTTATCCCGAAAACGGGTCCTGTGGGGTGGTCCACGGGAGCGAAGCCGCGGGCAACAGCTAGTTCATTATATAAGTATCAATAATTTTGTTGCAAAAAGTAAAAGTATGCCTAGATTTTATATAATAAAATACTCTATACATACATAAACTCACGCTTTTTACCATGGGTGTAGGCAGAAATTAAAGAACGCCACCATTCTATAATAAAGGCACTTTATATAATATTGAAAAACACTTACGCTACGATACTGAGTCAACTTAATCATTATTATTTCAACCTAAAGGCGTCTACTGTTTGACATAGACCTCTCTCTATACTAAGTCACCACCAATATTCTTGGGATTGACCTCGTACCATTTCGGTAGTAGTCAATCCCACACATTTTGAACATAACATACTTTTTCGTTGATAAAATATCTCTTTGCCTGGACCCTCAGAACTTTACACTAACTTAAATCATTTACTCCTGCTATTAATATCAAAACGTTTTCTAGAAATAAGCATTCTCTTAATAAATGATTGCATCGAACAAACTGCCCCTGTGCAAGGCACCGTCCACACGTCAAGAATGACAGATCGAACTGCACTAACTATGCTGGGGTGAGTTGTAATACCGATATTAATGATGATAAGCTACTGCTAATGTGAGAAAATGTACCCTTTCTTTATTTTAAGAGTCGATTAATGATTCTGTGTGAGAATATGGAAGTATAAAGGCGAATGGCGTCATAACAATAGATTTAGGTGAGACTAGACGAACGACGAAATTTATTAATTTGGAGGTCCACAACAAGAATAAGATTTCTAAAAGAATAAGTAGCAAAACAACAAGACAAGACAAACCACTATTTAATATTGCCTGTCCACTCAGCCATAAACTACATTGCCCACCAAAAATACAAATTCTGAGGCATTGATAGAGATATCCATCAACTATCTTAGAGTCCGCAATATAATATTATTTAATTCATTAATTTCAGACTCAATTATTATATTACAACTAGCTTCTGACAGCGGTTTAGTCCGCATTAAAAGTGTTTTCATATCCCAAGGGAACATTATACCGGGATGAAAAGTAGCCATATTTCATCCAGTCTCGTTCAGCCGTTCTGGTGTGATTCAGTTACAAACATACATCGACACTTCCACATCCAAACTTCCACATTTATAATTTTAGTAAGATGTTGGGGTCGGCTTCCAGTATAACCGGATGAAGATGAGTATACGAGTATTTACATGTAACCACTGGCTATCTAACCTTCTCAACCCAATAACCGGGTAGCACGATACCTCTAAACGAGTAACGACTGTCAGAGATCTTCAAATGACAGTCGGGACCAACAGCTTAACGTGATTGCCGAGGCACTGAGAAATCTCGATACAAGTATTAGACGAGCAATGGTCACCCATCCACGGACCGACATCAGCAAGCTTGCTTTACTTACAGATCGACCTGTGTGGCTATATAATGGAATATATCAAAACAGAACATTTAAGGCATATGACATACTTACTGTCAACATATTCTTTACATTTTCAAAGACGTACAGACACAAAAAAGAAAGTACGAGTATACAGAAGGGCCACACATGCCGTTTCGAAAAATTGACAGCTAAACTTGACAGATTCACTAGGATTGCTACTATATTGATTCCGAATTTTAAAAAAAACATATTCGCGAGCTGGCTGACCAAACCTACATCAGGCACCAGCTCTCACAATGTGAATTTATACATTTGTAAACAGATTAGTGCTAAAACCATTGTGAGAGAAAATAAATGAACTTATTATTTATTTATTTATATTTTATCATCCTCTGATGATAAAATGATTTTCTCCATGTTTACGTCTTTTTAGTTCGCTTCTTAAGCAGCCGGGTTTTGTGATTTTTTGAATTAACTAACGCTTGCGACAGCCGCGATTGAGCTCGGTCCAATATTGCCCAATATTCCCTGTAAAATCGCTATGTCAATGTGTGTGTGTAAAATGACGCTTTGTTCGTAGTGGCCTCTCTGTCTGCGGCGCACCGCCGCTTATGTATTTTGTGGTACTTACCTACATTCATTAGAGGTGTCCTACGAAAAACGGGCCTATAGAAATACAATATAAGTCTGGTAGCACCAGTTGAAAAATAAACATTGCGGGTTATGCGCATGTCTTGTCACATCACTCAAAAAGACGGACCGAACTTGGGCAATATTATAATATTTTAATCCTTTTGTTTTAAGCAAAAGGCCGAAGGTACCATCAATGTCGTTTTTTGCTCGTTTCGTCGTTTATTCCTAAGTTGATGTAGCGGACGTTGGTTTTCGACAGGGTTATTGTGACAATGTCCTACTTTTTGAAGCTGTAAAATGCTTGGTATAATTATTATCGAATGTTGTTTTTTAAATGTTTAATTTGTTGATTATTAAGTAAGCTACCATGTTCATTGTTTCCTACTTTTAAAGGCTTGTTTATCAACAAGTTTATATCATCAATTATATCTAATAAGTGGGTCTTTTTATTTTTTTATTTTTAGTGTTCTATATTTTTAGGGTTCCGTACCCAAAGGGTAAAAACGGGACCCTATTACTAAGACTCCGCGTCTCATCCGTCTGTCTGTCTGTCGGTCACCAGGCTGTATCTCATGAACCGTGATAGCTAGACAGTTGAAATTTTCACAGATGATGTATTTCTGTTGCCGCTATAACAACAAATACTAAAAACAGAATAAAATAAATATTTAAGTGGGGCTACCATACAACAAACGTGATTTTTTTGCCGTTTTTTGCGATAATGGTACGGAACCCTTCGTGCGCGAATCCAATTCACACTTGGCCGGTTTTTTCATGTTTATTAACAGTTTAGATATGTACAGATAAGACGAAGGAAAAATAAAAAATAGGTACATATATAATGATTATTTCTGAAGAAATATCTTATTGATGATAAGATATTTGATTTATAAATAATAAAAAATAAAATGAGGTGTAGGTAGAAATCGTGTGAAAGAGATAAATAGAATAATAGCTAGAAATATTCTCTTAATAATTATGATATTTTATCGACCAAACTAAAAAGTTGAAATATTGTCAGGCAGTCCTTCTTTTAAACAAAATTAAGTTGGTTTACGACTATGCTCTTGAAAATCATCATTCTAAACAAAACACAACCATAGATAGCCACCAACCAGTGAGCAGCGCATACCTACCCTCTTTTTACATCAATTTCACGTGTTAGTACATTAGCGGCGGCGATCAAGTCGCTGGCTCGCGTAATTCTCCCATAAAGCACGTGCTGCGTCTGCCAGGCACCACGCTTGATTACAGAACAGATTCAAAATGAGGGTACTTTGTGAGGGTAGAATGGAATTTATGAGTAGGCTGAGCTTTGTAGGTAGGCTTTCAAGACAGAAAAGGAAAGAGGCATTGCCTTATAGTGGGACGGTTACAAGCTGGTATTGTTTGTAGGTAGAAATTCCATCGTAAACTTTTGCATGAGGATTTCTACTACTGGTTCACAGGCCCTCTGTGAAAGGAAGTGTGCTGTAATCAACATGATGGTGTGTCATGGTGACTGGTTCTCAATTCGGATGTATTTTTTTTCATCTTATCATATATATATATAGGACTTTGCATAATTCGCTTAAATTAATAGTTGCTTCATCATAGCCGCTTGCTACGATGAAGCAAGTACATATAAATAAATGGTACTTACTGATTAAAATTGTACCATCAAACTGATCTGATGATGAAGCCGGCAGGTAGGCTGGAACTCTGTAATAAAACAATGTATCCTAGTCGTGTTTGGGCTTATTGGTAATGATTTGCATGGTATTATGAGGTACCAAGTACCAACACTAATAAAAAGAGTAACTCGGTGAGATATTGTTTTTCTTTTTGTTAAAATGTTTTTTAGGGTTCCGTACCCAAAGGGTAAAAACGGGACCCTATTACTGAGACTTCGCGGTCCGTCTGTCTGTCTGTCTGTCTGTCACCAGGATGTATATCATGAACCGTGAAAGATAGACAGTTGAAATTTTCACAGATGATGTATTTCTGTTGCCGCTATAACAACAAATACAAAAAACAGAATAAAATAAATATTTAAGTGGGGCTACCATACAACAAACGTGATTTATTTGCCGTTTTTTGCGATAATGGTACGGAACCCTTCGTGCGCGTTTTTTTATTACCGTTTTGAGAGCTGGTGATGAATAATGACCCATAACTTTACCACCAGGCCACCACTCACGCTATTACCTAGTGAGAACAGTGTGAACAGTTTATACGTATAAAAGTCTAATTTTAGTCGATATCAGGATCAAACTTTGATTTTAGATCTACTATTCGAAATTTGTCTTGTTCTATACAGGCACAAAATTGCTATGGGACAGGTGGTAATCTCTAATGCCCTACAAACTTAAACCTTTGAATATTTGATTGCTATGTCGTTGTGGTGGCTTAAGAGTGCAGCGGTGGCTTAGTGATATCAGCCGCAACTTAGAAGTAGTAGGTCGTGGGTTCAAACCTAGGCAGGCGCTTCAGTTTGTGTAAATTATTTCACCACCACTGCTCTCAAAACGGTGAAGGAAAATATCCTGAGGGAACCGGCATGTCCTAGAAACAAAAATTCGAATGCATGTGACATCCACCGACACGCACTGGGCCCGCGTTGTGGATTACGGCCCATTCCCTCTCACAGAGAGGAGGCCTTTGTCCCAGCAGTGGGAACATTAAAAAAGCTGATGATGATTTCACTGTGGATCAAAAATTAAGTTAATGTAGTACTTAGCTTTCCAATTTGTTTTCTTATGAACATTTTAATTGACCAGCTGCGTGGTAAGTGGACACACGATAGCAAATGAAGACCGCCTTACGTATTAACGTTTAATCCTGTTTTGTACCCATTCCCACCGGTTTCTTCATAATTATTAACGCTAATGCAAAATACCTATTACATACACACTTAAGTTTTGTACACCTCAAGCTGCGATATCGTCCAACATAATCCACGCCACGATTACACTGCGGGAGCGAATAATCCACCCACGTTCATTTTTAAGAATTTACTTTCCACATTTTCTCATATCGACGCGGAAGCGCAGTACTTACACTATAAGACATGTTCACTCAGTGTACAGGTTATCGTGTACACTGGCGGCCACTCGCAAGCACCGCCCGTCACGTAGGTAACTCCCGACGTAATCTGTGAACACTATAATTTGCGATATTGGCCGCTCCGCCGCGGTAGCGCCATTAAAAATTGGATAAAATTGGACATGGATAGCACAAAATGAATGCATTTTCTCGGTTACTGTGGGAAACGAAGCGATGAAGATGATATTATAGTGCTGGTAGGTAAACGTAGAGCTGGTTTTTTGATAGGATTAGTCATGTAAAATATGGATCAAGAACTTGATCGTGGACTTTATTGTTTTGTTCTTCATGGTCGTTTGCGTTTGTGTTATTGTTTGACGTTGAGCTGCCTTAATTGGCTGTGGCATAATTTTTTTTTTTTTATATACTCTCTCGTACCTACAATAAAACATAGCACAAGCAGCTCTGTGTCTATTTAGTTCGACATTTTTGTCCTAATCGTTCTTATTTTGAGCTGATATAGTAAGCAGTCTGGAACTTTCCCATAAAAAGATATGGGAAAGTTCCAGACGTCAGCTTATTATCCTAATGCATGAATTTATTACTTAACCTTTGAAATATGTATGGACTTGTCATCCATTTAGATAAAAGAAAGAAAAAAAATGCATAAAAAATGTGAAGACACAAAAATCATTTCTGATTCTACACACGTCGACCGTATCATGTTTATCAGTGTATTGTGAACTCATGTGTTAATACTTCATCGTTTGTTCACTGCTGCGCGAATTAATGTATCGTTAAATTGGCCGCCAGTGTAACACACCACGTGCGCTGTCCAACGATTATGCACGCAAGTGTATCGCTCGTGTTTTTGTCACGCACTCGAAATATACACTCTTTTTATAGCTTCCATGATTAATTAAATGATTACGGAAAAAATCTGTATTTTTTTCTTAATTTTTTTGCTAACACAATTGAATTTAATTCCAGGTACTCGTAACTATACCTACTCATAATGTTTTTAGAGCTCCGTACCTAAAGGGTAAAAACGGGACCCTATTACTAAGACTTCGCGATCCGTCTGTCTGTCTGTCTGTCTGTCCGTCTGTCACCAGGCTGTATCTCAGGAACAATAGCTAGACAGTTGTAATTTTCACAGATGATGTATTTCTGTTGCCGCTATAACAAAAAATACTAAAAACAGTATAAAATAAATATTTAAGGGGGGCTCCCATACAACAAGTTAAACGTGATATTTTTGCCGTTTTTTGCTCGATATTAATAACGGCAACAGGTTGACGCTTGAAATATTTACAGAACGTTTAGTTGTATATTTACTTCAAAAAATAATAATTATTAAATTAAAATAAAATAAATTAATGGGGACTCCCATACAACAAACGTGATATTTTGGCCGTTTTTTGCTCGATATTAATAACGGCAACAGGTAGACGCTTGAAATATTCACAGAATGTTTAGTTGTATATTTACTTCAAAAAATAATAATTATTAAATTAAAATAAAATAAATTAATGGGGACTCCCATACAACAAACGTGATTTTTTTGCAGTGTTTTGCGATAATGGTACGGAACCCTTCGTGTGCGAGTCCGACTCGCACTTGGCCGGTTTTTTTTTGCTGATGTACCTACTCAAGATCCGTATATAGTAACAACGCCATCAGCCTATATTCCCCGGAGGCCTATACACCCCCATTTCTCCAAGTTAGTTCAATTCAATGGAGGCGAGTCTACTGCCCTCATCCACAATTGAGATATTGAAATTATGAAAGAAAGAAGAATAAGAATTTTATTTTCGGTGGTTTTCATATTACTAGCTTCTGCCAGCGGCTTCACCCGCGTGATTGACGAAAATTATCCCTAGGGAACATATTGCTGGGATATAAAGTATCCTATGTGCTATTCCTGACTAAAACCTATCTATGTGCCAAATTTCATCCAGATCCGTCCAGCCGTTTGAGCGTGAAGAAGTAACAAACATACAAACACACTCACAATCTTTCGCCTTTATAATATTACTAGCTGTTGCCCGCGACTTCATCCGCGTCAAATTCGTAAAAAAAAAAAGATTTTTTTTTAGTTTCCCGCCGGTACTATGAATTTTCTCGTGATCAAACGTAGCCTATGTTACTCGTTATTACATCAGCTATCTACCAGTGAAAGTCCCGTCAAAATCGGTCCAGCCGTTTCGGGGATTACCCGGAATAAACAGACAGACAGACAAAAATCTTAAAAATTGCTTATTTGTTGTTAGTACCGTATATACTTTCACGTGCATTCAATAAAACGTTGTTATTTTGATATTACATACAGACACTTCAATTTTATTTATTTGTATATATAGATTAAGTGTGATTAACCATTTAAGATTAACTTATAAAATATTTAAATACTGATTAATTAACAAATTAAAACAGCCATTTTATAAATATCTACTTAATAAACTGTATTGATAAGATCTCATATTGTTATAATTAACGCCACAATAACATTCACAGAACTATTAACTAAAAGTCAAGGCTACTCAAGGTGTGAAACGGTAATTAGAGCAATTAAAAATACAGCTATTAATTTAATCTAGATTCTACAACAATCGGTAGGCTGGCGTACAGGCATGCCTGGTTTTGAAAGCAGTAGGCGACATCTTTATATGTATGATTATTTTAACTATATATATTTTTAATCAATTTTACTTCAATAATTTTTTCTATTTTTTATGAGCTCGTGGCTAAACAATAACAGCCGCACGGGTCGATCATCAAGGTTAAGCAACGCTTGTACCTCTACTCTCTCCGTGGATGGGTGACCATTTCAACATACCGAGTTTCCTCCGTGCCTCGGCAAGCACGTTAAGCCCCCGTTAAGTCCCGGCTGTCGTTTGAAGACCTTTGACAATGATGCCAAGGGGAATCGTGTTACCCAGTTACTGGGTTGTGGAGGTCATGAAAAAATTTCAAAATTAATCAAATGTGATCAATCAGAAAGCTTCAGAGAAGAGTTTTATCTGTGATTTTTAATTTCGTGGACTAAACTGACAGCTGCTATTGACCTTATTTTTTTTAAATGTTGCAAGCGCGGAGCATAGTGTTGTAGGTAAGGCTCAATCATAAGTGATTCATCGAATCGATGTGACATGACTCCTGAAATTATTTTTACTAATTGGTGTAAATAAATGTTTTATGAATATAAACGTAATAAATTTAAATATAACAGTATTCATACACATGAACACGTACATGAACTTTTATTGTGTTAAATATGAAATCAACAATAAAATAATTGCATTCGATAAAATTAAGTCTGACATAAATGAGTAGAAACTGGGCTAGGGCTGCTAGTTTCTAAACAAATTTATTTTATTGCCGTGAAATAGTTTCATTTTCGATTTACTTCGATTTTCGATTAACTTTCGATCACTCAGCATAGTTAGGGTACGACACTATTTTTATGTAACAAAAAAGTGACAACCACCCAAATGTCAGTTTGGTCCACGAAATAAAAAATCACATTATCCTCGATCGATTCAGAAATATAGAGATCTGTAAGAGAGCCAGGGTAACTGTCATAGCCAGAAGAATTGCCAAACTTAAGTGGCATTCGGCAGGGCACATTGCTCGCAGAACCAAAGGCCGATGGGGCCGAAATGTTCTGGAATGGCGAACGCGAACCGGAATACGCTGCATTGGCAGGCCTCCCATCAGGTGGACAGATGACCTGGTGAGGGTGACGGGAGTCCGCTGAATGCGACATGCACGGGACCGATCAACGTGGTGACGCTTGAGGTAGGCCTATGTCCAGCAGTGGACGACTTTTAGCTGATATGATGATGATAATGATCAATCCCATACATTTAGGCATTTCTGCAATCGCTATCGTCGATGTAATATCCCTTTCTCTAGAGTAACATGTTAGGAATGTATGTATATATAATCTTGCGCTCAAGTTGTGAAAACATCCATCAAACGCAACTTTTCATTTCACAACCAAATTAAAACCAACACACCCAAACACTTTGGTAACAAAATTACCAAAACACACCATATAAAACCACAAACAAAGCAGGGAGTAAACACTAAACGATGGTCCAAAACACCCGCTTTTTTCATAGAATGCGCCCGCGCCGGCCCACAGCGCTTCCTGCGAACAACTTCCGGTAGATGGTAATCGTTTAAATTGCTCATATTATGTTATTATATCCCGCTGGAGTCGCATCATTGCTTTTTTTGTTACCCAATCGATAAGATTATTCCAATTTATAATAAAAACTATCGGATAGATAATGTGTATTTATTATAGTATAAAACAGTTGTTCATAATTTAAAATTGGTGTGGTTCTGTTTTTAAATTGGTCAGCGAAATTGACCGGTGAATTGGTGTTCATAGTTTTAAATATATATTTTTTTACAAGATGTTTACTCGGTCGGATTTCCCATCATCAGAAATGACTAACTTTGTATCTTTTATAGGGGCAAAATTTTCAAAAATACTTCATTAGTTTCCTTAGCTCAACTTTTTTGTACATTCTCAAACGTGCTTTTAAACCCGTTTTGTATGTCCATTGTATGACAGCGATTTTAAGAAGATAAGTAGCTTAAAAGCTCAGCGTAGCTCGGTTTCCCAAATATTTACTGATATCTTGTAATAATAGTACAGTCACAACACAAGCTTAAATATATTTAATTGTGGAAATTACAGAAAATTCAAAAGTGTTCTCTTGTAAGTGGTATAACAAATATTGTATAGTACAACTATTTTCTTAATGTCCCTCGGCAAACTTCATGTTTCGTCAGACATCGGCTTTCTATCAGTTGCCTTTTGCACTCGATGAAGACCGGACGGACGCTTTCAATCAACTTAGAAGTATATAGAGTTGTTAATAATCTTTTAACTTATGGTAATTTAATTTTGAAATGGGAGGAAAGCTGCTGCGGTTAAAAAGGAAAATAGTTTTACAATGCATGTCCTCGAAAAGAGCGTTTTCCAAGCAGCCAAACTGTGCGGAAAGTGTAACTTTTTTTCACTAGTGCTTTTTACTTATCTGTTTTTTTTTAATTTTTTACTCCAACATCAGCCCGTCACATAGAGTTTTTACATTTGAGAAAAGTTTTAAAAGTTAGTTAAGTACAGATTATCATTCACATAAAAGGTAAAATAATACTAATACTTCATTAAAGGCGTTTCTAATTAATCTAGATTTAGATTTTGATCTATAAATTATTTTATTTTTTTATTATTTATTTATTTAAAGAAACATGGACTTATGTTGTACAAAAACTTTTAACAGGCTAATTTAGGTCGAGATTAAGTGGTGTAGTCATCTGTAACCGAACTAGGCAGAGCCTGTATTTCGGCTATCAGTGCCAAACCCCTCGAGTGTTATACTTACATAGTAGCCATTTAATTTGTATCATATACATAATTTATTTACAAAATAATGTAATACCTAAGTAAAGTATATACTTAGGTTTTATGGCAAGAAAAAGGTATATAATAAAAATTAGAAAAATTTGTGTAGTGTTTGCATGCAGGTCCTCTTATTTGTGTGAGCTGGGAATGTACGTGACTGATGTGTAAGAGGGTGTATGTGGTGTTGTTTAGTGTTCTGCTGTGTGTTGTGTTGTGAGAGAGCGTGCGTGCGCTTGTATGTGATATGATAAATGTATGTAATATTGTAATTCATAGGCTTTTTATTAGGATGCAATATACAGAAGAAGTTCAGTCTGTTCGTAGGTTAGACTTTTCAGATATTCGGAAAGTTTCTTTTTGCATTGCATTTTTGTTAATGGGTATATTTTAAGGACTCTGTTTAACCTATTGTAGATCAATGGACCAATGGAATGGGCAAAGCGTTGAATAAATTTAGTTTTAAATTGCCCACTTCCTTCGCAAACCATATCTTTTCTTCGTTTTTGGAGGAGTAGTGGGTTGTAAATCAGTTTACTGTGTTGTAGGAGGACAACGCTCAGTATGTATAATTGTCTCACGGTCATGACCTCCCAGTTTTCGTATAATGATGTTGTAGAGAAACAAATATGTTTGAACGACGCGACTTTCAGTATTGCACGCTGAGCGACCTCGACAGGCTTCAAAGTTGTTTTAGATGTTCCTCCCCAAGATGATAGACAATATGTTAGAAGCGATTGACAGAGAGCATAGTAAATCTGCTTTAGCAACTTAAAATCAGCAATGTGCCTCAGGTTTTTAAAAATATATATGAGCTTTCGTATTCTACAACAAAGCAGCTTGACATGCTCTTTGAAATTGAGGTTGCTATCTATGTTTACTCCTAAATATTTCATTGTATGCACGCGTTCCAATGAAGGGCAATTGCAGTCTTTTCCGTCGCGACACTGGTGCGATATAATATTTCGCACGATGCCATCTCCAGTTAATTTTTTTATGCTAAAGCAGATATACTTGGTTTTGTCCACATTTAATGTAAGAATATTACTCTGAAGCCACTTTCCCACGATATCGAAGCCCCGCTGCGCAGCACCGAAAGCCTCCTCCCATGTATTGGCAGCAAAAGAAAGGGCAGTATCGTCTGCAAAAGATATGATTTCACCATGGGTGAGTTGAAGACTCGTGAGACCATTCATGTACACAAGAAACAAGGTGGGTCCCAATATGCTACCTTGTGGTACGCCGTGTGTAACCTGAAGGTGAGAGCTTTTATATTTACCTACACGAACACACTGAGATCGGCCAGTCAGGTAACTAGTAAAAAGTTTCAGCTGTGCACCTCTAATGCCCAGTCTTTCGAGCTTGTCCAGTAAGAGGGAAACAGAAATCGTATCAAATGCCTTTGCGAGATCTAGAAAGATAGTGAGACATTTTTTCTTTTTATCTAAATTGGAAGTAACAAAATTTATAAGTTTATTCACTGCTTGCTCAGTTGATTTTCCCTGTCGAAAACCATATTGGTTAACTGAAAGCAGTTTGTTTTTTTCTAAATAATTAACTAATCGTAAATTTATAATTTTTTCTAGTATTTTTGAAATTGCTGGTAAAATAGATATAGGTCGATAGTTATTGATACGATTTCTGTCCCCGCCCTTATAGATTGGACAAACTTCTGCTTTTTTAAGGACGTCAGGGAACACTCCATTTTGCAGACAATCATTTATGATCTTTGTAAGAGGTGGTACAATGATTTTTCTATAAGTTTTCAGAAATTTATTACTGATATTGTCTCCACCACTAGCACAGTCCGATTTTGAGTCGAGGATGAGACGTTCTACCTCCTCTTCAGTTGTGTCTATGAGAGCAAATGAATGTGGACTACTGGTAGCTGTGAGTGTATTGTTTTGCCTATTACTTATAGTGTGCATGTGGTGCTGGTGTATTTTGTTTGCTAGTGAACTTCCTACATTTATCAAGTAACTATTTACTTCGCTCAAAGATTTTTCAGGATTAATTTTAAATATTCATTAAATATGTTTGGCAGAACGTATATTTTGCTCGTGCCTTTTTGCGTTACCACGTGACAGCTATTTGAACATGCGCGTGGATATGCCCGAGGAACTATTAGTTAATCTGTGGATATGCAGAGCGCGCTTGAATAAGCTCGCCATTTTATTAATTTCTTCCTTGGTTCAGATATATATTTTATTTCCTCGCACAGTGCATAGTAAAATATTGTATGATACACGTACGTAAGATGATTTCCGACTCGTGTCGATTTATCCACTCACTCGCTTCGCTCACTCGTGAATAAAAATGCCACTCGTCGGCAATCACCAACCTTCCGCACTTGTAGCATAAATAACTTTTACAGCTCTACATATTTCACACGTATATCAAATCAAAACAAAACAAAAATAAAGTACTTAGTTCTGAATTCAAATTAATATAAACTATAAATTTTATAGTTGATGGACTTGGAAATTACCATTCGTTTGTATTCGGCAAAGCGATGATTGCCGAGGGACATTAAGAATATAGTTGTACTGTATTTTACAAGCGATACTGCCGTAAAATAGTGATTTTACCAATTTTTTTTTGATAGTAAGTAAACATATCGTTATGTTTGAGATAGCTGTTTAACTTCTGAATTTTGCGTTAGAGAAAGGTATAATATTTATGCATTTGTCTGTACCTAAACGATGCATTAACTGCGAGATATTTTGTACCTTTAAGAAAACAGAGATACGTACCAAAAGCTCCAAGTGACTTAGAAACAACCCTTAACAACTCCATCACATTCTAAAGTAACAATATTGTCAAGTACAGACATCCTATTTATTCTCTAAAATAATCTAAATGTTGTAGCATGTGTGTATATTGGAGTCGCAGCGGGGGATTGATTCAACCCTCAGACGCTGTGCTTCAGTGTAGTCGGCGCTAATAACTCCCCGCGGTTTGCAGCAGGGAAGAATGTCGCGAAATCGACTGCTCTTGCGATACTGTTTGGGCTACGGAAACAGTGATTTGATAAAAGATATTATTTTGTTTGACTTAAAACTCATAGAATTAAAGGATCGCTTTCTAAATTTAGTATTTTAAGACCGTATTAAAACCTACTTTAATATCAAAATGTCAAACTTTAACAATCAAGTAAGGTTTTCGGACTAAAAGATAGCTTGATATCTGCGACAGCTGTTAGTATCAATACAGTAGCAATAGCGCTTGACGGCATTTTGGTGGGAACGTGATGGCGTCTATGTTGCTTCTCTGTTTTATTTTCCTAAAATTGTGTTAAATTGAATATTAAGGCGATATATACGCCCCAATGTTAACGCAGTACTGGCCGTGCGCCCGCTCGGAGCTAAAATATCAATATTGAACCTTCTTTTGAACAGTTTTGTTTGCAAAATATTATTTAATATACATTTGCTATGTTAGTTATGAAGAAATTCCAGCCATACATTTTTAAACATCCAAGTCGCTTTGGAGGAGTTTCCAAAAGTTGCGAAAAAATATCGTGTTGTTATTTTTTTTTAAAGCAAAACTATTAGTTATTCGAGAAAAACCTTGTGTTCAAAATTATATACATGAATCAATAATAAAAATATATATTTTTCAAACCTTTTAACCTACCCGTTACTAAGGAGTATGCTTTAGAAAGTTACCGTTTTACGGCACAAAAGCGTACGTTGGACCTTAATAGTTAAAAATGGTGGTGTTTTATTCTAATAATATTAGTGAACGTGCACGAGTGGGTAAGTAAAACACAGCGGTGTAACATGAGGTTCATGTTGTCGACAAAACTGCGTGGAAGCTCCCAATAAAGTTACCGCCATTTTACTCGGGCCTAACTAGGACATTGGACTAAAAACTATAGAAGCTAGAATTTATAAACGTGACACTGGCTCAATGCACAAACGTGAGAAGCCATAATACAAAAAAAAATTGCGATTGGCAGGCTAACAATAACGTATAAGTCAGTTTGACATATTATGTGTTTTTTTATTTTTTTATTTGATATAGGCTCGCGCTTGACCACCATCTCACCTGATGGTAAGCGATGATGTGGTCGACGATGGATCACGCTTGCCTAGAAGTAACCTATTCACTCTTGACTTAAAGACCCCTAGATTGTAGCTATCTGGAAACACAGACTCCGGCAGGGAATTCCACTCCTTAGCTGTACGCATAATAAAAGATCAAGCTATCTTTTAAGATGTATAGTGTTTGACAAATAATCATTACTACTACTACTTATTTGCATCTCTACACAGAAGTTTGTAGAAAAATCTTGATTAATATTGTTTTTGACGTGACAACGTCTTATAAATTGGTTTGCCGGGTGACACTTCAAGAAACTGCGTTACGCTCCGCTCACGTTATGCGCTCACAATGAGAGCGAGTGAGAGGCACGCGTCCCTTCCACTCGGGCATGGTTAGCCCGCCTAAGAGCGAGAGAGACAGACATAATCCTTCTTCCTACTATACGAATGAATATTCACATTAAAATTATTTTACCACTCAAAGTCGTTGTCACGTAAAACTTTCGCCCGTATACCGACTTTACAGGCAACCAATTTTTAATCAAATAAATATAAGTCCCCGTCGATTGCGATTTTCAGTCAACGAAAGACTGAAATACTTACCTATACAAAAACTAATTGGATGTTCATAAAGGAGTCTTTAATCTTTTTTTTTTTGCAGTTCTTTCGCTTAGGAATGGATAGATATAGAAAATAAATAAGATTACCACATAATTTTTTTTTATTTTATTTTTTTTATATAAAAAGTAAAGTTTAAAAAATCCCTTCACATTTTTATTCCACGCTTTTTAAACTACATAATTTATCTAGTAATAGTCACGCTTCGATCGATATAATCTATTGAACACGTAATTATAACACGATTATATCCCGACACAAACAGTAAATCGCCCATAACTATTGAACGGCTAAACCGATTTTCGTCAAACATAGCTAAGAACACCAGTACCCTGTACCACCAAACAAAATAAAACGGAATCAAAATCGGTTCATCCGTTTAGGACCTATGATGCCACAGACAGATACACAAACACAAGTACACACGTCAAGCTTACCGTCGTAAGTTGGGAAAAAAGCTTATCTCATAGCCATAGGTTGCGTATGCGTGTCAAGTGTAACTCACTCAAACCAAATGTAATAATAATTAATGGGTTGTTAATAAAAAAAATAACCCGGACATAAAAAGTAACACTTCTAATCGATCTTATATCAGCTTTTTAACAACTTTTAATATCAAACTTTGGCATCAAAAGACATGTTTTTATGCAAGTTCAATAGACGATCTTCTTTGAGTCGTTTACTCAATACGTCAGGTTGTTTTTTTTAAGATTTCCAATTTGTTGAAGAAAAGCGTTGCGTCAGCTTTTGTGGTTTTGTTCGTATATATTGTTACTAGCTTTTACCCGCGGCTTCGCTCGCGTAAAACGTAGAAAAGGAAACACAGAGTAGTAGTACAAAAATAGTGTATTTTGCGTTACATAAAATGCAGTAGGTACTAATTTGATTTTTGATTCTTATAAATATTATTTAGGTCGTCAAAAGTGTGGAAATGGATTGTGAGCACAGAGTTGTAATTTTTAATAACTTACTTTAACACAGTCGTGTAAACAATATTTTTAGTTTTACCATCTTTTGCTAAAACATATTGATTATGTGGACTTGATACTTGTGAACACTATATATACAGTTGCCCATGGGAAAAACTGTTTTTTTCTAAATGCACTCCTGCAACTTTCAGTGTTTGCCCTTGAGCTTTATTTATGGTAATCGCGAATGTCGCTTTAAGGGGAAATTGCAACCTTTTAAATTGGTATGGCATATCGGTTGGGATTATCGGAATACGTGAAATCATTACATCTTCTCCCTTTGCTATTCCTGTCATAATTGTTGCCCTTACTATATTGCGTCCCAGGTGTGTTATTTGTAGTCGGGTGCCATTAAATAATTTTGGTGCGTCCAGATTTCTCATTAACAGGACTGGGACACCAACTTTCAGCCTCAACGTATGGGACGGTACCCCTGATAATTCTAAAGAGTTAAGAAACTCTACAGGGTAGATTTTCTCACCCTGAAGAGTTTCAGGGTGAGTCATTCTGCTGTCACTTGCTTCAAGCTTGCTTGGAAGCATGTATTATATTTTCTTATTCTGCTTAAAAAACGGCGCGATTCATCACTGTCATACAAAAGCAAATACTTGAGTGGTTCTTCTGGCTCACCAAGCGTTGGAACTGAAACTTTTCCACCAGAGCAACACATACCCGGTGTCTCATCATCCCACTTGAGTGCTTCACAATATTTACATTTTTTATCCATGTTCCCTATGAGAACTAATCGATGGTTAGTGTAATCAATCAATGGGTCATAATCAGACGCAGCGTTGTGGAACGACTCCCATGTATTTCTTGCAAACGTACGTCTCCTTTCAGACTGCCTCAACAGCAGTAAAATACGCCGTATTTGGGATTGTTCAGGCGTGACGTTCGGCATCTAAAATCCGACGGGCCTGTGTTTGCTCAAAGGTCTCACCAGCCCTTTCGAGTTGCGTGACGCTCAGCATCTGCCAGTTGGCGAGCCTGAGTCTGGTTGAAAATCGCAGCAGCCCTTTCAGTTGTGTGACGCTCAGCATCTGCGAGTTAGCGAGCCTGAGTCTGGTCAAAAGTCTCAGCAGATCTTTGAGCCTCGTGACGCTCAGCATCTGCGAGTTGGCAAGCCCGAGTCTTGTCGGAACTCTCAGCAGCTCTTTGAGCTGCGTAACGCTTAGCATCTGCGTGTTGGCGAACCTGAATCTGGTCTAAAGTCTCACCAGCTCTTTGGATTGCGTGACGCTCAGCATCTAAAATTAGACGCATTGAGTCTGCACCTCCGTTTCTTGGCTTCGAGCTAATCTTGCTGTTCGAGCTCTGCTAGAGCTACGGCTCAGATGAGATTTACGCATGCGAGGCATATCCACAGCATAAAGATTCCCCCTAATAAAAATAAGTAGTAGAATATTATAAAGTTTTGCTTAAATTACCACTTTCACGGACACTGACATTAAGTTGACTTTTTCAAATTGACACTCAAATCTTTCATAAACAATTCCAAACTTTCATAAAGCCGAATAAGAAGGACGCCATAAAAAGAAGTTTCAATTTATTTTCATATTTTATAACTACTCCACCCCATTTCTCCCGCTCCATGTTTTATAAAAAAAAGTAGCCTATGTCCATCCCAGGGTCTCATACTATCAGCATACCAAATTTCATCTAAATCGGTTCAGTGGTTTAAGCCTTAATAAGAAGTTTCGTAAAAATGTAACCCACCCCCCTATTTCTTCCCCTTTGTGTTTTATGCAAAAAAGAAGTAGCCTAAGTCCTGCCCAGGGTCTCAAACTATCTTCACACCAAATTTCATCTTAATCGGTTCAGCGGCTTAAGCCATAATAAGAAGTTTCATTCAAAATTAACCCCCCTCCCATTTCTCCCCCTTCACATTTTTTGCAAAAAAAAGTAGCCTATGTCCGTTCCAAGGTCTCAAACTATCTTCTTACCAAATTTCATCTAAATCGGTTGAGCGGTTTAAGCGTGAAAAGGTAACAGACAGACAGACAGACAGACAGACAGACAGACAGAGTTACTTTCACATTTATAATATTAGTATGGAAGTATGGATGTACCTAATTAATAAGTGAAACGCTCGCTTATGGTAAGTACATAAAATATAATAAAATACTTATTTAAAAAGGTCGTTTTCTTCGTTTCTCTTTATCTGAAACTACCTTTGCGAAAATACGACTAGAATCAATTACATTTTTTTTTTTTACTGTAAGTAAGTTTTGACACTCAAAAGTGCCTTTTAATGGTATTTTTTTATCCTATAGGCCTACCCAACTGTACCGTTTGTCCCAGGTCTACAACTTCGAGTGTAATGTCACCGATCTTGATAGGAATGGGTGTTACATGGGCATTCACCATAACCTTGATTTTGTCCATGTTCATCTTAAGACCCACACTTCCGAAAGCTCTACTGGGATCATCGAGCATTGTACTAAGGCCCTCCATGATCTCAGGCATGACCACTATGTCGCCGGCAAACTGAAGGTGAGTGATGTACTCGCCATTAACGTTAATGCTTAGCCCCATCCAGTCCAGAACCTTGAAGACATCCTCCAGCGCAGCAGTGAACAATTTCGGCGAAATGACGTCTCCCTGTCTCATGCCGCGCTGGAGAAAGATAGGTTCCGAGGTCTTATCCTGAAGACGGATTGACATGGTGGCGTTTTTGTACAAACACTTCAACACCTCAATGTACCGGTAGTCGATCTGGCACCGTTGTAGAGACTGCAGTACAGCCTAAGACTCAATCGAATCTAAGGCTTTCTCGTAGTCCATAAACGCCAAGCAGCGAGGCAGGAATGAAATATATATGTATTATTCATATACACTTCGGTCTTCTGTATAATCTGCTGCAGTGTATGTTTAAGGTCGACGGTACTAAAGCCTTTTCGGAATCCGGCTTGTTCGAGAGGCTGGAAATCATTGAAAACGCGGGCGGGACGGTTTGTGATGACTCTTGAAAACAACTTGTAGACATGGCTAAGGAGTAAGATGGAGAATATGTATATATTCTATTCATAATAAAAACTAAGTAAATGATGCCTATTTTGGTACGTTTTTTCATATTAGTTGCAATTTTTAATTTAGTTCTGAACACGCGAGTACTTGACTATAATTACAAAAGTTACTCGTGACTCTGTAACTTGCTAGTATGGAGTTACTACTAATAAACTTTACATAGTTGCAAAAATAATTAAGAAAATTATTAGTTCTTACATATTATGTAGTCTTAGTAACAATGCGCTTAATATTACTACACGTAATTTTAAAAAAATATAGTCGTAAACGTCCGAGCTCCGTTTTAAATGTCCTCTGTTTTCGTGTTGGCGTAGGTACTAATTTACAAAAAGCCTGTTTTTTTTTAACTAACTCATAGTAACAAAATATAAAAGTTCTGACAGTAAGCTAGCCTAAGTAAGTTATGCGGGGCTTAATTCAGTATTTTTCAGTGCACCGTAAAAATAACTCTAAAACCCCTAAAAGAATCGCAATCAAGATAAATCAATCTGCCTAGCCTTTACTATGTTGGAATCAGCTTCCAGTTCGGTCTCATTGGATGTAGTTGAGTAACTGCCAGTATTGTACAGCTAAGTAAGTAATTAATTATTTATTTGCTCAAACATAAAAAAAATAATTATATAATATAATAATAATTAATAATAATAATTATTATATTATATTACAGTAAACAAAACAAATAATTGTCAATATGTATGCATATATGAGAGCAGTGGTGGCCCAGTGGTATCGGCCGCGACTTACAATTTGTGGGTCGTGGTTCGAGCCCAGGCAGGCGCTTTACTTTGTGTAAATATTTCATCACCACTGCTCTCAAAACGGTGAAGGAAAACATCGTGAGGAAACCGGCATGTCCTAGAACCAAAAATTCGAAGGCATGTGACATCCACCAACCCGCACTGGGCCCGCGTGGTGGATTACGGCCCATTCCCTCTCACAGAGAGGAGGCCTGTGTCCCAGCAGTGGGAACATTAATAGGCTGATGATGTGTGTGTGATGTGATGTATGCATTATTACAGTACACACAGTAAATAATTGTCAATATGTATGGTTAAATAATGACATGCAAATATTAATAATAGAATACAAATCAAATTAATTATATTTAAATAAAATATATAAATATAAATAGCTCAGTCACTGGGTAACACGATATACCTACTTCTTGATAAGACTGGTTTACAGACTTTGGCCTACCCATGACAACTATCAAACACCCACAAATAACAGCCGGGACCCACAGCTTTACGTGCTTGCTGAAAGGGATATCAGTATGTAACAAATATTCTTCCATCCACGGACTATCCCAAGCATGAGTTATTTAAGGCTTATGTTTAACTTACCACCAGATATAGTAACATATAACAGACAAAAATAGTAAATGATCACCAAAATTAAACCCGCATCTTATTGTAAAATTATACCCAAAAGTAGTAAATGATCACCAAAAGTAGTAAATGATCACCAAAATTAAACCAATGACCAAAAAGATTATAAAATTTCTGGGAGCAACTTGGAAGTAGCGCTCGCCGGCCGCTGCCGCGGCACCGCTCGCTTTGCTCGCTCGGCTCGCGCGCGGTTGGTCACAGTTCTAACCTAACCTAACCTATTTTACAACATTAAATAGCGCAATAATTTGCTATTAAAATTTGGTGATCAATTTACTAAATTTGGTGATCATTTACTATTTTGTCAGTATATTACTAGATTTGGTGGTTAGGGGTTATCGTCACAAAGTTTTTTTTGGTGGTCATTATATTTATTCCCGTTATTTAACCTTGAAAGTCTACTCGTGTGACACTTTTATTTAGCCACGAGCCCCTTTCAATCACGATCACAGGTAATGTCAATTCAGATTTTTTTTGGCGAGTTTACTGTATCGTAGCAATGTCTGCAGCAACGAGCATTTGCAGTGATGTCGAAGCAGGGTTATACGAATTAACACGTGTACTATGGGACAAAGCTATATCTGCTCCGCAACAAACAAAGCTATAACAGCTGCGTCCGCCCTTTTTGCGTCGACCACTAGTTTAACATGACATTAATTAACATTTTGTAGTTTACTGCACGTCATATCGTTGCTGAGCAAAAAATAATTAATTCAGGAAATTTCATTTGATATTCTGTGGTCATTGAAAGAAAGAAAGAAGCGCCAGGTTTAGTGACACTGTGAATGGGACTTTCGCAGAAACAAATAGGAGTTTCAGGCAGATTAAATCACACTATCACATCACACTAATATTAAAGACGAAAGTTTGTGAGTATGTGTGTGTGTTTGTATGTTTGTTACTTCTTCAAGCTCAAACGGCTGGACAGATCTGGATGATATTTTATACACTGTATATATTTTTATCTATGTAAATAAATACAAAAGCGTAGTATTAGCACTTATCCCAATATCTTTATAAAAGTTTTATTTTGCCTATGTGTTATTTAGATGTATATAACAAGCATCCATCCTCATAAACATTCACGTTAATAATAGTAGTAGGATAAAAATAGTGGACTAAAATGTTCATCACCATCATCAAAACAGCCGAAAGATGTCCACTGCTGGACATAGTCATCCCCCAAGTGTCACCACATTGATCGGTCCTGTAAGTCTCGCATCCAGCGGAATCTCGTAGTCTTAAGAGGAAATATGGGCAGAGAGCGCCGACTGAATTTTTTTGGTAAAAAGTCATAATTCGAGGTATGGCTCTCGTCTATTTCCTCTTCCAATATTGGGCCAAGTTGAAAGATCGTCCTAGCTCAGGACAATGCTCCGTTGACAAACCACTTCGCGTGAACTAGTAGTGTTAAGGACAGCTTTATCCTTGAACCAGTCCAGTGGAACAGGTGGCCTAATAAAAGTCTCCATGACGTTAGTCGTCATGACTGAAAACTATGCCTCTATGTTTTCCTATTTTGATTTAAATTTGTCAAATTTGTACACTAAGCCTCTGTTGACAGCGCAATTTTGAGCATTTTTTTGTGGGTTCTATAGTGCTCCTAAAGATAATTTATCATCAGAAAGAAAAACATAAGGGCATAGTATATATCTTTCATTTTCAGTTTATGGAATATCTTTTAAATTGGTTCAATATTGGAAGAGGAAATAGGCGAGAGCCAAACCCCGAATTATGACTTTTTACTAAGGAAATTTAATCGGCGCCGGCGCCCTCTGCCCATATCTCCTCTTAACCAGCTCATCACTACACTTAGAGGGATGCCAATGCTGCATCTTTTAGTAAGCGGTCACCACTCCAGAACCAATCGTCCCAATCGACTAAAATAATAAACTAAAATGTTATCATGTCGTTGCATCCTGCAGCAACATCTTGATTTCGTGATCTCATGGTTTTCTCACTGAACTCACAACTTTGCATTTGAGTCGTTAGGACAACTTATAAGACTCACAAACTTTTAGAACTAAGTAAGTTTGTTGTAATAGGAACTTTCCTAAGCGGCATGTAATTTATTATATTACAAAGAAAAAATCTAAGTAAAAGTGTTCTTACTAAGAATGCACTTTGCAATTCTTTACAAAGCACAGCGCAGGCGGCAGGCTACGCTGTGGTTTTACAATAATCGCGCTTGCACTCACCGCGAACTTTTTGCTTACACAACAATATGTATTACATCAGCACCTAATTCACGCACAGCGATAAACCGCAGCGTTTGTCATGCGTGCCGACACGTTTACAGATATTTATGAAAATTAGATTACTAGGTTGGTTTCGTCATTCGAGGCACTTTCAGATTATTGTAGAGACACTGTTTTTGAAGTGAAAAGTTCTTTAGCCGCGTTGGGCGAATTATGGTAAAGAAAGAAAGAAAGAATATTTATTTGTGACCCGCACAGGAGACACGAGATAAGCAAAATACAAACAATAATAGGGGCAAAACTTATAGGTTCGCTTCACCGACATAAGAATGTGACATGTTGCGCCAGAAAAAAATTAAATTTTTAGGGTTCCGTACCCAAAGGGTAAAAACGGGACCCTATTACTAAGACTTCGCGATCCGTCCGTCTGTCTGTCTGTCTGTCTGTCCGTCTGTCACCAGTCTGTATCTCATGAACCGTGATAGCTAGACAGTTATAATTTTCACAGATAGCTATAACAACAAATACTAAAAACAGTATAAAATAAATATTTAAGGGGGGTCCCATACAACAAACGTGATATTTTTGCCGTTTTTTGCTCGATATTAATAATAACGGCAACAGGTAGACGCTTGAAATATTCACAGAATGTTTAGTTGTATATTCTCTTCAAAAAATAATAATTATTAAATTAAAATAAAATAAATTAAGGGGGGCTCCCATACAACAAACGTGATTTTTTTGCAGTGTTTTGCGATAATGGAACGGAACCCTTCGTGTGCGAGTCCGACTCGCACTTGGCTGGTTTTTTGGAATAACTGGCCGCTGCTGTCGGCAGGCCTCATGACTCCTTATTTTATTCAAAACTCCTCGCGTATTCAATAGGAGTTTTTTCCGTGGGGTTCCCTAAAACTGGTGACCATCTCCCATCTCCATAGGAGAATCTCTTAAAACATCTTTAAGCCAAGACAAACCGTGTTACCGATGTAATTTTGCATATGGAAAAATTACCAACTTTCATTCATTCAATCTTTCTGATAAGTTCCATTATTCTAGAAGTAATAACGTTTTTGACCTTATAACAGACCAGTCGCTAAAACTGGTTTTTATATTGGGATGACGACATAAATTTTCTCTGTATCGAAGGGATACTCTATGGAATCATCAGCCTATTGCTAGAGGAAATGACCTATAAATTCATTATACTGGTCCAGTGCGATTTGTTAGATATCACATATCTTGGAGTTTAACTGTCTTGGATCCCGCAACGAAATTAATCAGAAAAGAATAGCGGAGGAGTAGACAAAAAATAAAAATTTCCTCTTCCCTCCATACCAAGCAGGAGACAGAACAGACAAGGCCAATAGGCACAAAGGGTCGGTTACAACTAGGATAAGCCCAGTTGCCTAGCATCACGGATAAAAATTATCATTAATATCAATGGGTCTTAATCTTCTGTTATATTTGATTCGAATAATAGGTATGGCAAAATCAAGCTTTAACGCACGGAAATTTGTTCTAGTTTCCACAAGGTCCGTATAGTAAACAACTGCAGATGCAGCCTATACATTATCCAACATAGTATTACGTTCATTCTGCCAAAGAATATACCCCCATAAAATATGATGTGCAGATTGTACATAATCGCAGTGATGTAGCAGATGTAAACCACTGATATAAAGGGAACGAGCTTGAAGGAAAAAAAGTACTTTTAAAGTTACCATGCCCATTTTAAAGTTACCATGTAAGAAATTTTCGAATCTGGTGGTCACCACTGTTGATTCTGGCTTTCAGGAGCTGCAGTGGTTTGGGAATAGTGCGGTGGGATTGTCCCAGTAACATATATCCTTGAGTTTTTATTCTGGGATTCTGCATGATGTTTTCTTTCACCATATTGAAAGAATCGATGATAGTGAATGTTATTACATTTTTTTTTTTTTTTTTTTATTTGGGTTTGGTTTGGCTCTTGACTCTAGTCTAGGTCAGAGGTGACTGAGACAGAGTCGACGATGGAGTGAGCTTACCCAGAAGAAGCCTGTTCACTCTAACTTTGAAGAGATTCGGGTTGAAGGCGTTCGGAAACACAGACGCAGGTAGTGAGTTCCATTCATTCGCTGTGCGCATTATGAAGGATGTTTGGAAGCGCTTGGTGCGAATTGTTGTATATAGTTCCACGTCCTCATTAGGATTCTCACTCAAGTCATGTCAATTTTGATGGCGATTACATCAAACTACTTATTTCTTTGAAGAAAACCCAATTTCTTTGCAAATCACTTCCTAACAAAGCTTTCAAGATCCGTCTATCAACAAAGTCTTATTCTTAGAATTCGTCTAGTTATTACAGTAGGCAGTATTGAGTGTCACAATGGATTGGTCCAATAATAACTTCGTGGCCACGCCTACCGCTCATGAATAGCCCAGTCACTTTCTATTTGCTAGCTTTGTTGATTTTTAGGGTTCCGTACCCAAAGGGTAAAAACGGGACCCTATTACTGAGACTTCGCTGTCCGTCTGTCTGTCTGTCACCAGGCTGTATCTCATGAACCATGATAGTTAGACAGTTGAAATTTTCACAGATGATGTATTCCTGTTGCCGCTATAACAACAAATACTAAAAACAGTATAAAATTAATATTTAAGGGGGGCTCCCATACAACAAACTTGATATTTTTGCCGTTTTTTGCTCGATATTAATAACGGCAACAGCTAGACGCTTGAAATATTCACAGAATATTTAGTTGTATATTTTCTTCAAAAAATAATAATTATTAAATTAAAATAAAATAAATTAAGGGGGGCTCCCATACAACAAACGTGATTTTTTTGCAGTGTTTTGCGATAATGGTACGGAACCCTTCGTGTGCAAGTCCGACTCGCACTTGGCCGGTTTTTTTAGTCCACGATTTCGAAATGGTAGTTTCTACGCACAAATGTTAGATGTCCTAAGTAAGTGCTCCCACAGACAGGTGCCATGCGAATTCGGTAACCCCGTGATGTATAAATAGTGCAACCCGTACAACAATTTCAACCAAAACGTGTTGTCGTACTGTGTCGTGTCGCGTCTGTCTGTGGGAGTCTTAATTCAACTTATGTTGATTTGGTTTTAATATGATATACGAAAAGAAGGTTAGATAGCAATACGCACAGCATAATGTAGCAAGGGCCGGTGAATAGAATATCCGGGGGAATACTCCTACCATAGCTAATAAGTGTAGGTACTACCTACCTATATATTACTTATCTATTTATGTATAATCTGCGGCCCTGAGGCCGTAGACAAGTGACATTATATCATCGAAGGCGTGGCGATAGCCATTGTCAAAAAGGCAAAATCATATGGGATTGACAAGAGATAATGAAAATATTTATTTTTTACTGCTTTGTTTACTGATACATAATTCGATACTTTTATGAATTTTAAATCATCTGAATATCGTGGTTAACGAGCACGTCACTTCACTAGTGTAAGCGTCCATGAAGGATTGCATTTTATTGTCTATGGTTGCGCATCTGACAAATTTAAAATAACAGACTGGACGAAGAGTAGTGCCTCTAATATGAGTAGCGGTAAAATATCAGGGCCATGAGAATATCCCACATACTCAGTGCAATTAATTGATCCGAGAAGAAACTTCCGTTAGTAGTTGTAAGGGGATCCCGTTGTAGTAGGCAAAAAAAAATAACAGTCTAACTGCAAAGTAACCCTTCCCATCACTATGAAGTCTGAAATATTCCTGACCTATTTAGGTGTGTAAATAGTCGTTCATCGGTACTAGATTGGTACTAAACTGGTACTCTTATATAGTTTGGTCATGTTGAGAGGATGAATGAACTGCGAAATGAAGAATGCGCCTAAAAGATGGTTTTACAAAGTAGACGAAACGCCACGAAGGACATGTGTATGTCCTTCGTGGCTTGGCTCTTAATGGTGATGTTCTTCAGAAAGATCAGGTGCGGAGTACTCATAACCGGCGTGTGTTTATGACTAGTTAAGGCGCAGATACCCCTGAGTAGCTGGTTTTAAAATGAGAATCACGTCTAAACGGCTTGTCGTAATTTTTTGGAAAAAGTATTATGTTACATTAGACCATTTTCTTAATAATTAGATCGAAGAAAATTGTATTTTTATTCGTATAACATAGTGTAATTAATGTTTATAATTATGTCTTACACGACAATCGCACCAATACCGCCCAGCGTATTTTAATTAAATACAAGTTAAATACAAGGCAAGACAATTTAATTATCTACATTTTGATATAAGGCTTTTTTTTAAAGTCATAATATAATATAATTGATGTTAATTGTTATAATATTTTATTGACAGGTATTGTTAAAAGTGGAGTCATTTTCAAATTATCTTAAAAAGCACCCCACGCTTAATTATAATAAAACGATTTTTTTGTTACTCACACTATTCTTAATTTAAATTTATTGAAGTTTATTTTCTATTTTTTAGTTTGGTTTTCTATTAAAGCGTGTTTTTTTTCTTATTTTTAACTTTTTATTTCAATAGCCAATCCTGAAAATCTTGGTAAGGATAATGGGAGAAACTATTTAAATTATTGCATTGTCATCGGTCCTTGATAAGTGAAAATCCAACGTTTTAAAGGGAGTGAAAATTACGCTCAAATATTCCGTTACATAGATACGTACATCCCAAGCTAATAATAAAAAAAAAACCGTGTTAATAATAAGGAAAGTACAAAAAGCTAAAGAATTTTGGTTCGCGCGGGTGAGAAACGATTGCGCGTTTTGTACCCTCAAGATCGTTGACGGCTATCGTCCTTTTAAATGAATGTAAATGAAGCAAAAGGATTATGTAAGGATACGTACAAGGTGGGATTCTGTAGTTTCTGCCTACCCCCGTGGGCAAAGGACGTTTGTTTAGGTATGTATGTACTATATCGATGCTGAAGTCATGTCTAAAATGAAAAGCATTCCTCTCAACTTTCCACATGAGTAGTATAAACGCTGGAGCACATCAAGGGTTGTCACGCCGCATCGTTATTGAGTGAGAGTACAATATTTATAAAGTGCGGTTCTGTGGTAGGGGCGGGGCGGCGGGTGCGCGCTCAGCCCTGAAATGAGTTCGGAGAGAGGTCGGGCTTCACTACCAGCGGAAAATGGTAAAATACCGCTGATATAGAATCTCATTCAGCCATCTCTAGAAAGATCTTATTCTAACATTGTTTAGTGATCAAACTCAAAGCTTTTTCGTGGGTCTCTATGAAGAAGAACGCGCAAGAAATTCCACTGACACTCTTTTAAATCAATGCTGTAAGTAAAATTTTCACTATACCGAATACTCTGAGGCCACAACCCAGCTAAAAAAGTGGTTGCTTGACCGGACTTATGAGAAAACATAAAATCACACCATCACACCACACACCCTCACACACACTTCACAAATTTACTTATCTAAACTGTTTGTCATTAATATGCAAAACAGTTTAGGTGAGTAAAAGTGAAGTGTGTCTATTAATACGCTGTTTTTTTTTGTTTATTTCTGTTTTTATCATAAGTTACCACGTAGCGCCAGCAGGACTCGTAAAATCACAAACTCTGTGTAATGTCTGGGTCACCAAGATACAGGTTGTGCCTAGTTTGGGACCCATTGATAACATGTCAAGGCCATGTTAGTTGGTAAGTTTCAGATCTTACCAAGTTCATGTAAATCTGTTATAAATGAGTTTGTTCAATAAATGAATTTGAATTTGAAATAGTTACAAAGTATTAGTTACATCATTCAATGTCTTCAATAAATTCAACTCGGTCTAGTGCCTAAAATATACTTAGGTAGAATTATCTATCTACATTCAAAATTCTCTTAGCATAGGAAGTTCTTAAACAATATGCTTAGTCAATATGGTGAACCAATGACCTGGTGAAGGTTGCGGGGATCCGCTGGTTGCGGGACGTACGGGACAGGTCAATGTGGCGACGCTTGGGGGAGGCCTATGCCCAGCAGTGGACGTCTTTCGGCTTATATGATGATGATGAGGATGATGCTTAGTCACCTTAATTCTTTGCATATGATCGATTCGGTATACTCGTATAACAGTGATAATGAACTTCCTTACAATCGTGGTTACGTTTTTTAAACATTTTTACTATTTTCGTGCAGCCAGGCCTGGTTGTATGGGAGACATACATATGTTTTATATTGTGAATTTATTATTCTTAATTAAAAAGATATAAATCATGTTTGCTTTCTTTGGGGAACCAGGAATAAAGAGTTTTATTAATCCTTTTTATTTTTAGCCTGTAAAAGATTCAATATGCAATTCCCTTGCCAAAATCCAGCAATTTCTTCTTAAACCGTTCACTCCTTTCGATTTCGCTGACCTCCCCGCTAGCACAGGACCCCAACCTCACAGTTCGTCGTGACCCAAGCCCCCGGGACGTAAACAGCCCTGTTTAAATTAGGATAGGCTTTGACGTGTCTTTGGAGAGGCCCGCGCAATGTACGTATACCTTCAGACCGCTGATAACTAGGAGGTCTCCGTTCTTGGTCCCCGATGTCCCCAGGTTTAATAAACTTCTCTTATGAGCCATTCTTCTCGTCAAATAGAGGTTTGTGCTAGGTTTTGATTGGATTTTGGTCATGCGGGTGACGTTAGGATTAGAGTTAATGTATCTGTGTTATTGCTTCGAGCTGTGTGGCTTTAAGAGTACGCGTGTTATTTTGCAACTCGAGATAGACAACCGACAGTCGACTGCAAAGTGAAATAGGCTGAGTTGATTGAGTAACTGTTCTGAAGGCAGTTGAATCGTTTCTTTGGGATTCATAGTGCTTCTATGGTTCGATTTTTGGTAATCGCGTTATGTTGATTCTAACTTTTAAGAGTTTTTGTTAGTGGTTGGAAACAGTGTGGTGGGCACAGATATAGATCTAACTAGATGACGCGTTGTATGTATTAGCGTGTCAAAAACGGAGTAAAAGCACGATCAATCATTGTACTTTGAGCTTTTCATTTAGCATTATCGGTACCGGAACTCCACCAAAATTCAGAAAAATGCCTAATTTTGCCATATTGAGATTTAAAAATTGTATAGAAAAAGTTGGCCGCAAATGTTTTCTTTCATTACTAAGTAAATTTGTTTTTAAATTGTGTGTGAAAAAGTGGCACGCATGGTTTTCATACAGAGGAGTTTTGTCTGTGGTGGCGTGATTGTCCTAAAAAGCTTATGAAGACTTGCGTCACTAGTTTGATATAAGTAGTGCTTACACCGGCTCATTTCGCGAAAAAGCGGCCTGGTTCTAGAGATTTTCTCAAAGATAATTTAAGTGCGAACAGCATATCTGGAGTCAATTCCAAAACATCATGAATGTGAGCTGCACGTACGTCTCATTTAGTATCTAAAATAAAATAAAAATAAAAAACAAAACTTTTTAGCATCCCGTGCATTGCATGTCATCCACACCAAATTACTATGCAGAACTTCTTCTTAATCGGTTGATGATGCTTTAAAATACAGTTGCAAAATTTGACCCAAACATATATTCTTCTTTCTTTCTTTTCTTTAAAAAAACCGCCCAAGTGCGAGTCGGACTCACACACGAAGGGTTCCGTACCATTATCGCAAAACACTGCATATAAATCACGCTTGTTGTATGGGAGCCCCCCTTAATTTATTTTATTTTAATTTATTAATTATTATTTTTTGAAGTAAATATACAACTAAACATTCTGTGAATATTTCAAGCGTCTACCTGTTGCCGTTATTAATATCGAGCAAAAAACGGCAAAAATATCACGTTTGTTGTATGGGGGTTTAGGTTTAAAGGGGGGCTCCTTTAATATTTACTTTATACTGTTTTTAGTATTTGTTGTTATAGCGGCAACAGAAATACATCATCTGTGAAAATTTCAACTGTCTAGCTATCACGGTTCATGAGATACAGCCTGGAGACAGACGGACAGACAGACAGACAGACAGACGGATCGCGAAGTCTTAGTAATAGGGTCCCGTTTTTACCCTTTGGGTACGGAACCCTAAAAAAACGTTGCCCCGCACTAGGAATTTCTTCCTGTATCGTGGGTGCGTTTACAAACATATAAACTCACATACACAAACACCTAGAGCCGGAACAATTATCTGTAGGTCATACAAATTTTTGTTCCGTGCGGGAATCGAACCCGCGACACGCAACGCAGCAGTTAATTGCTCAACCACTGCGCCAACCGTGCGAGAAAAATAATGCTGTCTATGTTAGTACTATTTCTAATTGCATAAGGGACTATGGAGTCCTATGGGAAACGAAAGGTGCGAGCGAGATTAGACGGAATAATGGGTAAATTACTATACGATGGCTGGATGTACAGTCTACCAATTAAGAGGAAATATGGGCAGAGAGCTCCAACTGAATTTCCTTAGTAAAAAGTCAAAATTCGAGGTTTGGCTTTCGTCAATTTCCTCCTCCAATATTGGACCAATTTAATAGTTATTTATGCTACAAGTGCGGAAGGTAGGTGATTTCCGATGAGTGGCATTTTTATTCACGAGCGAGCGAAGCGAGTGAGTGGATAAATCGACACGAGTCGGAAATCATCTTAGGTACGTGTATCATACAACATTTTACTATGCATTGTGCGAGGAAATAAAAAAAAATATCTAAACCAAGCTAGAAATTAATAAAATGGCGGGCTTATTCAAGCGCGCTCAGCATATCCACAGATTAACTAATAGTTCCTCGGGCGTGTCTACTGCGAATGTGCAAATAGCTGTCACGTCGTAACGCAAAAACGCACGAGCTAAATATGCACGGTATAACGTATATTTATACGTTTTGCCAAACATATTTAATAAATATTTAAAATCAATTTATTGATCAATATCTAAATCTAGAGTAATTAAAAATGCTTTTAATGAAGTATTACTTTTATTTTACCTTTAATATGAATGATAATCTGTACTTAACTAATTTGTAAAACTTTTCCCAAATAATAAAAGCTCTATGCGTCGGGCTGACGTTGGCGTGAAAAATTAAAAATATACAGAAAGGTAAAAAGTGACACTTTCCGCACAGTGTGGCTGCTTGGAAATCGCTCTTTTCGAGGACATGCATTGTAAAAGATATTCCATAATCTGGAAAAAACAGATATATACTATGCTCCGATGTTTTTCTTTTGTCATTTATAGTTGTCAAATTTGTACACTGTTGACAGCGCAATTTTGAGTATTTTTTGAGGGTTCTAGTGCTTCTACAGATAATGTATCATCAAAAAGGAAAACATAGGGACATAATATATATCTTTCATTTTCAGTTTATGGAACATCTTTTGAAATGGTCAAATATAGGAGGAGACAATAGGCGAGAACCAAACCTCGAATTGGAAGTCGGATGTCTGCTACCGCATTTCGTCATAAAGCCAAAGTTACTAAAGCAAAGTTTCAGTCGAAAAGCAGACTTAGGCTGAGGAGAAGTATTGAAATGTAGGTAAATGTAGGTAGGTATATGCAATTATTATGCAGAGAAAACAATATCCTTCGTTATCATTTAGGATTCATAATAAGAGGTTAGATTAGCGGGAAATTATAGGTAGTACTGCAACAGTAAACAGTAATTGGTCTCTAAGATTTAAAAAAAATATATTTTATCTACACTCACAACGTAATGTTTCAAATGCAAAAATGAAAAAAATATTATATAAACACGTAGTTTTTTTTCGGGGGTATTGAAAATTTACAAATAAAACCAGAGAATCAAAATTTCCCACCATACCACATATATTTTCCGTTTCTACTTTTGTTTTATTTCAACTGTATGAGTGATGATAAAATAGTGTATACAATGGCATATAATTAGGTATTAAAACACTCGTGTGATGCTATTATCACACTTAGCTTCGCCTCGTGTGATAAACCCACACCCGTGTTTTGATAACCCCTATTAAATGACCGTTGCATAAACTAGTAATATGCTATTATGTTATGTGTTGTGATGGCACCTTAAATGAAGTTTTTACATAAATTTTTAGTAGATTTGAACCATAAAAATACCTTCGCAAAAGAACTATTGATATTCAATTAAGTCACAAAAAACTAAATTCTAGAAGCTAGACAAAACGCTAGGTTCGTCTCGACGCACGCGGCAGACCTCACAAAAAACCGGCTACAGACAAAACATGGGATTATTTTATCGGTTTTTATCGTTTACCGATTATTTTAATCGACGCGGCCGGATCGGGTGTCCGTCTGTCGGTAATGGTCGTAATCGGTCGCTAATCGGTGCACAATTTACGAAATTGTCGATCCGTGTCGGCGACCGAGTCGTTGATCGGTCGATAATGTAGTGATGCGCTGCGTTGTTATCGATATCGGCAAATTAGTTACTATATTTGGTAATCGTCTAATAGATATCGATTTATTAAATTTATCGAATAATTTATACAATTTGTTTGGTTTTGCTCTGGTTTTAATAGATATGCTAATGATAAAGTCAAGGTAAAAAACTGGTGTGAACAAATATGACAACCATAAATCATTTTTAATTTGAAAATTAGTCGTGATATTTTTATCTGTCAACTGTTTCCTTGGCCATTAGAAAATATATTACTCATAAATATTTAATTAGGATTTATTACACTCAAATAAAATGTTACTGGACACTCCTATTAACCAATAAAGAAAAATTATGCTAAACTTCTTTAGTTCGATAAATATTATCGATGTTCTATCACAGCTACATTGTTTGTAACAAAATTATATAAAAAAAGATGTAAAATTGGCAGCGAACCGCCGTCTAACCCCTGTATTGATCACAATAATCGATCGTGTGCCGCGTAATTGCGCCGGATCGAACCCGCGACCCATTATGTCATTATAGTCGACCGACCGAAACAATAGAAAAAACGCTTTAAACAAAAACCAACCTTATCGATAAATAAATAAGAACTGTAATTCACCGAGAGCGTTAAAGAGTTACGTCATTTAAATTCTATATTTGGAAAATGGCACAGCTTATAAAATTATTAGTTTTAAATCTTAAAACAGGAAGAGTAGAGTTAATTTCTGTGTGGCCAGTTTTTTTGTTTGGGAATAGTAAACGTTCCAATTTCAAAATTGGCAGTGATCGTCTGCCGGGCGCCTGCGCAGCTGTGATGTCAGATGACACCAACACCCGGTTTAGCCATCGGCAATTTTAAATATGGAATAATCGTGGGCTCGAGGGCTTCTTCCAAAGTGTCTGTGAACACTTAAACCTGGTAGTCTGCCCTTCCTTTTGATGGGAATATTGAACAGTAATACAGGTCCAAAACATGGCTCAGGAATATTAACACCTAAGGATAAAAACATGCAGGGCGCTCATCTGTGGCGATATCAGATTTTGACGACGGTTTCTGTTTTACTATTGTTTTCCTAATTATAGACATACTAGTGACCCGTCCCGGCTTCGCCCGTGACAAATTATACACAAAAACCTCACTATTTCTATTGGTGAAAACTGCATGAAAATCCGTTCAGTATTTTTTGAGTTTATAGCGTACAAACGCGGCGGCGGACATTCTTTTATTTTATAATATGTAGTGATGAAGCAATAGAAGGAATAATAGGCTGTTTATGAAAGAAACTGAAAAGAAAGAAAAGAGTTTATTTGTGACCCGCGAGGAGACACGAGAAATAAGCAAAAAATTAACCAATAATAAAATAAAACCCCACGCGAGACCAAAAAGGCTCCTATCTCAGCATGTGCAGCGAAACTCAAAAAGGAAATAACGCTGCGTTGATAATCTGATAAGGCCCACTGACGATGCCACGGACACACTTGCGGAATCGGAAAATACTTAAAAAATATATTAGAGTATATAAATAACAAACAAAATAGTATAAACACAGAAGGTGGGTCAAACTATGTATAATTATGTGTAAGTACATATAGTGTATATTATTATGCTTGTCGGTCTTCTACAGACTGTACTTCGGTGAGTGTGCTCAAGAACTCCACGACCTCATCCCACCAGCCCCCTTCTAATATCGGACATCTAGACGCACTGCAAGTTACCATCCTTACCTTGTTGCCATTCCACCAATTCGCACCAAGCGCTTCCAAACATCCTTCATAATGCGCACAGCGAATGAATGGAACTCACTACCTGCGTCTGTGTTTCCGAATGCCTTCAACCCGAATCTCTTCAAAGTTAGAGTGAACAGGCTTCTTCTGGGTAAGCTCACTCCATCGCCGACTCTGTCTCTGTCACCTCTGACCTAGACTAGAGTCAAGAGCAAACCCATCACTAATAAAAAAAAAAGTATAAATAATGAAAGAAAAACCGGCCAAGTGCGAGTTGAACTCGCGCACGACGGGTTACGTTTTTACCCTTTGGGTACGGAACCCTAAAAAGTGAAATGCGTGAACGGATATTGTGTTTCATTAATTCAGGAGGAACAAATATATGTATTTTCTGAGATTAACCTTTAGATAATATTATGAATGTGTTAATGTGTTATTATTATTGACTGCGATTCCATATAGCTACAACCTCGGGGTATTAATAAGTCAAGGAGTGAATAGGTTACTTCTAGGCAAGCGTGTTACACCGTCGACCACATCATCGCTTACCATCAAGTGAGATAATGGTCAAGCGCGAGCCTATCTATAATAAAAAAAAAAAAAATAAGCTTTCTTTCAGAAAGCAAAGTATATTTTTTTATATTTAGCTTTTTCCTGTTAGACTGAAAGCTGACCCCAAAATATTTGGCATAAGTCTAAGAAGAATGTCACATTACTTACACTGTGTAAATAATGTGACATTCACCCAAAAAATCATTGAGAATAGATAAAAGCGTTGTTGTCTATGCCTTTCTATAAACAAATAAAAGAAAGAGCTAAAACTGTCTATCCTAAGGCACTTGTTCCACCGCCAACGAGTAAGCCATTAGCTACTGACTATTTTCTAGCTGAAGAAACGTACAAAAGATATAAGAGCCAATGTCAATAAAAGAATCCAATATAGTAATAGTTGATCGCTGGCTGTTCACACTGCTGAACTCTCTGATCTCTTTCACCACAAGTTAGTCTCAACGACAAGAACTAGCAAGCTCGCTTGCTCGCTTGGTGGTCAAAATTCATGCCCAGAGACCAACCAGTGGTTATTTCTACCTACAGTGTTGCCGCCCCGAGCGAGTTGTGCGAGTAATCACCCGTCGCATCGGTCGCACAAGGACACTCGCAAACAGTCAAGCTACAAAACTATCGGAACTACACACTCGCTTCTCGCTGATGGGACAAGTGCCTAAGCAACACACACTTTCAAGAAAACCTCATTTACATTCGATCTTTTATTCTCAAAATAAAAACAAAATAATGATGTACCATCGAGCGTCGCGTCAATTTTATGGGGTATGAATTTGTCTGAAAGCCGCTACGAGTGATGTGGTCCCCGACCACAAGCTTTGAGCTTCACCGTCACAAATATCATGGAAAAAAAACCAAAGAGTTGACACTAAAATGTAGACCGCAAGAACACAAGAACGGTTTTATTATTCCTTCTCAACACTTTGGAAAATCTTCGACAATTCGCGCCTTGACCACGCGTCGGTATTTCTTGTGAATAAGATTATCTTTATAAAAGTGAACGTGGAGGTCGATTTTATTGCATTATTTTGCATTTTGATGTTATCTGCTGAAAACGCCCATAAGGATATAAGTTGGATGTCAAAAACAATGCCGCCTTCTTGAAACTAATGACCAAATGCTGACTAAGTAAATTTTTATGGGAAGAGTATTGAAAAGAGACCCCGAAAAAAGACTCCGAAGAGATTTCTGGCTTAACGCTTGAATTTGACATTAAAGGCCGCTGCATACGTAACTTTTTTTGAAAATATCGTTTCATACAAAATGTATACGAAAGAACAAACGTTACGGATGCACGGACGAGACAACGACGTGGCGTTTTGTATAAAACGCCCGTCGCCGTCACGTCGTCCCTTCCGCCCAGGATTAAAATACGTTACGTATGCAGCGGCCTTAAGTTTAAATTTTAAAATCTAAAGACTTTTTAACCAACTTCAAAAACAGGAGGAGGTTCTCAATTCGTCGGATCTTTTTTTTACGTATTAGCCCCGATTACTCAAAGACGCCTGAACTTATTTGGACAATTCTTCTTTTGTGTGAAAGGGTATACTTCCCAGGTTATTAGGTCAGGATCTGATAATGGGATTCTGGAGAAATCGAGGGAACTCTTCAAATATTATAGGCATAAGTATAGCGATTTCATCAACAATGCAATCATTAAGCACTCACAAAGTATCATTTGTTGAAGTGGAACTGATGAAGAAGACCACAGATGGCCACTGGTACTCCTTAATACTAAGTATGCCATGGGTATAAGATATCTCGAATAGTTAACCGACTATGATGAAGCAAATTCTTATAAATAAATCGTACTGTTGAAAATGGTATCATCGTACTAATCTGATGATGAAGCCGGAAGGTAGGCACTGGAACTCCGAAATAAAATGTATCCTAGTCGCTTGTGGAATTCGATTTGTTTTTTTTTGTTAAAAAGTTTTTCAACTTACTCTCGATTTCTAGGCCGTCATCATCATCATTTTAGCCAAAACACGTCCACAGCTGGACATAGGCTTCCCCCAAGCGTCGTTCCAACGCTCCGTCTTCAGGTACGCGGTCGCCATCTCAAATAACTTTCTGTGCCCTATCTAAATTTTTTTTTTTTTTTTTTTCTTCTTTGGCAACTGAGCCGATGCCGACTATTCTGCCAGTGTCATGTAGAGACGACAGCGCAATCAGGCGAGTCGTCGAAATGTGCTTATTCTTTCAGTGTCGTGTAGAGACGACAGCGCAATGAGGCGAGCCGACGAATTTTGTCCTTTGTTGTAGATAACAAAGATACATATTTATAAAAAAAAAAAAAAAAAAACATTACAAAAATAAATAAAAAAAAAGAAACTACATTTTGATGTCATTGTCATTTATAAATTTTGAAAGGAGTTTGATAAGTTTAGGAGAGAAATATGACAAAAGGGAATGGAAGTTGATAGGAAGGGGGATTTTAATGTTGGGAAGCATATGATACAAGTCAAAGGAGTGGGAATACGAAGGACATGAAAAAAAGATATGGTCTAATGTACCATCATCAAGGCCGCACTCGCACAAGGAAGTGTCACGAACACGGATCTTGTTTAGGAATACTGGACTACAGCAGTGACCGAGTCTCAGCCTACACAAGGATGAAACAGCTCTTCTAGACAGTTTAGGGCATTTGAAAAACCAAGGTTTCCGCTGGATGGCAGGTTGAATGTTGGCATAATACGCCCCTTTGAGTTTCGAGCTTGCTTGCCACTCCGCTGACCACGAGGTGAATAACTTAAGTTTGGTGTCTGAGAGCAAGTCGTAACTATAAAGCAGATAGTGTTTTCTATCCACAGGATTGGAAGTAGCAAACTTTGCAAGAGAGTCAGCACACTCGTTGCCACATATACCCGAATGGCTGGGAACCCAAACTATTTCAATGTTTAAACGTTTGTTGTGACAAGAGAAGAGTAAATTACGTATATCTACAATAATCTTGCTATGAATTTTAGATTTTAATTGATTTTGACCCAGAGCCTGAACGCTACTACGCGAATCTGAAAAAATTACCGAATTTTGGATATTGTGCGTTAATATAAAATTGATGGCTTCTAGGATACCAATGCATTCCCCTGTAAAAACTGAAGACTCTGGCGGGCATTGGAATAAAAGAGCTATTTTTGAGTTCTGGAAGTATGTTGAAACACCTGTACATCCCGTTGACGATAATTTGGATGCATCCGTATAGAACAAATTCCAACCCTTCCAGAATCTCTCAATAGCCCGATCAAACTCCGCTTTTACGTCCTGGGAGTTTTTAGTGATATCAAGGCCCAAGACGATCTTTGGCTTGAAATGGATCTCCTCATATGCGGAAGCAAATACTGGAAGAGAAGGGTATTGACAAACAGGCGAAGAGAGTTGTTTAAGTTCTCTGTACCTATTCATCAATGGAATATATTTATTATTCCAGTAAGAAGAGACATTAAAAGAAAGGTTGATTTGCTCCAAAATGGGAAGTAAGGGATGGGATGAGAGGGCGAAAACTTTTGATAAGAAACGATCTGCTAAGTATTGTCTACGAAGGGTAAGGGGGGGATCTGCACATTCAACCTGGAGAGCATTAATCGGGGAAGATTTCATGGCGCCAATTACGATTCTAAGACATTTGGCCTGGACAGAATCAAGTTTACGTAGGGCTTCTTTGTTACATGGTTCAATTAAGTAACTACAGTAATCCAACACACTTCTGACCAGAGCATTGTAAACCAGTTTTAAGGTGTACGGGTGAGCCCCCCACCAGACGCCTGCCAGAGCCTTAAGAATCGAGACTGAGCACTCACATTTTTTAACTGTATTACTAATGTGATCTACCCCCGACAATTTAGAATCCAGGATAACTCCCAGAAACCTAGCCTTCTCCTTGACTGGTATAGCTTGGCCATCAATATTAATGTCAACTTGAGGGATAATACGTCTGCGAGTAAAAACAACTGATGTACTTTTTGGAGCACTTAAAGATAACCCATGATCTAAGAGCCATTGGTTTAATGAGGACAAAGAAACATTCATAGATTGAGCAGCATCCACGATAGAATTGCCACAGACCAATAACGCAATATCATCAGCATACTGGAGGATTTTGCAATTAAAATTTAAACAGGAAGGTAGATCGCAGGTATAAATATTGTATAAAGGGGGACTAAGAACGGAACCCTGAGGAAGGCCCCGCCAAGCTAACCTTGGTGAAGACTCCTCCCCAGAAATTCTTAATTTAAGACTACGGTCTGAAAAGATACTGGATATGATCTGACGTATTTTTGGCGGGATTCCCAGCTCTTTCATTTTATGCCTGAGAACTGGGATGAGGACAGAATCATATGCAGCTGAAATGTCTAAGAAAACGGCTACCACAGACTCATTCCTACTAAGGGCCAACCGGATCTCTGATGTAAGGGTACCCACACTATCAGCTGTACCCAGACTTTTCCTAAAGCCAAATTGAGACGTTGGTAGCAATCTCCTGCCTTCCACAAACCATTCCAGACGGTTTTTAATAAGGTGTTCTAAGAGTTTAATGAGTATGGACGATAGAGCAATTGGTCTATAGGAACAATGATCACTAGGATCTTTACCTGGTTTTAATATTGGAATAATAATTTGAACCTTCCAATCAGGAGGAATGTATCCAGAGTAAAAGCAGTAATTGGCCAAGTCCAGGTAATACTGATGGGTCTTATCCCCAGCTTTGGTTATGAAGGAATACGGGAATCCATCCACCCCAGGGGCAGAATCCTTTACATGGGCAAGGACAGATTTAAGTTCCTCCAGTGTAAATGGTCTGTCCAAAGGATCATCCGATGCTGTTTGGTGGTTCATAGAGATGCATTCACATTTACCAGGAACATAAGCTGGGGCCAACTTAGAAAAAAACTGGTGACTAAGCTCCCCAGACATTATGCTCCCAGAGGGAGGCCTCAAATTATTCCTAAAGGATTTCAACCTACGCCAAACTACTGAAACTGGGGTGGATGGACTCAGTGAATCACAATACCTACGCCAACCTTCTCTTTTTTTTTTCTTAAGTAATTTTCTGGACTTAGCCAATATATGCTGAAAAGCTATGATGTTCTCCAGGTTCATATCCAAGTTAAAATTCATTTCGGCCTCATTCCTAGCTTTGATCACAGCAGAGCATTCCCTATCCCACCATGGCGGAGATGGGATTTTGCCCGTTGGCAGTTTTTTGGAAGGGAAGGAATCATCCGCTGTAGCAGATATTATGTTGGAGAATGACAAAAAGCATTCCTGTGCATTTTCTTCATTAATGGAAGGAAGAGAGGAGACGCGCAAATCTAGAATTTTTGAATAAAGATCCCAATCAACTGAGTTCAGTTGGTATTTTAAAAGTGGAGCAGAGGTTCTATCAGGGATAGTTTTGGAAGGGATTTCCACCATGATGGGATAGTGATCACTCCCATAGGTCATGTTCAAGCGACTCCAATTAAAAAGGCTGGCTATATTGGATGAACAAAATGTCAAATCAACGCAACTGTTATTTTGCCCTGGCACAGCCCGACGTGTGGCAGACCCATCATTTATCACACATAAATTAAGTTCATCCAATATATCCACTAGGCCTATACCAAAATTGTCACAGGTTTCTGACCCCCATCTGTAGTGGTGACCATTAAAATCACCCATGACAAGTAATGGCCCTTGTACATTACTTAACAAACTTTTTATGATATCAAGATCATCAATTTGTGGGTATGCAATATAAAAACTAAAAATATTTATATCCTCAGCTTTAACAGCAACAACATTGATGTTGTCACCTACAAAGGGTAGAGGAATTGGTGAGAATGGTACTTTGTTATTGATGAACAAAGCACATCCCCCATATCCATCTGATCTATCATGTCGAACACCATTGAAACATGGGATTCTGAAATTACTTTCAGAACGAAGCCATGTCTCAGCAATGCTGCAGATTGATGGTTTGAATTTATTAATGAGGAAAAGTAAATCATGTTTCCTGGGAGTAATACTCCTGACGTTCCACTGAAGAAGGTGAAGGGGGAGCATTGTGAATATAATTCATTATAGATGTCAATTTGTTGGCAACGTGGTCAGGTAGTGAATGAGCAGGGTTTGCTAATATAGTCATTAGCATACTGGATATAACATTTAAAATACTTTCTGAGGAAATAGGACTGTTAGTACTTTCCCGAGGGTAAGCACCACCATTTTGGACAGGAGTGAATGAATAATTTTGAATAAGGGCTTGGTGAGCCTGCTTATCGTAACTAGGTGACAGGGGGGCATGGGATTTTGGTTTGATTAATACAGTTTTGCGGTATGATTTTGGAGTTTGGGGAGTTGATCTGGGGAACAGAAGAGGACTAGGTATAGTTTTTGTTTTTTGAGATGATCTAATTATTTCAGCATAAGATTTTGATACTTTTGGGAATACCTGGCTTGCTTCCGCATACGAGATTGATTTCTCAGCCATCAGAGCTTTAATTCCCTTTTGCCGACCCAACTCCGGGCAAGACTTGTCGGTGGCATAGTGGCTTCCAGAGCAGGAAACACAAAAGGCAAATTCAGTGGGGACTTGGCAGCCATCACCTGGGTGGTCTTCTCCGCATTTAAAACAGTGAGGTTTTGAGCGACATACAGTGCGTGTGTGACCATAACGACAACAGTTGAAGCATTGAATAGTTGGGAACATATACTTTTCCACTGGGAGAGTAGAGTAAAAACAATACACACGATTTGGCATAACTTGGCCATCAAAAGTAAGAATTACAGTTTGAGTGGGCTTCCACTCCGTAACGCCCGGAGAAATACGGTTCATTCTCCTGGCCTTAATTACTGGACCGCATCCAGTGGGAACCCTGATATTTTCAATGACCTCTTCCTCTGTCCACTCGACAGGTACGTCTCTGACGAGACCCATGCGCGTAACGTTATATATAGGAACAGAAGTAATGTAACCATGGGATGTCAGTATTGGGCTTATTAAAAAACTGTTTGCATCCAGGTGAGTCTTAAAACTAACTGCGAGTCTATTTCTTCCCAAACGTTTCAAGCTACCGAGTATCACATTAGCAAAATTATTATGTGTGAGGAACATTCCAAACTTAACAGGATGTAGAACAGTACCAGAGGTCTGTCCATCTTTTAGGGACACGTGAACTACATAAGGCGCGTTATCTTTCGAGTTGTATGTGTGTCTGCCTATCGTTTGCTTGGATTGTTTGGGAGGATTGATCGGAGTAGCGGGGGGAGAGCATGCGGGTCTTTTTCTTTGCGCAGATTCGGAGTCCATAGAGTTATCTATTTTGTCATCAGGGAGAGTAATGGTTAGAATCGGACTGTAGTCAAAGGGATCGGGAGGGTCAGGGGGTTTCTTGTTATCCATGGTGGATACCGGTTAACAAATTTAAATATATTAAAGAAATAGGTTAATACAAACCCTGGATGTTAGAACACAAACACCAAGAAAAATCTCGATCGAAATTCACACTAATATAAACACTCAAATCAAGGAAACTGGTAATACCAATAAAACTAACTGCTAACCCAACAACACTACCAAAGAAGGTCTAAAATTATCAACTCTATAGTGAAAAACTCTTAAAATCGAAATCGGACTAAATAAAATTTGCCGCCACAAGTTGACTTGACAATGACATCATATAAAGTCCCTATCTAAATATAAATGACAATGAAAATTTTATTGTTAGATTGGCACCTGTCATCGGTCGCCTGTCAGATTGATTAAATAGTGGTTCTACATTTGAATTTGACATGAAGTTCCAAATTAAAAAACTCAAACTCCATAGCTGTTTTCAAGTTTAGCGCGGTTCTTTTGTATCTTTGCTTTACCTTTACTCTATTAATTGTTATCAGTACCCATTGTGGTAAACGATGACTGCCATATCCATCCAGTAATGGAGTTGGCTAATTACCGCATTGTTTCGACATATTAATGAGATTGAGATTTGTACCGCGTGTTGTTAACATCTAATCTACATCATCTATGTAAGTATGTGCCTATAATTAAGATTACAATATTCAAAACCAAAATCTAGGCGCAATTCATCTCGGTGATAAATATTTGTGTCAAAAACAAGTAAAAACCTAAGTTAACGGATTACGACTGAGATTACGTAGAATATGAATGTTCTTAAAAACACGGGAATTGCTCTCTCTTAATGTCTCATCTAGGTCAATAGACCGATTTGGGTATAATTCTTAAATCAATTTAAAAAAAAACATCATTTGCTCCTACGTGACTAAAATATTGGCTAAAGATCTAAATAGCTCGACCAAAAAAGAGGCAACATCCAATTTATAATACCTACAATATTTTATCAATGAAAGAAACAAATCGCATAATTCTCCTGTCTCCATAAAACTTATCGTAATGCCGAATTACACTCAACAAACGAAACGTAATGAAAAAACAACAACACGCTTGTCACAAATCATAAGGCGTGCCCAACACAGACTAATCTCACGAACTTTAAAAAAAAAACAAAGAAGCAGAGAGACCTTAGTCGATTAATCGGAGCTAAAACTAATCAAGCCTATCTGAAATGGAATAAAACAACGGGTTAGTCGATGTTAAAAAACAAATGAATGAAGGCGGCTCGACCCGCTTCTTCTTCCCATAAATCATGTTTGGACGGGAAGCGATCTCGGCCAGGATTTTAATAAACATAAGCCTATATCGGTATACCCATTCATGAAGTTTTTTTATTGTTTTAATTACGTACAGGTCGTGTGAAGGGTTTCGAGTGAGTTGGCCGGTTCCCATCCCTAGGCTCCTGTTTTGGACTTGTTCTTTTTTTAAATGTTTACAAATTGTTGAGGAAATCTGGGATGAAAATTCAAGTGATGTTCTGGAATGGTCAGTGAAGTCGGAAAATTATGAACTGTCACTTCGATTACTGGTTTTTTTTCTACAAGAACCTTGCAGTAGCTTTTTACCATTGAAAGAAACTTCGTATAGAGTGAGTTTTTTAAGTGGGCATGGATGGTCAAATCGAATCTATGAGGAATAGCGAAAAACACTCAAAGGAGTCACGAGGCTAATTTTGATGAAAACTAAAATTGCATCATTAGATTTTTTTTAAATCAATATTCGTAGCCAGGCATCGAACACGCTGATATTGAGAAAAAAATAGCACGCTGTATCGACATCGCGCGACACTATCGAATGGTGTAATAACACCATAATAATATAACACCATTCGGTAGTGTCGCTAATAAAGATCAAATTCTGAAAAGTAATGACATACGGCAAACTTTAGGAAAGGGCTCATTTCTAACAAAATGCTTTTTTAACCGACTTCAAAAAAAGGAGGAGGTTCTCAATTCGTCGGAATCTTTTATGTTTTTTTTTTATGTATGTTCTCCGATTACTCAGAGACGCCTGGACCGATTTGGAAAATTCTTCTTTTGTTTGAAAGAGTATACTTTCCAGTTGGTCCCAAAGTCATCAAGTCAGTATCTGATGATGGGATCTAGGAGAAATCGAGGGAACTCCTCAAATATTATAGGCATACATATAGCGATTTTGGTATTTTCATCAACAATCCAATCATTTGCACTCAGATCATCGGTATCATTGAACTGATCTGATGATGAATCTGGCAGGTAGGCACTGAAACTCCGAAATAAAACAATGTATCCTAGTCGTGTATGTGCTTATTGGAATCGTCATGAGATGTACTTTCGCTATATATTATGATTTTAATGGCAATAATTGGAGGTACCTAACAAAACTAAAAAGAGATAAATAAAAAAACTTTTTAACAAAAAAACAATCAGACTTCCAAAAAAAAACTGCAAAGCGAAAAATAACTTCTCTTCTCTTCTCTTTCGAAGTCGGTGTCGAAACACGGAAAACAATAGGTACCAAAGACACCGACTTCGGAAAAGAAAGTTATTTTTCGCTTTGCAGTTTTTTTTTTGGAAGTCGGTTTGTTTTTTTGTGAATGAAGACTCGTATCATGCAATCTTCGGTAAACCTAATATACAGGATTTACTGAAGATTACATTTCCTTCTGACAGCGAATATTACCTCTTTATAAACTTAATTTTACCAAAAAATTCCTTAAGCTAGCTAGACAACCAAAAATCTTATAAAAACAATTACCTACGTAGGGTGATTTCCTTGAAAATTAACAATTATTTTGTAAAAAAAATAAAAACTTACCTTGGAACAGTTCTGAGCTAAATAATATCTTGTTGATCTGTGAACTTTTACCTTTTGTGAACTAAAAAAAAATCTTATTCCTCCACCATGCCAAGACATCAAAATCCATACACATAAACAAGCTAACCTAAACAAAACAATAATTATTGAAAACAGAATACCTACGCGTTCATAAAACGTGAAGCGGTGTGTAATGTAGAAAAAATAAAAGAATAATAAAAAATAAAAGAGCTTAGGCCGTGCGTACATGGGCGGCGCGGGCACACTGGCCTTAATTATGGGGTATCGTGGCTTCTTGCCCATTATGCCCCTGCCCAGTTGCCCAGGCGCGGGCTACACTCGCCGATGTCGGGCAATGCATGGCTACTTTATGTGGTATGTCTCTATGGTAGATGAGATCGTGATGCGGCTGAATTGGACTTTAAGGTTGCTATTGAGATCGACCAAGCGTTGGGCAAACGAAGATGATATTTTTATTGATATGGGGTCATTCCCCGGATTGGTCAGTCCCCGGATAGCAAATGGAGACGTTTTATTGTTTCTGCTACCTTGAGAGGACAGAATTATGCTTCATAAAAGATAGCTTGATCTGCGACATATGTCAAACTGACGTATACGTTATTGTTAGCCTGTCAAGCGCTATTGTTACAGTATTGATATTGACAGCTGTCGCAGAGATCAAGCTATCTTTTATGAAGTATAATGCTGAAATTTAAGGAGCCTTCGAGTGTGACAGAAAGAAGGTTGCTAAGCATTTTCGGTGCAAGAATATTTGTAGAGTTTCATAACTCTAATACGAGAACTTAAGAGTTGAGAAATCCTAAAAGATTTTAGTTCAGCACCAAGTTTCTGTCTTCAGATATCGTTAGCCTAGTCCGTCACGCCTAACCCGAACAAAATAGGTTTACAATAGAGAGATGTAGCGTTAATCTACATGTATAAAAATACAAAGTTGAATTAATATAACAATAGAAGATAAGTCAAGATAATTATTTAGAAAATAACTCTTCCTCTATGGTTTTCCTCGAGAGTTATTTTAGCAACCGTAGCTATCTTTAATATGAAATCTTCCATGAACTATCTTAATCTCCGCAGAAATCAACCAAGGATAGTAACATGAACATGGGTGTTTATTATAATTATACGGTGAAAATGGCGTAAAAATAATCAATTTTAGTTGGTAACTAAGATGGCGCGGCAAGTCACGTAGATTTGATTTATGTTATTATTCTTAGCGCAAAAACATTGGCTTTAGTGCTAATTTTAAAGCTGGTATACACAAAATTCTTGAGGTATATTCTTGGGTAGACGTAAAGCAAAAGTTATCTGTCAGTTCGTTAGGTTTTTGTTGCTAAATTGTCTTCCTGCCGGCCAATAAGTGCGTGTCGGGCCACGCGCAGTAATAGGATTCCGTAGATGCATAATAATGCGGACTAAGAAGAAGGATTTTTGTTGGTATATGAACATTAAAACTGTTTCAGGAGCTCACAACGTCTAAATACGAGGGCATTTTTACTGTTCAAAGTACATTTTATAAGTTGGTCGACTACGTGTTAAATTTAGTCTTGTTATACATTTTTTTTTATTTTTTTTACCTTTGTATAGATGCTTTTACCGATTGTTTTGTGAATGTGTGAAAATTGTAGGCCTTCTAGATTTCTAGATGCTTGATAACATTTGATAACTTTTTATCTCGTTTTACTTTTTATTTTTAGTTTCTAACGTTTTATTGTCGGGCCTACGTTGTCCTCCCATATCTAAGTAATGCTGCAACAAGGAAATATTGTAAAAACAAACCATATTTTTAAAAGAGTAACCATGGAGTTTCTTGCCGGTTCTTCTCCATAGGAAACGAGCAACCCGAACCGTGCGCCTTTTGTCGACGTTTTATAAGGCCTATGTAAAATAAAAAAAGAATTATTTTGATTTTGACTATTACTCTTAAACTTGTAAAGCCTACTTAGCTGTGATAGTTTCCCTTTTAATTTCGTTATATATACTACCGCCGTGAGTTTATTCATATAATCAAAAGCAACCATTTCGCTGACGGGGGGGACACTTGACTCTAACAAAAATTTCCAATTTAAAGCTTAATTTTACGCAAACGGATCTCTGAATCGAAAAATTGTTTTAAGAAACCCGTAATATTTTTGAATGGCGTATTCAATGATACCCCACACCATGAGATAACAAACATCTCCACTTTACGTCTATAGGGAGGAATCAGAAAAAAAAAATACCATTTTGTCGGAATTTTTAATATGTATATCCATGCCAAATTATAGCTTTCTAGTACTAAGAGCCTCTGATCTAAGTTGCGGACGGACAGACGAATATATGGGTTCCTTGTTGACTTCGGAACCCTAAAAACGGACTTTACAAAAGTCGTATGCTGGTGTTAAACAATTGGTAGGTATATATTACAATGGCTCAGAAAACGTGACGAGTCACTGAACAGTAGCCAGTTCATGTGACAGCGGGAGTGAGAAAAAAAGGAAAAAAAAATATTGAGGGGTGAGGGGTGGGATACTGCGCAATCAAAAGTGTACGTCACAACTACCGTTTGAATCGCTATACATAAGCCATAATTTTTTAAATTGCCTTTTAAATATCCTCTAATATTTTCTTTTTTATCTTCTCTTTTTTGCTTTTTTTTCTGCCTCACAGATTTTGTTCAGAGTCAACTCTCTCCAAATATAGAGATTTCATAAAGAAGGTGTTCACTGTTCAGCTAAGCTATGAACTTACTGGAAACTTTTAGTGCTTTTAATCAGTTTATGTTCAGAACATAAAACTGACCGTGTAACCGGCCTTAGGTTGGCAAGCCTTGATTTAATGGTGGCAATTAAAAACTACCTGCCAACATGCCAAATAAAACAATAGACGGCTAGGAATATACGGGAAGTATGTCTGTTTATAGGTATTTGATTACTGGAAACATTTCTTGATGATGGTAAGTCCGAAGCTTCAGGTTCATGGTTTAGATTTTATTTATTTTTTATTGACTTGAAGGTTATTAGACTCTATGTGGAATAAAATTATTAATTCAAAAATATTTTTGTAATACCAGCTTTTTCGTATTCTTCTCAGCAAACCCTTTCATTTAATACCCATATCATGGCAGTGCAAAACAATAACTAGTCCGCCATCTTGGGCCGTCCGCCATATTGGATTTAGAATGACGTCACTTAGCTAACCATACATTGGCATATAAACTAAACGTGTATGCAAAATTTCATTTTAATCGGTGGAGGATAAATACTTCAAAATTCAGTTGCAAGATTTGACCCGAACATATGTATTTACATACATACATTGCAAGTTAAATAAAATCTTGTAAAAAGTGGCAATAGAGTGGTCACCATATTCGTAAGTAAATAATTTAAAATGTAAACTAAAACATATCATCACGCCTGTATATTGTCAAGAGTTGGGCAGACATTATATGTGTAGTCAAAGCTAAATTTTTTTACCAGTTAATTTTAATATCCATATAATAGGATACTTTAAAATAAGATAAGGTTTTCTAATTTATTATTCTTAACAATAATTTCAAATTATTTCAAATCGAATTTTAGAATTTAGTTTCGAATAGTGAAAGGCACATTGTCACTTTTTTGTAAAAACTATGTCAAAGTTGAATACTTTTTGATTTCCGTGAAAATTGTATTAGGTGTCTATTTTGGAAGCTAGATCTTTAAGTTTTGAAATGGAACTAATTTCACAGATTATACCTATTTATTATTCACGATACATTTTAAACTTTTTGATGACATTTTGATGATTTGAAGTTTTGGTCTAGATTTTTTGGTTAAATGTTTTTCTTATATAAAATGACTATAACGGGGCTATTGATTTCTTCTGGGATTATATTGGTAAAAGCTGGGATGAGAGTCGTTCCTATAGTACGAGCTGTACCACAGACAAAAAAATTAAGCATTTCAGAGTTTAGACGATTTTGCCACGAATTCTAAATTAAGAATTTGAAGTTAATATAATAATATAATTTTTATTTATATAAAAACAGATTGCAGTACATGTAACAGTTTTACAAAGTAGGTAGTTGTAAATTTCTGACAATCAAGTGGGTGACGTGCTGTCCTCCTTGCTAGGCTATGAAATAGCCTGTAAAATTTGAAGTTGAGTATTTGTTAAATTACTTTTGACTGAAATCCTGTCAATAACACTGGATGGGCAATTTGACCGTTCGGGACGACTTAATAGAAGGATATGACCTTACTTTGCAGTATGATTATGAAGAACACACGGCTATGAAACCATATTATTATGATTTTGGCTATATAATGAATACTGAAGACGCGGCTCTGGCCAAGGCTTAAAACAAGGATAAAATTGAAGTGAAGCCTTTGGCCTTACATTAGTCAAGAAGGATATTATGCACTGAAGACGAAGTGGTATGGTCCAAGACCTTAGCGTGTCCGAGTAGGGCGAAGAAAAAAAAACAAATTTTGGCATGAATGTAGGGTAATCCCTTTAACACGTGGTAAGCTCTAATTTCTCGATTCAAAAACTGGTCTTTTTCACATAGACATTTTAGGTACCTGGAATCTAGGAACTGCAATTTAGCGTACTATTCATTTGCATTGCTCGCTTAAGAAAAGCCTGCTCTCAACATCACTATCAAACGTTCTATCTACAATAAATCATCATGGACCACATCGAGGCACCACCATATATTTAGCTGGCCGCTCCCACGGTTGCTCCAGCTCGGTTCTGGTGGGCGGGAGGCCACAGGCTATAATTAGGGAGGGGCGGGATCTTCCTGCCAACTCGAAGCAGGCCGGCTGCCTCAGTTTCGTACATCATGATATATGGGGACGGAAGTGGTAGCTATCTATTAGAGAGTAGGTTTGGACTGTCAACTGGTACCTATGGGGTATATAAATGGGGACTCCACTGCCTACGCTATATATGTGGAATTATACGTTTATACTTCTACATATTGATGAATATAGAAAAAATACAGCAGCTAACGCTTTCCGCATACAGCATACTGTCATCGAAGTTTGTAGTAAAGAAAATGGAGCTAAATGGAATGTATGAAAAACAGTTTTGCATTTCATAGTACTTTATATTGCTGCATATATGTATGTATATTATATTGGCGAGCAGTGGTGACCCAGAGGAAACGGCCCCGACTTCGTCGTGGGTTCGAACCCAGGCAGGCGCTTTACTTTGTGTAAATTATTTCATCACGACTACTCTAAAAACGGTGAAGGAAAACATCGTGAGGAAACTGGCATGTCCTAGAACAAAAAAATCGAAGACATGCGACATCCACCAACCCTCTCTCACAGAGAGGAGACTTGTGTCCCAGCATTACGAACATTAAAGGCTGATGGTGATATTATATTGCTGTATACTTTATACTGTATAATTTATATATATATAGGCTTCGCTTTTTCCTCTCTTTTATATAATTCACAGGGTAAGTAGGATAACTTACCTTAAACATGTTCAATGGATGAAATCTTTGAACCTTTTATTTCCAAAGCTGGTACCGACATATCAATCTAACTTCCCTATATTGTACCACAGTTGGGCAAAGACGACTAACAGATGTGACTCAGTAGTTTAGTTGGCGAGTTATCAGAACATAGCTGTTCCCAGTCTTAAAGAGAGTAGTAAGGCGTGTTATACTGCAGTCCTATTCTGTAAAAATCTCACCCCAAACTTAGGTGAATAATTGTGCTTGAAGTGAACTACCATTTTTGTTTTTTTTTTTTTAAATTTTCTATTGACTTGAGCTTGACCACTATCTCACCTGATGGTAAGCGATGATGACGTCGACGGTGAAGCACGCTTGCCTAGAAGAAACCCATTCACTCTTGTCTTAAAGACCCTAGATTGTAGCTATCGGGAAACACAGACTCCGGCAGGGAACTCCACTCCTTAGCTGTACGCATAATAAAAGCGTCCCCAAAACGTTTTGTGCGTATGGGTGGGATGTCCACCATGTACCGATGACGCATCGCCGTACATCTGGTAGTCCGATGATGGAACCGGCTGGGCGAAATTAAATCATGCAATTCCATCGCACACTCCCCGAAATGTAACCGATAAAAAACCGACAAGCTGGCAACTCGCGACAATGTTCAAGGCTGGAGCTTGACTTGACCAGTGCCTCATTTCACCTTGATTAGAAGGATTAACAGAATAGCACAACAGCCCAGAGGCGGCTTAATTAACTCTAACATTAGAGGTGGCAAAATCCACACACGAAGAGCAGAAGACTACAGCCGGTCCATACTGTAAAAAAAATCCGGTGAAGAGTTAGGTGAACTGAACCAAAAGCGAGCTGTGAATCCATATTATCAAGGTGAAATGACCGTTCAATTCAAGAATAGTCTGGCTGAATCTAGGATATTAATTAGAGTATTATCTTCAAGCTGCAGGTAAAAACTTTCAACAGTATTTTCAAGAAAAATAATCTCTACCCAACTTTTGATTTCATTATGAAATGAAACCTATAATCGTAGAAATACATCTATCATTGAAGCGTGATGTTTCGGAAGGCGTAGGGGCGTCGGCAGCACTCATGCTATAATTATGTGGGGCGGCGCTGCCTGCCTACAGATATGTGGGTGAAACATATGGGATACTGGACAGGACAGTTTATTACATGTAGAACCTGATAAATTGGCTAATTAATAGGTAGGAGTAGGTAGCTAACTGTTCCACTCGCGTATAATATATGTGTTATAAGTTTAAAACCTTTTTCTATAAAAAAAGGTTGTTGTCTTCCTTTTATCTATAAACTATTCTTTACTTTATAAAACAAAGTGACTTTTATCAGCAATAGTAATTGTTATAAGTCAAAAATGTTTCGTTCGTTTTAGGATTTTGACAATAGTTTTGGCTGTTGAACGTCACTTTGTCTTGAACTCAGATATATCTGACTACAAGCATCTGGTAGTGAGTAGCAAAGTGGCACGAACAAAAGATTTGTGTTTGTAGTGTGTTTGTATTACAGGTGCACGGGTAGCACTTCTGCTTTCCTTTGTACAGCAGGTGCACTTCTGCTTCCCTTTGAGGAGTACAGGCATGTTATGTGTACTTATTTTTAAACACTGACGCAAAAACGACGGGGTGTTATAAGTTTGATGTGTCTGTGTGTGTATGTCTGTCTGTGCTCTCTAATAGTATCGCCCGAACGGAGGACCTGATTTTGATTTTGTTTGAAAGGTGACTTTGTCGAGAGTGTTCTTAGCTATGATTGATTAAAATCGGTTGAGCCATTCAAAAGTTATCCGCAGTTTTTAGACTTTGAATCTGGGGTTTTTCGCAAGATATCATGTCATAATTACGTGTTTCGATAGATTATTGACTAAAGCTTTTCTACTACTAGATATATTATATATGTAGTTTAAAAAGCATGAAATAAAAATTCAATTTAAAAAACCCCCGACACAAAAACCTCTAAAAAGCAAAAAATAAGCCTCGTACTCGCGTCGGGGAACCGCAAAGTAAATAAAATAAACTACTGTAAACGTTGGCGAGGCTTATTTTTTGCTTTTTAGAGGTTTTTGAGTCGGGATTTTTTTTAATTTTAAATTTAATTACTTACTTATTTTCAGCGGGGCTTCAAAATTTCAATATTTCAGTGGTTTTTGTAGACTGGTGATCGATAAGATTCAGTAAGTAGTTACATATATCGCAAGGTTCCAAGCCTTAATAAAAACAAACCTGTACAAGGTCAAACAAACTTCTATCTCCGCATAACATTGGAATTGGTATATTCCCATGTATACCTACCCTACCTACCTATTTAACAAAACAATCACAGCCAGCACAAAGCTACCGTACCCACAAAAAACTTAATGAGTTTTTCATCAACGCTACCGAAATACATTATTCTCATCATAGACAATTTCAGCGAACTTATCAGACACAGGAGTCTAAACCATAAACTATTACTAACACAAATACATAAACAAAAAACAGTCTATAGAAACAGTAGATTAGTCTGTGATTAAAATTTATTTTTCGAACACATTTAAAAAGAAATGAAAGTAGATGATGACCAGCGGTTTTGGGCGGCGTCGATGGGAACTCACAAAAAATAGCCATGCAGGCAAGAGGTAGCTTATATATTTTTTGAGATATGTAGTCTGTTTGGGGTTCTGTATTTGTGAGGAGTGAATGGTTTAGATTTAAAACTAGTTTGTTTAAACAAAACTTTTGCGTCTCACGGTTGCAGTATACGGCTACAAAGTAAATTGTTAGTTATTCTAGTAGCAAGTAATGAAATACGTACCTCTAGGTAGGTTAAACAAGAAAAAACCGGCCAAGTGCGAGTCGGAATCGCACACGAAGGGTTCCGTACCATTATCGCAAAACACTGCAAAAAATCACGTTTGTTGTATGGGAGCCCCCATTAATTTATTTTATTTTAATTTAATAATAATTATTTTTTGAAGAGAATATACAACACAACATTCTGTGAATATTTCAAGCGTCTACCTGTTGCCGTTATTAATATCGAGCAAAAAACGGCAAAAATATCACGTTTGTTGTATGGGAGCCCCCCTTAAATATTTATTTTATACTGTTTTTAGTATTTTTTGTTACAGCAGGCAACAGAAATACATCATCTGTGAAAATTACAACTTTCTAGCTATCACGGTTCATGAGATACAGCCTGGTGACAGACGGACAGACAGACACAGACAGACAGACGGATAGCGAAGTCTTAGTAATAGGGTCCCGTTTTTACCCTTTGGGTACGGAACCCTAAAAACTACTTACAAATCATCATTTACGTTTTGGTATCATTCTAAGTTTTAGGCACTTGGGTTATGCTAACCTATTAATGGCTACCTATAGGAACTCTTCAAGTTGATGTCATATACAGCATCAGCCCCCGTACCCTGTGACGTGTCAAAACTATCATGGTTCGACTGTGAAAAAGACAGATGTATACAAGTCATACATCTGTCCCTTACACACACTTAAAATAACCTTGCGCTAAGAGATTATGGTCATTTTTTTTTTTTTGGTTTTCTATGGGGCGTCTCGCAACTCAGTCAAAATGACTGTTTAGCTACTTAACCGGGCTTTCCTACGGAGACTAAACTATATAGCCTTCAGCTAGACAAAAATTTACTAAACCTAAGCGACAACGCTGAGGGCTACCCCAGTTGGGGTCGAACCTCGGCTCAGGGCGTCGCCATGATTGATTCGTGATTCTACCATCCGTTCGGAATAAGCCTACGTGGAGAAGAACGGACAAGAAACTCCAATTAACTAATTAGAATTAACTATGGCACAGCTATTCGCGGGCTGGCTACATAAATAATGACTGGGACTTCGCGGCGGGGCCTCGGCGGCGAGGACGGACCAATCGGTATGTATGCTACGTTTGAATAGGTGTTCGTACTATTTACGAACCCATTGACCGTCCTTGTAGACAAGGCTGTCAAGTTCCCTAGTAACGCACTCGTACCTTGAGAAGAGGGCACTGCATGAAGCGGGGGTGAGAGAGCCTGCATTCCGGATTTCTGCATCCAGAGCACGGGCCTGAGGGGTCATCCATATGGAATACGCGCTGATAATATTCTCAGCGACACTCAAATATGGCTTGTGCCCGGAGGGGGCGACAGGAGGCGGGCACATGGCGGCGGCGGTGGTGGTGGAAGCCACCTTCCGGCTTTGTGCGGGCATGGGGGCAGCTGGGGCCACTGGGTCGGGGACTGGATTTGGAGCTGCTATGGGGTGGGCCATCAGCGCTGGGATAGGCTGGGAGTAAGTCTGAGGAGCCACACTTCGGTGGTTCAGCTTACCCCATGGTGAAGTCCTCTGAGGGGCTAGACGGGGGGGTGGTTGAGAAGAGGGAGCCATGCGCATTATGTGCGCATTGTAACGCTTGGCCATTTTAGGCGCGAGTTTGGGGGCTTTTGGGCAACCCCGGTAATTAGCCGGGTGCCCGACTTGGCCACAGAGCACGCAGCTGGGAGGCTCCGTGCACTGTGAGCGGTCTTTGGGACGGGGACAGTCCTTAGTGCCATGATCACCCATGCACTTAACGCACCTAGGTGTTGCATAGCAGTGGGCCTGAGAATGGCCATAAAGTTGACAGTTGTGACACTGTCCTACAAGATGGGGGCGGTAGGGTTTCTCGATCGAAATTGCCCGACAGGGAGCACTCGGTCTTTATATTTATTTATTTATTTAATAGGAGCACCAACAACACGTTTACAGAAAAACTTACATAAAATTATACATAAAACATCGTTCCGTGCAAACATGTCACTTATAGGTGAACACAACATATACAAATTAGATTTTCGGTAATTCATAAAGCAGTATGTAAGACTGATAAATTAATAGTAACAAACTTATAACTTATTTAATTATGGATTATATATAAAATTAATAAAACGCATTTGATTAAAATTGATATTTAAATTGAAAAACATTTGATGATAAAATTTAAAAACATTGCATGAAAAGATTGTTAATAGTTAATAATAGATTTAATTACAATTATAAATTAGGTAATTTATTTTAATTATTGATAATTGACTATATTATTTTATTCTATGAAATGACTAGTGGGGAGGAGTTGACCACAAATCAGTCTCTAACAGTTTTTGTCTAAGATTTGCTAAACTGTCGCAAAAAATGTCAATCCTCAGCAGAGATTACCCTATTATATTGAAAATCGGGTTGTAACCCTCAGTAGGGCTACAGACAACTAATACGATATCGTTGTTCATTCTCCGGGACTTCGTCGAGCTTCATTGCCTCGGCGCTTTTCTGGTGGTCGCCACTGTTGATTCTGGCTTTCAGGAGTTGCAGTGGTTTGGGAATAGTGCGGTGGGATTGTCCCAAATAATACGATATCGTACTGTTGTCCGCCTCTTGCTTTATGCAAGCGGTGGACTTCAGTGACGGGGACATTTTGGTCAAGAAGGTCCTTACGGATTTCCTCCGTAGGGATCTCTTTTGGGATTCTCCTAATAACTACTCGGACGGGCTTTTCCTCTGGGAGGGAGTAAGTATGGAACGAGATGTTCCTTTATTTGAGGTACCGGGTTAGATTCCGAAAATCAGTGGGAGTGGGGACTTGGATTTTGATGCCTTGTTGGCATGCAGTGGCTTTAGTGTAGTTGATTTTCCGCTCAACACCAGCATTCGAAACATCGTTCCACTTGACTTTATCCTGAAGATAAACAGGTGGAGGGGGACGGAGCTTCTTATTGGTAACTACTACCATGGGACTGGGGCTGCGGTTAGACCGCTGAGAAGAAGCAAGGGGCAATGGCAAGGGCAATGGGGTGGGGGTGATTTGCCTTACGGGCGAGGCCGGTGGCAGAACTGACTGAGGGGAGGTTTTCGTTACCGCCTTTTTGGCCTTGGTAGCGTTGAGGGGACTACTCCTCTTTTTCCTCTTCCCTCCAGAGCAAACTACGGAGTCACCGTCGGAGGAGACGGTGTCGTAGTCGTCTGACCTATCAGGGACATTAGGGTCTACTGGGTCGTCAGCAACTAGGTCAGCTTGGTCAGCCATAGCTTCCCATTCCTCATCAGTGCTGAGGGTTGCTCACACTTCCATGGGGGAGTCATCATCGTCCGCCCAGATGTTATTGGACTTGGACTTGGGCTTAGCTTTATGAAGGGCGGCTATGCGCTCCTTATAGCTTCTAAAAGATTTTACTTGAGAGGATATGGGAGAAGGAGGATCTCTCCATGAACGGGTTTTCTTAGGCTCGACGGCTGGTTGGGAAGATGAAGCTTTAGGAGAAGGAGGATCTCTCCATGATCGGACAGTAGCTTTAGGCTCGACGGCCGGTGCTGGGGGCTTAGGTAGGGATGGCTCACCAGTCCCAGAGGTGGGCCTGGCTGCCGGGGAGGGCGACCTGGGCGAGACCTGGGCTTCGCTCGGCACGGGTGCCTGGCTAGGTCCAGGGGCCCCGATCGGGCCCGAAGCGGGCACATAAGTGGCTAAAGCCTGACTAACAGCATGGCTGTACTTTTTGGTAAGTTTCTCCTTCTCCAGAATCTCGTGAAGGAGTTCAATTACTGCCGCGAGCGACATAATTGAGAAAATGGATCCGGTGTAGCCGGGAGAGGTATCTTCCCCGGGTGGAGGGGCCCGGGGATGTGTGCAACCTACCCTCCCAGTCGGGTTAGACTGGGAGGTGAGTATCTGGTGAGCCCTAAGCTTGTCTACCTGCCACCATAGATTATGGTCACCCCCCAGGTTAAAATATATACAAAAAAAAAATTATAAAGTCAAAAAACCTGGCTGCAAAGATGTAAACCAGAAGAAACATGCTGTGCAGTCGGAGGATACATATTTGCGAGATGGCTGACCAAAACTATAAATTACCTCTAAAAACCCTTCATTATGATACCCCACTCGATGGGTTTCAAAGAAAAATAAAATTGCAAGCCCTACAATATGGCGCCCAAAATCCGCCATGCACCTTTTTTTAACGGCACTTATCTAAGAACACTTGGGTGGCTAAGACCTATCTAACGAAATCTTAATTATAAAAATCTGTCAAGTGGTTTGAAAGATACGAGGTTATAAAGAATATTACATACAAACAAATAAATATACAAGATACGCCCAAAAAACATAACCCTTTCCTTTCAGCCGGGTAAAAAGGTCACAAATAATGAAGATGAAGAATAATACATACATTCAATATCCGATCGAACTAAAAATTCTGTAGCGGAACCCAACTACCTAATAGTTTTCAAGTAAGCTTTGTACCTAATTGTTTCCTAGAAAGCCAATTACAAATAATTGCTTGAAATAAATCTTTAAGAAATGTGTGCAGAAGAAAATAGGCGAGGTGTATTGTACGATGTTTATCATCACCACTGCTCTCAAAACGGTGAAGGTAAACATCGTGAGGAAACCGGCATGTCATAGAATCAAAAATTCGAAGACATGTGAAATCCACCAACCCGCACAGGGCCCGCGTGGTGGATTACGGTCCATTCCCTCTCACAGAGAGGAGGCCTGTGTCCCAGCAGTGGGAAAATTAATAGGCTGATGATGTGATGTGATGTATTAAGATCATCATTATTAGTGCTGGATTTAATTTTGTTAAAAACTATTCTAAGTTAATAGGTTTAGCTGGTATATATAGACCGAGTGAGAGACCATCTTACTCCACTACCCACTTTTAAACTAAAAACTAGAATCAGACCCACATTCTTTGATTCGAAATATCAAAAGAAGAAGTCGATGACGACATAATAATACTTCTCAAAAAGTCGTTCGGTCATGAATGTGAAATTAAACCAAACAATTGGAAATTAAACCAAATAATTGGAAATTAAACCAAACAATTGGAAATTAAATCAAACAATTGGAAATTAAATAAAAGAAGATCAAAATTCTATTAAAATGCAAAGATGCAATTAGACAGAAACATTTAGCTATCTATCGACCATTATCAAGGAATTAAGATTAGACCACGCAATGCAATGATTATTGTATTATTGAAAACTGCAGATTGTCGAAGCAAATGTACACACAAAACACTTAACAGAGAAAATAAATAATACAGATGGAGGAGCACAAAGGTACTGAAATTTCTTTCAGCAGACCAGTAAGAGTTGTTCCAGTTGTATGTTAAAAATCCATGCATATAGCCTGGCTGCTTAGCTTTAGACTCGCAACACGGCTTTTTATGAAAGTCGTGATAACGATAACATGTGGAACCCATATATTGAGGGTCCATTATTAAAGCTTTGAAATGAAGTGAAAACAATATGGATGTTAGAATTCTCCTGTACCTAAGATTAGAATTTGTTTGTCACCTTCAATCAATAATGTATTATTGATTGAAGTTTACCACAATGTTCCTATTAAATTGTCTCAATGTTCCTATCTATTATCAATTTATCTTATTGACATTTCTTTTTATTTTTTTTTACATTTTGACATTTTTATAATTTGTAAATTTTTTGGGGTTTTGATTGAGTTATTGTTTGATTTCATTAGAGTTATACAGTTTTAATTTAATTTATTGGTATGCATCAATGTCTTTTGGTGTTGTTTGTGATTTCTTATTTTTTTGTGTTTTTGTTTGATGTTTACAATTGTGTTTATGAATGATGTCTGAAAATTAATTAATTTATTATTGTAAATAATTTGCACGCTTGCTTGCAGGCAGAATACAGTGACCTTTGGGCTTTAAGATCTTCCCTTGTAAACAATGTATTTTTCTGGCAAATAAACATTTTTGATTTGATTTGATTTAAATCTAAATACATGTATTGTCTCAAAAAGGAAAAATTATATCTTACACTTGTCTAGTGTAGACACTAAGGACGTAGGACACATCGTAGTGATTTTGCAATAAGGAATCGTTAATTTAGGATTACACACACTATTGGATGAAAGATATCAATTCTATCTATATCTGCAAATAATTCATCTTGCTTCTGAAACTATGTACGCTATTTCTATTTCTTAAATGATGCTTGCTACCAGCTACAATCATACACACCTATATAAAACACCCACTTTTTATATTGCAGTAAAAACCAAGCATTTGCAGCTTGTGGTCAGCTTCAAAGCGATGCTGATGAAGTAGCGAGGTTAACACTTTTCCCATTTACTAATAAAATTAGTAAAATAAAAATTCTGAAAATACACAGAGAAGAAATATTATCTTTACAAATGAGTCAAATTTCAATTCAATTTCAATTTATTTCAAGCAACACAGACAGACTCATAACATAATAACAATAATAGCAGCACACGCAGTTACATCAATTAAACTCACATAAAATACAAAACAATTAAAATAAAGATAAACAAAATACGCGCTGGACGTGGAGTTGCGGAAACAGCCCGTCGAAACTAAACTAACTAAACTAAAGCATCTTCTTTTTCTTCTTATTTTGTTTCACTTTTACTTTCTTTTCTTTCTTTCTTATATATATATAAATTGTATTTTTGATAATCTATGGGCTAGCGTTTGACCACTATCTCGCCTGATGTTAAGCGATGATGTGGTCTACGGTGAAGCACGCTTGCCTAGAAGAAACCTATTCACTCTTGACTTAAAGACCCCAAGGTAGCTATTAGGGAACAAAGACCCCGGAAGGGAATTTCACTCCTTATATTTATGATTATTATACCATAATTCCTACTACTATTATAAACACGAAAGTTTGTGAGGATGGATGGATTTTTGTTACTCTTTAACGCCAGAACGGTTGAACGGATCTGCATGAAATTTTGCAAAGAAATAGATTATAGTCTGGGATAACACATAGGTTACTTTTTTTAATTTATTACTATCCCGCGGGTGAAACCACTGGCACGAGCTAATATAGGTACTATAATTTTAACAATGTGTTTCTTGGATATGGACCATGGAGTTGTAGTACCTAGTCTAAAAAGTACATAAATAAAATCTCAAGTGCTAAGGGCACTTTTGTATATTGATTTAACCATTATCATAATTTAAAAATTTTCTACAAATACTTGAAGTGAATAGAGATGAGCATTCATTTGGTTATGTTTATAACTATTGTTTACAGTTCTTAAGCCGTTTGCAAAAAATCTATATAAAAACACTTAAATCCTAACCCATAACTCCTTTAAAACCCAACATTATTCCATATTACTCTGTCAAAATTCAACAATTTGCATACCTAAACATTTATTCCATAAAATTGCAGGTTTAGTTTCCCTCAGTAGCATAACGACGCGGCCTCGGGCTGTGAGTGAGAACCTCGCATTATCAAGTGAGCAGCAGTGAATGAGTGAATATTATATAGAAGCCAGCCCGCCCACGCTTGAGGCACGCACGCCTCAGCACCTGGCCTTACTGCTGCTTCTGAAAAATTTACTTCATTAAGATTGTCGTCCCTTCGAGAAAGAGGTCAACCGTCGAATCCGACTAGGCTGGGCAGCGTTCGGGAAGTTGCGCGGTATCTTCTCGTCCAACTTACCACAGTGTCTCAAGACGAAAGTCTATGACCAGTGTGTGTTGCAAGTGATGACATTATGGCTCCGAGACGTGGTCGCTTACAATGGGCCTTATCAGAAAGCTTACAGTCACTCAAAGGTGGAGAGGGCTATGCTCGGAGTTTCCTTGTGTGATCGAATCAGAAATGTAGAGATCATAGTCCGAAGAATTGCCAAACTTAAGTGGCAGTGGGCAGGGCACATTTGTCGCAGAACGGATGGCCGATGGGGTAGAAAGGTTCTGGAATGGCGGACGCGAACCGTAGAAGTTGCGTTGGAAGGCTTCCACCATGTGGACCGAGGACCTGGTGAAGGTTGCGGGTATCTGCTGGTTACGAGACGCACGGGACCGGTCAATGTGGCGACGCTTGGGGGAGGCCTATTTCCAGCAGTGGACGTCTTTCGGCTGATATGATGATTTAAAATGGAGACTTCTCTGCAAGTTAGATCTTCTTTGGATAGGTGACAGAGTACCTACCTAAGACATTGTCGCAAGATTTCTGAATGTTTTTCAACTTGGTGGGTATATGTATTTAGATTCATCTTCATGGTTTTCTCAAGTACTTAACATTAAAAACAAGACTAATTCAAGAGTTTTTGGTAAGAAATGATGTTTCTTTCAGTAGCATAACGATGCTGCCTCAGGCTTTGAGTGAGAACCTCACATTATGAGGTGAGCAGTAGTGAATTAAGAATATTATGGGGAAGCTAGCCCGACCCCGCTTGCGGCACGCACGCCTTAGCACCTGGCCTTACTGCTGCTTCTTTATGACTGATTTACTCTAGTAAGGACATTTACGCATACAAGCCCCAGTTTTTTTATCCGTAGTTAACTCAACGAACGGTTAAATATGCTATCCATCAGTGGTTTAAAATTTCGGCAAAATTGGCTTTTACTGAAATTAGTTAATATTTGTAGAAAATGTCCACAAATGGACAGATAAGTTGAATAGTTAATTATTCGAGCATTTGTTACACGGGCAATTGATGAATAAACGGGTTAACCGAAATGTAAAACCAATATGTATCCATTGGATGAGGATCAAAAAACGGCCTGATATTGTTAAGAATTGTTTCAAGGTTATTAATTTTAAGTAACAATATCTTTAAATTTTCCACCACCAAGCTTCAGCCTCAAGCCAAAAGTTGACCTATCTATAAGATATACTTGAACTACAGAATATATTTTTCATAAATTAAAATAGATTTACAATAAAACCTACACGGAAGTAAATTTCCCTTAGTGGCGTTATGATGCTGCCTCAGGCTGTGATCGGGAACACCTCACTCTGGACTACAGTGCATATTATAAGGAAGCCAGTCCACCCCTTTATAATGATCATGCCCTAGTTGGCCCCCCAGCGGCGCCCTGAGCCGAGGTTCGACCCCACAGGGGCTAGACCTCAGCGTGGTGGCTTAGGTTTACCTTTTTGTGCCTGGCTGGAGGCTCTAGTTAAGTCTCCACAGGATCACACGTCCGGTTAAGCAGTAGCCAATCACCTCGATAGAACCGAGAGACGCTTTACAAAAAAAAACCGGCCAAGTGCGAGTAGGACTCGCGCACGAAGGGTTCCGTACCTACCATTATCGCAAAAAACTACAAAAAAATCACGTTTGTTGTATGGGAGCACAACTTGAATATTTATTTTAGTATTTGTTGTTATAGCGGCAACAGAAATACATCATCAGTGAAAAGTTCAACTGTCTAGCTATCACGGTTCATGATATACAGCCTGGTTACAGACGGACAAACATACAGACAGACAGACGGACAGACAGACAGACAGACGGATCGTGAAACCCTAAAAACGTCCCCGCTTGCGGCACGCACGCCTCAGACAACTGGCCTTACTGCTGCTTTTAGACTGATTTAAGGACATTTAAATGCTAAATACACCGATGTACATACAACACGGTTGGTTCAACTGATTGTTCTGAACTGATGAGCAAAATTGGGCTGCGTGATCCATCCTTCACCTTAAGGAATCATCAACCTCTGAATGTTTCGTCTGCGTGGTGCACTTTTCGACAAATCTCTTTTATGATAAGAGCTAGCAGGGCATACAACTCGATGTGTCAGAGTATTGATGACCTTGATTTGTTCTCCACCAGTATTCCGATACTAAATTTTGTTTTTGTTAAAATCTTCTTTGAAGATCACTGAAACTTGTTATGTCTCCTTTTTCATTCTCTACGAGTGCTTATTTCTATTTCTTGTCTGTCTACCGTTACTGTTACTGTTGCTACCCAAATATTGTCAGTGAAAACTTTTAATTTGCCTTCCTTCATATGATCTGTAAGTTTTCTTAGTAATAAAAAAAAACACTATGTTATTTCAAGGATATTTTATGCAACAATTTCGTTTAGTTTTCCACCATTCCAATTTGTTTTCATGCGATAGAATTTCTACTCTCTTTTCGTACTCCTTCATCGAATTTTGTGGTGAATTTCTGTTGGTGTCAAGAAAATATGTTGCTAGACAGCGAACGACTGTTATAGATGAAAACATATTTTATTCTTTATTGTAGGTACACAAAAATATATAAAGGGTCTTTCAACAAGGACGTGTCGATGTTAAAATTGAATAAAACAAGATGTGTGTGAGATATTAACGAAATTTATTTTTTATTTAAAAGGCCCATTTATGCCATTATGGATGGAATATGACATCGTTCAAATGTCCGCCGCGGCTTCGTATGGTGGCACGAATCCGAGAGATCCAATTTTTAATGACTCTGCTGTTAGTCCAGTAGCCAGAAGAATATGCCCTTTGATAATTCAAAAGTTTTTTATTTTCGCTGGGTGGATACCTTATGTGAATTCAACGCTATGTACAAAAATGCTAACAGTTTAGAGTGATGCAATAGGCATAAATTAGGTATTTCCTATTATTTCGTGTTATAACAATAATATAAAATTTAAATTTAAATAATTTAATGTTTCTTTATTAGTACTATCTAAACTTTATATTAGTGAAAATGCTAACAGATACGTACTGTGGAACAATGGAAAACTGAAAATGGTTCGTAACTCTTTCAGTAAAAGATTTAAGTTTTCAAATCATTTCCTATATGCGTAGAGGGATTAGTTATACCTTACAACAAAAGTTCTAACAACTAAGTATAATGCTGCACAGGTTATTGTATTTTTACATTGTGATTTGCGAAATATTGAATTTAAGTTTATAAATTTGCGCCTACATATTCGAAATAATAAACTCTGCCACCATACAAAAGTTTAAACACTTATGTGCTATGCTAGTTTAATAAATCAAATACAATTGGGTATTGCGGGGCGCGGTGACACTCCACTCTGAATGTATTGAATGAGGCGCGAAACCATTTCATTACTGTCACATCAGTATTTAAACCTCGTTCATAAAATCTAATTTTATGGCAATTTGTTATTTTTAATGTTGAGGTCGAATACGATTTCTAACTTCTTTGTTCCTATAAAAAGAAAAAGAAAGAAATATTCACAGAACACGGAATAGTCGTATCTGCCGTGCTGACAGTATATCGAGATGACAGAATAATAAAATTCTCCGTATCGTGAATCTTTGACAGTCGTTACGGGTCGTCAGAAACCCGAAAGTCTGCGGCCACCCTAACAAAAGGGTACCGTATTATCCAGTAGGATTACCGTATAATTTGGGTTGGCAGGGTAGGCAGTCACTTCATATAAACCACTGGTATTCAGATGCGTCTGGTTCGACTGAAAACAGTGGAAGTCAACCCCAACATATTAGGGAAAAGTCCAAGCAAATGCCTTTTCCAAACAGATGTGAATGTAGAAATATCAAACATCTTATAACCGGTGCAATTGTCACAACTAAATTGACTACATCGCTGTTCCTAAGACCTAATACAATAAAGGCAGTGTTACCCATTAAGCCTTAGTAGATGACACTGTAAGAATGATATGATGTATGCTTATACAAATCGATATATTTATGTTTGTAAAATATTACCTACTAATTTTTTTTATTCAGAATCAATATAGTAGCAACCCTAGTGAGTCCGGCAAGTTTAGGTGTCAGTTTTGGTGATACGCTTACCAAGATTTAGATTTTTTTTTATTTTAAATGTAGATAAATTTTACATGATCGTGTCTATTGCGCCCTATCTATTAGTTTTTAAACTCTATTATAACGAAAAATCGGCACCACGTGACCTTACCACACGATTGCTGTACATCAAAACCTAGTAAATGCCATAAAATATTATATTCCAGGAAAGCGCAAAAATATCATCTTGTGTTAGGTAACTAAACGAAAAAAAATAATAAGCGAGTACTAAACAAGGCTTACGGGTGAACTGTACGTAATAACACAAATGATATTAATGGTGTCCTAAATCTATTAAATATTTTACATATCTCTAAACAAGATAATTCAATACCTATTAAGTACTGGACTTTTGCTAATTTAAGGTGTTATTACAATTTGAAGGGACTTTCCTATTGTAAATAATGATAAAATGTATTAATTAAATCACCAAATCTCAATTCAAATTATAAATTTCTTGGTTAAAATTACACAGTCCATCGCAGCTTATTAAAACTCATTAAAATAATATAAATAAGATTATCAGCGTATAAAACCATTATAAAAATATGTCACCTACTGCGTTCTTATATGGGGCAGTCGTACAGTACCAGACATAATTTTAATATTTATTCGTTTAGCACGGGGAAGGCTTGTATAACACATGCCAGATTACCTATTTTAGTGATCTTTATTATCGTAGCAATAAGGTTGCATTCATAGGCAAAATAACAGTGAACGATATATCAGATACTAGACGCCAGTTTGAAATAAGAATTTGCGCGGTAATGTTTTTCTAAAAATCATCAGAAGAGTCCGTTTATGATGTGGGCCTCTGTGGTCTGTATGATTCGAAGAATTTATACTGATCGTACATACCTACACCGCGCCCCGCAATACCCAAATTGTATTTGATTTATTAAACTAGCATAGCACATAAGTGTTTAAACTTTTGTATGGTGGCAGAGTTTATTATTTCGAATATGTAGGCGCAAATTTATAAACTTAAATTCAATATTTCGCAAATCACAATGTAAAAATACAATAACCTGTGCAGCATTATACTTAGTTGTTAGAACTTTTGTTGTTAGGTATAACTAATCCCTCTACGCATATAGGAAATGATTTGAAAACTTAAATCTTTTATTGAAAGAGTTACGAACCATTTTCAGTTTTCCATTGTTCCACAGTACGTATCTGTTAGCATTTTCACTAATATAAAGTTTAGATAGTAATAATAAAGAAACATTAAATTATTTAAATTTAAATTTTATATTATTGTTATAACACGAAATAATAGGAAATACCTAATTTATGCCTATTGCATCACTCTAAACTGTTAGCATTTTTGTACATAGCGTTGAATTCACATAAGGTATCCACCCAGCGAAAATAACAAACTTTTGAATTATCAAAGGTTATGTGGAAAATAATTGTATCCCTACTGGACTATGTATAGATCGAGCGAGCGCTACAGATCAATGATAAACAATTTATTTTGGCTTGAATTGAACAATATGGACGTGAACGACATGTGGTTCCAGCAAGATGACGCTACTTGCCACACAGCGAACGACACAATCGACATTCTGCATGAACGGTTTGAGGGTAGAGTTATCTCTTGAGTTCTCTTTTTCTTGTGGGGTTTTCTGAAGTCGCAGGTCTATGCCAATAAACCACATTCGACCGATGCCCTGAAAGCCAACATAACGCAGGCCATCGCTCGGATTCAGCCGGATCTATGCAGCAGAGTCATTAAAAATTGGACCTCTCGGATTCGTGCCACCATAAGAAGCCGCGGCGGACATTTGAAAGATGTCATATTCCATCCATAATGGCATAAATGGGCCTTTTAAATAAAAAATAAATTTCGTTAATATCTCACACGCATCTTGTTTTATTCAATTTTAACATCGACCCGTCCTTGTTGAAAGACCCTTTAGGTACAATAGGACAGCTTATGTACTTAGGCGAGCTTAACCCAAATAAGGTTATTTTACAGCAAACCTCAGTTGCATTAAGAAATTTGCTTATTAGGACAGTACAACCAAGTGCATAACAAAAAATTTAGAAATAGTTTTTCACCAGGGATATAATTTAAAATTGCAGGTTCAGTTTCCCTCAGTAGCATAACGATAAACGTTGCTGCCTCAGGCTGTGATTGAGAACCTTACATTATCAGGGAAGCACCAGTGAATTAGTGAATATTATGTGGAAGCCAGCCCGCCCCCGCTTGAGGCACGCACGCCTCAGCACCTGGCCTTAGATATGGCTGCTGTTTTAAAGGCTGATGGTTTGATATTTAGAATATTCAAGCTAACTAGGAATTAGAGATCATGCTAAGTTTAGGTGCATTTCAACGCCATTATTAGCTTGGTATCTATGTATCAATGTAACAGAATATTTAAACGTGATTTTCACCCCCTTCAAAACGGTTTAATATGAAACTTTGCACACTTATCAAGGGCCGATGACAAAAGCAATAATTTAAATAGTTTTTCCCATTATTCTTACCAGGATCTTCAGGATTAGAGATTGAACTAAAAAGTAAAAAAAAAAAAATAGTTTAAAAAAAAATACGCTTATAATAGAAAACCAAACTGAAAAGTAGTTTTTTTTTTAATAAATATTAATTAAGAACAGTGTGAAAAACAAAAAAAAAATGTAAAAAAGCGCGTTTTTTAAACTATTAATTATATTTCAAAATGTTTATTTAGTTTAGTTAATGATCGATTTTTAACACAATTTTGATTATTGAGTTATGATTTTATACCAAACTTTCGATGCAAATATGTACAGAATTTTGGTAAAAAATAACCAAAATGGTGATAGAACCAGAAGGTGTTATTAAAGAGCAGTTCTCTAGTGCTTCAGAAGAACAAAGACCCAAAAGCCCAACCATAAAAAATATTCTAAAATACGAAGAAGAACTCAGGTGCCGAAGCGTGCGTGCCTCAAGCGGAGGCGGGCTGGCTTCCATATAATACGCACTGCAGTCTACCTGATAATGTGAGGTTCTCGCTCATAGCCCGAGGCTGCATCCTTATGCCACTGAAGGAAACTCAAACTAATTTTTCTTTAAAAGTACGGCACTTGGAGTTTCCCGCTTAAGAATTTATTCAGAACCCATTTTTGCTGCTATAATACGACGCATAATACGGTTAGTTACATCATCACTAATATCCATCAAATGAATCAAGAAAGGACCGTTTGTTGACCAATGTTATAAATTTTTTTTTTACAAGCTTAAATTTAACTTGCGATGTATGAATGTATGTATGTGAGTGCGGGTCAAATTTTGCAACTGAATTTTAAAGAAGTTATCCGCCACCGATTAAGATGCAATTTTTGAAAATGCATGGTTACCTAAGCAACGTCATTCTAAATCCAATATGGCGGATGGCCCAAGATGGCGGACTAGTCATTTTTTGTGCAATATGAAAAAAAACTTGTTTTAAAAAAAGATTTTAATTAATAATTAATATATTCGCCCAATATAGCGTTGACAAAATGTCCAAGATTTTTATAAGTATAATCAAAATCACCAAGTACAACTCGTTGATTTCACAACCAAGCTTGTGATTTCCACAAAAAATCTCAGCTCAGATGTAATAATCATTACAAGGCGGCGACGGTACAAGCATCTTATATCATTTACATATCTTGTTTACGGTACGTCTGTCCCTATATGCTAATGACATACGAACAAATATATTCGCTACCTCGACGCATTTCAACCCATTGTTTTTCACACATACCCAGTATAGTAAGAACTCTCTATCTCAATTCCTTCTTCTCAATCTAAGGTCCAGACGATCTGGTGGTTATTATTTTGTCCCTTTTACATTATAAATCGCGCCGAGGTTTAGTTTTTATTTTGATATAATTTCGCGAAGTCGCCGCGGGCGAAGCGGCAATATGAATATTAAGAGCTTTTTTTTATTCGCGCGTGTGACTGTGTCCATTGTTTTGAACATCCGTTTTTTAATTAATGGGGTCTTCTTCCTTAATCAAAGTTACTGGGTATTTTTTTTGTACTATCCCACCGCACTATTCCCAAACCACTGCAACTCCTGAAAGTTAGAATCAACAGCGGCGACCCCAGAATAGCGCCGAGGCAATGAAGCTCGACGAAGTCCCGGAGAATGAATCCAGTCTTGGATCCAGCAACGAAATTAATCAGAAAAGAATAAAGGAGGAGTAGGAAAAAATATAAATGTCCACTTCCCTCCAAATCAAGCGAGGAAACAGAACAAAAAGGCTAATAGCCACAAAGGGTCGTCTACAAATGGGATAAGCCCAGTTGCCAGCACCACGGATAAAAATTTGCTACAATATTAATGGGTCCTAACATTGTGAGCTGCTATATTTGTTTCCGATAATAGGTATGGCAAAAACGCTTGAACGCACGGAAATTTGTTCTAGTTTCCACAAGGTCCTTAAAGTAAACAACAGTTAATGGGTATATTTGAAGCCCCCAAAGCTTATCATAATAACTTTGTATTTAATTTTCCTGTACATCGATAGTATGGAAAATACGTAAGTAAAGACACTGACGCTGTTTCAATTTTCCATGCCAGGCCAATCAACATGGTGTTTGACCAAAAAGAAATCAGAGCACAGAGCTTAAAATTACAACACAAACACGGTAAAAGGAACAGCAATAGTCGGTTTTTTAGTTCCGACAAAATCGTATCGTGCGTCACAACGGAACCACGCACTAACGGTCCGTGGGTCTCATTTGACTGACAGATGACTAAAATTTATGACCACCAGTCGTTGAACCAATTAACAGTACCCATACTTGTGTATAATAGCTCGTCTACGATTAAACGGAGAATATTCTCCTACCCAGTAGTTGGGAGATAAAGATCATAGTGTACAAAATATGTAATTTCCATATTAATCTGGGAAAAGATTGTGATGAAGAGTTGATACCTACTTAGGTACATACTGCTTGTTAAGAAAAATATTTTGTGGGTGTGGTAGATCGATACCGTCGATATATACCAAATATTTCGAGGGTCATTAAACTTAGAGATGAATTAAATGCGAAACAGATGATTTAGTGTCTTTGGGATGTTAATACATACTTTGCCGAACCGATTTTGAAGATTAAAGCTGCTACCACTGACGCTAGTCGAAAGTGTAAGCGGTGGCAGCTTATGGATTTAGTAAGTCCAGAGAAATTTGGGTTGTTATCTTTGCTACCTGTTTATCTTGTATTTTCGTAAAGCTCATACTCTTTTATATACATACACACTCCAAACCTATACTAATATTATAAATCTGAAGGGTTTGTTTGTTTGTTTGAACGCGCTAATCTCAGGAACTACTGGTTGGAATTGAAAAAATATTTTTGTGTTGGATAGTCCATTTATCGAGGAAGGTTATATGCTATATAATATCACGCTATGACCTATAGGAGCGGAGCATAATTAAAAAAATGTTGCAAAAACGGGAAAGAATATTAATTTTTTAAGGGGTTCCGTTGCGTGCGGTGCGTAAAGTTACGCAACATTCATATATGTAGGGTAGGTAGGTAGTTAACGGGAGCGAAGCCGTGTGGGACAGCTAGTATGAAATATATTCCTTCTGACTTTACAAAAGTTCTCGTAATTGCATGTATAGTGCTCGCTTCTGGGCCGCCCTGAAGCCAACTTCAGGGCGGCCAAGAAGTTTGGCTTGAACCTTATCTATGTTTCAATAGCAACATACCTAAGTAAAACGAAAAGAATATGGAAAACGATATGTTGGAAGGCCTCCCACTAGGTGGACCGATGACCTGGTTAAGGGTAATTGCGGGAAGGCGCTGGATGCGAGACGCACGGGATCGGTCAATGTGGCGACGCCTGGGGGAGGCCTATGTCCAGCAGTGGACGTCTTTTGGCTGAAATGATGATGATGATGATGATACCTAAGTAAACCCGCGCCAGATTTTCATTCACTGCTATTTCAATCGATATGGTAATTTCATGGTGGGTTCTAAGGAGTGGAATTCGCTGTCACATTCTTTAGTTCCTTAAAGCTTTAACCTGGCGCTACATAATAGATTTATGTTAAAAGTGAATAGGTTACTTCCAGGTCAGCACGTACCATCAGGGGCCTTACCATGACGTGTCAGAACTATGAAAGTTCCACTGTGAGAGACAGACGGAATTATTCAAGACACTCCGTCTCTCTGTCATGTTGGATCCTAGATATTTTTGATGCTTCACGGTAGGGCCCCAGGTGCTGTGGTGGCAGTTGTCAATAATAATAAAAAAACCGGCCAAGTGCGAGTCGGACTCGCACACGAAGGGTTCGGTACCATAATCGCAAAACACTGCAAAAAATCACGTTTGTTGTATGGGAGCCCCCCTTAATTTATTTTCTTTTTATTTAATAATAATTATTTTTTGAAGTGAATATACAACTAAACATTCTGTGAATATTTCAGGCGTCTACCTGTTGCCGTTATTAATATCGAGCAAAAAAAGGCAAAAATATCACGTTTGTTGTATGGGAGCCCCCCTTAAATATTTATTTTATACTGTTTTTAGTATTTGTTGTTATAGCGGCAACAGAAATACATCATCTGTGAAAATTTCAACTGTCTAGCTATCACGGTTCATGAGATACAGCCTGGAGACAGACGGACAGACAGACAGACAGACAGATAGACGGATCGCGAAGTCTTAGTAATAGGGTCCCGTTTTTACACTTTGGGTGCGGAACCCTAAAAAGAACATCCTTCGACTATGTCAAAGTTGTCAAACGCTCTCACTTTCTTTCAAACCAAAACTTCTCCAGATTTTCACTATTCATTGCTCAGTAAAAAAAAAAACAAAAGAAGCACAAAACTACTCGAAAAAAGTTTAAAAACACCACGAAAATCTTCCACAAAGCCCAAGAAAGTTCCCAACAATTAATGAACGAGATACTTCTTTTTTTAAACAAAACAAAAAAGAAACAAGAGTAGTATTCATACTCGTTTTTGCCGGGCATTCCAGACAATGACAGATTAAGCTGAATGTGAATTCCCAGCGACCGGGGGCGTGTCTCCTCTGATGGCTCGCAAAAAACAATATTAAATATCGTTTTTAAGGTTCCGTACCCAAAGGGTAAAAACGGGACCCTATTACTGAGATGCCGCGGTCCGTGTGTCTGTCTGTCTGTCTGTCACCAGGCTGTATCTCATGAACCGTGATAGTTACACAGTTGAAATTTTCAGAGATGATGTATTTCTGTTGCCGCTATAACAACAAATACTAAAAACAGAATAAAATAAATATTTAAGTAGGGCTCCCATACAACAAACGTGATTTTTTTGCCGTTTTTTGCGATAATGGTACGGAACCCTTCGTGCGCGAGTCCGACTCGCACTTGGCCGGTTTTTTTAAGGTCCATTCCGAAATGTAAGGAATAATGATTTTGGACTAAGGTCAATAATGGTTTTGGATCATTAAGTATTTTAGGGTTTATTTGCAAAGAAAATGGTGCAAGAAACATGTGTAATGCAACCTAACATTTTCTAAACCTAAAAATTATTTACCAAAATAAGATTTTCCAAAGGCTCTGTGCTATGTCTCCCTGAAATCCTAATACTATTATAAAAGCGAATGGATGTTCGTTACTTTATCACGTAATATCTACTGAACCGCAGGTTCATTACGTATCTTGCAAGAGCAAAACGATAGCGATTTCTACGCAATTATTGCTCTTCAATACAGAAGCTTGGCGGTTTTTTTAGAAATAAGTGCGTTTGACAAACAGTGAGCGATCAGCAAACGATTTTGTAGGACGCGAAGATTGCTGATTGCTGTTTCTTACCTAATAAGCCTGCGGATTTTGATGAAACTTTACAGTAATATAGTTTACGCATCAGAGTAACACACAGGCTAATTTATAATGATGTTGTGTAAAAAAAAAAAAACGCGGGAGGAGTCGTGGGTGGCAGCTATTAGATATTTTTTTTTTGGGTGGGATATCATCCAATGACTTCTCCAGCTCAGGGTTAAGCGGGAGAACGTGTCAGACTTTTACTGACTCAAACCCAACCGTGTTCTTTCAGTTGCACAGTTGTTTAAGCAAGGCCGCGGTAACTCCCTTTCAAATTTATCCACGACCATAGATAATTATTATTTATTATATACTTTATTGTACACCACTTAAATAGTAACAGGACAATATTTTTAAAGATAAGTGTACAATGGGCGGTCTTATCGCACAGGGCAATCTCTTACAGACAACCTTTGGATGGACTGAACGAGAGGAGATTGACATAGGGCTGTCAGTGTACAAAAACTATCTTGATAATATTACTTAGATATTACATAAAATACATACATACCAATAAAATAATATACTAATAAATATAAAATATAGAACAGAGAAAGGAGAAGAATAGTTACAGAGAAAAGAAATGCTCCTTCACCATTTTTTTAAAGGTAGGTAATGTTTGCGCACGTCTTACCTCAATAGGTAATGCATTCCACAAACGAGCTGCTTGAACCGTGAAAGATTTGTCGAATGCTTAATTTTATATAATAACTAGCTGACCCGGCAAACTTTGTTTTGCCATAAAAACACCAAACATTCATCTACCCTAACTACCTACCCTACCCTACCCTACCCTACCCTACCTACCCTACCTACCCTACCTACCCTAACTACCTACCCTACCCTACCCTACCCTACCTACCCTACCTACCCTACCCTACCCTACCCTACCCTACCCTACCTACCCTACCTACCCTACCCTACCTACCCTACCTACCCTACCCTACCCTACCTACCCTACCCTACCCTACCTACCCTACCCTACCTACCCTACCCTACCTACCCTACCCTACCCTACCCTACCCTATCTCTCAAGTTGGATCGAACTGCACATGGTGTGCGAATTTTATTATAATCGGTTAAGTGGTTTAGGAGTCCATTGAGGACAAACATTGTGACACGAGATTTATATAAGATTAATATACCTTCCCTTCCCATTTTTGGGTTACTTACTTATCTTAAAAGAGTCAAGACAAACAGGTGCAATGCGACAATACAAAAACAACAACGCGTGTTTTCACAGAAATTGTTTTATTTTGTTTTTGTTTTTGGGGTACCTAGGTTTGTATAAAGCAAGTGATTATGCTTTTATTTGAGGCCTTTCACTTGGAGGGGATAAGTTTTCCTTATAACAAATCCAATTTCTTTAAAAATGTGTATATAAATAAATAGACATATCTGTTAAGTTTTATCTAAGCATTTGCCTATAAATAGAACGATGGCGCCGTAAAAACAACTGCATGAGTTCTGCAGCTTTATAGTATACTAGCTTAGACTATAAAGATTTTATTCTAAATGGATTTGAAAGTGCAGGTCGAAACTACTGTGCAGCTGCTGGTGTTAAAAATTTAAGAAGCACTTGGCACCTTGGCCTTTACTTAGCTCCCATGCTTGGCTATTTATTAAGTCATGAATTAGAGAATGTACAAAGAAATAAACTGGCTAGTGTAGATCATTAAAACACTCTAACAAATATATTAACATTTATACAATCGAATATTCTAAACAAAAACAAAACTATATGCAAATACAAAGGGGGGAGGGGGAAAGGGTTCATTGTGCATCAAAGAATTCGTCCACATCGATGTCAACGGGAACCGTGCCCAGAACGCTGGCAGCATTGCCACGTTGGATGGCAATGCTGATTCTCTGGCCGAAGAAAAGGCCACAGAAAAACAAAAATACAAAAAACCCAAAAAAAAACTGTTACAAATATTTACAATTTCATCAGGAATGTTGTACAATACACATAGAAATAAAAAAAAATTGTTCAAAAACTAAAACCCGACTATTGAAAAATCACACTAAAAAGTATGAAACAAGAAAATATTCAAATTTACCGTGTTCGTATGCCACCTAACGTAACAAAACAATACATTCTGCAAGCATACGACCACGCTATATTTACGGGAATATTTTCTTGTTTCATACTATTTAGAGCGTGATTTGAACTTATTTTTAATTTAATGTATTTTGGGGTTTTTACAGAGTCTGAGGGAACAAATGAACATAAATGCATACATGCATACATACATAACGATCAACAAACACTTTGCGACGCGCCGTAGTCGGATAAAAAATTAGTTTTCAGGACTTTGACGGGATATCTCTCGCAAACGGTACGTTTGACAAAAATATGATGTATCAAACCCTTACTTCATTTTAAAATCCCTGTTCAATGATACCGAACATGATGGGTGGGGCGAAAAATATTTTTTTGTTCTAGACTTCGTGCCCACTAGCACCACAATATTCAATTTATAGTGACGTCACTGCCTAGCCACTAACCAGCGGAATAACAAGACGCTTCTAACGACACCTCATTTGTCAAATTATGATAAGTAGTTTAGAAGTTATGTGGGAACAGATTAACATACTTACATACATACCTACACACGTACCGGTCAAAAACATAACCCTCCCTTTTGCTTCGCCGTAGTCGGGTAAAAGTGGGTTATGCAGAACTTCTAGACAAGAGGACCGCAGCGGTTATAATTATTGTCAAAAAGTCAAAAATATCTGGGGTTGTTGATCAATCCTAAACTTTTGGCATTTCTTCAATCGCTGTTGCCGACAGAATGTCCTTATGTCAGATAGCTCGGCAAAAATCATAGAATTCAGCTTCATCAGAAAAGACTGAACAGGATGGATGCCTACAAAAAAGGTTTCTATACTTTTTAATTTCTTTCTAGCTAGTTTCGATAATGTTACCTACATTCAGGAATATTTTTTTTTATCAATTGTGTTTTAAAAAAACTTTTTCACACAAAGTAAACCGACTTCCAAAGCAAAACCCTAAAAAGAGCAAAAATATCTTTCGTTTTGGAAGCGATGTCTTTGGTACCTACAAATAATACAAACATATAGATGTGTAACTTTTATGGTGTACAATAAAGTATATTCTATTCTAAACATAAACACTTACATACAGTGTATTTATAGTTTTATTTAAAATTTAACATGTAAATATTTTTGTTGATAATAAATAAATAAACATACATACAACTTACGAAATTTGGCACACGTTTTTAGAAGCCCACATAGAGTCAAATATGATAATATTATTGTGCAATGCCAACACTATTACCTACATGCATAAGTGTCGAATTGATAACCTACTTTTTTTAGAAGTCGGTATAAATAATCCGAAACAATATGTATATCGAATAAAATGCATAGTAGGTGTATAAAACAATAACACCTAAACCCTTTATTCCTCATAAAAAATACCGAACCGTCTTCAAAGCGAGGACCCAAAAACAACGATATGGCCAGCGAACTCATTATAATGTTTTTCCATAGAAATATATTAATCACGCGCAACCACGCCCTCTCGCGGCTAAACACCAAATAATTTCTGCCATAAACATTTTCGAACCACAGATAAAAAAAGAATAATTAATTTTACTCTGTGGCATTTTTCGAGTATAATAATCTGGACAGGTGAAACTAGGTGTGTACAGCATGAAATATTAGCTTTTTTTAAGTCTTGCTTCTTTTTTGGGAGCAACTTAATTTCGGGTTTTGTTAAAATAGCTTTGCTACCAATTTTTTTTTAGTTTACTATATCATCGAAACATAGAAATAAATATATCATTCACAGGGTGAAAACTAGTTTACTGCTAAGATGTTTATTTTAGACATCTGACATTCACGATAAACACAGATGGTATTATAGTTATTGCTAAAACCAGTAAACTAGTACCTGGGCAACCGAAACAAGTGAAAATAATAAAATGAATATTTATATGTATATCTAGTGGAAATTATGTTGATTTTCCTACTGCTGCGTTGTTCTTTTCTTATTAATAGGGTAGTTGACAAAAATAACTATTTAGTCCGTCAGTTAGATAACCTAAAAATATTGGAAACGTATTTTTTTCTTTTGCCCCGTAAACAAAAAAATATGACAATAAAGTGCGTTGAAATATCGTGCGACGTCATGGTGTGCTACACTTTATACTGGCAAAGTGAAATTACAAGAACCCTCCTCCTACTTTTATGCGCTTTATCTTTGTAAATTTGTGTTTATTTGATAAAACAGAAAATACGGGTCCAATATTATTTGCACCCGTATTTTTTACCCTCAGCTTCCCAAAATTTCAACCAATGAATGAAATTCAACCAATCACAGCAGATAACGCGTGCTTGACAATTTGTCACATTAATTCTGCGATAATTTTAAGGTGGGAAACTGAGGGTCACTGACGGACTAAATAGAATTATCATGTTTCTACCCAGACAACAACACAAACATACCTATTTCGTTGCGGAATCCAAGGTGGTTGAATCGTTTCTCCGAAACTCGTCTAGCTTCATTGACTCGGAAGCACCTTTCCAGTGCGCCCCACTGTTATTCTGGCTTTCAGGAGTACAGCTGAAAGCGAAGTGTGAGTGTGGGCCAGTGTTTGTTTGGGCAATGTGACAGGCTGTTTCCCAAAAAATAAAACATATTAAGGCGGTCAAATGACAATTAATTCAAATTAAGTGGAGTAGAGATCAACCTGATTGCTAAAAAAAGAAGTCTGATGAAGATGAAGACAAAATTGCCTGAAAAATAGCGAGGTGTAGTCTTAGATAAGAAGACAACAAACCAGAAGAATGACTGCATAGCACGAAAGAGATAAGTTTAACTCAGTTAAGCAAGAGTGACAAAACTACTGCTGGCAGTAATGAGGGCTACCGCGTATGAAATCGCCGCTAGAAGCGCTAGTGTAGCGTGAGGTCTCCGATATTTAAGAAGAATAGAATAAGAATAATTTTTATTGTTAAGAAATTACATTCAAACGCGTTGCTTCCTGGAACTCACACTAGGATTCCCTGTGTCGTGAGATCCAGGCTCCTTCGTTCCGTTCACATTTATTGCTGTTCATGTAATAATGTAATATAATAAGTTACAGTCTTAAGTTAGTTCTTAATTAAATCTAATCTACTTGTAATTTGCTAGAAAAGGAATATAAAATAACAAGCTAATACCAAAAGAAAATAGTATATAACCAAGTATGTATAGTTATGCATCTACCTATGTTGTGTATGATGGTGTGTATGTATGTGTGATGATGTGTGTTTGTGTGGGAGTATGAAATAAAATAGTGTGTTGGTGTTGAGAGTGTGTCTGATTGTTATACCTGAGAATGAAGATATGTCAAATTAGTATAGATAGTTTTTTGGCATTTCATTCACATTTTTTTTATTGTAGTGTATATTTTACAGATTAAGACAGCTACGCGCTTTACCAACCACTGCTTTAATAGAGTTTTATATTTCGAAAAAAGTTATTCTCCGGCGGTAAAACTGCATCATACTCGATTTTATATTTGATCGCACTTCTACGGCATTAGAAATAATTTTAATTCAAACTTTGCTTCCGTGCGCGTAATAACAACGTTTTGCAGCTATATTTAAGGACCTTACTCTACAGTGGCGCCAATTGCTGAGCACAAAAACGGTAGCCCGCATTAAATGATGAATGATTAACACTAATAAAGTAAAAACCAGAAATCTACCAATTAATATTTTAAATAAGGAATACACTTCCCCAAACCCCTGTATACATGCCATAAACACCTACTTAATTAACGAATACTTAATTATACAGAACAAACAATAAACCAGAACTGTGCGATACACTATTGATGTCAACACTTTAATATTACACACAAACAACACGACCCAATCAATCAAAAATCAACCTTATTACCATCACGACAAGATACATCAAACTATAACAGAATTATAAATTATAATAGTCTTTATGTTGAGAGGTATAAGGGTGATGTTAATGCGGTACGTTTTGGCATTTATAATTTGATTAGGCTTCCCCTAATGGTTAATGATGGCAAAGCACGGAAATGTCAACTAGATACGAACGGACACCTGTTTATTGGGGTTCCGTGGTAAAATATCAAAACCGGTTAACAGAACGAGGTAAACGTAAAGTAAAATTACGCGTCTCATTCATATTTTGTATTAGTCGCGTAATCTACGTGTGAAAAACCAGAAAAGGATTTAAATCATAATCAAAACATTTTTTTATTCAACTAAACCAAAATAAACTAATTTATAGGAATGAATTGTCAAACAAAATGTGAATCTAGTTGCACATTTGCAAGCGTCAGTAGGTCTCTATGGAGAAGAATGTGCAAGAAACTCTTCGGACAATATTTTTCATCAGTTATAATTACAAGTATTGGGTTACATCATTCTACCTAGAGTCTGGCAAACGAAAGTAGAGACTGAAAAAGCGCGGCAAATTTAAAAAATATCAGCATAGCAACCCCAAAACTAGTATGAAATACCTGGAATAAACTAATTTGATACTTTAGAATTATTAATTTTGCTTCGTATGAATAAAAATACTATAGGTACTTTAGGTAGGTAATACTTTAGATAAATTATGTATCTATCAATCTGAATAAAAAGAAAACAACAGTATTCTATAATAATTTCGGTTTATTCACTACCATAATCAAAATCTGAATCTAAGACTTCCATGTGAAAAGATTCATTAAGTCACTGGAATCGTCTTCCTCCTGTTGTTTTTCTTAATATTTAGACATCATGCGAAACAACATCTCGCGTAATCCACTTTTAATTATTTTATTAATTTTTCACTGAATAAAAACTATTATCAAGACCACAACAATTGAGGTTGACATTAGTATAGCATTGCCATATAAAAAGTTTGCAAATAATTCGAGTGTCAACTTTCGTTTGACAGACTCTATAAAAATATAGGATACCTTTTACGTAAAACCCTGAGTCTTATTGTTATTATATCTGTGACTGTGGCTTTGACAGCTATAAAAATACATAATTATAATTAAATTTGATGCTTACGAATGATACTCGGTGTTAAAGTGTATGGCCTATGGGTTACAGCCTAATAAATTATGACAAACGTCATCTAACTTCTTATATTGTCACGATTATGGCATTCTTATCTGGCGAGTAGTAATCCAGTGCTCCTTGCGTTGCCTGTCCGTCTGAGACATTTGCTCCCTGCAAAAACAAGGACTATGCTTGTGCAGACTTTAATTTTCCCTATAATCGACTAAGGTGACGTGTGCTACTCCTGGACAAGCTTGATAGGCTCCTAAACAACTGCATCCGGTTCATATTCAACCTGAGGAAATATGACCATGTGTCGAGCTGCAGATCTGAATTCAAATGGATGCCCAGAGGCGAAATTTGCGCGGTTTGACCACGCTTTTCTACCTACTCAACTCTCCCACTTCTCCTTCTTATCTCACTTTCTATATCTGTGTACTTCACACGCTAAGAATCTGCGTTCGTCTAATAATCTACTCTTGCTTTGTCCTTCTCATACTTCTGATTTTATTCATTATATGTTTATTTTAACTATTCTTCAATTTTACTAAGTATAGTAAATACTTTAACTATTTCTATTTTATGCACCTGCCATGTTATCCCTTGGTTGCCTGGTAGAGACAGGCATTAAATCCGCCTATGTACTCTGTAATTTGCATGAAGTTTTAATTTTAAAAAAAAATATAGTATTCCAGCGAGGTGATAGTGGAAGCTCATTATACACTCTTTTTTAGAATTTTATGGCATCCTGAGTCTCTAGACCAAAATGTACATTTTGGCATTTATGTACTGACGCTGACAGAATGGCACTTTGTTTAGATTTGCATTTTCATTACTACCTCCCGTATCGAATCACTTGATAAGAAATTCTGGGTACAATTATCATACTTTACCACAGCAGACAATCTGCAAACTGTAGTTACTTACCTACAGCCCCCGACACTATCAAATGTCTCATGGCATTCCTTTAATTCATATTTTGATGACCAAACAAAATACATTGAAAAAATACACTACAAAGCGAAAAATATTTTTATTTCAAATCGCTGTATGTATGCCCCTCGATTACTCCAGGATCCCATCATCAGATCCTGACCTAAAGACCATGGGACCACTTGGAAAGAATACACATAAAAAAAAAACGGGCGTCTTTCAGTAATCGGCCAACAAATATTAAAAAAATAGCCGGCCAAGTGCGACTCGCACTTGGATTTATTTTTTGCACGAAGGGTTCCGTACCATTATCGCAAAAAGGCAAAATAGTCACATTTTTTTGTATGGGAGCCCACTTAAATATTTGTTTTATTCTGTTTTTAATATTTGTTGTTATAGCGGCAACAGAAATACATCATCTGTGAAAATTTTAACTGTCTAGCTATCGCGGTTCATAAGATACAGCCTGGTGACAGACAGACAAGTTCGTTCTAGTAATAGTATCGTTTTAGTAATAGGGTCCCGTTTTTACCCTTTGGATACGAACCCTAAAAAAGATTGCGACGAATTGAGAACCTCCTCCTGTTTTTGAAGTTGTTTAAAAAAGAGGGCATTTTATAAAAAAATACCTAAATGCATAAATACCATTCACAGCTGACAGCTTTCTGTACAACTCAGCGAGGTCGATATTATGAACTTTTATGAGTAGATGATATTCCTAAGTCTCATAAAACGTCCCCCCAAGCTGCTCGTGTCAGCAACTATTCAAGATAACCTATGCATGTTTGTAGCACGCAATGCATGGTGTGAAGAAATAACGTTTATGCCTACCTTGGAATAATTAAACAGGATTATGTGAATAAATGGATTACTGGGCTTAGTAAAGGCTGCACAGTACATTACAGAATTATTTCTAGCCTTGTTGAGAGGGTGAATGAAAAGCGACTAACGAAAGGTATTTATAAGGCAGACTTGAATGGAAACGCCGGGAGGGGACGCCCTAGAAAGACATACATAGACCTTATTGGTGATTTTCTTAAGAAAGGCCAGATGCGCAGTACTCATAATCGGCGTGTGTGTATGACTAGATGTGTGAATGTAAGTGAAGCAAAAGAAGTATGTAAGGATCGTAGAAGGTGGCGTTCTGTAGTTTCTGCCATGGGAGAAAGTCGTGAGTTTATGTATGTATGTTCTAGCCTTGTTTTCTGTGGCGCTGCGCTGGTAAGATCGACTAGAAAACCTTATAGGCATATCGTTGTAGACCAAGTTAAGGTTAGGCGTGCTAAATATACTTCAACTGCGCTCAGAAGGTGGACAAAAGTTGTACTAAACTTTACACGTATGTAGCAGGGTCACGTTTATTCCTCTAGTAGGTAATTTGTTAGTTCCAAAAGCTGCAGAAAGTCTAGAATAACTAGGTACCAACTTTTGTCAGAAAGTCCATAATATATACGGGATTTAGATATAAGTGTTACCGATATTGGACTTTTGACAATATTTTTATTTTTGCTGTTCGAATCTCACTTTAAACAGCGGTTCAAAGTATTACCAAATTAATACCTCATTATAACACCCAATACTGAACTTGTGTTCTTTCGTGACGATAGCAAACACCACTTGGGATCGGTGCTGTGAAAGTACGAGATGATACTTATTCACACGACTTTTTTTATTTTATAATCTGAAAATTTATTATAATTTTATAATAGATATAATTAAAAGGTTACCACTAATATTTATGCTTAGCAATATTCCGTGGGAACCTCACGAAAAACGTTCTTAAAACCATACGTTTTCCTCATAATTTTATAATCTTCTACAACGTGGTTAAAAGCCAGTAAATCGTAAGCAAGGTGACATTTAGGTGGGTCGGTAGGAAGCGTGCAGTGCGGTGGATCGTGGTCATAGGCGGTAAGATCACACGGCCGCACGGTGAGCGATGGAGTGCGCGCACGCAAATGTCAGCGGGAACACGTGTGAGCTAGGGAGCGGGGTGGGTATGGAGAGGATGATACCACGAAGGATTATTCGTTTTTTGGATTGAATGTTATATGTCGTAAACCGAAGGAAAAAAAGATCGCGTGGTCGATCACCAACAAGATGGACCGTTCAAGTGAAAGATTCGTCGTCCTCCAAATTATACACGGTCGTAAGGTACGACGATGGGTTCAAACCCAGGCAGGCGCTTTACTTTGTGTAAATTATTTCTGCACCACTGTTCTAAAAACGGTGACGGAAAGCATCGTGAGGAAACCGGCTGTCTTAGAACCAAAAATTCAAAGAAATGTGACATTCACCAACCCGCACTGGGCCCGCGTGGTGGATTAAGGCCCATTCCCTCTTTCGCAGACAGGAGGCCTGTGTCCCAGCAGTGGGAATGTTAAAAAGCTGATGAAGATGATGATGAAAGGGACGCGCTGGACAGTTACCAGTGGAGGCAGATCATCCGCTCCAGATGCAACCATGATGCTGACTACGATCCTCAGACGAGGGACCAATCAAGAGAGAGAGTATGTCTTAGAGCTGACGAAATAGATAGACTGTTTGGAGCAGTCAGTACCGACAAAACTTCAAGTAGTCGCTGTTGGGCAATCTGCGGTTTGAATACAAAATTGAAGTTTGTAATACACCGGCCGCTTTTGCTGCCGAAAACAGCAGATTCCTTCAAAGCATACAGCAGCAGTAAAAGTAGAAATGCAAAATAATTAATCATGAGACATTTCAGTGCTGCATGTTAATCCCATACATTTTGGACCTTTTGTCAATATTTATGGGTTATAGAATGACTTAGTCTAGGGCAGATAAATTTGAATGGAAGTTTCCGCGGCCCTGGCACAAGCAACTGAAGGAACACGGGTGGGTTTAGTCAGTAACAGTCTGACACGCCAAAGTCTGAGCTTTGGTTTGGGATGTTATCCAATGACTTCAGAGCGGGAGAAGTCATTAGATGACATCCCAAACAAAAAAAAACATCCTTGTACGATCATATGGTAAAATCTATTCCGTCGATCGTTTCAGCACTAGTTCGGTATAAACAAATTGCTGATATAGACTAGGTACCTGTTTTTTTTTCACCAGAGAAAAACAGATTTGATAACTCAGTGTGAACGCTGAAATGCGTATTCAATGAAAAAGGTATATTTTAATACCCGCTTAAGGCAAATCTAAAATACCGATAGCATTGTTATTTCATAAAAACCAATGGTACAAACAAAATCTGAATACGATTGCGATACAATTCTGAGTCAGCCCGAAGTAAGGTCAAAGTTATTGTTTTAGAACCTAATTCCAAATATCATCAACACTTTCCCAACAAACAGTGAAACAATCCACCCGTTCTATCTATAATAATAATCTTTATGATTATTACTAGCAAACAAACTATAGTACAGTAGCAAAACTCATCATAACTTGAACAAACTTAATAACTTTTATGGACGAAATAAATAGTAAACAAGTGTAATAGGCTGTCAAATGTCGCCTTATCTGATTAAACGAAAAACTACGACTGACCGGAATAAGGGTGTTTAAACACGATGGAATTTGAAACTTTTTCCTATTGGTGTAATGGGAACAAGTGCGAGTCGGACTCGCGCACCGAGGGTTCGGTACAAACAGATACATTCGCCAACATGATTAGATAAAATACTGAAGTTGAATGAATGACCCGAACATTGCTCTAAAGAAAATATTTGATTTAACTTTTCCAATACATAAAGCTTAATTTTAGGCAAACGGATCCCTGAATCGAAAAATGGTTTTATTTTCTTTTTTTTTCCACTTTGTCGGCGTGATTAATATGTATATCCATGCCAAATTATAGCTTCCTAGTAATAAGCGTCTCTGAGCTAAGCTAAGGACGGACGGACAGACGGACATGGCGAAACTGTAAGGGTTCCTTGTTTACTACGGAACCCTAAAAAGGTTGTTTCATCGGCATTTGTAAAATTGTTGATAGAGAAACTATTTAGTGCAAATGCCTACAATATGTAGTTCCTTTAGTCGCAAAAGCTCTGGATGAGATCCATAAAAAAACAAACCATGGTCCTTTATTGAAACACAATAGGTAGTACCTAATATTTGAAAACAATCTTTCCTCTTTCTGTAAATTAAGTTTCATGAAATCATTTTTCTTTTTCCTTGCATTTGCCTAAAAGAGTGCAAAGGATTAGAATGGTGGTCCCAGAATGCTACTTCCTTTTTTTTTGGTTGGCCTATTATGTCTCACTGAGCCCACGGATATCCATGGCTACGCCACTGTAGTCCCGTCCATCTTCAGGCGCCCATAGGTATAGAAAGGTGTTTTGGTCAGGTTCGCTTGAGCATGTGACCCGCAAAAACTAATTTTAGCTTCTATTCCCAAAGTCTATTATGTACATTTTGAAACGCGCGTGTTTCAATTTCTTTCATCTATGCCCGGAATGGTGCATGATATCGCTGTTTGGCAAACTTCAAAGTGGAACTTTTGTGACTCACTGAAAGCTTCGTCGGTTAGGACAGGTAGGATATAAAAATGTTTAGACAAACTTATAAGAAAACAAAAATAAACTATTTTACAGTCGACATTTCCACAACGAGGGTGGTATAGCGTGCTCTATAAACATAAAGTAGGGGGTGTGTAGTTACCCCTAACAATAGCACTAATTAACCGACAGTTACGAGGAGAAGTATTGTGTTTACTGCTCGTAGGGGTCCGAGGGTCAATGTTGCCGTGTTTGATACTCCTCATTATTGATGGGGCATCGATGGGTTTTGAAGTTCATTATTAGTTTTGGTGGACTTTGCCGAAACTGTTTTGTATTTCATTTGCAGTCGATTTTTGTTTAGAATGTTATCTAATCTTACTATAGCATTTAAAGTACGACTGCAGGACATAAGACCCCTTTTCTTTTTACCCGACTGCCGAAGGAGGGTAATGTGTTTATCAGTCTATGTATGTATGTATGTTTGTTCCTATGTGGCGTTCTAGAGACCAAACGCGTTGGACGATTTTGATGATTCTTACGTCATTCGATTCGTCTTAACCCTGCTAGTGTGACCCTGGGTTTTGGTCAGCCAGATCACGAATATGTATCCTCTTATGTATGCACAGAATGATTTTCTTCTTGTTTGCGTCTTTTTACTTCGCTTTTTAAACAGTCGGGTTTTTTTGTTTTTGAATTAACGAGTCACTTCTTTCTTTTGTTTTGTTTAGAATATTCTGTAATAATCACAATGGCAACAGCATATGTACCAATGTCTCGTCAGTTATGCCTAGGTTACACAGTGCGAGCTGGCATGCGAGCTGACCGAGTCAGTTACTGAGGTGCAGTTACTTGCACCGTGTGACCGCATCATACGAGTTACTGTCATGTGCGAGTGGGACAGTAGCTCGCGTCCGAGTTACTTCAACATTTTTTGTTTTTACTCGCTACTTGCCTTCCCCCACCACGCCACTCGCACGCCGCTCGGTCGTCAACTCGCACGATTTTGCGAAATGACAGTAGCTCGTACGCTCGGGCCCACGCTACAGTGTTTCTTGTTTCGGCGTCAAAATGGCGGAAAGATGGACATCCGATCAAAATATAAAGTTTGTGGAGCTATACAAAGATCAAACGAACTTATGGAATTGTTTGGATCCTAATTATAAGAACAGAGATTTGCGTAAAGCGTCGTTGGAACACATCCGCATGGAATTTAATTTACAAAACACGAATGAAGTTACAAAAAAAATCAAAAATTTACGTTCTACGTATAACCAGGAGTTATTGAAAATTGAAAAAAGCAAAAAAAGTGGATCTGGCACTGATGAGATCTATAAACCATCTATCAAGTGGTTCGATTCTATGGATTATATTATGAAAATAATAAATCTAAAAGAAAAAGAAACACTAAGTAATCTGGTAAGTATTTTATTTCTAATTACACAATCATATCATTTTGCCACGTAACTGCTCCCTCGCCATTGAAATAATTTTTATATTTATCACGCATTTTCTCTGCTATTGCTTTCGATCTATTATTGATTCTCGAGCGACGAATACTCGGTAATTCATTAATTTCGGACCTCCACTGCCCCAGAATGATTTGAAAGTTTATGATGTCTTCATAATCTGTAGTTCCTGGTGGTGTATAAGTGCTTGATGCAGTGGTACGTAACCAATTGTGTAATGTACATGCACATAAGACGATCTTTATCGTAGTTTCCTCTTTAACTTGAATTGGCTTTCCCAAAACACGAAAACGAGATGCTAGAATGCCAAACCCATTCTCCACAATCCTTCTTGCTCTGCTCAATCTATAATTATATATCTTTTCTGCGGTAGTCAATATATTTTTGTAGGGCTTTAGTAAATACGGCTTCAAAAGGAAGGCATCATCTCCAACTAGAATACCATTTTCAGGCAACAATAAATTGTTTTCTAGATACGGATACAAAGAGCAGTTTTGAAATACCCCACCATCTGCATTACGACCGTATGAGCCTATATCTACATATCTGAAAGTATAATCGTGATCTACGACGGCCATGAGCACTATACTGTTTGTTCCTTTGTAGTTATAATATTCACTGCCACAATTTGGTGGTGCTTGAATTGTTATGTGTTTCCCATCAATAGCTCCACAGCAATTCGGGAAATTCCACCTCGAAGCGAATCCTACTTCTATATCTTGCCATTCTTCCACATTGGGTATCTGAAAAATAAAAGAGTAACATTAATTTCAGGAACCAAATCATGCGTCAACGTCAGGAAGCAACGTTGGATCAATGTCAGGAAACGAGGCCATGAATAACGAGGACCTTGATGCTAGTGACAATAGCAACAACGCCGTTCCTACAAAAGTGATGAGGCCACCAAAAACTCCAAAATTAAAGACGAAAGTATCATCAGAACGGTCTGAAATTCAAGCAGCTGTGAATGAGCTCAAAGAACTAAATAACAGTTTAGTAAACGTGTCTGCCCCGATTCCAAGAGAATTAGAAGATGAATGTGATGTTATTGGAAGACATGTAGCACTGCAGCTCAAACAGTTACCTCCGATTGATAGAATTGATGCGACAGATGAAATACAGGCAATACTCTCTAGATACCGTAAAAGCGCCCTCTGTGCTAGAATTGTGTATACACCTTCTGATTACAGTTCTGAATGTACGCCATCACCACAGCCTGCAGTAAATTATCAACTTGTTGGACCTACAATATCTGCACACTCTACACAACTGGATCAATCTTCACAATCTATACTCCGTAATGATATACTTTCTTCAGCAATATCAATCTCTAAAATAACGAAATAAGCTATGTAGTACTGTAGTTATTAAGTATTACTATGTTAAGTTCACGTTTAATATGTGCAAAAACTTTAACAAATCCGTTGTGAATTTGATTAAGAATAATAAAAATTACTTACTTTGATATAACCTTTTAGACTTTCATTGATAGCAGCACACACTTCTGGTATTATTTTAATTATGGATGCTTTTGAAACTCTGAAAAATACCGACAATAGTCTATACGATATCCCAGAAGAAAGGTATACCAGAGTTATTTCCAACTTCACCCTTGCAGGTATCGCATCCCTCATCAGTGTATCATCACGTTGAATTTTTGGAGCAATTAAATTTAAAAGTATTTCCACTTGTTCAGGTGTCACTCTCATAACCGCTTTATATTCTCGGGGATCTTCATCATATAGCTCTTTAAATATTGTATGCGTTGCCCCTTTTTTTTGCAACCAATCCCTGACCCAAATACTTCTTTTCTTCTTCTTTTTTTGTATAGCTCTTTCAATTCTAAGCATTTCAACACAAAGTATTTTCGTAACCGCTTTTATTGTGGTATGTACTGTGATTAAACGTGTATTTTGCGACAACATTGCAGACGAATTGCCATTGACGAATATGCCAGTACACTGGTGCAGTAGCTGTCTTCTGCGAAGCCAGCAGCTTGCATAGTGTGACCGTGCGAGGCGAGTCGAGCTACTGTCATACGAGTACATAGGCACAGTAGCTGTCTACTGCCACATCAGCAGCTCGCACTGTGTAACCTATCCTTAAGGCAACTGCTATTGGGTTTTAACCATAGAAATATAAATGGTTTTAACCAACTTCAAAAAGGTTCTCAAATCGATTGATTTTTTAAATTGTTTGTTACCTCAGAACTTTCTACTAGGTGAACCGTTTTTGATGATACTTTTTGATTTGAAAGTTGTTGCTTCCCATCTGGTCCTATTTATTGATATCTGTTGTATATCTTCGAAGTTCTTCAACAAATTTAAATGGAATCAATTTGGGCACATACTCTTAAAACAGAAAAGAATTTTCAAAATCGGTCCACAATTGATGAAGAAATCAGTGAACATACAAAAAAAAATCTAACATAAAGTCGAACATAGAATCTTCTCTTTTTAATAATAAATAAAATTGAAGTGTCTGTATGTAATATAAAAAAAATATAACGTTTTATTAAAAGCATGTAAAGCAAAGAAATAAACCTAGTGTTAAAGAACTAATAATAAATACCTACCCAATTATTAAAATTTTTGTCTGTCTGTCTGTTTGATCCGGGTAATTTCCGAAACGGCTGGACCGATTTTGACGTAACTTTCACTGGTAGATAGCTGATGTTATAAGGAATAACATAGATTACACAGTTTCTATGGGGAAAATGTAAAAAAAAACGAATTTGTCGCGGGCAACAGCTAGTTATCTATAAACGTTGTTGGCATATATTTCAGATCTCCATAACTTCAGGGACTAAAATAAATATGAAATTGTTATTCAACTCTTACCTCAGTTATAAATAACATTGAATTATATTTCGCATCATTATTTACACCGTTTACATAAGTGACAAGTTTTTTATGCGCCGTACTATGGATAACAGAGATAGCGTCAGAATTTATTAATTTGAACAATATTTATTACATGTAATTAGTGAAGAAAAACGATGTCACGTAAAAGTGGGAGTTATTAAAGTACTTAAAACTGATAATAGATAATGTATTATCGGTTCTATGTTTATTAGTACACAAGCGGTTCGCACCGTATTTGCTCGGGTTGAATAATTATACCTCACTAGCTATTCCCCGCGGCTTCGCTCCCGTGGACCACCACACAGGACCCGTTTTCAGGATAAAAAATAGCCTATGTCACTCAGGTCAGGAATAATGTAGCTTTCTATTGGTGAAAGAATTTTTTAAATCGATCCAGCAGTTTCGGAGCCTATTTGGTACAAACAAACAAACAAAAAAATCTTTCAAATTTATAATATTGGTATAGATATAATAAAATTATAATCTACTGGCTTCCCGCCCCGGCTTCGCTCTGATTAATATAGAACTTGTTATTTTCTACTTCTGCATGATTCTGATTTCCTGGTAGTTATAGAGTCTTTAGCACAAATGATTACATCCCCGGATATACTTCTTTCCTTTATGTTTCTGTTGGCCTGATAGTTTTTAGGGTTCCGTACCCAAAGGGTAAAAACGGGACCCTATTACTGAGATTTCGCGGTATGTCTGTCTGTCTGTCTGTCACCAGGCTGTATCTCATGAACTGTGATAGCTACACAGTTGAAATTTTCACAGATGATGTATTTCTGTTGCCGCTATAACAACAAATACTAAAAACAGAATAAAATAAATCTTTAAGTGGGGTTCCCATACAACAAACGTGATATTTTTGCCGTTTTTTGCGATAATGGTACGGAACCCTTCGTGCGCGAGTCCGACTCGCACTTGGCAGGTTTTTCTAGTTGCCGCCCTTGTGGTATTAATTTTTCTCCCAATATCTTTATAAATTATAGCCTATGTGTTATTCTGATGTATAAGCTAAATTTCTTTAAAGTTTCATCAAAATCCGTTCAGTAGTTTTTGCGTGAAAGAGTAACAAACATCCATCCATACTCACAAACTTTCACATTTATAATAGTAAGGTAGCAGGATGTATTTTTGGAGTAATGTACTTTTGTACAAGATTTTTTCAAATAGCTGCAGCGGTTTCGGAGATTACCCTCCACATATAAACATGGACTCACTCGTAAAATTCGCACTCTCTATTTATAATCAATTAATCTGCCTAGACCTAGTATTTACCCTACTATGTACGTTGGGGTCGCCTTCTAGTCCGAATACTAGTATTTTCGACCTCAACAACCTAGTACAGTAGTCACAGCGGATCTTTATGTCTCGGAAGTTGGCTGCAAGACCCTGCGCAGTTGCTATTTTTGTGTCAATGTTGAAGTAGAAGATATCACTGTATAACTGCCTCTTTCACTCGCTTACGTTTGTCGCATCGTCCTATCTCGCTTACTGTATGCAGTATACTCGATGACAAAATGTTTCTTGCGCAATGGTTCGCAGAGCCAACTTCAGAGACACAAAGATCCGCTATAACTACTGTACGTCTAAGCTCGGGAACGGTCAGAATCGCCAGAGCACACAGAAACAATGTGCATGAACTTCTACACACGTGACTAAGAGCAACCAGCCATCGTGAGATAGAATAACTTTAAATGGATAACACGATATGCCTTGGCAAGACTGTTGTCAAATTTTCTGGCTTCTGACTCTGTAACGACATTTTCAATAGCATCAAAAGAAAATCCAACTCAATTAAACTCTAGACCTCTACAGCAATCGCGTTCCCAAGAAGCCGATCACATCAACCTGCATTATTAATTACATAGCATACCAAATACACTTACATTCACTCCTCACCTACAGTCCTACGTACTGATTCACGAGTAGGTAGCGACGGCGAGCGGTCGATGTTCAATCAATCAGCATTGGTCACACTCGCCCGTCGTCAGCTGTACTATATTATAGTTAGATGGACGATACTGAAGGGTCCGTACTATTAAGAGTTTGACGTTTATTTTGAAACGTGTTTTGTTAGGAAATAGGGGAAGCTAGAGGTTAAAACAGTTGAATGTTAATCAATTTGGTTTTGTCTATTGATTGAAAAATACGAGGCGATACTTACGCCTATATTCCTAGTCCTTTTGTAGGAAATTTCACGATAAAAACCATCGATTAATGCTAATAAATAAAATCTATATTACCACTGTCTATTGATTTAATCGAGTTTAGGAAATAACTTAGATTATAGGGGTTACCATTTTGTTTTTATTCTGGATAAAATGTTTCACGCAAACTGCGCTTCCACGGGGAGATAGCGCGGTTATGTGGGAATCCAACCCACTAAAACTCCACGGTGTCCTCCTGTGCGGCTTATGGCGAGAATACGGGCACGCGTTAGCACTCGTCCGTGAAATCACCGGTTCACCAGAACACATTGGTCACCCTGTGACGAGTCAAGTCAGTGGCTCCGCCACCTACCTTGCACTTTTCGGCCGCAGGGGATAAGGACCTCCCCTACGGCCCCACCACGTCCGTCATCAGAGGGTGGAGACCCCGTCCAGACCGCGGCAGGTAGGGAGAACGGCGCACCACAATACCAGCACTCCTCTCCCGCCACGGCATCCAACTCTCAGCTGCGATATCTTATGGAAGGCCCCATACGAAATCGCGATCCGCCTCAGTTGCGATGTCGCCTCTGATACCAAGCGGCACTGCAACCGAGAGCGGCCACTCCTCGCGGGCTCCTCTTCGCTTCACCGTGGGTACCGGGTGACGAAGCCACGGCTGCTGAGTCCTCCCACCTGACAATGCGGGAACCAACCATAGGGGTTACTCCCGAAGATAAAGTACAAAGGAGCTCTAGTAGATACAGGAAAAATCTAACTACAACACTGAAACATTGTAGTGTAGGTTTCCTTGTACCGACGAAGCCAACTTCTGACAACATGTCTCACTTCTGCCTCATAAAAGGATTTGGGCTTTTGCCGGATAATAATTCACACAGATTTAGCAGGAAGGCCCAAAACGACAGATGAACATTTCGAAAGCAATCCCATTCCAAACACCATTCCATTAAAACTTCCAATCCTCCCGAAATTCAATACCGAAAATTAGCATTACCAATCCACATACCTAATAATCAGAACCTAACCCTGCTCCAATCCCGTGAGATAATAGGCTCGGATCAAGCAAACACAACGGTTCCAATTACGGCTGGGTAGTCCGCGGTCGCGGGTTAATTCGGTCGTGTGAACGCGCGCCTGGTTCCAACGCGAGCGCCGAGCCGTTCCAACGAGCCCCCAATGCCGCTCAAACGAGCCCCGCGCAAATTCCAATTTTCCTTTATGTGCGAATGGTAGATAGGACAGTGTGGAGGGTGCTTACCTTCCTGCGGTTATTTCTGCTAGGTTGGTAGTACTGGTGGGTAGATACTACACGATTCCACGTTTGATAGCTGCAATGTGAGAGAATGAAATGGAATGTTTTGTTGTGTTGTGTTGGCTGCAGTGACTATTTTAATTAGGTTTTGTTATATTTCTCACCTTTCTAATGTTAGGTTCTTACTTCTATTAGGAGTTTCAATGGTAACTACAAAGTTATTATCTAAGATCATCTTAATAAAGTGCAAAAAAATTATGCCGATACTAAATATCAGTTCAAATCTAAATTACAGTAATATCTTCTAAAACCAACTTATCGCAATACTGAGGATCTTGTTTTGCAAAATTTTGGTTATATAAATAAATAGTTAAGGTTTTTTTATAAAAGTTAAATAATGATAACGATTATACTATCGCATAAGCTCGCACGCTCACTCATAGTTACACTCACAGTCACACACACACTTTCTCATACATATACACAATCTCAATCCCTCACTAGTTGTCTAGCATTTTTGCTGAACTGGGCCTTTTTGTCGCAGCCGTGAAGCACACTTTCCTTCTAATATCTTACGTTAGACTTTATTTTTAATTTTTTCTTATTTTATCTCGAGGAGCACGTGGCTAAATCATAACAGCCGCACTGGTCGATCATCAAGGTTAAGGAGCGCTTGACGAGGTCGGTCCGTGGATGGGTGACCATTTCAACATACCGAGTTTCCTCCGTGCCTCGGAAAGCATGTTAAGCCGTTGATCCCGGCTGTCATTTAAAGATCTTTGACAGTCGTTACGGGTAGTCAGAAGCCTGAGATCAAAACCAGTCTTGCCAAGGGGTCTTGTGTTACCCAGTTACTGGGTTGTGGAGGACTGATAGGCAGTCGCTCCATGTACTCAGCTGGTACTCAGCTGAATCCGGTAAGACTAGAAGCCGACCCCAACAATAATTGGGAAAAAGGCTAGGCAGATGATGATTTACTATTGTTATTGCACCTACCTCTATTTGTGTCTCCATCACCCAAAGGTTGACTGGTAGAAAATGCTTAAGGCATTAAGTCCGCCTCTGTACGTATATGTGCTTAACGTATAATTTTTTATTTTTTTAACTTTGTCCCACACTTGGAATTTCTCCTGTACCGTGGGTGCGTTTACAAACGTATAAACTCACATATACAAACATCCAGAGCCTGAACAACTGTAGGTCATACAAATAATTGTTCCGTGCGGGAATCGAACCCGCGACACGCAGCGCAGCAGTCAATCGCTCAACCACTACACCAACCGTGCGCCCTAAACCTACCAACCTACCCTATGCCCTACCCTCCAACCTAAACTTTGTAGATACGGTCTTCATCTTTTCGTTTCGGTTGAATACTCAACTTTTAAAATTTTGTCCGACCAGTATGTGAATACTTGGACAGCTCTCTCATTCGGCACTTCAGATACTGGAAGGTGAAGGTAGTTGGTGGGCATGAAGAACAGGCAAGGAGGCATACTATCTAGCGAAGAACTAAATACGAATTAAAGGTAACAATTATGTTGAAGTCTTTTACATTTTTTTTATTTTTTATTATTATAGATAGGCTCGCGCTTGACCACTATCTCACCTGATGGTAAGCGATGATGTGGTCGACGGTGTAACACGCTTGCCTAGAAGTAACCTATTCACTCTTGACTTAAAGACCCCGAGCTGGTAGCTATCTGGAAACACAGACTCCGGCAGGGAATTCCACTCCTTAGCTGTACGCATAATGAAAGTATTTCCAAAACGTTTAGTGCGTATGGGTGGGATGTCCACCATGTACCGATGGCGCATCGCCGTACGTCTTGTAGTCCGATGATGAAACTGGCTAGGCGGAATTAGATCACATATTACATATAACATAAAATCAACACCTATATCATGTATCTACTCAGGTTTTTTTTAAATAGGTAGGTATATATAAAATGAGTATTTAAAAAATCTCTTTGCCATTTTATTGACCTTAATTTTATATTTTGATCTACTCGTACAAGGCACCGGTACCGTTGCAATAGGGATGATGACGGGGTACGAAACAGCACATTAAAACCGCCGACTAAATTATCAAAAAATATTAGAAACGTATTTTTTGCTTATTGAAATTAATAAAAATTCACCAAGATAAAGCGCATCAAAGTTCGGGAGTGGGGGCTTGTGACGTCACTTCTATGTAAAAATTGTACCAAGGCGTGACGTCGTACGATATTTTAACAAACTGTATCGTCATAATTTTTTGTTAACGTCACAAAAGAAAAATACGTGACCTATATTTTTTGGAAATCTAACTGACGGACTAAAAATATTTTTTTAGTCATCATGCCTATTCTGTTTTTAAATATAATTTATATTATTACCGTTTCTATTTTAAATATTTCGCACTGATTACAACTGAAACTCATTTCCTTCCAAGCTTATGTGTTTGTTAAAGTAGTAAAATATGTGTTTAATATTTCCTAGTTTTCTGTAATAGCGTATTTTACGTTGCACTACAAAGCAGAAGGCCCCACAACTAATTTTGTGTCTACATTTAAATAGCTATATAGAAAACAGTGATTTTGTTTTGACTCATGTTAATACTATTTATGAATAATAACTAAGCTACATAAATGAAAAATACAGCAGATTTTACAGAGAAAGACTGTAAAACAGTGCCTTGAAAACAATTTTCCCATTTCTTCGCTAATAATATGTATTTTGCTTTTAAAATTTGCAGCTATTTAGTTTTGAAGCATTTTCAAATAAACTTCCAAGAATAATGTATTATCATAAAACTATATGTTACTAGATTCCAGGAACTGTTTTGGGCCTCGAAATCTGCGAGTTCGGGCTCGACGGAACGGCAGCAGGGCTATGGAGATGTGTCGTAAACTATCCCCCAGCCACCATAGAGACATCCTGCTCTCTGGGCCCCAAAATATGCAGCCAAAGTGAATCTCACTGCCACCTATTACACAACTTCCTTCAGTTACGAAGGTTGGCTTGGCTTGTCCAAGAAAACTTCATTGGGCATCTTATTACTTCATAAAAGATAGCTTGATCCCTGCGACATATCTGAAACTGACGTATACGTTATTTTTAGCCTGTCAAGCGCTATTGTTACTGTATTGATACTGACAGCTGATGGAAACCATACCCATGGTGTACACAAACGAATTATAGTAAAATTTATTAACATATGCTTCTTATTTACTATTACATTAATCAAATTAATGTGAGTCAAGGGACTGCCGAAAAAATATAAAATTATCGTATGGTGGGTTTTTTAAGTGGGCCATATTCGAAAGTATCAGGAAAAGCTATAAACACTGAAAGGAGTCTCGGGGCAGTTTTGATGAAAAATAAAACTGCATTGAGGTATTTTTTTAAACTAAATATTCTTAGCCAATCGAATCGAACCTGTTGATTTTGAAAAAAATACACGCTGATTATTACACGATACGATAGTGTCGCTAATAACGATCAAATTCAGGAAAGCAATGACACACGAAAAATTTAGGGAAATACCTCATTTTAAACAACATATACAGTAAAACAGCAATTAGTTCAAATAAACGGTGTCAATTCTTCGGGGTTGAACGTGAAAATGGGGGTAACCCAGGGCTCAATTTTAGGTCCTTTCTTATTTTTAGTCTACATTAACGATTTACCCCATCTATTGGAAAACCAATTAAACATGGTGTTATTTGCTGATGATAGGATTGTGGAGGTCAGACAGGCAGTCACTCCATGTAAAACACTGGTACTCAGCTGAATCCGGTTAGACTGGAAGCCGACCCCAATATAGTTGGGAAATGGCTAGGCAGATTGATTGTTAAGATAAATAGATGTACGAGTAACGTTGCCGATGACATTAGATAATGCCTTGCGGCAAGTTCAAAATTGGTTCACTGCTAATAATTTAGTTTTAAATGCTAAAAAAACTAAGTGTGTAAGATTTGCCTTACCGAATGTCAAAAGTTATGATTGTGACATTATATTAAACAATGAGAAGCTAGAATTCGTCGATAAAGCGGTTTTCCTGGGGATCACGCTGGACCCGAGGTTGCAATGGGGTTCTCATTTGATATCCCTTGCAGGGCTAAGTTCGGCAGCTTATGCTGTTAGAAAAATACGTCAGTTTACTGAGGTAGATACCGCAAGGCTAGTCTATTATAGTTACTTTCATAATATCATTTCTTACGGTATCTTACTATGGGGAAGGGCTGCAGACATTGAGTCAATTATCATTCTGCAAAAACGAGCCATCAGAGCGATATACAATCTTCGCCGGCGAGATTCTCTAAGGGAGCTGTTTAAGGACATTAACATCATGACGGTAGCTTGTCAATATATTTACGAAAACATCATGTACGTTAGAAAGAATATATAGACATCTTTTAGTAAAAACAGCGATGTTACTGTATTGATAGCCAGTGTAGCCTCCACCCGTACTAATCCCACCTAGTAATTGGCATCTGAATAAAATACGGGCGTGTACTTTCTAAATAGAATTTAATTTTTAAAACTAAGCTAGTTCTGCCGGAGACACACACAAAAATTTGTAAGTCGTGGGTTACGGTCGTCTGTAGTCACTCCTGCAGGGATAGGTACTCCCCTGTAGTTGCGCGAGGCCGGAGATGGAAGCTGGCCGGAGATGGTGATGTACGGTGAGGTCACTCGCAGCGAGGATGACTGGCTCGCTCAGCACACCAGTGGCGTAACGACAAGTGGGCTCATAAAAATGTAGCCGTAAAAAATGTTGCCGTGGTAATTAAGCCGTAGAAGGTGTTGCCGTAGAATTAAGCCGTAGAATTAAGCCGTAGAAGGTGTTGCCGTAGAACCCTAATTCGGGATTTCAACGCACAACTTTATCGGCACTAATTAAATCGTTGAATACTTTTAAAACAACGTTTTAAAACAACGCTCGTGTCTGCTAGGGCGCTCGACAGGACGCGAAAAAAACGATGGGTACGTGCGCTTACACACCAGCCTAGAAGCGACTGGCGGCCGCTCGCGGGCGACCGAACGCAATCTTTTTTATCATTCGTTCTATGCGAACTAAATAAATTATGTTACTAGAAATAGGGACCAATTAATTCAACCAGGTTTCAGGCTGGCTAGAGTAGCGTCATATTTTATGGGGTACTGTATAAAATGTTACAATAAAATACCTCCCCACATTCTAGAACTGAATGAGGCGAAATTCTAAACTTGTATAAAACGCACACTATGCAGGCAGGTATATTAAAGAATTAATATTTGTTTTGGGATATTTACCATGTATATTCAAAAAATCAAAATATACATGGTAAATATCCCGAAACAAATATTAATTCTAATGATTGTGACCATGTCAGCTTAAAGGTATATTAAAGGTTGGGGGATTATATCGGTGATAAAAATGCTTGGCTCAACGCTAGTCCTGCTCCACAGCCACTAGGACACAAAAACAAGTGATAAGCAGAAAAGTTCTGAAGTATTGTTGGACCTACTGAAGACTGTTAGAATATATTTGTGTTATATAAACTCAATTTATTTTAGTATTATATAAATGCACAGCACATATATGAGTACTATGTACCAACTGTAAATCTGCCATTTACGGTACCTATATGTCGTTTGTTGACTATACTAGTGTGCCCTGGCAGCTAATAGTGTGTCATGCTCTCTCTAATGGTGGCACATGTGTTGGATCATTCGGTTCCCTTCATGATGGTTGATCTGAGTGGTGCCGATCTATGTGTCATGTTCGTACACGGGCGCCATCAGTAGGGATTGGTCATAACTTGGCTGCCTCGGCCTGGTTTTAATTACCTAAGTATTGACATTTTTTTAATTGTTTGTTTTACTCTAAACGCTTTTACGTGCACGTCTTTTTACATCGTTCTTACATATATGTATTTTTCCAACAAGAAATGATGTAACCAAATACTTGTAAAACACTTTTCATTTTAAAAGAGTAAGTGAGGAGTTTCTTGTCCATTCTTCTCCATAACAAGCTACATTTCCGAATGGACGGTAGAATCAATTATTGTTACATTTAAATTATTACTTTCTTGACGTTCAAAAGTGCCGCTTAATGGCTTAATTATTGAATAAAGAAATTTTGATTTTGAGACCAAAAATAAACTCCTCTGAAACCGTTTGATTATAATTTTTATAAACGATTCGGTACATTTTTCTCCATCGATTTTGAATCAAATAAATGTATGCAATGACGGGTCAAATTATTCTCTTTAGTTCAAAACTATTTTGGTTAATGTCCGCCAGTCTTTGCAAAGAGGGTCAGATTATGCCCAGTGACCTTTGAATTAATGTTGTGCCGGCTATAAGGACCTGTGTCCTTATAGCCTGTGAAAAAAAACCCCACACAAGAAAACGAAGGACACAGGATTTATTAACCGGCATCAACTTTTACACGTACAACGATCAGTTTCTTAGTGACCTTAAAGTTTCAATACCTTTGTCAATCAAAGCAGGTGTTTGGTAGGCACTGACCAACTCCATACAATTTAATAATCATGCCCTCATAAATAAACACAAACCTTTTTCACTTAGCACTCGGTGGTCGGCCATTGATCGGTGTAAATTACACTCCATTTGTCAGTCAAATAAACTATAGGTAATGTGTTAATACAATCTTGATTCATTTATATCACCTGTCAGACTGATTTAATATGAGTGTGTTGCTGACTTTTAGGTACTTACTTATTATAATTATAAGCCGTGTGCCTAATGGAATTTCATCGGTGATGAAGCACTGGTCTAGACAAAGCTTCAGATCCTAGAACATCGTCGCCGAGTTGCCAGCTTGTCGGTTTTAATCGGTTACATTTCGGCGACTGTGCGATGGAATTGCATGATCTAATTCCACCTAGCCCGTTTCATCAACGGACTACCAGGCGTACGGCGACGCGCTATCGGTACATGGTGGATATCCTAGCCATACGCAAAAAAGGTTTTGGGAACACTTTTATTGTGCGTACAGCTAAGGAGTGGTATTACCTGCCGGAGTCTGTGTTTCCCGATAGCTACAATCTAGGGGTCTTTAAGTCAAGAGTGAATAGGTTACTTCTAGGCAAGCGTGCTACACCGTCGACCACATCATCGCTTATCATCAGCTGAGATAGTGGTCAAGCGCGAGTATACAGTGTATAAAAAAAATCGGCAAAAATTACGAGGCTTTCATACAAACTTTCAGGAGATGAATTTTCAAAATCCGTCCATAGTGCTTACCTTTGTTATATGTAAAAGGAACTCTTGTGCAACTCATGTTTGAAGGCTGAGCGTTATATATCAATGTAGGAATGGTTGTATTTAAGTAGATTATTTTTCATATTTGTGTGATAATTCCGTTTGACTGACACTGGCATGGCCCCCATCAGGGATTTTAATTTTGATAACACGAAACTTTTTTCGAAACTAGTAATTTTTTTCTTGGCAATTTTTCGTAAAGTCTTCGATTTAGCACTTGGACCTTAAAAATTTAACTCATTATATTTTATAAACCATGACCCGTCTAAATCTGTGACTTGGCGAAAATTTGCGACTAATTAGCTACTAAATTTGAGAGAAAACAGATCTTCGCTAGGTGCCCTAGTTTTTGAGATATAAATGTGGCCAAACTAGGGAGATGCTCCTCAGAGCCACCTAATTCTGATATGACTAATTTGCCAAATTAGCGACGAATTTTTTGTGTTATCAAAATTAAAATCCCTGATGGTAGCCATGACAGTGTCAGGCACACAATTAATTCGGGTTGAAAGGATTTCGATAATACGTGAGTGAGCCTGGACCTAGACACCAGGAAGCCACTAAAGATATATCAATAAAAAATACCAGTAACACTGGCCAAACCTTTTTGTTTTTTTTTTGGCTGGGTTGTCATCCAATGACTTATATCCCGCTATGGGTGAAGCGGGAGGGCGTGTCAGACTTTTATTGACTGAAACCCACCCGTGTTCCTTCAGTTGCTTGTGCCAGGGCCGCGGTAACTAACTATCTTAAAAAAATTATCCGCGACCCACTTTGGCCAACCTGGGAATCGAGCTTGCATCCAAGGAGGCAGTGCAGTATTAAATATTATTTTTAATTTCTTTTCTTTTATTATGTTAATTATTTGGATTGACTTTACACTAAAGCCTGCTGTTAAAGTATGTAGTTATGTTTGTGGTAAATAAAGGAGGGTTGACAAAATAAAAAATATTATAAATATTTTCGAATAGATTTTATTCTTACAGACAATTCCATTATACTTTTGTTTATGTGCTAAATACAGATAGACAACAGTATGTACCAAATATTAACACTTACATTAAAGTACATACATACTTATATATTAGTGATCCTGATAACTCCTCTTTTAAGTTATGTTTGGAGCCACGAAATCCCTGAATGAAAAAAAAAAAACACGAAAAAGGCGAACCTAATCGTAGTAGATTTTCATATGTGCTGTATGCTCATAGAACATACGGACTTATATTATAAAAAAATCGGTCAAATACGTGTCGGGCCACGCGCAGTAATAGGGTTCCGTAATTGCAAAATAATGCGGACTAAGAAGGGGGTTTTTGTTGTTTCATGAACATTTAAACAAGGGCCAGTATAGACTTTTAAGTTTTTCAACCGATACTCAACTCAAATCGAAAATTTCTAAATTTACAAAGCCCAATTCGCAATCTTAATTTTACGCAAACGGATCCCTGAATCGAAAAAATAGTTTTCACAGACCCGTCATATTTCTGAATGGCCTATCTAACGATACCCCACACCATGGGATAGAAAAGAAAATCCCCACTACGTGCACAAGAGGTATAGTTGTTCTATCTCACGAAGAAGGATGAATCGTAGCAAAATGACTCTTATTTCGACGTCATAAAAGTCACGTTACCCTTCTTCGTGAGATAGAATAACTAACATATATATTTTTTTCATGATTGATGAGGTATATCCATGCCAAATTATAGCTTTCTAGTACTAAGCGTGTCTGAACTAAGCTGTAGACAGACATACGGATATGGCGAAACTATAAGGGTTCCTTGTTGACTACGGAACCCTAAAAACTGAAGAAAACGTCACATAGCGAAAACTCTAATATACAATGTTGGAACTTGAGAAAATCTCTGTCACATTTACTCTACACTACTGTGTACCAAGTTATGTGTTCATTAAAATGAGCTATTTCTTGTTTCACATCACATCACATCACATCATCAGCCTATTAATGTTCCCACTGCTGGGACACAGGCCTCCTCTCTGTGAGAGGGAATGGGCCGTAATCCACCACGCGGGACCAGTTGGCGGTCGCGGGTTGATGTCACATGTTTTTGAATTTCTTGTTTAAAAACAAGTAATAACTCATTTAATTTGTTTGTTTTTTCAGTCATGACGTTACTTATTAAGTTACAAAATAATCTTCTCCATTTTCTTCAAAAACACGACTGAAGATAACATATATAATTATTTTCAGACGCGTTATGTACAAATAAGATGATATTCGTGACTCCAAACATAATGCAAATGGCGTTATTTACTTTAACATGTATCCTCTTAAATATATGCAAATTCTTTCAAAAATATCTCAGATGTGATATTTACAATGTTTCTTTTGAAAAAGCTTATTTATTTGAGAATTCGTGAGTTGGGTAAATTACAAAGAATATGCTAGAAATTGTGATAGAAATCAGAAGTTCTTTCCTACTGTTAAAAAAATTTCAGTATATTCCTATTTCAATTGAAATACAAACTGGACTGCTTATATTCTTGTAGGTTACAAAATAAAAATCCCTATGGATCATTAAAAACAGTTGACATTCCATAAATATATATTTTATACACCGTATTGATGAATAATTTTATTTTATATCTCAAAAACGTATGTATGCTGTAATTTGTGAATGTTTATGGAAACAAAACTATAATGGCTACCTAAAAGTACAATGATACTTACATTAAGTACCTAATTAAGTACATAGTAATTAAGACAATACATTAATATATACAAATCGATTATTTACAGTATTAAGATTATTAATCTAACAGATTGTACTTAAGTAACGGGTAAGATATCAATTAATAATAAATATACAAAAAAAAAATGCTCAAAGTGTGTATCTATCTTATTATAGGAACCAAAATTACTCTTATATAAATTATACTTAAGTAACCCATTGTAAATAAATTATTCTTTCTATTTTACTTTATAAATTATCTATTACAATAGCTATCTGTACATATATTTTTAATATTCACAGTGCCTGGCTTAATCACAAATAGATTGATTATTTTATTATTAAGTATTAACTAAAAGGATATAAAAGCAAAGATTTATAAACCATGATTTATGCAGAACTAATCGAAATTATTGTTTATAATGTTTTCTTGTAATTATTCCGGTTGGCAAAAAAGCTGTTTTATGTTCCACAGATTATAAATAGAGACCTGTTGATAAGGTCATGTCTGAGTTAATAACAATAACATTTTGGTCATTGATGGTCTTAATCACACAAGTTTTATAAATACTGCTGCGCACAGATACCGTATCAAATTCAAAACAAATTGCTCTGATCAGAAAACACTTCAAATTAACCTTTATAGCACCAAATCACTGCAACGGAAAACAAATTGGTTCAAAACAAACCTGAAGCAAGCGGAAAACTCCTTAACGTTCACAGAAACTAAAATCACATTAACACTGCGTCTTTTCTTAACCAATCGCAAGTGCTACTAGATAACACTGCTAAAGTCCACTTGGTAGCCTGTCGAGCCGCATCAGTCGTGGAAGTCCCGCGGCTCCGGCTTCAGCTACCAGACCAGCCCCTCGGGATGCAGGGGGGGCGGACCGTCACCGAACGTGAACTCCGGCGAAGATGGCCGAGGAAGCACGAGGTGGTCCGGAGGCGGGAACTGCTCGGGAAACTCCCCGCCAGGAAGAGTCTCCATGCCGCCTGCGAAACGACCTGCTTCCGTTACTAAGCGCCTGGTACATGATTTGATGGGGTTGTGAGATTTTGTGATTGACGTTACTAAATTTAAGTGCCTTCTACCTACTAGGTTTTCTTGTAAGTAATTTAGGAAACCTGATGGCTTTGGAACTATGCCAAGATTATTTGTTATGTTCAGGCAATATAAATGAAAATAAATGTACAAAAAATCTATAGGCAGAAAACTTAATACAATTAATAAAATAACTGAAGGTTGTCACCACTGTTCCCATTATTTAATACATAACGTGACATAAGCAACACATAAACAGTTCTGTAATCCCGAAGTCGCACGAAAGACACATAAAATTGTTAATTGTTAGTATCCACGCGTCTTCATAAACTCGCGCCGACTGGGTTTCGTTAAAACAAACCATTATGGCTGAACTTGGCCCTGATTCGAAAATTGCGAACAAGATACGTGCGCAGCACTTTGAAATAATAAGAATTTGAAATCGAGCTTGACTTTGAAACTGTTTTGAGGTGGCGAATTGCTACTTGCTGCTTAGCAAAAATGTAGTGTCTGTTTATGTAGGTTGTTTGTAATCTCTCAATCGTCAATATATGGTATTTAAAACTACAATTTTATGTATGAGCTCAGATCTATAAACACGAACTTATGGGGGTAAATTTTTGTACTACAATGCGGGTAATTTTTTTCATCCCTTTTCCAAAGAAATTGTATTTATTGATTTCAGATATTGGTAGTAGAGCCAGGTTAATTTTAAATATACAAATTATTGGATATTAAGATAATTCACTGAATCGAGAGATTGTGGGTTAGCCCGTTTTGACAGAAAATAGTTTCATTTAGGCTGAATATATTTATGTGTGGAAGGTTTACTGTACCAATTTTCTCCGTTATTAATATGGATTATTTATATTTCAGAAAGTCTACCAACCTGGCTGATTAAAAGGCATAGACGGCGGCGGATGGAAGAATGGCGCATCATGGTGGAACGGCGGGCCATATCCAAACTCGAACTTGCCATCCGCAGTCGCGAAGTACGGAAACCCCGGCGGGCCTTCCTCCAGGCCCCCCGGAGACAGGTTCATGGGGAACCCCCTCATCTTGCGGGAAGACCCGAAAAACGGGCCCCGACCCATTGAAGTCAGCTGCTTGAGACGACGCTCTTTCGACCGCTTGTTTTGGAACCACACCTGTTGGGGAAAATGGAATAGTGTTATTAATGTTCTAGACACACAAAAAACGTTTCGTTAACATTTATAATGTAATACAAATCATCATTTATTAAGGCCACAGATAATATTATAATAATAATGGACACAGCGATCATTGTACCGATAGTCGTGTCAGCCAATGGCTTAATAGCCACGAGCCTCGACCAACACCTTAGGAGGCTCTCGTTAGGCGGCTGGGTCAAGGGCCTGATCCAGAAAGCAGTATTGCTGGACACGGCTCGTATTGTTAGGAGGTTCCTCTCTCTGGACAGGTCTGGTTCCAGCGGTCAGGGCTCCAGAGAGAGGAACCTCCGGAGAGGAAGCTACCGGCGTAGCTTAGACCCTGTTCCCGATACCGGTGGGCCTCTATTTTTTTTATTTTTATATGTTTTTCTTTTTTTTTATGTGTTTTGTAAAAATAAAAAAAATAAAAATAATAAGAAAAATGTAAAATATTAAAAATGTAAAATATAATTAAAAATGTAAAATAATAAGAAAAAAGATGAATAAACGAATAATAATAATAAAATAAGGCACACGAAAACTGGCAATGCAACACCATTTAGCGATTCATATTATCTGCAGAACAATTTCTAAGTCGCATTGGAGCATCGCACCTGCGTGCACAAAAGTAAAAGGTAACGTCTACCTAAAATCTAATGTAGCCATAGGATACCATAGGTAGGCAAGACGAGACAAGCACAAAGATGGTAAAGTATAAGAGAAAACACTAGAACGATGGTGATGATACAAGTTCTATAAAGCTAACATTACAAGTTTTAAGAAGAAAATACATAAACGCAATACTTAAGTTACGCAACGTGTCCATTCGAAAGTAACAAACAGTTTTCATCAAACTTAGATATACACGAATCGTAAGCTGACAAAGTCCTTCAACGAAATGCTGAAATTATCGCCATAGTTGTCACGTTGTCGTAAAGCATATAAAAAGGCGGAAAATAGTCTTGAGAACCGTAAAAATAAAACTTTAGTGTCTGACCGCATTTGTGGTCGACGAGTATTTGCTGTAGCCAATGACTAAAGCACTCCCATCTGGACTTTTATGAGCAGTATTGGTATTGCTCATAGTCATACTAAAGAAATGTAGGTAATCTACTTTGAATTTTACTATGACAGAACAATGTATCATTATGAGCGGCAAACTTTTAAAAGTACAAAGTCTTTGAAATTAATTAATTGATTTTAATGAAACTTTGTACTCATGTACAAGATATATAGGTCTATAAAGCTTATTGAAAAATGGCTCAGAGATAACGAGAGAGCGTTTTCAAGTTGTCCATATAAATGTTAAATTCTCTCTCTATTTCTAAACTTGAAGTTAGCACCAGAAAAAAACAAATTGACGTACGTCTAATCATGCAATTAACCGATCGTTTAGCAAACCGAGATTAAGCAATCATTGCGTCTAATCTGACAATAAACTCTGATCCAACGTTTTTCTTACTTCTAAATAGTTTTTTTTAAATGAAGCTGTCTTGTTGCGTTCACGGTGGGTTATGAGTCGCGTGCTGACGGCAGACTCGCGCGACTAATTCGTAACTTGTGTAACGGCAAGATCGCGCGTCGCGGCGATTACGTCTCGTGTGTACCCGCTATTATATTCGCTCCGCATTCAGTGTACGCCGCGCCTAAATATTGCGTGGCATTGACACGGTTTGACATGAAGGCCGAAAAGTGACCCTAACTTGTAGAAATTGGGAAGCAGTGAGAGGAAATGTGCAACTAACGCGTGTTTTGACAAAATTGTGTGGTGGTAACTTCTATGCCAAAGAAAACTAAGTCTCCTTAGGTCAAAAATTTGTGATATTCTATCAGCGATAACATATGACGACAATTCCGAAAGTTTGGGCTAGACAAGAAAAGACAAGACAAAAATTAATAATAATTGATTCTACCGTCCATTCGGAAATGTTATGGAGAAGAACGGACAAGTAACTCCATACTTACTCTTTAAAAAAAAGTTTTTTAGAACATTTACATAAATTCATATACGTGAGGACGATGCATCCAGCACTACTATACTACGTATAGGTATAAAGTATTACAGCACTAACAGGTAAATTCATTCACTTGTTAAATAGGAACATGGTTCTCACATACTTACAAATTTGCTAGTCTGCTACCTAGACAATATCAGCGACAGCGGTTTTCTAAAAGTCCACAGGTACAAAGGCCGACTATAGCCTAAATGTCTTAATGTAAGGTATTGATCACGTGGTTTTTCGATATCTCTTGTCAATCCCATACAATTTTGCCTTTTTGACAATCGCTATCGCCACGCTTTCGATGTTAGAATGTCACTTGCTGATATGCTGTTAAAACATCTGTATATTCCGTTTCATAGACCGTCAAAGAACAGCTCTAGGTGGCTAGGTAGCATTTATGACCATATAACCACGCTTGGCCAGGCAATTATTATTCTGATAGTAGTAAAAGCTTAAAAGCTTAAGCTTTGAAAATTACACCTTAACTGTTTTCAGACATACCTATACTTCATAAAAGATAGCTTGATCTCTGCGACAGCTGTCAGTATCAATACAGTAACAATAGCGCTTGACAGGATAACAATAACATAACAATAACGTATAAGTCAGGTTGACATATGTCGCAGAGATCAAGCTATCTTTTATGAAGTTTAATATTATTTTTATTGGAGAACCACCCTAAGCAAATAATGTCAGATGCCGCACTTAGGACTTGTCTGTCTGTCTTGTCTGTTGTCACACACTGAAGGTCTTCAATGCGTTTTCGAGTGTCGACTATAACGAGTTTTTAGTGTATAAAAAAGTAATAAAAATTATAAGACAAAGCGGCTGAATTATAAAATATTATTTTATTAACATCTTTCGACTTGTTTGAGTGTCGTAAAATTATTCCATACATAAAAACGTTAATTGAATTATAAGTAATAAAATAGTGTTCTGAAAGTGAAGGCTTCAATTTTGCAATTAGTTTTTCAAGGCGTAAAGTATTCTTCATTTGATGTAACAGACACACAAATAGACCAAACAAGTCGTTAACAAGATGATTCGTTAATTCGCGTCCATTTTACAAGCAATTAAAACTATTTGTTAGTTTTGCAATTAAGTTTGTTTAACGTAGATTTCACAGATAAGTGTGATTTTATACATGTTTTTTTTTAATTCATTGTACAAGCGTGTATTACAATTTTATTTACCAGCGTTTAAAATAATATCGTAATAAATAATCTCTAAAATTGTTTATAGCGGCTTCCAACTGTGCCTAGCACATCTTTACTATAAATTGCCGTTTAACAATGACAATAAAACGGTATGAAAAGAACGGTAAACTGTAGGATGTACTGCATTTGCGTAACATGGCACCTAAAAAAGAATATAAAGGAAAAAACACATGAAGAAGAAAACAAGAGCGTTATTGTAAAAGGCTCACGCGCGCTAGCCCCGCTGCGCGGGCGCACACTTTGATCGAGCCGCTCCCGAGCCCACGCACGCCATTTGCACAGAAATCACATTCACAACCTGATCCAATTCTCTTGCATAAAGTATTGATTAATGGACATAGTAAATCGAAATGATTTTTTGGCTATAGATCTGTCTACTAACTCTACAATTTATATAAGGTCATTTTTTATAAATAATAAATCACCCACTTATTTCCACTGAAAATTGGAGCAATGATTAGCATTTTGACATAAACAGATCTAGATGCTTAGCGAAACTGGTCTGTGGCAAACCGGATGTTAGGTTCAACACAAACTAAGGTAGCAATTAAGGTGGCAGGTACACCATATTCTATCAAGTCACCTTAATGCTTGGCTTCTCTAAACGGACCACCAACTAACATTATGCCGGCAACCTATAATCACGTATCAAGTCATTTTTTGTCGTTAAAATGATCGAGTCGAGAACACCCGGTACGCAAATCGATCTCACTCAAAGTCAGTACACACTTGGAACCAGAAAACAGAAGTCACTTATGAGAACTCACGCGCATTTCCTTCCTACTTTTACGAGGTTTCAATGATTTACTAGTCTACCAGAGAACTATCGTAAAATTGATTATCTAGCAATAAACATAAATGCTTAAAACTGGCTGTTATTCATTTAGAGCACGTCATAAAAGTGTTATAATTAAAATTGAGAATTATTTAAAAGTACGCAATTATTGCTTTCTCACTTAAAGTGGTTGCTATGTTTCCGTTTTACTAGAACGACTTTTAATTTGAAGTTTTATGAATATAAACCTGAGAAAAGTTGGACGACAGTAAAACTCTGGCTACCAGTAAATTATTTTAGAATAAAAGTTTATAGGTCCAAGTATTGAAACGAATGGAAGGAGACTTTTAATAGTCATATATTTAATTCTTACATTTTCGGCTTAGATATTCGCATTAAAAACATAACTTTTTAAAGTAGATACTCACGTATATTTATTTAATTATTAGGGACAAAAAAACAGTTACATGTTAAAGTTTAAATAAAACTTTGAGTACAATACTAAATTGGCAAATTGGAAAGTATTGTTCATGGCGTTAATTTATTTTAGATTAGGAGATACCGCGTACTGTATGGTGTCGGACGTAAAGAATTTCACCATCCCATGTCTTTGATGTCTTCCCATGGGTGTCATAAGAAGCGACTAAGGACAAACCAGAAGGTGGTCTCTGTGCATTTGTAACAACCATACTGCGATCGCCAACCCGCCTGCCAAGCGTGACGATTATGGCAAAACCATAAATAGCACAAATAAAAAGCCCCGGTCCCCTAGTGCCCGGCAGGCTTCTACCCTCAACTACGTTAGCAGTCGAGGCTACGGCATGGCAAGAATCTCCGGACGAGATCCGGGTACCCCGAATAACACCGAAGATTGCCGAAATGATGGGGAGGTCCAGCAGTGGATGTCTTTCGGCTGAAATGATGATGATGATGGAGGTAAAGTATTTAGAGCCGGAAAATAAAAACAATAAAAATAATAAGAAAATTATGATGAATCATAGTCCCGTCACTAGATAAAGTTGCAACGTAAAAAATCTAACATTTTTGACGTATTTTTCACAATCAAAATGCTAATTTTAGAACGGCGTGAAATATTACCATAATAATGCAATTCGCACATGATACACATTTTAATAATATAGTTCATGCATAAATCCAATCAGATGCTGGTCTCTTTGATTAACTATCACTATTATTAGGTTTTGACGTGACATTCAAACACAATAAATAATATTTCGACATTTGTCAGAAGTCCGAACGGCCTTCAGACAATCACTGGTATGGTAGTACAGTTAGCGATAAATGTCGGTGATCTAATCAATCAAATATATAAATAGGCTGCTTTAAAATATGCAGGAAAAGAGTAAATTCAAAAATTGACATTTAATAATGACACCAAAATTAAAAGGGGCATAAAACAAGATGATGAAGACAAAAGCGATGCAACCATAGAATTAGTAGACAGTAAATCTTTCAGAAAACACAACATGAAAACTTATATTATATTAGTTTGCGCACTGCAAGAGCATCTTTAAGTGTTTGTAAAGACTCGTCAACTGGAAAGATTTACATCTTAAAGCTCACATACTGACGCCAATAAGTCCAACAGTTTTTTTCTGACCGATAATTCTCAGCTGATCTAAAATTGACCTGTTCCGTTGCTTAATGTTCAAGCTTATCGTTATTGGCTTTTATTACTTAATCGCACCAATAGATCAACCGAACAAAAAACCTTTATCGGTAAAAAATTTAAACTTCGTAATACTTGTACTATTAAAGTTGTGGCCATAACCACGTCATTAGACCAGCCACCCCATTATTGTTTCTACTACCCATAAAAATATAATAATATTTGATGGGTTTTGTGAATGGAAACTCGTGAACTCTGATAAAATAACAGTAGCATGAAGTAAACGGTACCTATACGATTTTCCATGTGTTCTCGATTACCAATCTGTAACAATTCGTGAATCGTATAATCTGGCATAGTAGCACTACTAGTGGATATGGTTACGGGTTTCTATCAGCTCAAAATTGATTACCTCCTGTTCAAATGTGACGATCGTTGACTTGGTTAGTTAATTTTCTTGATCACTTATGGTAACCACAACCAGTTTATATGGTGTATAATACCTACACTTTAGCAGTTCTGCAATTTAATCATTTTGTTTTGAGTATAATCACACGACACGATTATCTGGATGACGTCTTATCTGTTGAAAAATGAATACGCTTGTTACTACAAAACAGCTACTATAGAATGGAACAAAGAAAATAAATTGCCTTCAAATAACCGCTATTGAGCGCCACTTGTTTTTATTCTATGTTAAGAACAAAGTATAACAATTCATATGAATATTCAACAATTTTAAAACATGAGTCATGATTAAATGCTTTTAAGTTTCAACTGAGTATGATATTAAGAGCCTGTGTCTTGCAAATTTACTGACTCTGCTGGAATACGTAACAGTTTCGAGCGATAAAATTAAGAACTTTGATAGCTCAACAATAATGACAATGTCCGTAAAAGCTTAGATTTTATAGTAGTTTTGAGAAAGAAAGTCTAAAGGAATATAGGTAAAGGAGCTTTGTGATCGCGTAGGGTGACGATGTTGATCGGGCGCTCGGGACTGTAGCACGCCGCGGGGCGTCCGCCGAACAAGCCGCGTGGTGTTAAACACTATATTTCATACGTGCACCGCTGTGAGGGGCCATTCTCTTATCCTAACCCCGACGCCTTAGAAACTCGTAAAATCTTAGTATTAACTACCAAGGTATAAACATGGATTAACTGTATAGTCTGTATATAACGCCTCCGTACGTACGTGATGTTTGTGCAAAACCCGTTTTTAATATATGGACGCGTAATGCACCTTAGCATGACTTGTTTGTTCAACGTGAAATGTGTGCAAAATGTTCAGCACGTTTGATTCTAAGTTCGACAGATATTATTATGATATAGTGTCATTCTTTTATAGAATAAATGTCATCGTGTTTGATGCTGTGGGCTAAGCGCGCATATCTTTTAGCTTCTTAATTCTTCTCACGGTTATTAATAAAATTACATACTTGTCTCGATTTCTATGAACTGGATCCATAAAGAAATTTGCATAATTTGCGAAATCTCTCGAAAATTAGCTTTTTTTAACGCTAGACATTTCAACAGCTGTTATCTACAAACTTTTTCCAATCGCAAACAGCAAAACTATGTGATACTATATTCTAACATATTGCTTTGAAGTTGATCTATATATTCTTTTGTGTTAGCATCACAACAGGCAGAATCACCCAGCCGGCTTGAATAAAGAGATGATTAATAAGTGATCGGCCTGGACATTGTTCTGTTCGCCCCCAATATAAATAACGGCGGAACGTCGGGCCTACCTGCGGCCGAGGCGCCCCCCAGTGCTAATGAGTCGACAGTACCGAACAAGAACCCGAAACAAAAAACTACAGCAGCCGCTACGAAAATAATTTGCCAATCTCGTACCAACGCACTTATACACAATACACTACTTTCATTCCAATTCAATTTCGCTGCGACTCTAACAGCCAACATTCCAAATAATACAGGTGGGTTAAATTAATTTTCTTACATAGGTATTCAGTACCACAAATGGCAGATATATGAAAGCAAACCCAATTTAGGCTTAAGCTTACGACTAGTTGCGACACGGCGCAATACCTAGAATCGGATGTGTAATCTAGCGAGTGAGCTGAACTAGTAATTTGGGCTTAGAGCGTTGAGAGCCGCTCGGCGGGCGGTCGGCTCCCTACAGGGCGCGACACAATCTACCTAACAATAATACACGAACAGTTGTGCTGACCGTATTTTTGTTTTCGTTTTTCGTTCCGCCATAAACTTTATCGTGTCATGCGCCATGTGGGACGTAAACGCGAATTTTGGGCACCCTCGCGGGTACTCGCAGAATATTGATGAGGACAGCCGCAATTTGTTCGATAATTCATTATCGTGTATTTTCGTTATAGTTTTTATTTTAGCATATTACAAGAGGAAATGATGTATTGGTAATTCGATATCAATTTGGAGTCACGTTCGGTAATAAAAATGTCGGAAGCGTGCCACAGGGTAAAAACAAAAGCAGACGTTGATATTTTGAAAAAAGAACAAGAAGAATATGGCGTCTGTGAAGACGCGACCACAGGGCGCGCACCTCATGCGCCATCTACAACCAATTGGCGTGGCGCTCGCCGAGGTAAAAGTAAATTGTTTCCACGCAAAATTGAACAACATGAGAAACTCTTACTTGTTTTATATGCGCAACAGATGTAAATTGGACGGGATGTTGTTATTAGCATTGAATTTCATAATCCGAAGTATATTCCCCTTGCCCTAACAGTGAAAATAATGTGTTTAAAGCCTTGTCTTTATTTTAGCATGCTTAGACACAATTTGAGATCACTTACTAACCTACTTTTTCTGTTTTCACGGTCAATATAAGCGCAAAAATCGCGTTCTAGACTGATGTAAAACATTACAAAATCGTGATCGGGGCCAATATTCATCGAATAACCTTTAACTAAGTATATATTTGGTAAAAATACTGCTGAATTTATGAATTACTTTTGATTTTTAATGTCGTACTTTAAAAATATCAGAACTAGTATCTTCATCATCATCATTCCCGCCAACCCGTCTTCCTTAACAGATTTATTTAATTTAAAAAAGTTAAAGCAGTGTGTTCTCAATGTTCACAACGCTAAATTTACCGTGTCAGCAATCATTTTCAGCGGCACCAATTTGTGACTTGTCTTATTTTAGTTAATTAGATGTTCTCAAAATAAGTACATTAACTACTTCTTGTGTTATTTGTGTGTCGACGTTGAAGAGTTTATTTTTGTACTTGCAACATTTTTGTACAGCTGTCACGTGGTTTTGATTTTGAGTGTTTTAATGTTGAGATTTTCTCATCTCAAATTTTTTCTTAAAAAAACTTGGAATCTTACTACTTTCATTTATTTACCGGTAAACCTGGATCAAGAAGAGTCAAGATAATTTTAAACTTGCCAAGACAAATGAATTTTAATTTACTATAGGTACTGATGATAGTTACAGGTTGGAACCAAGTCATATATCATCACACTATTTTTCAGTTGGAGGACGTCCAAGCAGTTAATGCAAAATCGGTTAATGTGCATCACGATCGCATAAAGCACGACCCATTTCTCTTACTAACAAGATTCCATTTTTAATTTCTGATAAACGGCGCAGGAGTGTGTAACCGTTCCACCAATCACCATTGAGAATGTTTAAATCATACTGTTATCAGTTACTGTTCTGATAACGTACGCTCGTGCTATTGGTCACGCTTCTCAAGATGGCGGCCTTATCTTAGTTCGTTTTAGTGTTGTAGGTTTTATATTTAACGGCCTCAGATAAGCTATCGTTTTGCTGTTGTAACACAATAAAAATACGATGTTGAGGTGTTGATACTTGCTATGGAACGTGGTAGAAATATTTCCATTTGAACCTTTCAAATGAGCTACATATTCGTTAGAAAAAGAGAAGCTTTAGAGGGAATTGATTAGGTACTTTTATTTAGGACAAAACAATAGTCCGAAGATAATATAGACCGAATTGGCAGATAAGAATATTTTAATAGAACATTACAGGCGAGGCCATATATCATACAAAAACATCACTTAGCGGTTACAGTGGTTGAAAGCAATACCTTTGTAAACAATCTAAAATAAATAAGGCCTTATGCAAATCGGCAATATGTCAACTTGAACCAACATTAGCAAATACCGATCGTGAGTAATCAGACAGAACGTGACATAGTTAAGTACCCGTATAAACCACATAATCTAAGTTGATATATTTTTGGTTGCACAATTTGTGTGCAAAAATGGAGTAGACACAACAAACTGCAATATGTTTTACAAATATGTACTTATTTATAAAGATAACAGCAGACTTACAATTAATCGTTTTAATTTAGAATACATTGTTTCTTCAACCAATTGTTGCAAATATTTTTTTCTACCCATGAAACAATGTGGAAATCACCATTGTATGTTCTATTTTAATAACTTATTCAGAATTAGCTCTGTCTGATATGTTTTTCAGTTAATTTTAGAACTTTATTGAGTGCATAAAGCAGACCTATAATTTGACAGAATCTGTATACTTTAAGGAGATAATTTTAGCTAAGCCTTGACTCTGACAACACCTAAAAACCAAATCTATGGTTTACCTGTCACCTTCAATGACCACAATAGTGATTGTACACGGAATGGTCAGTTAGGAAGTGAAGAGAGTAGAGGTCACATTGAGAGGATTCGGACGTCATAACGCGGAATCAACAAACGACCTCGGAGGGCGACAGTGCGAGACGGCTACCGAGGGAAATGCTGGTAAAATTACGAAATAGTGCCATGTCGAATCGTCGGAAGCGTTTGATACCATCAAACACACTTCGAATCACAAAAGAGTCAATCGAAAGAGTTATTGGTGCAATACTAAAGCGAAATAGCATCTAAACGAGATGTAGATTTAGTAAAGAGTAAAAAAGACCTTTTTGCTTGCAAAAACAGAGTGCACCAATGACAAGTGACCCGTGTCCAAGCCGATATTGTCACGTCAACAAACGCGTTCACCGTAAACTTCATTACGTGTTAGAGCATCAGCTGAGATGAAAAAATAGTCTGTAACTCATAAAAACGGTCAACGTACTGTTTAAAAAATCTTTGCAAATATCTGTACTATGGGAAAAGTTTTACTAGTTATTAACGACTCAGCTTTTAAATCTAGTGCCTAGCTAGTAATAGTATCATTATGTGTAGCAGTAGTTGCAGTACCGTTACTATCTTCATATTTTTCGTGATTTATTAATATCTCACAATATTTTTGCAAAACTTTGATCCTTGCGATGATCGAGAAGTCTATAATTAATTTGCTATAACTTGGCTACTATGAGAACATGGCATCTTCTCGTAATAAATCAATGTAGTCGTGGCTTGTAGTGATGGATCGCTGCGTACGCGCGTTCGTATTTACACACATACAGGGCTGTCAATATTTCAACTGAATTGTACTAAGATCTTCATTTGTTTTTATTACCTTTATGCATTTTTTGGTTCATTATGGACCTTTGCTTAAGTTAACTGACATTTCATAGTTGTCAATAAGGATTTTAAGCATCTGTGTGTATTGGATCTCCGGTCTGTTTATTCAGTCTTAAGGAAAACTGAAGTATAAAATAAATATGACTACAGATATTAAATGAATCTTGTCCCTTTAACGACTTCTCAAAATGTATAAATTAAGGTAATTTAAGGTAAAAGATATTGCAGATTGATAGGTAATATTTTATGGTAATGTCGAAATACTATTGGGTAAAATATTATTTAGGATTTAAATTAATACATTTTGTATAGTTTCTGACTTGTGACAGCCCTGTATGTGATAGTAGGTATAATATGAGCGAATTGAGATGTAGCTGACGATCATTTCGGGGCGGCCCTGATGGTAATGAATAATATTTTCAATTACTATCCAGCGGTATTTTGATATGAAGATCAGCAAAGTCTGACCATAATTAAGAATCTTAAGTTAGAAATTATCCTCTCTAAGCAATTAGCAATGCAAAAAATATATATTTTTACTTAAGATTCAAGGAAGATGGTACTTATCAATTTTTTGTAAAACAGTTTTAATAATAATGAATATAAATGCATTTTACATCCTTAATTGACCCCCAGTTAAAACATCGACTTAAATGATTTACAACACAAAATAAGCTTAAATTTTTACAACTTAATATCACCTAGCCTAGTCCAGTCCAGATACTATAAAATTAAAAAAAAATATCTAAAGAACGGCGAATTTATAAACACTTATGATATCCATAAACGATAGAACGCTGTAAATATTATTTTTGTATAATTACTAATGATTTGTGACATACATTGAGAAACACGTTTCTAGTATTATTTTATAGACAACAGTCATATTGAGTGATGACCGGCCCAGGGCGATCGAACATTAAGGCCTACGCAATATTAATGTGCCACATTCTCACTCGGGGCAATAAAATAAATGATGTCATTTTTTGTCCTGATGGGGTGCCCCTTTGTCCCGGTGTGCGCACCGCGTCGGGAATTTCACTTCTCTTTGTCCACCACCGCACAGTGAGTCCGCAGGACGTCTCCTAGACAAAGGAGATTTTGGCGCCGCTCTTCACATTTTTTTGATAATATTTCGCAAGTGTAAATGTATTGCCCTTTTTTCATAATTAATAATTTATCAGGTTCGTTGTAGTTCTTTGTCAAGCCGCACCTGCTTTACCGACACAATGTAAGGTGCTTCTGTCTTCGACATCATAAATCATAACTTCGGTGCCTTTATAGCCTTTTTGTTAACATTATATGACTTTCTAAACAAAGTGTATTACACTACTAAGTATTCATAAATTCCGAATCTTTAATACTCAGCTCCCGTTTTATTTATAACCTATAATAAAAAAAGCCAAGACAGCCAAATGAATACCTATAAAATGCAATATTGTACAACACTTTCATTAACAAACCAAAACAACGTTACTAGTAAAACATAATAATAAATAAAGTCACCGCAGCGAAGTATAATTCCGTAAAAAACAATTTCTGGGTTGTTTCTCAACGCAATCGGCCATAACACCGCGGCCACAAGATGGAGGCACGAACTTTCATGGCGTTTATGCACAATGAGCACAGTAAACGTCATGTTTTGATGCAAATCCCGCTACGCGCCGTACCACCGACATTTTTACGAGAATTGACACGATATAACGTTGTAAAATAGATATTTTATTGTTCCCTCATGCATTATCCCAGACCGTTGTTTTAATAATAACGATTAAAATTACTAATTTATTGCATTAGCGTCCTCGTTTTTAGATAAAGTGCGGATTCGACGGCGGCGGTGTGTCGGGCAAGCCAAACGCGATCGTTAGCCGAATGCATTTTACGTGGAATGACATAAGCGGCGCGGGCGTGTACGCGAGCGCGACTCCTTTAAAATCCTTTCTTTTTTTTTAATTCCAAGTTACACTCATATATGAAGGAAAATTGGGAATTTGTTAATCATGCGCATTAACCGAAGTTAAGTAAAGATCAAAGGCAGTTAAGTAAGGACTTCATTGAATTTTCGGAAAAAGATTACGTTTGTGTTTAAATTATACTTATTTAGCATACGGACAGAGGAGAAATACCCACATGGCCATAAGAAATAAACGATGCCTTTGTAGATAGTTATACGCACTTGCACAGAGCTCTTATTTTAATTGAAGTAAATTATGGGAAACATGACAAAGAAAATTGATTTACGACAAAATCCTTTTCACCAGAACGTCGCGTTGCAAAGCTTTATGTTGAACACATCTGCCAAGCAAACGTCAGTCGGTACAAGGGCGGTACAGAGTTCTTTGTAAGCACAGATAAATTATAGAACAACCAATCAATTAAAAAAGACTGAACAATCTGTCGTAAAACATCGTCTGGGATCGGGTTAGCTCGGCAGTAAAGCCGCGGTCACACAGGCCCAGGCGTTTGCCTCGTAACTTGTGCAAGTTATAGTATTTGGGCCAGTTCAAAGTGGCCGACGGATATTAAAACATGAGATATGGCCGTGCGACCGCCGAAGTACGGCTCATTCAACTCTGATTTCGACATTGACGTTTACTTGGATTTCTTCTTCTTAATTGACTGAAGTGATATTTAAAATAAGATAAATAAAAAGAGATTGAAGTCGTCATTTCTGAATTCGGAACGTCTTTCTAGAACCGCCATTTTCTTAAAATTACTGTTTGAATATTCAATTCCAATGAAAAAGTTTGAACTGTGAGGAGCTCCGGCGCTTATTTTTTTTTTTAAATCTGCTATCAATTTTGATGGAATAGGCTTGAAGACAGGCTTCGAGTAAAATAAATTATTGAATATTTTAAAAACGAGTCTTTTTTTGACTCAGTCATAGAACAGGCTACATAGAGTTTTATAAAAACAAATCTTTATTCGATCTCTATTATCGAGCTTAGCATTTTCTTAAACACGCATCCTTACCTATCTATAATCATGGAAATTAAAGTAAGATCAATACAGGCTTACGATGTTAATCTCGACTTTACCTGAAGCTTTCACTGAGGGGCAGGACTGCGATTGAGACCCAGACAAAATATAGATTATTTTTGCCTTATAAATTCCTAATCGTGAGCCTGACGTGGAATCCTGACCGCGGACAACGCGCACCTCTAATGACCATAGACGCGAGCACATTAAGGCTGCCACACACGACACGACACACATTAATCAGGAGCGTCACGTCAGTAGCCAGTGGTGACATAATAACGTGTTCGCGACTCGCTGACAAACTGTTTTTATCGCGCCCGCTATCAATCAACCAGTGACACGAGCTTCCGTGTGGGAATTACTTTCTCGATGGCCGTCCACCAATAATAAAATGCTTGTGATTAACTAGAAACCAACGGGTTTGCGTTTAGATACTGCAGAGGCGTTGTTGGAAGGCTGTAATGGAAAACAAGTATGCGGAATAATTTATAGGCAGGAACATTAACTTTAGATTTACAGTTTGAACAATGTAAGTCGTTTTTAATGTCATTTGTCAAGAAATTAAGCGCGAATTATCAATAACTACATCAATTTTTGTATCACTCCGTCACAATTAATAGTGCGGCAATTGTCTCAATGAATACCGAGTTAATAAAGATTAATGATCTTGTACAGAATTATAAATGCTAATACGCAACGCACGAGGTGAATATTTCTTGAGTAATAAGGTAATAATTTGTAAAATGTAACTATACGCCGATGACATTTACAAAGTAGTTAAATAATCGTTGAATTAATTATCATAAGCCTTTCTTTATGTTTTTATTCAAGTGGCGTTTCGTGTGTGGTCGCCTTTATAATGCGAAATGTCATCGACCAAATTTTGGCGCGAAATGAATAATGACTTTTTGACGTGTTGATTGATTATTGTTAAATAGCTTCAGGTATTTCAATAAAAAAAAGAGTGCTTCAGAATAAATAATAACATTAATGCTTATTATATTTATGCACAGCTACATTGGCTTAAGACACAGTTGTACTTAATGAAATAAAATTAATATAAAAATATAAATTATTAATTTTTATTTTATTTCCTTTACCAAAATAAATAAATTATGTGCATTGAAATGGTTGTATTCCAGTGAAATTATTACTTATATTTTAATGAAATGTAAGCAACTCTAAATAGAAACATTATGTTTGTACATAGGGTTGCTAGCGAGGAAAAAAATAATGTATGGCAGCAACAATCAGGTAATAAACCTAACTCAGTTTCATAATATTAATATATTTTTATTGAACTCATAAAATAAGAATAAAATTTAATTGATTAGGTTACTGAAAGAAAAAATAATTGCAATACGTGGATACAGAAAAGTAATTCCACAATCAATCTTAATATAAGTCAACCGATTCAAACGTCTTAATTCCATGTCTGAAAGAAATATAAAAACTGCATTAATTAATGAAGACTCACTGACAACCCTAGTTAGACTAACTATACGAGCCGTCAAAATAAAATATGAGCCAATAAGGGCTTGTCGGCGGCGACAGGGCCGTCACGCTGAAGAAATTACAATATATGAACTTATTAAAATATCTCCAGCTTTTTTTCTCGTTTCGCGGTTGGGTGACACTGACGTCGAGGTAGAGTGGCAGTAGGATTGGTAGTCTGTTATTTTGATGTGTCTTCCTGCATTCCTGGTGCCATAATGTCTGCTTTGAGATAATTTAGCTGTTGTAATACTCGTATGAGATATATTTTTAAGCTGCGGTAAAACAGACATATTTGATGGTGAAAATATTAGCTGTAATTTTCATGCACGTACCAATGAGTCCGAATTTATAACGCAGCATAGGCTATTTAGCTTTTGCTAGACAATACTTTGAGATCCACCGAGAGGCTCAGGAATGTGCTAGGTATAACGACCGTCTGAGAACCACATTTATATGTGGTAACATTGAACAAGGAAGTCTTCGCTATAATGTAACCCCAACTTTATTTGATAATAAAATACCAAGGCTGATGAAAAGTTGCCTATAAATTAAATATTTATAGCTAATACGGCATCAATAATTTTACAAAGCCTGAGAAAGCGTTTAACTATCCAATCAGATTTTCGTTAGCAAAAAGGTGGAACCCATTAGATGTTCATTTTTCCTGTAAATTGCCTCATTTCACTGTATTTTCTGTATAATTTCAAAATTGATGAAATGTCAATGGGTGATAAATTCAGTAGAAAATTGATTTTGATTGAAAAAATGTTCTAAGCGGTCTCTTCAAAGTCTCAAACGGTGAATTTCACACGCACCGGTGTTAACTAGTTAAATCCCGTTTAAAAAAAGTCATTTTACAGTTATGCCGCTGTAGCACATGTGGTGGCGGTGGCACAAACATTTGACACGCGCGATCTGGCTCGACTGACGAGAGACGACAAAAAATAGTTGTTTATGATCCCACTTAACATACTTGACATTGTTTTTGTAAGAGAAAAATATTGCTCACTTGAATTCTCGGCGCTGTAAATATTTGTACACACATTTGTCAGTTTACGGACGGACAAATCTGAACTCTCTCTTTCCACGATAATAATATCTACAGCGCGGAACTGAAAGATCGCTTAGTTTTTGTTCCGAATGATATAACGTAGATTTAGTTATAATTATAACACAATATAAGCTAATGAAGTCATTCATTTTAATGATAGCATTAATTAATTTTTTGCTTTTAATTGCCTTTACATAAAAGCTAAAATTAGCTCTCTTCGTAATGAAAATGATGAACTGAACATTGTGTTTTCGCATAGACTTACAAAAATATTTTTTCAGTGTTACAAAGTGCATTTTTTTGCAACATCTGTGGTAAAGGCGGTGAATTTTTTCCAATTTCATTAATTACTTCACTACCGGTGACGAAACTGATAGTTCAGTACCCAATACGTTTACAAACAGTCCGCTAGACGGTGGTAAAAAGTAAGGATTTTTTATTTCTGTACCGATTGCAACAAAAACAGAAACAAAGAGGAAGGAGCGCAAAAAGCGTGACGGACAGACGGACGGATCTCTCAAACATCTGTTGCTGACGGTGTGGAGAATCGCGTGATTCCATGTGTTAGATCAGGTTAGGATTTCGGGAACGTTACCGAATTAGACGTGGGTTAGGAACCTTGGAAGTTAAGATTGATTATAAGTTCTCCGAACAGACTGGTTACGGCTGACTCAGATGCAAATGGACCAAAATTTGCAACGCGGATTATTAAGGATACTTCAAAATATTAGATACCTATCTAATTTGTTCATGAGTCTGCTAAGAACATTATTTCTTCTGTGTATTTTCTGTTTGAAAGAATAACAAAACCGCTAGTCTGCATATAATTTTAGTTACAAACAACACCAAAATAATTTAACACGAATCTTGATACCCAAATTAAGTTGTCAACCACTCATCTCAATTTCAAATTTCCAAAAGAACGAACATTATGACATATACACAGGGATGAATAACATTTTCATTATGAAATCGCTCATCGATAAAAATACAAATTCTAAACGAGATCATATTTATGTTCAGAAACTGTCTGCGGTACAATATTTGTGATAGAGTGCGTTCGTTAATTAGGATATTTGTCACGTCGACACTGCGTTCCTGGTCGGATGCGAGTGCGATATTCAATTTGCGAACGTACCGATCGCCGCCATGATGGAGCGTCGGCCATTTGTAACGGTTACGTACGAAGGTGCGTGATGAATAGAGGTTTTGTACAAATCAATTTTATGCCGAACTTTAGGATGTTGTCGTTGAGACGCATTAATTATATTTTTATTGATGACATTTTGTTTTTCAACTATACAAAAAGCCGTGTTGTGGCGTAAATTCTTATCAAAGACTTTTCTGTTTTTTTTTGTAATGCGTGTCTCACACTTCTTCTTCTATTTGACACTTAATAAGTGTAATTTAATGCTTCCAACGCATCTTTTATTATATTTTTAACACGAATTATAGAAATTAATTTAATTCTTCATTTGACAATATTATCCATTTCAAACATAATGCAAAAGTCACTAAACGTCGATCCTACTTATGCAGTTTTCTATAGAACTTCATAGAAAACTCAAAAATCGATTTGTAATCTCCAATGGTGAAAATTAATCAACTTTTTTCACTAGAGAGCAAAGGTTTTTGGAATACACAGATAATGTATTGAATATATAAAGGCATGTATTCTCGTGACTATACTACTAATTCGGATTCTAAGTGACAAAAACGTAAGCCCCCCGCTTACTGTCAATTTTCGTTGGCCTATATAAAGTTGATGGAAACCAGTGGATGTAATGGAATCTATTGTCAAGCAATTTGACGCAACTGTCGCGGTAGCTTTCGTAAAGCTAGCGTAAAGCGCATCTACTATTGTTTGTTTATCTTATAAAACGGTTATGAAACTGAACTTTACAACTTTGTCATCTTTCTCGTGCTCAAATATAATTGTATCATCATCTTCCTTTACATTTTCTCTAAAACTGTTTTATAGAAGTCCTACATTCATATAAATCCTTGTTAAAGGAACCACTTACCTGAATAACTCTCATGGGTAACCCCGTCTCCTTGGCCAGCTGTTCTCTTATATGCCTCGTCGGCTTCGGAGTCTGAGAAAAAGCCGACTTCAAGATCTCCAACTGCTTCGCCTTTATCGTGGTCCTCGGCCCCCTTCGCTTGGAGCCCCCATTGCCATCGTCCGGGGACTTGTTCTCTGCTTGGGAGTCTCTGGTCTCCGGGTCCCCATCCAGCGAACCCTGCGATGTGTAGAAAAACACCTGAATGCGACTATGTGAACGGGCCCCGTAGGTGTACAGGTGGCATGGTCTATCTATATGTTAGAAATTTACTACAAGTGTAACCTATGCAGAGTTTGAAATAAAATGTTTTTTTTTTTTTTGTAATATTTGTAATTTTTCCTCAGACAGAAGGAGATTACTTTTTATTAAAAGACAATGATCTACCTCATGTAGTAGTTATAATTAGTGATTTGACGAACTACACGAGGTACCAACCAATAAAACAATTAAACAATAATGCCCCATCATGAAAAAAATTATGTAAAACAAAGACTTCAAAAAATATTTAAGTTCTTAAATATAAATTAGTCTTCCAGGATCAGAATTTAGTAAAGTCCTTACCAGGCTAATAGCATGCATTTTAAAACAATAGAATATCTCAAGAACAGCATATTTAAAAAAGTTTAACAGTCTACCAACCTGGTCTTCGGAGTCATCATGAGGTTTCGTGTCTCCATTGTGCGATAGTTCGGAATGCAATGCGGGATGCGGTGCATGTGCTGGACTGCTCGAATTATTTGCAGCTCTGGATTCATCCTCTTCTTCTTCGTCAGACCCTGAGCCTAGTAGTGAATCCGCTGTGGACAAAGATAAAATTGGTTTGAGAAGAAATCTCGCAGTTTCTATTTGATTTAAGATATTAGAGAAAATCATGTTTGTCAGTTAAATCATTGTTAAACAGCGAATCAACAGTAGATAATTTGAAGAGAATCAGTATAATCAGATTTAATTGATCTATTTTCATAGAATGTGACACTGCTGTTGAGATGGACACAAGTGCCTTTATTTATATAGATTGAAGATAACTAAACACTTGCTAGAAAACATGAGAAGACGATAGGTGTTTTAAAAGTAATCGTTTTTCTTTTTCGTCACTTAACATAACAAACGTCCATAGGCAAAGAGAAACTATTAAAAAACCCTTTGAAATAAAATTGACTTATCAAAAAGCAATCGCGTCACCCCGAGCCGGTTTAACCAAATAAAAATGTAATTTCGAGAGGTTCGTCCCCCAAAGAAATGGAAACAGAAAGAATTAGCCGCAAAAACAATTACTTATGGGGGAGCAGAGGGAGAGGGTTCTGTACTATTGGTTTTCGGAAAACTCGAAATTGGTTTCACAGAACTCGATACGATTTTCGCGAGGCATGGTACTCGTACGATTTTCGAAGTAGGTGTAGGTTGACTCGGTTCATGGTTTCTTTTTTCAAATTCAAAAACAGAAATGAATAACAAAGATTATATAAGTAGAAAGATCTGCATTTGATAACTATGCAATACCTAGTACGAAGTAGGATTATACGCTGCATATGGTAATAATAACCACTTTGACACATTTGTCATGCAAACTTTATAGCTCATTTACGGGTAAGTACTTCTGTCATATCTTATAAACTACCACGAGAGGTTGCTGCTACACAATATTTTGCGTCATACACATTATGTTGATGGTAAATCTTCTAGCGACATTTACTTACCTATTTTTGATGACACAAGTTAATTAAAATCATCAGCATGTTGCACATAAACTGAAGAAGATAGGTAAGGTTTTAGAAAATTATGACGCCAAATCTAAAATCCCACACAAGCACTAAACTATTCCTAAATAATTCAAGTTCTAATGTTTTCGGACCTTGTCGTAGCACTAGCAACGTAACTTGGCGGCGTAGCGCGTAGTAAGTAGACTGCGTAGCAGGCAAAGTGTAGCAGATTCTGCGTAGCGTAATTTTCGTAGCGTAGTTAGATGCGTAGTATATTCGTCGCAAAAAGAAATGAATTTTATTATAAATAACTGAATGTAAAGGTAACGTTTTTGTCATTCCCTTTAGTAATATTAGTACATAGTTACTTACGTTTTTTAAAAGGATTGATATCAAACTCGACTGAATCTCGAAGCAACGCGTTTGCAAAATATTCCAAGAAAACGTTGGTAGGGGTAGAAAAACCGTTTATTCCTCGCAAACATGGAGGGTGGCTGGAGAACGTTTGCCGAAGGGGCGAGGTGACCGGACACTTAGCTGTAGGCACCTAGACCTGGGAACTTGGCACTTGTGGACCGTGTTCACTGCACGTGTGAGTACCCACCGATTATGTTTGGTAAGTAGTTTGGTTTGTACTACAGAAGTTTTTGGTCAAATGTTTTGATTACTCGACTGGAAGATAACCGCGGTAAAAATATCCGCGGTAGGTAGGTTAAATAGTCGATTTACCCTCGATTCCTACTTCAGAATAAAATTCTGTCAAACTTTGGCACAAAATTGGGTTTCACCCGTTCTTAAGTCTGAATAGAATAGGTACTTAATTCAGAAACCGCCAGCTATATTATTTGAATTAAGGTTGCGGAGTTGTTTTTCTTGCAACAATAACAGTTTTTTTTTTGTTTTATTATTGTTTTACTCGTGGCTCCTGCAAGGGTCAGAAATAAATAACTTTTCTTTATTTCTTTCTTGAGATGTTTGGCAACCTCATCTATAGTTGAAATGTTTTTTTTTGTTTTGTTATATTAACGTATTTTAGTTGTTTTAGTTTAGAAAATTGTAAATCGATTTTTCTATTTTCTTTGTAAACAACTGAAATGTTATAAGTAAAACTGCAACAATGTACGAGTATGTACTACTATTTAGGTAGCAGCCATGACTACTTATAATAGTTATTTATGTAACTGTTGTATAATAAGGGCTATTAAAACACGAATTGATAATAGTATCACATGAGTGTTTCAATACATAATTATGTACAGTTGCATACAAGACTATCTAAACTCATGAAATGAATCATATATAAATGTTTATCGAAATACCGAAAAAAAATGGCGGGTTACGACATGAATTCAAATAACCTATAAGTTTTTTTTTTTTTTTTGAATTAAGGTGCTGTGGTAGTGAAACGCGCGTGCATGACAATGTTCTTATTTTGAAATTCGTAAAGAGACCACGAATTGAGTAGAGAGTGTGGCTGTTTGATGAGTAAGGAAGGGATCGAAAAAGCAAAGGAGTTGCTTAATGAAATTTAGTATAACGTTATAACACTCGTTTGGATGATAAGGTTACTATGACACTGGTTGTTTTAATGTTTCTAATAAGCTAACTGTTTCAGAAACTTTTATAGAGGATTTATAGCAGGGTGTACTTAAAGAAATAAAGGCTTCATATTTTACAGTAATGTGTGTGCCAAAGTAATCATAATTTTAAGATAACTTCCCTGTCTAAATGACTCTATCTTTATATCTTACTCATGCGCCATTAGAAAATAACTACCGACTTTCCAATCAAAGACATTTTTCCACCGCCATGGCCATGTTGGCCATGTTTTCGCAAGTAAAACAACAAACATTATAAATACTCGAGTTCAAAATGAAATCCATTTTCATTATTTTTTTTTTATTCTTAGCAGGCAACGGTGCCGTCTGTTCAGCCTGAGGCTATTTTAGGGCGGCGTATACACTATAACATCTGTCATGGGCACGAGATGAGCTTGTCTCGGAGAATATATTATGGCGTGATGTGTATATGGCCTTATAATAACTTTATCTTAGATATTTAAATAGATATGTTGTCGATAAAATGGTGAACGGCGCTAATATCTCTTGAGATTTGATTAATTGTAGATAGGTTTTTAATCGAAAAAGTGGTTTATTATTTTTGTTGAAAGTTAGATCTAAGATCGAATGTATTTTTAAATTAATCACAAGCAATGTTTTCAATAAATTAACCGAATATTTCGAATTGAGAACTTGAAAGTAACCAGCAATTATGCTTTATGAAAAACCTGTGTTCGAATTTCAAATACAAAACCGTCAATCCTGTCACGTAATTTTTTTCCAAAGGAGGTTGTACACCACTTCCTTATTCTATTTTGTATTTTTTGAAAATCTTACTAACATGAATGTAGGTAAGTTTGTTACTAAATCCCGCCAGAACTATCGGATTCATCTGGCTTTTCGGCACAGGGATAGATTAATATAATGTTCCCTTGGGATAAAAAACACTTTTCACACGATCGAAGCCGCTGGCAAAAGACAGTAAGGTTATAAGTCCTCCTTTCTTATAATTTCTTCCACCTTTCCTGGCACAAATATCGAGTTGCATGGCAACAAGGGCTCAACTTAATTAAGCTTATATAGCGATGAGCCAGCGTTTACCGCAGCTTGACTTATATTAATCTTGCTACGTTCCCGCCACTGACTTGCGCTTCCTGAGACTTGCAAGTCACTTTGAGGGTACTACGGAGCTACAACATAGTTACAAAAGAAAAAAGTTTTTACTGTTTACGGGCAGTTTTATTATTAGTTCGAAAATAGTATAAAGGAGTTTCAAAACACTGAAAAGGGGAGGGACAAAGCTGAAAATAAATGTCCTGTCTGTACTGCTAAAGGCTTCTAATTTTCAATGATTAAGCATAATATTTTCAAGATTTTCTCATAGCTTTCAGATTAATGCATGTATTTATTATAGCTATTTACCTAAGTACGATAAATTACAGATGATTTTATCATCTAAGTATCAATATCTCTACCTAGAATTGTGTGTTGTGATGTTATTTTTAAAAGGATTTTCAAAATCTTCTCTTTGTTACGTCTAAGTATCAAGCTCATATCTCTATCTAGATGTTTGTATGAGGATAGAGACACCTCTAGGTACTCAACATCAAAGTATTTAAACCTATGTCTACGTGACCAAATACTTACCAAAACAAACTTATTTTCCTACCCTGTTATTACCAAAATATCTATATCAAAAGCACTTCTCCACCACCCTTGTCTCAAGCTTAACAAACCAATCGCCACTCAAATTTTTATCATCGCCTACCTACTTGATGAGCGATCAAGTTTGTGTGCCTACCCTCTCACGGGTAAAGCGTCCGTTCATGGAGGGTGCTTCGCCCTAGGGCTCCGTTGTGCAAACACTAGAGCCATCTTTTGTGACTGTTTGTGTGTTTTCGATGTTATGTAGAAAGAACATTAGTGTTTATGTTGTGTTGAGAGGAGTTTGAACAAAATCAATACTTGATTGCGATCTTAAGGGTACACTAGTCGACGGCACGAACTATTTTGTGCGCGGGGTTAAAATGCAAGCTATATTAACCGACAACACGTGCGGAACAGATAGATGCTGTTATGAGCAGTAAGAAGCTAGTTCGCATACGAATACACACTTATGCAAATTTGTAGCGAAATGGATGATGATTTAGAACGAAAACGAGCGATGGTGATTTTATAAACAGACCTTTGGGAGTCTGGATATCATGAAAAAACGACTGAATGTATCTGTTCAAAATAATATTATTTGCATTGTTGAACTACTAATCTATCCCTGTGTGGAGGCCGTTTTCCAATTTTCCTTCTTCTTATGGTACTTATTTGCGCCCAAAGATGCGTTAAAATTAGTGTTGAAATATGGAACTTTCGAAGCTCATAACTTCCAAGTAATATTTTATTTTTTTTTGCTTCCTTACAGGGCTAGATAATGATAAGACAAATTGATATAATTGTTTATTTTGAACGTACATTGTCAAACAGTGGAGTAAAAGCCAGACTCCGTTTGTATGGAAGAATTTTCGACTAGTGTACCCTTAAAAGCATTTCTCTTTTGTTTTATAAAATAAGCAGACTCGATATAGTTCCTTTTATTTAATAGGCGTTGTGGTATCCTATTAACCTGTTATTTTGTTATAAAACAACCAGTTGCAAGTGTAGTTTTTTGCCTGTCTGTTTTGTAAACTGATTGTTACCCTAAAATGATTCAATTTATTTATGTTTATGCGACTTTAGAGTACTTATTTGATAAACGTGTTCTAGCGACATTAGAGAACATCGAGATAGAGAACTTTTTATACTTGATGATGGTAAATAGAAACATTTGAAGGACCCCATTTGAATTTTTCAGTTTTACTGGTTCTCAAAGATGTAGAAAAATTCTGGGTAAAGCTAGCTGAATTAACACAAACGTCGCTGTTTTTTCCTTCATCGCTGACAACGATGAAGGAAAACATCGTGAGGAAACCCAGACTTATAGTGAGTTTATTATAAGATTGTGCTTCATTGTTCTAATTGTTGCGAGGCGTTCCAGTGCGAGGATAAACGAATAAATAAATAAATAAATGAAATTCAAAAAATATTTTGTTACAGCGATTCACACCACAATAAAATTTAACTAAAAATAAATGAAAGAAAATTCAGAATTTTCTCTTATAGTTGAGTCCTGTAGATACAGTCGCGGCCAGTCACCTATGAGCTCCCCGCCCCGCTTCCAAAATCAATTTTAAAGCCGCCCCCCGTATAAACGACTTCCTTTGTCCCGCTGTACCTCGCTAATCGAATTTTGGCGGGAAAACGGTCTTTTATTGTCGCTCAATTTCAAATATAGAACAAGTTCTCTTTGATGTTCGAAATTCGAATTAAAAATTTTGTGGCTTCTTTATTTGTAATTCAGTATTTACCGTCGTATGATTGATTTTTACTTTGTATATCGTTTTTCATTTTGTATGTAATGGTTCAATCAATATTTGCCTCGTGTATTTATGTTATGCTAATGTCAGAGCTAATAACAGTCAAAGATAAAATATCTATATTATTTTATACATAAACTCGCATTCAGAAACATAATTTACATCGCGATAATCAACAATTTAGGCCCATTAACAATTCAATCAGCGTGATTCATGAATATTTTTTACCAAAAAACACTAGTGCGCTATCTTTAAATCTATAACAACCTATTAACGCAGCGAACGCAGTAAAAATCACAGATTATTTTGTATTACGGCCACATTAAAGTTTGTTATAGCGTGTTTATGGGGCTGACCGTTAATTCCAAACCACCATCTCAAATGTAAAATAAGAAACCGCGCGATAAGGATCTAAGAACATAAAAGATATGGGAACCTTTGTGATGCCGGTAGCCGGCATATACTTATTTACGCCCATATACAGCAGGGCCGTATAAACGTAGCGTCGCACTCACACTAGGAAAGTGATGCGGCACACATGAAAGGGTACGGTGTACGCACACGTGGCGCGGAGCCACCTGATTGGTGGATGCGGCGGTGATGGCCACGCCCTCTTTTATCGACGTTGCGCACGGAGCGTGCGTGCGAAACACAAGTATATGTAAAATGAGCTATAGGTAGGCTCGAGAGCGGTTTTTAAAATGTCATTTCCATTGGGCGCCCCGTCTGATAGCGCTGGGAAACTCGCCCGCGTCGGCGAATTGTTTTAGAACGAAAGATTATGATTTGTGTGACTGGATGGACAAGAATAGAATTGTGCAGAAATAATTTATGCAAGACTTTTTTTCAGAGTGGAGTTGAATAACAAAGCCAAAATAAACGTGTAATGAAGCGTGAAATAAACATAGTGTGGAAACTAATTAATTTTGCGATTACAAGTTGTTGTCATTAAAAGTATTTCCATACAACAGGATGCAAGATAATTGCAGCACAACTTTGCACTGCATTTATTTTCGTACGGCACTCATGTCCAAGAAAATTATTCTAATAACACCAGTAGGTATCCAACGAGTTCAGACGACCTAAAGAAAAAAAAAGCTCGGTTTTGCAGACAAAGGCAGGCGATCGCCGGCTCCTGACAAAGGAGGTCGTGACGTGACTTCCCCAAGTAGCGGTGGGAGGGTAGTCGAAGAACACAATTAAAGAACCTACGATAGCATGAGTCGGGTCTTTAGCGCGTTGTGATTCGTGGCGCCTGGGCGACTTATAATCCGACTACGCTGACTTCGCAGCCGTACGCCGAAATGACTAATGACTTTTTACTTTTTTTACTCGACTGTACTTTTTACTTACAACGTTGTACATAATAAAGTTTCGGCGTTACATGTACTCTGTTTGTGTAGTAAAATAGATGGAGTTGCTATGATAAAATGGACATAAATTGTAGTAAGAATGCTGTGGGATGTATGCAATAAAATTGTGATGACATTTATTAAAATGCTACCGGTGAATTTTTTCGGTGATAAATTGAATTCAGAGTTCGTAAACTTCGTAGGTTGTAATGTTTTTTTTTTGTCTTACATCTATTTTATGAGAAACAAGAGTAGATAAGTATCTAGATGCAGTTTGTACCTATACCAAGTACCTTTAGAAAACGAGCCAGACGATCTCAGTTCAAAACACGTTTCACAAACCAAAGTTTCTTTACCGGTAGAACCACGGTAGAAGTAATAAATCGTCGTATAAAATCCTTATTAAACACATGGAAGCCATTCAATAACACTGAAAAGATGCACAGCAAGAGGTCAGGAGAAATGACCTGGCAAACATAAAGCTGCTTAATTTCGTACGGGCATACAGTGGTGCGTCGATAAATAACAGTTACAACACACGTAAGGCAATATGTCAGCGTCTACGGACGCCATTAACGACGCCATATTTGATCTAACACAATGGGATGCGCCCGCGCACTCCGAGGCGCAGCATTTGGACAAATTAGTCGCCCATCCATCGGATAGCTGTGAAAAATTGGTGTTAAATTATTTTTTTATGCACCGAAGTGAATTCTTTGACCCCGTAACGAGCTCGATTTGTGTGTTTGACGAATAATATTTCAATTTCTCAGTTTGTTTACGGTGTTTCTGCTGGTAACGACCACCCACAGTTCCGTCTGGGTTCACTTTTGTCTATTATAGACCATCACGAATGTCTCACCCGGTTCTAGGAAAACTTTCAGATTTTTTATATGCTGAAAGTTGTCACCCAGGACTTTTATTTTTCTTCGTTTGCTTGCAGTTTTAATATTTAGTTACTGTTAGTATAATAGAACATCCGTACAATGAGCTCGGGCTACTGAAAACGCTTTGCTGTACAACGAAAATGAGATATTTTAAACTAAAAGTAATAATGTTTTCGGCGACACAGCTATTGCTTCAGCATGATCATTTAGTTTTTAATCAAACAAATAGGAACAAAGCAATACCACGACACATCCTTTGAAACTACCTCCATAATAACTTTAATTTGACTGAAAAAAACGCTCAAAGTCAAACATTAAAAGCAAAAACAATAGCACATTACGAGTTATGGTCAAAACGTAATTCTAAGGCAAAGTTTCAGTCATTTTCTTATTTCAAATATTACAAAAATCGCCGTTGAGTGTGAGTAACGAGTATCCATTACCATTATGGCGGAGGAGCCATCAATCAAGGCCTATGACCACACAGTGACGGGTGCTTATGTAGCTCATGATACTTTAGGACTCATTAGGGATGCTAGTCAAAGCGAGATTTTAATGGAACTAACCGGTTAAACAAAGAAAATGTATACACGCATGATTTCTCTAATTTATTTTTCTTACTTTAAGTTTTTGTGGCGCCATCTAGGCACTGCTTTCAATTATAGCTCCTGTTTTATTTTTGCAGCTTATGACAACTACAAAACTTAAGTTAGAAAATAGCTCCTGGATTTAATTTTGCATTTGGATTTTACTAGCCAGAAGCGAAATTAAAGTCTATAAAATTAACAACATCTTAGGTATATTTTGAAGCAAACCATTTCTGCTTTTGCATTTATAGTCTCATTTCTTTGTAAGACTGCAAACGTCGAATACCTACTAAGTTAATTTTATGAACTGGAACTTGAAACTACTACTTGATGATTCTTTCGTCATCAAAATATTTCAACTTAATATGTCCAACAATTTAATATTCCTCATAGCTAGATTCGTAACATCGAATGGGTTGTAATTTACAACCACTCCCAAATGGCTACATTTATTAGTCTTATTAGCCACCATATTTTTTCGCCTAGCTCCGTATTCCGATAGAAAATTACATAGCAGGATACAGGCAGCAACAAAGCAGTCACAGAATAGATGAATACAGAAGGCTTGCTCCATAAAACGAAAGAAAACAAACGCACACATAGATGCGCATATAGGACTACGATTATCATTGGAAATAGTTTGAGACATCGACTATTCATTCTCTAAACGCCGTGTGATAGGCGATAAATTTCTGTCAAGACATTTGACGACAAAATCTGAAGCGTCTCTCTGAAATCTTCACTTAGAAATGTTAAACATGACGCAGCTAAGAGTAGTTTGCGCCTCTGTCTAAATCTCACAATGAATCAGCAGGACCAATCAAATTGTAGATACCTCGATTCCTCATACCTCGGTTGACAGATAGAGAGAACTTAAAGCGTCTTGAGGCTGAATATTCGAAGGTTTGAGATTATCACCGCATTTATATGTGTGCGTGCGTCTGCAATCGTACTGTAAAATATAGTGAAGCGCCGGCTGGAGCCTGACTGACGTTTATTAAAAAAACACAATCGGGCCTCTAGCTGCCAGTAGTGTCCAGTACTATTACAGAGGTTACATATAAATACTCCAGTACGTTAAATGAACTAGGCCTTCTGTATTTAACTATTCTGTGGTACTATGCACTGTATATGTATTATTATGGGAGTGGGAGCTACGTGACCGCAGATCGTGACCCCCCGAGATTGCGCCCGCGCCAGTCCGTGTGCGGTGGCTTTATTTATTTCTATATCTGAGTGTTGCGCGCGACTGTACCGCTTGCAAGTGAACGTTGGTATGTAAGTATTGTTCTTGTAGCGGAATTAGAGTTTTGTATAGAGCAATATAGGTACAGGTAAAGTCTTCAAAGGTTATCGTATCAAAGATCCGACGGTAGTGGTTTTTACAGCTTCAGGATGTGGAGGTTAGATGAGCATGGAATAATCATGTAAAAAACCTGGTATACAGTTACCTATGTTCGTTTAGAATCTTGGAAACCGATCGTGAAGTTGTTGATGTTGACGATGGGATGTTTTGTGGCAATAGTTTTCTTACAGAAATCTGGCTTAAGGAGACTCTACCAACAGCAATAAGACTTATTATAAAATAGATCTGGGGGGTGACCATAAGCTCTTAGAGTAAGGTTATTTTGAGATCGAGTAAGTGACAGATGTGTACAAGTCATATACATCTGTCCCTTACACACACTCAAAATAACCTTACTCTAAGAGTTTATGGTCACCCCCCTGTTTATTTATGTATGACTATTCATAACTCGGTTTCCTTTGAGTAACAAGTAAAATTTCAAAATTTGAAACCCCCGACAAATTTTATATCATACTACTTAATTTATCTTGTACATAGTAGATACGCTTCGATCGGCAATCTATTGAATACGTAATTATGACACGATATCTTGCGAAAACACCCCGATTCAAATAGTAAAACGCCCATAACTTTTGAACAGTTGAACCGATTTTATTCAAACATAGCTAAGAACACTCTCGACAATCACCTTTCAAACTAAAACAAAACTTAATCAAAATTGGTTCACCCGTTTGGACGCTACGATGCCACAGACAGACACACATATACACAGCAACACACGTCAAACTTATAACCACCCTCTTTTTCCGTCGGGGGTTAAAAATGGTAAAGACTCTGAACTCGGAAATAGATAACTGAATGTCCCTCGACCTCCTAATAATCTGGCAGGTGTTAAAAGAAATGGTCTAGTACATTTATAGACCGGAAAACATTAATCAGAAGAACAAAGTTTTCCGTCAAGAGTTCAACAATTTGTTGCTTTGCTCTGTCTGAAGACGGTCTTGCAGTTATACTGCCCTCTAAACTGGTTACAAAACCCATAAACCATAGTTTTCTAGGGAAGAGGCAGTATTGAAATATTACAATATTTTTTTACTAAATCTTATATCACATAGACTACAAAGCATAAAAGAAAACCAAGAGCTATACAGAAAGGTAAATATTTTTCCATTTCATCCTTTTCTAGTGCTGGGCTAACATCTCCTCAAAATTCTCAAGGTATTCTGCCTAACGCCGCCGCCGTTTTTAAAAGCACGAAACTTCTAGTCGGAAAATCAGCTCAAAGAGGTCTCAGTATCATGTATCAGCTATAAGTATATATGATACATAATGTCTATCCTGTATTAGCGTCAAGAATGCGCCTTAACGACGTAGTTGACGGTAATGTATGGCGGGCATACGAAATCGCACAATGAGAGGACGCAAGAAGCGACGCACGCGCGCTCGGGACGTACCGTGACAAATGCGCGCGCGCCTCAGAGTCGTATGCTTGGGAAAATCGTTTTCTAACACATGGGTTTTTATTTTATATTACGTATGTATGACATGTAGATAATAAAAATGGTTTTGAAAAGAAAAGCCAAGTTTTGCAAATCTATACAATGTCTAACTTTCAGAAAAACGAGAAAATGCAAAGCTATATTGATGCGAAAGCTTTTCAAATAAAAAAGCTCATATTATGGAAGAGAGAGAGAACTATGACAGAAAGGAGAATGCCCACAATGAAAATAGAGCAGTACCTATGTGGAAAAAAAGACTGAAGTTTGAAAACATTAACTTGACGCAACAAAAACCTTTCCCACAAAAGATGTAGTCATCTTATGTAGTTACGTATACATAAACATCTACCGAACAGTAGACGAATACAAAGCCATTCAACTGAATGCGGTGTAATTAAAAGGGCTGAGCCAAACACGATCAATCTCGGCTCCATCTCCCCACATAAAGTCAAAATAATAGATGGCCACTCTAATGTCACTTTTTTCTCTACGGCCGGCGTACACGACGGAATTGACAGGTCATCAGCGCAGGCGCACGGTGACGACGCTCTTTCTACCAAACGATCACAAAAGATATTAACTCGGAACAACTCCATACTAATATACTCTTTATTCGGTAGCAATAAAAGACCATAATCCCACGACATGAATACGATATAAGACCTTCATCGTCAAGAAAAGCCTCCCGTTCGGTTCTTTTTTCGAAAGATAATCTTCAGCGGCCGAGGCGTGAAGGCCGACTGCCACACAACATGGCGTCGACAGGTTTCTTCCCGCTTTTTTACCTCTTTGTTCCTTCCCATTATTGTATGGATGTTTCGTTCCCGGCGTTCGATTTTTAATTTCTTTTCTTTTTTGTTTCTATTCCGCATTATTAATATCGCCGCTGTGTTTTTATTTACATACGAACTAAAGTTTCGAACAACGAGGTTGTCTATCTCTATGGGAAAGGCAGTGATGAAGCGGTTTCATGTCTTTCTGAGAACGATGATTTAAATATAAATGGAGTTCATCAAAGGATAGCGAAGGCGTTCGCTTGTTAAATCACATAACGTTGGCCGATTCGCAGAAAAGTATGATTTAGTACGGCAGTAAAATTTTGAAAACAATAAAATGGAGGAGGTCCGAATCGGTAGCCTGAGAACGTTTGACGGACACGGAACGACCTCCCTTGAGGTTATTCCAGGCACGGCAAACTGTTGAGCCTGTCAATTTTATACCAATTTGAGAATTTATTGGGAAGTAAGTTTACAGTTCAAGTTGGGCCATATTTCATTTTGCAGCGGGCATTTATTTGACCTAGTTGCTAAGAAAGAAGCAAGCGTTGACTGAGGCAAGACTGCAATTTTGGTCCATCCGATTTCTTCAAGTGCGAAAATATTTGAACACAGATAAAAAATATCGATCGGATGACCTCAGGAAACGCTTTCTATGCGGAAACCTGCACGCTCCATTGAGATTCGTCACCAGAACAGATCTAGAAAAAGTCGAACCAAACCATAAACAACCAAAGTTCAAATGAAGCGTTAAAGAAATATATTTTTTTAGTGGCAACCAGTTTCTAATTCAGTGTTAAGCTATGGTCTTGACTTATAAGGCGTCAAGGTTTCTTATGAGCCGTTTCCAGTTTTATGTATTATTATTACTGCGACTTGAAACTCTTACAGCCTTTGTTTCGTCCATAAATATAAAGATAGCCTCTCTAGGTTCTACTGTCAGCTACATAGCTTTCATCTTTCAACAGTTTACTGACAGTTCTGAGCCCATAAGTGTCATGCTACCATAAGCAATAGTATATTCCACAGAAGCAGTTTTATCTCATTGTTTAGTACTGAACCATCTGTTTCCCTGTTCGCACGTCTTTAAGGCTTCATCAGTTCTTTAGACCTTCTCATTTCTGTGCCACAAACCTGAACTTGTTTCGCTCATTAATTTTAATTGCTAAGTAAACTGTGTGGCTGAAAATTTGCATTTCCTGCCTGTACTGCATTATTAACTCTATCCAGACTTGAACTGAATCGAAATTCAATTGTTTATTTGAGTTACATAAGATGTTTACACTTCATGGCAGCCAATTAAGGGACCTTAGCTTACGACAGGGGATTTTAGACCGTAGCTTGGAATATTAAGGTTGGGATTTAATTGATCGGTGGTGGTGAGGAAGCGAAGTGAAATGAGGCGTCGCAGCTTCGATTCCCGATTCAGGCTATTAAAGTGTTAAGGTTAAGTTGAATAATGGCACGGACGGATTGTTAGCATATGTTTTGTATGAATGGCTCGCTCTGGGCAGAACAAGCGTTGGATTGAGTGTCGGATGTCTTTCACGATTGTGTGCTTTTCCAGGAATATTTAGTTTATTGACTGCTCCGGTAGCCGGACGTTGGTTTATGTGGCTGATTATTGTTCTTTAATGCGGTGGATGGCAGTAATTGGTGCGTGAATCAGTAACCTTTGTTTCCCATGTCTTTCAGAATATGTTGTTCTCTCTTTTGCATTTTGGTCACTATTAGAAAAACTTTCTCTATCAATCTGCCTAGCCATTTCCCAACTACATTTAGGTCGGCTTCCAGTCTTACCGGATTCAGCCGAGTACCAGTGTTTTACATGGAGCGACTGCCTATCTGACCTCCACAACCCAGTAACTGGGTAACACGATACCCCATGGCAAGACTGATGTCATATCTCAAGCTTCTGACTACCCGTAACGACTGTCAAACATCTTCAAATGACAGCCGGGACCTACGGCTTAACGTGCTTGCCGAGGCACGGAGGAAACTCGGTATGTTGAAATGGTCACCCATCTACGGACCGACCTCGTCAAGCGTTGCTTAACCTTGATGATCGACCAGTGCTGCTTTTATTATTTAGCCACGAGCTAGCTAAAACTTTCTCTATAGAGGATCAAATTATACGCCTTTCCAAATTTAGGATAGTAGGTTTATTTATTACTGAAGTTTTACTTATAAAAAGTGCTTAAGCACAATAAACAAGTATGTACTAGGCAAGCATAAGGTCTAAAGAAAGTGTTATAAACAAAATGAGGTTTACTATCCCTGCCACCACAACCTCGCCTTCGCTTTTCAAACAACGCAATCAAACAACAAGGCACAAACAAGATCCCATACAGCCATACAGCCTATTTACATAAAAAAACAAATCCTTTAAAGAGGTTCACAATGAACAACAGAATATCTAACACACGAGCGATAATGACTGGCCAGTCAATAAATAACCTAACATTGGTGCTTTAACGCCCGGACTTAGGGGGTCCAATTAACCGGCACCCCCTGTTGGGCCCGGCCTTTACTCTCACCGGCCTGGCCTGGGCCCAAACTGGCCAGTATTAATCAGATCCAGGATTAATGATTTTTTTTATTAGCCCATTTTATAGTTTTCAGTCGTAAATTTTGTGGTGTATGTACGTGGGTATTCGGTTGGGAGAGTGTGGTTATGTCATCTGAATTAAAACTTAAGTTTCACTAGCACTCTTCAAGTCGTTACGGTGGATCTTTTACTGTTCGCGCTGTGCGCCTCTGGAATACTCTTCCACACTATACGGGATAGCCCTTCATTGGAGGTTTTCAAGAGGAGAATTAAGAAATATTTCCTATCAACATCTCATTAATTTATGTATTTACAATTGTAATATTTTAGTATTGTATTATATAGTACACTTTATGTAGTATGTTTATGCATTGTGCACAGCTATTTGTTTTGTTTATTTAGTGAGTAAGTATTTAAAATTGGTAAGAGTTTTTAATAAGCTTTTGTTGTGCACATGGATGTACTATCCTCAAATGCATATTTCTCTACGCCACTGAGGTTTGCTGTTAGAGAACCCAACTATGGGTTAAGCTCACCTTTGTACCTAAACTGTTCTATTGTATTTGTATGTTTTTTGTACAATAAAGAATAAAAAGAACGTGATGAACCTATGCAAGAATTTATGTTTTTTTTTTCCAAATATTTTTTCTGGTTACTATTCACTTACCACATACATCTATACAATTCTCAAAACACTATTTTCCATTTAAAAATAATTTCAGCAGCACACAAAAATATTTTGTATAGAAAACAGTTCCATAATAGAATACCGTCTTACGAGCGTATGAGAGGGTGCCGGGCGGTCAAGGGGAGAGTGGGGGCAAACGACTTGCGGAGGGTAGATAAGGAAATAATATTTCTTCAGCCACCTCCACCCCGCGACACTGCCTGCCTATGTATAGAAGTATGTCTATGTGGGTAGGGAATGAATCTGTCAGCATGAAAGTGTATGAAATGGCTTGAGGGTAGGATTGACTTTTTATTTAAAATATTAGAGCTTATATGACAGTAGGTGGGTATTTTGGTTAAAATGAAGGTAATATACCACTTTTATGTATAAGTATCTGAGCTAAAAATCAATCGTTTTTTTAGTATCTGCTATGCATAGGTAATTGAAAACAGAAAAATCTATGGGACTATAAACTGTAAGAAATGGCAAGGGTGAACTATGTGCTTATTCCGAGTTTTTTTAACGTACTCACTCGTGATAACGTAAACGATCTCTAATGTCAAAATGTATACAAAAAAAGAGGTTACTCCTTACCGTCACCAGACGGCGGTTATCCAGTTTCAATACAAATTAACGTTTACGTTAACGCAATTGAGCGTGAGTAAAAACTCGCACTAAGGCCTCTGGATATAAAGTGTAAGGGAATAAATTGTATCTGTAAGTAGATCCCCATCTCATTTGCGTAAATAATAAAGCATACTTTTTAAATATTATTTTAATTAAACACAAGTAATGAAAAGCAAACTTTCAATCACAGCTTTACGCAATTTAAATATCGAACGCCAATTAAAACAACGAAGGCTGTTCGTTTTCGAAATTCGAATTCAGAGGTTGCCCTGACAAAGAGTTGGCCTACTCTAGTGCACAAAGAGACACATTATGGTCCAAACTTGAAACTAACAAACTCTATGAGAACGATAAGATCTTTACGGTTTGAGACTACCTTTGCAATGAGAGTATATGGGTTATTGGAGCAATAGTTATTGCAAAATTAATACTAATTGTCAAAGCTTGAAAACTGAAAATCTATTTGCAAGCCAGTTCGAAATTTAAACAAAACCTTTGATAAGTTACCTCCTTGGTTTCCATGTTTCGGAGTAAAAGATCGTTCCATTTTTAAATTACACGACAGATATGAGTTTACTATGTTATTATTTGACCGCTAGACACGACAGATATGGATTTTCATACAACTATTGCCGGCCGCTGCGCGCATGTATTTGGACAATACAGCAATTTCGATTTATCTCGAAGAAGGTTGTCAAAATTATGCTCACATTTCCAAGCATGTTTGAGAAAAAGTAATTTTTAGCAGACTAATTCATTTATTACCTAAACATAACCCTAAAAAATTAAGTACTGGTGGCTGTGTATAACCTGCAGGGTCCATATTTAAATGGTCAGGCTGTACGCCACAAACACTGGCCACCCGTCAATTTCACGCCATTTACCCAAGCACAATACTGCGCAAGAAAGAAAAATAATTTGAAAAAAGAACGCGCCCACTCCTTCGAGCAGCGCGTCACGAACTGAAAACGGGAAATGCCAGACAAAATAATTGAAGAAAATAATTGTTTTAATGATTTACGTATGGAGATTATGGTTAATTATTGTTGTACAGAAATTGACTACTACTCTTTATCTAAATTGGAGGCAGTATTATCTCCTCTCACTCGGTCCACTATGGCCGCCGACAGGAAACATTATTTTCGATGTTGGCCATAAACGAAATAATTACCCCACCGCAACCTCTGCGGTTTGACAACTAATAATTACTAATAAGACCCTCAAAAAGCCAAACCGGCCAAATTACGCTAAACGCTGAACTTAACCCTCGAAACGTCGCCGACAATTACAGTTAATAAATAATAATTTCAATAATAAGCGTATACAAAAAGTTGTAGAGATCACTAGTTTAGAAGGGACCTGCGGAGGTTTTGTTTTCCTCAAAGTGAGGGGTCAAAAAAATTGGTTACGTATTAAAACGCCGCGCACGTCCCGTAATGGCGAGCGCAACAAACGCGCGCCACTAGCGATTATAACGATTACTGTCGATAACTTGTATCGACACCGGCTATTTGGTTAGTCGCTCGATTATCGATAATTTGCCCTCGGGGTACGCTCCTGACGCTGTAAATCGTTGACCGATTAGTTTTTTGCCGTCTTTATTTGTGTGTACGTGATCGTACCGTTTTTACTATTTACCTTTCACCTGTCACAAATTTTCCATTCCGCAGTTCCGCACATAATAGCTCTAAATGCGTTCAGCTTCATAAGGCCATATTTGGATCATAAATCAGTTTACGATTACACTTACATTAAGAACATTAATGCCATTTTTGCAAAGCGACGCGACTAAAAATCGAAGCCGTGGTTATCACACACCTCGACATGTTTTTACTGCCTATAATTCTATTCCACGAGTCCATATAAAATAGAAACTCGGGACTCGCGAGCTTTCAAAAACGCTACATTAAAACATCATAAAACTCAAACATAAACGTTTACTGCGGCCAGTTTACGAGCACGCTACCTATCGATCGTTTTAACGATAAATAAAAATTAATGGGCAGACATACGACGGAATCGAAGTGGCCACGTTAGGCGGGAAGCAATAACTAGGCAGTGAGACCAAGCTCGGCCGATCTATGATACCGACCAGTGCGCAGTGCACGGGTTAACTATACCTATTATACCATGGTGCGGCGGCAAAGCGATTAAAAATATTCGTTCCATTGACCATTCAAGAAAATCGACCAGTTAAAAGACCAGTAGAATGTTTAATGTAACTTTGTATCTATGTATATTTATAACCACGAAGACGTGCATTTGATTACTACTTGAATATCTGCAATGTTATGAATATGAAAGGATTTCAAGACAAACTAGAAAGGACACAGAACATTTCAGTACTAAAAAAAGTGTTCATTTTCTTCTGTAAAATTAATTAAAGATATCTATTGTTGAAAGGAGAGCGTAAGATATGATGTAATTTCTAAGAAAAATACCAATAAATATTCAAAAGATTTTGAAATAATACACTGCTGCCAGTCTTATTAACTCGATCGGGCCGTCGGATGCAGAATCAGGAGTAATGGCTGCCTCACCCCCTCGGCTACCGGGAGGGGGGCGAGGATGGGAGGGGAGGGGGACACGAAATGGGATTCTATCGGTCTCCTCCATTCCACGCCATTCGGAGTCTCTACGTGACTGCACATAGCTGTAGCCACAACTTTCTCTCTGCACCTTACTCCACTCTTAACACCTCGGGATAAGGTTTAAAACTCGCAGACGGACGCCCCCAGAACTTGTTCGGAGGTTTTGTTTACGTCTGAAATTTCGCGTTTTACTTTTTTACCGCGCTCGCTTGACATTCGTGTTATTTGGAGTTCGTGAATACTTTTACTGAAATCGTAGTATTCTTGTTGTGTTGTATAAAAAATTAAGCTGGAAAATTGGTGTGTATTTTCGTATTTAGAAATAAATCCCAAATAACAATCGAGTTACATTCATAGATATCAATGTAGTTACCAGACTTGAAAAAAATTCGAGGGTGCCCAACCTTTCCTAACAGGGTTGATTCATAATCTTCGTAGCGACCCAGTTTTAATAATAAAAAATTTTTAAGTACGTTTTTATGCTTTTAAAATATTTTATTTTTTAATGTATTGTTCATTTAACCCAACATCCCCGGGGTAAGTAGTCCACAGCATAGTCTCACAAGCGTTCAAAGAACTATTTCTGTATCAGTACCAACAAAATGTTCAATTTATTTTACAAATCGAATCATGTTTTCTGCTCATCGATTTTCTTTTTTTTTTCATCAATTTCAAGTCTGGAACAAGTGTATGACGTAATGAGGCGCGCTAGAGCGTGGCCACAACAAACAGCTCGCTCTCGTATCGGTTGCAACACAAACAGCCAGCAGCGGTTTATTCTGAGGGTGCAACCCTATTGGGGATCACTTGCCAACGTAAGCAGTTATGCTATTATCTTCGGTTTATTTTTTTATGAAATAAATATATATTTTAAATTTCGAAGCTGTGGGATTAAATTCGTTCGAAATAAGTGGCGGTTTTTGATTTGCTTTTTGGTCCAGTCTAATTAAAAACTGTGTTGATTTTCACAGTCATTAAAATTGGCGCCTTAGTTTCAGTAAAAATATGTTGCAGCAGATTTTTCGCATTATTCAATTTACGTACTACATTTTGAATGCAAAAATAGTTTTATACAACCTAATTCGAGCTACTACAACAAGCAAACACAAAAAACCGACCCTAAAACAAATGGATCCTGCTTCTCAAACTAACAATGACGTCACTATCCATGAAAATATTGAAGAGAGAAAATTCAACCCGTCACCGCCAGTCGCCACGCTAGCGATAAGGTCACCTATTCACCCGATTGGGCCCAGGGCGCGTGCGTTTGTTTGATACGCCTTATCGGCGTGCGCCGGCCCGGGCGACCCCGCCTGGGCCGCGCAGATATCCAGCCTTCGTACACATACAGGAAATAGGATCGGGGGCCGTTTGGAGAAAAGGGCTCGGTTTGTTTTGGTAGAAATGGTTTTACAAGTTTGTGATGTACATTTGTGTTTTTGGATTTTTACCAAATAGTTTGTTTTCACTGGCAACTGAATAGATACTATTCGTGAAAGCCTTTTCAGTAGAGATGGACCAACTAGTCGGCTTTTGAGCGGTGTCTAGCCGTCTAGCCGATTAGTTGGCCAAGTCCGTAGTCGGTCCACAACTACTTTTCAGCTATTCTAAGACACCTACTTCTATCTTGTAAAATATCAAAACGATATACATTATTTTTATTACTGTCATAAAAATACGCGTTCAATAAACAATCATAAAGTCTTCAAGGTATTATAAGTTTCGCAATTTCGCATTAACCGTATCAGTAACCACGTAAGCTTCTTAACCCTCGCATGCGGGGACCGGCAGGGTATAATCTACTGCTGTGTGGGGCTCAGTTCAGCTGGTGGAAACAATTCCTTGTTTGGTTTATCGTATCATTGCACGATCACGCGGGGGTTGACTGTCATACCGTGTTTAGTTTGCGTTGCGATATTCTTTTGTTTTAGAACAATATTTGCTGGCAGATATGGTCGTTTCTAAATTCAAAATAATTCCAAATTCAAACTGATTTTGACTCTAAAGTCGAATATGCTGGTCGCATATCTTAGAGTTTTTATACTTTTATGCAGACCACAAATTATGTGAACATAGTGTGAAAAATTACTTAAACTAAGCCAACTTAAGGCGTTTATATTCCGCAGTTAATGTTAACGCAGTACTGGCCGTGCGCCCGCTTGGAACCAGAATATCAATATTGAACCTCCTTTTGGACAGTTCTGTTTGCAAAATATTCTTATATTTACTTATGCAGTTATGAAGAAATTCTAGCCATAATATTTTCTGTGTACAAATATTTTTAAACATTTACGTCGTTTTTGAGGAGCATCCAAAAGTAGCGAAAAAATATCGTGTTGTTAATTATTTTTTTAAAGCAAAACTATTTGTTATACGAAAAAACCATGTTTCACAAATAATGTACATAAAAACAATAATAAATATATGTTTTATTAAACCTTTTAACTTAGCCGTTACTAAGGAGTATGCTTTAGAAAGTTACCGTTTTACGGTACTAAAGCGGTTGTAGGCCCTTAACTAAGCTGCAACATGTTTGCAACTGGCTTTATTGAACAAATATCTGTAGTTTTTAAGCAAATGCGTCACAGTTTTTTCTAAAAACAAACTTAAAACCATGTTGGACGTGATATCAATGAACTGAGCATAATAAAAAATAAAAACAGCAATCAATACAATAATTACAATAGCGACCTAATGTCAGTATATGAGATGAGTAACTCGGTTCTTAGACTTGCGAAGCGTGATCATCCATAATTTTTGTGTGTGTGTGATTGTGTGTGACCTTACAATAATGATAATTAAATATTGTCTGGATATCTGGTTCTGAACAGTGAGTTCAGTAGACTTTGATGGCCATGCAGTTGGGTAGATGGCACATTGTTTAGATTTGGGCAAAAATCTTTTCTAAATTCTGTACTGTGTGTATTTTGGATTTGGAATACCGCACTGAACAAAATACAAAAAGCGGTCCTAGATTTCATGTTCAGGCCCCAAATGAGTATGACACTGTCTATTGCAATCCGAAGGATTTTAGAGAAAATTCCTAATCCATTGATAATATAGGGTAGTTTACTGAAAATTAGTTTTTTGTCCGTCAGGTAGATTAATAAAAAATATTGGACACGTATTTTTGCTTTTGACACGTAAACATAGCGTTGCTAGTACAATTGCCTTAGTGACGCCACAAGCCCCCACTCCTGAACTTTGATGCGCTTTAACTTTGTAAATTTTTATTGATATGGTAAAGCAAAAAATACGTGTCCAATATGATTTGATAATTTCACTGACGGACTAAATAGAATTATAATTTTTCTACCCAGGAAACATCCCTATTATAATTCGTCTACTTGACAACTTAATGTGCGATTTGAATGTTGTAGAATTATCATAATGAAAGGCTTTTCCATTAATTGTTTGAATTGAAAATCCATAAAAAATATGAATTTGCTTCAGTATCTTCTCTTTCTTATTTCGTTTTATCGATATAAAACCCAACCCTTCTGTGCCGTGCTACTCTAAATTCTCCCGCGCGATTGGTCCCGTCGCGTCGCTTTATTCGCTCTCGAGTTTATTTGCAGGCATTATTCCGTTCTAACAATGTATAAACACAATTACGCTAAGCAAACACGGGCGGTGCCGCCGGCTAGCACATGTTTGTGGGTGAACGAGCTTGCTCACGGACAACACTATTTTATTGTACGCATAACGTATTTGAATATGCTTAGCGCTACATTCGTTTTTAGAATATGCATTCCAATTTAAAAAAAAGTTAAGTGTCATCGATTTTGGTACATTTTAAATATAATTGGTAAAAATAACGGCTTTGCTTACACAAATTTAAAAAAAATCTAAAAATATGATATATATAATTCAAAAGTTAAAAGAATATATATTAGTTATCTATTATGTATCAAAAATTGTTTCAAAAACATATTTACAAAAGAATTAAAGAAAAATGCTAATTGTATTTCACGTTAATATCTATATTCACTTTAAGAGCTACACGATACAGTAGCAAACGGAATACATTAACATTCGGTACGTAATAATTGAGTCAATAAAACCAGAAATACCGGATATCAATACGATGTGATGTATAGAAATATGCGACCCTGTCTGGAAGAGACAGAGACAGATAAATTATATGGAGCTTCCAGCTGCTGTTTCAGCCAGGATCTATTTCAAACGAGGGTTCCAATCAAAATATTTGTACTATCTCCATGTATATTTGAATGGCCCCGACCTCACGACCACATCTTTCCTACAATCCGTCAGTTTTTTCTTCCTCACGTCAAGGTGTTGCCTTCCACAAGCGGTAAATAAAAAAGTAAAAAAAAGATGTCTACAGCACTACCGCGTGGAGACGTGGCTAATGTGTAATGCGGTTGGCTTTTTGTCCGACGCCTTCGACTTTTTGTTTCTTTTTTTTTTCATTGGATTCTGTTACGGTTCGTATTGATCGAAAAATCCGATTTCAAAATGGGTGCTCCGAGAGTTTTATTGTTGCCGTGATACGTTCTTAAACAATAAAAAACGCATTTTAAATTGAGAATGCAATTCTCACATGTCACGTTCGTAAATTGAAGGAGACGTGGTCGTGTTTTAGAAAAGTAATTATTCTGCATCGGCCGTCGATCGACTCCGAGAACGAGTGAGGACAATAAAAGACCTCATTTATTTTTTCATATAGCAACATTGGGAGTGATTGTTAACGTGACGGGCGTGTGTCGTTGTTTGATTGGACTTACGTAAATAGTGTATAGTTTAGTTCGGAGACAAGAATAGCGCAATTTCGAAGTAATCTAGTTCTCTTGTTATTTTATTTTAGCGACATTGACCCGTGATGTCGCCACATGTCTACTACAATTCTGATTTCCTTTCACAACGCGCTATCGATATAGCAAAGCTCCAAACTCTACCTTGTCTAATTTAAAATTGGAACAAGTGCTACCAACTTTCACATTTTAATTGCACGGCTGTTCATCAATGGATGCGTTCATGAGATAAACATCTGGTAACCGCGGCGGCATCAGAGATAGCAGCACATAAATAAAATATTACTTATCTGTTGATATCGAATAAAATCTTTAAATATATTTGTGGATATACAGAGAGCTTGTAAAGAGGTTACATGTCATAAATTAGGAATAAAAAACTTACAATGCTGTGTCGGCGCCTTCCCGGCGAGATAATCCTCTTTGCATATAAACTTGTTGTCGTCCAAGACGTAGAGCTCCTCGCCGGTGGACAGCTGCTTCCGACACACGAGGCATGTGAAGCAGTTAAGATGGAACACCTTCTCGCGAGCTTTGCGGACGAGGTCAGACGGGGATATGCCGTGCCCACAACCACTGCATTTCGTTCCGTATCGCCTGAAAACAAAGGAAATATTTAATTTAAATAAACTTGCAAAACGAAAAAGTAATTTTGGATCGTTTCTGATTTTCTAAAGACGTTTTGGCAATAGAGAATAATATTTCAAGTTGTATAGGTGCTTTATCGTGTCCAGAAAAAGTCTCAGTAAAAAAACTTAGCAAGGCATCTGTCAAATAGTCGATGTTTTTGTGCAATTCCGTATCATTTCAATCGTATCGACATTCTAATCCAGTTGGCATCATTCCGATGACGGTTCTATCACCTAAAAGCGAATTATGTTAAAATATTCAAGAGATTTCGATCAATATTCATAGGTTAGTGATGTAACTCAATAAGATATGACGACGGATGTGTCGATAAACAGGACGGTTGCACATTAGGGAGATGTTGGTATACCTACGCATTTTTTTTTTTGAGCTTTGACTTTCCTGATAGTGGTTTACAACCACCGGTTAGTGTGTTACAACCAATTAATATAATGATTGGCAAAACTATCTTCTCTCCTTCCTTCCACCACGTCGTTCGTTCTTAAGTTGTAGTTTATAACGGAAATGGCATATAGACATCTATGTCAGGGAAAGCAAATTTCAGAGGATGACGTAGATGATAATGTTTTATCCAAAAATAAACAAAGTGCCTATGTTTAATTATTTCAGTCACGTACTATCATCAGGTACCAAACCCAATTTAAAAAGTTATGACTGATTTTTCCATTTCGAGAATTACTACACAGTCAACAAAATTGAGCACCTGAAATGTCAATGTCACTTTGGACGTACGACTTTCGCAATTAGCTCACAGGCGGGTAGGCGGGAGTGGGTCGTTTGACATTTCGGGAGCTCAGTTATCTTGACCGTGCTGTACACGTAAGACTCATCTTCTGTCACCGTCAAACATACCTACCAAAAGCCAAAACAAAAAAAAAAAAAAAAAAATCGTTCAATAATCTCTGACCCGTCAGTGTGTCCTAGCTTTAGCCCGCAATCTAACGTTTTCGGCACACCGATGACATGAGAATGTTATGCAAATTACTATGATTAATGGTCTCCGCTCAGAGTCCGGTCAGGTGCGATCTATTCACATGATGCGCGTTCGGTATTAGATATTATACAGCATATAGATTCATAATAATCGGAAAATACAATTTTGTGACAAAAGCCAGGCTAGACACCTAAAATAATAAGTAGCATAGAATCTATTTTGGGAAAAGTAAAAAAAAACTGCCACTGCTATTCACATTCATCCTCAATAAAACTCTCTTTCCAATGACGAGGAAAAACCATGAAAATAAAGAGCAAAGTTTCCAAGTAAACCAACCTTTTTTTTGTACCGAACTCCAAAGTTTATAACAGTGAGCGATTATACAAAAAAAAGTCGGCCGTCTAGTAGCGGTCTAATGAATGTTAATAGTCGTTTTTGATAGATTTAAGTTCCCGCGAACGGCTTTAATTCATATTTTATGTTATTTTAGTCTGGCAATGTGGGCCAGACCTTACTCGATAATGATTTAAACGATCATCGTCCTGCGGCACTGTCTGTGATCGTTCGAAATTTGAAAAATTGATTTTTCTTTTTTTTGTTAAGAGAACTGGCTGTCAAATGCCAAATTCTGGATTTGAATTTTATTCTTTTTTTTTGGTAAAGTGCAATGACCCGGCTGTCAAATTCTAGAATTAGTATTCGACGGTAATCGTTTATGTAAATACTGCACCTACTTTCATTCAACAATCCGCTTACCTACTAAATGTGGTGATTATGGGATTATCCTATCAAACTGTCTTCGTAACGGTACATTTTGAGAAGGCTTCTGTTTAGCATCGAGTAGTAGACAGTAATTTGTCGAAGATTTGACGATGGCAAAATTATTTAGATGCTACTCTTTTCTCAAAACTTTTAACGCCATAAGGACAGAAAATTGATTTCTGAAAATTGTTCACAGTCTTATACCAAAATACAGGCATCAGAAAGTGACCATACCTTTTTATGGTAAGCAATGCATTTTTAAGTTGAAAAACCAGGTAATTTACGTTATTTATATTTTTGAGCTAATGGAAATTTAGGTTATTTATAGCTTTTAAGCTGACATGGTCACAATCATTAGAATTAATATTTGTTTCGGGATATTTACCATGTATATTTTGATTTTGATTGAGAGCTCGATATTTCGGCACCGTTACAAGCGCCATGATCACGAGAACTAAAGTCTTTGCGGGTGGGTGATATTTACGAGCTGACATATCTGTTTGTATCGAGCTCTCAATCAAAATCAAAATATACATGGTAAATATCCCGAAACAAATATTAATTCTAATATTTATAGCTTTCACACGAATAACAGCCGATTGAGAGGGATGGCGTCACATCGTTAAGCAAATTATGGCAACCCGAAGTCTCACTACAACACGATGACCACGAACGCTCTGCCAAGAGTGTACCGACGAAGAAGATATCTTTGAGTATATAATTCACTATATACAAAATAAAATGATCAAATCAGAGAAGCTATTCTGACAGGCCAGCATGATTCATCTTAATTATTAAAAGATCAATATTTCGAATATTATGATAATTGCCACCGATTACTGATTTACGATGAGAATCGATTACCACCATTTTGAAATAATCCGGAGCCAAGGGTCAAAGCAAATGTTAAGACATAAGGAATTAAAATTTTTACTGCCTGCAATCTAGATTTTAATTTTAGCTGGTATATTATTAGGCTAAAACGTTTTAGGAATCGTGTTATTTGAATAATCTCTAATTGTGGAGATAAGATAATTCAGATAAATATTCATTAATATTAAAATCTTTGATTATTAAGCACTTTATGATGATTGAGGATGCTAAAACACTTTATTTATTTTCAATAAGAAAGATGATTACACAACTGATCTTTAAGATCTAAAACCAAGGAAGGAATACTGAGAAGATGGCTAAGTAACAGACAGAGTATACTAAAAATTGTATGCTGCGCCAACCCTAAATAAACTGGCATAAAAAATAAAAGCAGGCAGATGAAGATGACACACCAGAATATTTAACACTTGTCTAGAAATTGACTAAACTCTTGACTGCCCTTCTTCAACCCATAACGGTAGTAAAAATGTAGGCAGTGCGTAGGTAGTAAACGCACAAGTACGAGAACCTTACTTCGATCTATTTTAATATCATTCATAACTTGTAATAAGAGCTCATTTATCATAACGCAATTTTGATAATTGTACTAAACCCAACTAAAATAAATTCTCTAAGGGACTATGAAAGAAAGAGTATAAAGGAAAGCTACAAAATTAAAGGTTCAAATCTAATGAGTCAATGCCCCAATCAATTAAAGTCGACTTGGGCTGACTTTTATTGATGTCAGTCCTCTGTCAGACGAGAAAGTAGAGACAAAAGAGCCAGTTACATCAAAACTCAGACGACCCAATGTCAATAGCAGGCTGTATAGAAGCATAGATAATAAAGATGCAGACTGATTAAGTACTGGATGAAACTTTAAGATGATATGATAGATTAATATTAGTTTACCCATGTTTATGGGTATAATGAAACCTTGCTTACAAGCTCTCAAGATCAGTTCTAAATACACTGCGAACATTACATTTTTGCCGCAATGTGGATGTTTTTTATTATTTTATCGTTACATTGAATTATTACCAGGTACATTTGCATAAACGATGGAGGCCGCATGAATAAAACATAAACTCAGTATGGCTGTGTGAAGCTGGCAACCCGCCATGTCATATCTCAACACTGTTGCCGCCATTTTTTAAGAAAAAAGTTTTGAAATCCGAACAAGGTGAAAGTCGAAATATTGATAGATGTCTAAATTGTAACAAAAAAATAATTTATGATAAACTAATTCAAGCATATATGTCTTTTAATAAAACTAATGAAACATTTGGTTTAACTATAGCTGTGGAAGACTTTAAAAGACAGAAAGGAGACATCTTGCCCAAAATCAACAAAGCTACAACACACCAACACACCAAACAACACAACACACCTAATCTGAAAACCAACGTAGTACCAACTGCTCATATTTCAAAACGAAATCTCTTCAAAAACTAAGCGAAACAATTTTAATTGATTATAACATTCATCAATTTGCGTTTTGCAAAGCGTTCTGCTTCATTTTTTTAATTGTGTCCGCGTCAGCCTTAATGTTTTATGCCTTGTGCCTTAGTCGAGTTTGCAATGGCCTGAAGGCAGACCCTTTTGGTCTTTCAAATTATTTTTAAGACAATTCCAGCTAAACATGATTTACGTTGTCGACTGATGACATTAAAATTGAAGTATGACAGGTGTTTTGAAGTTATAATCAAGCTGGCTTTAAGCTCAGCAAATACAATTTTACGATGACATTCACGAAGAATTATTTAGGGAAATATGTACATAATGATGAAGCATTTAATTTTATCGCCGATGGAATATATTACCTACACTTTGTTTGTTGACAGGGCTTTGAGGTACTTAAGCTTTACTCTCAACAAAAAAGGACCTAATGCGTTCCCTTGGGAACTCCAAAAAAAGATTTCACTAAAGCCTTCGAGTAGTTCGCTACGTTAAAAAAATATTTAATCATAATAAACATGATGATCTAGGCCCCCTTTATTTTGTCAACCTTAGTAATGTAATTATATAGATTGCCACGCAAACTTTTGGAGCATCGTCGATTCAAAACTAACGCAATAATGGCGGGGTGTCAAACAACGGAAATGACGTCACTTATTTTGAGGAAGTCGAAATGTCACCACAAGTATAATGTCATCAAGTAAAAAAGTTTGTATAAAACAAAATGCATGGCTAGGGATTTTGTACGTTACTTTTCAGTAAAACATGAAATATTTATATAGTATGAAATATTTATATATACGGAAAGGTTATAATTACATTAATCAGAAATTAATGTAATAGAACCTTTCCGTGGTCCGGAACTCAAAGACTCTAAGTACAAAAAATATTGTTGAATTTTCATTCTTATATTTTTCAGATGACTGATTCTGGCCTAAGATAATCTATTCTGATTGCTATCGACACTTTAAAAATAAAATCATATACAGCAAGTCGCACCGACGGAATATAGGTACTGGTCAAAGAAAAGGTCTGATGATTTAGATTATTTAAATTTTTATATTAACCTAAAATTATAAAGTACATATTTGATTTAATAATGAGATATGGAGGAGCGAAGTGCTCTATCACAGGTATTTTTTGCCTAAAGGTCACTTCAAATACTAGATTTAGTACAAAACTGTAAAAGCGAAATAAATTATTTGTAATATTTATGTTTCATGAGTTTTGGCTTTAGCCCATATTCAGTGATGGGTAAACTCATCAGACATATTTGAAGACCTCACACTTTAGAATGTACAGTTCTTATACGGAACTTCATAATAAAGTCTCCTTCGATTTTTATTAAGAACAAAGCTATTATAGCACTCATAGACATTAAGATCATGTCGTATGTAACATCAAGCTCATCCATATAAAATATAATTTATCTAAATTTGTCGACAAACCATGTTAACCATGTTGTTGTTGTTGTTATGTTGCATGTAATACATTATAACAGATAAGTATTTGAAGTAATTATAAGTCCTTTCTTACTAATACGTTCATGACCATAAATGCATCTACTTATTGACCATTGATGTCAAATTAAATGTCATATGAACACAAATTTAATATGCTTTTAAATGCTAATAAAATATGATGTTTTCCATATAGTTTGCATTGTTTAAAATTGAATACAATAGTGTCTGTTTACTTAAAACAATTTAAAGTCGCTTTTAACGACACCCATGTTTTCCAAAATTATGCAAGCAAAAAATTATGGAAAGCAGAAATGAAAGCAGAAATCGTCGCCGAAAGAGGTTGAGGAAATGCTGACGAAGATCACAAAGAAGCTGATTCAGCTATAGTCACATTTTCTAGATTTGAAAATGAACAACAAGGTAAAAAAAGTCGCCTACTTTCTGTAAAATAGGAAAGCTTCTAACTGATATGTAACTATTTTCACAGGGAACCCTAAATACAGTATAAGCCGAATTAAACCATCAAGTCAGTCAACGGAAGTCGTAAGTGAACCGTTTTCCGCTCTTACCTGACCTGCGACAAAATTTCTTTTTTTCTTTCGTTTTTTGAATTCCCTGGCGCCATGTAATTTAGCCATTTATTTTTAATATCTATTTTGTGGGCAATTTTGGGCATCAGGCAGGGCCTACAAAACAATATTTTTTTAAAGATGTCATATTTGTTTTTAACCTATTGTTATAGTTTTAGAGTGGAAAATATATTAGCATAGCAGAAACTATTGTATTAATAAAATTATTAAGCTTATCAAATATTTCTAAAGTTCTAAAAAATATCTCATTGTCAAGGTGATAATCGTTATATAAAAGCCAACGATCAATTAAATATTCAGTGATGACACAATAAAATCTATTTGCGTCTTTGATACAAATTTCACGTTGAAAAAAATCACTAATACTTACCAGACCTAACCTTATAATTCAGACAGGTCATCAGTCAAAACAGATATATTTATTAACTAGACTCAAGAGCTCAGATTAGGCATCATAGCTAAATGAATTTGAATCGATTATGGACACCAAAGCAAAAATAGAAACTACGACTTAACTTTTCAAACTCGTTTAATTGAAGACAAGTTTAAAGATTTATTGATTTATTAGTAATGTTTTCTTCTTACATTTGAGATTGAATTATTACTTTCACTTACATATTGGCTCCATACGGCTTTCTGAGAATTTACCTCTGTTTTATAGTGACGTGCAATGACAATAATTTATAACAATAATAGAATTTTATTGTACACAAAATCAAAGAGAATAGATGATACTTAATCCTGGCACGGGCTGATTGAAATGAGATAAATGTTACGACTGAAGAAAACATTGCTTCTGACGCAGTAAATCATACTACATATGTGTCTGTGAATTAATTATACTTTGTCGTAAAAATTACCTCAGTAAAAATGGCAATAGCATAGAAGAGTAAAATGATGAGTATTAATGAGTTAATAACTGAGAGGGAAGAATGGGAAGAGTAAATTTTCGATCCCCAGTACCTTATATGGGAAAAGTAACTCAAGAATGAAATAGCATAAAACGTATGCGGAATATAAATTTACATAGAAAATTTGACAGAACAACGAATTGTGTCACTCTATATCCTAGTACTAAACCTACAAAGGCTGACGTTTTTGTGTCCATAATGAAAATTGATTGTAATCTTCGTGCTTGTCGGCATTAAGACACGTCACGGAGTGCTGATGACATAATTAGCCGCATCTGTCGGTATGTGTACATACGTAATTGTCGGATAGGCTAATGAAGGTAGGAGACTCATCTACTAAGTGTTAGGAGCCCTAATGTTGGGACTTGAAGGTCAAACTGGTACTAAAGAATATGATGAAGTTGAAAAAAAATGAAATCGTTGCAAAGAAATAGAAGAAGAATATTTAGATTAATTTGATAAACAGAGTCAGGAGTCAAGGACTGGAAGAGCTTTTCGAGGTATTAAAAGCATCGTCGAGAGTGGAAAAAAAAAGGGAAAAGTGGAGAACTAACCGAATAACAAATATTATAAACACAGCTGCATCGTGTCATATAGATACCACCTAAAAACAACTTACGACAATTCGTAGGACCTTTCCGCACCCTGGTAGTCCACCCACCATTGCCAACAATTTAGCTACTTTATAGTTTGATCACGGTGTGAGCTTTTTTAATACCTTGTCCTTTTAATTGTATCTCATTGAGGTCTTTCTTCGGAATCCCTCATCCATCTGTTGTTTTTTTTTCAGCTTCTATGTAACTAATAAAAAGCTCATCACTTGTCAAGGATAAGGCAATCAATGCAGTGTCAAATATACTTACGAACTGCAATTTAAATACATATTATTACTATATGACGACTGTTTGTATTTCTAATGATATACGTTTATCATTTAGCATCAAATGATTCTTTAATGACGCTTATGTAAATCTATTTTTTACCTCTGCAACACAAAAAGTAGTCATAGAAACAAATTAATACGAATGAATGGAATTCCAGTGGAAAAACCTTGTGTTTATATCCAAAGGTTCAATACTAATCCTAGATATAAATTTAACCGTCGTAGTAGTTTCCCCCATAGTTAAGTTTTTGAAGCTTGGTATAATATCCAAATTCAAATTGACGTACATAAACTTATATGACATAATATATAACAACATAAACATGGTATCTATCAGATATACAGACTCTTTGACTCTCTAGACGCAAATGATCGTCGACTAGATAACTTCACACCAATTGATAGCACCCCGGTTGCTTACATTCTGATGGATCCAATAGCATTAGGTGTTACGGGAAGCTGATTCAAACATAGATATAAGAAAATACTATACTCAAGTAAAACTAACAGCTCGATGGCACATACCGATAAACTCATTTATGGGAATCGCAAAAAAGGGCAACTCCGACAGTAACATTAGCTGTAAACTGTACAATAACATTTCACAAGCAGTTGCAGGTCAACAGAGTTTTATAGACACGAAGTAAATGTCCAAGGCAAAATTTAATGCTTGTGACATTGTTTATGAAGCTTACTGATGTATGTATCTGCTAAATAATAAATGTTTAATGGCTAATGTACTTGAAGATATAAAGTTACCATATAAGGTATTTTTAGCTGTATAGTCTTCGTTTTTATGTTATTATGTTAGTCACAGATATAAGCTTGTAATTGTTTAATACTATACATGGGATGAGTATCTCCTACCTACAGGTCGCTACTCCGTGAGAGTATTTTTATTCCCACAAAACTTTCATTTGTGAAAATACTTGGCTATAGCATTACTTGAAAGTTCCATTACAATAGTATAGGAAATCACACTGAATATTATAATGGCGAAAGTTTGTTACTGTGTATGTTTGTTACTCTTCAACGCAAAAACTACTAAACGGATTTAGAGTTATATTGTAGTCTGGAATAGCACATAGGATACTTTATATCCCGGGAATAGGTTCCCTTGAGATAATTTTCGACATTCACGCGAGCGAAGTCGCTGGCAGAAGTTAGTATCATACTAGAGAAAGTTATCCATTGTAGGAATCTTTTCCCGTTAAAAACAGACCTAGTTGACAGGAATGCCTCAAGGCACGATACTAGGCCCTTTTAATTTTACGTTATTAAAAATATATAAAGAAAAGTGATCCTGTTTTCTGCTGTCATTTTAAGTACCTTATGTCTAAGATTGCCTTAGTAGAATATTTAAAGTTTTTGGTATGATTAGTACCTACCTATGCTTTTCTTTAAAGGAACATCGTGTTTAAATTTCCATTAATAGAAATATTGAAACCTAGGACAAATTTCTGAGACTCGATGAGTACAATAAATAACTTTCTATAGAGGTACTACCTATCTTATTATTAATGTTACTTGCCAGTTCTCCTAGATCGTAAGAGACGGTTCCATATGCCCAGAGAAAGTAATAAAAAGTTTCTTCGAAAAGGCTGTTACCCGTAAACTATAAAGACTTTAATTGAGGAAGATAATTTAGCTACCAAGCTTCTATACCTGACCTATGGCACCCATTTATCGGATGTATTAATTTAGATTTATATATATTATTATTAGCACCCGAAGTCTGAAGACATATAAACTCTCAGTAGCTATTGATTGGACTTTCAGTTTCCTTCCATTAATGTATACCGCATCATCATAATTCTCTTAATTTATTTGCCCAGTTTTTTTAAGTCGATGCAACATGTCTTCTGTCGTTACAGTAGTCAGCCCCTTTCTAGACATAATGTATAGACTTCCTGTCATAAAAAAGTCTAATATACATTATAACGTTTTCTTTTACTACGAGTTCTAGTCATCGGTGCAATAACTTCAATCTCGTTCCATCCAATTAAAATAAGTAAAAGTAATTGTTTTAAAATATGACACTTGATGTAGGGCTTATATTAATATTGCAATTATTATCATACCAAAAAGATGAAGACAAAAGCCTTTATGATATCATAAGAGACCTTAGACGTACTGACATTCTATCTGCGATTGTCAAAAAGTCATGCGCTACCGAAATGTCATCTGGTCTGGATACATATTAAATCCGAGGAAAATCCGGCTCGAAGGACCAAAAAGATGTGCTATATATAAGATAAAGCTGCCTGGTGAATACACATGTCGGTGTTTTCATCCCGGTATACATCGCATCTCAGCGCTGGACTCCACATCTTTTTATGTATTTGTGAGATCTTCAAGGTCGATTCTGTTAAACGAAAATTCTGTGGCCATTCCCAAACTTTTTGAACATTTCTCAATCATTATCTTTGATGATGGCACTTTGTCTCGAGCACCAATTTTCAAAAAAATAGGAGAAAACAAAGTATTGATGAATAGAATATGTGAAAGATAAGATCTTCTGTTTTTCGTGTGAGGTGTGGTCACCTCTGGTGTCATAGTTAATTAAGACGCCTCTGGGAACCCCACAGGCCTCTGACTTGGCTACCAGCAGGAAACGGTAAAGGAAAACATCGTGAGGAAAGCTGGACTTATATAGGTAATGTAAGTCTGAAAGATAAGATGAAATGGCTAGAAACACTTTAGCTGCAACTATCCCAAATACACTAGAATAAAAAGGATGGTGATGGTACTAAAGAAGTCACCTCTAAGTCCCTGTACTCACTGCAATTGTATTAATATTTAACCTACATGACGCAACCTATGACTTCGAACGTTCCATCACTATCACAAGGCAGCTATTACTTAAAATTCGCAACATCACGTGTGTAACACACTAAAGTCAATCAAAACTACATCGTGTGCACTAAATCGTCTTTGCGTGCTAAAGTTTAAGCTTCGTCTAACATGGAGCTCGGAATCGTCGCACTGGCAGCCACTCAATCAATCTCTCTAGCCTTACACAACTATGTTGGGATCGGCTTCCAAGCTACGGGATGCAGCTGAGTACCCGTATTTTACATGGGGCGATTGCCTATCTGATCTTCATAACTGGGTAACACGTTACCCATTGGCAACTGGCAAGAGTCAGGTCTGGTGGTGGCAGAAAATAGAGATGCCATTAAAATGACGCTTCATGATTGTTGAGCTGAGTGGTACCAATCCATGCATCATGTTCGTGAACGGGCGCCATCAATTGGGATTGATCATATATTTTATTTTTTGATATTCTTTTTTCATGGAGAGTTTTCATACAGATCCAGCGTTTTAGTGAATGTCTCCGTTTACTCATAGAAATTGACTATTCTGACTTTACCTATGGCAGTAGAAACCTGTGCATCCAAGAATATTATAAGAAATGGCATTTCTAGTCGTTGCGCGTCGATTCCAAGCTCTATGGCATTGCCTATATTAATGTTTCTAAATTCGCGCGCGTGAATACTTCGCGTAGTAATCGCAAGTTCGCGCCGAACCTAATACGGTGGTAACACACTTGCTACACGCTTTGTCTGTGGGGTTTAGTCAACGTAACAAGTCAGTTTCGATAATTTTGATCGTAACTAATATGTTGAAACACAGTTAACACGTGCTTTGGATTGAATGAGCTTGGATTTTGATCGTTGAGAATATCACACTTTTCTCTCAACGCTTTCATGGTAAACTATTGTAACGTTATTATAGCAGCACATAATTTCTTTTTATCTCTATGGATAAACCAAAAGGGTTTAGCATCTTTCTAACAAAACACTAAGAAGTTAGGAAGTGGAAGCCTTCTTTTGTTTATAGGGTTATCTTTGACCGTTCAATAGTGCTGCTTCCTAACGTGATTTTAATCCATACTTTAATATAATGAATGCGAAAGTAACTGTCTGTCTCTCTGCCTTGTATCCTTTTCACGTCAAAACCGCGGAACGGATTAAGACGAAACTTGGCTTACGGATAGACCGTGTCCTGTATAAGGACTTATGATACATTTTATCCCGTGGATATTCGCCAAGTTCTCTTGGGATACTTTTCACGTGGGCTAAGCCGCTGGCAGAATCTGAAGCTGTAGACAAAGTATTATTCTGTCGGTGAAGTTGATAGTCGAAATGCCAAAATGCTTATGTGTCATTTTGATAAATTCAAAAAATCTGTATATTTCTTTTGAATTGTCAAACAAAAGATGAATCTAGTTGCAAATTCGAAAGCGTCAGTAGGTCTCTATGGGGAAGAATATGCAACAAGAGACTCCACGGACACTCTTTTCCATCAGTTTAAATTACAAGTATTTAGTTACATCATTCTTATTGGATAATTACATATATGTGAGAACGATGTAAAAAGACGTGCACGTAAAAGGGTCTAAATTAAAACCAACAATTCACAAATACAATAAGCAATTAAAAGCAGGCTGAGGCAACTAAGTTATGACCAATCCCAACTGATGGCGCCCGTTCACGAATAAGATGCATGGATTGGCACCACTCAGCTCAACCATCATGACCCAACACATGTATCACCATCAGAGAGACATTAAAGAGAGTATGCCATACTCTCAATTGCCAGGGCATAAAGCGCTTGACAGTTCAATAGATTTTTGTCATTTTTACAATCGCTACTGCGTCTCTTTCGTTGATAGAATATCACTTGTCTAGATCCTCAGGCAATTAATAATTCTTGACTTACCTAAAGAAATCATTCCTACAGAAGAGCTTGTTGTCCCTGGAGTAGCACTTGTCGGCGAGCGGCGCGCGACAGTCGGCGCAGCGTACGCACGCCGCGTGCCACGCGCGCTCGAGCACGTGCAGCAGGAACTTGTCCAGGATCGGCTTCTCGCAGCCGGCGCACGCCATCGCGCCGCCTGCTTCGCCACGTCCTGGGGAGACGAGATGGTGTTAGAGAAATTGGATAGAACAAACGAAGCACAGATTCTAAGAGCTATTGAATTGCCGGACAAAAAACAAATGAGGAACAGATTATTCTTTGGTTTTCTTATCGTCGAACAAAACAAATGAACTGCGGATTCTTCTTCGGCTCTCGAGCTTGTAGAGAAGGGAAATACATTTCCAAGTCAGTGATCAAAATATAGCGGAGTTGACTATGATATGCAAATTATATAGTATCTCAATAATTTTAACTTCATTTTGATTCTATGAATTCGAGATAGAGTAAGGCAGATAGAGGTAGGGGTATATTTGTTATTTTTTTTTTAGTTTTTGTGTAAAATATAAAGATAAACAGCAGAAAAAAAAGTTTTGTTCAGTAGGTGTAGTACCTATGCCGTTCAAATGTGAGAATAATTAAAGAAAAATGAGTTTAAAAAAGACAAACCTAGTTTAGGTAAGTAAAGTAAAAAGAATAATAAATAATTTGATGCAAGTATATATATATAACAAAAAATATATATATATTCACAAAACTGGTAGATTAGATTACTATTTACTAGATGATTTTATATATTTATCGTAATAGACAAAATCTAATATAATTCAAAAAGTACAGAATTAATAATTGAATTCTATAACGTATAAAGGAAAAAAGATAAATAATACACAGAAACAAGTTTTATCAAATTTAAACCAACCCCTTGAATCACCCCAACCGAGCACATAATCCAATTCAGACCAGAATTCAACCGCCATTTTCTTTCACACATCACAAAACAGCATCAAAAACGTCCAGAGCATAACAAATCCTTTGGAAACAAGAATTTATGTCCCGACTAGCACTGAAAACACGTAAAGAGTGCCTACATGCCAGTACCACGTATGTGTGTACCTATATGTACTCAATACTGCGTTCATCATAAAGTTGGTAGCACTGCAGGCACAAAACATAATGAAATTGAGTTTTACGATCGATAAAGCTAAGGTTGAATAAAGTTTTATTAGCATATGTTATTACCGGTACTGGCTGTTACACCTTCGCCTAGGTACCAAACACCAAGCACTTATTTCGAACCAGAAGCAGATAAATTTCAATTAGATTTTCCGTTTAAGTGCAAGGAGTAACGATCGGTTAGCGACTCGTGATAGGCAAGCAGTACGTAAACGTCTGGACTGTAAATAACGCAAGGTTATATGTATTGCTGAGCTGTAAGCCTTTGGAAACAGGTAGTGTTGAAACTATAAAGCTGTTTGCAGAGAAGAAGAAACACTACTTGACGCTTTCAGAAAGTATTTTAACTTGTGTGAAATACTCTTGTCTCTACTGCCATCATCTACCTATCATCTCTTGGAGATATTCTAAGTTGAATGCTCACAAATTCCTACAAATTACAAACCGACGTAAAGCCTAAACTGATAAATAAAACCTGCCTTTATCAATTCTTCATACACAACTTTGACACATCGCATTGTTATTACACCTTCTATATTTAAATACAATGACAAGTGAAGCGGGCGCCCTTTTAAAAAAAGAATATCCACCATTTTTTTCACATGTGACATTTATTGGCTAAATTTATGAAGGTCGCCGCGGTTTTACATTCCATATTCAAATCTGAACGTCCGATTGGTCGCGCGCCATTTCAGTCGCGTTCACAAATTCTGTGACGGAATAATAGCCGTTATGGATACGCGGCGGTGCGTGTGATTCTTCGGTTAAATTTTACCGCTGTCACGCTGTTTAGCCTGTGGATTTTGGTATTAATATTAATCTGACAGTGTTATCTCTGTTAAAACTGGTTTAAGATTATAATAAATTGCTTAAGTGTTGCAGATTGGAAGATAGTTAAGTAGATTAATTAATGCTTGAATGTCAGGGTGATTCTTGCAGATGGCGACCGTCTTGTAGTTGAAAAAAAATATCCTTGACTGTTATAGTTATATATCAGTCAAGGATATAATTTTTCAGGTCGAAATTTACTAATGAAGTTTTTTCTTTTTAATATTCTTTGATAGATAACACTATGAAAATAACAATATGTTTCTACAACTTTAACCAAATATAACCAATTCCTGAAACTAAGTAACCTTCTTTCACTAAAATTATTCCGTATTTTCCAAAATCATCCTGATTAAATAAAATATCCTATTAAATTGTAAATGATTGCATTGTATGGAAAACAATACAGTTGATAGAGCTCAAGTTCATTGTTACTTGAAATACCTATAAACAGACAGGAAAATCCTCGTTTTATAATACTTTGTGGATAAAACAAAGCAAAAACTGAAATATATTTATTATTAGAAGAACGAAAAAAAATATAAACCCACTGAAGGTGACAAAATCAAAAGTTACTTATGAAAAAAAAATACAAAGTTTTATCACAGTTTCGTTGTTTAAAACACGCGTAAAATCAACCGCACAATCTTGAGGTTAAACAAAAAACATTTAAAAACAAAGTGTAAACTTATTAAACACAACATTTTAACGCTAAAATGTCTGTTTGTCATCCAATTACTCAGAAACCGCTGAACCAATTTACATGGAACAAGGATCCGGGCTACCTAATGAGTAAAACCTAACTTATTATCTTTACCACAAATACAGGTGTAAACGGTAAACTCTAGATACTAAAAAAACAATGTATGATTGTCGGTTTACTCTCATGAGTCTGACTAAGAATAAAATTATACAGTGTTTTCAAGTAATAAAAAATATAGGTTTTTAAAGATAGTAATAAATTCGAGTACCCGACGGTATGGGATCTTGAAGTAAGAGAATCTTAAAATATGTGCTTGGACTGAGTAAACGGTATGAAAGTATACAGAAGATGATAATTTTCTAAAGCATTGCTACTTACTAGCATATTACTTTAGCAAAAGTTAATAAGTTTAATAGATGTAGCATGGTTGTTTAAAATACATTGTAGTTACCGCAAAAGATACAACTGTTTTACAAAGTAACTCAAATTCTATAATGACTTAACTACACTCGTTCCGTTTAAACACACCAGAATGGAAAAATACAATATAATTTGGTACTGATCTTAACACTATCGAAATCCGTTCTACCATTACGGCAGAAAAAAATTTATCATCAACAGTGCATTTCTGAGCTGATAGAATGCCATACTTACCTAATTATAGAAATAATTTCGGTCAGATAAGGTTCTGTGAGAATACAATTATTTTAGAAAAGGTAAATTGAAGACATTTAGCAACTAAAATGTATGTTAAAGAAAGACAATAAGTAGCAGTGCCCAAATATCTTTCTGGTTCATAGATTATTGTGTAATGCCTATAACAAAAATGCAAGGCCCTCATAAAAGTGCACTTACTTAAAAATAGTGCACGATGACTATTTTTTACCTCATAGTGTAAGGGGCTGGTGTAAACCAAAGACCCAAAAAGTCTAGTAGCATAGAAATGACCTGTTTTTCAGTTGTTTTTTGAAGATGTAAAACTGACTTTAAAATAACCATTTTATCGGAAATAATACAAAGAAAGTCGAAACTTTGATCGATACGATTACATCGATTTACAGTTGCATGTCATGTATTTCAAATACCTGAATCTTTCGAAGAAGAATCTATCAAATAATGCGATAAACAAAGGAAAAATGTGTGCCTAGAATGCCTTTCTACCTGCTGAGATTAGCAAAAACCCATCAACAAAAAAATGGCGCCCGACAGATTTTTCTAAAATTGACATTAATTGTGAAAGGATGTTGGACACCAGAGACTTAAAGTAGCATCCAAGTACTTAGTGCATTGAATGACAAAGTGGTTTGAGGAAGAAGCGGGCATGCTGAAGTAGCTGTAACTGAAACTTGCTGCTTCGTAGTTATTATGTTAAATAAGTAACGGTACAAATATTAAGATTTAAAATCGTGCATCAACGAAAGCATTAAGACGATATTGAGATTAGAAATAATCTGATAGTAAAACTGGCATATCCATCAGTTAAGCCGATTATAGTAGATCCTTGACTTACTAACAAAACTTTTCTCTTACTGTATTTGGCATATTTATAACTAAATATGTCATCAAATAGCAAATCCGTTTCCGAAATACGTTGGACTTCTAGGCTAATCTGTTGCAGCTGATTGGTATCTATAATCCAGGAACTGGACAATACCATATCCATTCCTTTGTAAGACGGTTTGTCACGTGCTCTTAAATAAAACTATATTTCGTATATATGATCAATCTGAATCCTCAAGCAAAACATGATGGCAGCAAAATTTAGTCAAAAATGTGGTTTTGAAGTATTTTGTAATGGTAAAAAATCTGATATTTTCAGTCTTACCTTCTAAATTTTTTTCAAATCGTACCGTCAATCGTTCGTTTCGTACGAGTATATTACAATCAATGGTTTCATAACTATAGTATAGTAAAACGGTAGTAGATGTAATACTATGTTTATATTAAAATTACCTAAGTTCACGGATTTGGATTACACACCATATTTTCTATAATTGTATGACTCAGATTTGTATATACATATTTACAGCCCTGCTCGCGTCGAGTACTGAAAAAGAGCATTAAATACCTGCGATGATATTTTTGAATTTCAAACCAGGGTAAAATCAAGCAAAGTATAAAAAATTCTACACCGAAAACAATTTGACTACATGGATGATATTTTTAACTCTTCTACAAATTTAGAAATGATTTCTGACACTGGTATGATAAGGATTTGCATTAATAGTTTTGCAGTTTAATCCATAAATATCCTTTATTATAAACTATGAGTAGAAATAACTGCCACTAATTAATAAACTGTTTCACTTCATCTGATATTAGTTACACTAATCTGATAGTAAGCCGTAGTCAACTCTACCTGAGTTGAAAGAAAATAATTCTACAAAAGTATATTTTTACAGTTTTTGCCTGCTCCATAAGTATCATCCAACCACTAGAAGGATAGATCATTTCTAATTCCTTAAGCAGATCTTAGACATTTTTGATCCCAAAAAGGATTACCCAAAGTTTGGGGAAGTTAAAAGATTATATTTTTTAATTTTGTATTGTTCTCTTTCCTGCTAAGTAAGGGACAAAATGTTTTTTATCAAAAATTGTCACTTAAGTTACTTTCCTTGAAGTTTTACCTTATCGTACTATTACTATGTGGTAACTGACATTTTTGTATTGTACAATATGATTAATTTCTGCAATGTGTACGTTTATATTAATGTCTCTTCGCTTTTAAGGTTTATTGCTAGATCTTTAATCGTAGTTGTGTTAATACCAGCAAGTTCTTCTTAATCTTCTTCCTGATCATGCAAACAATTATTGTACTAAACTAATGTTGGTATACAAGGGAGGGTTCCCGTTTTAGTTATTTATTCTGCTATGTGTCTTTTCTATTTTTTAAATCTGATCTTATTACTATTTACATCATTTATAATTCTTATCATATAATCTGTGTTTATTTTATATTAAAGTAGGGTCCAAATTTTTTATTCTGTCTATGAATCTTGACATTGAAAGGATTAATATTTTTATTGATAACGGATTAGTATAAGAAACTGTTGTTACGTTGTGTATCAATTGAAAAAAAAATGTCACAAAAACTATTAGAAAAAGTGGTTCAATGTTACTGACAGTAAGAATACAAGACCTAGACATATTTTACGACAAGTACAGCCATATTTTTTTGTAAATAAGTAGTGATAAAGCAAATTACATGCATTTACATTGTGAAATAATATGCAAGAGGAGTAGGCCTATCTTGTAGAGCCTAGGCCTAACATAAGAGCCGATTCTGAAACTATGTATGATTACTACATGGAAATAGGCTATTGTATGATGTCTTGGCCGGATTTAGAATTTAGTTTGTTAGGCATAGATTCAGATTAAGGCAGAGTAAAAAAGAAAATGATAATATAGAGCTACTTTTTTAAAATTAATTTGTTGACTTTAGTATTGAGCTAGGTGATACATTTTGAAACAAAGTAATGGGTACTATTAAACTGAGTTTCTAAATGAAACATGTTTGCTATCAAATAATAAACAGGAAAAATTATAATAAAATTATGAAAGGAAAAAACTACAACATTGTATACAACACAAAATGCACATTTGCCACTGACGCTGTATTTACATAAATGTAATAGAGAGAAAACAAAAATAACATGATGACAACAACCTCCGTATGACATAGTTGCACTCCACGAAACAGTACTAAGACACAGGACACTAACTTTTACCAATGTGGTGCTGATGAAAGGGGGCATGGGCCCCCCGTCCTGCGGCAAGGAAACCCGCCACTTCGGCACCCTGTACACGGCACTGCACAACACACCGCGACGGCGGTTCAACACACCCAACACGCGCGACGCACAAACGCGTACTGATGAAAAAGCTGGCGTTTTCCGGCGGCCGCGCATACACAACTGAGACGGGAGTATATTCAAGTGATAAGTGCGAGAGAGGAAGGTAGAGTAGCGCTTAGAAACAGGCGTGGTTGAAGTAAGCAGCCACTAACGTTCAGGGGGTGGCGCCTGCGGTATATTTTTCTACAATTTTTTTCCGTGCGTGTTTCTCTGCGGTAGTGGGATTTCATTTTGTGGAACACGTGCGCCGTTCGCAGTAAATTTAAATTGGCTCGCCGGTAGATCGAGTGGTAGCCCCAGTCTCCACGTAATTATACAGACAGGATTTTTCGGTTACTTCTCTAGCCGGACCGGTGTCTTACTTTAGTTATTTTTATATTTTTATGCGTTCGTCCGTTGAATGTTTTGACTGGGGGCGTGATCTCTATGTTTATGTATACTGCCCGCCTCTAGACGTGTTCTCGAGATTCTTTTATTTTTATTTTGTGATCTCGGTTCGCGATGCGATAGGTAGGCGTCGATAGTTCGATCTTATGTTAAGTTAATATGCTACTGCCGAATTAATGAAATTTCTTAGTGTAGGTTGTTTGGGACCTCGGTTATTGGAGTTTTCTTGTAGATTAAAGCTCTAAATTATAACATTAAAGGGCTCTATGATGTTAATTGCAACAGAGAACGCAATTAAGTTAGATACTGAACTTGTTTGCAAGGGTTTTTATAATAAGAGGTTACTAGAACAGCTGCCATATTAATTTCTAAACATACTAGACTTATGAGAGCAGTGGTGGCGCAGTGGTATCGGTCGCGACTTACAAATAATAGGTCGTGGGTTCGAACCCAGGCAGGCGCTTTACTTTGTATAAATTTTTCATCACCACTGCTCACAAAAACGGTGGAAAACATCGTGAGGAAAGCGGCATTTCTTAGAACCGAAAATTCGAAGACGTGTGACATCCACCGGCCACAGGCCCGCATGGTGGATTACGCCCCACGACCTCTCACAGAGAGGAGGCCTGTGTCCCAGCAGTGGGAATATTAATAGGCTGATGATGATGACTCTACTTATAAGTAGTGGTTAAATAGATAAAGACGAAAGCTATTAACAGATCCTTGTACCTAATCTTTGGATGTGGAATCCATAATCACCAGGCTTGGCAAATATTAGATTACTGTTCGTTGCTTGTTTTAAATTGGTCAACGCATTTTCATGGTCTTGATCTTCTGTTTCTGTGTTAAGTTACCGCATCATCTATACTAATATCATAGAGAGAAAAGATTCGTATGTTTGTATTTTAATATGTAACGAATAAACTTGAAAACTACTGGACCGATTTCAAAAATTCTTTCACCGTTTGAAGCTACACTATCCCCGGGTGACATAGGCTACTTTTTATCCCTGTATTCCAACGGGAACGGGAACTACACGGGTGAAACCGCGAGGCGTCCGCTAGTCAACAATAATTAAGTGTAGGTAGCGGTCTATTATTATTTTTATAGTAGTCCACACTGTCTCACTTCTGGCCAAAGAGCTACCATATATTTTTTTTTATTATAGGCAAAAAAACGCTTGACCACTATATCACCTGATGGTAAGCGGTGATGTTGTCAACGGCGGAGCATGCTTGCCTAGAAGTAACCTACTCATCCTTGACTTAAAGACCCCGAGGTTGTAGCTATCTTAGCTTTAGCTGTACCACAGATAATATAATACTAGCATACAGATCATGCCTCATCCCATACAAAAAAACCGTGCCGACGTAACTAACGTTTTTCGTCTGATTAAGCTGATTATTTTTCCAAGAACATCGATCGCGTTCGGTTCCATTCCACGGATATAAATGGTATTAACAGCGACTTGCAAATAAAAGGGTCTATTCGGTTCGTGAATACTTTTTTTTAAATACAGCGACGATTTGTTTTCGATTTCGATTATTACTTTTTTGCAAGTTTTTACAGTGTCATTGTAACAAAATGTGTCACAAAAAAAAATTATAAAAATCGAGGGGTGCCTCAGAAATTTAAAACCGCGCAATCTATTGGAATCAATTTTAAATATGTACATACTTATAAATGATCTATTCAAATAATATTTGAAATGTGAATTAACAGCCCAATGTTCCTTAATTTTGTGCTTAGAAGGGTTAATTAAACTAGAACATACATTTTTTATGATCGTTTCTAGAAAATCTTAATATTTCACAAAACTCAATAACAAATTCAGATTTGTTATTGAGTTTTGTTGGCGTCATAAGCTCAGGTTTATAACGCCATCTAGTGCAATTTATTGGAACCAAATTTTCTTCGCGTTGGGTGCCCGTAACAGTACGCATAATGAAAGTAATTTATTATGTCTTTCCACTTCTCATCGCTATTTGCTGCTATAATACCTCTTCTGATTTGGTACCTAAGTCAATGTAGAAGAGGTATACAAGCAGCAATAGTTCAGCTAGGTATATACTTATCTACCTACGAAATAAATATAGGTGGGTATCGTTTATTTCGTAATTTCCTAAACTATAGCAAGTAAAATTTTTAACATTATCATTTCAGCCGAAAGACGTCCACGGTTGGACATAAGCCGGGCGGCTAAGTATCTTCTGTTCTTCTCGCATCATCACTCTAATATTATAAAGGCAAAAGTTTGTGAGTATGTAGGTGTTTGAATGTACGTTTGTTACTCTTTCCGCAAAAAACCACTAAACGGATCTGGATGAAATTTGGCACTGAGATAGATTATAGTCTGGAATAGCACATAGGATTCTTTTTATCCCGGGAATATGATCTCTTTGGATAATTTTCGAAATTCGTTTTTTAGGGTTCCGTACCCAAAGGGTAAAAACGGGACCCTATTACTAAGACTCCGCGATCCGTCTGTCTGTCTGTCTGTCCGTCTGTCACCAGGCTGTATCTCATGAACCGTGATAGCTAGGCAGTTGAAATTTTCACAGATAAAGTATTTCTGTTGCCGCTATAACAACAAATACTAAAAACAGTATAAAATTAATATTTAAGGGGGGCTCCCATACAACAAACGTGATATGTTTGCCGTTTTTGCTCGATATTAATAACGGCAACAGGTAGACGCTTGAAATATTCACAGAATATTTAGTTGTATATTCTCTTCAAAAAATAATAATTATTAAATTAAAATAAAATAAATTAAGGGGGGCTCCCATACAACAAACGTGATTTTTTGCAGTGTTTTGCGATAATGGTACGGAACCCTTCGTGTGCGAGTCCGACTCGCACTTGCCCGGTTTTTTATTTAATCACGCCAGAACGGCTGAAGGGATCTGTATGAAATTTGGCACAGAGATAGATTGTAATAGGCTACTTTTCATCCCGGTATAATGACCCCACGGGATAAGAGAACACTTTTCACGTGAGCGAAACCGCTGGCAGAAGCTAGTAATGTAATAACTAAATTTGATTTTGGTTTGATTTAATTTTAATTTTAAGCTCCACATCGCTGTCAATGCGGTGAAGCAGTCGACTGCCTCGGACAGCATGGCCTTTCCTGTAGTAAGAGTGCAGGTTGGATTGCGCGGCACGCTAGCATTAATGATCTCATACGTCGTGCTCTTGCCACCGCCAGGGTGCCAGTTGGAAGAGACCAGATGGTATGACCATAATGCCATGGAAGTTGGGTAGGTCTTTGGTGTGGGATGCAACCTGCGTCGACCCCCTTGCACCAACCCATCTTCCTAGCACGGTGGGCTGCGCTGGGGCGGCTGCTGAAAGTGTTGAAAACCTCAAACGGCGCAAATACAACAACTTAATTGGTAATTATGTGTTTGAGCCGTTTGGAGTTGAAACACTAGGGCCATGGGGTCCGAGTGCACACCAATTATTTCGGGATATCGCCAAGCGGTTGGTCGACTCTTCACGTGACCAGAGGGCTGGCCTTTTTTTTGGCCAAAGCATCAGCATTGCCATCCAACGTGGCAATGCTGCCAGCCTTCTGGGCACTTTCCCTGTTGACAGCGATGTGAACGAATTTTTTGACGCCCCGTAATTGTACATGTTAGTTTTTCTTATTTTAGTTCTAATATTAGTTTGTAAATAATGTACATATGTAAATAAATAAATAGGAGTTATTTGTATTTATACATATAAAAAAAAAGTTTATTTTCTTCTCTTTAGACTATTTAAATAAATAAAACATTAAAATGCTTTTTTATTTAATTAAATAATTAAGTTTTACTGCAATGTCTTCTGAGTCTGGACATTTAGTTTAATTCGTCATTGTTGCAACTTAAATAAACAACTGCATGGTCGACACGACAGTACTACTATGCACAAAAAACAATATAGTTACTGTAAGCTATTGAGGAGTTGGGTGATCTACAGGTGGTTCTGGCTGTAGAATCAAGTTCAGCTAACCGTATTATTGCCTACATTGTGATCAGGTTTATGCATGAATACTATAATCTAGTTCTCGTACCCCAAATAGGCTGAGCCTATTTGGGGTACGAGAACTAGCTCAAAATTCAGTTGCTTTTGAGTTTGACTTAAAACATTTTATGTACTCATAAGTATATAGAATAAATACAATAAAAGCTGACGTCAGAAGCCCCGCACCATCAATAAAAAAATACGTTTCCAAAATTTGGTCAGTGGTTCGTCTTAAGGGCGGTATATATTAATAATCTTACTGACAAGCTAATACATAGTTGTTTTTTCGTACCCCGTCTTCATCCCTATTTAATTATCCATCACTCGGACCATTCATACGACGTCACTAGCCTACCCCCACTTCAACCTGGCTTCCATAAGCAAATTATTACCAAAATCTACCATTACCTACCTATGTAGTACATAAGTAATTATAATACGTGACAATAACATCGATATATTATGCAATAGAGGCGATACCGGATTCTAAGTACCTACAGATTATTTTATATGTAACAATTTAACTGAACTGTGGCATTTGGTCACAAGAGCCTTGTGACATACATGTACCTACACAATCATGTCATAATTATCAGCCTTTTAATGTACCACTGCTGGGACACAGGGCTCCTCTCTGTGAGAGAGGAAGTTGGCTTTAATCCACGGGTTGAAGTGTGGAGTGCGGGTTGGTGGATGTCACATGTCTTCGGATTTTTGGGTCTAGGACATGTCCGTTTCCTCACGTTTTTTTCCTTCACCTTTTTAGTGCAGTGGTGATGAAATAATTTACACAAAACACACACACACACATTTTTATATATTTTTTATTTCATATTTATATATCGTTTTTGTCTCTTTTTTACTGTTGTTACTGTGTAGTTTTAAGTTTTCTTTTTGTTTTTTTTTATATTGTGTGCTCTAGTGGCTTGTGGCAAATAAATGAATTTTCTTTCTTTTTTTCTTTCACCTCGCACTCACGGCCGACGACACGTAAGTCGGGGCCGTTAGATACCACTTGGCCATACATACCATACATACCTTAGTATAAAATGCTTTTTTAACAATTACATAATATTTTCAGTTAAGTGGACTTACCTTTGATATATTTCCCAAACTTCCATGCTCTGGCTATTTGGTTTTCAGCTTGAAGATAATGACAAAAACAATCCCTGAAGTTTTGGCACGGTATGAAATCACTTTTTAGGGTTCCGTACCCAAAGGGTTAAAATGGGACCCTATCACTAAGTCTCCACTGTCCGTCTGTCTTCTGTCTGTCACCAGGCTGTCTCATGAACCGTGATAGCTAAACAGTTGAAGTTTTTACAGATGATGTATTTCTGTTGCTATAACAACAAATACTTAAACAGAATAAAATAAATATTTAAGTGGGGCTCCCATACAACAAACGTGTTGTTTGCCGTTTTTTGCGATAATGGTACGGAACCCTTCGTTCGCGAGTCCGTTTCGCACTTTGCCGGTTTTTTAACACTATGAAACAACCATAACATACTGTAACTTTTTTGACTCCTCTGGTACTGTTGTAATTTTATCGTAGGATTTGGAGGCGATATGAAACACAAATTTAACAAAATTGGTCGGGATTATTCAAATATTTTCCAGACATTAGCCATGCTATAAAGTATAATAATTAATATATTTTACTTTAAACACTTTTGTCGCTTGGTGATAAATACGGAGCACTGGAACACATTTCTAAAGTTTGATACCAACAAACTAAATAAAAAAAATCAACAATAACGTATCCCTCTTTTGAATGAGGGTAGTCCGGTATCGTTTAATCCGCAAGATATCCAGGTATCGTGAAAAGTTCAACTTTTTAATGAATTTTACATATCAACTCATCTTCAGCTTGAATACAGTATCTAGATAAACAGCAAATATTTAAAATTATTTCGTACTTATGTTTTTCACTGCAGGTACAGAAAATATTGTTATCATTTTTCTTGACAGCTAAGTTATTCTGTAAAAATCTCATCATGAAATCTTAGGAGAATTGATCAAGAAGTAAGCTGTTAATCTATCCAATCAAGACGCAATGACAGTTCGCTTCAAGCTTACTCCATCTTAAGTTTTTATAGTGAGGTGTTTACATAATAGATCAACAGCAGTATCTCATAACTGTGATCGTGAAATGATCCATGGTCCATTAAGCCGTAGAAGTGCTTGGTCCAGACGACCTACCACGCAGCGAGCTGCTCGTCATAAAAACGTAATAGGAATTAAATAATGTATCCTACCAACTTTTTGAACCCACTGATATAACTTCTCAACACACACAAACACAAACTCACATATACACACACTCACATTCTTTACTACACTTCGAGTAATAAAAAATAAATAAAACCTTCTAATTAAATGTTTGCACTTGTCTACTAACTATGTGGCCTATAGTTCTTATTCCGTTTTTGAAATGTTTTTTTTTATTAGGTCTTCACCAATAAGTGCCAATAACCATCAGTCGTCTGCTAATCCAGATTTTTCCGTCGCTGACTGGCCAAACAATACAATTTTACTATTTTAAGTAGGTATACCTTTTTTTTTTGTTTTCGGGGGAAAACCTTCAAAAGGCGCCTGGACTTTTGGGGAAAAGACCAGGGAGTGTGGAATTTCTACCTCACTAAAACCACCCCGGTGATCACCATCAGCACCTGAAAGGGGCCCCGTCACTTCTTAAAAGACCAACCCGGAACCCCATCTGTGCGACGCCTGTTAGGGCACATCCCTGGGGAGGCTGAAAGAAGTGCCTCCCCTGAGCCTCGCTGTGCACGGCAGCACTTGATCACTGTGCTGCCGTCCTTCCCGAAGTCACTTGGTGGGCGGACAGAGTCAACAATCTGACCACCCGCGACCGCGGAGTCCCGCTTGCTTATTACGCAGGCGGGGTTTCGGCGTTTTAGGCATTGAGGCGGTTGCCTCCTCGACGCCTTCTTCTTCGAGCGGGATCGGCCCTCTCACGATCCCGCTCGGCGGCCTCCTTCTGGGCCATCACTGTCTCACAAAAGGAGGCCATTTCCCTCCAATTTTCTGTCTCCGCCAGCATGGTCCTCACAGCTGCTGGCAGAGACAGGTCTCGCCCGTCCTGGCGACCAAGACCTGCCACTCAGAAGCCCACGCCGGGCACTCCTCGAGCGTGTGCTGTGCAGAATCAAGGTCGCCTCCACAATGGTGACAATTTTCCGTGGTCTCTCGCCCAATCCTATTCAGGTACTCACCGAAGCAACCGTGGCCGGTCAGTACCTGAGTGAGCCTGTAGGAGATGCGCTCCTCTCTTTTCAGCCAGGTTTCGAAGTGCGGCAGGATGGCTTCGACAACGCGCTTGCACGAAAATTGCGGCTGCTGTAGCCGCTCTCGCCACCACTCGAGCGCGTGTCGCCGTTCCTGCCACCTCAGCCTTACTATAGCGATCCCCGGCACGCTGTCACCATTCCGGCGGATGGCGCGAACCCGGTTATAAACTCTCGCATCTATATCCGCCCGAATGTCAAGCGAAGGAAAGCGTGCCAGGAGAGTTGCCGCCTCAAAGGGATGGCCATTTTCCGCTGCAGACTAATAATTTTAGTCCTGCAGCGTCGGACACCTGACAGTCTGCTTGACCAAACAGGCGCCCCATAAAGAACCATCGATCGCACGACACCAGCGTAGAGCCAGCGAACTTCTTCCCGAGGTCCCCCGAGGTTGGGCAGCAGTCTGTGCAAAGCACCCACATTTTAAGTATACCTACCACGAGATTCTAAAATAAATATGATATTTATTTCAGAATCTCGTGGTCAACTTATAGTGGCTAATTTCTAGTTTTATGTAAAATAATTAACGTACTACGCACTACGCAGTTTCGATCAATGCAATGATTATCGTCTTAGGTCAAACCCTCAGGGAAATCAAGTTAGATCAATGGACTGCTTGTCCATTCATTAGAAATAATGTCTTGCGGAAAGAGATGGGGTGTTCTAATCATAGATTTGATTGAGGCGAATATATAAACAAACTAGCTGTGCCCGCGGCTCTGCTCCCGCCACTGCCTACCCTACTTACCTTCCTACCTACATATCCCACTTACCTTCCTAACCTACTTACCGCCCTTCCTACCTACCCTACTTACCTTCCTACCTACCTAACCTACTTACCTTCCTTCCTACATCGAATATGGAGTTCAACTGTCCGAGTATCTGTATTGGATGTGTTGTGATAATTTTACTTCTTGATCACTTTAAATTCATATTGGCAATTTTTCTGAAATATTTTCTATGTAATAAAACGTCTTTTCAGATAGATTTATTATATTTATTGATTAATTGATGATTAAAGTTGGTGGATATTTTATTTTTATTTATTGGCAAAGTCAAAGTCAAATATATTTATTTCAACTAGGCCAATAAGCGGCACTTTTGAACGTCAAACATTAAATCTAAATAAAAAATGTACAAGTAATAAAAATTTACTTTACCGTGCATTCGGAAAGTAGCTTGTTATGGAGAAGAACGCACAAGAAACTCCATGGCCTATCTACAATTGTTATACTGTAAATTCTAATAATACAAGCAATATGATAAAAACATAGTATACAATATGATGCGATAGACACAGCATGCAAAAACAAAATTATAATATCCATAAAATTACAATAATAGTGCAGAAATAACACATACAACAACTAGTGAGTAGTTTTAGAAACACAATAGGTACGATACAAAGATGACAAGAAACAAATCAATGCAATTACAAAGATGACAAGAAAAAAAATCAATACGGCAATTACTTTTGATGGACTTGGCGCTTGAATTTTTGAAGTGTTGTGGAATAAATATCTATTGATTCATCGCAATTATTAAGAAGCCTGCGAAGTCTGGGGATGGGGGAGTTGGATCCAGATACAGTTTTGCGGAATGGAGGTCGTAAAAGTTTGACAGGGTGACGCGGATAGTTGTAGGGTAGGTTAAAATTAAATTTACTTAATAACTGGGGGCAGTCTATTTTACTCTGAAGTATTTTAAATAGAAAAATTAGATCTATATTATCTCTTCGTTTTTCGAGTGAAGTTAAACTAAATTTTTTAAGACGTTTTGCATAGCTCGGAACTTTCTTGGCTAATCTCGCAGAATAGGCAAGATGGTATAAAAATCTTTTCTGGATCCTCTCTAACCTAAGACTATGTGTTGAATAGTGGGGACGCCACACAACCGCACAGTATTCCAATACAGTACGAACGAGACAGTTAAAAAGATAAATCTTAATTTTAGGCTTGCGAAAACATTTAGCATTACGTAACACAAAACCGAGTGTTTTCGAAGCTTTTTTAATAATGTTGTCCATGTGGGGAATAAATGTTAATTTACGATCAAGAAGGACTTCCAAATCTCTGATAACATCAACTTTACTGAGGTACGTACCATTCATACTGTAATTACAATCAATGAAGTTAGACTTGCGAGTAAACGTAATTTGGGAACATTTTTTCACGTTAAGTTGCATATTGTTATCCTTACACCAATTTAAAAGTCTGTTCAAGTGGATGACTTGAACAGACGAAGTTGAAGTTGAAGTAATGTTGAGTCGGCTAGAGAATCTATAACGCGGACTATTTTTAAATCATCGGCGAATAAGAATGGCGTGGAGTTAAAGAAGCAATAAGGAAGGTCGTTTACAAAGATAATAAATATTACGGGGCCAGGTGGGAACCCTGCGGAAAACCGGAAGTTATGATCATGGTTTCAAATTTATAACCATTGGCCACGACATAAAAGGATCTATCCGTTAGGTAAGAATGCAGCCACTTAAGAAGCGAACCAGCAAAGCCGTACGCAGCAAGTTTTTGAATCAGCATTTCATGGGACACTTTGTCAAAAGCCTTGCTGAAATCAGTGTATATGGCGTCGACTTGCTGGTTCGAGTCAAGTGAAGCAGCAATATGCTCAACGAAAGTTACAAGATTACTGCAGGTGGATCTTGCAGTAGTAAAGCCATGCTGGTGGTCGGACAGATATTTCCTAAAATATTTAATATTTACTGTACGTTTTGATGGAATCATGAATGAAAGTCGGTTTCCAATGACATACTATTAAGTACCTACTACTTACTTTCTTACTATTAAGTATTGGTCTAGCATTTTCTGAACTATATTGAGGTCGGCGACGCCTTTTTTTTGGAGAAATGCACATGCATACTGTGCTACCACGGGGAGATAGTGCAGTTATGTGGGACTCCAGCGCCACGGTGTACTCCTGTGCTGCTTATGGCGGGAACACGGGCACGCGTAAGCACTCATCCGCGATTCACCGCGGTTGTTCGTCACCGGACCCTCCTCTGGGGAATACCCCTCATCACCGGTGCACCAGTACACATTGCACGCCGTGACCACCCCGGTACCTACATGGAGCTACTGCATAATTATCTGACCTTCATATCCCAGTTTCACGATAGCCCCTTGCAAGATGGGTGTCAGATTTGTAGATTTAATTACGACTGCTAATGATGTAGAAAAGACGATTGGGTCCAACGTCACGTGCTATCCGAGGCACAGAGAATTCTCGGCTAATAACGGATGGCCACCCATCCATTGACCGACCTCGGAAAACATGACTTTAGCTCGAAGATCGACCCGTACGACTGCTATTATTTAGCCACAGTAAGTAAACAGATGGCCCAGTGGTAACGGCCGCGACTTACAATTTGTAGGTCGTGAGTTCGAATCCAGGCAGGCGCTTTACTTTGTGTAAATTATTTCATCACCACTGCTCTCAAAACGGTGAAGGAAAACATCGTGAGGAAACCGACATGTCCTAGAACCAAAAATTCGAAGACATGTGACTACCTGCGGATTCTACCAATCCGCACTGGGCCCGCGTGGTGGATTATAGCCCATTCCCTCTTACAGAGAGGAGACCTGTGTCCCAGCATGATGATGAAGTAAATACTACTACCCAGTGCGATAGTGGGATAATTTCTACGAACTTATAATTATAAATATATACGTATTCTTCTTTGCTGTGTAGGCTTCTGCCCGACCCGTAAACACGCTCAAAGAAAAGACTGCCCCTGCCTTCGATCAAGGATACACCTGTGTATCTTTCATCCAAGGCCTCTCACAAACTACATAGCTAGCGGCGTGTGGAAGACGTCGGCACTCGGCAGATATATGAAGCTAATTTTGTACCGTCATCAACTCATCATCCAGAATGGGAATGCTAAGCACTGGCAGCCGCCTTAAAAAACAGCCCAGCAACCTAATTGCGTAAGTGAATTCGGCAAGGCAAAGGGTTTGACCCCATGAAAGCGTATGACAAGTTCTCTTTAAATAAGTAGGTATTGCCAAAAAATATTGGACGCTTCCATTGGTGAAGATATTCTTTTCGAAAGAATCCAATATTTTTTGGCAATACTACTGCCTTGCAGAATTCACTTACGCAATTAGGCTGCAGGTTTGTAAGACTAGCAACGGACCTCTGAAGTTGCAAACGTAGGAACGCGTACGGATAGGGGATTGTAGCAGTTCACCCAGCGACCCTCGAGAAAATGTAAACGGCGGTGTTGGTCCTATGCTGCCTTTACATAGCGATAGCGGTTACGGGGGTGATGTTAGGTATGAGTTGCCCCTAACAGATTTATCTGTAAGACAGTGCTCTTTGCTACAGACCTGGAAATCCCGGATACCCACCGAAGGTACTGACGCTGGCCCCCATTGTGTTTATAATAGCCAGTAAGACTACATCCATATAAACTCTTTTTCTTTCTTTTTCCCCCTGTTGGCGGGTAGTATCTATTTTTCTATATAAAGATAAAACATTGTACAGAAGCCGGGAAAATCAGTTACATCTTAAATATTTTGTTCTAAGATCAAATCTCATTAGGTAATAAGGCTTGAAATGCCACAGCTATTTTTGCGTTGGACTGCAGAAGCAGATACCAATCAAACATAATTTCAAATGACCGGAGCGACATCTAGTGCAATCGTAGTAAACAATCTCAACAGCGCCATCTAGTTTCGCAACTTGAACCATCAATACTAGTCAAAGTTAACAATGCCAAGTAGTAAATAATATTTTTACTAGATGGCGCGCAAACAAACTTTATTTAAGCAGAGAAACCCAATTTTTTTCCGATGTTACCAAATTCTGTAAAATACTCATTCTTATATTGCAATATCTGCCCAGCTTTTCATATTTCTAAAATAAATATAGATATAAAAAGTAAGTAAATAATGAAAATTATAGCGTTAATTTTAAAAATAGGAATTTAACATGGGGGCACAGAAAGTCACGAAGTCAAAATTAAATGTCTTTTAATTGCCACACTCTCACTCACACTAGTATAAAAATACGATTTTATCTTTGCACAATAAATTCATCAAGAAGGCAAGTTCATAGAAGTCAAGCAGACAAAATATAACATGTCTTCCTTACACAATACATTTTTCACCTTTTTTAAAAGCTGCTCGATAAATAAATAACGCGTTCTCCTTGCTTGGTCTTTGCACAATAAATTCATCAAGAAGGCAAGTTCATAGAAGTCAACAGACAAAATATAACATAATGTCTTCCTTACACAATACATTTTTCACCTTTTTTAAAAGCTGCTCGAGTAATAAATAACGCGTTCTCCTTGCTTGGTAGCCACAATAGTACCTATATATATATTTTTATTATCCACACTCAAACCACTTAAATTACTTGGCTTATATTCAAAATCTTTGCATAATATCATACTAATATTTCAGTCGCTTTAAAATACACAAAAAAAACGTATATGCCACTCCATATTTTGGTTTTTTACTAAATTAAAGGCAAACTTCTAATAATATGTCCATGTCTTGTCCATCGTCGACTCTGTCTCTGTCACCTCTGACCTAGACTAGAGTCAAGAGCAAACCCATCGCAAATAAAAAAAAATAAGTTTAGAAACTTCTGCCCTATAGTACTTCATTACATTGTTTATAGTTCATGTATAAATATTTTTATCAGTCTTTTAGTAAATATAAAAGGCAAGCAATAGGATTAAATATATATAAAGCAATGATATTATATAGCCATAAACGAAAAAAGCAGATTGATCATACTTAATTTTTACTATACTCCATTTGAAATAACATAATAAATTTTTACAACCCCTTTTTACAGTCCGTTCAACCGATTTTGAGTTCTATCCCGTACATATAAGGATGGCATAAAAAATCATAAACCTGTTACCAAAACTAAGTGTTTAATACAGCTGCCATTTGTCATATCACCAACGCAATAGTGGTCAATGTCGGTTGAACGGGCTGTAAATTGTTTGCTTACAAAATAGTTCGTCGAAAATAACATCACGCCTGTTTTGCCCGAAAGGTAACGCAGAGGTGAGCCGATTAGTACACCACCTTTTCGCCAATGTCTAAGTCAATTCAAACTAGGGAGCAAATATCTTACGGAGGTTTGATTTCGAAAATTCGGCATTACAGATTGTTTTTAAATCTCCAATTTCGATTTCGGTGGCGATACTTTTAAATCGCAGGTTTTCGAAGGTCAATGCGTAGCAGCGGAGGCGGCACGCACCCTACTTGAAGCTTATTTATTTATATAAGGCTTATGTTTAACTTACCACCAGATATAGTAACATATAACAGACAAAAATAGTAAATGATCACCAAAATTAAACCCGCATCTTATTGTAAAATTATAACCAAAGTTTTAACATCTCGCTATCCTGTTTAGGCAAAATGACTCCAAATAAATCATTGTTAACCCAAAAGTAGTAAATGATCACCAAAAGTAGTAAATGATCACCAAAATTAAACCAATGACCAAAAAGATTATAAAATTTCTGGGAGCAACTTGGAAGTAGCGCTCGCCGGCCGCTGCCGCGGCACCGCTCGCTTTGCTCGCTCGGCTCGCGCGCGGTTGGTCACAGTTCTAACCTAACCTAACCTATTTTACAACATTAAATAGCGCAATAATTTGCTATTAAAATTTGGTGATCAATTTACTAAATTTGGTGATCAATTTAATAAATTTGGGTTTCATAGTACAATTTTAGGTAATAGAGGTTATGGTCACAAAGTAATTTTAGGTGGTCATTATATTTATCCCCTTTATATAATACTGATTTCAATTTTAGTAAACATTTTTTTTCCATCGCCTTGTTAGGTGGAGGTGATGGTGGTTCTATGTTTGGCCAGAAATTAAAAAGGCTGATTAAAAATGTATGTATTATTTTATTAAACCTGCTTCAGCCTCCGCCTGCAATTCTGATTTCGGTTCCGATTCCGGTTTCAATTCCGATAAACCAAATTTAAAACTTCCGATGCTGACTTCAGCTCCGATATAATCACTTCCGTAACATCTCAATAGTGCAAACGCCGCGCCGGGCAGTTTTATTGTGAAAAACCCAACCCCATAAAACTGCTTGATCCAAGAATCGGACCCGAACCTCATGGTCAGCAGTAGCACGTACAATACAATATTAAAAAAAAACATTAAAAAAATCTTTCTGTTTATATTGTCCCACTGCTGGGCAAGGCAGTCTGCCAAACTAAACAAAGAAAAAAAATTGTACTTAGGCATGGTCGCTTTCATGTAAAACATTGTGGCAGTTCTCGTTATTCTTATAATTCTCCCTTTTGACTCGGGATTCCCACATTTTACAACAAAATTTTCTCTCATATTGAATTCGTACATAATTTCCATTATAAAGTCGAATATAAAATTTCTTAAAAGATGAGTTTTAAACTTTAGGTTGGATATTTCCAAGAACAGTATCAGATGACAATAGAAATCGCAGAAATAACTTTTAATGCCACGAGGACCTGATATATCGGAATGGTCTTACACTCCGCACTTCCGGAACTTGATGTCCATTATGCTCAGTCTTCACAAAGAATACCAATCGGATACATGGACATGTTCTCAACAAAGTTTTAGGAGTTTATGAAGAGGAGAAGGCACGTGTACCACATGTAGCGCTTAGCAATATCATAGCACAATTCCCGGAATTTAAGCACCATTATCTGCCCTTCCGATGAAACATTCAACAATATCACACAGACTCGCCTGAACAGCTCTAAATCTATCCCTGTCAGGTAAGAAAAATAAATAATAGTGCGATCGAAAAATTGTCTAGCTGATCTACCCTTATATACGGAGGAGTCTAGAATTTGTTCCGACGGTTTGAGAACGAAATGCTTATCCTGTAAGGGCGGTTACACACTACGTCTGATCCGTGTCCGTGAAATTTCGGTTATCATCAATCATTGAGGTGAGTGACAGTTATTCCACCAGCGAGGGTAGTTGGAGTTAAGGCCTCAATTATAGCCGATATTGCCTCTACATTTTCTTTTGAGTCATTCATAAATTTAAATAAACTGCTACGTAAATGTAACAAAGCAGATTCGAAGATCGGGAACCGTAATAGCTTGCTCTGTTGTTTTATTTCCACCAAATGGGGAGCGGCATCCGATGTTCATCGCACAACTGGTATGTCTCTACGCTCAAACTCGCCAGCAGAAAACTGCTGGCGAGTTTACGTGCCCAGTGTGACACTGATCCACTCACTCAAAGCAAGTAGATACTGCCATAAATGAGACGTTATAATATCGGGCTGCTTAAAACCGACTCCACTTAATAAGCTCTATCTGCTAGCAGGCATAGAAACACCTGCCTTACGAAGGGATGTCGCGCGATGAAAAAAGAGTGCCAGGAATCCGATTCCCGACTACTCCACTCCGGGTAGACTAAAAAGACGTCAGAGCTTCCTACGAACTACATAGGCGATCCAGGACAGGCCGTCTGGGGAGAGGACAAAATTGTGGGAAGAGAAGTAGCCACCACCCCATGACTTCGTGGAGCCCAAGGAACATCTGCCGCTTGGTCATGAATCGCATTGGCCTATATGGAAGGCAGTATAATTTAGCAAAATGGGGGACCAATAGATCCGTCGAACACCCGGTGCGAGTGTGGTGCCCCTGTACAGACTACTTACACTTGCTGGAGTGTCCTGGGTCCAGACAATTTAATTAAATTTACCATCGAATCGAATAAAAATAATAATATACGACGGTACAATGATAATGAGGAAGATTGCTCATTTTTCTATATAGTTCACCCTTACATCATTTGATACGAGGCTTAGAAGTACAAAAGCGCGAGCTACCTTCGCACAGCTGAGACCTGTGTGGCAATCACGGAAACTGACCCGAAGGGTTAAACTAAAAATCTTCGGGCCCAATGTCAAATCCGTGCTGCTCTACGGGTGCGAAACGTGGAAGGTAACAAATGACATCTCACGCCAAATCCAGGTCTTCGTCAACCGATGTCTTCGTCGAATCCTCGGAATTTACTGGCCCGAGATCATCTCTAATGTAGAGCTGTTAGAGAGATGCCACGAGACCCCGATCGACCGCCAGATCAAGCGGCGTAAATGGTGTTGGATTGGTCACACGCTCCGGAGGGATTCCGATCTCAAACAAGCCTTGGATTGGAATCCTCAAGGAAAAAGGAAGCGAGGCCGTCCCCGTCAATCATGGCGACGCACCGTATTGGCTGAAGCGACGAGTATCGGAATGACGTGGAGCGGGGTGAAGCGCGAAGCTCAAAAGCGGTCTCGATGGAGGATTACTGTGGAAGCCCTCTGCCCCAGCTAGGGGCCATAGGATCTTAAGTCAAGTAAGAAGTACAAAACAAAATTATCATAAAGTTATAAAACAAAGCTCACAGTAGCGCCGCAATTCTGGAAATTCGCGGAAAGAAGGTCCAGAGTGCCGTATGAACTTATTAAACCTAATCATTATACCCATCTATTGTCAAAATTTGTTTTTGTACCTTTTTGGATTATTTATTATTATGTGCTCTTTTGCGGTTCTTCTTCAAAAAACAAAATAAGCCAATAACTGCAGATTTTCTAACAGCGACCGCTTTCTAGCTGTCGGCACTGACTTGCAGCAAAATGATCGACTACAGGGATTTATAGCAAGCTATTTTGAACTTTAATATAATTGTACTACAGGTGCACCTCTGCTTAATCCTCCGACTACAGGCATGATGTATGTATATCAAAATTTCCGTTAAAAATTGCCTGAGCATTATTCTACACTAACACTAAGAACCCTAATAAAAAGAAATCATTGCAATTGTTTCATCATCATCATCCCTCTTCTTAGACCACTTTTCCACCTACAAGTTAAATTACTTTTTCCACTACCTTGTCTATTATGAAACACATTCTAGCCTAAGAAATTCGTTTCACAAGAAAAATTACATAATAACAGTTACGAAATGACTTTTGTATGGATCATTATGTAATTAGCAGAATGATACTGAACCTGTTACCTCTCGAAAAAGCGCGCGTTGATTGTGTGTATATAGTCTGTGATTTTTAATCTGAACGTTTCTAATAAATTGTTGTTGGAACTTATTTGCATTTAATTAAGTAAGCTCATCAGGTAGTGTAAAAAGAATCGTTCGTGTCTCGCATAAAAAGGCTTTATTTTAACACTCACTTGTAGCTTTCGCCACATCGCTCGTATTAAAATCTCGACTTTTTATGCTCGACACGAAATGTACTATAGCGGGACACGATCGAGCAATTGTACACATTATACCTCGGTAGCCCGCAATGTAATGTATAATAGTCACATCGGATCTTTGTGTCTCTTAAGTTGGCTCTGCCAAGCACTGCGCAAGAAAAAGTTTGTCATCGAGTATACTGCATACAGTAAGCGAGATAGTACGATGCGACAAACGTTAGCGAGTGAAAGAGACAGTTCACCTTGATGACATATGGCTCTGAGACGTGTTCACTTACAATGGGCGCCATCAGAAAGCTTACAGTCACTCAAAGGGCAATGGAGAGGGCTATGCTCGGAGTTTCCTTGCGTGATCGAATCAGAAATGTAGAGATCCGCAAGACCCTAACCGTGGTTGGTTACCGACATAATCCAAAGAATTGCCAAACTTAAGTGGCAGTGGGCAGGGCACATTGTTCGCAGAACGGATGGCCGATGGGGCAGAAAGGTTCTGGAGTGGCGACCGCGAACCGGAAGACGTTGCATTGGAAGGCCTCCCACCAGGTGGACCGATGACCTGGTGAAGGTTGCGGGGATCCGCTGGTTACGAGACGCACAGGACCGGTCAATGTGGCGACGCTTGGGGGAGGCCTATGTCCAGCAGTGGACGACTTTCGGCTGATATGATGATGATCTTCACCTTCAACATGGACACAAAAATAGCTACTGCGCAGGGTCTTGCAGCCAATTCAAAGACACAAAGATCCGCTGTGAGTATTATATGTAACTTGCTTGCGAACTAGTTATAGATGGAACCGTGGCCCAAGGGCGTCCTGAAAGATATATTTGGCTCATACAATAAAGTTAATAATTTAAAACAATAAAGATAATAACTTATAAGTGTGTCCTCTCTACGCCCAAGCCTGAGTGCTGCCCTCCCGATGTATCTTGGCTATTTCGCTCCTCAGCATCCTCTCGTTGGAGGCAGCTTCCCTGAGCTCGGTCTCTCGAGCACACGTGGCGTCTAGCTGTTCTTGTTGTAGGCGTAAACTGTTCAGTTGTGACTGAAGAGCGGTCACCGTTGAGTATTTTGAGTTCTTTAACTGTGGAAGAGGAAATTAGAGTGTTAGTGTGCTGGTCATATTCTTTACGTAAGTCAGATGCTCCTTTTTTTGAAGTTGGTTAAAGAATCATAAAGCCCGACTGCTTAAAAAGCGAACTAAAAAGACGTAAACAAGAAGAAAATGCTGTGCAGTCGGAGGATACATCTGGTTTTGGTCAGCCAGCTCGCGAATATGTATCCAGTCGGGATTTTTAATTTTTTGGATTTACTTTTTTTTATAACATTTTTGTTAAAATTTTTGTTTCGAAATTCGAACATTTAAACATATAAGTGTTATATGTTTTTGAAAACACCTCTAAAAACCCTTTATTTTGATAACCCACAAGATGGGTTTGGAAGAAAATAAAAAATTGGGCCCCACAATATGGCACCCAAAAGCCGCCATTTTTCTATTTTAAATTTTAATGTAGCCAGTGACACTCACAGGATTAGGTCGAATTGATTGACGTAAAAATAGAACGCCACATAGGAACAAAAATACTATAGACTGATAAACACATTACCCTCATTCGGCAGTTTGGTAAAAATATACTTAACCCAGGATTTGGCCATCATCTGTCTAGCGTTTTTCCAACTATCTTGGAAGTCGGTAAAAGTTTGAAAGTAATATAATACTTATCTTATCTTGTGGAGGGGCCGAGAAGTAACTCGGAAAATTCGACCCATTGGGATCTATTGTGGTCGATAATATAATACTTACTAACATAGCTTCAATTTTGTGACCAATTTGCATGTAAAATGTTTGAAATAGAATGAAACACATTTGACTTGAAATAAGCTTTTATCAGCGCTGACAACCGTCAGAATAGCGTTCGTGTTTACAGACAGATCGAAGAATCAGCATGGTCTTTGCAAAGCTTGGTAGCTTCTATTAAATTAGCTAATCATTTAAGTATTCAATTGACGTTTAGTCCCGAGCTCCCGTACCAAAACTCGGGACTAGCACAAATATTCTACAGAGCAGTCAATCAGTTAACAAATAAGTGCAATATATACCTGTGAAGCCCTCTCATTGGCCCTGACTTCCTCGTGGAAGCCTTCCATCTGTTCTAGAATGTTCTCTCGTTCTAGCACGTTTGCCTTCTGCCGCTGTCTGTTGGCCTCTATCTTCTCTTCCACTTGTCTTCTGAGAGTTGAGATCACGTCTTGCATTAGGAGGGCGCGGGCATCACGTTCTTTGGCCCATAGCTAGAATTCAGATAATTAATTAAAATACTTATAAAATGCGAAACGTTTTGAAAGTAGCTAAGCTTCAACTTCAATTTTTATGTTCAATTCCAGATAATGTTAATTTTACTCACAATTCAATAACAAATCGGTGCATATCACGCCATTTAGTAATATTTATTTGAACCAAATTTTCTTTCTTAGCGCTGGGTTAATGGTCACGGACCGCGACTGTCATATTATTTAAAAAAACGGACCTCAAGTGAATGTAATTGGTGACCCCTGAACTATATAACCTCACCTTATCCTGTTTATCATTGATCTGCCTCGCTTCTCCGTCATACATGACCTCGATACTCTTCTGCCTCTGTCTCTCCCGTTCCCTGTGTTCTGCTAACTCAGCCAGAGCGGCGTCCAATATGCGCTTGTATTGTCCACAAGTTTCTTGTTCTGATTCGCGTTCCTGAAAATGCATAGAAGCATATTGAAAATAAAATGACTAAGGCTAGACAGGCGGATTGCATTTCGATTGCACTCCGACTGCAAATTTGCAGTTTGAATGCAGTTAGTACGACTGCAATAAAACTGCAAACTAACCATGCAATCCAATTGCAGTCGGAGTGCAGTTGGTGTGCAGTTCCAACGATAACTATCTTCAGCCTTAGATGGCTTTTTGGGGCAGTTTTGTGAATGAATAGTTATCAAGTCACTAACCTACACTGATTAGGGCCTTTATACCTACTCATTTACAAAAATATTTGGCATTCGTGAGCCAATCTTATAATTTAGAACCGCGATGAAAACTTTGCGGTGGTTCAGAACGTATTCGCAAACCAAAGTGAAGGGGACGGGATTATTTATGTCGAAACCGAACGGTAAAATGTAACAGCCATCCATTAAACTTTACATAAGCTATATTTGGCTTATTGGCTTACGTCTTCGTAGATAAATTATCAATATCTTAAGTGGAATCTAGGAAGAAGACAAAAAGCGTGATCGTGTTCCACACGACAATATTTTGTCTCCTTTCCCTAAAATTAAATTATAATATGTATTTAATAAAAGATATTAGAACATTAGGAATCCTTAAATCCACAAAAACTTACCCTTAGCACAGTCCTGCGCAACTTATCCAGCATTTCTAAATCCAACTCTATCTCCTTCAACACAGAGATCACTCTCCTTTTTAGCTTATACTTATGTAGTCCCATGTTCACTATACTGGCGTCTCTTTCTGCCACTAGCCGTTTATGTTCCCTATCTCTCTCGCACGATATGAACTGTAGCTCGTCTAGGATTATTTTCTCTTTTTCTTCTTGTTTGCGAAGACGTTTGACTATTGTTTCCTTTTCGCTTAATTCTGCGATCTGGCCTTCGAGACTTTCGCGGAGCTCCTGTATAAAGATAATACATTCATTCATAGGAAATAACTTCAATTGAGTCTAATGACTACTAGTTTTCTAATTACATAAATGTTGTGGTCGGCTTCCAATAAAGCCAGATGCAACTAAAAATAAGAAGCCTTACCTTATTTATAAAAATATCGAGACTGTAGCATTAAGTTAAATGTACTACGTACCAGAGAAGCTATTACTGGTGAAAACTCACTCATTGACTTTTACTTATATTTCTCGAGTTGTTTGAACAGTATCTCAATACACACGAAGGCATTTTATAAGAAACAAAACTTGGTACTAAAACGTGTCACGTTGCAGCGAGCGCTTGTCACAGACTATGTGAGTTGGAGTGCGCGCGCTCTAACGCGTGTTCTAGCCCTCGCCAAACTTCTTGGCCGCCCTGAAGTTGGCTACAATGACTGCGCAGTAGAAAATCTCATACAAAAACAGGACCGTTTCGTACCTCGCGCATCCGGTAAACCAACTTTAGGGCGGCCAAGAAGTTTGGCGAGGGCTATACAAACAATTGAGTTGAGTCTCCTCTAGTACGTAGTACATTTAATTAATGGACTGTAGCAAATTATTAGCAGCTGTTCATTTCAAACTTTATATAGAGAATTTGGATTTAGTATCTACTAATCAGTTCAGAGAATTTTATAAATAACGTTTCAAATTTTAAGCACTACACGTCCGTGTCCGTGATTTGAGTTTCGAGTTCAAAATGTTTTATATTACGACAGACTAGCTGTTGCCCGCTACTTTGTCTGCGTAGCATTAGTACTTCGACTTTGTCTGCGTAGCATTAGGACTTCGAATAACCTATGTTTTACATCGCGCAATAATATTGTAGGTGTGCGGGCCGCCGCCTTACTTGAGAAATTTTTAATATATTTATTGATTTTGTTGATATTTAATGATATATTTTTTGATGAAAATCATATGTCCACGAAAAATCCTTTGTCATGCCATGCCGACAGTGAGCGCCGGCCCTAACATACTTTCTGAAGCTCGGAATATTATAAAATGTGTTGTACCCATCCACTGACAACCAAATAAAAAATTGTTTCTTTGGTTAGCAAACATAAGACCTATCATCTGGTTAGACAGTTGATTTGCTGATGCCAAATCTTGGTAAGGGTTTTGAGTACCGACTACATAACTTCATCAGACTAAACTAGACTACTACTTACTCTAACTTGTTGCTCCTTGTCCCTCAGCCTCTCCTCCTCGACCTGTATCTGTCTGCGTAGCATCTCGTCTCGCTCCTTCAGAGTTTTACGCGTCTCTTCTTCGTCTTTCTGTTTTTGAACTTCTTTCTCCACTATTTGCTCCATCCTGGAAAATTTCACAACACCTCATTACTTAACAAACAGTTTTATATGATTATAATCACATAAGAGCAGTGGTGGCCCAGTGGTAACGGCTCCGACTTACGTGTCGGTCATAAATTCGAACCCAGGCAGGTGCTTTATTTTGTGTAAATTATTTCATCACCACTGCTCTTAAAACGGTGAAGGAAAATTTCGTGAGGAAACTAACCTAGTCCTAGACCAAAAATTCGAAGACATGGGACATTCACCAACCCGCTATGGGCCCGCGTGGTGGATTATGGCCCATTACCTCTAGACTGATTGATGCCTGTGTCCCAGCAGTGGGAAAATTATAAGGCCGATGATGAATCTAATAAGTGTGGTATGCCTTGATTAAAAATATATTATGGCCGTACGGGGGCGAGGTGGAGACGTGAGCGCGAACCTGAAGACGTTCGAACCTGATTTCGGGAAGCCGCTGGATGCCAGATGCACGGGACCGGTCAATGTGGCGACACTGGGGGAGCTTATGTTCAGCAGTGGACGTCTTTTAGCTCAAATGATGATGAGCGTGGGACGCCACTTAGCTACACGGACTTACATCACCGATGACCTGCCCTAACCAGGGTGTCGTAACGCAAATATGGTAGAGGCATTGACATATATATAACTTGCGTAGATACCAGGCTAACCGCGCGACTAAATGGCACCAGCGCGCTGGTCTTAAAATTGCAGTTTAGGGCCAACGCGACTCAGTTGACAGTGGTCCTTGTGCGTGTCTCTGACTAGTATATAGTTATCTGTGGCGGGAGTTAGCGAGTATTTGCTTGTACAAGAAGGTTTCTATAAAATGTTCAGATGGGCGTATCCTTCCTTTCGAAATCATTGGGTAGAGCTATATCCAGTAGGGATATCATAAGGCCGAGTTGGTTGGTTATTTGAATTACCAGACTGGCTTTAATAGGTCTCGGCTTCTGGTATTGTCTTACTGGGAAAACTATTATTGAAAGAACTATGTATAAATTACATGTTAACTATTTTAAAAATAATAAAAAAATCTTACCAAGCTGACTTGAGTTTTCCGTTAGCGACATAAGCACTGGCAGCCCTCAACTCTGGTTGTTTCAGTCTCCAAGCGTGATGTAGACGTAATTCTGCCTCGTGGCGCAGTAACTGCTCCTGTTTCGCCATAATACCCTGGTTGATCTCTTGAAGCGTTGAGGTTGGCACTTTGTTTAGGTAAGAACTGTAAAGATGAGTGGAAATCCTATTTAGTTTACTCAGAGAAGCATTAAGTAATTAAGTATTAGTTTGACACCAAGGTTAGTAGAAGGACAGATCAATCAACACAAGAACTCGCCTTCTTTCCAAATCCTTCCTTCATTAGCAAGGAAGTGCCAATAAAGCAATTACAAGTAAAATTTAATAAAGCCCAGAAACATTTTTACTCGACTGCCGAAGGAGGGTAATGTGTTTATCAGTCTATGTATGTATGTATGTGTGTTTGTTCCTATGTGGTTGTCCGGTGCGTTGGCCGATTTTGATGATTCTTACGTCAATCGATTCGTCTTAACCCTGCGAGTGTCCCTGGCTAAATTAAAATTGGAAAATAGAAAAAAGGCAGATTTTGGGCGCCATATTGTGGATGATCAAACTTTTTTTTCTTCCAAACCCCATCGTTTGGGGTATCACTAAAGGGTTTTAAGAGGTGATTTCAAAAATATAAATAACTTATAAGTTTAAATGTACCTAATCCCAAAAAAAAATAGTTATAAATAAAAAAAGTTAATTCAAAAAATCAAAATTAAAAAGTCGTAAACAAGAAGAAAATCATGCTGTGCAGTCGGAGGATACACTTTCGCGAGCTGGCTGACTAAAACCAGATGTATCCTCCGACTGCACAGCATGATTTTCTTCTTGTTTACGTCTTTTTAGTTCGCTTTTTAAGCAGTCAGGATTTTTGATTTTTTGAATTAACTTTTTTTATTTCAATTAACATAATGTATCTAGTAATAGACACGCTTCGATCGACAACCTATTGAACACGTAATAATGACAGGATTATACTGAAACGGTATAGCGCCCATAACTTTTAAAAGGCTTAATCGATTTTCATCAAACATATCTAAGAACACTCTCCATAAAGTATCCTTTCAAACAAAAAGAAACAAAATCAAAATCGGTTCATCCCTTTAGAAGCTATGATGCCACAGACAGATACACAAATACACAAACACACACATCAATCTTTTTAACACTTAATCTTTAAACACCCCTCTTTTTCCGTCGGGGGTTAAAACATCTTATAAATTAAAAAACAAAGCGACTGCCAAAAAAAACACTACGAAATAAAAAATAACTTTCTTTTCCGAAGTCGGTGTCTTTGGTACTTACCTATTGTTTTCAGTGTTTCGACACCGACTTCGGAAAAAAAGTTATTTTTCACTTAGTAGTAAGTATTTTTTTTTTGGAAGTCAGTTTGTTTTTTTGTTAAAAAGTTTTTTATTTATCTCTTTTTAGTTTGATTGCATTGTTGATGAAAATGCCAAAATCGCTATATATGTATGTCCATAAGATTCCGACGAATTGAGTACCTCCTCCTTTTTTTGAAGTAGGTTAAAAAGTGAGAGGGAATTGCTAGAGAAATTAGCAATTTTTTTACCTTTTTCGCGCCTTCTTCACCGGGTTGAAGCGTTTCTGTACAGATGTTCTGTACGAGTATGTGTAGGTATGCGCTGATGCATGACTCAGGCGCCTTCCTGACTGAGTCAAAAATAACAAATTACTATCTTCCTTACCCATTTTTATATAACTTTGGCTGCTTAGCTAAGGTCTTTAGTTCTTGTTCAAACTGCATTTCTTCTTGGAACAACATTAGTTCAAGTTTTTTACGCCGTTCTTCGAGTTGTCTAAAACGTTAAAACAAAAAGTTTAATATCCTGTACCTACTGACGACAATCATTGATGGAATTTGTATTTCCATTTCCTGGTACAAACTATTATAATATCCTTTGCATGCAAAAAGTGATAATATTTTAAACTGTTTTTTGTTGATATTTAACACTCTTTTATTTTGATACTGGGTGCTATGTACCAGCAGTTTTTTTAGACTGGTTTGGTAGGTACATTGAACTTTTACAAGGTTAAGTCATTTATATGTGATAAAATTACCTAGTTTCAAGAACTATGGTGAGTTGAAGTAGTATAAGCAGAATCCCAGCATGCAATTTATTCTCACCGAGAAAATATTACAAGTATTCAAGCCCATGTAAAATACTGTATAGTCATCGGCACGTAACTTGGCAAGAGTCGTTAGATGCGCAGAAGTCGTTTTTTAGGTCTCCTTGGTAATGAAGCGGGACGCGGGGTACAAGGTCGCGCCGATCCGAGCGCTCGATTGGTGGCTCAGTCCATCCTTGCCTCCCGCACCGCGTCCTTCCCCTCCATTCGCCCCCGATTACACTTGCGTGCACGAAAGTTGTACCCTTTGTTTATGTTGAGTTTTTGTTAGGAGTAGTTGTTATTGTTTTAAATTTTAATATTAATATCATTATATTAATATTACATATTAATATCATTATATTAATATTACATATTAATATCATTTTAATAGGACACATAATGTTTAATATTAATATCTTTTTCGAATATTTTTTTTAACTTTTAACTGTATATATTTTATTTATAACGTCTAACAAACTTCACGAATTCCTCTCCTTTATTTAACTTTCTTCTAAACATACATGATTAAAAATAAATGATGGCCATTGAAAAATTACAAGAAATAAAAGTGACCACTTTATTGTGGCAATAAGTGTACGATGCGCGAACTTACCCCCACTACGCCAAAACCTTGCCAAGTTACGTGCCGATGACTATATATAATATTCAGCTGCATCTATTTAGATTGCAAGGTGACTACAGAGCTTGGTAGATTGATTGATGAAATACTTATAATGAACAGAAGAATTTTTTGTTACTTATCTCTATATCTACTCAACTTATTTATATGAAATTTGGCATGGAGATAGTTTGAGACCCTGGGAAGGGCATAGGACAGTTTGTATTCCCTTGGGATGATAAAACACTTTTTACGCGAGCGAAGCCTCGGCCAGAATCTAGTATGCCATAAATTCACAACAAAATATTCTTAAATGCTAACCTTGTTACAACAAGCTAATTTGTAATTCGAGAATCTTAAATGCGAAGTAATCATAAAATAAAAATAAATTACTAGGACATCCTCTCTCAAATACATGAAATATGAAATAAATAAACACTAGTTAGAACAGAAACAATGGCATAGAAAACAACTGTCAAAAAGAAAAATTAAGAAACCAAATCAAGCTAACACAAAACGAATACTCACGCATTTCTAATTTTCCTCTGACTCAGCAACTCCGCCTCTCTATTGGCCTTCTCATAATACCCCTCCGTAGTCCACTGCTCATGATGCCTTGTCTTGTTAGTGTTGGTCTCGAAGTACGTAGCAACCTTCTGTAGCTCTTCAGCACGTTTGAGTTCATTGTCACGGCGTTGAGCTGCTCGTGCTTGGAGTTGCCATTGGGGGAGAGGACGAGACATTGTCTTGGAGTATTTGGCTGAAGCAGATGAGGTGAGGTAAAATTATGATGGTGAAAGATGATACTACCTAAGTGATATACCAGCAAAATAATTCTTTGAAAATCCTATGTGTAAAAAGTTAAATTATTCCTACACTTAGCCAAATTAAAAATACCTAAATGTCAAGAACGTCAGGCATGGATCTATAGACTTTATTCAAGTTCAGTGACAAATTGAGACGCACTGAACTTTAGCTAAACATGACTCAGAAAAGGAATGAAGTCATACAAAATGAACTGACCCTGCAATTTGAATAATATAAATTCCAAAGAGTGATGGACCTACCTTACAATATTTTCTGAAAAATAATATCAATTGGTCTTTTAACTACTCGTAGTGTTTATAAAAAATTGTGAATTGTTTATAATATTAGAACGAACAATCAAAACATGGGTAGAATACAACACAAACTAGGAAAGAAATAAATGTAAACAATATGCCAGAACACCTATTAGGAAGTAGTTCCTGTATAACACAAGCACAAGGTAACGACCGAATAAGGAATTATATCCGAAACAGAAGTAAATGAGTCACTTTGCGAGATCAATAACATACGAACCTCTTTGGTTGACTGCACACGACTTGGACCTCCTTCGTAATGATCCAAGACAATTACATGACTGTTACATTCGCTCGCGTGGGTGCTAAAACGACCCGTAATTGGAACATGTGAGGTCGGACAGATTACGTTCAATTCAATTTACTTCCTTGAATTAGTTTTCATTGCTCACATTCACGCAATTTCAAATAAAACGTTGATGCACTGCACACGCCACAGATAAAGAAAATAAACAAGTACATGTCATTGTCACACTGACAGTTGCCTAGCAACGAGTTGCGTTCCGTCATACATTTTGAGTGGAGAAAAAACGAAATGATAATACTTAAATTAAAACCGTGTATTGATTCAACTATTTTCTGTAACTAAAATAAACAGGGTCAAAAACGAGTCTTAATTCTTTGAAGTTTTCTTAACATTACACCTATTTACCTATAACTTCATGATTACACCATAGTTTCATACTGAAAATAAGAAACGTTTCACTTCACGCTTTTATAATGGCGAATATCGCACAATTTTGTAGCATGGTGTTGTGAATTAATGGTAACATTTTGTAATCGTAATTTGAGGCATCATTACAAAATAACGAAATATCGTTTATATAAATAATAAGTTTTTACTACATGTAAAGTGGCTGTGCCTAAGCGCCTACGCATTATAATGTTTACAGCGCGCATTCATTGTTGCTTCTCTTTATTTTTCAGGAGCTTTACTTTCAAAATCACTTCGTATCAATATCGATACCTTTGGGTAGAAATGTCGTATAAACCAAAACCCGACTTTTCAGGAGAGAAGAAACATATTTTTTTTTTTACAAAAAAATTCGTAACTTTTTTGTTCTTGAAGTTATAAAAAAATTATCTATGAGAAAGGTTCTTACAATTTGCAAATGAAAAAGGTTAAATTATCAAAACCTATCTATCTTCTTTAGTTTTAAAGTTAGCTTGGATTTACGTCTAAGAAAAAATCTATTGTTGGTTAATACACCCAATGAAAATGTACTTTAAAAAAGCTGTATAGGTCGTATACCCATTTTTGGTAAGCTTATGGTCACATTTACTGTCGTAAAAACCCATATATGTAGTTTTTTTTTGTATTAAAAACCATTTATAATCATAGATCAATCGAATTCTGACTAATAAACAATCCTGTTACTCTCAGAATTAGTAGGAGCTCAATTATTATTATTCTAATACACAATAATGGTCGATTCAAATAAAATTAAAACTACCTGAAATACATCAATCAACATTTATTAAGTATTATAATACCTTCTAATCAACATTTAATAATTATTTCAATAATGGTACAACATACCTAACAGTTTAAAAAAATAATTATTACAACTTAAACTGAAAAGTAAAATAAAAAAATCTACTTAGTCATAAAAAAACAATAATTATTCAAACTTCTTCTAAATTAAAGTAATCAGGCATTTTAATCATTTATAATATTATGATTTGATCGTTTTTATAAATTTTTGTACATATTTAAATGTTACTTAATTCAATAAATTATTGAATTAAGCCTTTGTAATAAGGCTTACTTACTAAGTAATTTATTGAATTGCAACTAAATAAAAAATAATAAAAAACGATCAAGCACTAAACGTAAATAACGTATGTACTAAAAAGTACGTACTTATTTATGATAAAAATTTGTATTCATAATTAGTTTAAAATTATTTATGAATTTTTACTGTAAATTATTTTAATCATTATTATAAATTATTTTAAAATGAATTTTGAATTGAGAAACACATTTTCAAAAAATAAATTTAGGTGACAAAGAATACAATCATTTAACATAGTATTGTTTTTTTACTAAATAATATTTTGCTAACGAACGAAATGTGAAATTACGTAAATACGAAAAGTTATTATTCTTTTATAATAATAATTGTATTATTCAATTAGCTCTTCCTCGTCTTCTTTGTCGGTTAGCGTAAGAGAGTCAGCCACATTTCCATGGGGTAAGTTAAAATAATCATGGTGGTACCTTTTTGGTATAATGCCATTATCACATAGACGTTTTAAATCTCTATATTTTACATCCGATATTTGCAATTTGTTTTTATAAAGTTCAGTTGGGGACAATCATCACCTTTTCATGTGAATCATTGCTTACACCTTGTTCGGGTACTCTACTTGTTGGGTTGAACTGAAAATAAGAAATAAAGTCACAGACAATAGGTATTGGAAAATAGCTTAGATAAAACTTACGGTTACTATAAAGGTTTCAATCATTTTGCAATAAATTGTTTCGTGTTGTGTCCTTAAAAATGATTATTGCATTATGTAAAATTAAGCTTAAGTAAAATTAAAACACTATCTATCTGGCTACATTTAAAAAATCTTTTTGTTATCATCACCGCAGAACCAAAATTTTATGGCATACAATATTGAACCTTATTTTTATAACAATACGCGTTGTTTTACTATGTGCTCGGGCCACGATTTTATTTTGCGATTAAAGGGTTTTTAAGCCATCCCTTAAAAAAAACGTGAGTTGTAAATGCAGGTCTAATATTAGTAGCATGTCGTTGGTTGGTCTTAAAAACCATTTCCTGCAAGATGACGAAGATTGTTTATAATTTTTGGTACTTCGTACTTGCTAGTCTATTATAAAGTATCATAACTTGAAGGGTGTATAAACCATTTCCTATAAAATTGTTGATTCGTTAATGCGGATCCAGCAAATGTTACATGTCAAATTGAAGGAATGAAAGAAAATATTTTAAGCGAAGAAGGTTCACTTGCCTCCGTCCTCCGTCGAAGTAAAGCATCCAGGGTTCCTTTTTTAGTGTTTCCCTCCATTTTACAGAATTATTTAGTCACTACTTATTATTAATTTGTTGTAATAACAATAAAACTTGTAAACGAAACTTGTGACAAAACGCTCAGTGCGCGAACTCGCATCCAAGTAAACAAATTAATGCGCCGGTATCTGTCTATCCCACTCGCTCTTCTGCTTGTCGCTGCGCGCCAAATGCGAGCCTTGTGTGTTGGTCGTAAAGTGCTTCTTGCAATGAACATGGTTTATACACCAACGTCGCGAACTGCCTTTGGATTTACGACGTCGAATTTAAACTATGTTTAGGTAATGCATTTAACACGTTAGGGCGTATAAACCATTTACAATTAACGACTATTTTTACGCCCTGAGTTAATATAAATTATGGTCATTACATCATAACAAAACTACAAAAAAAAACATTCGGCTTTTACATTGAAAATTTACCTTTTTTAAGAGGCTATGACCGAAAATTTCTGGGTCGTATTAACCATTTTTGTACGAATTTCTACATTTCGTATATACAGATCGATAGAGAAAAAAATTCTGAGAAAAATGGTATATATAACTCAATTTGGCCAAAATGGTTTATACGACCTTTCTACCCAAAGGTATCGATATTTATTATAAAGACACGGTAGAAATGGCTTCAAAGCAAAAACTTTCAAAAATGTGTCTTTTTGTGTCTTATTTCATATTTTCGTCGTAAGCAATTTCAAACCTTTACTAAAACAATGCTAAATCATGAACGTTTGTTGGCTGCTATGTCGTAGACGTAATCGGCAAAAGCCCTGACGAGAGACCTCTCCCTCGGGTTCCTCTTCGCTTTACCGTGGGTGAACAAGCCACGGCTACTGTGCCCCCCGCCTCGACAATGCGGGAACCCATCAACCCACATCCAGTCTACGTCAAGCTCTACCTCTCGCTATACTCTCTCTTTGCCTAGCTATCCCATTTCATTTGGGGTCGACTCTCATAGTCATCCTTTGCCAGATTTTTCTGTTCTGGGTCGTCGATTCATTCACTTGTGCTTGCTTCAGGTCGTTATTGACTACAGAAATCCAAGTGGAAAGGGGTCTAACTCGCTTCATTCGACCTGCATTCATTAATTGGACTTGCTTCGTCATGTGTTCTTCGGGCCTTCTCACTACGTGGCCATACCACGTCAAGCGCGCTTCAGAGAGTTTTTCTTCGACTGGGCGACTCTTAAAACTTTCTCAATTATGTTCGTTCCTTACTCTGTCTTCAAGAGTACACCACATCATCCTCATTCCTCACTGACCAGCATTCGGCACCGTATATTTCCTTTAACATATACGTCTGCTATCGCACAACACGCCTAAGAGCTGTCGCCACTTCATCCATCCAGTGTTTGTTCGGTGCGTTATGTCGGCATCGATCGTACCATTGTTAGAGATCACAAAGCCCAGTTATTTCAAATAATCGACTTCTATTAGCTAGTGGCTCTATATTCTCATAGTGCGCTGCTGGTCGGTCGTCGTGTAGCAACACCGCAAGTATTCTGTCTTTTGCCGCCTGATCTTTAGTCCAGCAGTCTGCAATGCACATCTCTAGTTCCCGAGTGCTTCTTCAAGTTCCACCGGGCTTTCTATTCAGAACAATAGCATCCGCATAGAATAGGTCCCAGGGTGGCTCTTTCTGTATATTTGTAGGTAAGTGTGTTTTCTATGACAAGGCTAAAAAGCAGAAGGTTTAGGGCTGGCCGGGATCGGTCCCTGGTAAAAACTCTCTCTATATCTCTTGTTCCTACCGGCCTACTTACTTTAGTAGAGACATTGTGGAACATGTTGCCAACAGCGTTGACGTATTATTCTGAAACTTTTTGCGACCTCAAATACTGGTAGATTAGCTGTCGCGGAACCCGGTCAAATGCCTTTTCAAGGACGATAAGTGGCTTTTTCATGTCTCTTCGTGCTTCTAGTAGTATTCTCAAACAGTGTAGCGCGTCATTTATTGATTTCTCCGCAACGAAACCGCATTGGTTTTCGGATAGACGTGTTAATTGCACCGGTCAGGTGTTGATGACTCTTTCCCATATTTTTAAAGAAAATGACATAAGTACCTCTCGCTATACAAGAACAGGAAAGGACTACGATAATTTTCATCAGCAATCAAATGCATATATAGCTAATTATCACTTTTGTTGTTTTTCTCAAATGATGAGTTGACTAGCGAAATAGTTTATTTTGTTTTTCAATGGCAGTGGAACTATCCTTTTTGGTGTAACTGTGCAGCTAAGCTTGTTTCGCTTACAAACTAGGTAAGAAGCAAAATCACAAATTCACAGTTCTCTCTAGCTACAAGCTTGCCAGCAAGTATCTAGGTACATTAAACTCACCAGCAGGATGAAACGCAGCCACCCGCTATATTTTGTGGTTGGCTAAAATTACTCTGAACCTTTTTATAATTTCCTAGCGCGTGGCTATTGTATATTTAATTGAGGAAGTGGCTTTATTATTTTAAATTGCTTGTTTTCACAGAAAATTTAATGTTATGCTTAAGTATTATTTTGTATTAGCTAGATCTCATGCCGTGGTTTAGCAAATGCTGTACATACCTACGTTTGGAACAAAACGTAACGAAGAATTGTTGGTACTTGCCCTATATCTACCCATTTTTATGTCGAGCTTTTCGGTGTCTATTTCATAGAGTTGAAAATGTCCGTCGACCACATCATCGCTTACCATCAGGTGAGATAGTGGTCAAACGCGAGCCAATCTTTAATATTTTTTTTTTTTAAATTTCCTCGCTGATTACCTACTTATTTGATTCCCTTTCGCTGTTTTACGAAACCCTCAAATATTTTTATTTTAAACCAAAATTGACACTAATAAAACGCTTTGCTATTCTCAAGGCAAGTAGGTAGATGAAAGAAAGTATTAACAGGAAAAACGGTCGCAGACATCCGACTTAATTTCCTATATTGGACCAATTTAAATTTCATTTATAGTTGTCAAATTTGTACACTAGGCCTCAGTTGACAGCGCAATTTTGTGCATCTTTTGAGTGTTCTAGTGCTTTTTAAGATAATGTATCATCAAAAAGGAAAACATAGGGGCACAGAATATATTTTTCTTTTTCAGTTTATGGAATATCATTTAAATTGGTCCAATATTGGAGGAGGAAATAGGCGAGAGCCAAACCTCGAATTATGACTTTTTACTAAGGAAATTCAGCCAGATGTCTGCGACCGCATTTCCTCATAAAAAACATGATTGTAGGTGATTTAGATTGCTGATTTTTTCTGCCTTGTTTATTTTTTACTAGCTTCTGCCAGCGGCTTCGCCCGCGTGAATGTCGAAAATGATCCCAAGGGAACATATTCCCGTGATTAAAAGTATCCTATGTGCTATTCCAGGCTAAAATCTATCTCTGTGCCAAATTTCATCCAGATCGGTTCAGCCGTTTGAGCGTGAAGAAGTAACAAACATACAAACACACTCACAGACTTTCGCATTTATAATATTAGTGTGATGTGATTCTCTTTAGGCTCGCGCTTGACCTCTATCTCACCTGATGGTAAGCGATGAAGTGGTCTACGGTGAATCACGCTTGCCTAGAAAAAACCTATTCAGTCATAGCTTAGAGACCCCTAGATTGAAGCTGTCGAGAAACACAGACCTTGTCTTTACCTAGTACCTACAAATAATGAAGTCGACTCGTAGAACTCATCAAAACATTCCGATTTCTGTACGGCGTTAATCGATCTCAGGCAATTATTAGCATAGCCAAGTCCAAAGTCGGGTATCAAACTGTAATCCATCTAATAACTGTACGCTATAAATGCGTTGCTAAGCTACGCAGCGTTTATACCAGCCAGCAGCAAGCAACAGGCCTAGGGAATCCGGCATGACCAGAAACTAAATATATACAAGGCTGAATATACGTCCACCGTTGCGTCACACCGAGAAATAAAAATAAAAGCTTTAGATCTGACAGTTGATAGTTCTTTTTTTGATTAAGATGATTTAGTTTTTAATTTTAATTTGTGTAGAAGATAAAAAGCTCTTATTTTCATTGAGTCGTCCAAAGCTTGCGGCCTTCAAGGTGATAGCGGGTCACATTCCGGCATGAAGAACGGGACGGGAATATTGTTTCTCTCGCTTTAGATACAATGGAGGCTTTCGCGGTGTTGCTACAGTGAGATTTTTGTCATTCATGGTAGATTTAATAATGCATAAAGATTTAAATTGCTAGGAGCTTTTGTAAAAAAAATGGTAAATAACGGGTTATGGGTTTTAACTAAAGTCTTGGTAGGTGATATAGGATTTTCAAGAAGTAAATACATACATACAGCTCTAGTGAGTTTACTATACAGTTTAACAAACTGAAAGCTAAGGTATTTTTTAAAATGTTATCCCAATTTTATCTTGGTATTTTAATGTCTGTCCATGCATTCGAAAATATCCCAGAAACATTGCACTTTTTCAACTTCGCCTTTACTATGCTCAACTATTGCATGAACAAGACAGTGATAGAAAAGGTCAGAAGCTTTTCCTCGTAAAGCACCGTGAAGGTTCTATAGCAGTAAACACAGCTCGAGGCTGGCAGCCCCAATAACCGGCAGTCAGTCGCTCAGAGGCTGCCCAAGCGCATGCCACCGCCAAACGTTCGCATCGACTTACAAAACCGAAGTCATCCCCCGAATACATCACCACACAACTTCAACACTATTGAAGTCTAAACAGTGATGTACTAAAGTGATAAACACAACTAGTGATGTGAAACACACCAACTTGTGTATATGTAAAGTGGTTTACGATTGATATTTTTTGTTTGTCCGCCTGTGTGTACGTAATAACCGTGTTCTGAACCAAGAAATGGGTTTATAATTGGTCTAAATCAATGGCCACGATGGTGAGTTATACCTATTTGTTGTTAAACCTAAATTTTTTGTTGTTAAAGTGTGCGTGACAATGCATGTACGTAGTTGTTTGTTGGTATGTACAGAGAAATGCTTTCGTCTTTTACATTATGTTTTATGTATAAACGCTGATGTAAGTTCACACATTATCTAGTTGAGAGTTTTATGAAACATTGCGCTAAGGATTGAAGTCACTAACACCTGCCGGCGAGAGTCGACGAACTAGAAAGTTGTTTTGATGGGTTATGTCTGTACTTTATCTAAAGCTGTATGATCATTTAACTATGCCTAGAGTGAGCTTATCTTTAGTTTTCTATGATGGATACAGAGAGAGAACGGCCGGGTCTGCGTGTGCGCAACTTTGCGTTTGTAGAGTAAAAGACATCAACGCGCATTCCTTAGCCGTGCTTGTGGAATTTGTGCTCTAAAATTGAGCTATCGGTTTAATTGCTTAAAACTCAATATTCATGCTCGTACTAGTTACATTGTTAGTTTATCGCCTTAACTGCCTATGAATAATTTGCCTTAAAAGTAAGGCCGTTAACCTGTTATAATACCAATATGAATGTCGGTATTTTTTGTTATAAAGTTATCAATAACTCCGACAGATGTCATTTTCGAATAAATTATTTGTGGTTTTGTCCTACATAAGTTTTAAATCAAGCAAAGCCTCCGTATTGTTACTTCAGAACCCAATACCTTATTATAAATGACGAAACAATCCGAACACCGACACCAATTGGAACCGACATTATAAGTGAAAAAAGCCACCGCATTGTTCCGAGGGAGAATTCAACCGTGTAATTGACTTTAGGAGGAAACAACTCACAATTTAATCCTTCACATACTAAACTAAACACTGATCCTTCTCGAGGAGGGTCTGAAAAACCTCAAAAATAAAATACATTTTGTATCCTTTACAAAGATTACTGCGCTTTGATAATCATTAAGGCATCAAGAAGGTATTACTTGGTCACCCTGCAATTTTTATATCATTAGCTTCTCAAATTTTCGTAAAATTATTCATCATTAGGAAAGACGATAAAGTTATGGTTTATCTGGATGACTTTTTGGCAGTAAACTTAATTATTATTTGATAGTCTGATGCGGATGATATAAGTATAAAGAACAATTTGTAATTATTATGAGTAGAAATGTTGGAGCTTCAGAAGAGGAAGCTGCCACATCATCGTCGTATCAGCCGAAAGACGTCCACTGCTGGACATAGGCCTCCCCCAAGCGTCGCCACATTGACCGGTCCCGTGCGTCTCGCAACCAGCGGATCCCCGCAACCTTCACCAGGTCATCGGTCCACCTAGTGGAAGCTGCCACAGGATTGATAAATTATCTAGAGTTAAATGGGAATAGAATTACAGATTGTTGGATGGTATAGTTCTCGCCAAACTTCTTGGCCGCCCTGAAGTTGGCTAAAAAGGCTGCGCAGTAGTAAATCTCATACAAAAACAGCACCGTTTCGTGCCTCGCGCATGCGGTAAACCAACTTCAGGGCGGCCAAGAAGTTTGGCGAAGACTATATACTATCTACTAATAGATAGTATACCATCCCCCTCTTCCCTTTTTTTTTTGTACCTACATAGTGTGTATCGGTGTGTGCCAATTATACTAGTTTTCTTTCTTTATTTCACACGGGCCTAAAGTGGTTTGGTAGTTGACTTATATTATCTTCAACTGTAACTACTATCCTACTGTCTGAGAAATGCCTCTTCTCATAGTAACAGATAAAGAATAGGGCATTACAAGAATACCTATAACGATATCTACTTAAGTACCAACACTGCCTGTGTACTGTACTCTAGACAGTCAACCCCTTTTTACCCGACTGCCGAAGGAGGGTAATGTGTTTATCAGTCTATGTATGTATGTAAGTATATATGTATGTATGTTTGTTCCTATGTTGCGTTCCAGAGACTAAACGCGTTGGCCGATTTTGATGATTCATACGTCTATCGATTTGTCTTAACCCTGCGAGTGTCACTGGCTACATTAAAATTGGAAAATGATAAATGGCGGATTTTAGGCGCCATATTGTGGGGGACAAATTTTTTTTTACTTCCAAACCCATCGTGTGGGGTATCAAAATAAAGGGTTTTAAAAGATGATTTCAAAAATATATAGCACTTATATGTTTAAATGTACCGAAATATAAAAAAAACATAACTAAAGAGTTATAAATAAAAAAAGTAAATTTAAAAAATCAAAAGACCCGACTGCTTAAAAGGCGAACTTAAAAGACGTAAACAAGAAGAAAATCATGCTGTGCAGTCGGAGGATATATCTGGTTTTGGTCAGCCAGTTCGCGAATATGTATTCTCCGACTGCACAGCATGATTTTCTTCTTGTTTACGTCTCAAAAGACCCGACGTCTTTCGATTTTTTAAATTTACTTTTTTATTCATTATATCGAGATGTAAGCTATTGTCCATAAATATATAGTAGCGACAACAGGCACGAAAGAAGAAAAACAAGAAACGAAAAACTACCTAAAAACTCAAGTAAAATTCCTCGTACAATCTCCACTATTAAAATAATAAAAAAGAAAGACCCAACTCAGAAAATTCGAGCAACATTCCACATAAGAAGTAGCCCGCCTTGTCAAGGTTCACCTGCCGGCCAAATCATCAAAAGCGAAGCCAATACACCGACAAAAATCTATACTCAACAGCTAAACAAACATTTAAATCCGAAATGTAAATAGGAGTAAATAAACAACTGGTACTTAAATACCGACTCGAGCAAACACAGGGGACATTCGAGATGTTATTTAATAACAAACAGGGCTACATCCGTCTCAAGGTCTCCAATATAACGAATTATTTATTATTATTATAGCTGTTGAATACTAAAGTGGTATGTATGAAAAAGTTATTTTGGCGTAATTGGGGGCGATAATCAGGCAATCAGCGCTGGATTTCGGCAGGCTTATTACGTATCTTTTGCAAGAGCAAAACGATAGCGATCAAACGCTTTATGTCATAAAAGTCGGAATTACCTGCAGTGTAGGTATGATAGGTCCTACACAATCGTTTGCTAATCGCTCGCTGTTTGTCAATTGTAATAATTAAAAAAAAACCGCCAACAACTGTAAAACTTTTGTATGGAAGAGCAATTATTGCGCAAAAATCGCTATCGTTTTGCTCTTGCAAAAGATACGTAATAAGCCTGCCGATGAGATTAATCTCATTGCCCTTATATAGATCTATAGCCATTGGAGGTATATGTATAAACCAAATAAAAAACCGGCCAAGTGCGAGTCGGACTCGCGCACGAAGGGTTCCGTACCATTATTGCAAAAACGGCAAAAAAATCACGCTTGTTGTATGGGAGCCCCCCTTAAATATTTATTTTATTCTGTTTTTAGTATTTGTTGTTATAGCGGCAAGAGAAATAAACCATCTGTGAAAATTTCAACTGTCTAACTATCTCGGTTCATGAGATACAGCCTGGTGACAGACGGACAGACAGACAGACAGACAGACAGACAGACGGACAGACAGACAGACAGACGGATCGCGGAGTCTTAGTAATAGGGTCCCGTTTTTACCCTTTGGGTACGGAACCCTAAAAACAAAATAGAAAGGGAATAGATAACTAAATGTAGAATGAATGAATGTATAGATTAGGATAATATTGAGCGCTATTCCTCTCTCCTAGACACTGACTGTATCTAGAATGTTGCTGTGCCCGACAGGGTCAATAATTGTTTCTGTAACTTATATTTACCACCTGTATGTATATTATGGACGCAATAAATTGAATTTGAATTTGAAATACACAATTGAGTAAATGTGGAAAACTATGAGTTACACTGGTTATTGAGATTGAAAGAAAGAAAATACATTTTTTTAGCACAAACTTAAAGGCACACAACAAGTTTGGATTGTGGATAATTTTGTGGGTGATTGTGGGGCGACAGGGATGGATCCCTGGAGGGACATCTTTCAATGAAAGTAAGGAACTGGTCTTAGGCGGGAATTGCGATAAGATCTTAGAAGAACAAGAGTTCTGTGTGTCAAAAGCAAAGGCCAGGTATTAAGTTGAATATTTCTGCATATGGATGAGCGACAATATAAGTGAATTTATATAAAACCGGCCAAGTGCGAGTCGGACTCGCGTACGAAGGGTTCCGTAACATTATCGAAAATAACGGCAGAAAAATCACGTTTATTGTACCGGAGCCCCACTTAAATATTTATTTTATTCTGTTTTTAGTATTTGTTGTTATAGCGGCAACAGAAATACATCATCTGTGAAAATTTCAACTGTCTAACTATCACGGTTCATGAGATACAGCCTGGTCACAGACAGACAGACGGACCGCGAAGTCTCAGTAAAAGGGTCCCGTTTTTACCCTTTGGGTACGGAACCCTAAAAATGCGCGAGTCCATCATATAATTTGCGCTCTTAAAGTGAGTGTATCTCTAGACACGACCTTGACAAACCATCAAATATCACTAAGCACAATCATCGAATAAAAAACCGTCCAACTATCAATCTCAAAAATGTTGAGTTGTGCCACTATTCCAATAGACAGGTGAATTATACCTCCACTACTCCAGTACAAAAGTATAATGTACACCAACAAAAAATACGAGATAATTTGAGTCGATTACATTCAATTATATTCGTGAATAAGTTCGTCATTTCCATGGCACTGTCGAAAAAAGAATTGGATTTCAAGAAATCATTTTTTGCTTGTAAACAGTACAACGAATAATTTGACGTAGCAAATATCCCACGAAAATTATACTCGTAGAAAAACAGTAATTTCAGGCTTGTTTTGGAAGTAATCTGAAAAAATATAGAAGCCAATTTAAATCTCTTGCCAAGCTATACGAGTTTTCCTTATATACCTAAGTATTTTTGCGCCGATCACTTGATATGAAGAACTAAAGTAAAGAATGAAGGAAACATTCCTTAAGGTTACACTAGTCGACAGCACGAACTATTTTGTGCGCGGGGTTAAAATGCGTGCTTTATCAACCGACAACACGTGCGGAACAGATAGATGTTGTTATGAGCAGTAAGAAGCTAGTTCGCGTACGAATACACACTTTTGCGTAGCGAAATGGATGACGATTTAGAACGAAAACGAGCGCGCGAAATTTTATAAACAGACCTTTGGGAGTCTGGATATCATGATAAAACGACTGAATGTATGTGTTCGAAATAAAATTATTTGCATTGTTGAACTACTAATCTATCCCTGTATGGAGGCCGTTTTTCAATTTTTCTTCTTGTTATGGTACTTATTTGCGCCCAAAGATGCGTTAAAATTAGTGTTAAAATATGGAACTTTCGAAGCTCATAACTTTCTTAATTCTTAATTGTACTTGTTATTATTACATATACAACATGAGTGATTTTAAAGTTGATGTACAAAGGCGAGCTTAACTCAAAGAAGAGTTTTCTGCCAGCAAACCTTAGAGTGATAGAGAGAGTTTACAAAAGGAAGAAGAGAAGTAGTCCAGTGTACAATTTTAGAATAAAATAAAATAAATCCTAAATATACATACATATATAAGTACAAGAAATATATATACATACATATACTAATATTATGTCATTCCGAAAGAAAATGATCTTTGATTTTCCTCTTGAAGACGTTCAGAGAAGAAACTTTCAAGTAACTTTTTATTTTACTTTTTTGTTTCCATACAGGACTAGATAATGATGAGACAAATCGATATCATTTTTTATTTTGAACGTACATCGTCAAACAGTAGAGTAAAAGCCAGACTACGTTTGTATGGAAGAATTTTCGACTACTGTACCCTTAAGGTGACTCAATGGGCGGTATTTCGCTATAAGCGATCTTTTAAAGACAATATTTGGATGGATTTGAAAGAGAGAAAGAGATACAGTTAATTATGTCATGAAATAACGTTAATATTAATGAAAAGGGAGTCAGTGATAGCGTGACGGTTGACAGGGCGGCATAGAAGAAGAAACCTTATTGCGCAGACCTTAAGTAATATAGTCCAAGTGGCAGGAAGGTTATGATAAACGTTACTTTTACTACACATGGAGATAAAGAGTGGCTTAAAAAAAATCAAAAGGTTCGTTGAATGTGTACCAGCTACCTGCTTTACCTGCATGCAGGTCGTACTTGACCTGGCCGCACCTTATGTGAACAGTCCAATCAGTAATTACCAAATAATTACCTATACTTTAAGATTTCAACCTACTTGTACAGTGAATTATACCCATACTTCTCAGGTATAAAATATAATGTGCTGAAGGACAAAAAAGAACATAATATAAGACTATTATATTCAATTATATTAGTATTCTACTCGTATGAGTCCGTCATTTTTTGCATATGATTAAGAGGTTATTTTTAACGTGATCGTGGTGAGAATGTTTTATTAACGCTTTTGTTTTTGTTTGACGGGGTTAGCCTTGTAACCTTTGTGGTATTCAAAATGGGTTACTCCCACATTACCCCGATCCCAGTTTACCCCGTCCCGCTAGACCCCGATTTATTTTTCTATAGAAACTCAATCAAAAGTCCATTTAGCTTAAAAGTAACGTCAGCAGTTAAAATGTTAAATAAGAGGAAAAAATGATAAAGTCTTGCTTGGTTAAGGTAAATATTATAATTAGAAAATACAATATAGAGTCTCCTAGAGCAATCACAGCTTTTAACTATTATCACAATAGTTCCTTTTTCAATACAGAAAATCATAATACCACACACACACACAAACACATGTTCCACATGGAACATTAACATAATTTAAAAAATACGCACGAACAGTCTCACTTTCAGGAAATATTTTTTATAATGTAGCATAGTAAAAAGTTAACTCTAAAATAATATTTTAACATGCAAAATCGGTTTCACTTTTACTATTTGTTTTGTAAAGATGCAAAATTGTTTTGTACAGATAAAGATGCAAAATTCAACTATAAAAATAATCAGCATTAATAATACAAGTTAAAAAAAACGAAATCTTTACATTACAAAACAAACAATATTTTTAAAATCGTTATAAAAATTGGATCATAATTGATGCCCACTTCTTCACTTAATTGGCTAATTGTTACAAGCACTTAATTTTTGAAAAAATCTGGTACACATTGTGGTACATGTTTAAATTGAGTATTTACAAAGTCACCTTCAGTGTCCAATTTCACTGCACCACCACATCTTATATTTTTTAATTACTGCAGGTCCAAACACTCGAATTTTTATTTTGTCTACATAGACATGCCTGGCAAATAATAAACACTTTCACACTATGATTCGACATTGTACAAAATTTTAAATTAACTACTTATTGATCTTATATGTATTTTAAAAACATACATTTTAGTACTTTTTATGTCGACCGTATAAATTGAAAACGAGAGAAAAATAAATGTAATTATATTTATCGTATTCGGGGTCTAACGGGACGGGGTCAACTGGGATCGGGGTAATGTGGGACTAACCCTTCAAAATTGTTGGTCTTCCATACGTAAAACACGAAATATGCCGTTCGCTTTATGAGAATGAAAAAGCACGAACTAAAAGTACAGGTAGATCTTTTGTCAGCGGCAGCGGCTTTACCCGCGTGTAACGTATTTTTTTTTACCTCAAGGTAACCATTGCGATGATAAACACCATTATTGGGTCCATCCTATGTCCTAATACCATCGTGGTCTACCCGTGTGCTAAGTTTCATCAAAATTTGTTAAGTAGTTGAATCGTGATTGAGTTACAAACATGCAGACAACAATTAATACCAGCGGTTTCAATTGCTTGAAGGTCGGAAATTATTGCTAGAAAACATAAGTACTCCCGGGAAAAAGCGTACTATTTCCTACTCCTAGGTCCAATCTATCGCTATACTATGAATTAGTTATACCAGCATCTCTTTAAACAAGTTTTAGTAGACGCCTGACACTAAAAAAGTGTAATTAGCGGAAACGGAGGTAACGAACTGAGCGGACTGGAGTAAAATTGTTGTGCACTGCCACTAATAAAGAGTTTTAGCATTTGCCTTCCACTGCCAGCGAATTTTGCGAAGCTTGCGAGCCCGTTCAAAACTAGCTTGCGACGACGCCATGACACAGCGGACCTATTTTAACTCGCTCAATCCGCTCCGCTTACTCGCTCTCGGTGGAAGTGCTCGTATGACTTGAAAATCAGTGTTGCGAGTCGAGTGGAGTCTGCACGGAATCCGCTCGACTCTCCAAACACTTTCGTGACTCTTTGAACTCGTTTAGTCAGCTCCGCTGGCTCTTATTCAGTGGAAGCACTGCCCAGTTCGCCATTGCGAGTTAAACGGACATTGGAAGGCGGGCATTAAGGCGTATATATTCCCGAATGTGAACTCGGTACTAGCCGTGCGCCCGCTCGGAGCTAGAATTTCAATATTGGAACTCCTTTGGAACAGTTTTGTTTGCAAAATATTTAACAGGTTCACTGTCCACATAGCAGACACTATAGTTATTTTAAACATCCGAGTCGTTTTGGAGGAGTATCCAAAACTAACGAAAGAATATTGTGTTACTTTTTTATAAAGCTAAACTGTTAGTTACACGATAAAACCTTGTGTTCAAAATTATGTACATGAATCAATTTTTTTTTTTTTCAAACCTTTTAACCTAGCCGTTACTAAGGAGTTCGCTTTAGAAAGTAACCGTTTGACGGCACTAAAGCGGTGGAAGGCCCTTAATAGTTCGCAGCTTCGTCCGCGTAAAAGTCGGAACTTATCAGGAAAAAAAGTATCTTTATTATATCCTATTCCAAGTTCCAACCTGTCTCTTTACAATAAGCGTCTACCTGAACAAACTTCATGCTGCTTCAGTAATTCTGCTATTCAGCATCCATTCCTTCAACACCTCCATTCCTTCCACAAAACAACTTTAAAAACCCATCATTGTACATCAAAATTCCACCATAGACCGCTAGAGGCACAACGTTAAGTGCCGCCAACGTTACAAGTAACAGGTAGCAGTATTTTTGTATTATTTTTGTTTTTGTGAAGGATTGTATTTGGGTCCCGCCGTCAATACACGAGCTCCTGGCCCCTGAGGCGGGATGCTGCGCACGCGACCCCTTTTTACTCAGGTCTCATCTTGTTTTTAATAAGGCATTGAGATACGAGTAACTGTAAATGGCTTTAAGATTCGTGATGACGTAAATTTTAGTACCTAAAAAAATAGTTGAACGATAAATGTACTTGAAAAAAAAAATATGTCTTCAACACACTAGACTTGTCTTCCTTGAAAAGTGGTTCCTATTACAAGGATTTTTAAAAGAATTTGGTTTTAAATATCATTTAATTTAATTTTGATTTTTAATTTTGATTTGATTGTTATTTTAATGGTATTTTGATTTTAATTGTGATTTTAATTTTTGTTTTTATTGTATTTTGATTTTTATTTTAACTTTGATATTGATTTGATATAATGTGATCTTAATTTCGATTTTAATCTGGAATTTGGTCGATAGCATAATCATGTGTACCTGCTTAAAATTGGATGAGTATTAGAGCTCATCTAATTGTAAGTAGGCGCCCAATGTCAATCGGCAAATAAGTAAAACCCCCATCTGTGCATCGTAAAACCAGCATTAAGGCGATATATACGCCCCAATGTTAACGCAGTACTGGCCGTGCGCCCGCTTGAAGCCAAAATATCAATATTGAACCTCCTTTTGGACAATTATGTTTGAAATAATATTTGATTTACATATGCTATTTCAGTTATGAAGAAATTCCAGCCATACATTTTTCTGAGTAAAAATATTTTTAAACGTCCAAGTCGTTTTGGAAGAGTATCCAAAAGTTGCGAAAAAATATCGTGTTGTTAATTATTTTTTAAAAGCAAAACTATTAGTTACACGAAAAAACCTTGTTTAAAAAATAATGTACATGAATAAAAAATAAATATATATTTTTTTCAAATATTTTAACCTAGCCGTTACTAAGGAGTATGCTTTAGAAAGTTACCTTTTTACGGCACTAAAGCGGTTGTAGGCCCCATAAACTATTCTCACAGAATTCGCGTTTCACAGAATTAATTCTCACAGTTAAACTTTTAATTAATAATAATTATTTAATTATTAGATAATTAATTTACAAATTTAATTATCCTAATACCTAGCCTTGAATGCATTTAACACTAAAATCAATTACTAATCTCAGAAATCTATCAGTTACATTAATTTGAAACGGTGCTTTTGCACTCGAAGTTATACCTTTAGTTTAGCAGTTAACAGTTATAGTAGCTAATAAGTAATAATATTTGTAATTGCAATTAATTTCACCGTTTTCTATTTAAAAGTCCATGAGAACTGGAAACACATTAGTACTCGTAATAGCATCAAAAACTGTAATTTTACATCAGGCATAAGACAAATTGTTTCTAATCTGTACTATTAATAAAGCTGAACAGTTTGATTGTTTGTTTGTTTGATCGCACTAATATCTAGAATTACCAGTCAGATTTGAAAAATTATTGTTGTGCTGGTTAGCCCATTTATCGAGGAAGGCTATATAACATCACGCTACGACCAATAGGAGCGGAGCAACAATGAAAAATGTGGTAAAAACGGGTAAAATTTATTCTTTTTGAGAGCCAAAGGTGCGTAAATGGTAAGTTACGAAACAATCAATGTATGTAGGGTAGGGTACGGTAGGTAGGTAGGTAGGTAGGGTAGGTAGGTAGGTAGCCAGTCGATGGGCGGGGTTAGACCCCGAATACGATAAATATGATTACATTATTTTTTCTATCGTTCTCAACTTATACGGTCGACATAAAAATAGTACTTTTTGTGTCGACGTAACGTATGTGAAACCCATCCATCACTAAAAAGAAGCGCAGAAGTATTCTCAACTGTATCAACGAAAAAGTTTTTTTTTTTTACTAATTGCTAGTTATTTATAATTGTCAAATTTATGTGAGAAGAATTTTGTATGTTTTGAAAAGACTGGTTGAACATGTTAATATTTGATTATTAAAACTTTTATTACTTAAGTTGATTATTCATAATTTATTTTTCCTGATCCTTAAAGTTAGTATTAATACTTGAGCAAGTAATAAAATTTTATTTAACATATTATCTGCTGACGGTACTTTTAAGCTTAATTGACTTTTTATTGAGTTTCTATAGAAAAATAAATCGGGGTCTACCGGGACGGGGTCATCTGGGATCGGGGTAATCTGGGACTAACCCAATGCCAGATGACCCCGAAGCCGCGATGGAACGAATGGGCGCGAAGCCACGAGGGACAGCTAGTCAAGTATAATTCGTATGACTATTGTTTATACGTAAGTAAAAGTAGTATATAAGAATCATAGCAGGTAGCATTAAGTAGTTTCTGCCTACCCTCATGGGACAAATACGTGAGTTTATGTGTGTCTATTTCGTTTTCAAATGACTAGTCCTAATGAAGGAGCCTCATCCTTTTCGATGTCTTAAACAAATATTTAAAAATTTTCCCGTTTCGTCATATTGTTGATGGCACTTCAAATGCATTTGGGTAGAACTCAGGTAATGAGGAAATCCTGCTGTCCAGTCCAGTGCTGACCAAACACAGCGTTCAAAGAATTAACATAGGTACTTACTACTTCAACCTGATGAAGAATAATGATGTTAAAGAATCTGACTTTAACTCAAAACAAACCTCGTCTATTTCTATTTTCAGAAACAAAGGAATGCGACTGTTAAGCAAAAATAAGTCTTAGCTTCAACTAAATACGGGCTGTCCCTTTATCTCGTGCAGATAACATACAAATTACGTTGATTGCTCTGCTCACGCCAGTTCACGTGCTCGTAATGATAGCTCGTCGTACCAAGTTAGGATTTGAATTTTTTAGCCACCTGGCTACTGTGTAAGAAGCATAGCTTGGAGGCATAAGCTCGTGTTTTTGTTCATTATTCAACTACCACGTAACAATTTGAAGAAATTTGTGGTTGAGCACAAAAAGATCGGACCAATGATTCTGATACACCTGTTTTTGGGATAAAAGTGTGCCCAGAGGTTGTAGGTTTGTCTTCAATTATTTTACGTTGTTCTTATAATTTCATGCAGGTGGTTTGTGAAGGTCGTAATGTGGATGAAAAAGCTTAGATGGATTCCAAATGTCTGCTGAAAGTTTTTAGTTTAAGAAAAATCTTCTTATTGTTTCTTTTTAAATGACTTCTCAAAAAGGAGGAGATTCTCAATTCGGATGTTTCTAATTTTTTTTCTTTTTATCGTATGGTCGGGCATAACTCCGTCATATACAAACGGGTAAACGGAGAGCAGTGGTGGCCCAGTGGTATCGGCCGCGACTTACAAGTTGTATGTCGTGGGTTCGAACCCAGGCAGGCGCTTTACTTTGTGAAAATTATTTAATAACCACTGCTCTCAAAAACGGTGAAGGAAAACATCGTGAGGAAACCGGCATATCCTAGAACCAAAAATTCGAAGACATGTGACATTCCACCAACCCGCACTGGGCCCGCGTGGTGGATTACGGCCCATCCCCTCTCACAGAGAGGAGGCCTGTGTCCCAGCAGTGGGAACATTAATAGGCTGATGATGTAATGTGATATAAAAGGGTTTGCATTTTTTTTTGTTTGAAAGATTCTCTCCAGGTGGTTCCATTGTCACCAAATCAAATCGGAATCTGATGATGGGATCCCATGGAAAGCCAGGGAAATCCACAAATATTATAGGTAGACAAATAGCGAATTTGTGGTATTTTCAATAACATGGCAAGCATTTGCACTCAGAAAGTATAATTTGGTGAAGTGGAACTGTTGAAAAAGACCACAGGTGTCCACTGGAAATCCTTAATAAGTATGTCATGGGTTTAAGATATCTTGAATAGCAAATGCGACTATGATATAGCGACTATGATGAAGCAAATATCGCCGGGTTAATTCAAAAACCAACTAACTCGGTGATTTTGGGATTTTGAGTTAAATGTACCCACCGATTCGAAATTTTATTCTCTTTCTACTGGTAAAACATACTAAGACGTGTGATGGTTAGTTTCAGAGATACTGAATAGTGAAACCAACTATCTAACCATACCGTTTATATTCAAAACAAATATTCCTTTTTAATCAGCAAAATTATGTTTTTTATCGAAGTCAAACAAGATACTTAAAATTAATCAGTTTTCAAAATAAAAAAAACCTGCAAAATATACGGTTTTTTTGGAAAGAAAATCGATCACATGCAAATATACGGTTTTAGTACTTAGAAAAAACAGGAAATAGCGTATAATTATAATAGCAGTTATTAAAGGATAATAGCTATTACTTGTTGATTATTCATTCATTCTTGACACAAAATCAAGAAGTATTTGTTAGTAAATAGGTTTAGTAGGTTTTACTTCTATAATTTTGAGAATTTTGATCATGATCTCAACAAAATATTGAGAAGTAAAACCGATTAACCGCGGGTAGTTGGTTTAAATTCTGCAATTTCTGAACGCGCATGCGTCGATCCTTGAGAAGACGAATGGTCGAAGTAAATAGCCCGTACACCAGCACGCGGTCCAGAACTTCTTAGACATCACCGAGTATCTCGACTTCAGTTCGCACGTGAACACGCCAGCTGGACCCACGAGCAATGGGTTCGAGTTCTGTTCACAAATGAGTGTCAAATTGCGTCGCGCCAGTTGGTCAGGAGCAAGTGTGGAGAAGAAGAGGAGAGAGGTTTCTACTAATTACAAACTGGGAGTTTTCATGGAGGTTCTTTTATGGTTTGGGGACGAATAAGTTCCGATGCTCGTACGGAGCTGGTTATTGTTGATAACTGGTTAACTGCAACCCGATACATCGAGGAGTTCCTTCAAGAACATGTTTTGCCATATTCGTGGTTCATTGGGCACGACGAGTTCCTCCTAATGCACTATAATCTACGCCCATACGATGCACATTGTGTTGATGAGTATTAATGAGTACTCATCTTCAAAACGTCGGTATTTCAAAATTGCAGTGGCCAGCTCGTAGTCCGGACCTAAACCCAATAGACAATAGACATGCTCTGGGACTTGCACAAAAGAAATACCAAGTCCACCTCCAACCCGCCAGAAACTCAACCAACTTCGCATCAACACTCAACCGGTCGCATGGGAAGCCACACATATAAATAAAAAACACTTATTTAGTGCATTTACCCATAATTCAGTGTGATGATAGATATGGATGGATGGAGAGGGAGGGGACGGCCAAAGAAAAGATGGATGGAATGTGTGAGGAGTGATATGAAATAAAAGGGCGTCAGTGATGGAGTGACGGGGGACAGGATGGTATGGATGAAGAAAACGTGTTGCGCCGATCCCAAGTAACATGGGAAAAGGGCAAGAAGATGATGATCCATAATTCAGTGTCAAAAATTAATTTATATACGACTTATCGATAAATTCGCATGTGGCCAAGTTTCCGTGGCGCTGAATTTAAAATCTTTGGCAGCCATCATAGTGAAAAACAAAAATAAAAGCATAGGAGACAGAGTGAACTGGTTAAACATTAAGAAAATGAAATTTGAAAAGAGTCAAATTAAAATTTTGCCTAACTATGACACGTCTGAGGATTCTTTGGTTGTAGATTTTGAAAATAAGGAAACAAACGTGGCAGCTAACTTCTACTGCTGGTCTTGACATTCCCGCTCGGCACTATGGAACCAGACAAAAAAGGCAGTAGCGAATTTACCAGCTGCAACTACAAATGCCATCGACTTACTGAAATTGTGCAAAAATGGAGTAATCCCCGAAGAATACCATGCGTGGAATGAAAATTTAGCGACTGATGAATGAAACTAAATTTGGCCTTGAATATTCTTTTATAAGTTTTCCATGCTTTTGTGTTCGTTTTTCTTAAATATATATTTTTTTTCAACTCAGGTGTGTTTTTAATCAATCTATTTTCTATTTATTAAACCATCTTTAACACTTACGATAGTTTTCATGATGAAACCGCTTTGTTAAGGGACACGGTTACATAGGTTAGTTCAAAATTTCAACAAATATCGGGTGGTAAAAGCGACTAAAATTTTATTTTTTTGCTTTATTGTCGAAACTAACAGGATTTATAAGAATAATACATTATTGTTCGATGTATATATTTGAATTAATGACCAGTGACTTTCTGAGATTCTACAGAAGCGCTTAATTTTGAAAATAATGCCTTTATTTTGTAGGGAGGTAAAAGCAATTAAATAAGGGGGTTTAGGGCACAAAATGCAATATTCTGTGCAACCCTGTTACTTTTCTATGAACTGCTATAAATCAACGCATACGTGATTTTATTATAAATCAGATGCTGTTTCTCATAATAACATTATCTAAGATAGTACATGTTTTTTTTTTATACAAACTTTATAAACGCCCTAGCACAAAATCATAAAGTGGGCAGTTAGTTGGTTTTTGAATTAAACCGGCGATATATATAAATAAATGGTACTGATAAAAATGGTACCTTCGAACTGATTTGATGATGAAGCCGGAACTCCGTAATAGAACGATGTGTCCTACTTGTGTTTGGGCATATTAGAATTGAAATAAGATGTACTCTTGCTATAAATGATTTTCATTGTAATATGAGGTACAAAGTAATTTTTCACTTTTTAGTGTTTTACTTAAGAAGTCGGTTATTTTTTTTTTGTTCTTCTCTTTCTACAAGCAAATTCTCAGTATACCATACTCTCAGAACCCGACCTCAACATTAAGAATAATTTCCATCCAGAATTAGTAAAATGTACATCAATTTTTTTTTATTGTGTTTGTCTCGCAGTTCAACCAAATGATGACTACTGCTTAAGGCGCTATATACGCCCCAATGTTAGAAGCTCGTGGCTAAATAATAACAGCCGCACTGGTCGATCATCAAGGTTAAGCAACGCTTGACGAGGTTGGTCATGGATGGGTGACCATTTCAACATACCGAGTTCCCTCCTTGCCTCGGAAAGCACGTTGAGCCGTTGGTCCCGGCTGTCATTTGAAGATCTTTGACAGTCGTTATGGGTAGTCAGAAGCTTGAGATCTGACACCAGTCTTGCCAAGGGGTACCGTGTTACCCAGTTACTGGGTTGTGGAGGTCAGATAGGCAGTCGCTTCATGTAAAACACTAGTACTCAGCTGAATCCGGTAAGACTGGAAGCCGACCCCAATATAGTTGGGAAGAGGCTAGGCAGATTGATTGATACGCCCCAATGTTAACGCAGCACTGGCCGTGCGCCCGCTCGATGCGTAAAATATCAATATTGAACCTCCTTTTGAACAGTTTTGTTGCAAAATATTATTTGATTTACATAATTATGCTATGTTAGTTATGAAGAAATGCCAGCCATAAATTTTTCTGTGTAAAAATATTATTTAACATCCAAGTAGTTAATTATTTTTTTAAAGTTTAAACTATTAGTTGCACGAAAAAATCTTGTGTTAAAAATAATGTACATGAATCATTTTTTTTTTATCAAACCTTTTAACCTAGCCGTTACTAAGGAGTATGCTTTAGAATGTAACCGTTTTACGGCACTAAAGCGCATGTAGGCCCTTAACCGGACTTTCCCTGTGGAGACTAAACTAGAGCGTCCAGCCAGGCACAAAAACTAGAACCTAAGCGACCACGCTGAGGGCTATCCCCTATGGGATACGAACCTTGGCTCAGGGCGTTGCTGTGGGGACAACTCAGGCTAGATCTTGAATAAGTAATTCTACCATCCGTTCAGAAATTACCTACGTGGAGAAGAACGGACAAGTGTAAAGTGACCATTATTCTTCTTAGTTAAATACTTCCTGATTGAATGGAGTGCGCCTGATGTATGGTCGGACCGGCAGTTTCCTTCACTGTTCCTATCATTCAGTACGTCAAGTCATACGCGTCCTCCACTCTCAGCACCCTTCACGTGGTCATCAATTATATCTGCCCAGAGAATCTCGAAAACATGATAATTACTGGATATTATTATTAATTGGATATTGCAAAACTAAATAACCATAACGGTGTGCCATAATGCTTGAAGACTTCATAATTGCCTCGTCTTTAACACCTTAAACATAGATGCACTTAATTTAAGCAACTCATCGAGTTAACTGCTAGTAGTTCCGTCTGTATGAGCATAAAAATCCGAAACTACCCGAATAGGTAGTGGTTAACCCGTCGTTTGCTGGCGCACTTTGCTTACCAGTAACAAGTTACTACCCGTGAGTTGAGCACCAATTAATTTCTCGTTTCCGTCAGGACTATTACTAGTTACGCTTAACCCTTTACGATTATGGATATTATATATTACTGGTTTACCCGGCAAACGTTGTTTTGCCATAAAAACACCAAACATTATTTTTTTGATATTTTTTTATTCATTAATTGTATTTTTATCCTACCTACTCTACTTACCCCACCTACTCTAACCTACCTACCCTACTCTACCTACCCTACCCTACCTACCATACTCTACCTACCCTACCCTACCCACCCTACCCTACCCTACCAGTACCGTACCCTACCCTACCCTACCCTACCCTACCTACCCTACCCTACCCTACCCTACCCTACCCTACCTACCCTACCCTACCCTACCTACCCTACCCTACCTACCCTACACTACCCTACCATACCTACACTACCCTACCTACCCTACCCTACCTACCCTAACCTACCTACACTACCGTACCTACCCTACCTAGGGGTCTAAAAAATAGTTTACGACCGATTCTCAGACTTACCAAATACGCACAATTTTTTTTATAAGAATCGGTCAAGCCTTTTCGGAGGAGTTTGCAGACAAACACTGACACGAGAATTTTATATATAAGATATAAGTATTTCTTCAATATCTGGAATGTGTTAGAAAAGGCCTTACTGCTAGTAACAGACCTAGAGATTTTCCTACAATATTAAATGTAGTACCTAGGTACACCATTTCTCAATAATTTTCTTCATCGCATTTGGGTCCACCTTTAAAAAGCATAGGTTTAGAAATTGAAAACACTATGAATTAGTACCTAATTTTGACATCTTAATAAACATGTAATATTATTCCAAGTCGTACCATACATTTACAATATTTAATGGTCACTGGACCTGTTTTATTGCCATACTTATAATCATATATAATAATAACTCTAAACGCACAAGTACCTATCACTACAGTGTTGCCAGAGCAGTGTGAAGAAAAGGTTTTATACCTTTCGTAAATAATGTTCCTTTCTTTGAATCCTCGGGCGAAAATAGCAGTGTAGCCAGACATGTAAACGTTAGGTTGTGATTTTGAAATCATTATCTGTAGTAAAATCTACAGCGGTAATGTTCGAACAGGTATTTTATTCCTTAGTTAGATTTTTACTAGCTGCTTGCGATTTCATAGGAACGTGAATTTTGCAACTACTAAAACCAAGTTTTTTCGTGTATTGTTTGTGTTTTTAACTTTTTACCGTCATTAAGTTTGATTTTACAATGTACCTTGTAGAGGAAGCGAAATAAGTAACTTGCATTTTTTTTAAACCCGGTGTTTAAATTTAATTGTCATGTTTATGTTTCCGGAATTTTAGAGGAGGTATTACCAACTATACTCCCTCGAATTTTAGGTAAATATATTCTACATATTCCGATGTCTGCTAATAAGCATCTTGTGTGGCAAGCTAGGACAGTCAACAGCAGCCTTTTACCGTTTCTCGATAAGCATTAGAAAAATAACTCATTTCGATAAAATAAAGCGCTACCAAAGCGGTTGGCAGCGCTGCAGCAATTTTAATGTGTGTAATCTATCTGCATATCTGATTTAATATGCCAGTCTAGCGATGTGACAAGATATCTCGCAGGAAGTGTTGATCTGACATGGATATACATTACATTCTCCACACGTTTTAGCGGCTCATTTAATAGCAAAATTATTTTATTTGAAACCAGCTTTTACTAGCGACATACTCCCGGTATAAAATATACTTACTCTACGTTCTAATCAAAGACTTGGTCTACCCATATGGACAGCGAGTAATGGGTAGCTCGCCGTCTGATAAGGACCAGGTCCGAGTCGACGGCGCGTAGTGTTCCACGCGTGCCTCAAAGAGTTGTCAGAAAAAACTGGCGGGGTCCGCTAGGGCCGATGCCTGTCTGGGTCGCGGATAAATTTAAAAGAGAGTTACCGTGACACTGACTCAAGCAACTGAAGGAACACGGGTGGGTTTTTGTCAGTAAATGTCTGAGAAGTCATTGGATAATACACAAACAGAAAAAAAAACTGTCCATGTGCCAAGTGTTATCCAAATCCTTTCTGCCGACACTTTTAATGTGATTATTCATTCACAAAATAATTTAAAATTGTTGAAACATGCTGCAAGTTGCTAAAAATATTTCCGTTGGATAAGTTGCTGAAATATTCGTATATGGTTTCCAATAAAAGTGCGTTAAATTAATTAAATGTCTCGGCTACTTTTCTCAGCAGGTGTATAAAATTATAAACGAACTTCAGAAAAACTGAAAGAAATGCAACAATGATGTTCAGTTCAGTTTCTGTTAAAATTAATTACAATTCAAAATATTATTATTTTCTGATGGTAGACAAGACTTCAATTAACATTCGTCTTCAGGACTTCCATTCGTCATCTCTTTCCAGACATATTCTTTTGTGAGGACGACCGTAAAGACTTATTTTGACCTGTCTTAAGTTTTTAATAGCCCATTGTCTAGCACGAGAGTATGGGCGAGAAAAGAATGTCTTCGAATGACTTTCGGTTTCAAAAGCAATTCCGAGCCCGTCGCCCCGTCGCTGTTTAGGGTTTTTTTGTTTGTTTCATCTAGTTTTGGTCAGCCAGCTCATGTATATTCTCAATATGATATTCGCGAGCTGGCTGACCACAACTAGATGTATGATGTATCCTCCGACTGCACAGCTTGATTTTCTTCTTGTTTAAGTCTTTTTAGTTCGATTTTTAAGCAGTCGGCATTCTTTTGCAATTTCATGTGACACTCGCTGGGTTAAGACGAATCGATTGACGTAAGAATCATCAAAATCGGCCAACGCGTTTGGTCTCTAGAACGCCACATAGGAACATACATACATACATAGACTGATAAACACATTACCCTCCTTCGGCAGGACTTTATTTATTATTGCGCGGTCCCTAATTCTAAAAATAAAGTATATAGCCCAAATAAAAATACTCTTAGGCTAGGTTCTTAAAAAAATCATAAATAAATATAGATTTTTCGTATAAATACCGTATCATTCATTTAGTAAAACGCTTCTTTTGGCATTGCAATATACAGGATAAGTAGGTACTACAAGTATAAGTGAGTTTTTAACCGACTTTCCAAAAATATGGAGGCTCAATGTTCGGCTGTATGTATCTTTTTGTATTTTCACCGATTTCTCCGTTTTTTAATTGTGAACTGATTTTGAAAATCTTGTTTTGTTTGAAAGAACACGTTCTCCGAATAAGTCCCATTAAAATTTGGTGAAGATCTGATATAGAATTTAGGTGATCAGAACTAGTCATAAAATGACAGCAAATCTCTCGGGATTGCTCTCGGATGTCTGTTTAATGTTTACACCAATTCAAAACATAACATCACGCCGGTACGCTCTAAAGCGGTACGCAGATGTGTACAGTAAACTCTGGTACACTCTCATTACACCGGTTATGTTCAAGTTTTATGTTATTCGGGTAATCTATTCTGGCATAACTTTGGGCATTGTAGGTAACACTATAGAACTTGCCCATTACGTACACAACTAAAAAGTGTAACTTAGAAGTATAAAAGCTTTTTTTGTTAACAAAATATCATGCGGCTCCTAGAAAACATTTTGTTTTCCATAGACAGGATGTCTATGGAAAACAAAATGTTTGTTTTCCATAGACATCCAATGTAATGGCAACTAAGTAGTGATTGTATTTAGATAGTGGGCAGAAGCCTCCTCTTGTCAAGAAGTTGAGTTGGTCAATTTACTGCCAATACTGGCTGACTGCGATTATTGAAGCGTCTGCCAAGAGCGTTGGACTGCTGATTATAGCAAGATAGCTATCGGATATGATGGTATATCAAATAATAAAGGTATCAGCTTAAACTAGACTCAATTAAAACTTGATTTAAGTCGATAATATTTTACACACAATATTATATTACCTATAGAAATGACATTAAAGCTACCCGTCTTTATAATCTTAATGTCTCTATGGCCGGTCTGAATACCGCTACCGGAAAAGATCATAGAACATATTATTGCCTTACCATGATCACGATCAACTTTCATGCATATTAAAACCTTAAGTACACCTGTTAAGGTGTAATTTACAAAGTAATGTGTGACTTTGAAATGGTGACTTTCAAAAGTGCACATCAAAGTCAACGCTAAGTTATAATTTACCGCTTATTTTATAAGAAATCGCGGCTTTTATTCCCGGTTTTCGCCTTTTACTGAGCTCATTAAGTAATTAAAGCGATTAGATTCCCTTAGTTATTAAAGGTTTTATTTTAATTATAACGGACGTCGGTGTGTAGGCATTGAAAAAAGAACACAGATAAAAATAATTGTTGGTATTGTTAAAACAGCTCTGTATATGAAATTCTCCTGTGCAATATACAAACTCTCAGACCCGAAACATATCTGCATCCCCATCTTTTAATTACAAATTCCCTGGCCGAAGAAAATTACATAACGAACGAAAACGTCAGCTCCAGCCATCCCGCACTCCCCACAACTTGTAAGTCGGCTAAGGTAAATTGAATATCTGAAATACGAACGAGCGTATATTTATTGTTATTAGACTTACCGCCTCATTGATGTACATGGGTATATTGGTGTCGTGGGAGCAGGCTTTTAGAGGTCTTACCACATATGCAGCTAAGCGTCTTGGCTTTTCCTTGTTTACTTTTAGATGCAGCATTCACATTGCATAGGTACCGGTAGTATTGCAGGTATATTAATAGTGAGAAAAAGCATTTTTTTTTTTAATTGGCATATTTTTACTTTCACAAGATTTTGTCCGTCGAAAAGATATATTTTTTTTTTTTATTGTCTATAGGCTCGCGTTTGATCACTATCTCGCCTGATGTTAAGCGATGATGCGGTCTACGGTGAAGCACGCTTACCTAGAAGAAACCTATTAACTCTTGACTTAAAGACCCCAAGGTTGTAGCTATCAGGGAACAAAGACCCCGGAAGGGAGTTCCACTCCTTAGCTAAAGTAAGTAAAATGGCCCACTCGTCATTTGATTATTATACAAAAGCTTTGGGAGATGCAGAGTAGTATTTTATGTAGTTTTTCCCGCGGCTTCGCTCCTTTGGCACTTTAAATTTTTAAACGACTTCAAAAAAAGGAGGTGGTTCTCAATTCATCGGAATCTTTTTTTTAAATGTATGTTCCCCGATTACACAAAGACGCCTGGACCGATTTGGAAAATTCTTCTTTTGTTTGAAAGGATATAAATTCCAGGTCATCAGGTCAGGATCTGATGTTGTGACCCTGGAGAAATCGAAGGAACTCCTCAAATATTATACGCATACATATCGCGATTTTGGTATTTTTATCAACAATGCAATCACTTAAAATATCATTTGGTGAAGTGGAACTGATGAAGAAGACCACAGATGGCCACAGGAGCTCTTTAATGCTAAGTATGTCACGGGTATAAGATATATTAACTTTAAAACTTTCGCGTTTCATTACCTCGCTTTGTGCAATCGGTGAACTTACAGAATAAGAGGGTTAAATAGGTAAATATATAATTTAAATCATCGCGTTAAATTCTCGTGATATATTGTTTTGGGTATAAGATATATCGAATAGTTAACCGACTATAATGAAGCAAATACTTATAAATATTACTGATGAAAACTGGTACCATCGAATTGATCTGATGATGAAGCCGAAATAAAACAATGTATCCTTCGTGTTTGGGCTTATTGGAATTGTCATGAGATGTACTTTGCCAAAAATTTTCATTGTAATTGGAGGTACCTACCGAAACTAAAAAAAGTTAAATAAAAAACTTTTTAACAAAAATATCAAACCGACTTCCAAAACAAAACACTACAAAGCGAAAAATAACTTTCTTGTCGGTTGGGAAAACAATAGGTATCAAAGACACCGACATCGGAAAAGAAAGTTATTTCCATAATTTTCGGAATATAATTTCGGTTCCTATGTTGTCCCAAATAAAACAATTTACTATCTAAACCTTTTTAATAACCTTTAAACGAGCAATTCTTGTATATTTGTATATATATAATCTGAATCTCGGAAACGGCTCCAACGATTTTCATTAAAACAGCTTTGACTAATATCATATTTGACGAATTGCCGTTTTGACGAACATCAGACTTGGCCAATGTCGTTCAACCCAAATTTAGTATGCACGGGGATTCGGGAGCGATAAATCGATCTAGCTAGGTTACAGTTTTAGAAAAAAGCTCAAGTCAAAGCTCCAGAGCCTTGAACATCGTCGCCGAGTTGCCAGCTTGTCGGTTTTTATCGGTTGCATTTCGGGGAGTGTGCGATGGAATTGCATGATTTAATTCAGCCCAGCCCGTTCCATCATCGGACTACCAGACGTACGGCGATGCGTCATCGGCGCATGGTGGACATCCCACCCATACGCACAAAATGTTTTGGGGACACTTTTATTATGCGTACAGCTAAGGAGTGGAATTCCCTGCCGGAGTCTGTGTTTCCCGATAGCTACAATCTAGGGGTCTTTAAGGCAAGAGTGAATGGGTTTTTTTCTAGGCAAGCGTGCTTCACCGTCGACCACATCATCGCTTACCATCAGGTGAGATAGTGGTCAAGCGCAAGCGAAAAGAAAAAAAAAAAAAATGTCGCTCTCTTTATTTTCACCCGAGCAGAGCTCGGTCGCCCAGGTACTGTTATATATATATATATATAGTAAAAGCAGGCTTTTAAAGGTTTTACCACATTTGCATCGTGACTTTTTCCGTGTCCTACTAGGTGCAGCATATGATTTCACATAGCATTGCATCATGTAACCGTATTGCATAATTGCGCGCATGTATTTGTTGTGTGAAAGGTCGTGCTGGTCGTTGGATGACTGTTCAACAGCATTAGGTGATGTAGAGTTGTGTTATTCTTATTGTTTGTTAGGTTTAGTCATACAGACGAAAATATTTGTTACATTGACATCAAATTGTGGATATCTAACTTGCCTTTATTACACTGCTTCGTTGATATCACCACTAAGCTAATGAAAGTTAACGAAAAATATCAAATTACTTTCATTTTTAATACTTTTTTTAACCGCGGTGAACCAGTTTAGGTTATATTTTGAAAAAACGTACATAATAAATGGAATTTATTTCATAAATAACTTACCTTCAGACGCTTAATCAGCTAAGATTTCGCCATTGTTCTTTGGGTGTACAACCCATAAAAACGTCTCTGTCTGACGAGATGTTGTGTAACTTAAATAATCTAGTTAGCTTAATTGGGACCTGATAATCTCAACTGCGGGGGCTACCCTGCCCACTGGTAAACCAATTCTAAATGTCACTTGCTTGCCTAGGTACGAATGACTTAGAGAACTGCCTGATTGATGGCCCGACGCGATTCCATTTATATCACACGGATAAGCGATTTTTACTTCTTGGCAGACCCGTGGCTAAATAATAACAGCTATCAAGGTCTATCAAGGTTAAGCAACGCTTGCCGAGATCCGTAAATAGGATAGTTGACGAAAAATATCTATTTAGTCCGTTACTAAAATATATTGGACACGTATTTTTTTTGCCAGTAAACAAAATTTACGACGATACAGTGGGTTGAAATATCGTGTGACGTCAGGGTGTGCTACACTTTATACTGACAAAGTGACGTCACAAGCCCCCGTCTTTTAACTTTGATGCGCTTTATCTTTGCCAATTTGTATTTATTTGATAAAGCAAAAAATACGTGTTCAATATTATTTGATAATCTCACTGACGAACTAAATAGAATTATTTTTTTTCTACCCAGGAAACATCCATATTGGTCATTGATGTATTAAAAAGAGGATTGGTAAACATCTTTACATAGCGAGTATAATCCATGCCTCCACCACTGTCATTTGAAGATCTTTGACAGTCGTTACGGGTAGTCAGAAGCCTGAGATCTGGCACCATTCTGGCCAAGGGGTATCGTGTTGCCCAGTTACTGGGTTATGGAGGTCAGATAGGCAGTCGCTCCATGTAAAACACTGGTACTCAGCTGAATCCGGTTAGACTGGATGCCGACCCCAACATAATTGGCAAAAGACTTGGCAGAATGAATAAGCTATTATTACTTAGCGAAAGTGCAAATACGTTTATACGGACGCAATGCGATTTAATTCGAACAATTTGCACTTGTTATTTTCTTAGAAAATACATGCCCAATATTGCCTATCGACGCAATTTATATAGGGTATAGTTTACAAAAAAATTTTTTTTTGTCCGTCAGGTAGATTAATAAAAAATATTGTACACGTATTTTTTTCTTTTGACACGTAAACATAAAGTGACAACGATATAATGCGTTGAAATATCGTGAAACGTCACGCCGCTAGTACACTTTGTACTGCCTTAGTGACGTCACAAGCTCCCACTCCTGAACTTTGATATGCTTTAACTTTGTAAATTTTCATTGATTTGGTAAAGCAAAAAATATGGGTCCAATATCATTTGATAATTTCACTGACGGACCAAATAGAATTATCGTTTTTCTACCCTAGGAAACATCCCTATTGCGGCGCACAATCAGCAATGCCCCTTATTTTAGAACTAAAACATGGTGGTTTATTTACCATTAGCGTTTTTGTTCCCAGATTCGGTTAAGAAGAACGTAGGCGCATCAAAATGTCGCAGAGGGATTTCTCCGAGGTAAGTCTTCCATATACAGAGTGCTACGGAAATTAATAGTCATATTTTCTCAACATTGTAGACCCACGGGCAGTTATAACCGCATTAAAATTATCCTTATAACTAACTTACCGGGTCTGCCTCAATTTTGTGCTGTAGAACAATAAAAACTTATTTCTGTCCCTCTTTTGCCTGTCGAAATGATCTTCGTTCTTCAAGGAAGCCATAGAGAATTCTCAAAAAAATGGTACCGCCCATACTAATTTTGTTCAACTGATGACAACTTTGTATGGCAACTCAATTTATTTTTTGAGAATTGGATATGACTTTCTTGACGAATGTTGTGCATTTTCATAGACAGAAGCAGTTTTTAAAATATGACTGAACCTTTCCGAAACCCCCTGTTAGTATTTTTACTTTATTTTATTATTTCCTTAAGCTGTGCGAATGAAGTTAACATAGATTATAATCAGTTGTTTACCCTTTGCATGTTGTTGAAGACCGTAAGGGAAACTTGTTTGTATATAAAGAGACAAATTGAGTTATCTTCACAATTATTTTGTTTTCCTTTAGGCTCGTCTGTTTATAAATAGTAACATGACTTTCACAGTTGGTCAGTCGATTTGCCAAGCTCTTGATAGAGCAGGTATATCGCAGATGGGTTTTTGATGCTATTGAGCGTCATCGAATAACCGTTTTCTCGTGTTGGCACCACATGTACGAGTATGAGACTAGCTTATGATGGCTACCAGCAACTTTTAATGCATCCTTAGTACCAGAGATGGGCAAATACATGCTTTGCTTTGAAATACAAATTACAAAATACTGTCTCGTATGTATTTAAAATATCATCATCATCTTCCTGCCCTTATCCCATGTTACTTGGGTCGGCGCAACACGTTTTCTGCTTGCATACCCATAAGCTATCGAGCGCTATTTTCTGCAGAAATTATGAAGCCATAAATATTTAAAATACTTACTACAAAATACCTCAGTGTTAGTTAATTGAAATACCAATTACAAATTACATTTTTAAGAAGTAATTGTATTTGAAATACCAAATATGTATTTTCATTTCGAATACGTATTTTAATTACAAGTAATTCATATACTGTCCAACCCTGCTTAGTACTAACATTGTTTTTTATACCCTTCTTACTGGTACCCTGTAGGCTCGCACTTGACCACTATCTCACCTGATGGTATGCGATGATGATTGTGGTCGACGGTGAAGCACGCTTGCCTAGAAAAAACCTACTCACTCTTGACTTAAAGAGAACTTTTGCTCTATCTGACCACCGCTGCACTTATGTCAATAAGTCACACCCAGAAAGAGGTTAGATAGGTATTGACCAAGACACCTCTACCAAAGCAAGTCAAAGACATTTTTATTTTTTTTTAAATACCTTGCCAAGCCCAGTATTCTGCCATGGCAACGCCCTCCACTGTCGCAGTCATAAGGTCCATACTACTACGAGGCAAACTGAGCAACGTTAAGTCCAATCTTCTTAAAACATCATCCTCAAACAATAGCAAAAGAAAAAAAATATTCCATTTTCAAATTACATCTGAATTTCCTCTCCCTTCTCGGAAGTGTATTGGGCCAGCATTACGTCCCGTCTCCACATAGGGCCGGCCTTTAATCCCATTTCGTCATCGGTTCGATTGTTGGGGCCAATCGGTGTTGTTCGGAGTACTTCGGACGTACCGCGACGTGTGAACGTGTATAGTTGTGCGTGACTTGCTAGTATCTGCGTGTGGTGCGATTTCTAAGCGGTAGCGGGGTGAATTTTTAAATTACGATATTATTTTGACCAAGGAGTTTGTAAAGCCAGAAAGCAATGACTTAACTGTTATCGTAGAAAACATACCACCTATCAAAGACAAAGACAAAAATTATTTTATTTCAACTAGGCCATTAAGCGGCACTTTAGCACGTCAAAAAATACAAATTTTAAGTTAATAATAATTGATTCTACCGTCCATTCGGAAATGTAGCTTGTTATGGAGAAGAACGAAAAAGAACAAAAAACAAAATATACATGGTAAATATACCGAAACAAATATTAATTCTAACGGAAAAGAAACTCCATACTTACTCTTTTTAAAAAAGTGTTTTTTATCATTTACATAAATTCATATACGTGAGGACAATGACCCAGCACTATTATACTACGTTTAGGTATAATGTATTACAAGCACTAACAGGTAAATTCCTTCACTTGTTAAATAGGAACATGGTTCTCCCATACTTACAAATATTGAAAAAATAGGTAAATTACATAATTCAACAACAATGGAATATCAAAATCAATCTGAGTCTGAATGAATAAAGGTACTCATGAAATACTTACCTATACTAACAAACCCAGAGCCGGGTTGTTAACCTTGTTTTGCGAACTTGACTGACACACTGCCATGTGCCTAGATCCCACCATCCTTAATTTATATTATTGAGAAGAAAAAGTGACGATATTTTGAAAGCTTACAAAGCTACGGGGTATTCCTCGAGCGCACCCAATTTGAAGCGTATCTGATGAAGTTATTCGCTTAAGCACCTAGTTGCAGTAAATTTCTGCTTTCCTGGTAGTTTTAATAAATAAACAATTAGGACAGTTGAAATTTAAAACATCTAGCGATATCATTTGTTACGATTTCTTTATGCTCTTCTCTATGTTTTTATTGGGTGCGCTTCGGGGAATAATTTAGGTGCGCTTCGAAGAATATCCCAAAGCAACATCATCATTTCTGTTCTTAAGTATGATGCACTTTTTTGCTTTAAGAATTATTCTCCTCTTGTTGACTTTTACTTTGACAATCTTGGGACCCTGGGGTCCCGGTCCTTTGAAAGGCGTGCGAAGCCAACTCGCAGAGGTCTTGCTAGGCATGTATCAGGTAATGTGACACCAACCGACGATTATCCCTGTATGCACTGCGCAAGTGCACCCAAGGGCAATCCCCGGTTGGTGCAGGACTATTGTAAAATATTGAGAAAAAATGTATTGGACTATGGGTTTGGTGGATCCATTGCCTATCCCTATCTATCTTATCCCTCCTCTTGTTATTGTTATACTTCTTAGATTGTACTTTTCTAAAAATAAGTTTGATCTTTTGATCAGTTTCTCCTAATTCTTTAATGCAACGCAGCAAAAGAGAGGTGTAGGACCTCTTCTTGCGTTTCTAACATCCAAAGTACGCTTCAGCAGGCTTATTAAGTATCTTGCAAGAGCAAAACGATAGCGATTTTTGAGCAATAATTGCTCTTCAATATAGAAGTTTTTGGAGGTATTTTAGAAATAAGTGCATTTGACAGCGACGATTAGTACAGAGGTATTTTAGAAATAAGTGCATTTGACAAACAGCAAGCGATTAGCAAACGATTGTGTCGGACCTACCATACCTACACTGTAGGTTATGCCGACTTATATGACATAAAAAATTTGATCGCGCGATGATTGCTAATTGCTGTTTCTTAAGTAATAAGCCTGCCGCTTATAACTTACGGCATGCCAATGACGCGGTAAGTTACACTTAAGGCCCGCTACAAATTAATGTAATTCAAATGCTGTTAAGGTGTAGATGTGACGGATAACGTGGGCGTGCGCCGGCGCAGCGGTGCGGCGAGGCCCTTACGTCGCTTTTATTATTTACAAATTAGCTCGTAATCGTAATACATCCTGTATGTGGGAAAATAATGGTAGACATAAAGGTTCTGAAGGAATCTTTACAATAAATCGTAAAAAAGAGTTTCATTTAATTTGAAAAAAAAACATGTTGACAACCTGTGAACATTACTCACGGTCTATGTCACAGTATAAATATGGACAAACAGTACGGAAACTACCTACAAACGCTTGATGCGAGCAGTTGTCGCGAATTCGCGATGCTGTCAAGTGTCAGTAGTGCGAGCCGCTTAAGGGTCTCGTCAATGCGCATGTTTGTGTGACTTATACTGTGCCTCAACATAGGCATGATGCAGCCAAATGCATCATCACAATTCAAGAACAAACATTTGACTACAGTACGTTATTGGGGGTTTTGAAGCCAAGAGTGCACTTGTAAGCAAGTTGCTCCATCTTCGAACACGTCATCGCTTAAGATCAGATATTCAGATGAGACTATGGATAAACATGAGCCGTATGAATAATAAAAACAACCTTACTAAAAATATCTAATAGTAAGACGAACTTTGAAATGAGAGGTTTTAAATACATAAAGGCACCTATTACTTGTACTAACACAATATAATCTATTCAATGAACCTACATCTTTGTAAAAGCCTTTGCCAAGAATGCACCTAAAAAGACAAAAAAACACATAAGTACCGCTTTATTTCGGTTCCAATCGACTAATCTTGAAGAAATCTTTTCGTTAGATACTCAGAAAAGAGCTTTGGCTTGAGATTCTCAGTGCATGCGATCGTTATCTATCTTGTAAGTACTTGAATCGAACCACGCTTATCAGGCTCTATAGAAAATATACCACATATCAACGTTATCATGCCGAACACGACTGCTCATAGAGGAACAAACTCGGATGCAAGTGTAACGAGATAAAGAAGAATTTATGGAAGGTAGTGTAGTGTACCTCCGGTGTTGGTCTTTTAATTTTCTATATGCTTTTGATTTCAGCAATATTCGCAAGTATTCGATTTGACAGGTTTACCGGACTTTGGGAAATGTACGGATAATAAAAACAGCGATCATAGAGATTGTCAAAAATTCGTGACCGCAATACCATGTGTGGTCATGAAATCTCTTACATTTTGAATTTTCGACCACGATGGCTGTTAGAATAATAATAATATGTTAATATCACTGTATCTTGTCAGTGTATCCGCGATGGTCATTGTAGAAATAGGAATAAGGGTGGGGCTAAATGAACGTAATTTTGTGGGTCGCATAAAATGCGTCGCGGAATTTACGCTGCGTTCGGTTTCATAATAATCTCCTGTTTGTGCAACACGGCGACGTAAAATGAGGTGTCTGCAACCGAATTGCGCTCGAGGTGAGGGAGGGGAGCGAACGTAGAATAGCAACTGAAATTACATCCATTCGACTGGCAGCCTAAACGAATTTCAGTTGAACGTAAATTCCGCGGCTCATTTTACGCGATTCACAAAATTGCGTTCGTTTGGCCTCTCCTTAAGAATAATTTATTTAAAAAAAACGGTACAATAAAAAGGAACTTTAGGCCAAAATGTAAGGGATTGATCACGTGACATTTCAAAAGCGCTTGGCAATCCCGTACACTTGTAACATTTTGCGACGCGTTCGATGAAATAATGTCACCTTGTCAAGAGTCTCTGCTCAGAGTCCCATGTGATATAATATCTCTTCCATCTATAGAGGACTGGGTAGATAAACAAAAAAAAAATAATGTGCTGTAATTGAGAAAGGCATAAAATCCACCTCTGTACATACATTTAAGTTCTCAAGAGATCAACCACAATTAAATTGAACATACGAAAATAAATAAAGAGATAAAGATTCAGCTATTAAAGACAAACGGTAAGGTACATCAGCTCTGAACCCACAATTTACGTTTTAGTGTATTACTATGGGTATTTAAAGCACCCTAGCTGAACGGCCCTTAATAGGCTCCTGCCACTCCAGGGTTTAATGGTGGCCATCTCCCGTCTTTCACGACCAGTTTATTTAGAATTTTATAGCACAATGAACAGCACATAATAATTATGGGTTAGTAGAAACATGGTCGAGGGTAGGGCCCAGACAGGGCACATACAACAAACGAAATAGTTTTTGTTTTTGGTAGACTGTAGAGTTTTGCTTTGTCTATAGAGCCTAGACCAGGGCTTCCCAAGCTTTTTTATACTGTGACTCCCTTTACATACTGTATTTTTTTTTGCGACGCCCTTCTACCTAGTATTGAGTATTAACTGTTTTTTCTAATTGCTGGCAAAAATATTGATTATAAGGAAAAACAGTAGTCACTTTTCTGAACATATCTTTACAAATCAGAGCTAAAGTTTTGAAAAGTTACTCTCCTTTAATTTTCTCAGTTGATATGTAATCTGTCATCATCATCATCATCAGTCTATAACAGCCTACTGCATGTAATTTGTACTACGACTTAATTACTGCAACTGCAATATAGCCAGTTTCGCATAAGAAGGTGCGACGCGACTTAACAAGTGGTACTAGGAATCTTTAGTACCCAGAGTTGCATAATCTTGGGGATACATTACTCTAAAATTGAATTACGTTGTATTTATCGAATAGTAACTTTTTGTAAGTATCAAGTAGTATTTTGTGGTTTCAGGCTCGTATTACATATTTCTCATAGTGCCAACAGCTGTTCTTTCTCGTTTACAATGCCCGTGAGAGAGCACCACGACGCCCCGGGGCGTCGAGACGTACAGTTTGGGAAACCCTGGCCTAGACAAAGTGATATTTTATCAGCGATAACAATAAAGAATATGCATGTAATTTTTTTATTTGCTAAATGAAATACTTATTAACTATAGTAAACAAATATGAAAGACTTTTTAAAATATCGTGATCAGAGACGAAATTATAGGTGCAGGTGTTGTGTTAATAAAGGTGCGTTTACATGGACAATTAAAATAATCAATTGCCAATCATTCGCGTAAATAATTGCCCTTGTAAGCGCATTTTCTTAAACCCCAGATCGTAAACTGCTAATTGGTGAAAAAACTTATTTGAGTTGACTCACTGTGCAATTTTTGGTGACCATTTCATTAAAAATCTTTCATTTTATTGAATGTATTTTTAATTGAATATGATATACCGTAAATGGTATTTATAGGTAACAGAACCAACATCGGTATCCACATTAAATGCTTTTAGTACATAATTAATCACTACATAGTAACAAAGTCGCTTCCCGCTGTCCGTCTGTCCCTATGTATGCTTAGATCTTTAAAACTTCGCAACGGATTTTGATGCGGTTTTTTGTAATAGATAGAGTGATTCAAGAGGAAGGTTTATAAATATAATAAACGGGGGCGAAGCTGCTGGCAGAAGCTAGATCCTCCCGTACTCCAATTAATTCGGTATCAGTGTAGCATTTTGTCTTCTCCTACGCCTAGACCTTTATCTTCTTGGTAATTAATCATCTTCTATAGATACAAAAATCAATCAATAAAAAATCGGGCAATTCAATTTAATCAGTCAATTTCCTAAAGATAAATAGGGCCGATTTTAGAATTGAGTATTAGGAGTTCAGAAAGTGTCAAATCCAATTTTATTGACGATTTTTTTATAAAGTAAACTTTGATAAATAATTAACGTAGAATTCTTAATTCAAAAACTCGAGTGATACTCTTTCTCAGTCCGTCATTTGTTTAGTCTCTCTTTTTTTTTTTGCTTAAAACTTTCTTCACGACATGTCCCTCATTTCTCTGCATCACATGGCCATATCGATTTCCTGAGTCAATCCAACGATCCACAATTATTGCAAATATATATGTTCTGGAGAAATTAAAAGAGATCTTATAATACGTCATCTCATACTATCTTGTCGTATTAAGATTCGGATCACGAAATAAAAAAGGATACGACAGTATTAATTGCTTATCTTTGGCGTAAATTGTAAATCAATGGGAGGAAATAAGAAACTAGATAACATCGGTGTTTATTTGTAGATATAGAGGTATTCTGATTGAAATATGTTCTGTCGATTACTAGTTAAGGAATTTGCACTTACATACCAATTTTTTTCCAAGTTACCGACTCACTCAAATCAAATAACAAGGACCATGCATTTTTCAGTGATAATTATTATTGTTTCCAAATAAAAATAATTTATACATTAAAAATATATTTTTTAATACAAGCTTTTTTCTATTCTTCTTAGCAAACCCTTTCATTTGATACACATATCATGGCAGTGCACAAAAAATAACTAGTCCACCATCTTGGGCCGTCCGCCATATTGGATTTAGAATGATGTCACTTATCAAACCATGCATTGTCATCCAAACTAAACGTGTATGCAAAATTTCATCTTAATCAGTGGAGGATAACAGCTTTAAAATTCAGTTGCAAGATTTGACCCGAACACACACACATACATACAAACATACATACATACATTGCAAGTTAATTAAAAGCTTGTAAAAAACTTATTTTTATACAAGCTTTTTAGCTTACGTTGCATTGTTATCCTAACCAAACGTGTATGCAAAATTTAATCATAATCGATTGAGGATAACTGCTTTAAAATTCAGTTGCAAGATTTCACCCGAACATACATACATACATTGCAACTTAATAAAAAGCTAGTAAAAATGGTCTTTGGCACACAGTGATAGTGTAGTTATTTATCAATGAAATAATTTATTAATCGTCAGGCTTATTACGTAAGAAACAGCAATCATCGCGCGATCAAACGCTTTATATCAAAAAAGTCGGAATTACCTACAGTGTAGGTCCTACACAATCGTTTGCTAATCGCTCGCTGTTTGTCAAATGCATTTAAAAAAATCGGCGAAACCTCAAAACTTCTGCAATTATTGCGCAAAAATCGCTATATTTTTGGTTAAACCTGCGGCTCAGTACTTCGAGACCTTTTACCATAATATAAAGATACAAATAAACAAATTTAACCGTTTACAATTAAAATTTAATAATAATTCTCGTTTCTTCTATGTAGCACTGTATCCTCAATTATTTTTCGATTCAACTAAAGCACTTAAGTCTGAGAAAGTATAAAGCAGCGTAACCAACATCACTATAAGCACGTTTTTACGTCAACTGTACGTATTAGCGCAGTTATTTCCTGCACTTCTAATCTTAATTACGTCCGTTAAGCGTATTTCCGTCTCTAAATTAATCGGGTATATTGGTACCTTTATTGTATGTTATAAGCTTTAGAATGTTTGAGATTATTTTAGATCGTGTTATAAGATATCATTGTCTTGTTTCATTTTAATAAATGTTCGTTTTCACTAACATTATGAAAAGCCGAACATTGTAACATTGGTGGAGTTACAACGCTCGGCTTTTCCTAACAAGTATTGGCTGGCTTAGTGTTAATGAAAACGGGCTTTAGTGTTTATTTTATTTGTAAGGCCTCTGTGTTCTGTTAGGCGCATACTAACTCGTACTGCCGTGGATAACGAGGATATGGACAGCCTAACAGGCGGAGCACAGACGGGGTCCCGGGCTGGTCTTTCAAGAGGTCACGGGACCCCTTCGATGTGCTGATGATGATACCGGGGTGGTTTTATGAAGATACTAGCTTCTGCCAGCGGCTTCGTCCGCGTGAAAGTCGAAAATTATTCCGAGGAAACATATTCCTGGGATAAAAAGTATCCTATGTACTATTCATGACTATAATCTCTCTCTGTGCCAAATTTAAACAAGATCCATTCAGCCGTTCTGGCGTGAAGAAGTAACAAACATACACACTCACAAACTTTCGCCTTTATGATATTAGTATGATGGTGTGAAAAGTCCCACAGTCTCTGGTTCCTACCCGGTAAGTCCAGGCGCCTTCTGAAAGTTACCCCCTGTTAAAAAGGTGTAAACTAGCAAAAACTAAAAAAAATGTTATCCTTTCATCCGACGGCGCAGATTCCCTTGAGTAGCTGATTTTAAAATGAGAATCACGTCTAAACGGCTAGTCGCAATTTTTTGGAAAAATATATGTTACATTAGACCATTTTCTTAATAATTTGATCTAAGCACATTTTGAGCTTTATTCGTATAACACAGTGTAATTAATTAGTAAAGTTATGTCTAAAACGGACAAAAACACGACAATCGCACCAAAACCGCTGGGCGTATTTTAATGAAATCGACACATCTCAAAGACAATTTAATTATCTACATTTTCATCTGAAGCTTTTTTTTTAAAGTCTTAGAATAATAAGGAAAATACAAAAATGTACTAAATTTTGGATCGCGCGGATGCGAAACGGGTGCGCGTTTTGTTCCCTTAAGGTCGTTGGCGTTAGTCGTCGTCTTAATCAAAAATATTTATTTCATTAACCTATTATATAGTCAGTACCTATATGCCGAATTAGCATACAAAAAAATCAAAATGACGAAAGGATATTCTACTGTTCCGAGAAAAAGTTGCAAAAAAAACCATTCCGGATTTCAAACCTCGAGGCATTGTAAATTCATTAATTATATAGGCCCAGAATGTGCGTAGGATTGAAAAAAAAAACAAACTGTCGGCGAAAATAACTTAAACGTTACTAATTACGAACTGTTGTGTTAATTGACTTGTAGACTTTAATTGATTAATTGATTGTAGCAGTTAACTATTGAGTTAAGTTTCTTAGTAATAAAATTGTTACACAAATAGACTTACCTACAATATAGTTATATGGTTTAGTTTAGTTGAGATTTACCTTAAGTCATATTATGTTATGACGCAACTAGAAAAATAATGTTTCGCGAAATTGGATTATTGGAAATTAAGAACGAATTTATTAGTTTTTTTTTTGCGATTATTTTGTTTACAGTGGAGCACGCCTGCCTAAAAGTAACTTACTTATACAAAATACGAACTTGCATCAGAATTTTTATTTGTTCGTGTTAATCGCGAAAAACGACATGCACTGATAGACGTTTGGATTGGTTAAATAAGGGCCCAACACACAAAACTCGTCGCATCGTAAAAATCTACGAGCTTGTTACTGCTTAGCTGATTTGTGCCTTGCGAATTCGCAACAATTCGCAGTTTTGTGTTGGGCCCTAACAGCTACAATCGACCGATGTTTTTACGATATATGAATTAAGTCAATCAGCATTCAAAATTCGAATCGTCCAACAATACTAAGTATTACAAAAAAAATACCTGTGACGAGTATTTACTCGTACTTTTACTCGGCAAATCCAAATCCTTTTATCCATATTTAAAATCCGCTATCTATATAGCCATGCAGCCATTAGGCAACGACTATCTTATCAGCAAAGGAAAACAGCGACATTGCAATTGCAAGAACTCGCGATAACTTTGTAGTCGGTCTACACCGGGCCCTTATTCAAATAGCGGCTATAAAACTACGTTAAAAACGATATTATTAACACCCTACAATTAGAATCGAATTATGGCCAACAACGTATTTGATATACCAATTTAAGTAGTTATTTGCTTTACGAAGATCATCAATGTTTATTGCACGTAAAGGTGACTGCAACAACGTTGTGTGGTGTTACTTTGTAACAATACAATACAATAATAAAGTAAGCACACACTTTAACGATGAATATTTTGTAAAATAATATTATCATAGCCTGTGTTCCCTAATTATTTCGGGCGGAGGTGTATAGTAGTCACAGCAGATCTTTGTGTCTCTGAAGTTGGCTCTGCCAACCATTGCGCAAGAAACAGTTTGTTATCGAGTATACTGCATAGAGTAAGCAAGATAGGACGATGCGACAAACGTAAGCGAGTGAGAGAGACAGTTATACAATACTACCAATACCTTCAACATTGACAAAAAATAGCTACTGCGCAGGGTCTTGCAGCCAATTCAGAGACACAAAGATCCGTTGTGAGTATTATACTTATAGCACGTTTTACCAGTTATTTTTACTTTTCATCCAATAAAGGCGAGACAACCGTTTAGAAAACCAGATCTCAGTTTGCATAATGAGAAATTACAGACGAAAAAACCTATTTAAAATATATACTACTTAATATTTCTTATATTTCAATTATCTTTATCTATAAATAATCGTTGCCATTTTAGCACTGGCACAAAACGTAGTTTGTGGCACTGGTGTGCATTTATTTGACTCTATGTCTCATATATAATTGTTATCCATCTGTTATAGCTGTTGGTTCTCCTAGTATTAAATAAATAAATAAATTATCTATTATAAATGTAGTTTTATACCATTCCCCCTCTAACAACCTTATTTTATTATCTGAAAACAGTGAATTAAAAGCACTTTTAATCATTATTTTGGTGTTTGAATTTAGAACACACCAATATATTCGACCTCCATCTCAATGCTATGCAACTTTGCGCAAAAAATACTCGATACAAAGCACTCCAAAATCCAAAGTCCAAAGTCCTTGTGCAAAGAATACGCGACATACAAACTCCTTGTGCTTTCGCTTAAATCTTTATTTTTCTCGTAGTCATGGTATAAAGTATAGTATGCAACTCTTGAATAAAACGGATTTATATTGAGGGCCATGAATCACCCGCATCCCTCAGGATTCTAACACTTGAATAACTCGATATGATCGTGATTCAATCATCATGAATGACTACGGTCATGATTCAGTCGTTAGAATCCTTCACTTGCTCTTGATTCATCTATGGCCCCCGCTTTAACTCCGTCCTTTATTCACTAATTGCATAATTTACTATTATATTCAGAACAAAACGTCATTAAGTTTTTTATAACAAAACTACATAGTGTATTACTGTAGGAATATAAGCTGCAACAAATTGAAACTTACAACCAAAACTGCATGCGCAATTATTAAGCTGTACGCTATTATCATAATAATAATTTTAATTGTCCAGTGACATGTTCTCAGTATTTTATGATCAACTTTTATTAAAGACAAATGACAGAGAGAGATGAATGAAGTCAGGCTGAGATTAGTGGTGAGGACACATTGAGTGCATTTACAGAGCCGTTATGTGTGATGCTCGCTGCTTTGTTACAACTTGATTTTAAAATCAGATTCATCTTCGTCATCAGCCTTTTAATTTTCCCACTGCTGGGATACAGGCCACCTCTCTTTAAGAGAGGGCATGAGCCTTGATCCACCACGCAGGCCCAGTGCGGGTTGGTGGATGTCACATATATCCGCATTTGGTTCTAGCATATGCCGCCGGTTACCTCACGATATTTTCCTTTATTATTTTAAGAGCAGTGTTGATGAAATAATTAAATTTTACCCAAAGTAAAGCGCCTGCCTGGGTTCGAATCCACGACTTACGAAATTTAAGTCGGGGCCGTTACCATGGGCCACATCTACCTTCGGAACGGATGAAATCGGATTCGTGTAACATTAATTTCATGGAACATCACTGTCATTAGCACGGCCAAAAACTACTAACCGTGGTAATTTTTGGCCGTGCTAAAGTGTTTCATCATCATCATTTAGCAGAAAGACGTCCACTGCTGAACATAGACCTCCCCCAATTGTCGCCTCGTTCGTCGCTCTCGCGCGTCTCGTAAAGTTACAAATAGATTCTCTTCGAATAGAGATGGGTCGTCGACGTAATTTTCGTTAACGAAACTAGACCGTCCATTTTCGTTGATCGACGAGTCGATCAACTAGTTGAATTTATGGACTAGTTCATAACGTAAACTTTGTTAAGTAGACGTTCTTTATAAACTTTGCGACGACACGACGCGCGGCGTCTACGGACGGACGGTTCGACGACAACTTTCAACTTGCCGATTGAACGTAAACAAGTACAAACCGGTTTACGTTGCATCGTTCAATCGGTCCATCGCTTGCTCACGTGAAACTATTGGCGTCCTTTTCTTCTTAACACACACAATGCATTTTAACTCCAAAATAGCATTCGGCCTATAGAAATATCAACTCTTTAATTCTAGAGTTAGAGTTCAAATTAATTTGCTCGATGTTCGTCCGTTGTTGTTATTTTTTCGGACGTATGAACTTGTACTACCCAACTAAGTTATCGCGTCGGTCGTCGCGTTACAAGTCGACATGAACGTAGTCGAGTCTCAGTTTAGCCGTCTACGAATTCAACTAGTTCGTTGATTATTGGTGAACCGTCGAATCGTTCATTATACGTCGACGGTCGAATTAACTAGTTCGTTCATTCAACGCCCATCGCTATCTTCGAACATAGCACCGAGCGTACGCAGGAATGTTACAATCAATCAATCATTTATTTGCAATAGTATTGGTACAGTGTAGGTGTTTAAGTAAGTTATAAATAGTTTCCTAATACATAGTCAAACATTTGACATGCAAAACATTACAATATACTTAATGCTAGGCTATAGTGTTTATGTCCAATGGCATGCATGATTTTTCTATTATTTTACAATTATACGTTAATTTATTAATTGTCATCACATTAAATATTATGTATTTATAAATTCATTTATGGAATAAAATTGTTTTTATTGTATTTACATGAAACACTAGTGTGGATTCACCTTAAAAATCCAAGAGACTTCATTCCCGCAGCCGAGCCTCTCTATAATTACGTATAGTTACCAATTGAGGGGGGATAAAACTGAATTTACGCGGCTTCTTTTGTTTATTTTTGTTTCTGATTATATTTTAAGTAGTTTTGTAGTTACAGTGCAACGTACAACTAATTCGTTGTAATTTTGTACTTACATCTCGGTACAAACTTGTTTGGGTTAATTATTATGCACGGACTTGTATTATTTTATTGCATTGTACTTTATTTGATGAGGGGAAAATTATGTTATTCACATAATTTTAGTTTTAGTTACAAACATTAAAAGCCATTTCTACACTGAAAAAAAATATTTGAATTACTAGTGTAACTAGAATTTTATAAGTATTTTTTACTAATAACTAAAGATTGGTTAATTTGACAAAACTCTATTTTGTTATCCCGATTGCCTTCTGTACATATTTAATTTTTAACCGAAATAAAAAACATTTTAACAAAAATTATCTCCCAAAACAAAACACTTCAAAGCGAAAAATTACTTAAATTTCGGCAGTCGGTGCAAAAAAACGAAGAAACAAAAACAGAAACACTGACTGCCAAAATTGAAGCTATTTTTTTCTTTTTAACCAATTTCCAAAAGAAGGTTCTCAATTCAGCTGTTCTTTTTTTGGTTTGTTTCCTCGAAAAATTTTCCGATTTAAATGATACATTTTTTATCTAAAAAAATTTATCAAGATCTGATGAAAAACTTTGGAGATATAAAATAGAACTCTTCAATAAACAACAGCAAATCTCTCGGGATTTCTGCAATCGCATGTTCATTTATTGTTTACGCCATTTCATGTCATAACATCACACCGGTACGCTCTAAAGGGGTACGCAGATATATGCAGTTCACATTGGTACTCTCTTTTCACCGGTTATGTTAGTTTAATATTATTCGTGTTATCTATTCAGGCATAACTTTGGGCAGATAAATACCTTACTATTGAGCTTGCTCATTAAGTGCCACAACTAAACAGTGAAAAATAGATTTTTGTAGTGTTTTTACTTGGAAATCGGTTGTATTTTTTTTGTAGAAACGTTTTTATTTTGTAATCATCAATACGACGAAGAAGGAGAAGTGGCAATTATTCATGCTGACAGTTAGATAAATGAAATTGGCGACATTTTCTTGTTACGGAAATTGTCGCATGCAGTTTTCCGGGATGTTTTTGATCGTTCTTAGAAGCGATCATTCTCGGCTCTGTGTGAAGTCGTTTATTGCGAGAACTTGAGTGTGAGGTCGTATAAACCATAATTAGAAAAAGGTATGTCCGTCCATCGATACATACGATTGAGTTCGACATTATGTATTTCAATGTAGTGTCAGCTAAAATGTAAGAAATATTACGATTTGTATAATAATGTAACTAATGAATAATCAAGACGTTAGACTTCGTTGATAAATTTTGAATATTGAGAGACATTTTGACATTTGTTCAAAGAAACATAGTTTTACCAAAGATTTTTTTTTAATTATTTATCGATAGGTTCGCGTTTGACCACTATCTCGCCTGATGGTAAGCGATGATGTGGTCGACGGTGAAGCATGCTTGCCTAGAAGTAACCTATTCACTCTTGACTTAAAGACCCCAAGGTTGTAGCTATCAGGAAACAAAGACTCCGGCAGGGAATTCCACTCCATAGCTGTGCGTACAATGAAAGTATTCGCAAAGCGCTTTTTATGTATGGGTGGGATGTCCACCATGTACCGGTGGTGCATTGCCGTACGTCTTGTTGTCCGGTGATGGAAACGGCTAGGCGGAATCGAATTGTGCAGTTCCATCGCACACTCCCCGAAATGTAACCAATAAAAATCCGACAGACTGGGCACTTGGCGTACTAGTACTTATAAGATCACTCACTGGGTATTAAAAATCAAGTTGGCATTAAAAGGGGCTTAAAGACATATTACTAGGGATGATCTCTTTATCCTAATGACACAAAACCTCGCAGAAAACTAAATACTCAAAGTCGACACGGCCACATAATTTACATTTTCCTTCTCCTATTACGTCTAATCTGACGCCTAATTATCTTATCACGGGGGATTATAGGGGGCGCCACGGGCAAGTCGCCCGCGATAGAATTACGCGCGTTGTGTATCGCGCGACTCTATAATACGGTACCGCGGAGACGTGCGGCTGCATGCACAGTAATAACAAGTTGCACGTGATCCGGTGAGTGCTGAAGGTTAGGATATATTGGGGGAGGATGCGGGCGCGAGAGCGGGTAGGAGTACCTCATCAGTAGCTTTGAAGCTAGTACTTTTTCGAACGTATTGCACATGTATACCTTATTTGCACATGCCACCAAGGGTGCTGTTCTGGTCTTAACAATGTGTTCGTCGGGGTTTTTTTAATCTTTATCTTCTTCGTTTCCCTCTTGACAGAGCGGTCGTGGTCACGATGAATTTTGACCAATCGCTGGTGTGGTAACACGCCGCACGATCTCTCTCCATTTGGCTCGGTTACATGAAAGTTTGGCGCAATCATTTAGAAGACCACCAACGGCGGACTTAATTTGATCAATCCACCTCATCGGAGATATCCCGCGTGGCCTGTTACCGTCCACTCTGCCCTGCACTACTAGGCGCTCAATGGAGTCATTATCACCTCGAGACATGGGCAAAGAATTTCAGTATTCGAGACTGTACTACTGCTGACAGACGCTCTTTGATGCCTAGTTCTTGGGATATGGAGACGTTTGTGCGGAATTCTGTCCAAAAAATACCAACCATTTTTCTCCAGCACCACATTTCCAGAGCATATTTTTTTTTCCTTTCCAGTTCTCGTAGTGTCCATGTCTCAGCTGCGTAGAGCAATATAGGGAAATCCAAGCGAACTGACGAGCCTGAGCTTAGTAGCTTTAGTTATTTTGCGATTATTTTTTTCTTGCTATCGCTTTTTTAATATCTCGAGTTATTTGCCACTAAAAAGATAGAAAGTGATGGAAGTCATAGGGAAGAGGGCTTTGATTAGCAGTGGGATGATAGCAGTGGGGATACTCCAATCAGCCACAGTGTGACTGCCTACAGACGATGCCCCACTTCCTGTCCTGCTCCTTATGTAAAATCACCTGCACCATGCAAGACCTTTGTGAGGCCAGCGCTAAGGCTATCGACGTGGCTGAATACTGGTTGAAGAAATTTTTGTGAAGAAGAAGAAGCATACATTCCTGGCGTCTAGTCTCCTTAGTCAACGTTTCGCAAGTTTTCGCTCAAATCTTCTAAAAGTAACAATGGAACATGGACTCTATGGTAAGCTTGGTTGCAAGCTCAAAAACCCTGTTAGAATATAAGGTAGGTATATGTTTCCCGCTTCAGCACATCCACCGTAGACACACCTCTAGTCGTCTTCTTCCACACCCACGATAAAAGTCACGCTTCTATTTTTGGCCGGGATCACACAACGGCGCACCGTGCTCGATACTATCTTATTTGTAATATCGGATTATGGAACCGTGGCAGCTGTTTCTTATCTGACAACCACGGAGTAATTGCTGAATGGAGAGACAACCTCCTTTCGCCATGTGGATTGTGTGAAAGACAGATATTTCCGCACTTGTGCCTCCAGCTTTGAAAATGCAGTCCATAAATAATGCACCTGATAAATAATGAAATATTTTCATATAACGTTATTTGAAAATATTACATTATTTATCAGGTTTATTTTCCACTAGCTTCAGCCAGAGGCTTCGTGAAAGTCGAAAATTATCCCGAGGGAAGACATTACCGAGATAAAATGCCTATGTGCTATTTAAGACTATAATCTATCCCTGTGCCAAATTTCATCCAGATCCATTCTGGCGTGATTGAGTAACAAACATACATCCACTCACACATCCATCCAAACTTTAACATTTATAAAATTAGTAAGATAAGACAAGATGGTAGCTATAAGGCTGATTAAATATGTGTATGCGTTTACTAAGTCGTAAAAACAAAAAGCTTAAAAGCTAGAAGCTTGTCTTTACAATTACCAGTGGCGTAGCCACTTGGCGGCGTATTGTGGACATTGTAAACTAGCTTTACTTTGTCCTTTTAATTCAGTTCCGAAGCCTAACTAGAACAGTATTTTTTTGGGATATTACTATCCTAAAGCACTCAGCAAATGAGCAGTCAAGCAGAATTTCTGTGATCGTATCAGAACATCCAGGCAAAATACTTTTTTCCCAAACACCTACCTGCAGTTTTTAAGCTTACCTGACAAATTGTCGTACGTTAGCCCTCCATTTGCTCAATACTCTGTGCATCTCAGTGTGGGTTAAGCGTTATTGCAATACTTTGCCCCTGGCGTGAGCTACTTATCTGTCGCTATACAGCTAATACTGGCCATTCTACCTGTCTGACACCATAAATGTTTAATATGTGGACCTTATTGGTTTAGTAGCTAATAGAACTGCCGAGCTTTGGCTTCCATTCCTTCGTCTAAGAGTAATTCGTATGTCCTGTTTTTAGTACAGAAATCTCAGACAAAGGTCCATACGTAACTTTTAATTAGTACAGCCCCTGGAAATTGCTATTATGTATGTAGCCTTCTGCAGGAGTTTTAATGCGACCATCTTCCTTTTTCCCCGAGACGCAGCCAGCACAAATTATCTCCCACTCGACATATTTTCATTGTAGCTTTAGTTGCCATATTTTTGTTTTTAGTGGCAATTGTTAGGCCTTGCACCCATTGGCGAGACAATGTGTCATATATCAACACCTGACGAGACTCCTCAGTACTGTCAACCACAATTTAACAACATCTGAACTTCAAAAAGCCTTCTTATCGCTACGAAGCAAAACCCGCTGTCACTGTCAAATTGTTGCCATGTATTCTTGGCTACGTGCTGTTGACAGTACTCAGTCTGAAGCATTGGTAGGTGTTTGCCAACCTTAGCGAAATGTTGACAGAGCTATGTGCATTGTATACCAGCTTCCTTATAGTTCCGGGCAATAAGGAAAAGGATTGAAAGCCTACTGAATGTGATGTTGCTAAGGCTGATGGGATTAAAGTTATGTTAGTAAAGAAAGGATGTAAAGGACGTCGTTTAATAGCTTTAAGCGCTTTGATCTGCTGTCAATAGTCCTTGCTGGATAGGTGGTCTTTAAATAAAGCAAAATACTAAGATTTATTGGTCCGATAATATTTATTAGATTTCTGTGAACCAAGGCTTTGAATGTGAACTTGGAAAGAAAGGAATACCTAACAGACTAGGTATCAGAACTTGAAATGTAACGGTTCCAGATGTTCTTCAACTCCAAATTTAATCTCAAAACATAAGCATACGTACAATACTTTCAATGTGTGTAACAGCTAAGGAGTGGAATTCTCTGCCGGAGTCTGTGTGTTCCTGATAGCTACAACCTATGGGTCTTTAAGTCAGGTGTGAATAGGTCACTTCTAGGCAAGCATGCTTCACCATCGACCACATACCATCAGGTAAGTTAGTGCTTAAACGTGAGCCTAGGAACTTTGAACGTAGTTCTCTTAAAACTGACAGTTAGAGATACTCAGAATACCCCAAAATTTCCATAAAATAAACTAGGTTACATAATAAAAAAACTTTTTTGCAAAAAAATACTAACTACCGACTTCCAAAAATAAAGTTATCTTTTACTTTGTAGTTTTTTATTTGGAAGTCGGTAATTAGTATTTTTATGCATTTTTTTTTCCCCTTTTTTGTTGTACCTACCTATAATAGGAAAGTTGTTTAGTAAGGTACCTATAACGCCAGAATAGGTTACCCGAATATCATGAAATATGAATATAATCGGTGAAATGAGAGATGCGTACCCTTTAAGAGCCTACTGGCGTGATGTTATGTTATGAAATGGTATAAACAATGAACAGACATGCGATTGCAGCAATCCCGAGAGCTTTGCCGTTATATATTGAAGAGTTCTGTTGTATATCTTCGAAGTCCTTAATCAAATCTTCACCAAATTAAAATGGGACCAATTTGGGAACATAGTCTTTCAAACAAAAAAAGAATTTTCAAAATCGGTCCCCAAATGACGGAGATATCGGTGAACATAAATAAAATAAAAAAAACATACATGAAGTCGAACATAGAACCTCCTCCTTTTTGGTAAGTCGGTTAAAAACTAACTCATATTTCTAACGAGACCAGCTCGAGAATCATGATATGCCCACTATAATTTGTCACGACATTCATATAACATGGTTTTTTTATCGAAACCACTTCAGCGTCCGCATTCTCTCCGAACGTGATGCGATACGCGTCTTCATTTATCTTAAAGTTAACTTTCCATCCGTTAGCTAATTGACATGGGTAATTAAAAATATTAAGGTTCTGTGCCAGATATTAAACAGTTGCTGATCTCGGACTTAATTCAGGGCGATGCGATTGTGGCGAAAAATATATCTACCAACAAATCAAAATTTATTAACACGGTTCCTGGTGCAATACTTGAAAATATTTTCTTGAAATAGTAAGAATAAATAAAATCAGAATATTCTATTTCGAAACGATTCCAAATGCACCTATACTCAATATACGTGACACGTGTTTGAAAATTGGTCTGCTTGACAACGTAAATACAGCATTGAATTATGTGGAATCGTCAAACTTAATGGCATTGTGTGTGTATCTAATTTCACAAGACAATGAGTGTCTTTGTTCCCTTTAAGTCAAGAGTGAATAGGTTACTTCTAGGCAAGCGTGCTTCACCGTAGACCACATCATCGCCTGACATCAGGTGAGATAGTGGACAAACGCGGACCTATCGATAATAATAACAAAAAGAAATAGTATTACAATTAGGTTGTTGCTTGATCAATTCCCTGTTAAGTATTTTAATTAAGTTCTACGGAATTTCTCCGACCCTGCCCGTAATGAAGGGCTTTTTGAACATGTTATTAGAATGCTAATCGGCATCAAATTGATTTGACTCTTGACACAGGAAGCAGCCACCAGATAAAACCAAATGTTTACCGCTAAAGTCTCTTTAGGATAATGTACCATTACATTATATACCTTTTGATGTTCACCTGTTATTCTTGTGTTTGTTTATATGCAACTAGCTTCTTCGACCTGCTTCGCCCGCGTGAAAAGTGTTTTATCACCATAAGGAAACATTGTACCGGGATAAAAAATAGCCTATGTGCTATGCCAGACTATAATCTGTCCCTGTGCCAAATTACATTTAGATCCGTTCAACCGTTTTAGTGTGATAGAGTAACAAACATACATCCACACATCCCCCACACACATCCATCCAAACTTTCGCATTTATAATATTATAGTAAGACTTGCTGTTCCCCGCGGCTTCGCTCCCATGGACCACCCCACAGGACCCGTTTTCGGGATCAAAAAATAGCCTGTCACTCAGGAATAATGTACCTTTCTATTGGTGAAAGAATTTTTTAAATCGGGTGAGTAGTTTCGGAGCCTATTCGGTATAAACAAACAAACAAACAAAAAAATCTTTCCTCTTTATAATATTATTAGTATAGATTATCGCTTGGGAGTGTTCAAGTTTCGAATTTCTTGTTCGTCAGTATAATGTCTATTATAATTGCCATTGCACTTAAGGGAAATAAATAAATTATATTATAAACTTCTAAACAAGAGGTAAAATTGTTTATTATTTATGCTGTACTGATCCGATTTCTAAATTCTTTCACTTACAGAAAGCTGCTCGATCGCTTAGTGTTTATAGACTTTATCAAGGAAATGGGAAAAGCTTTTATTGAATAAATCAATTAATTAAATGACTGCAACTTAGACGATATACTTCTTTGGAAGGTTTATACTGGATGCATAAAAGTCGGAAAAGTTCGTGAACACAGCAAACAAATGATTTTAACATCAGATAAATAAATCTTTGCTACGGCGTAGCACGTGCGTCGTGTCCGCGTAGCACTTATTATTCTTAAATCGTATCTATGCAGACGTTTTTATATTCTCAAGTAGAATTAATATTCAATACTACACTTTCAAAGTGACAGTTTGTTTTAAAAGAACTATATTTTTATTTTTTATCCAACGATTCTCATCTCCATGTCCTTAACCCAATTCATTTGGAGTCGGAGTGTTTTCTTTTTAACAGACTTTCCAACACAGTTTTCCAAAAAAGAGGAGGTTCTATGTTCGACTCGGTTTGTTTTTTTTTTCACCGATATCTCTGTCCATTGTGGAACGATTTGAAAAAAAAAAATCTGGATAAGTATGATGAAGAACCTCGGACATACACAACAGAACTCTTCAACAAATGACGGTCAATCTCTCAGAATTGCTGCAATCGCATGTCTGTTTATTGTTTACACCATTTCATAACATAACATTACGCCGGTGCGCTACAAAAGGGTAAGCAGACGTATACAGTACACCCGGGTACACATATCATTCCACCGGCTATGTTCAAGTTTCCGGCATCACTTTGGGCGTTATAGGTACCTTACTATAGAAATTGCCCAATAAGCACTACAATAAAAAAACCTTAAAAAAAATAACTTTTTACAAAAAAATACAACCGTCTTTCAAATTGGTGATTTGAAGACTTTAAAACCCGGACTACAAATAAAACCCCTCCCGGACGCTCCCCGGACGCCATCTAAACTAGGACAAATCCGCGGAAACCCGCAGCCATATTGCGTAAGTGCGCAAAGAAGTTAAACTCTATCCAACCGACCAAATCGACTAATCACATGCGAGATGAATGATCCGATGTTTTTGTGTGATTGGCCGATTTGGTTGGTTGGACAGAGTTTAACTGTCGGACGGATCGCAACACTAGTATGTATGATATATATAAAAAAATACAACCGACTTCCAAAAAACACTACAAAATGAAAATTAACTTCAATTTCGGAAGTCGGTGTTATAAAACGAAAACTCATACTTAACTCGATTTTAGAGATGGCAACCCTATACATAACAGAAGTCATATCAAATAGTGTTCATTGCCTCCCTATATCGTTAATTATTATTACCACTTTTTTAACATAACTTCGATTTATATATTACTAGCTGTTTCCCGCGGCTTCGCTCCCGTGGACCACCCCACAGGACCCGTTTTCGGGATAAAAAAAAATAGCCTATGTCACTCAGGAATAATGTAGCTTTCTATTGGTGAAAGAATTTTTCTAATCGGTCCAGTAGTTTCGGAGCTTATTCGGTACAAACAAACAAACAAACAAAAAAATCTTTCCTCTTTATAATATTATTACGAGCAGTTGCCCGCGGCTTCGCTCCCGTGGGCCACCCCACAGGACCCGTTTTCGGGATTAAAAAATAGCCTATGTTACTCAGGAATAACGTAGCTTTCTATTGGTGAAAGAATTTTTTAATTCGGTCCAGTAGTTTCGGAGCCTATTCGGTACAAACAAACAAACAAACAAACAAAAAAATCTTTCCTCTTTATAATATTAGTATAGATATATTAGTATAGATAACTAGCTGACCCGGCAAACTTTGTTTTGCCAACACCAAACATTCATCTACCCTACCTACCCTACCCTACCCTACCTACTCTACCCTACCTACTCTACCCTACCTACTCTACCCTACCTACTCTACCCTACCCTACCCTACCTACCCTACCCTACCTATCCTACCCTACCCTACCCTACCTACCCTACCTACCATCTACCTACCCTACCTTACCTACCCTACCTACCCTACCCTACCTACCCTACCCTACCCTACCTACCCTACCCTACCCTACCTACCCTACCCTACCGACCCTACCCTACCGACCCTACCCTACCTATGTAGGCAAGGCAGCATTATTTTTTCTTATTTTTTTTTTCGTAAGATCCTTCTCCTAACAATAACAAACACAACAAAAAAAGAATAAGCGAAATCGGTCCAGCCATTCACGCGTGATGTCGTGACCAAGGGAAATAGGGATTCATTTTTATATATATAGATTAGTGGAAATAATCTCATCAGCTTTCGGAACCAAAGGTACATTTGCCTAAACAACATAATCTCACGTCTCATAATTCTTAATTAAACCAGTAGGTCAATAAGCTTGCTAGTTATTTAAACACGCTGTAATGTATGGGAACTTCGGTATCTGGGCTCGATTCATGCTTGACCGGTTTGTTAAATTAATTAGTTAGATGCAAACATTACTGTTTAGTCACGTCTTTCCGGGTCAGGCGATACTTAGTGAACGCTCTCCCCCATTATCTGGTACTTGCATATATCGTGCATGTGGGTAGGTATTAACTTTCTAGATGGTAGCGCTATTGGCTTCTTAAACCTATCATCATCGCTTTTGCTCAGTCAATATGTGCTTACTAAGTTGCATAGACTTTGGTGAGCGCATAGCAGGTAGCACGGCTTTAAGGTGCAGATTTATTTATTTAGCCAACAATTGATTACACAAAACATTTTAAAATTATACTTGCATAATATCACATTTATAAGTGCAACAATTACAGGCTAACACAACATGCACCATATGGTTATACATGCAGAATTTTTTGGTATTTTACAATAATAATAACAACAAAAACATATTATTACAATTAATCAAAAACAGATTTAAGTATAAAATTAACAGATCAAAAAACATAAAAAATAAAATTAATAAATTACAATAAAAAGAAATTAAATTAAAACACTGAACAATAAATTAAAATAAATCAAATATAATCATTAAAAAAAAAACTCATCAATAATTTCAAATACATATCTCGCGTGAAATTATTAGTTGTGAGAATAGTACTCAATAATTACTTTATAAAATTGTCCTATGCTGTCATGGTGAATTTCAGTGAGATCACTGCAACTGTTTAGATTTTTACACAGGCGTGAAGGCAGATGGGGTATCTGCGCCTTAAAGCCGTGCGTCAGTATCTGCTTTTAAAATGAGAATCACGTAGCCGTTTGGCTCGTAATTTTTTGAAACAAATATGAGTTTTATTCGTATAAAATCGTGTAATTAATTTGTAAAGTTATGTCTAACACGGACAAAAAGATGACAATCACACCAAAACCGCCGGGCGTATTTTAATGAAATTTTCACCATTTCAATGACCATTGAAATATCTATATTTTGATTTAAGGCTTTTTTTAAGTCGTAGAATAATTTAAACAAAAAGAAGAAAAAGCTTTTTTACAAAAAAATACTACCGACTTCCAAATAAGAAAACTAGAAAGTGAAAAATAACTTTATTTTTGGAAGTCGGTGTCTTTGGTAGGTACCTAATTTTTAAGTCGGTAGTATTTTTTTGTAAAAAAGCTTTTTATTTTTCACTTTTTAGTTGTACCTACCTAATAGGGAAGTAGTTAAGTAAGTACCTATAACGACAGAATAGATTACCCGAATAACATGAGAAATGAATATAACCGGTGAAATGAGAGATCTGCATACCCCTTTTGAGCGTACTGGCGTGATGTTATGTTATGAAATGGTATAAACAATAAACAGACATGCGATTGCAGCAATCCCGAGAGATTTGCCGTTATTTATTGAAGAGTTCTGTTGTATATCTCCGAAGTTCTTTATCAGATCTTCACCAAATTAAAATGGGACCAATTTCGAAATATACTCTTTCAAACAAAAAAAGAATTTTCAAAATCGGTCCACAACTGATGGAGATATCGGTGAAAATACATAAAAAAAAAAAAGAAAAACATTTATCGAACATAGAACCTCCTCCTTTTTTGGTAAGTCGGTTAAAAAACGAATTGAGAATGTATAAAAACTACCGAATGTTGGGTTACGCGGGTGTGAAACGAGGGCCCATTTTATTCCTTCAAGGTCGTTGGCGACTATCGTCGTCTTAAAAGAACAGAAACTTCTACATTTTGGGTCGATGGAAAACTCCTTTTTTGGACCAGAAGGTGGTTATGCCAATAATATCGCAGCGTCAGTGGCATTAATTAGGTCCTCTAAAGTGTAGGTGTATGTAAAAAACTCAAAATAACAACTCAATAAGCTAAATACAGCATCTTCTCTTGTGATAAAGATCTTCTTTTGTATACTCCGGTAGTTCCATTGTTCTATTATGGACGTAGCAAAGTATTTTCTTTTAATAAGTAATAGTAATAATTTATTTGACCAAAAGACACAGAATTATTGGTGACACTTAACTTAGTATGCAATTGGTGAGGTACAAAATACACGATCAATGACCCCCATGCAAGGAAACACCTGTTACAGGGGCCATCTCGAAGACATCCATTACATTAGCGATAAAATAGACAAATTAGTAATACGCAGTTTAAATAAATAAAATACCAATAAAATAATTAATTTAACAATATTACAATTCCGGGATTTGGAAAGGGGGAAAAAGGGAAAGGGAATGTTTTTTCTGTGTCGGGTGTGTTGTGTATGTGAGTTGTATGTTTTATGTATGTACGTGTAGTGTATGTATGAGAGTGTCTACTTGCCTTCTTATGGGTTAAGTAATTCTTCCGTTAACGACCCTTTGTGCATTGGCCTTGTTTGTTCTGTCTCCTGCTTGATATGGAGGGAAGTGGAAATATATATTTTTCCTACTCCTCATTCATTTCGTTATTCCGTTATTCATTTCTGATTAATTTCTTTGCGGGATCCAAGACAGTTAAATTCATTCGCCGGGACTCCGTCGAGCTTCATATCCTCGGCGCTTTTCTGGTGGTCGCCACTGTTGATTCTGGCTTTCAGGAGTTGCAGTGATTTGGGAATAGTGCGGTGGGATTGTAATTTTTCCGTGTCGTCATAGTTTAAGATGAGAAGATATTCTTTTAACTTGGACTTACAATTAAACTTAATCAAAGTATGTCACTTTAACAAAGAGTTAGAAACATTGCAGGGAAACCTTTCTAATTCCTCATATTTGCTGCAAACGGACTCTAAACGCTCCTAAACCACACATTTTAACCATTATATTCAACTGCTTAACCGATAGACGTAAGATTTTTTATGTATTTAAAGATATTCTTCTCTATTGTAAAGGAACTTTTGTCTACACAGATACTCACAAAAACGAACCGCATCAAAAGCCCTAAAATTCGTTCCAATTTTTGTTTCTACCTGCCCACAAATTGTGTGAGGCGTCGGGAATCGAAGCTGGTCCTTTGTGGTGGGTACCGCGACCGCAGATCGTTCTTTCTGCTATAAAACCAAACAACCATTCTGCGCAGGCGTCTTTCAATGATATACATTGCATGCTTTTAATTTTCTTTTGTTTTTTCGATGGTCCATCGATGAAGTTTGTTTTGATTTTAAAATGTCAGTTTGTTTTGCTTGTTTTTTTTTCTGCATATCGCTTATTTTAACAAACTAAACTGGATGACTTAAAATTTATTGAAAACGTTTCAGGTTAAAATACTCATCTGACACCTACTTTCAATCCCATGTAAATATTTACAATCAGTAATGGTGACATTTAACTCCATAACAGACTCCCCATACACAAAGTATGAAAATCTACTTAAATTAAATATTCAAAAAATGTGCTTAGTATACGACATATTTAAAGGAAAATATAAGCACTATTTCATGCTTTTAATACTCTTTGCTAAGTTACTAAGTATGGTAATAAATTGAAAATATCAATGTGCATACCGTGCATTAACAACAAAATAAGTTGAAGCTGTAAAACTTTGTAATGTATCCACCTATAAAATATGATAACAGAAGTCAATAAATATTTTCAGAATAATAAGAGCGTATATAACATGTTAAACATGGAGATAAATATAAGTGGATCATCTAGTTATGCTAAATCGAGAAGATAATGTACTGTTGATACTTACAATATTGTAACATGGGAACACTTGTTAATTTTCCATCAAGTTTGTTGATAAGGAGGCCGATAGGGAACTTGTCACTGCATTATTTAGCTCTTATAGACCTCGTATAGATGTCACAGCCATCTGGTTAAATTAGCCAATTAATTGGACGCCTAAGCCGTTCTCCAATTAAAAGGCGGACCACTAACCAAGTAATTGAGCGCAACCTTTAACCGGATGGCTGAATGTTATGTAGTTATTTATTTAAATTGGATATTCATCAAAAATAAAAACAAAAAAAAACTGAATTACTTGGCTGAGTCTTGGTCAGTCATCTTCAAAGGGCTGACTTTTAATACGCCAAGTTATCACACATTGAATGACTAGTTCAATTAACTATCGGCCTAGACATTCAATTAGCTGGTTAATTTAACCAGATGGCTGTGAAATCTATACGAGGTCTGCTAGAGCTAAATAATGCAGTGACAAGTTCCCTATCGGCCTCCTTATCAACAAACTTGGTGGAAAATTAACAAGTGTTCCCATGTTACAATATTGTAAGTATCAACAGTACATTATCTTCTCGATTTAGCTTAACTAGATGATCCACTTATATTTATCTCCTTGTTTAAAAACGACGGGTTCCGTACCCAGGTCGGCGTCAACTATGCATGTATGGGGACACACTTGTAAATTTTGGTTAAAAGCAAGGTCTTACAGCACAAGTAAAGGGAAGATACCGAAAAATAAAAGTTGAAAATGAAGGTAACTTTGGTACCTACAAAATTTCGCGAAAATCTAAATTTGCCCTTAACGTTATATCGTGTTTACTCAGGACCTTTTTATATACCTAATAGGGACTATAGACCTCAGTATCTAGTATACATTTCAACTTGCTAGGTCGACCCGTTCCCGAGAAAATCGGTGGTGACACACGGACAGACAGACGGACAAGAGAGTGATCTTGTAAGGGTTCCTTTTTTACCTTTTGAGGTACGGAACCCTAAAAATTAAGATACAAGACTATAGTTCTTACTAATTATCAAGTCAGTAAGAACTATAGTGTTTTTATCAACTGTTAGAAAAAAAATGATGCATTAACTTGCACTATCTTCCGACATAGCTCCACCAGCCAAAAGCTGTACCACTAATGGACTACCAAACCTATTAGGGAACATTACCTCCCTATTACCCTCCCCCTTCAGCTGGTAATAACATGTACAATTGGACGCACAGCGGCTGTATCTAAAAACTGTTTATTACTCGGTACACTGGCAACACTGAGGCTAATTCGGTCGCTGGCTAATTTCTCTCTAAAGGTAGACTTCCGAACAAAACGGCCCCGGCTTGACTAATCCAGTGACACTATAAACACTCGGCAAGAAGATCCTAAGTGCCATATAACACGCGTCGCGTTTCCAGTTTCGCTGCCTCATGCCTGGTTTACATAGTGATAAATGATTTTATTTCTGTAAGTTGGTTTGTACAAACACTTTTACATGTCCATAAACTGCTGTCTAGTCAGCAGCTCGCATTGTGTAAACATTAGTGATGCTGGAGCCGCTCTGCTCGGAAGTGAGCCTATACTCGGTACACTGAGCAGCTAATTTGGTCGCTGGCTAATTTCTGGATAACATCGTCGGCCTCGGCGCAACTCTCCGTGCCACATTCTTGCGCGTCTAAGAACTAATTAAGTCTACCCTGCGCTTGCGCACACCCTTCGGATGCTTGCACTGGGACGTACTTGGGAAGTTATGGTCTAGGAAATATTGTTAGGTAATATTTTTGGCCTGTAAATGTCGGAATGACACCCGATTGTTTCTAACGCTAAACAAAATTAAAAAACAAACATTAATGGTAAGAAAAATAATTATGTTCCTTTTTTATTGAAATGATATTCTATTATATATGTTGATATAATGTTTCCTTCTCCTAATATTTAAATAAGAGTGCTCTAAGGTGACTTTTTTATTGTCTCTAAAGAATTTGGAATTATTTATTATCTTTTATGGTTTTAACCATCGTCTAATAAAATAAATCTAACTCTTTTTTTAAATTCATAATCTTGTAAAATTACGAACAAGCATAGCAACTTAAGTCTGATATAATGTTCTAGTAAATGCACTTCATATCTATATTGGTCTCTGAGATTGTATTTAATAGCCATAAAGGTGACCATTAATTGACTTGCATATTGGTAATTATTTAAAAGTATAATTATGATCAACATCGCGGTGGTCTTGGAGAAAGAATGGCTGATACCGACAATACTTTAGTGCGCGTCGTAAAAAAAATAAAGATTTCCATTAATGTTTATGGTTAAATATAAAATAACAACAGATAAGGACGGTCATAGAGTATTAAAGTCACCGGATGCATTAAGGCCGACTTTTATTATACTTATTTTTCCTGGTTGCCTAGATTATAATTATCGATTGTAACTATGTTACAAGTCTACTGATTGATAACAGAACGTTTATAGTAATGGAATATAGGATTAAAGTAACCTTAAAACAAGTACCCAATCTTCCAAGAGGTTCCTCCAAATTACAGGAACCTACTTGGAAGCTGAATATTTTTTTTTTCCTTAATAAATTATTTTTTTAATCGTAAGCCCAAGTTGCAAAACGACCCAATGAATCAATCAGAAATACATTTGAGTAACGTTTGTAGAAAAATAAGTGGAACGATAAAATCCTCAACACCGTTTTTGGTCTTGGACCCCAATTTATTACCTCAATTAAATTAGCCCACATCCTCCGCCAACGAGAAATAACAACGTATAACACTTCGTAAACTGTAAGAGACAAACAATTTCAAAGAAATTGCTCCACAAAAGCAACTCATCCGCTTTAATGTAGATACTAAACATAAAATATACAGGAAAGAAATTATAACTACTTCTTTTGTGTCGACCAATAAAAAGCACCCATAAAAAAATCAAATAATAATTATGTCCCAAAGTATAAATTATGTCCCTAATGCGACCCTGGCTGATATTGTGGATAATCTTTGCACAGCGTTTGTTATTATAAAGTTTAATGTCTACTACAGTCGATTACACTCGGTCCGCTCCGAAATAATGTAATTTTCAAACTCTTTTATGTCGTCCCACTTGTTCTTTTTTCGCGGATCATTATCCAGCCGTTGAAAGGAGACCCCAACGCCCTATGCACTCCATATTTTTTTCATTAAGTGCTGTGAGATTGGAGTCTAAATAAGACTGGTCAGCTATAAAACACAGGTTGTCTACCACGCCCACACTGGCAGGTTTTGCGAAGGTTCAAAAAATAAAAGAGTACTCTAAATCCGTGATAATGTTCCTCGTAATAACAGCTTGAATATAATTAAATATAAGAAAAAACAAATTCGTAGCGAGAATCGATATAAAATAGTTAATTAGTTATAGCATTGATATAGTTTTATATTGCCTCCGAATGGATTATCTTACATTAAGCCTTTATGTTAATTTTATAAACGCAATAATACTTAAATGCGATTTATGGGATAAATGTCTATGACAGACATCACGTGTGGTGGAGACAGTAGCGTGCAACGGAACGCGCTCGGGGCTATTATTTTGACAGCAAAAACAAGATGGCGGAGGATGATTGCGCGCGAAATCGATCGTCACGAGCGCATTCCACTCACACTGAACGCGTGCCGGAACAAAAACTACTATATGAAAGTAATTTTCTCCGAGATATCTGACATGCGTACTTACACATAGAATAACATCCTATTTAGTTAGATGATTTGAAATATTCGCTGCAAATTCCTGGCAGCAGGAATGTCGAGGCAATTTTTCGCGCTAGAGTTAACGCACGCTAAAGTAACTGAATCGATTACTGTAACGTATGTCTGTAACGTGTTGAAATGAAAGTAACTGTTTTTTAAAACCGTTTTGATAAAATCGTGTTTAACAAATCATGCATTAGGTACACATGTGAACGGCATTTTAAGCGTTTTTTTTTAATGAGTATTGAGTAATTACTTCAAATGGGTAAATCTATACATAGAAGTGGAATATAAGACGTTAAGATATGTAGTATGTCCAGTCAGGAGTCAAAACTGCACTCGCACTATAGAGTCTGGCAAACGAAAGTAGACACTTGAATTATTTGCAAACTTTTTATATGGCAATGCTATACTAATGTCATCATCAATTTTTGGTGGTTTGTTGTGGTCTTGATAATAGCATTTATTAAGTGATAAATGAATAAAAAAATTAAAAGTGGTTTACGGGAGATGTCGTATCGCATGATGTCTAAATATAAAAAAAAACATCAGGATCAAGATGTCGAACTCAAACAAAAACAAGATTGTTTACGTGTAGTGTTAGATTTTATAAGTTAGTTTGACGCTAGTAAGTTGAATAAACCAAAATTATTACAGAATACTGTTGTTTTTTATTGAGATTGATACATAATATCTAAAATATTACCTACCTCAATTACCTATACTAATTTTATTCAGACGAAATAAAATAAATAATTCTAAAGTATCAAATTAGTTTATTCCAGGTATTTCATATTAGTTTTAGGGTTGCTATGCTGATATTTTTTAAATCTGCCGCGCTTTTTCAGTCTCTACTTTCGTTTGCCAGACTCTACCAGTCCTAAAGTGTCTATTTCATCATAAATTAAAATTGTTTATATTATAAAACTATCATTACATAAATAAAGGTCAAAACAAAAAGTAATGTCAAATCAAGTCATAAGTAAAGTCAAAAATAGCAATAATTCATAGAAGAGCGTTAATGGTTTTCGGCTGATTTAATTTAGAAGAATGTACAGTATCAATTGACTAAACTAATTATAGACCATTGAACTACTACTAAAAATTAGACACTAGTTTTTGTAGCTGCAGTCGCAAGAATGCAGTTTTGACCCCGATTGTATATACCTGCTGCGTGAGTTGTCTACATTTCTTACACCATTTTTTTTCTTTAAATAAACTCGTTAAACTCCTTGTTTATCACCTCGTCGATCGTTATCAAGCACAAATTATGTAATAAATAAATACCTAACTGAAGGGAACTGGTCCTGGCAATATTCATAACCGATGCGCAAACAACTTGTTGGTGGTCGCTACTTTTGCTATATTTTTGCACTAAAAAGTTACTACACCTACAATTTACAGACGTATCTATAATTTGGCCGGGGTAGATGCCACTTGCATATATGTATTACCTAAATAACACAGATGTGTGTTCAATTCATTATACCAAGCTAATTCAAACCTTACAACAAAATTCAACAAAACTATTGCCAACATAAAATAAACCCAATCGATTTTCTTATTAAAAATACGTAGGTAAGATTGCCAACAGTGGCTACGCACCGTACCTACATTATTAAAGCCTGTTGAGTCAATATGGAAATATTTAAATGTTACCTAAAACAGAATACAATGGGAAATATCTACGCATGGTTATTACCATTATGGCCGACAATCGTGGTCATTATGGTACTGAATACTTTATTGAGTAATTCCCTGAGTTAAATCGTATGGTTAACCGGAATTATTAAAACTAATTGCCACTGAATTATTGTGCTTCGATTCTGTGCAATTTGAAATTTATAGTGTTAAATTGTATAGAGCTGGTGATTGGACGTGGAAAATACAACACACGTTCCTTTGTGTTTGTACTCCCAAACGATTCAACGATTGTCATTAGTTACGATTTTAAATCATTTTTAGGGTTTTGTACCCAAAGGGTAAAAACGGGACCCTATTACTAAGACTTCGCGATCCGTCTGTCTGTCTGTCTATCACCAGACTGTATCTCATGAACCGTGATAGCTAGACAGTTGAAATTTTCACAGAAGATGTATTTCTGTTGCCGCTATAACAACAAATACTAAAAACAGTATAAAATAAATATTTAAGGGGGGCTCCCATACAACAAACGTGATATTTTTGCCGTTTTTGCTCGATATTAATAACAGGAACAGGTAGACGCTTTAAATATTCACAGAATGTTTAGTTGTATATTTACTTCAAAAAATAATAATTATTAAATTAAAATAAAATAAATTAAGAGGGGCTACCATACAACAAACGTGATTTTTTTGCAGTGTTTTGCGATAATTGTACGGAACCCTTCGTGTGCGAGTCCGACTCGCACTTGTCCGGTTTTTGGGTACACGTTGGCACAGAGTATTCAATCCTGTTATCATTTTTTCAACGATACAACTTCTCAAACGCAAGAGGATCGAAGAGTCAAAGGTCAGACGTTCGTTGGTGAGACCAGTCTGCGGACATTCGGCGAGAGTGCGGTGCACGAAATAGTAATTGTGAAGGAATGCGAGGAATCCGCCGCGTTTGTGTGCGATTTCGCAACAATAACCCAATAAAACAGAAAATTCAGTCGAACCCGCTCCGGCCTTATAAGACGAACAGTCTCCCTTCTCGGTCGGGTTACACAAATAAGTATGGAAGTCGTGATGGGACCCACGCCTTCGGGCCAAACTCAACAGATGCGCGGAAGTCAAGTGCATGCGGGGTTTTTTTGTCCAATAACGAACTGTCGCCCTGAGGCTTAAATGTATTACATTAAAAAATCCTTAACTTTTCTTTATCCAAACAAACAATGGAAACTCCACGCACTATGTCATTATTTGTAATTAATTTAGGCACCGGCCACAACGAATGCTTTACGAGCGGAACGCACGTCCACGTTGATTCAAAGATTGATTCCCATAAAATGTATGAATGTGTGTAAAGAAACATACAAAAACTTTCGACTAAACCATCAAAAAATTACCCGAATCCGGTCCCAAATTATTGTGTGATTTGTCTCGGCACAACACACGTTAATTGTTTTATTTCGAACAGGTAAAAATCTCATAATTATCCCGAGAGGTCCACATTGAAAATAGGTGGAAAAAAATAGACAAAGGTTGACCGACGACGCCGCTTTTTGTTTTTAACCCTTATACCTGGCCGGGGAATGAGTTCAGACTCAGGTTTTAATTTTTTTACGCTGCAATCTTAAAATGGGGGAACACTCCGACGTATTAAGTCCGCATTTGTACTTAAAATGTATGAAGTTTTAATAAATAAATAAATAGTGGAGTAATTGCGAAGAAATCATTTTCTTATCCGTTCTTCTCCACGTAGGTAATTTCCCAACGGATGATAGAATCACTTAATCAAGATCCAGCCCTAGTTGTCCCCCCAGCGACGCCCTGATACGAGGTTCCTATCCCATAGGGTAGCCCTCAGCGTGGTCGCTTAGGTTAAGTTGTGCCGGGCTACAGGCTCTAGTTTAGTCTCCACAGGAAAAATCCGGTTAAGCAGTAACCAATCACTTTGATTGAACTGCGAACGCCCCTCATAAAAAAAAAGAAGTAATTATTGACACAAAGTGATATCAACGATCTTGAGGAAGACGTCTTTATTTTTAATATCACGTAGGTAGGTACATTGTTTTGTTTTTCTCACAACAAGCTGACGGCACCTGACGATGCCTGTCCTATCACGTAGGAGCGATAAAAACGTGACAGAGTCAGCACTGACATGATTACAAAAGCTTTGTTGTGGTAACAGCTTATAAAAATCCTTCTCTTTTTTATTGTTTTGCCATTATACCTGGAGTCTTACAGAGAATATTCATGAGAGAGGTATTATTGTTGAACAAATCGTTTGACAATAACAATTTGTTTTCGATATAAATATATGGCAAGTTGGTTTCAGACATATAAGCAGTAAAGAAAACAACTTAAATTAATCTTACTTTGCATTTATCAAACCATTCACTCTTTCAATATATTGCATCTATTAGATAGAATTGCAATGTGTTCGACAGGCTGTAAACTTCTTTACAACACAAACACATACGAGTCTCATCGCGACGTCTTTTTATGCTATCAAAAGTGCAAGTTACATTGAAAGCGAATTAGTGTATTCACAACAGCATGTTACGATATCCAATGGTCTGAGATTAGCTGAAAGGGAACATCGATACCTTGCTTTAGGCATGGGCACCCAACGCGAAGATAGAAATTTTGTTTCAAATAAATAGCACTAGATGGCGTGATAAGTTTCGATTTGTTATTGAGTTTTGTGAAATATAAAATTTTCTAGAAACGATCATAAAAAATATGCTCTTGTTTAACTCTCCTAAGCACAAAATTAAGGAATATTAGGCTCTTAATTCACATTTCAAACATTATTTGAATAAATTATTTAAAATTAATTCCAATAAATGGGCGGTTTTAAATTTCTGAGACATCCACTCGATGTCTCAGAAATTTACACACACATTTTAGTACAATGCAACTGTAAAAACGTGCAAAAAATACTATAAAACAAAACGTCACTGTATTAAAAAAAAAGTATTCACGAACCGAGTAAACCACTACTTGCAAGTCGCTGCTAACACCATCTATATCCGTGAAACGGAACCAAACGCAAACGATATTATTAGAAAAATAAATAATCAGTCTAATCAGACGAAAAACGCCACTTACATCGGCACGGTTTCATTATATGGGATGAGGCATTTGTATGCTAGTATTATATTATCTGTGCTTTAGGTTTAATGACATCAATTCCAATCTTATATACACCTATTTCTTGTATATATCTGTATTTACAAGTAATTCCGCCTGTACGGTTCATATGTGACCACGCATCTATCCCGGGGCCATAAAATAGGAAGTTATAGGCGCATGTTGAATTTCAAATGATTTCACAGAACACATTTTGTGCCTATGATAAATGTTCGTGAGTCGTTATACCGAGAATTGATGGATTTATTTATATAAATTATAAATGTATAGATATTGAAATGACATGCAAACCAACACTGCCAGCGGGTTCGTTCTCGCGAAATGCACTTCAATCTTCTTCGAATGATGTTTTGGTTTATGGTGGAAATCTGTATCAAATTCGATTAAGAGAAAATACCTGCTAAGTACCGTACCTCTATATATCCATTTAAATATCCACCATTATATTTCTCTGTCAAATCTACGTGTTCAGATAAGTCTGACTGCGTATCAGGAATATGGCATGCCCATCTGATAAAGGAATACTTAAATGAAAAATTATAATCATGGCGCACCGCGACAGTAAACATGGTTGAATGCAAATTTCAAAGGATAAGAGTTTCCATTATTAACGTTCATTACGCTGGTTCGCTCCGGCCATGTATTTACATTACATGCTGTGCATTTTCTACTCGCAATTACATTTTGATAAATCGACGGATAATGTTTAAACACACTTTAATTAACTACAGCGATATTAAAAATTCTTCCGATATGACGTTCACTAAGCGTCGTGGGGCGGTCCGCATCTTTTCATTTTAAAAAGTAACGTTACAAGATAAATGAAAGGTCGAAAAAAGAAAAAAATAATTACCCAATCCGTCGAGCGAACGGTTATCAGGCGCCTCTTTAAACGAAATTTTAATAAAGCGAATAAGGCTCCATTACGTCGCTCATATTTCAAGATGGCCGAAACAATCGGCGATCATTACCAGTGGATGCGCATGCGCACGGGATACGCCACGGGAGCGCATTGATAAACGTTGCAACGTAATGATGCTACGCAAACTTACCGTTTATGGTGAACTTATCGAATGTTGCCAGTATGAAAATGAAATGATAATTTTTGAAGTTACGATGGGGAATGAGAATCTCCGTTCAATATTTGCTGTAAGTACATAAAGCTCAAAGACTCGAAAAGGGAATAGGATATGTTCTCTAGGAATCGTAGTTTCTGTTGAACACAGGCTTTTCCTTATTTGGAGGTATTAAAGTCAACTATCATCACAGTTACATCGTTTGCGGAATAGGGAAATGCAGTTTATATAATTTCTATGGTCCTGGCGGTGTCCCTTATCTTGTTAATGAGACTAATCCTCTTCAATAAGATCATTGAACGACGCTGTATCCTTTAGCGACCTTAATAGAAGAAAAGTTTCCTTAGTAAATAGTAATAATTCGAAGTTTCGCTCTCTTGTATTTGACAAATTTAAAAGATATTACATAAATTGAATAAAAAAGATATACTGCTTCTATCTTTTTCTTTATTCATTTATTAGTTGTCAAGTTTTTACACTTCTAAAGATAATGTATCACCAAAAAGGAAAACGTAGGGCCACAGTAGGGATATATCTTTCTTTTTACCCGACTGCCGAAGGAGGGTAATGTGTTTATCAGTCTATGTATGTATGTATGTTTGTTCCTATGTGGCGTTCTAGAGACCAAACGCGTTGGCCGATTTTGATAATTCTTACGTCAATCGATTCGTCATAATCCTCCGAGTGTCACTGGCTACAATTAAATTGGAAAAAACAAAAATGGCGGATTTTGGGCGCCATTTTGTGGGGTTTTTTTTTTTTCTTCTAAACCCATCGTGTGGGGTATCAAAATAAAGGATTTTAACAGGCGATTTCAAAAATATATAACACTTATATGTTTAAATGTACCTAATTCGAAAAAAATAATACTAAAAAGTTGTAAATAAAAAAAGATAATTAAAAAAATCTGGTTTTGGTCCGCCAGCTCGCGAATATGTATCCTCCGACTGCACAGCATGATTTTCTTCTTGTTTACGTCTTTTTAGTTTGCTTATTAAGCAGTCGGGTTTTTTGATTTTTTTAATTAACTTTTTTTCAGTTTATGGAATAGCTTTTAAATTGATCCAATATTGGCGGCGGAAATAGGCGAGAGGCAAACCTCGAATTATGACTTCTAACTTAGGATATGCAGTCGGATATCTGCGACTGCATTTCCTCTTAAAATATCTAGCGTTTCTTCGGCTTTCTTTTAAGATTCTAATAATCCTTTACTTTACCAAAATTTCTTGGTTCACGAATTCCCTATCTTCCCACCATACGTATACAAAAACGCGTGTGTTTACAGACATCGGCACCATCATTAAACAATGCCCTTTTTAGTCAATCCGTCATTGTTACAGCACAAAGATCACGTTCACGAGTGAGTCTGTACCCGGGCCATAGGTAAAAGAGCGCCTTCCCTGCCTGCCTGCAATACACACAACACACGAAATATGTGAAGTTGGTGCTTTGAAACAGTACGAAATACATTACTGTGTAACTTAATCTGGAGTTAAGTGAAATAATGTGTGGTGCAGCTATGTATAAGGTATAGGAGGGGAAGATCAATGGTTGCTTGTTTCATGGTGAGGTAAGAGAATGCGGTCCGTGAGAAAAAAATACTCTCGCTTCCGATGCGGTCGGATAGATAGCGCAGGTGGCGATCGCGCCTCACGCCTCCTCGCCCGTTTCAAATTTAAAATACTTTATTTTTAGGGATCTCTGCGCTGGGTGGACCAATGAATATTTTAAGCCTGCGTTTAATTCCGTAAAGGCGTTTATTTGCTTTTAAAGGACAATTGTTAATTAAGAATGCCTTTGCTATTGTTTAAGATTAAATTAAGGATGGGCTTAATGCAGTCTATTTTAAAAGTACAGGGACAACACCCACCGAGAGACAGTGGACGTTAACTATCTTAAAATCTATCGCTCTTTCTTCTTAAAATTGGCAAAACACTCACCATCTTAACTCTACCTTTCCAAAGTTGGATTATGTTCAGTTTTTCATCTGTTCTCAACATTTTCCTTACATCAAGACAATTATAAAACTTCAAAAATGTCCTTTCTTTATATACGGAACTTGGTCGTCAACTTTCACGTAGTGTTAACGTTACCATCGTAGGCGAAGGGTTTAGGAATTCAGTAGCAGTTTGTCATTTGTCGTTTTTTTACTATTATTACGTCGGCACCGTCGAATCCTTTATGCTTTTGTTAGGCAACACAAATATTTTGACTTGTAAATATTTATGAAACGTTTCAAAGTGTGCTTTCTTAGAAACTAATAATTGAGACGTGTTAGTTTTTGTTTAAGTATCAAAAGCTTTATGGAAGTCATAATTTTACCTGAATTACATAAACCTTTAACAAGCTTGACGTCTACCTAGATTTGAAGATTAATTTATCGAAAATTAAAATAATTATTCAAATAATAATAATTAAAAATAAAATAATATAATTCATTGATATAATTAATAATTATTTATTTAATTATTCAAATCAAATTTATTTAAAAATAGAAGTATAATTAACACTCAACGACTAGTCCCATTTGCGCTATAAAACGAAGATCAAGCTCCTAAAACATCAAATCGATTCTCTTTTTTACTTTTGGGGCTATAAATTAGGATAAAAAACTTTTACTTAGGCAGAACGTTTTAAAAGCCAACATTGTCATTTACTATCTATAAATGTCGTACTTTATCTCGTCAAAATTTAAGGCTCTGTAATAAAACCAGTCGAACGATTCAGCCGACAACTATGTACTTAACTACTACTCAGTTAAAAAAACTGTGCACCTTGTTGGAATGCGACCCAACGCCCGCCTACCCGCGCGGCGCCCCGCGTTCGTCCCGTGCGCCAATAGCGAGAGTCGAACGTCAGAGTGGCATCACAGAGTCAGGTGCATAGTTATTTTCACCGCGTAGGATACACAACACAAGCTGACCGAGCCTCCGACATTCAAACAAGCCTATAAAAACATTAATTCAACAAGTAATTAAGTTCCAAAGCAATTAATATCGAGAACTTTATGACCCACATCGATTGTAAGCTTTAATATCCATTGAGTGTGCCGGTCGAGGAAGGAATCCAATTTAATATCGATAACGTACATTAAAAGTCACGTACGGCATCGATTAATTGCAATCCCATCTAAAAACACGCATGCGTATTGTTCATTACGTATCCTTTTAGCGAAAACTGTGCCCTTTGAATGGGTTAAAATTACAATATTAATGCTTATTACAAAAGAAACAAAAATAGGTCAAATTATGAATGTTTGTTCATTTGCTTACTCTGGGCCCTGGTTTCATAGTGGGCCAAATGACCCCTAACCCATTATTTCATGTTTACCGCTATGGAATTACTTTACTTATTATTGTAATTTTATGACATCCTTCGCAAGTAAAAACGTCCAATGATTTTACGAGAAAATGAACCCTTCCCAAAAATATTGCCTTCTAAAAAAAAGCGTGAACAAATCTGCACTAAAACACATTGTAAGACACACTTCTTTATTTAAATTTATGAAATAATCCTACGTTATTTTCTCGTATATTTGAGTGCCCGTATGGCATCACCCAATAACAATCAGATAGCACGATAATTACAGGCCAGTATTATACTTTAGACAGATCATTAACGTAACACAAGCCTAAATGCGTATTTATATGGAAAAAGTTGTCAATGATATAGCAAGGATTAAACTGATTACGATCGGACTATGTCACAGACACACAGACTATCATATGGGTCATGTATGCCCCGCCGGTTTATTTCTTGAATTAAAGGCTTACAGGTGGTCTTTACTGTTTTTTTTTTATTTATATAATAAAATATATCATACCCACATTGTGTTACAGATGCTCATATTATCTATCCAATAGTTTAAACGTAAATGCATAAACATATCAACTTCTTTAGAAATTTAATTAAGATATTTTGTTTGCTCTTGCTACTTATTCCAGCACAGGTCAGGTTCATTCGATAATAACTTTCGCCAATAAATGCAAAAAAAAAGGTAAAATTTTATTGATATTATAATTTGCGCATTAACAACTAAAGCCCATCGAGTATACGCATAACGTCGTGAAAGCTTATTCGTGTTATTGCTTACAAATGTTACATACAGAAAAACGTAAAATAAAATACTTTATTCCGAACACACTTTATTCCGAAGGTAGCCGAGTGCTATCGAATACACCCGAACAGCCAATGGGAAGCGGGGAAATTGGAAAAGGCTGTGATTACGATGCGGTTGTAAAAAATAATGTGGCGACGAATCAATGGTTTAACTTTTCAGGTTTTAAATTACAATATTGGGCGAGATGCATGTGTTGGTTGTATTTTGAGTCGAAACTTTATTGTTTTTTACAAAACGTGTTAAGTTGTCTGCGTTTAATACGCCATGATCTGAAAATGAGATCTTTCATTAACGTAGTATTTCTTTCAAAGTTAATTGCATAAGCTGGCTGCATATAATGCAGGTAATTCAGACAATTACAGTAATTCTGTGTTAGAAAGTAGATGTTTATGGGTCCTACATATCAATCTACGCCTACAAGACACAGAAAATTGTTTTCTAACCTTAATACACTTTCGTATAATCGCGAAGTCACGAAAGTTTCTATGTAAAGGGTTTTAATGGAAGCTTGTTTTAGCTAAATAACTGGTTTCAATGGCATACATAGTTGCAAGCGATTTAGACAATCATACTAGGGAGAAATCTCTATTTTATATGATCTTGGTTGAATTAGGCAGAACTCTTAGAGTAAATACAACCAAGTCAAGAGTGAAGAGGTTACTTCTAGGCAAGCGTGTTACACCGTCGACCACATCATCGCTTACCAACAGGTGAGATAGTAGTCAAGCGCGAGCCTAAGTATAAAAAAAAAAATTAGATCATACTACAATATGTATGATAAGTAACGATGAAACTTATCGCTCTGCTACTGCTCGATACCAAAAAAAACGACAAGAAAGATCACTTTTGTTGTATGGGAACCCCACTTAAATATTTATTTTATTATGTTTTTATTTGTTGATATAGCGGCAACAAAAATACATCATCTGTGAAAATTTCAACTGTCTAGCTATCACGGTTCATGAGATACAGCCTGGTGACAGACGGGTAGCCAGACAGACGGATCGTGGAATCTTAGTAATAGGGTCCCGTTATTACCCTTTGGGTACGGAAACCTAAAAAATAAATCTGACAAGGCTTTCCCCAATTTCTCGGATGCAGCTGAATACCAGCAGTTGTTTAGTGGAGTAACTGCCTGTCAGATCCCATGCCCATAAATAACTGTTGTGCTTCAAGTCAAGTCATCAGATCGTCAAGTCGTCAGATCAAGTTTTATTACTAATGTGGAACTTTCACCATATCCTGCCTGATATTGAAGCCATATTTATTTCCTTCTCTGTTCTCACAGGTGGAGCCAACTGGCTCAGCATCCTTGGGGGCGGCGTCTCGGGCCCTCTTCGTGGAGAAGGTCCGGGCCTCCAATGCGGCTTGCCAGGCCGGAGACTTCGCCACTGCTGTCGCTCTCTACACCGATGCCTTGACGCTGGATCCTGCTAATCATATACTTTATAGTAATCGGTAAGTACACAATACGAGTGTTTGTAAACAAAAACAAATAATTATGGTTAGTTATCACAGGTGCGTTGACACCATCGCGGGGGGAGTCAAACACCTCAATTTCCCCCAACCAGAGGTGGAGCTCGAGCCCGCAGATTGGGCCGGCACCAGCTGGGGGTTGCGGAAGGATCATACGTTCCCACGACCACCAGCGTAGGTGTGAGATGGAACACCTGGGTTTTAGTCAGTAGAAGTCTGACAGACCCTGAGGATTTGTCAGCTCGAAAAAAAAGAAGCAGCGCTGACACCATGCCATTGTTTTGAAAAATAGAATCATCATCCCATTTGTCCGTTTCTAGACATAAGCCACATTGTGGCCTTCAAGTATATGTATATCACCATTTAGAAAGGGTAACTTTTAAGTGCTGCGCTGTCCTATTAATCGGACACCATATAATGTGGCTTGCATATTTGTTTGTGCGCACTATCGTAGATAAAGCGATTTTATTATCAGCCTCCGACATGTGAGGAAAATACTAGTAGAAAAGCTTCGCCATATGGATCATTGAACGGCAGGCTTATTACGTATCTTTTGCAAGAGCAAAACGATAACGATTTTTGCGCAATAATTGCTCTTCCATACAGAAGTTTTAGAGCTGTTGGCGGTTTTTTTTTTATAAGTGCATTTGACAAACAGAGAGCGATTAGCAAACGATTGTGTAGGACCTACCATACCTATACTGCAGGTAATTCCGACTTTTATGACATAAAGCGTTTGATCGCTATCGTTTTGCTCTTGTAAAAGATACGTAATAAGCCTGCGGTGCTGGTTATAAACTAGACCAGTCTCTCTATCTAGTCTAGCTGTCAATCGTATTGGTCACGCGTGCACATAATTAGGTGAAATTATATAATTATAATAAGCACCAGCTACGCTAATGCGTGCTTCATGTATTGGGTCTTGCTTGACTCAATAGCAACAGTGCATTTAAGTCAATCTCTTTGGAAAGGTAGGTTGTAATGACTGTAGTGGTGGATCTAAAGACATGTAGCGTTTTCAAAAGGTTGCCGATATTCTCCAGAAAATTTCCTTAGTAGACCCATGAAGACCTTGAATGTCGAGCTGCTTTCCAACCGACTAACTGATTCTTCTTACTGAAGGGCTTGTTAAACCTTTAACTTTTTGCACAGGTCGGCAGCCAGGCTAAAACAGGGACAGTTTGCCGCAGCCCTGCAAGATGCGACACGAGCAAGGGAACTGTGCCCGAACTGGCCAAAAGCGTATTACAGACAAGGTAACGAAGTTTTAAGAATTTATATTTTTTAAATTTTAAACATGTTTTAGGCGTACATAGGTTGAGTTTTAAATCAAACTGTGAGGAATAGCGAAAAATACTCCAAGAAGTCACGAGCCGGACTTTGATGAAAATAATTTCATGTGAACTAATGAAATATTTCAAATAACTTTCAATTGCTCTCATAACATTTAGTATAACGTTCATTTCATATAATTTTTAATTTGTATAATGCTCTTTTTATATAACGTTCAATCAGAATGGTAGGTAAGTACGATTACTATATAAACAACAAAGTCGATGGAGCCCCGCTGAGCGGGCCTCCTATTTCTGTCTGCAGGGTCTAAAGTAACCTAACATGAAGGAGCTGAGTTCGCTTTGCTCGCTCACTTTAGCTTCTTTTCGAACCTAATCTATCCGTGTTGGGGTGCCCTAAACTTACGTAAAATGACCTTAAATTAGGTAAAATGAAATTATATCAATAATTCATTATATAATTTGATCGTTATACAAAAAAAGTATAATAAATGAAATTAGGTTATATATATGATCATTAGAACTTCTGTTATTATTTCAAACATTACACACCCTAATATTATCCCATCCGATAGAGTCGCCAATAATGATCAAATTCTAGGAAGTAAAAGCATACGGCAAACTTGAGAAAATAACTCATATTAAACAAATTCTTTGAGTGTTTCTAAATATTCCTCATATTTTCTGATTTAGCCATCCACGCCTACTTAATAAACTCATCCTGTATACCTGTATAGTACCTCATTTCTTGCATAACTGAGTGTAATTTAATAGGAATTACACTATACAGCTATAAAAATAGCAAATCGAGTTTTAAAAAAACCGGCCAAGTGCGAGTCGGACTCGCGCATGAAGGGTTCCGTACTATTATCGCAAAAAACGTCAAAAAAATCACGTTTGTTGTATGGGAGCCCCACTTAAATATTTATTTTATTCTGCTTTTAGTATTTGTTGTTATAGCGGCAACAGAAATACATCATCTGTGAAATTTTCAACTGTCTAGCTATCACGGTTCATGAGATACAGCCTGGTGACAGACGGACAGACAGACAGACAGACGGACAGACAGACAGACGGATCGCGGAGTCTTAGTAATAGGTTCCCGTTTTTACCCTTTGGGAACGGAACCCTAAAAAAGGTTCGGTTTCATAAATCTTCGTTTGTTATTTATTCTGACATTCTAAAGCTGGACAAGTTTTATTAACCAGTGATATGGACCGACCATACCTGCCCTATCCTACCTACCCTACCCTACCCTACCTACCCTACCCTACCTACCCTACCCTACCTACCCTACCCTACCTACCCTACCCTACCTACCCTACCCTACATACCCTACCCTACCTACCCTACCCTACTTACTCTACCCACCCTACCCTACCTTAGCTACGCTACTTACCCACCCTACCCTACCAAATCTGGTAGTACTTATTTTTTATGTATCATCAATAGTTTTCTCAGCGCACCCCAAATAATGAATTTTATATGCAACATTTTACTACTTTGGGTTATATTATTGCAATTATATATTAGTCTATAATATATATAATAGTCTATGACATTCAGGAATAATGTGGTTTTCTACTGGTAAAGAATTTTCAAAATCGGTTCAGTGGATCCAGAGAATACCCCCTACCACGTCACAAACTCACAATTCACTTACCTCTTTATAATATTAGTATAGACAAATGATAAAGCTTTAATTCTTAAAGCAGACAAACACTCCATAAACTGCATGACACTGTAATCCCAGGCAACGCTGCACCTGTCAAAAGGGAAATGTCATCTAAAGAGTTATATCAAATAAACATAATGCCAAGATTAACGGCCACAATTAATGTGACTAGGAGATAGATTTTAAGTTGACTAAGTAACTTAATGATCGCCATTTGATGTCCAGGTCTTAAATATTATAACTTGTAACCGTTAAAGCGTGTATATTTACTTTTAATGACAAGGATTATAGACGAGAAATTTATAATTATGAATTTTATCTTTAATCGACCATAAAGGGTACATTTACCAACTTAAGTATTACTAAAGACAAACGCATTTGCTACTTTAGCGGCCACACGATGTCCGTACCCCTACCAATACTTGATATACCCGTATAATACATACGAATCCGTTTAGCATAACAAACATCCAAATGTCTGATCTTACATATTTATGACATACGTACCTGCAGATAACATAAGTTCGGATTTGAACAGTCCCGTCAGAACTATTTCCTCATAAAAATCGGATATCACACTATCACATCACACTAATATTATAAAGGCGAAAGTCTGTGAGTGTGTATGTTTTTTACTTCATCACGCTCAAACGGCTGGACGGATCTGGATGAAATTTGGCACAGAGATAGATTGTAGTCTTGAATAGCACATAGGATACTTTTTATCCCGGGAATCCCCTCGGGATAATTTTCGACTTTCACGCGGGCGAAGCCGCTGGCAGAAGCTAGTATTATAAAAAGGCGAAAGTTTGTGAGTGTGTTTGTATGTTTGTGACTTCTTCACGCTCAAACGGCTGGACGGATCTGGATGAAATTTGGCACAGAGATAGATTATAGTCTGGAATAGCACATAGGATACTTTTTATCCCGGGAATTATCCTTGGGATAATTTTCGACATTCACGCGGGCGAAGCCGCTGGCTGAAGCTAGTATCTAATAAGATGTGCACTGCATTGAAAACCATCCTAGCATAGCATCCGAGCCTTAAATCATCGTTCGTGATAAACTATGCATCTAGCACCTCTAATGCATATGAATACACTTTTTTGCATATTCGTGACATGCACAGTGCACACATTGTTACGACACTTGCGTGAGAATACATTAATCTGCTATCACTTTCACTCAACGGAATACGCCTTACTTTTATTTATAAACGATTATTACCGACAATTTATTTTATGGCTAAATACTTTATCCATTAATGTGCCCTTAAGTGTACCTTTTTTCGTTTCGTTTTTTTGCGAACATCGATACATTGGGTCCCCTGCTGCGACATAGGCCCAAAGAAATACTTAGATAAGAGTAAGTACCTATAAATTGTCGACAATGTTATGTCTGTGGACTTATTTATGAAGACCACATATTAAGTATAAACTGTAATTACTTTAGACGATATCAATGTAAGGGTCTATTTTGGAGCTGTGCGGTTCTCGCTACTTTCTCGGTCAAGTGATTAAAGACCAATATTTTTTCCAGGGCTATCCAAATGAAACGTGATCAATCCCTTACATTTGGCATATCAACCACCGCCTTCGCTGAACACGAATGTTATTTTAAATATAAAAATAACAAAAGGCTCTAAAGCTGGGGTGACCAATTACTTTCATTTGTGGTCCGTTTTTAGAATTCCGTACCCAAAGGGTAAAAACGGGACCCTATTACTAAGACTCCACTGTCCGTCTGTCTGACTATATGTCTGTCTGTCTATCTGTCTGTCTGTCACCGGGCCGTATCTCATGAACCGTGATAGCTAGACAGTTGAAATTTTCACAGATGATGTATTTCTGTTGCCACTATAACAACAAATACTAAAAACAGAATAAATAAATATTTAAGTGGGGCTGCCATACAACAAACGTGATTTTTTTGCGATAATGGTACGGAACCCTTCGTGCGCGAGTCCGGCCACATTTTTTTTTTTTTTTTTTTTTTCTGCGGGGCGTCTCACAGCTCAGTCAGAATGACTGGTAGCTGCTTAACCGGACTTTCCTACGGAGACTAAGCTATATAGCCTCCAGCTAGGCAAAAAATTACTAAACCTAAGCGACAACGCTGAGGGCTACCCCAGTTGGGGTCGGACCTCGGCTCAGGGCCGTCGCTGGGGGGACAAGCAAAAGCTGGATCTTGACAAGTGATTCTACCATCCGTTCGGAATAAGCCTACGTGGAGAAGAACGGACAAGAAACTCCATTTCATATCTAATAATTTAACTAATGCTCAGCTTCGCGGGCTGGCAAGATTTTAATTGAAGGGATACGCGACGAGCCTCGGCGGCGAGGACTGACGAATCGGTTTGTATTTCTACGTTTGTATATTCTACTCCATACCTAGGCTCTTAAGGAGCAGAGTAGAGATCGTGAGGGGTCAGAGGTGAGCCTCAATTGGCGAAACTTGGTTAGAAACGGTGTAGGTGCGACTTAAATGCGCACCCATTGACCGTTTCTATAAACGAGGCTGTCTAGCTCCTCGGTTATGTTAGGGTACCGTTTGAACAGGTCATTGGATTGGGCTTGGGTCATATCCCCGGCTGCCTCGATCCTATTGATCTCGGCAGCCAGCGATCTGGCCTCGTCCGTCATCCAGATTTTGTACGCACTGATGATGGTATCAGATACGCAGCGTCTGGGTTTGGGCGTGGATAGAGACGGGCTCTTAGCAGCGGCAGAGGTGGGAGCCTCCTGTCGGCTTTGAGCGGGCATGGGGGCTATGGGTGCCTGAGGGGCCGGAATGGGATGATCCATCAAGCCTGGAAGCTGTTGGACGGTCTGGGGAGCCACATTTTGGTGGTTGAGCTTGCCCCATGGCGAAGCCCTCTGAGGGGCTAGCCGGGGAGGGGGTTTAGTCGAGGGAGCTTGGCGTGCTTGACGCTCAGCATGGATTTTGGCCAATCTAGGCGCAACTTTGGGGGCTTTAGGACAACCCTTGTAGTTTGCCGTGTGACCGACTTGGTCACATAGCACGCAGCTGGGAGGCTCCGTGCATTCGGCAGGGTTTTTGGGACGGGTGCACTCTTTTGTGCCGTGATCCCCTCGGCACTTAACGCACCTGGGGCGGACAAAACAGTGTTTTTGGCTATGGCCATATTGTTGGCAGTTGTGACACTGACCAACGACAAAGGGACGGTAAGGTTTCTCGATAGAGAACCCTGAAAGGGAGCAGAGAGTCTTGATTTTGAAAATAGGGGCATAGGACTCGGTAGGGTCGCACTCGACCATTACCATATCGTATTCCTGTCCACCTCTTGCTTTACGCATGCGGTGGACGGCAATGACAGGGACTTTTTGTGCGGCAAGATCCGCATAAATCTCATCGACTGGGATTTCCTTCGGAATGCGCCGGATAACCACACGGGTGGGCGCTTCCTATGGGAGAGAATACGTATGGAACTCAATCCTCAAGGTTTTTAGGAGCCTGGTAAGGTTCCTGAAATCAGTAGGGGTCGGGAGTAGGATTTTAATGCCTACCTGGCAAGCGGTGGCACTAAGAAACTTGATTTTGCGTTCATCGCAAATTTTAGAAACTTCTGTCCACTTGGCCTTATCGTGGAGGAAGATAGGAGGGCATTTCTGCTTCTTGGGAATAGCAGCAGGGCTGGGGTCGCGGCTCGACATTGGGGAAGCGTCGGCCTGAGTTAGGGGACTACGGGAGCGACTCCTGGGGGCTGGGGAGCGATCTGAGCGCCTAGACCGCTGGGAAGCGGTGACAGGGGTGGGCTGCACGTCGGAGGAGGAGGTGGACGGCAGAGTTGGAGGGTTGGTCGAAGCGACCTTTTTGGGCTTGGTGGCTTTGGGGTGGGACTTGCCCTTCTTCCTCTTCCTCTTCCCCTCAGAGGTAGCTTGACAGCTTTCTGAGGAGGAATCGGCGGAGGCGTCGTCAGTAGTGACATAATCATCGGAATCATCCTTATGATCATCACCGGACATGGGTTCGTCAACGAGTGGACTGTCAACGTTCGGGGAGGCAGGATTTTCCGAGAAATTAATCGGAAATTTGAGAGTTGGGGGTTTAGTGGGCGCAAGCGCCGAAACGGGGGCGGGCACCGGGTTGCCGATGGGCATGGGCTCCGGGGCGGGTATGGGAGGAGGGGGGGGGCATGTAGCAAGCTTATGGAGGATGAAATTAAGCCTTTGCTTATTCACGCTGACCGGACTGGGATCGTCCGACAACGCGTCCTTGACGAGCTCTATCAACGCTTCGACAGGATGCATCCTGTCGCTGTTGATAGAGCTAGTGCAAGTGAGGGAAAAGGGAGTGAGATATTCCCCGGGTGGACAGGCCCGGGGATGTGTGCAATCCTACACTCCCAGTCGGGTTAGACTGGGAGGTGAGTATCTGGTGAGCCCTAAGCTTGTTTACCTGCCACCAATCTTATTGGGTGGCAGGGCCCTAAGGTACCGGTAAACCCACCGAAGGTGGGCCACCCACCACTGTGTACCAAAAGTCTGGTACGTCGGGATAGAAAACACCCGATCGTGCCAGGTGTAAGCTGTGGGACGAAGCGGGGGTTGACTAGGCTATCTACCAAGGCCAACTGATCCCGCTCCCGACTCCAATGACTGCCGTGTCCTTATGGGACTTGGCGGGTGCTTGGGGCACACCCTCACTGGCTTGTTAGCACCGCTAGGTTTCCCGCCAGGGACCACACAAGATGTGGATTTGAGCTGCCACTACTAGTAACCAAAGTTACTAGTAGCGACACCTTTGGAGCGGCGTGCGAAGACGCGACGACCGCAGTGACGTCACGCAGAGGGGCGCGACGAGACGGAGAGTGGGGGCGCCGGAGAGCGCGGTGGGGCGACGAGCAGCGAGACGTCCGCACGGAGCGACGGCTGGCGAGCTACCAGTCCGGCCACAGAATAAATAATAGTACAAGTAGTCCGGCTCGCACTTGGGCGGTTTTTAAATAATATGACCGTCTCGTTCCACTAGTCAATCATTCTTTCATACAAACGTTGTCTGGCGATTACTCCACTGTTTGACGATGTACGTTCAAAATAAAATATGATATCAATTTGTCTCATCATTATCTAGTCCTTTATGGAAACAAAAAAAGTAAAAAGTTAATTAAAAAAATCAAAATACCCGACTGCTTAAAAAGCGAACTAAAAAAACGTAAACAAGAAGAAAATCATGCTGTGCAGTCGGAGGATACATATTCGCGAGCTGGCTGACCAAAACCAGATGTATCCTCCGACTGCACAGCATGATTTTCTTCTTGTTTACGTCTTTTTAGTTCGCTTTTTAAGCAGTCGGGTATTTTGATTTTTTAAATTAACTTTTTTATTTATAACTTTTTAGTTAACATTTTTTTCGAATTAGGTACATTTAAATATATAAGTGTTATATATTTTTGAAATCGCCTCTAAAAACCCTTTATTTTGATACCCCACACGATGGGTTTGGAAGAAAAAATAAAATTGGCCCCCCACAATATGGCGCCCAAAAGCCGCCATTTTTAATGTAGCCTATGACACTCGCAAGGTTAAGACGAATCGATTGACGTATGAATCATCAAAATCGGTCAACGCGTTTGGTCTCTGGAACGCCACATAGGAACAAACATACATACATACATACATACATACATAGACTGATAAACACATTACCCTCCTTCGGCAGTCGGGTAAAAATAAAATATATTTGAAGTTATGAGCGTCCAAAGTTCCATATTTCAACACTAATTTTAACGCATCTTTGGGCGCAAATAAATACCATAAGAGGAAGGAAAATTTAAAAACGGCCTCCACACAGGGATAGATTAGTATTTCAATAATGCAAATAATTTTATTTTGAAAATATACATTAAGTCGTTTTTTCATGATATCTAGACTCTCAAAAGTCTGTTTATATAATTTCGCGCGCTCGTTTTCGTTCTAAATCATGATCCGTTTCGCTACAAACTTGCAAAAGTACTAATTCGTACGCGAACTGGCTTCTTACTGCTCATCACAGGATCTATATCTTTCGCACGTGTTGTCGGATGAAATAGTATGCATTTTAACCCCGCGAGCAAAATAGTTCGTGCCGTCGACTAGGGTTACCTTAAGGCCGCCTTAGATAGGCGGCCTTGCAACGTTTAAATATAAATACAATATCAAAGAAGATTTTGTTTCACGATTTGTCCATTTCTGAAAGAGTAAAGACAAGGCGCGGTATAAATTATGAACTAAAAGTAACACAAGTAAATTAAATTGTACTGTTTACTTAAAGTCCACACAAAAAAGTCGGCGGTCCGAATCCTGACCGCGGTCCGCCATTTGGTGACCCCTGCTCGAGAGCCTCCTGAAATTCTTTTAGCGATTGATATGTGAAAAAGACCAAAATGTGATTGACGAAACGCGGTCAACACCAACCATTTTGAAAATCGTAATACCTAATAGAATTTAATTTTGAGTCCATTGAAGAAATAGTTATATTTTTGAAATACCCCTAAAGATTCTTCACTGCCCAGTCGAGTAATCATGAATCAACGTGTCGCAGTATGGAAATAGAAATTACTTACTCTTTGTTAATCACTGAGCGCGCGTGATTCAATCAATCAATCAATTTCTAACTATAGAAGCGTGACAAGCCGAGTGCTGTGAGGACAAGTAACGACATATTGCGCTTGCGCATAATATAGTGATAACTTGTTAAACATATATGTACTAGCTTTTGCCCGCGGCTTCACTTCCGTAGTCTATCCCATAGGAATATTTGTCTAGAATAAAAGGAACCTATTTATAGTCAGCGAGAGGAGAGCAGTGGTGGCCCATTGGTAATGGCCGCGATTTACAAGTTGTAGGGCGTGGGTTCGGACCCAGGCAGGCGCTTTACTTTGTTTAAATTATTGCATCTCCACTGCTCTCAAAACGGTGAAGGAAAACATCGTGAGGAAACCGACATATCTTAGAACCAATGATTCGAAGTCATGTGACATCCACCAACATGCACTGGGCCCGCCTGGTGGATTACGGCCCATTCCCTCTCACAGGAGGGAGGCCTGCCTGTCGATGAAAATAAAATCGTAATCTGATCAATTTCCATTTTACAAACAATTGTACCTCCTACTAAAACTTAGTTAAGGAATATGCACGCCTGTGTAAAATAAGGATTACCAACAGCCTGATTGCGTAAGTGAGTTCGGCAGGGCAAAGGGTGTGTCTACATGAAAGAGTATGACAAATTCCCTTTAAATTTGTTCGGTATTGCCAAAATTTATTGGACTGTTTCGAAAAGAGTATCTTCACCAAAGAAAGCATCCTATAATTTTTGGCAATACCGAACAAATTTAAAGGTAATTCATCATACTCTTTCATGGAGTCATACCCTTTGCCTTGCCAAACTCACTTACGCAATTAGGTTGCTGGCTTAGCATGATATAAGTTCTCGCCAAACTTCTTGGCCGCCCTGAAGTTGGCTACAATGGCTGTGCAGTAGAAAATATCATACAAAAACAGCACCGTTTCGTGCATCGCGCATCCGATAAACCAACTTCAGGGCGGCCAAGAAGTTTGGCGAGGGCTATAAATCACGATATTGAATTTTTCACAATCATACTCTTCAGTAAGTTTCATTTTTACACTTTAAGCTAGCTTTAATTTGACAGACCCATAAACTCATAATTAACTACTAACATTACATTTAAATATACTAAATATAAAAGTTTACATTTTAATTCAAATGAAAACTTTTATAGTAGTAGTAGTAGTTAAAAAATTTAAAAGTAAAGTTTACATTTTAATTCAAATGTAAACTTTTATAGTATATTGTACAGAAAAAAAATATAAAACATTAGTAACTCTATTCCAGTTGTAACGACTACAGTAATTCAGCGAAACGAAATCGACATAATAAAAGCGTAAATTACTATTGCAGCATCCAACTATTCAGCAAAGGCCGTAATAAAAGAATAAAACTTCTAATTGTCTACTTTAGATTCACGTTGGAAGTCTGGTATAAAATTACCCTCGTAATTACATTACTGTGTTCTGTATTGTCTGGCTGTCGGCGGAGTTATCCGAGGTTTCTCTTAAATGAGAGTAAACATGACAATTACTGTCAATCACCCCAAGTGCCGACATCGATACCTCAATTTATGCCGAGGTAAGTAGGCGGTTACGTTTCTTCGATTATAAATACCAGCAAACAAATGAGTAGCGTTAAGAGGGGCAATTCTTGTTTCTTTAAGGAATTGTTCGCATTCTAATCTCAATCTTGTCGACACGGTTGGCGTAGTGGTTGAGCGAGCAGCTGCTGCGCTGCGTGTCGCGGGTTCGATTCCCGCACGGAACTAATATTTGTATGTACTACAGTTAGTTGTTCCAGATCTGGGTGTCTGTGTCTGTGAGTTGAAATGTTTGTAAACGCACCCATGATACAGGCTGAAGTTCCTAGTGTCGTAATGTTAGGATCCATTAATATTAATGCAAATTTTTATTCGTGGTGCTAGGCAACTGGGCTTAGTCCAGTTGTAAACGACCCTTTGTGCCTATTGGTCTTGTTTGTTTGTTCTGTCTCCTGCTTGATATGGAGGGAAATGGAAATTTGTATTTTTCCTACTCGTTATTCTTTTCTGATTAATTTCGTTGCGGGATCCAAGGGAGTTAAATTCATTCTCCGGAATTTCGTCAAGCTTCATTGCCTCGGCGCTTTTCTGGTGGTCGCCACTGTTGATTCTGGCTTTCAGGAGTTGCAGTGGTTTGGGAATAGTGCGGTGGGTTTTTCCTTTAGTGTCTCAACGTCTTTATTAAAACAAAAAAAAAAACTAATCAAAAATATATAAAAACACTAATAATAAATCAAAAATGTCTCTAATTTTCCTTAAATTTTAACAAGTGTCTGTCACTGTGTTTGCGTTATATTTGAACGTTTTTAAAGTGAGAAAAGTGGCGCCTTTTGGTATGAAAATCGAGTATCTTTTTAATTCGAATACATGTCAAATAAAGGCTTTACATATCAATATGTTGGACGAACCCATTGTTTCTCTAATAATAAAACTGTCGGTGTGAGAATACCTACATAGCAGTGTTAGCAGAACAATTATGAATGTAACTTTACAGTTATTAGCAAGCGGTGGGTGCACAAGACGGCACTTCAACCTACGCTTTGCGTTACCATATATGCATTCATTAGTGGAGGTCACGTTGTCACAGTCTAACCATTTGGTTAATGCGCGTGCAGTGGTTCAACGCCTTTTAAATTAGCAGCTTTGTAAGTATCATTGGTTAAGTTCCTCAAAGCATAACCATGACATTGATCAACTGTATCTTTATTTATTTATTTATAACATACTTTAGGACAGGATAGGAGGGGCTCGTGGCTAAATAATAACAGCCGCACGGGTCGATCTTCAAGGTTAAGCAACGCTTGACGAGGTCGGTCCGTGGATGGGTGACCATTTCAACATACTGAGTTTCCTCCGTGCCTCGGAAAGCACGTTAAGCCGTTGGTCCCGGCTGTCATTTGAAGATCTTTGACAGTCGTTACGGGTAGTCAGAAGCCTGAGATCTGACACCAGTCTTGCCAAGGGGTATCGTGTTACACAGTTACTGGGTTGTGGAGGTCTGATAGGCAGTCGCTCCATGTAAAACACTGGCACTCAACTGAATCCGGTAAGACTGGAAGCCGACCCCAACAATAATTGGGAAAAAGGCTAGGCAGATGATGACTTTAGGACAGGATAGATGGACTCCCTTTTCCGCACATAGATTATCATTTGATCCATTGCGCGTGCAGGCCTCATCTCTGTAAGAGTGAATGGGCCGTAATCCTCGACGCTGGCCCATTGCATGTTGGTGGATGTCACATGTTTTCGAATTTTTGGTTCTAAGACATGTCGATTTCCTCACGATGTTTTCCTTCACCGTTTTGAGAGCAGTGTTGATGAAATAATTTACACAAAGTAAAGCGCCTGCCTGGGTTCGAACCCACAAGCTAAAATTTGTACGTCGCGACCGTTACCATTAGGCCACCACTGCTCATCATTATAATATGTACTTTATTGTACATCACAAAAAAAAACATACAGGACAAACATTTACAAAAACAAGTGTACAATGGCGGTCTTATCGCACAAGGCAATCTCTTACACCTTTGTATCTAAATACATGATATCAAGCCCGTATTTCCCGAAATGTTAGGCAGATATATATTAGGCAATTCACACACTGCCCCGCTTTACGCTGCGGGGCGCGTGGCGACGAAGTCACGACCACAGACATAAATCTATATGTGTAATCTAGTATGAAAACCAAGCGTGCCACTTTTTCACAATTCACAATTTAAAAACAAATTTACTTACCAATGAAAGAAAAAAAATCCAGATTTCCGGTGTCGATAATGCTAAATTAAAATCTCAAATTACGATCACAAACAATCGCGTCATCTAGTTAGATTTATATCTGTGGTCACGACACTGCGCGTGAATGCGTTTTCTGTGTGTCGCACTACGCGTGTTTTCAATGCAAAGAGAGATACTTTCAAGTAACGTAAGAACACGCACTCCCGCGCTACGCTGCGTAATGCGGTACAGTGTGCGAATCGTCTTATAGCACATCCACATTTCCCCAGTTATGTGTAAGACCCATGTAATAGTGCCTTATCTATTGTCATCAGCTGGGGTCAAATCCAAACTCCGGGCTGGTACTGTGTCATTCCAGACGGATAAACCCAATAACACTTGGGCCGGCCCGGGAATTGACCCCAAGACCCAAGCTCAGCGCTTATGACCACTACACCAACGAGGCAGTATCTATTTACTCTGTGACACTTCAAAAAGAGGGAGGTTCTCAATTCGACTGTATTTTTTATGCCAACCTTTTTACTATATGAACCGATTTTGATAATTCTATTTTATTTCAAAGCTGGTGCTTCTCATGTGGTCCCATTTAAATTTGATTCAGATATGAGGAATAGTTTTTGACATGTTATACATAATGCGTATTGATATATATTTTTACATATATTATTATGGTAATAAATAAGGTACCAAAACTAAATGGAGAAAAATAAAAAAACTTTTTCACTAAAAAAATAACTGTCTTCCAAAACAAAACAAAGCGAAAAATAACTTTATTTTTGGAAGTCGGTGTCAAAAAGGAAAAATAATACTAAAGTCATTTTAAACTTTCTTTTTGTTCTAGGGGTGGCACTACAATGTCTGGGTCGACACGGCGAAGCACTCGCGGCCTTCAGCTCAGGGTTGGGAGTGGAACCGTCTTCGAGGCAGCTGCTGGCAGCATTGGTGGAAGCCTCCCTCAAGTCACCGCTCCGGACTACCCTGGAGCCTACATTTAGACAGTTAGAAGCTATGAAATTGGATCAATCGCCTTTTGTGCTCATATCGGTAAGACTTTGTTACTCATTTTGGAAAGAAGTTAAATACTCTATATATATTCTAATTCTTCTTTGTAATGGTACACATTACAAAGAAGAATTAGAAATATATAGATATCATTTATAATGGGCGCACGGTTGGCGCAGTGGTTGAGCAATTGACTGCTGCGCTGCGTGTTGCGGGTTCGATTCCCGCATGGAACAGATATTTGTATGACCTACAGGTAGTTGTGCCGGCTCTGGGTGTTGTGTATGTGAGTTTATATGTTTGTAAACGCTCCCACGATACAGGAAGAAATTCCTAGTAAATTTCCTGGGGCAAAGTTTAAAAAAAAAAACTAATTCTTGAAAAAACAGTTTTCACAAATTTTTGGATTACTTCCATGTACTTTTTCATCAAATACTGATTGCTTGAGAGCATCTCAAAGAGTTTTTTTTTCATATTACTAAAAATAACAGCTATCCATCAGTCAGTGGATTTTTTTATTATTTTCCTACTCCTCCGTTATTCTTTTCTGATTAATTTTGTTGCGGGATCCAAGACAGTTATTAAATTCATTCTCCGGGACTTCGTCTAGCTGCCGCGGCACTTTTCTGGTGGTCGCCACTGTTGATTCTGGCTTTCAGGAGTGGTTTGGGAACAGTGCGGTGGGACTGCCCAAAAAAAAAACGAAGCTATCCATCAGAACTTGAAACTAGCAATATCTTTTTAGATCAAAAGTCCTAAACCAACTCAAACCGAAGCTAACTGTTTACTGTCGAACCAAAACAACTACTTGGCCTTTAAGACGTCAACAAAAGAAGATCAAGATGTAAAACCCTGACTCTTTCAGAATTCAGACTGCAATGCTAACGTTTAAAACTGTAAAACATTAACACATAATCAAATAACTAACTAAACACACGTTTCGAAGCCGGGAGCCCTTCTAAATAAATACCCCGAATGCAATTTCATTCGTTATCGCGATGGCATTATGGTAATAATGTTGTAAGAATAGTGTTGTGCCTGCAAATGATACACGAATCTTCGTGTTGTACGTTGTACCCTCGCTTTCGTTGTAGCTATAACAATTATATGTTTTATGGGTTCAGTTTAATTGTGGGCCTTGTTTTATTTATTTATTTATCAAGGCACACCAACGACTCATTTACAAAATAATATCAGAAAATCAACATTTAGAATAGATCCTGTGTAAGCAAGTCACTTACAGGCATGCACATCATTGTCATAGTAGGTAAGTCACATAAAATAAAATAAGAATTTAAACAAACATAAAGTAAAATCAAAGGACATAAAATTAGAATCAAATAGAATTACATAAATTGAAATTAAAATTAAACCAAAATAAAATAATGTCTAAATAAAATTAAATTTAAACAAAATAAAATAAGATGTAAATATGTCGTTGATTTATTTATTTATTTAAACTTCATGCACAAAGGTACAATGGCGGACTTAATGCCTTAGGCATTCTCTACCAGTCAACCAAGAGTGGTGCAGAGACAACATGGCAGGGGCATTGTTTAAAACGTGGCAGCTACAAATTTAACAAAAAAAAAATTGCTTAATATACACATACATACATATTTTATATGATATATACTTAGGTAAATATATATATATATATAATAAAGTAATGAAAATAAGTTATCGAGATGACCCGTTGATTAAATTGATATTTAATTGAAATTATATTATATTATTAAAATAATAATATAATATAATGTTATATGTCCCGCACGGGACCGGTCAATGTGGCGACGCTTGGGGGAGGCCTATGTCCAGCAATGGACGTCTTTCGGCTGATATGATGATGATGATTAAAATAATAAAATAAAATAAAAACAATAAGGAAAGTATTACATTATAAATTAGTAGCAGGAGTAGGCAGCTGATTACAGATCAATATCCACGATTTTAGATTTAAATTTTGGCAGGGTATCAAACAAGATATCGTTGCTGTTTTCGACAGAACATACTCTGTTATACAAAGTCAACATTCGGTTTAGTGGGGCATGGTGGCCCAGATTCGTGCGAAATGTCTCAGTAACAAAATACTCTAGTGGTGCGTTGTTTTGCTTCACATTGGTCATTATTTATTACGATTTCTCTGACTGATTCGTTTGGACATTGAGGTGTCCATGTTTAGTCAGTAGCTTCTTCGATTGCATCGTCTAGCCGTTTTATAACTATTTTGTATAACTGTTTTGTTTTGCGTCCAGCTTCAATTTACGTTCATGACTGCCTATCTGAGCTTACAACCTAGTTACTGGAATAAACGATAACACTGGTTGACAGACTTTAGGGCCTAGGTCAATTATCTATAGCCGAGACCAGTAGTAAAGTGTTTTGGAAAGCTAAAAAAACTACAAAGTGAAAAATAAATTTATTTTTGGAAGTCGGTGTCCATAACGCAAAAAATTGGTACTTGCGAAAGCCACCGACTTCCAAAAATAAAGTTATGTATCACTTTGTAGTTTTTTTATTTGGAAGTCGGTAGTGTTTTTTTGTAAAAAAGCTTTTTATTTGCAAAATATTCTTAATTTTTACATAATTTTGCTATTTCAGCTATGAAGAAATTCTAGCCATTAATTTTTCAGTGTAAAAATATTGTTAATCCAAGTCATTTTGGAGGAGTATCCAAAAGTAGCGAAAAAATATCGTTTTGCTAATTTTTTTTTAAAGGTTTTTGTTATACGAAAAAACCATGTTTCACAAATAATTTACATGAATCAATAATATTTTTTTTTTTTTCAAACATTTTAACTTAGCCGTCACTAAGGAGTATGCTTTAGAAAGTTACCATTTTACGGCACTAAAGCAGTTATAGGCCCTCCAATATAGACGGTTCGTGTCGGACTACTGCAGCGCCCGCGACGCCGCACTGCACTCTTGGTGTATAAATTGTACTGAAAAAATCAACTGCTGGTGTGCAGTACGACGCCCGCACCTCTGCGGCACCGCATCAGTCTGACACCAAACGTCTAAATAGAAAGAACCCTAAATTAGCCCTAAGTCCAAATCTAAATCGTGTAGCCACGGCTAATCTGAGTAATTTCTTCGATTTCCCTCATTGAACAATTTACTAAACCGTAAGAGGACATTATATGAGGTTTCTATAACAATTGTAGGTTAACGACCAAATTAAATACCTACATTGTTTCCATATATCAAAGACTAGAGTTGAAGACATCGATTCTCACGCCCGCGCCTGGGGCAATCGCGTTTCACTTGGGGGCTTGACAACATGGCTCGCGTTCGTGTATTATAATAGAGTCATAAAATATTTACTGCAAGACTGCAAACCTTTATTTAACGGAGCTTGACTGAACATTAAATAAGATTTTATATTAGAAACTAGCTGACCCGGCAAACTTTGTTTTGCCATAAAAACACCAAACATTCATCTACCCTACCTATCCTACCCTACCCTACCTACCCTAACCTACCCTTCCCTACCTACCCTACCCTACCCTACCTACCCTACCCTACCTACCCTACCCTACCCTACCTACCCTACCTACCCTACCTACCCTACCCTACCCTACCCTACCCTACCCTACCTACCCTACCTACCCTACCCTACCTACCTACCCTACCCTACCCTACCTACCCTACCTACCCTACCCTACCCTACCCTACCCTACCCTATCTCTCAAGTTGGATCGAACTGCACATGGTGTGCGAATTTTATTATAATCGGTTAAGTGGTTTAGGAGTCCATTGAGGACAAACATTGTGACACGAGATTTATATATATTAAGATAATATAGATGCGATAAATGTGAAATATAATAAAAAGCTTTTTTCCGTTATCCATGACGTCCATATAAAAGACATAAACGCGTGTGATTTGACTTCATATCATATACTCAAAGCAAAAATAAATACATCAAAAGTCCTTATAAGGGAACGCAACTCCACTCCAATCAGCTTTGTCAATAAATAACAAGTTATAACTGCCAATTTGATTGAAAGAAGATCGAGAAAATTACTTCCCTCCTACTTTATCTTATCTTACTATAATTATAAACGTGAAACTTTGTCAGGATGGATGAATGGATGTTTGTTACTCTTTCACACGAAAACTACCGAACGGATTTTGACGAAACTTTACAGTAATATCACTTATACTTAACACATAGGCTAAGGCCGCCCGTTGTATATTTTTTAAATTAAGGGTACACTAGTCGACGGCACGAACTATTTTGTGCGCGGGGTTAAAATGCATGCTATACTCGTATCAACCGACAACAGGTGCGGAAGAGATATATGCTGTGATGAGCAGTAAGAAGCTAGTTCGCGTACGAATACACACTTTTCCAAATTTGTAACGAAATGGATGATGATTTAGACCGAAAACGAGCGCGCGAAATTTTATTACCAGACCTTTGGGAGTCTGGATATCATGAAAAAAATACTGAATGTATCTGTTCAAAATAAAATTATTTGCATTGTTAAACCACTAATCTATCCCTGTATGGAGGCCGTTTTTCAATTTTCCTTCTTCTTATGGTACTTATTTACGCCCAAAGATGCGTTAAAATTAGTGTTAAAATATGGAACTTTCGAAGCTCATAACTTTCAAGTAATTTCTTTTTTACTTTTTTGCTTCCATACAGGGCTAGATAATGATGAGACAAATTGATATCATTTATTTTTTTGAACGTACATCATCAAACAGTGGAGTAAAAGCACGTCACGTTTGTATGGAAGAATTTTCGACTAGTGTACCCTTAAGTTTCTTTTGTTCCTGTATTTTCTGGTGTACAATAAAGAAATATAGGTATAGGCTATAATTTATTAAGATGTTAGGTGAAGTACTAATACGACACAGGCGGACCCGCTAGGCGGAAGCTAGTAAAACATAAGGGGAAGTATGTTTGTGAAAAGATTATAACATCCATTAGCATATTGTGATATGATGGGTATGTTTGTACACTCGCGAGCAATGAAAAAGTTCCAGTGACATAGCACCAAATTACTCCTAAACGGGAAAGGCTACCTTAATGACGCCGTCTGCAATATTGAAGTACATTTAACAGCGCATCAGAATATTACCAACTAAAAACGTAAATATTGTGTTCAAATTTTAAATTAAATGTAAAAAAATAAATTAAGGTGTTTGTCGGCATTTTGTGGGTGGAACTTTTTCATTGCTCGGCAGTTTATTAGTAGACATATTTGACAAGAATAAAACTTTACATTTCCGCGACGATTACTGTTTCATAAAGTTGAAATCGTATGAAAGATGTCCCAAATTCTTACGCTATTTTATTATTAAATGCCATTGCCGATGACCTATTCCACACAAAATATCACCCTGTATAATATCATATAACGATATCTCAGTAAAGTTTAAATCCTGTATAATTTAATGTCATGTTGTAAAAGTCCACTCGACCATCGCAAAATTGAAAGGATTATACGTGTAAACATGGCCAATGTTTTACCATTAGTGTGTTAAGCTGGGAATTACTTAGGGTTATAGCAACTAACAGCCTGCTCATACAAGCTGCGCAGACGCAAACACTTCGTTTTGTATATAAACTAACAACATTGACGCGTCAAAATGTCGCAAATCGCAAGGTACTGCGACTACTCCCACTCTTATAGGGTAAATACCTTTTTCATAAGGAGAAAAAGCTAGGATAAATCCTTGTATATTAGGGTTCCATACCCAAAGGGTAAAAACGGGACCCTATTACTAAGACTGCGCAATCCGTATGTCTGTCTGTCCGTCTGTTACCAGGCTGTATCTCATGAACCGTAATAGCTAGACAGTTGAAATTTTCACAGATGATGTATTTCTATTGCCGTTATGTCAACAAATACTAAAAACAGTATTAAAAAAATATTTAAGGGGGGCTCCCATACAACAAACGTGATATTTTTGGCGTTTTTTGCTCGATATTAATAATGGCAACAGGTAGACGCTTGAAATATTAACAGAATGTTTAGTTGTGTATTCACTTCAAAAAATAATAATTATTAAATTAAAATAAATTAAGGGGGGCTCCCATACAACAAACGTGACTTTTTTGCAGTGTTTTGCGATAATGGTACGGAACCCTTCGTGTGCGAGTCCGACTCGCACTTGGCCGGTTTTTTAGAATATTATAGGTCCGGATATCCACATGTCTTTATACAAGCTTTTATTTAACTTGCAATGTATATATGTACCTATGTATATATGTAAGTGTGTTCAGGACAAATATTGCAACTGAATTGTAAAGCAGTTATCCTCCTCCGATTAAGATACAATTTTGCATACACGTTTACTTTGTATGACAATGCATGGTTGGCTAAGTGACATTATTCTAAATCCATTATGGCGGACGGCCCAAGATAGCGGACTAGTTATATTTTGTGCACTGCCATGATATGGGTATCAAATGAATGGGTTTGCTAAAAATAATACAAAACAGCTGTGATTGTGGCCGAAAAACAACTTTGAAAGTTCGTAATATTAAATTTTAAAAAATATAGCAATTGATTTTGTAACCAGAAATGAGTTTTCTTCGGGACCACCACGATACGTACACCATCAACTCCCAAAAGTGCCAGCTTTGATGATTTAACCTGAAAGTGCATTAAAGATTTTATTAGACATTACAAAATATTGCCAAAAACGGTATCTACCGTTATTTCATATCTGTAAACTTCGGTAAAGGCGAACTTATCTTTGTACGTAAAATGACATGAGTACCTAATAAAGAAGATAATTGACGATCCTTGCCGATAACACTGGCTTAACTGGCACCTTACATGGATGGGAAGTACGGAAACAAATAATTTTCCCAAAAAAGGCAGTACAAACAATATATTTGTGGAAATCTGTGTATAATTACAAACTTTATATAAAATGAAGCTTCTTAGAAGTCTAGTCTTTTTGCAGACTAACTCTTTCCTTTTTTGTAACTATCGCAAGAACAGTTACGTACAAAATAAGTACCAATATTTAAACAAGAATTGAGAGAAAAACACTATAAAACTTAGTGTCTCCATGAATACAGTGTCTCGACAGCATAAACACCACGCAATACTCTGCGGCTCTCGAAGTCTCGATCTCAAAATAATGCGATCCATTAGCGTACCTCCGGAAATATGTGCATTGTCAGCCGCTCTCTCAGCGCTGACGGGGACATGGGACAGACTCGCGATTTACATAAAAACACTGACCTATAGAGGACGTTTCCATTTTTTACATTTTTATTTGTAAGATCTTAGTAAGATTACATTAAATTGGTATGAAAATAATGTCATAAAGATCCGTTAATATTTTTTAAAGCATTGCACACGCCGCTCGTAACATGTTTTAAACGTTTGTTACGTATGCCTAGGAATCTGCTCACATTGCGGACACTAAGTATTCTTAGACCTTGCTGACAGTGCAGTTACCGTGAAGCCAATAATTAATTGTAAGTAACTTTAATAATTAAAAGTTTAGAATCATTTCGGGTTTCTTTCCAATCCCCCGGCTGTGGTAAACGTAATTCGTTAGCTACGTTAATTATTATTTCCCAAAGTGGCAACAACGAAGTCAAATAAAGACTCACGTCAGTCGTGAATGAGACTGAAACAATAACGAGATTCGCACGTCTCTACACAAGAACAAGTGCACCCTAAGTGACATATTAAAAGAAAAACACATTACGCAAATACAATCGTATCATTATACAAATAATGGCACATTAAGGGCTCGTCGATGTTGGCAATATTAAGCACCCCATACACAGAGCTATCGAACGGACCATTTGCATACATTCCGCTGGCGTGCAGTCGGACGACATCTGAACATTTTTCGGCGCATTTAACTCTCAGACAATGGGGCTGAGTGATCAAAGGCCCATAAATACGCGACCGACCCCCGTGAATTTACATACAATCTGCGCGACAGTTGATCGGCAGCCCAGACGTGAATGGCCGAAATGGCGTCGAACTACCACAAAATGGCCGCCGCGCCGCGCATACAATGTACCGAATTGAACTGAAATCCGTAAATTGAAGCGATTTAAACACTGAGATAATGAAACTGAGCGTCGACACTGTATTATCTGCTCTCCCGCGCATTTAAGTGGCTAACACTTTCCTAATCTCGCCATAAAACGATGAAAATTATTAGGAAGCTTAAGTAGTTAGTGCTAAAGCGGACTCAAACTGTCATATAATCAAGAATACCAGTTAAATACCTGTACTACATAAAACTGGATCTTGACGGCTCGAGCCTCCATTTTCTAAACACAAAACATTAGAAACACAAAATATTGTCGATATCTTTAGGTTTCTGATCCAAATAACCACTCCCTGGGTGTTCCTTAAATATGATATTATATAGCTTTATACCGAGATAAGTACAAATCATTCGGATAAATGTTTCTGCAGCCATCGTAACGGCAAGCTTAATGGGATCTTTAAATTTCGTCGCGCTTTTTGTGCCCGCCAATGATACTCAAATTCGCATTTTTGTACATACATTAGTTTATTCATATGTCGGGTTTAAAAGTAAATGACATCAAAGACGAGATCAAGAGCACCGATATAAGTCGGTGTGGTCACTGGGTGATTCAGAAGCTCCAAATAATGGTCATTAGGTATGAGACGAGCCCACAACGGAAACCTTCCTTGCTAAACGAGGCCATCTTAGATTTTGAGTGGCTTTTAAACAAAGAAATTTAGGTATACTAAGACCGCATTCCGTCACGGACTACGGCATTCATTTATTGTTATTAAACAGGTCTCAGTCACTACGCATTTTACAACAAAGTTTTAACTAGATTTATCGACATGCCACAGAAATATGACAATACTTAAAAAGCCATAAGCTTTAAAACGTCGTCATCAAATAGTATTATCAAAATAAGTCAAAGATATTAAACGTACTACGAACATGGTTCTCCAAGGAATTAGAGGTCCACTCGGTTTACAATTCAAGAATACCCTAGTGTAAGTCTGCCACTATAGCACTGAAGAGAATAGAATAGAATATTATTTATTTGCTTAGAATTTAGGTATTTACAATAAGGTGGTTACAATAATATTAAGAATCCTTGTACATTCTACCATTTTGGCATGCAAACATTGATGCAATTTATCATCAAATATACAAACATTGATATTATACAACACAATTAAAATTTATCATATAGAAAATTCGACACGGAATAGTAACATTTATTTAATAGAAGTATACTTAGTTTATTTTTGAAAGTTGTTACTGATTCCTCTTTTATGGAATTAGGAATGTAGTTAAAAACAACCGGTGCCATACCAAAAATACTTGTCCTCAACAAAGCAGTCCTATATCCATTCTGAATGGATCCATTTCTCTCTGGTATCACTTAAAAACAGGTCCATGGTTTTCTTTGTTCCCATTTAAAAGGCAACAGAAAAGAGATTTCAAAAGAGTCTTACTTAATGTCTGTCAACAAAACGGGGTATGGAATGATTTTTCACAATAGAGCAAATAAAGTCCCAGTCAAGGATATTCCTGCAGCCTTATCACGCTAATATTATGAAGGCGAAAGTATGTGAGTGTGTATGTTTGTTACTTCTTGACGCTCACATGGCTGGACGGGTCTGGATGAAATTTGCACAGAGATAGATTATAGTCTGGAATAGCATATAGGACTCTTTATCCCGGGAATATGTTCCTTTGGAATAATTTACGACATTCACGCGGCCGAAGCCGCTGGCAGAAGCTAGTTGGGTAATAAATTCGGCAAGGCAAAGAGTATGGACAATCGAACATCAATCACGTAGACGGAAATCCACATCGTGTCTTTCATCTCGCCATGTGATTGGTCGATTGTTTATAATCTTTGCCCTTTGCCTTGCCGATTTCATTACGCAATAAGGCTGCCGGTCTAATTTTAATGTTATCTTCAAGACAAATACCCTATACAACCTTAGTATTTGTAGATGGTATCAACAACAATCAGTAATGAATTTGGAGATTGTTAAAAATTAACTAGTAACTTTTGTGTTTTGTGCAGGTGGTCGGTCAAGAGCTGTTGGCAGCAGGACAATACCAGGCAGCAGTTACAGTGTTAGAAGCTGCGCTAAGGATCGGATCCTGTTCTCTCAAGTTACGGTAAGTCAGACCAATTCTTACCTAAAAACTTCTCTGTCTATACTTACTCGTATAATCACATCATCACATCACATCATCAGCCTTTTTTAATGTTCCCACTGCTGGGACACAGGCCTCCTCTCATAGAGGGAGTGGGCTATAATCCACCACGTGAATCCAGTGCGGATTGGTAGATGTCATATGTCTTTGAATTTATGGTTCTAGGACATGCCGGTTTCCTCACGATGTTTTCCTTCATCGTTTTGAGAGCAGTGGTGATGAAATAAATTACACAAAGTAAAGCGCCTGCTCGGGTTCGAACCCACGACCTACAACTCGTAAGTCGGGACCGTAACCACTGGGCCACCACTGCTCACTCGTATAATGAGCCTTCTGAAACGACGGCAGTGTACAAAATATGCTAGTATTATATTATCTGTGACAAAACAAAGCCGGTTTCAGTAGACTTTATGGATATTTTTACGTAAAAGACTTCTATAAGTTTTTATTTTATTTAGAAACTTAGGATTTTAAAATATAATTCTGGTCTTTTTAAACGCTCTTTTCCACTACTGTTATTAAACGATCTGCTCACTGACTGCGCATATACCAGCACTTCCATTACCTACTCGATTCTAAAACCGCTCAAGTATTTTAAGCTGCCACCATTTTATTGTTTGCAATAAAACAAAGATAAATGTAACTTTTAAGTCCCAAAAATTAATGTGCGCGAGTAAATCTTTTGTTAATTCGATGAGTAATGATGCACCACAAAAAAAGGCACCGAACATCGATAAATGGATAAAGCAACTTAGACATACTTACTTACTTATATCTTTAGAATCTGCTCTTCAATTTGTCGAGTTTACTCTAGAAACAGGGCCATACAAGGAGATCTGACATAAAAAACCCCACAGCGACATCCAGCCAGTAAAGCCATAATCCTAGGAACAGTGAAAGTTGTACTTAATCTAGCACTAGAACATAACGTTGCCAATCAACATAATTATCTAAAAGTTAAGTTGTACCCATTTACATTTTTACGAGTGAGTTAAATGCCTTATTCGGAGATATATGTCTAATCTGAGGCCACGAGCGAGACGATGTACTGCCTTTTACGACTCACCTCCGTCAAGCACTTTCGATTTCACGCCAATATTAGGAAAAGACTAGCTCGGTCTTCAGCTAAGTGTAGTTTCCGTTGCTTGGAAGGGAACTGTTGTACTCTATTGCTAAATTGATAATTTGCGTGTATTACCTACTTGAAGAGGTAAAGGTTTTCTTGCTAATTCTGAGTAGATATGAGGTAGGAGATTATTTAACAAACAACAAAATTTCTGCATACATGTTCAGTGTTTGACATATCTTATCTTATGATGTCTATACTACTAGATTAGTATATATATTAAGCAAACATTGACACAATAATAATGGATAGCGGCCTGGGCACGCGTTGCCATGGCCGACGTGGGAAACTCTTAATAGACTCCGCACGCAGGTCTTTCAGTGTTTGTGCGGCATCTCCCCGCAGACCATGGTCCACCTTTCGTCCTGGCTGCGTCACCGGTTGGTGTTGCCGTGTCAGAATTCTGGGCCAAACATAATATTTAGAGACTATTCTTGCTATCGACACGCTAAGAAGAAGAATGGATAGCAGCAATTATCAGACGTGTAAATTTGTAAGTTTTAACTGAAAATCAGTGAAGCGGTTTGTTGAAGCAGTGAATGTCTGAGTCAGTCAGCTGACATAGTTGCCCTCCAGGAAACATGGCTGCCTCCCCATGATATACCTTATCTTGGCCAATTTCATAGCGATTTCGAGTACACAGGCAAGTCAGCTGTTGGGCCTCGGATAAATTTGAAAAGTGTTACCGCGGCCCTGGCTCAAGCAACTGAAGGAACACGGGTGGGTTTTAGTCAGTAAAACTCTGACATCCGTATCCATAGTCCCTCCCGCTTCACCCAGAGCGGGAGAAATCATTGGAAGAATCCCCAAACAAAAAAAAATATGACATGTCAGCCGTTGAGACGTCAGCAGGAATATTAAGGGGACGTCCGTATGGAGGCGTTGCGATCCTGTGGCGTAAGGGAGCGTTTGAGGCAATGACGGTTATCAGCTGTGTCAGTGTTCGTTTGACGGCGGTTAAAGTTTCGCTCCGGGACAGATGCATTATGGTGTCCAGTGTCTATATGCCGACTGACTCTTGTGAAAACCTAACAGAATTCACTGAATGTTTAAGTGAAGTGAGTGCAATCGTCTGATTACCCCAAACAGACAGTTACACTTGGTCTTTTTGCTTTTGCATACCATACCTGAACTCAACAACAATTTCGTTCCAATATAAATAGAAAAACATCCGTAAAGTGGATAAAATTGTAATAAAACCAACTATCCATTGGAACAAATCTAAATTTACATAAACAGAATGCCGGACATCTCTAATAATCTCGCACAAGAAGACCGCTCCCGAGAATTTTCTAGATTAATATAGATAACGCGACTGCACTCACGATTATAAACACCAGTACTTAGGTATCTCCCTGTAATCTTCAGAATAAATTATTTGAATCTGAATTTGTAAATGCTTCTACAGACGGATCGCAGTTAGCAGTCATCGTTGATTATAACACGCGGTGAAATGCAAATTATATGCGATTTGCCGATGTTTATGAACTGCTGAGCGTGTAACCACCTCGAGTTACTAGCGACAGTAGAAAGAAACCTATTGCCTTACAAGAATATAATATCATTATGAGCTTCAAAAACATAATTGTGCTTGAATTACGTGTAATAAATGTCGTAAAATGAAACATTTACAATAATTAGACAAATTGCTGATCATGCTGGCAATTAAAAGAAATAACCAGTAATTTGCGCTCTCGTACAAGTTGTAAAAGCTATGGAATGTTTATACTAGAGCTAGCATATAAGACATTGGAACAAGATGTTATCATTTGATATTGTTGAGCATCCTTACGAAGAAATTGCGAGTTAATTGCACCATTCAGGGATTCTTAACGCATCGCCTCACAGCTGGTTAGACGCAGATGCGGTCTACCATCGCACTAATAAGAAATTACTCCGTTTATTCTCATATTCAACTTTCGATCGTAATCCCTTAACAACAATTTCACACCATTACCACCACTCAAGTTGTTAATAAGAAGAAGACAAATGACCGAGCGAATCTCTTCTCTTCGTTCAATACTTGTAACATTATTATTTTTAATCACAACCAGTACGTAACGAGTTGACAGTGGGATAATTTATATATACTTAAAGGGAACGGTTATCTTTGGCGGAATTTCGACGTTTTGATTTATAATGTTCGAATGTCGAGGAAATAAAGACGTCGTAAATTTTGAGCGGAATATACGCTGTTGCGTTTTAATAACAACCTCTAATTAATGGAATGTAATAGTCCTTGTATGTGCAGTTACATTCGTACGACGCGCATATGTTAGTGGCCCATGGGATACAGCACTTAATTTTTCATTTTATGTCTTCTTGAAATTCTCTTGTGTTTTATAATTTAAAGAGTTGAAAGGCGATGTTTTCGCGTATGTATTCTCCGAAAATAAAAGCTGTTGTGTATTGCCCTAAGTTTAGCGATCCCAATTTGGCAGTGGGTGGAACACCATTTATATATCGCGCAACTGCACGCAGGAGATTTCGGAATCAGGCGCTTTTTGAGAATTGAGTTTATTCTTGCATAAAAATCCAGTTACGCTTTTGCACTAAGGACGCAAAATCAATTAGGGATCGAATCAAATCGATGCTTGTTATCATTAAACCAATGGAGCGATAATTTAAGCTAAATGCAACCAATGTTTTCATTGAATGTGGTTAGTAATTGGCGGCATATTGGCAATCAATCGCAACGCATTACTGTAAGTACACGGCCAGTAGTACTTACCATAAATAATTACGAGCAGTAGTAATGCACGCACAAAAACTTTCTAGGTACTTTAATTTACTATTCATAAATGCAACGCAGGATGTTTGCACTCGTTCCGCTGCTTCTGCCTATCCTGCAACAAAAAACCAGTGTGATGTTGCCCAATTTTTTTTTTTTTTTTTTTTTTTCTATTATAGGCCCGCGCTTGACCACTATCTCACCTGATGGTAAGCGATGATGTGGTCTACGATGAAGCACGCTTGCCTAGTAGTAACCTATTCACTCTTGACTTAAAGACCCCTAGATTGTAGCTATCGGGAAACACAGACTCCGGCAGAGAATTCCACTCCTTAGCTGTACGCTTAATAAAAGTATTCTCAAAACGTTTAGTGCGTATGGGTGGGATGTCCACCATGTACCGATGGCGCATCGCCGTGCGTCTGGTAGTCCGATGATGAAACGGGCTGGGTGGAATTAGATCATGCAATTCCATCGCACACTCCCCGAAATGCAATCGATAAAAAACCGACAAACTGGCAACTCGGCGACGATGTTCAAGACTCTGGAGCTTTGACTTAACCAGTGCCTCATCGCCGATGAGCCTCTTGGCCCGCTTTTCGATCGACTCTAGTGCATCAAGCTGGTATTTGGCAGATCCGTCCCAGAGATGAGAACAGTACTCCATGCATGATCGAACTTGCGCTTATACATATTAATACAAAGAAGATACATAACGCTTTAAGTATGGATGTTATACTCCACTAATTACTAAACAGAATTCACTGAACATCGAAGTTTCGTGAGATCGAATTACATAAAACAATCTCGATTCGTTCACCATTCTCACATTCTATTTAGTGAAGAACAAGCCTATAAGTTTCGGTACGCGAGGTGTCGTTAAACCCCAAACTTATATTGAAATGGAAGCTAATGAAGCATCGATGCACGCAGCAGATCACTGGGAATGTATTCAGTAGATGCACCCTCGGAACGGGGCCCGTGTTTATGGCGCTATTAAAATCACCGTTAATGACCTCCTACCATGGTCTCGGATATTTTGCCTTATGAGAAATACCATCGCTTAATAAATATCTATATCCAGCACAGCCACTAAAACCTGTAGTGAAAGACCGTGTTTGAGTTAAGTCTATAGTCTTGTAGGGTGTTCATGTTGTGTCCAAGGAATTTCCATTGAATTACTTCGACGAATATAATAGAGAAAGCGATAATGTATGTATGATATTTTAACATGAAACTTAATAATTTCTTGATTGTAACTCCAGTTGTTGACTAATAAACAAAGACAGACATTAATTGCTAGCTGAATAGGCATTTATTAGCATTTCAGCCATGTAAAAGACATTACAATAAAGCACGTAGGCTAGTACTAAAGGATTTTACAACACACGATGACGATCATCACTACAATAAACAAATAAAAACTTTTACGATACCTTCTGTGTATACATTCCTTTATAACGAGCTCAAAATTGGAACGAGACGTAATTATAAGTATAACTCCTACGAGTACAGCGGTGCGCGCGAGGCACCTAATTCCCCAGTTAAATTTATTTAAACACGTTTCGAGTCGAAGACATTGATTGAATAAGCTCCATCTCTATACACTTGGAAGACATTAAGTAACTCTTCCCGTCCCAAAATTGTCAACTTAAGCGTTGGAGCGGTCCGGGCGTTGAAACCCACACCTCGGCGCGATCTTATCTCTGCGTTGATTGATCGAAGCTGGATCGATACGGGACTATTCTGTTCGCCCCACGATAAAAGTCCACTCGATATAAATAAGGATTGTTATAGCGATCCTTATCGAGATGATCTCTGTGGACAGATGATGAGATTAAAAGGTGATAATACTTTGGAAAAATGTGAAATAATGAATACACTGACCACTTTTATTGATAAATTAACATAAATGCTTTTTTCTATACGACCTCCCGGGTGCAATGGTCGAGAAAAATTACCTCGACTTCCATATAAATGTCTTTTACATTACTTTTTGTTTGAATCATTAATATCTGGTGATGTTACAACTTTAAAACAGAAATGTCTTAATTAAGTTTCAAATCATGCATCTCATTTCCAGTTCTAACTAACCAATAACATAAAGTGGTGATGTTCAATCTTGCAAAATGTTAGTACTTAGTGTATTACAACTTGACATAAACTAGCCGACAGATGGTACAAGAGCAGAGCACGTAATCTTTTCCTAGTTCCCAGAAACAACTAAAACAGTTAAGGACGCCGCTGAGCATAGCTCGGCGATAATGGGATTACGGGAATCGAGTGATCCGATCAGCGGTTACGTCCCGATCGATTAACAGAATACGTCAACAGAACCGAGAGATCGATGCAAGTGGAGGTGTAAAAGTGTGATGTCAAATTACATCGCGCTGTGTGATTCATTACCTTCACCACAAATTAAAATATTTATCTCAGATTATTTTAATCGGTTTCACACGAGCTATTTAAGAGCGAACAGGCTTAAAAAACCGGACGTGTGAACATTTAGTCCCGATGCTTGTACCTCGTGGCTAATTATAAAGTCTTCGGCTTTTACGTGTTGTACGCAAAATGCGGCTATTATAATAATTGTTATGTACTTAGGTCGAAGTGCTTAGGGTGAAAAAGCGCTTTTGAACGTTGGTGCTTGTAAACGTGGCCGGAGCGATGGGTGACCATTACGCCTAATAAAACTGTAAAGGCGGCAACTCGTTAACTCTCTACTGCTAACTCGTTCATAAAATATTACTGAAATTAGACTTAATGGTATCGACTTCCGAGGCGTCCTCTAAATTAGAGTCATCAACACTTGCTGCACTAAAATATTGGTTTACGATTCATGAAAACCAGTCTTTGCTTTCTAAAGGGTACCTGTGTTATTGAAAACGGACATTCTGATTTCTCTTAAAGTAGAATATTATAAACATTAATGTCTTGCCTAGTTTTGTATACTAAGCTCATTCTCTTGAACAAAACAACTGCATATTAAATGTTTATGATAGCGATAACAGAAAACCGTCTCCTTTGTACATTTGCAAGAAGTACTTTAATAAACCTAAATTCTTCAGGAAGATTAAGTATCTTCTTTACGACTTATGTTCAATTATTCATAAACACTTGCTAACCCTTGAACCTAATCACACAATGGTCTGGGTGTTTTTCTGCTATGGACTCAGGCTTTTTTACTCGATGAAGATTTTCCATCGACATTTTTAGGACCCTATTACTGAGACTTCGCGGTCCGTCTGTCTGTCTGTCTGTCTGTTACCAGGCTGTATCTCATGAACCGTGATAGTTAGACAGTTGAAATTTTCACAGATGATGTATTTCCGTTGCCGCTATAACAACAAATACTAAAAACAGAATAAAATAAATATTTAAGTGGGGCTCCCATACAACAAACGTGATCTTTTTGCCGTTTTTTTGCGATAATGGTACGGAACCCTTCGTGAGCGAGTCCGACTCGCACTTGGCCGGTTTTTAATTAGGTAGAGTGTCTCACGTTTCATAGTATTAGAGTTCCTCCGTCTATTAACAAGTTCTACTTCCTACTAATACGAATTTTATTAATGCGAAAGTTTCAATGGATGGATGTATGATTGCTACTCAATCACGCAAGAACGGTTTTGGAACGGATCTGAAACTTGGTATAATAATCCCTTGGGATAATAAAACACATTTCACGCGGGCGAAGCCGCGGATAGAAGATAGTAATGATATAAAGCCGACATACAATTGCAAACAGTAATCTTGAATACATTCCTGTGTATGAAGCATAACATCCTGTACATCATCTAACAATATTCTATGCGAGATTTTCCAGCCCACGCAGAGGAAGTGTTGCCAGACTAGCTGGTTCACTAGTCACTTGAACCCATAGAGTGTCTATAAAACTATTTAATAGTCACTAAACACTCATACGACTCTACTCTAGTAAATCTAACGTCTTCATCCTTCGAATGTTGCTAGTTTATGTCTTATGTAATTACAAATCAAATAGAATTTAATATCTACATGTATTTTTTTTTTCGCTTTGCTTTTTGGAGAAACGTCCCAGGGTGTGGGCTTTTTACCTCTCTAAAACCACCCCTGTGATCACTTTCAGCACAAGGAACCGCTTCTGTGACCGCTTAAAAGACCACCCCGGAAACCAATGCAACGTCTATCAGTGCATCCCTTGGGATATGTCGAAAACCTACTGATTGTATTATTTTTAATTGTTCTTCTCTACTGAGCAGTGGTGGCCCAGTGGTATCGGCCGTGACTTATAAGTTGTAGGTCGTGGGTTCGAGCCCAGGCAGGCGCTTTACTTTGTGTAAATTATTTCATCACCACTGCTCTCAAAACGGTGAAGGAAAACATCGTGAGGAAACCGGCATGTCCAAGAACCAAAAATTTGAAGACATGTGACATCCACCAACCCGCACTGGGCCCGCGTGGTGGATAACGGCCCATTCCCTCTCACAAAGAGGAGGCCTGTATCCCAGCAGTGGGAACATTAATAGGCTGATGATGATGTTCTTCTCTACTGTCGGAAGTGTTCCGCGTTTAGCTGTCGACATTTATCAGAGTAATACGATGTTTGCTTGACTTTTGACTCCCCATGTGAAACGTTGTCGGAAAGCCAAAGTACTAGTTTTACGTCTCTAGGTATGGCCAAAGTGCTGTGCTGCTGTGCAAACCAGTTGCTTTAAGTTATTGAGTGGCAGGCAGTATGACCTGCGTGTCAGTATTTACGTGAAAATTGCGATAAGTTCTTGGTCTGTCTTTTGTTTAAGCGTAACGACTTCCACCAAATGTATACTTTGTTTTATTTTATACCACAAACACCTTACAGAACTTGAATTGAAAAATAATACTGAAATTACTCGTCAAACTGTGCCATTAAAAACAAATGGAGATGTCGGTATGCAAGCAAACGACGGTCACTAAATAATACTAATTATAATATAGAATAAGGGCGAAAATATACATGACTGTAACTTCCTTAAAAGTTTGCTTAAAAATTTGTATGCCTTGTACCGTAACATTTCACAATGACTTATGGATACCTTTATCTCTCAATTTTGGGCCATAAATTGAGGCAAAGGCTCGGCTGGCTACCAAAAAGTTGGAGATCCTAGCGAAGGTGAGAGGGTACTTCACGCCGGAACAGCTGCTCAACTTGTATCAAGCGCAAGTTCGATCGTGCATGGAGTACAGTTCTCATCTCTGGGACGGATTTGCCTAATACCAGCTTGATGTACTAGAGTGGATTGAAAAGCGGACCAAGAAACTCATCGGCGATGGGGCACCGGTCAAGTCAAAGCTCCAGAGCCTTGAACATCGTCACCGAGTTGCCAGCATGTCGGTTTTTTATCGGTTACATTTCGGGGATTGTGCGATGGAATTGAATGATTTAATTCCGCCCAGCCCGTTCCATCATCAGACTACCAGACGCACGGCGATGCGTCATCGGTACATGGTGGACATCCCACTCATACGCACAAAACATTTTGGGGACACTTTTATTATGCGTACAGCTAAGGAGTGGAATTCCTTACCCGAGTCTGTGTTTCCCGATAGCTACAATCTAGGAGTCTTTAAGTCAAGAGTGAATGGGGTTTTTCTGGGCAAGCGTGCTTCACCGTCGACCACATCATCGCTTACCATCAGGTGAGATAGTGGTCAAACGCAAGCCTATAGACAATTTAAAAAACAAAAAAATATTATACTTTTTTTCAAAATTCTAATCTCCTTTATCCTTTCACAGGGGCTCAGTATTCAGCGCGCTATCGTCAGCTCACTGGGCTCTCAGCCAGCTAGATGCTGCGATCAACTATATGCAGCAAGACCTGGCAGTAGCCAAGTCTCTTGGCGACACGGCAGGAGAGTGCCGGGCGCATGGCAACCTTGGTGCTGCGTACTTCAGCCAGGGATCCTACAAGGATGCCTTGACGGCGCATCGATATCAACTGGTGCTAGCTATGAAGTGCAAAGTAAGTAAAATGGTCTAATTTAGTTATATGCAGCATAGCAATAGCCACATTATTGCCGGTCCTTTAAGTGGGTTTTTGTCGCTACTTGGTGTAAACATAGGTTGAATTCCAAATTTCCAAAACTTTTCAGCAGTCTGGTAAAAAATGACAGCCAAGTATTTTCAGATAGCTTTAAGTCTGCTGCTGCAATGTTGACGGTTTAACATACGTTTACCAGATTAGTAGTAAGAAGGTATTTTTTTCCTCCTGTACTAATATTATAATTTAAGCCATGTTTGTGCAGCACAAAATTTTCGTCGGCACGATCTTGAAATGTCAATTCTAAACTATTTTATAAACAATTCACCGACTTGCTCCATTTACGTCTGCAAATAAATCAAGTGGGCTTGTGTCTGAATGCAGACCTTTTTGGGTCTGCGTAGCTGATCTTGGCCCACAAATTATGTCATTACATAAGAATAGGCCTGCTACTCCAAAGACAATACATATAATACGTTCAACCGCAGTCAGCCCGAACTCTCCGGCAAAATTTAGTATAACAAATCGCTCAATATGAACTGCAGAGGGCACCCTGTGTTCCCAAGCGCGGACCAATATACGCGCAGCGGGCACAATGGAATATTTACATAAAGAATGGTAGTAAACCGTTTGATTTCTCCTTTTACAAATGAAATAACAAATGTTCTCGACTTCTCAGTCGCAATAATAACTTGCGCGGTTTACGCGAGCCGTTGTTGTATAAAGTTAATTTAATTTTTACTATGGCACTCGGCTCTCGGCTGATGATGGTGTATTATTTATAGTTGTGTTCCTTTGTTAGTACTCTGCAGACCTTTCCTCAAATTAAAGTGTTTATTAAGGGGAGCGGCTGTAAATTTTATCTTAGCTTAAGAGTCTTCCTCCGCTTTAGTGCTGTAAGATGATTACTTTCTAAAACATACTCCTTAGTAACGGCTAAGTAAGGCTTGATTTTTTTTTATTATAGATTCATGTTGTGAAACATGGTTTTTTCGCGTAACTAAGTAAAAATTTAAAAAAAAATACAACACGATATTTTATCGCTACATTTGGATACTCCTCCAAAACGACTTAGATGTTTAACAATATTTTTACACAGAAAAAATAATGGCTAGAATTTCTTCATAGCTGAAATAGCATAATTATGTAAAAACAAAGAATATTTTGCTAACAAAACTGTCCAAAAGGAGATTTAATATTGATATTCTAGCTCCGAGCGGGCGCACGGCCAGTACTGCGTTAACATTGGTGAATATATAGATACAGTAACCTGCAGTCTAATTGCGTAAGTGAATTCTGCAAAGGAAACAAGTCGATTCTTTCAAAGAATCAGAATCATTTCTTTCAACTTTTTCGGTATTGCGAAACTAATTTGGAAAGCTAGCGTTAGCTTTCCAAATCCTCCTTTGAGTTGAACACAGACTACTTAGAGATACTACGGAGTTGAAGATATTTGACATTTGCATTACACAATACCAATAGTGAAGTTTTATCTCGATTTTTCCGCTTTCAATCATTCTTTTACAATCAATACTACGTCAAAATATTGGTAATGAAAGGAGCCTTCCGTTTCAGAGTGTAATATGCAATACGAAAAGTCGTTTTTGGGAAGGTCCAACTTGTTTGCTTTGCAGAATTCACTTACGCAATTAGGCTGCTGCTGGTCAGTCCGTGAGGAATATTAAGAAACTTCGTAGTTTTACTGATCTAGTAGGTTTATAAAAAACTGAATTCTATTAAGTCTGTCGTCCAGCATGATTTATTATCTCTATTGAAATGAATATATATTAATGTGCTATGGAATTAGTAAGCCGCTGCTATCTTTTTACGTCTATTAATTCTTTGACATACACTAAGTCTTAATTAAGGCCGTCCCCACATTACTATTCTCAAAAAAAACGCATAAAAAAGGATAAAGTGATATGTAATGGCAAAGCGACATAATACTCGTATAAACCGGGTACAGATTACCGAGAGTCACTTGAACAGCTTATCCAAGACTTTGCGAGAATCACTTTCGTTGTACGTTGTAGCAGTTCGAGAACCGGCAACCGTATTACACTTTAAAAGAAACCCTACAAATAGTAAAGTTCGCTTTTTATTGATGCCTTTGATGGTCGCCGCGAGCCGCACACGACGTGATGCTAATTTGCAGTAAATACCCTGACGTACGCCGCGCCGTACGCCCGTACGCCGGCGACAAGGCCGCGGCGCGATGCCCAGAATGACACTTATCTTCCACTACGATTAATTCAATGTTGTCGGAACTTTATTGTCCCTTAAATTGCGCTTGAGTCTGGATAGTTGATGCTCAAATTAAATCGAACGTCTCAAGAGCGCGTGTAGACGCTCGATCTCGCTTTTCACTTTCTGTTCTTGTCTCTTGTTCTACTTTTAGGAACACGTGTTTAGAGTTTGTGTTTGAAATTGATGGTAACTTGAAATAGGGAAATTGTATACTTGATAAATGCGGCTATCGTACTTTTTAGTTTCTGAAAAGGTTATGTTTTTGTTAAATAAATCTTAAGATTGTTTGACTTCGCATTTCAAACAGAATACCCAGTATCTGAAAAACCGTTTAGAGTTAGTTGGCAGCTCAAACTTAAAAGGCTTTCTTATGGTTTCAGTTAGGAATCAGAAATGGCTGACCATTTGCCAATACGCTTCTAATTATAGCTAGAAGCAAATAAAATTTAACAAAGCGAGCAAGCTTTTAATTTTCTCTTCAAAGAACTAAGCTTTACTGCAATTGTATTTGACTTCGGTTACTAAGTAAAAGCAACTTATTATTTTATTGCAAAAATAAGCACTTTCATTTGAGCATGATCGTAAAGCTAAACTAAAAAGTGGATTTTCACTAAGCTACGGCGAAATGCGAGCCGACAAAACTTTATAGTTCTCAGTTTCACACATAGATTTGTGCAAAAACTGCGTACCAACTATAATTACCCAGGGTTCCATACATTACGGAAAATATCCACTCCATAGAGGTGTGTTACTTCACTTATTCTTAGTTTAAAGGCGAGCAATCATTGCGTCCACTTGTGAAACAATGTGACGAACAAATAGTCGTAAAAAATTATTTACTTTGCGCGTTCTGCTCGAATAGTACACAACAAAAACTCGCAAGTCGATTTAAAATAACCGCGAAATGCTGGCAGCACAGGAATTCACTCGCGAGTAATCCGAGAATGGGCGAATAATAATTACATGACAAAGTGAAGTGGATGGAGCCTCGCCGTGATCACAATCAAAAGAATTATCGTGTGATCAAGCTTTAAAAGATTACGGGGTTTATACCTACCGACAGTGGCCTGTAATGTACTACAACAATCTTATATATAAAATTCTCGTGTCACAATGTTCGTTCCCGTACTCCTCCGAAACGGCTTGACCGATTCTCATGAAATTTTGTGAGCATATTGAGTAGGTCTGAGAATCGGCTAACATCTACATTTTTTAATTTTTAGGGTAGGTAGGGTAGGTAGGGTAGGGTAGGGTAGGGTAGGGTAGGTAGGGTAGGGTAGATAGGGTAGGGCAGGGTAGGTAGGGTAGGTAGGGTAGGGTAGGGTAGGTAGGATAGGTAGGGTAGGGTAGGGTAGGTAATGTAGGGTAGTTAGGGTAGGGTAGGTAGTGTAGGGTTGTTAGGGTAGGTAAGGTAGATGAATGTTTGGTGTTTTTATGGCAAAACAAAGTTTGCCGGGTCAGCTAGTTTTTTATTTAATTTATGACTATGAGATTTGTATAGCTTGTACCTACAGTTCATTGGCAGTGTTGAGTCCAGCATTCAATAACATTACATATACCTTCCTACATTCAATCGTTAGCTACCTCAAGTCGACACTTTATGTAAATTCTTTCTTTATTAGACTAATTGCCCATCTTAATCATGCATTCCTAAGAAAGAACCGATTACAAAAGACGGATATCACCGGACAGTCCGGATTGACCAGCAATTGAACTAGTCCGTACATCTAACAGCCGCGTCAATTATTGAGAAGTACAATCGACAAGAGTAATAATTTGACGACTACATCACTACGACTTTTATTATACGCTACATTTTTTACCACACATGTTTCGGTCTACGCAGCACTGCAAGAAATCTTCGTATAAGGGTTACATTTCTCGGTACAAAAAAAGCAAAACATTCAGACTATCTTTTAAAAACTATTAGGTCCGCTTAAAATAGACCTGCTCAGGTTTTATTTCACATAGATTACATGCGGCTTACACACGATGTTTTGCAGACTCGCAGTGCCATACGTACACCGCGAATAATTTGACAGTAACATGTGAGGTGGACTAGTCGGCTTCATTAGCGGATGCCGTGGATAACCCGTCGCAGGCAGGTGCTATCTCGCGGCTTCGCGTTCCAATTGCTCGGTCAAACGTTTAGCGTTTTTAATTAATTGTTATTAAAGCTGATTGTAGTTGCGATGAGCAGAGGGTTGGGTATTCCGAAAATGCGGCGGGAGATTGTGAGTCTGAGCATGTAGAAAATGGCATCAAGTTTCGTGATCTTAAAATTGTGGTCAAGCTTTTATTTATACTTTATTCGAATGACCTAAACGCTCAGTTTAAGTTATGCGGATAGTCTGTGAAAAGCCAAAAACCAGCACCCTTATTGAGCAGATTGATTAAATTACAAAATATTACTTGCAAGAGCATACAAACCACGCTGCTATGAAAGCTCTATTACAAGTACTGTGAATCAACACTAAAAGATAATAAACTTTACGCAATTTAAATGTTTTTCTTTATTTGTTTGCATACAGAATCAGGGACGCAAGTAAAACAAGCGCACTATTCTAATGCATCTTGTAAAAGTCGCTGAAGGGAACTGGACACAGAATTTATATGCAATGACTTAGCAATGTATCACTGCGCAATCTTTACATCCATTATTGCTTCGAACGAAACTAACGTGCACCTTGTAACTGATATAAATAAATGCAGATTATTTGCGTGCTTTCATAAGAATGTATTGTAACAAAATCGTATTAAAACTTTTAATACGGTCCATAAAAAATAAACCTTGATTAATAATCTATCTTTTGTAATTATGCTTTCCTTTTAGCGCGTAATCGATGCCGTTTTAAAACGAAATATGAACGAAACGACATCTCTTACTGATATATTAGGCACTTGTGATTGCGTGCACTTATCGGTAGGAGCGATTCCTCTGTGCCCGACTGTACCGTCTGCGAATTCACATAAAAATCTTTAAAACCAACAAATACAACACGTATCGAGCTGAACGTAATGACTAAAAACTTCATTTGCAATAATCATCGTATATTGAAGAGTGGGTATTTATTAAAATACTTCGTCGTATGAATATTCACGATGAGCGAAATTCTTTAGTGCCGACGGTGATAACGAATTTTTAAATTGTATTTTTATCGATGCTAAAATGATGATTTTAACATAATGCGCTAGTTTTGACGTTGAATGGTGAGGTGCCGCCTGTGTATCCTTGTGTAGAGTTGAACTTTGCCATTAATGGCGAAAAAATAGAAGCAGTGTTGGTCTGCTAATTACCATCCTAGTTTTTAGGGTTTCGTACCCAAAGGGTAAAAACGGGACCCTATTACTAAGACTTCGCGATCCGTCTGTCTGTCTGTCTGTCTGTCTGTCCGTCTGTCTCCAGGCTGTATCTCATGAACCGTGATAGCTAGACAGTTGAAATTTTCACAGATGATGTATTTCTGTTGCCGCTATATCAACAAATACTAAAAACAGTATAAAGTAAATATTAAAGGGGGGCTCCCATACAACAAACGCGATATTTTTGCCGTTTTTCGATCGATATTAATAACGGCAACAGGTAGACGCTTGAAATATTCACAGGATGTTTAGTTGTATATTTACTTCAAAAAATTATAATTAATAAATTAAAATAAAATAAATTAAGGGGGGCCTCCATTCAACAAACTTGATTTTTATGCAGTGTTTTGCGATAATGGTACGGAACCCTTCGTGTGCGAGTCCGACTCGCACTTGGCCGGTTTTTTTTATATATATTATTATCTTATCGCTGTGCATACCTAATTTAACAAAAGTTATCTATAAGTTTTTTAATACCGATTCACTTCATTAAATCTTATTCTCACTGCATCATTAATGGGCTAGTTATATGTCTAAGCTTAAGCAAGATATATGTATAGGTTTCATGCAAGTCACATAGCGGATGTCTCAAAAATCGTGTGCACCTTAATGTAAACAGCAGTTGCATCCTAGAATAGTGTTTAACTTAACGGTAAAATGGTCGTTAACTCCTTTTTAATTAAACATTACCTACCCACATGCATATGCATGGTTCACATAGCACAGTTTTTCCTTCATCAGCAAACAACATGACGTATTCTTTGGTGTCTATAAATTTGCTTCAAAAAAATTCTTCTATTCTTCGTCTTGATTCCATATCTGCCACAATTGTATCTAATGAGTGTGGAATGGTGCTTTAATCAGTTGGAAATTCAGGTAATCCTAAGATGGAGACTTTTTTTAGGAATCCCATTTTTACCCGACTGCAAGGAAAGGAAGGCGCGTACCTTGTATGTAATATTCTTTATTACCTCATATCTTGCAAACCGCCAAACGGATTTATATAATTTATACATCGTTAGATACGTCTTCACCACCCAAGTGTTCTTAGATAAGTGACGTTATAAATAAAACAAAAATGGCGGCTTTTGGCTTAAGAAAAGCAGTCGGGTTTTTGATTTTTATATTAACATTTTTTGCATATTCATCACTTTTTTATTTTGCCCCATAGTTTTTCTAGTTCCAACAATAAAGATCTGATAGGTAAGGTAGGTTTACACATCCTGCAAAATAATAAAATATTGTTGGCTTTTCGAAAGCAACAATAACTGCAATAAAACATACGCTGACAAGTTGCTAGTCCCTCCACGTTCTCATATGACCAGCCCTTTATCATACGCTGACTATTACAAATTGTACAGGATAAGCCCGTGATATTTCGCTTTACTCTTCAATTAATGGAACACGACATGTTTCTTTTATCTCAGAAAAATGTGTAGGAATCTAGGCTTTACGACCTTTCGCTGTAAACATCATAGGTACTTGCAGATCTTTTGGGCCCCAATCATCGTGGAAATAAAAATCGGCCAAGTGCGAGTCGGACTGCACACGAAGGGTTCCGTACCATTATCGCAAAACACTGCAAAAAAATGGTATGGGAGCCCCCCTTAATTTATTTTATTTTAATAATTATTATTTTTACAAGTAATTATTCTGTGAATATTTCAAGCGTCTACCTGTTGCCATTATTAATATCGAGCAAAAAACGGCCAAAAAATCACGTTTGTTATATGGGAGCCCCAATTAATTTATTTTATTTTAATTTAATCATTATAATTTTTAGAAGTAAATATACAACAAAAAATTCTGAATATTACAAGCGTCTACCTGTTGCCGTTATTAATATCGAGCAAAAAACGGCAAAAATATCACGTTTGTTGTATGGGAGCCCCCCTTAAATAGTTATTTTATACTGTTTTTAGTATTTGTTGTTATAGCGGCAATAGAAATACATCATCTGTAAAAAATTCAACTGTCTAGCTATCACGGTTCATGAGATACAGCCTGGTGACAGACGGACAGACAGACAGACAGACGGATCGCGAAGTCTTAGTAATAGGGTTCCGTTTTTACCTTTTGGGTACGGAACTCTAAAAAGAATGTTAAAGAAAAAATAATATTGCCTACTTTATTTCTATTACTACTCCTATTAAACTAATAGACTAAGATTTTACTACTGTATTGATAGACCAAGAAGACGTTAGTAAAAATTAGTTTGCAATCACACAATAATCAATTTTTAAAACGCTAGCAAGTTAAAAGGGAGAGGAAATAAAAGCTTTAATACACATATAATAGAAATCAATTTTAGCATCGTTTTACAGTTGCTTGAATTTGCTTTTTGCAAGAATCTAAGTAAAATTCTTTGGTGTTACAAAATTATCATCGGTAATATCTAATCAGAAAAAATATGGCCGTTCTTTCAACACACCAACAAACACATTTCCTTTACCATATCATCACAGATAGTTTTACATATTATCTTCAATCTTCATCCGTGCTTACTAGAAATAAATTATTGCAAACTTAGAAAATACATGAATAGCTTCGTGGTGTTAGTATTATTCATAGTCGTTTTATGCAAATTTCAAACCATATAAAATTAGCAAATTAAGTGTCATACAGTCAATTCCATTTACAATTATTTAATCCTATGTTAATAACTAAGGTCTTCATTAAAATAGGCGTCCCATTATTTATCTTTGGTCCTAGGAATCCCATAATTCTCTCGTCCTAATGAAAATTATAATTGTAACTTCTGTAATGAGGCAGAAAATTTACATAATGAATATTAATATAAATTATGCTGTGCCATAGTCTACGAGTTTATCTGTATCTTGGATAATGAATATAGTCTCTTATTTAAAGGCACTATTTCGTTTAAAATCAGAAATATAAAAAAAAAAAGTTACTTAAAAAAAACTAAAAACCCGACTGCTTGAAAAGCGAACTAAAAAGACGTAAACAAGGATAAAATCATGCTGTGCTGTCGGAGGATACATTTTGCGAGCTGGCTGACCAAAACCAGACGTATTCTCCGACTGCACAGCATGATTTTATCCTTGTTTACGTCTTTTTAGTTCGCTTTTCAAGCAGTCGGGTTTTTAGATTTTTTTAATTAACTTTTTTATTTACAACTTTATTTTTTTTTATTTTTTTTTCGAATTAGGTACAGTTAAACATATAAGTGTTATATATTTTTTAAATCACCTTTTAAAATCCTTTATTTTGATATACCACACGACAGGTAAGGAAGAAAAAAAAAAATTGGGCCCCCACAATATGGCGCCCAAGAACCGCCATTTTCCTATTTTCCAATTTTCATGTAGCCAGTGACACTCGCGGGATTAAGACGAATCGATTGACGTAAGAACCATCAAAATCAGCCCACGCGTTTGGTCTTTAGAACGCTACATAGGAACAAACATACATACATACATACATACTTACATACATACATACATAGACTGATAAACACATTACCCTCCTTCGGCAGTCGGGTAAAAAGCTTAAGTCTAGAGCCTCATCAAAAGCTCTTGAGGCACGTAAGACTTCTCTAGTGCCGAATAAATGACCAAGACGTGAAAATACAGCTTGACGATCTAAAAACAATAGGTAATGTATGTTTTTCTCAAACATATTATCAACAAAATAATAAAGTCGTGAATCATAGAGATATATAGTGCGATACCTCTGCCGATTTATACGCATCATAGTTCACACAGGAATGTTTATTGTATGTACGAATAATCCAAAGAAACAAGGCACACAAAAGAACATAATAAAGCTTGATAAACGTACGTCTCATTCGAGTATTATTTATAAAGGCCTTTAGAGACGACAGTGACACAGACAGCCAGAGTGACACAGTGTCTGCACACATGAATAGTGTGCGTAGTAACAAGGAACACGGCGTCTCGTTACTCGCCCTGTAGGAAAACGTCCAAACGAGATGGAGTCAGTATGTAAATCACCGCTTTATCGTATCATGTTGCACATACTTAATTAGCTAGATTGTTGCGGGGCGTCCCACTTTATTCGCTAGTGTTGGTCGCCGTCGATGCACGCCAACGATAATACTATATCTAGCAATAATTTAACATCGTGTAGAAGTTTATTGCGAGATATCAAAGCGGTATTCCTGGAACTAAGTAAGATTTGCTTATATTTACTCTGCAAAGTCAACAGTTTGTCCGTTTTACCCTATTACGGTAATTCCTGTTTGAATTATATTATCATCGCTTACATTGAAATAGTTTTCAATGTTCATATTCTCGATCTAAGTGTGAACGAACTTAATTTCCATTGTTTCAAATAGTTTACAATTTATATCGATACCGGACGTAGTACATCACTACTCAAAAACAAAGCCCCTATTGGCGGTCTCCGTCTGTCGTCAGATTTTATTTTTTTTCTCCACTTCCTCGGTGAAAAGGATGCGGTGCATTCTACGGGTCCTTTATTTGCTCATAATCTTTTTATTCTTATTTGTTTTGTACGCGCATGCCTCGCTTTATTATAAATTAAGTATACTAAATACTCTTGGCAGTTATACGCGTCAGAAATATCGATCTTTAGCCTGATGCATTTAGATGTTTCTCAATATATGTACTTAATTTTATGCTCTACGTAATCTACTTTAAAAAATATATCTGGAATAGATTTTTGCATATTTCAACAGGAGATTTTCTGAATGTATATATTTTCCTACTGATAGTGTACCATAAGGGCACCACAGCATCTTATTATAAGCTGTTTTAATATTCATGACCCCTTTCATGACATGAACATAATTTCTGAGTCATTGAGTGTAAATTAAGAAGAAACCATGTCCTAAGAGATGTAGATACGGCACCGTAATGTAGTGTGTGCACCGCATTGATAACATCAAGCTGCATCAAGCTTCACGCGACGCTACATTACACTCGTTACATAATTACTGCTAAACCACATAAATAAGTCGTCCATATGACGTGGAATGTCGCCGCATTTGCATTCGCGTGTTCCTACCTACGTTATATGTGAAAAATGATACATAAAACCCGAACCCATAAAATTTGTACCCATTGAATTGGAACTATCACAAATATATGTTATATCCTCTTAAACTAATAAAGCTGGACAGTCGGATGAACGCGGACGCATTCAATGTCCTCGCGAAATTTACGATATCGTACGGCGAACATTCGCTGTATGGGACCATAAAAAGTTATTGTAAGTGCTAGTAGTGCTTATATAAAAAGACTAGGGAAGCGTATTGAAATGACGATCAAGACGTTACGTTGGTATGAGAGTAATGAATCGTTAGTAAGTGTCAGTAATGGGCCCTAAGTAATGGCTATTTGTGATTTTATGTCCCTGGAGCATTGGCTCACAATTGTGTGATCAGAGATCACGGTATAATTAATAAAGGATCTATTGAGATAGCTTTGGATTATGCATCTTATGTTACCTAGAATGACTTATTGGTGTTTATAGACATACGGAATATATATTAGTCGCATATAACCCTAAAATTCACAGGCTTGTTTTATTGCCAACATGGATTCGTAAATGTAGTCAGGTTACGAATTTAGGGTGGCCATTTAATTTGCTAGGACACGCAGCATTGAAACGACAAATATAATAATTGAAGAACAAGTTTCAGAAGATACATTAACTCTATGCTCAAAAATCACCAGGAGATTTTCATCGAACCAAACATTTCTCCTTTCCCCAGGACACACAAGCAGCAGCAGCCGCTTTAACCTCCTTAGGACACGTTTACACAGCTATAGGAGATTACCCCAACGCTTTAGCCAGTCACAAGCAATGCGTTCAGCTGGTGAAACAAATGGGGGACCGGTTGCAGGAGGCAAGGGAGATTGGAAACGTTGGAGCAGTGTACTTGGCTATGGGAGAGTTTGATTCAGCTGTGGACTGCCATACACAGCATTTGAGGCTGGCTAGAAGACTTGGGGATCAGGTAAGAAAAAAAATTGTTTGACCTGAGGACGGGTTTCTAGCAAATGGCAATATAAATGTAATAGCCATTGCAGAAGGTATTTGTATATGCCTAAGAACTATGACTTAATTCATGAGCAATAAATGTGTTCTAATTCTGGAATATATATATTATTGCATGATAATATCATTTATCTTATATTATAAGTTTCAAAGGTACACGTGTGTACCTAGATGACGTATTTGTTTTACCTAAAGATCAAAATATAAGGTGAGCATTTTCTTTCAAGGTCGAAGAAGCAAGAGCATACTCCAACTTAGGATCCTCGTACCACTATAGAAGAAACTTCTCACAAGCTATCGCTTACCATGAGAATGTGTTGAGGATAGCTCAGAATCTTGGTGACAGAGCAATTGAAGCTAGAGCGTATGCTGGGTTGGGACATGCCGCTAGGTAAGTTTTCCTTTGAACCTAAACAAGTAATAACCAATATTTACGTTAATGTATATATTTAAGGAAAGACAGTTCAAGATGTTTCAAAGTTAATAATGGATAAAACTTAAGCAAACGTTAGAATTTCAGTATTTATAAAATCCGGCAAGCTTGTAACATAATTCTGTGTACGGTACCATGACTCATGCATTTTAACGTCCTTCTGGACACTGTTGTTAAGTTTTGCTTATTATTGCGTCTCATGCCTGCTTTACATAATAACTTAAGGTTGCCCTAGTCGACGGCACGAACTATTTTGTGCGCGGGGTTAAAAAGCATGGTATCTTATCTGACAACACGTGCGTACGAATACGCACTTTTGAAAAAAAAAAAAAAAAATAGTGTTGAAATATGGAACTTACGACGCTCATAACTTTGGTGCACGGTTGGCGCAGTGGTTGAGCGATTGACTGCTGCGCTGCGTGTTGCGGGTTCGATTCCCGCACGGAACAAATATTTGTATGACCTACAGATAGTTGTTCCGGCTCTGGGTGTTGTGTATGTGAGTTTATATGTTTGTAAACGCACCCACGATACAGGAAGAAATTCCTAGTGTGGGGCAAAGTTATTTTTACAAAAAGTAAAGTAAAGTAACTTTCAAGTTTTTTTTTCTTTTACTTTTTTGTTTCCATACACGGCTAAATAATAACAAATTGATATCATTTTTTATTTTGAACGTACACCGTCAAACAGTGGAGTAATCGCCAGACTACGTTTGTATGGAAGAATGATCGACTAGGGCAACCTTAAGATCTGATCCTGGCTGACGGCAATCAAAATTTGCACTTCAAATTCACAGATGCGCCGGTGACTATGCACAAGCTAAGAAATGGCACGAGAGACAATTGGACGTCGCACTAGCGGCAAGGGACAAGGTACCCATGCATTTTTATTGATGAAATTATTTGTATGCATACACACGATTCTATTCACGATAGCATTCCTTTGTTTGTGTAAATAAATTAAAAGGGCAAGGCTCTAGGCGACCAGCTGGTTATGATGTTTCATCATATTGACCACCAACTTGTTCGTTTTTTAAATTTTTGGGCTTTATGAATATCGTTCTTTACCTTGTATAAATTTTGTAGTTTAGCTATTATTTCGTTGTGTAGGTTGGGGAAGGTCGAGCATGTTCGAACCTTGGCATCGTGTACCAACTGTTGGGGGAACATGACGCTGCACTCAAACTGCATCAAGCACATCTGTCTATTGCTAGACAGTTACAGGTAATTTCAAGCACTTTTACCATTTAAAATGCAATTTAGTTCAAAGCATTTTCAAACGTCTGCACAACGGGCAAGGTCACTTTCACTTTGCAGCTTTGTTTCTTTGGAATTATTGTTAGTTTTTGTACCTCTTCCATTTTTGTCCAAATCAAGCCCAATTGGTTTGTTGAACCAACTTTTTTTTTGTAATAAATGGAAAGATCATATATAAGTTTTCATACAAAACTATTTTTAGTTTTTTTTTTTTCATTGTATTTACAAAGTAAAATCCAATCGAAAATATTTTTTTGAATCCAGTACCGAAAACACCCCGACAGTTTTCCGAACAAAGCCGAGCCCGTGTGACGTCACAACGTTCATTTCTACTCATTGTGGCACATAGCTTATACAGTGTTTTGACTTATAACCAATTCCATCTTGTTATTATTGTCAATATATTGATGAATATCGAATACATTGATCATAAATATCGAACCTTAAAAGTTATCGTGCTTGCTTCGCATCATTATGTACGAATATTACAAATAACTCCCCATTATTATGTGATTCGCGCAATACCCAACCTAGCAAACTGTACTAAAGTTTTGAGAAATGTTCTATGTCTAACTAGATTCCAATTAGAATATGTTAATTAGGTTGTTATCTTGTTCTAATTTAGTATTAGATTCTGATTAATTTCTTAATTTGATCATTAAAGATTGAGAAAAGAAAATTTTTAAGGGAACTTTCGAGCAAAGTTGACATTTTTGTATAATTACGTAACTTAAAAACATGATTTTTTGTTTATGGAGATATATTCATTATTTTAATTTTAAATGACGGATATAGGCGTAAAACTAATATTTTTTTTTTGAATTGTGAAAATCGGTCGACGCATTTAAGAGATATTTGAAAATGTACCGAATTAATATTTTCACGTTTTTGTTCTACAAAGTTTTTTAGTGTTTGTAATTATATTATATAGATATTTGTGTTTAATATTATAAAGGGATATGCAAATAATTAAAAATACCAAAAATTTTAAGGATGTTATGCAAAAAATAAATAAAAATAAAGGCTCCACAGATTTCGGGTTTTATAATATTTAGTGGTACCTATGAAGTTTTTTGATATCTAAAGTCGAAGTTGCGCGCCAATCGTGTTTGTTAGCTTTTATTTTACACGAATATCACCTACCCATATGTAACAACAATTACATTATGACAATTATGTTTCTAAATGTAATGTGTACAATGTACAACAATGACAAACACCGGTCGCGGTCCACTATCACGTAATATTCATTAAGACTACTTTACTTATGCTCAATTTTTCCAAACCGTCCATCAGATGGATATCTTTTCGAAATTTGCCTTTATGAATCCTTTATCACACATGTCTAAATAAAATTTGCTGTTATAAATAATATTTTTGCACTAATTTTCGGATATTTTTAGTCAATTTACGTCACACTGTACTATGGTGAAATTCCTTGAACGTTATGACGTCACCAACATGGCGACCAATCATGGCCTGTTCGTAGACAGGTGGTTCTTTTTAAAATTTTATCGATTTTCAATTGCTTATAATAAATTGAAAAAAAATATTTAAGAGATTTTTGCAACGACAATATAATTTATGCTATGTAAAGTTTCAAAATAAATTTTAAAAATCGTATTTTTTTTTAAATTCAACAACCCAATTATATTTCGATGATAATTATTACTTGTGTATGTATGCAGTTTTTCAGGTTATTTATTTGCATAAACATCTCCCTAATTAGATTTTTCATGGAAACATTCTATAACTTATCGGGAAGATAATAATCTAGCATTCTTCAATCTAGTTTCGCTGAAAGACTGCTGGCAGACCGAGCATAAAATCACGCTATTGACTGTGCACCCATATATGTGATAATGACTCTTAATAACTGGTTTCATACCATTAACTCCACAATCTTTATAGACTTCATTAAAGTAATAATTGGAACGACTGATGGAAGAAAAGCAAGAATGTACCTTACTCAGAATTAAATTCAAGAAACTCCTAAAATAAACCAAACTATCTTACAGGATAAAGCAGGCATGGGAAGAGCCTACGGTAACATAGGTAACGCATACTCCGCGGCGGGGTTTTACGAACAAGCTATCAAATACCATAAACAAGAACTGACGATATCTAAAGAGGTTCATGACAGGAGTTCTGAGGCCTCCACGCATGGGAATCTGGCTGTGGCGTACCAGGCGTTAGGAGCACATGATATGGCGTTGTTTCATTATAGAGCTCATTTAGGTAAGAAATCTTTGTACTCAGAAATATATTTTTGTATGTGAATCGTTGTTCACTTTTTTTTAATGGTACACTGTTTAAGATTTTTCTTGTTATTTCTCCAAAAAAGACCAGAGGGGACCAGAAACACACATATGCACACTTATAGCTGGATGGATGATATTGCACAAAAGATGTACCGAGTGGGTTTTGTCTTGTAGACATATGTGTTGCAATTTAGCCATTTACAAAACATTTTATCAGGCTTGTAGGACCCCATATCTGGAGACCACACTTAAAACGACACTCATATTCATCAAATATTCTCGATTTCCAGGCATTGCTCGCGAACTAAAAGACGCGGCAGGAGAAGCTTGCGCTCTCCTCAACCTAGGCAACTGCCTCTCATCACGAGGGGAGTTTGCTCAAGCAGTACCGTACTATGAACAGCATTTAATGTTGTCTCAAGAGTTGGGAGACGTTACTGCTGAAGCTAAGGCTTGCCATTTTCTCGGATATGCCCATTACTGCCTTGGGAATTACAGGGAGGCTGTCAGGTTGGTCACGTTATTTTTTTATAATACTACTCAACGCGTTATCTTGATCATTTAATATAATTATCTTGTCTTCTGAATTTTTCGTCGGCTTTAGATTCTGCTCTCTTGTTCAATGAAGAGCAGCAAGTTAGCTGATCACAAACTTTGTCCGTGTCCTTTTGCTAGAGTTTATTGATTGAATCATCAACTGCATTTGTATTACCACAAAATCTGTCGAGTCGATTCACCAAGTATGGTAATCGCAACCTTTTCACGAATTTCCTTTATATTTTCTAGATACTACGATCAAGACTTGTCCCTAGCCAAAGACTTACAAGACAAGATGAACATGGGGCGAGCATACTGTAACTTAGGCCTTGCGCACTTAGCCCTGGGCAACCTAGAGACTGCCCTGGAATGCCAGAAGTATTTCCTGGCTATAGCCCATATGACGCAGCACTTGCAGGGCAAGTTTAGAGCTCTGGGCAATATTGGAGATGTGCTCATTAAAATGGGAGATGTTGAGGAAGCTGTGAAGATGTATCAGCGGCAGCTTGGATTTGCAAGACAGGTATGAATTTGATTCATTTGTCTTTAAAGTCAAGATGATGAAATTCTTTATTTTTTATTATCTATAGGCTCGCGTTTGACCACTATCTCGCCTGATGGTAAGCGATGATGTGGTCTACGGTGAAGCACGCTTGCCTAGAAGTAACTTATTCACAGTTGACTTAAAGGCCCCAAGGTTGTAGCTGTCAGGCATCAAAGACCCCGGCAGGGAATTCCACTCCTTAGCTGTGCGCACAATGAAAGTATTACCAAAAAATATTCTTTGGTGACCAGCTTCTGAACATACTATGTCTCTTGTCTTTTTAGGCTCGTGACCGATCATTAGAAGCAGCTGCATGCGGTGCTTTAGGTCTTGCCAGAAGACTGCAAAGAAGACTTGATGCGGCTTTAGGGCATCATACTCAGGTAAGCACTTCCTCACTTCATTTTAAATCTTTAATCTGTCATTCAGTAGATACCAGAGCCTCTAGACAATAAAGTCTAATTTTATCAGCAATGGCGGTTGTCGAAATTCTAAAATGTGTAGAGTTTATCACGTGACATTTTTTTTGATAGACTGTTACTTCTCCAGAGGCAGATTCTTACGGAACATCCGTATATCCGTATTTCACAGGTGATGTTCACACCGTATTTACAGTACCGTTTTAACGGATCCGTCGCTACTGGGGGTAATGGCACGCCCCACGTGACTTTGATCCGATAAAACGGATCCGTATTTTATTACTGTTGTGTGTGTGAACTCGCTCATATATCTTCCAACGCCATTGCCGAATAAAAATGAATACGATAAAGCGGATATGTAAAACGGAAAGCTGTATATTTTGTCGGATCAGTATTTTTTACTGGATCTAGAATACTGTCATCTGTGTGAAGTCACTCATACAACTCCATACGTCAGCGCCAAATAAAAACGTATACGGTAAAGCGGACCTGTAAAACGGACCCCTGTGTGAACGAGCACTAACCTGTACTTACCAAAATCAGTGCAGTTTTGCAAATTTTCGGGCGCTCCACAGAATTATATTGTAATAATATTTATTTTCTCAATGTATTTGTTTCAGGAACTGACACTCCGCCAAGAGGCAGGAGATGCGGCTGGTGAAGCAAGAGCTCATTCTCACCTCGGAGCTGTTCACATGGCTTTAGGACATTACTCGCACGCAGCCAGATGCTACAGGGTAAGGCAGAATTAATGCCATAAACATTTCTTGTCTGAACTTCATTATAATTTGAAAGTTTTTAATCTACTCCACTGAAACTTGCTATAACCCTCAAGAAAAATGTTCAACCCAAAATCACCATCGTGATTCTTTTCTTTTATTTTTTCTGGACAATCCCACCGCACTATTCCCAAACCACTGCAACTCCTAAAAGCCAGAATCAACAGTGGCGACCACCAGAAAAGCGCCGAGGCAATGAAGCTCGACGAAGTCCCGGAGAATGAATATAACTGTCTTGGATCCCGCAACCAAAAATAATCAGAAAAGAATAAAGGAGGAGTAGGAAAACAAAACATAATTTCCATGTCCCTCCATCTCAAGCAGGAGACAGAACAAATAAGGCCAATACGCACAAAAGGTCGTTTATAACTGGGATAAGCCCAGTTGCCTAGCACCACGTATAAAAATTAACATTAATATTAATGGGTGCTAATATTGTGAGCTTTTATAATTGATTCAAATAACGTTTCTTTTAATTTATCAATATGCTCACTTTTAGTAACTATCTCACCTGATGGTAAGCGATGATGTGGTCGACGATGGAGTATCAAATGTATGATGGGTCCCAGTAAATTTACAATATTCTTACATGAAGCAATGACATCCTCATGAAATTGAGGATTGCATGTAATCAGTTGGAATGTTGATCTTCCCCCTTCAGCCTGATATAGCCTTAAGGCTTGGTCATGGCCTTGTCATGTAGTTCTACATTCTATTGCAGAGCTGTTCACAAATATTCTTGATATTTTTTAGGAACAATTAGAAAGAGCGCAGGAACTTCAAGACTGCGCGTTAGAAGCCCAAGCCTACGGCAACCTGGGCATCGCCAAACTTAACATGGGACATTATGAAGACGCCATAGGATATTTGGAACAGGTCTGTAAACCAACACAAAAATTATGCGCTGTCACAGATAATATAATACTAGTATACAGAAGACTCATCCCATACAAAGAAACTGTAACTAGCGTTTTTCGTCTGATTAAGATGATTATTTTTATAAGTACTTCTATCGCGTTTAGTTTCGTTCCACGGCTATAAATGGAGTTAGCAGCAACTTGCAAGTAAAAGGGTTTTCTCGGTTCGTGACTTTTTTTTTTTCTTTAAATATAGTGATGATTTTTTTTATACTATTTTTTTGCACGTTTTTACAGTTTCATAGTACCAAAATGTGTTACAATACAAATTTTTAAAAATCGTGTGCCATGCCTCAGAAATTTTAAACAGCGCCATTTATTGGAATCAATTTTAAATGATGTTCTAATAATCTATGAAATGTGAGCCCAAAATGCCATAATTTTATGCTTAGGAGAGTTGATTAAAAAAGAACATAAAATTTTTATGTTCAATTCTAGAAAATAATAATTTTACTCACAAGTCAATAATAAATCGATACATATCGCGCCATCTAGTGACATTTACTTTAACCAAATTTACTTTGTTAGCGCTGGGGTCCCAGTGCTAACAAAGTGGCGGTGTGTTCCTAATCAATCGTTCAAAAGTACAATGTGGCAATCTTACTGTCATTAATTTAGACTACTTCTGCGCAACTGTTTTATCTTTATTGCTATATTAAAAGGTGTATTCTCCCTTTCCAGCAACTAGCAATCCTCGAACGTGTAAACACCCCAACATGCCAGCTGGACAAAGCAAGAGCCCTGGGCTCTTTGGGTGACTGTTACGATGCACTGGGTGATCCGGATGAAGCTGCCAAGTATCATGAACAGCATCTGGCTGCTGCATTGAAGCTGGATAATAAACGAGAGCAAGAAAGAGCGTATCGAGGATTGGGACTTAGTCACAAGTACGTATGGTATTAAGGAAACTATTTTGTATCGAATTTTCGACCATAGTAACTTTGTGATGCTTTTCGTCTTAATAATTTAGCCGAAATACGTCCGGTACTTAGGCCTCCCCAATGGTTCCCAAGCATTTCGACTGGTCCTATATATTTTGTAATAGATTTCCGCAATCGAATGAAGAGCCATGGTGTACTCGTTTGAAATCACATACTTGTGCAATGCAGCCTTGTGCTTATGAATGCAATTTTGCAGCGCAATAGGCTCCTACTACTTGTTTATGGTTCTAAATCTATACTGTTATCCTCCAAAATACTGCAAATTATAAGCAGAGCCTAAATTCATTGTCTTTTGCCATAGATTTAAACTTAATTCCTTTTATCCAGGTCAGTGGGAAACCTTCAGCAAGCCTTAGTATGCCTAGAAAAGCGTCTAGTAGTCTCCCATGAACTCGGTGCTCCGGAAGCGAAGGCACAAGCCTATGGAGAGTTAGGAGCTTTGCATATAGCCCTGAACAACTTGGAGCAGGCTGTACTATGTTTGGATCATCAGAAGAATATTGCCAAGTAAGTAAGCAGGGGGCCGAACATCTGGGTTACTTTGATTAGTTTCCGTTCATAGCTGTTCTACAGAGTTGTGGCTGGTTCTTGAACAGTAACCCCATGAATATATGGAATTCAAAGGTCAAAGTAGAAAGAACTTAACAGTGTCTTAGAATAGATAGAATAGAATAGAATATACTTTATTGTACACCAAAAAAATTAAGTTACACATCTCTTTTACAATAATACTTATTTCAACGGGTACAAAGGCGGCCTTATCGCTGACAGCGATATCTACCAGACAACCTTTGGATGGACCTAAAGAACTTAAAATAAAACAGGGGGTAGTCTGTGGTGTAATGCTACATAAAAATTTAAATACATACATACAAAAATATATTACTATATATATATACAAACATACATATATAATATTACGTGTTACACATATTCATAGATGGAAAAATAAATAAAAAGGGTTGAATAATGATAGAATAAATTAAATCGAAATAGAAAAAGTTATAGAAAGGAAATGGTTTTAAACCAGGTTCTTAAAAGCAGCCAGTGACTGGGCTTGTCTTACTGACAAGGGCAACTCATTCCACAATCGCACAGCCTGGACCGTACACGATTTGTCGTAAAACTTAGTGGAATGAGTAGGCATCGAAAGTCTCAAATTTTCCGATGATCTCAAGTTTCTTGAATGTGTGTCATGAAGGAACTTAAAGCGTTCTTTGAGATAAAAGGGGGTTGTAGGTATAAACAGAATACTGTAAAGTAATGATAAAATATGGGCATTCCGGCGAAGGCGGATTGGCAACCACTTGAGCTTAATACGAAAATCAGAAACATGGTCATATTTGCGTAAACCAAATATGAACCTTATGCAAAAGTTTTGGAGTCGCTCAAGCTTATCTAGCTGCACTTCAGTTAGATCTAAATAACTGACATCAGCATTATCGAGGATTGGGAGAAGAAGGGATTGGGCGAGCGCAGTTTTAGTGGCAGTAGGAAGGAAATTGCGCAGTCTGCGTAAAGACCCCGCAGACGCAAACAGCTTGCGACTAACTTCTTGCAGCTGAGGGCCCCACGAAAAGTCTTTGTCAACTAAAATAACCAGGTCTTTCACCGAGCTGCGACCAGTTAATTCTTGAGCGCAACCTAGGACTGCCGACAACAATGACTTGAGTCTTCGTTGGATTAAGCTGCAGACCATGAGCCGTACTCCACTCAGAAATACGAGCTAAATCTTGATTGACTATGTTAACGGCCTCAGACAATTCGTGTCTTATACAAACTTTCAAGTCCAAAATCTTGGAAATGAAGGAACCGATTTTCGTGTTCCACAATATAAAAGCTTAGCTCCATAAACGATCTCTAGAAGATGTTTTTGTGAGTAACGTACTGAGATCGGATGAAAAATTACTACCTATGAAATCCTTTTCGAAGAAGTTTGACTAACTTTTTCCTTCTTTCCACAGGGAACTTAACAATCAGATAATGGAAGCAGAAGCGTGTCACTCGCTAGGCGTGGCGCAGCACGCACTAGGTGACCACGCGGCTGCCGTCAGACATCACCGCGCTGAACTCGAACTGGCGCACCGATTGGGTCTCACACACTTACAGGTACTTATTAGATACACACCAAAAACATGATTTTGACAGTCCAAGTTGGGCAGTTGTCCCCGTTGAGATATTGCATATTAGCTTGACCTATTCTGATACCATAAGAAATGATTATTCTTAGATCATATTGCTGTAGCAACAGTTCATTACTGGAGTAAACCAAATCAATTGTACAATTTTGCCTTTTACCATTCAGATAACTTAGACTATGTATAATATTATTATAACGATATCTTTTGTTTCAGGCCCGTGCGTGCGGTGGTTTGGGAGCTGCGCATGCGTCGATGGGTGCACACGCTGAAGCAGCGAGATGGCACGAGTCACGATTGCGACATGCTACTGCAGCAGGTTGGGTTCTACAACTCTTTAACTTCATTTCACAATTTCACTAAACATCACCGGAACTTTCTTTATTCCTTTCTTTATTCTCTCTTTTCTTCTCTCTTTTCTTCTCTCCTGTCTGGGGAAGGTTTCATGATATATCATACTTAAGCCGATAAATTATTGCCGATAGCTGTTCATATCATAACATGGAAGTATGGGACAAGGAAGGTCTCTACGATCTGCCATATTATCATATGAAACCACACTTTACCTGTAATTTCTCCTGACCTAAACATTTGATTAATTTGTGGACACTCATAAAATGACGTGTGTTATAGGGGACACCAGAGGACGTGCACAAGCGCTGGCAGATTTAGGACGGGCTCATCTAGCGATGGGTGCTTGTGGCAGTGCTGTGTCTTACCTGAGACAAGCCCTCGCCGCCACTGAGGGTCTGGCTGATGCTGATGAAGAGGTAACTGATTGTTTATTGGATTCATCGGGTAAATGAATAAAAGCTTATTTACTCTTGGGCAATGTTGAAATTTCTTCCATTTCTTTTTCGATGTTGCGCTATTTGCTTGCCAACTGTAAGACGTCAGCAGTTGGACATAGGGGTCTATGTAAGCGTTGCTACATCGCCATCACCATCGTCCCGTGCAGGCAGCACATCAAGCAAATCTCGCGACTTTCGCCAGGACATCAGTCCAGCTTGTGGGCTTTCCTGATGGGCCTTCCAGGAATATATGATATTATATCACTTTAATCAAAACAAATGTCTATTTCCACCAGGCCCGCGTTCGCCACCGCCTCGGCTTCGCACTCTGGGCGTCAGGAGAACTGGAAGAAGCAAAGGAACAACTTCAAGCAGCCCTCACTCTCCTCGAGTCCAGCAATGACAAGCACCGCGACAGGAAGATCGCTGCACTGTACACTTCTACACAGCATGCGCTGCAGAGAGTTTTAGTCGGTAAGTGAAGAAAAACATTTCTCCTGACTAGTGATTATAAAAGACACCCAGACCACCAACAACCACAAGCAACCAACCAACCAACCACCGCCATCCACCATCCTGAACCATCCAACCAAACCACCATCACCATCCTCCATCGTCATCCTGTATTGAATGGTTTATATCGGAAGATACAATGATCGGGCTTGAATATAAATCGATTCGCCCACATCTGGCAAACATTTGGCTTTTCGGGTTTAATCCAAAACACCACTATTAAAATGGACATCGTTTTACGATTTGGAAGTAGGATTAAATATTTTAGGATGACTATAATTCTCTTGTGCACTGCAGTCTTAGACTGATTAATTTTGTCTTACAGAACTGGGCCGTCACCCCGAAGCTTTGGTAGTAGCCGAGAGAGGACGATGCCGTTCCCTGGATACCGTCACTGAAAAACCATCCGGAACGTTGAACCAAGCCAACCTTGAACTTCATGCACAACAAAGGTAAGTCCTTCTCAAGACAGAACATAATCCTTCAGCAACTATCCTAATTTCTTTGAATTCTCTTTCTACCATACTTCCTTAATAGCCATCATATCAGTGTTCACTTCCCTGCTAGCATTCTCACCCTAAACACAATCCATCTATATTCTCTTTGTTCTATCCTATTTTCTTTACTTCTCTGATTGTCTTTTTTCCTCTTCATCGTCATTATATTCCCCTTTGTAACTTGTAACTTACGACAGATTAATTTAGCCCAATGTAACTAAAGAACATGCCTTTAACATTGCATTATTTTCTCACAGAAGTGCTGAAGAAGCTGGCAAAGAGCGCTCAGAACCCTGGAGCCCTTCCAGTGTGGATCAAATTCTAGAAGTCGTAAACAAGCAGAAAGCGCCCGTATTGTACTACAGTCTTGCAGCAGGCAGGCTGTATGCTTGGCTGTTACAGCCGCATAAAGGTAACAATCTCAAGCTCTTTAATCATTATCAACATCATCACCCAGACCAGGAGAATCACAAACAGTAGTGATGGATTCAACGCTTATAAAAGGGTCATAATTTGGCTTTAGAGCCCGTTTTAGAGTGGCCAAATATTGAATAAGAATTGGGTAGTTGAATTTAAAAAAAAATAAGATTTTTAAAATTTATTTTGAAACTTTACATTATTATATTGTCGTTGCAAAAATCTCAAGAATTTTTTTTTTCTATTTATTATAAGCAATTGAAAATCGATAAAATTTTAAAAAGAACCACCTGTCTACGAACGGGCCATGATTGGTCGCCATGTTGGTGACGTCTTAACGTTCAAGGAATTTCACCATAGTACAGTGTCACGTGAATTGACTAATAAAACCGGCCAAGTACGAGTCGGACTCGCACACGAAGGGTTCCGTACCATTATCGCAAAACACTGCATAAATATCACGTTTTTTGTATGGGAGCCCCCCTTAATTTATTTTATTTTATTTTACTAATTATAATTTTTTGAAGTAAATACACAACTAAACATTCTGTGAATATATCAAGCGTCTACCTGTTGCCATTATTAATATCGAGCAAAAAATGCCAAAAATATCACGTTTGTTGTATGGGAGCCCCCCTTTAATATTTATTTTATACTGTTTTTAGTATTTGTTGTTATAGCGGCAACAGAAGTACATCATCTGTGAAAATTTCAACTGTCTAGCTATCACGGTTCATGAGATACAGCCTGGAGACAGACGGACAGACAGACAGACAGACAGACAGACAGACAGACAGACAGACGGATCGCGAAGTCTTAGTAATAGGGTCCCGTTTTTACCCTTTGGGTACGGAACCCTAAAAATAGCCGAAAATTAGTGCAAACATATTATTTATAACAGCAAATTTTATTTAGACATGTGTGATAAAGGATTCATAAAGGCTAATTTCGATAAGATATCCATCTGATGGACGATTTGGAAAAATTGAGCATAAGTAAAGTAGTCGTAATGAATATTACATGTTAGTGGACCGCGACCGGTGTTTGTCATTGTTGTTTACACAATACATTTAGAAACATAATTGTCGTAATGTAATTGTTGTTACATATGGTGATATTCGTGTAAAATAAAAAGCTAACAAACATGATTGGCGCGCAACTTCGACTTTCGATATCAAAAATCTTCATAGGTACCACTAAATATTATACAACCCGAAATCTGTGGAGCCTTTATTTTTATTAATTTTTTGCATAACATCCTTAAAATTTTCGGTATTTTTCATTATTTGCATATCCCTTTATTATATTAAACACAAATATCTATATAATATAATTACAAACTCTAAAAAACTTTGTAGAACAAAAACGTGAAAATATTAATTCGGTACATTTTCAAATATCTCTTAAATGCATCGACCGATTTTCACAATTCAAACAGAAATATTAGTTTTACGCCAATATCCGTCATTTAAAATTAAAATAATGAATATATCTCCATAAACAAAAAATCATGTTTTCAAGTTACGTAATTATACAAAAATGTCAACTTTGCTTGAAAGTTCCCTTAAAAATATACTGTTCTCAATCTTTAATGATCAAATTAAGAAATGAATCAGAATCTAATACTTAATTAGAACAAAATAACAACATAATTAACATATTCTAATTGGAATCTAGTTAGACATAAAACATTTCTCAAAACTTTAGTACAGTTTGCTAGGTTGGGTATTGCGCGAATCACATAATAATGGGGCGTTATTTGTAATATTCGTACATAATGATGCAAAGCAAGCACGATAACTTTTAAGGTTCGATATTTATGATCAACGTATTCGATATTCATCAATATATTGACGATAATAACAAGATGGAATTGGTTATAAGTCAAAACACTGTATAAGCTATGTGCCACAATGAGTAGAAATGAACGTTGTGACGTCACACGGGCTCGGCTTTGTTCGGAAAACTGTCGGGGTGTTTTCGGTACTGGATTCAAAAAATTATTTTCGATTGGACTTTACTTTGTAATTACAATAAAAAAAAAAAATACTAAAAATATTTTGTAGAAAACTTATACATGATCTTTCCATTTATTACAAAAAAAAAGTTGGTTCAACAAACCAATTGTCTGCCCGAAAATAAAAATGGATGAAATTTAACGGAACCTATCCGGAAACTAGTCCAGTATCTGAACTAATTTGATCGCTGATTAATATTTTGTATTTCCTAGGTATCCTGAGATTCCACCAAGTGTCTCTATTGGAAGAAGCTGAAGATAGCGACAACAGCTTACCTGATATTAGTCCTGATGACCTTCAGCCGAGCAATGGTAAGGAACATTCTCAAATCATATTCATTTATTGCATTCCATTAGTTTTACAGATTTTACAATAAAGGCTTACACAAATGGATCCTGTTAGGGTAAAAAAGTTTTACCTCATTGTTCAAGTAAAAAGCTGGACTGTAAAATACCGCTTCTGGTGATTAGACTGTCCATTTAGCCTCATCAATTTCCGTAGCGAGTCTCAAAGTGGTGTTCAATTTTAAATCTAGCTGTCAGTCAACCCAATGTTACTTTTCTTCTTTCTATATTTTCTCTCTTTATAAAAGTCTTCGTTTTTGTGCAGTGAGTGGTCTTGGCAAGTTGGAGCATTGCATCGGCGAGTGGTCTACTTGGCTGAAGGCGAACGCCGAACGACGAGGCGAGGCCGAAGATCAGTGGGACCCTGATGATAGACCAAATACGGGACTTGCGAGAATGGTAAGGCACCTTTATATCAAATGCTAAACTACTGTTACTGTAAACTTTGACTCCAATATTCCTAACTAGAAGTTTTATAAGAGTATTAAAGAAGAGTGTGTGCAAATATCAGCTACATGCATTAGGATATATAAAATGAAGTCAAATCCATACTAATACTATTCATTGGAAAGTAATTTTGTGTGTCTGTCTGTTACCTTTTCATACTTAAACCGCTGAACCAATTTAGTTGAAACTTGGTATGGAGATAGTATTAGTACTATAAATTTGAAAGATTACCACGGCCCTGGCACAACAATAGAAGGAGCACGGGTGGGTTTCAGTCAGTAAAAGTCTGACACGCCCTTCCGCAAAAAAAAACAAAGTAGACGAATTCGCGGGAACAGCTCGTCTCTCTATAATTGCCCTGGCCTTATTTTCTCGTTTATGTTGTCTCTGTATTTTACGTATGCAACATCCTTTTTTTTTTTACGTGTGGATACCTTCAAAAGGCGCCTGGACTTTTAGGGACAAGACCAGGGAGTGTGGGATTTTTACCTCACTAAAACCACCCCGGTGATCACCATCAGCACCTGGAAGGGGCCCCGTTACCTCTTAAAAGACCACACCGGAACCCCCTCTGTGCAACACCTGTTAGGGCACATCCCTGGGGAGGCTGAAAGAATCGCCTCCCCTGAGCCTCGCTGTGCACGGCAGCACGTGATCACTGTGCTGCCGTTCTTCCTGAAGTCACTCGGTGGGTGGACAGAGTCCTCAATCTGACCAACCACGACCCCGGAGTCCCGCTTGCTTATTACGCAGGCGGGGTTTCAGCGTTTTAGGCATCGAGGCGGTTGCCTCCCCGATACCTTCTTCTTCGAGCGGGATCGGCCCTGTCACGATCCCGCTCGGCGGCCTCCTTCTGGGCCATCACTGTGTCACAAAATGAGGCCATTTCCCTCCAATTTACTGTCTCTGCCAGCTTGGCCCTCACAGCTGCTGGCAGAGACAGGTCTCGCCCGATCCTGGCGACCAAGACGTGCCGCTCAGAGGCCCACGCCTCCTTGAGCGTGTGCTGTGCAGAATCAAGGTCACCTCCACAATGGTGGCAATTTGCCGTGGTCTCTCGCCCAATCCTATTCAGGTACTCACCGAAGCAACGTGTCCGGTCAGTACCTGAATGAGCCTGTAGGAGATGCGCTCCTCTCTTTTCAGCCAGGCTTCGAAGTGCGGCAGGATGGCTTCGACAACGCGCTTGCGCGAAAATGTGCCACCTAAGCCTTACTAAAGCAACCCCTGACACGCTTTCACCATTCCGGCGGATGGCGCGGATTCGGTTATAAACCCTTGCGTCCATGTCCGCCAAAATATCCAGCGGAGGAAAGCGTGCCAGGAGAGTTGCCACCTCAAAGGATACCGTTCGGTCAGCTCGTGCGATACGAATGGTCATTTTCCGCTGCAGACTATTAATTTTAGCCCTGCAACGTTGGACACCTGATAGTCTGCATGACCAAACAGGTGCCCCATAAAGGACCACCGCGTAGAGGCGGCGAACTTCTTCCCGAAGTCCCCCGAGGTTGGGCATCAGTCTGTGCAAAGCAACGTCTGCAACATCCTACCGAATATTAACTTGTTTGCCAATTTTACTATTTCATCATTCATTCAAACTTACGTCATCATCGTTAACATTGTTTTGTCAGGTTACCCGCAACCATTTGTTGAACTCGTCGAACTACTCGCTGAGCTCTCTGTTTAGTGTGGGCTCAGTTGGAGGATCAGTGGCCGGATCCGTGGCTAGTCTACAAGGATCTACCAGGTACGTCATAATCAACCTTAGTCTCACTAACAATCTCATACATAGTATCAGTACATGACTAGTCAGACTATTTAGTCCATCAATCCAGTCTTGGGCGAGAACTTAACTTGGACTAAGTACTTTTAAGTTTCTAAAACATTGCATTTTAATCTCTGAATATGGTTGCCGCTTTGCCCGAAATACTGTTTGAATGCGTGTCATGCCAAGCATTTTCTCATCTAATTTAGAAAAGGATTGACAGACGATTCTCCATGGTCTGAACCCTAATCTGTTCTTAGGTCCAGCGTTCACATTCCACGTAAGAAGCAGCCATCATGGCAGGGCCCGCCATGCCTCAGCGCTCTTTATCAGATGCTGTTGGCTCCCTTCGAAGATCTGCTGCCTGCCTCCTGCAATAATAACCATGGTAAGCATTATGTCCCTTGTACCTTTTTATGTTTCATCTTAATAAGGCTCAAAGCACACTACGACAGAGTTGAAGTGAATTCCTTAAATTATAAATAGCTTATTGACCCCTATCTCCAAAACGTATTGCACACATTTCTATCCAGATAACAAAAACTAATGCGTTCGAAAAAATTAAAGGTTTAAAAAGGAAGTTTCGACTCTACGTCATTATGCTGTTATCGATATATAAATATTCTTATTTTTTGTAGTTTATTTAATTATCTATACTCTATACTAATATTATAAAGAGGAAAGATTTTTTTGTTTGTTTGTTTGTTTGTACCGAATAGGCTCCGAAACTCCTGGACCGATTTAAAAAATTCTTTCACCAGTAGAAAGCTACATTATTCCTGAGTAACATAGGCTATTTTTTATCCCGAAAACGGGTCCTGTGGGGTGGCCCACGGGAGCAAAGCCGCGGGGAACAGCTAGTAGATTTATAAATATATAATTTAATAAGTGGAGCACAGCAATGCTGCTTCGAGTTGTACTTTTTATGGTGATCGTGTATTAGGCCTCTGCCTCGAATCTTGCGGGCAACGAGCGGAGCACTCCATTTCGAGGGCCGGTCCATTTGATTTTACGCATTAGATCCCGCCGCTCCCGAACCACCGCTGCCGCCGCCGCCCTGCTGCCCGCAAGATTCGAGGCAGAGGCCTAATAGGACAGACTCTTTCACAAAGAGGTCAACTACTTACACGATATAAATTTTATTCTTTTAAATCAAGACTCCGATTTCTCAAACCCAAACTCAAATAATTTATTTCAACTAAACTGGTAAGGTACTTTCGAACTGTCAAACAGACGGTTAGTTCAAAAGATGGAGCTGGTTGCACAATTCCCAAACGCAGGAAGATTTTTATGGAGAAGGTCGTGTAAGATACACCGCGAACTTCTGTGTTTATCATCAAACCCTTTACTAATAAGATCTATCTTTTATAGCATCCCACGGTCGTCGCGGCTGCGGTGGTCGCAGAGAGCTCATAGTAGTGGTGGAAGGCGCACTATACGCCTGTCCCTGGGGAGCCCTCCGCAGTGCCACCACCCCGGGCAATCCCGCCATGAGCGTGGCTGGCGATGGTGAACCATTGTGTGAACGGTACGCGCTGCTGGCCGCGCCCGCTTTGAGGCCGTTGAGGCATCATCGGCATATGAGAGCAAGGCCGCATCATGACCATGGTAAGTCATGTTGTTAAAATGTTGCATAATATGATTGTCATTGGGAGAAGTGTTAGGAATGTAAAACGTAGTAATAATATGAAATGTTGTAATGTAGAGCCTGGAACATCGTCGCCGAGTTGCCAGCTTGTCGGTTTTTTATCGGTTACATTTCGGGGACTGTGCGATGGAATTGCATGATCTAATTCCGCCCAGCCCGTTTCATCATCGGACTACCAGACGTACGGCGATGCGCCATCGGTACATGGTGGACATCCCACCCATACGCACTAAACGTTTTGAGAATACTTTTATTATGCGTACAGTTAAGGAGTGGAATTCCCTGCCGGAGTCTGTGTTTCCCGATAGCTACAATCTAGGGGTCTTTAAGTCAAGAGTGAATAGGTTACTACTAGGCAAGCGTGCTCCATCGTAGACCACATCATCGCTTACCATCAGGTGAGATAGTGGTCAAGGGCGAGCCTATAATAGAAAAAAAAAACAAAAAAAAACTCAAAATTTGCTGTATCTATATAATTTGCGTCAACAAATTTTTGCACTAACACAAGAGCGAGCACAGAAAATTATAACACCATGAGTTTGGTCCCTTAGCCAGTCAGTTAACAACAACAAATTGGTAGATAAAAGGGTGTGATTCTGAAATACCATACCACATACCAAATGTAATTAAAGTCAATGTTGTTTATTTTTTACTTAATTGGTCAAAAATAACATTTTTTATTCAGAGGTATTAAAGTCAGAGCGATTAAAAATATAAAGTACCTGCATCAATATTAACATTGACCTAAGTGTCTTGATCGCGCTTTTAGTTTTGGACGAGTACTTCAACTAAGGTTTATGTTACAGGAGCATCAAACACCAACGCTAATAACGCAGAAGCAGGCATGCGTTGTCTCGTAGTGGGAGCTCCAAGAGTGGGAGGAGCACGTTGGTCAGCTGCTCACGCGCAGTTGAAGGAAGCAGAACTTGTAGCGGATATGCTACGCGTCACACCTCTTACTGACTATCAGGTAATGTGTAATGCTAGACGACAGCATGTCCAAAATACAAAAAGTAACAAGCGATGAGGCAAACTCACCCTAGCAAAAAAAGTGTGACCGTTTGTCAAAAACCTTGGTCTTTGTTTTTATTAAAAAATGTTAACCCACAATTTGAGTTTCTACTGTATCGTGGGTGCCTTTACAAACATTTAAACTCACACCCAGATCCGGAGCAACTATCTGCTCATTATAATATAATAATATTTATTTCGTGCGGGCATCGAACCCGTGACACACAGCGTAGCAGAACTGATTGTAGTAGAACCAGGTGATACACTAGGCGTGTCCTTTTCTTGTCAATCAATCATATTATAGTGCAGTTCTTAACTATCGATGTTTATAAAACAATACCTACTTTTTGTATGGTCCTGTAGCCGAACCAACACCACTTCTAAATTACTGCTTTCCGCATTATTTTTTTAAATGTATTTTTCTTACTACTATTTATGTTCTTGTCTACAGGCATCAAAAGAAGCAGTACTATCACAGCTGACTCAAGCAGAATGCATACACTTTGCCACACACATTTGTTGGAAGACACCCGCCATTGTTCTCAGTCCTGGAGAAGTGGTCAGTATACTCTCCCAGTCCAATATTAGGTCAGATTCAAATATATTGCATTACATATTACTGTTTTCAGTATCGGCCTAGTATAGGGAGGAAGACTCACTTCCTGTTCACTTTAGTGTGTTTAAGATGTGGATCCACGCGAGACACAATGAATTTTCTATTGTTTCGGTAATTACGGGCACTCGACGGGTTAAACTTAGTTGCATTATTATTATTCCTTGTTCAGAGCATTGGGCCCAGTATTATGCCCTGAGGAACACCTCGAGGCAACTATACTGTTATCGATATTGTTTTGTTTATTTGGTATTAATTACTTAATTTCTTTGCAGGTGGACTCACAAGCGAAGCGATTGCTCAATTCTAGCAACGGTGCTGCGGACACCTCTACGGAAAATGAAGAAGAAAGTAAGTTCAGTACATTGTGTTTTAAACCTTATGCCAATTAAATTTAAAGTTCCCTTTGCTTGACGGTAAATATGCCATCTATCGATACATATACTTAAGTGCTTGTTTTTAATGTTTTTGTTTCCGTACAGATTCCGAACTGACACCAAGTAATGAAGAGTTGCCACCAGCTTCAGAGTTCATGCTCACTGCATCAGAAATTATGAATCTGAAGATCACTGCCAGATTGGTAAGTTCAAAGATATCTCTTTTGTTTGATTTGAATGTACCATCCCTTCCAGTGACATCTTTTACAAGACCTAGGATATGATGGGATAGGCGGACCCGCTTTTCCGCACTTAGATTCCCATTTTGTCCGTTGTGCGTGCAGGCCTTCTCTCTGTGAGAGGGTATGGGCCGTAATCAACCACGCGGGCCCATTGCGGGTCTGTAAAGCGCCAGCCTAGTAAAGCTCCTGCTGGGGTTCGATCCCAAGACCTACAACTTGCAAGTCGCGGCCGTTACCACTGGGTCACCACTGCTCCTTTTACAAGATTTTGTACTTTTTTTTTGTACTTTCCACTTTTCTGTTTCTTCGTGCACTTGACAAGTTAGTTGTCTACTAATATTGTAATGTTTAACAGGTGGTAATATCCTGCGCACCATCAAGCGCTGCCCTGCAAGGCTCTTCAGCGGAAGAGAGCGAAGACGTGAGCCTCGCAGGAGAAGGAGTTTCACGACTGTGCCGAGCGCTGCTAGCCGCCGGAGCCCACGCTATACTACTGACCCTATGGCCAGCCCCGCAAGATACTGCAACAAAAATACTGTATCGAGCGCTTTACTCTGCGCTGCTGCAGGGAAGCCGTGTTGCAAAGTAAGTTAATTAAAATTAGACTGATAGCATTATAGTTCCTGGAGGTCAATCTCTTAAAACGACCACCATTCATCACTTACTTGGAAGAAGTAGCACAAATAACCGTTGATATACAATTCTTCTTGCCATCACTGCTGGAGTTTTAGACTGAGTCCTGTACCAATATTTTCTTTTCAAAGGGCCCTCGGTGATGCCATGCAGACAGTACGTCATACGAAACACTTCGCGCACCCGGCGCACTGGGCCGGGCTCGTGCTGGTGGGAGCTAACGTGCGCCTCAGCAACAAGGTGGCGCTCATGGGACAAGCGCTGTGCGAACTGTTGGCGGCGCCGGACAAGTGCAGGTAAGACACAGCGCTCTAGGTGATGCAAACAGAGCGTCTCTGTTCATGCAGTTCATATATAGTTACGTTACAAATTTTAGACAAGCAGGAATCATCGTAACTAGTTCGTTAGTTCCACCTAGACTGTATATAGGTATTATATTATTTGTGGCCTAGTGTTAACTTAGATTAAAATTGTCAAGGATGCATAATCCAGTTCATGAAGTCATTGTGTCCACAGAACATGCATTTTAGTCTCATGGTTTCTACATTCAAACTTTTCATATATGTTTCCTTAAAATAAACTTTTTGAATCTCTACTAATAACCGTTTTATTTTCAGGGATGCACTGCGAGTATGTCTTCACCTCGTTGAGAAATCCCTACAAAGGATTGTGCGGGGTCAGAAGAACGCTATGTACACCACACAGAAGAGTATCGAGAATAAGGCCGGCAGCATCAGTGGATGGCGGGAGCTGCTCATGAGTGTTGGATTCAGGTAAGGCCCTTATTATATTATCGAACTATCAATACTGTATTCAAAAAAATAAGCTTTTTTCGAATATCGTGAGGAAACATAGACGGCAACATCGACCAATCACGTAGACGGAAATCCACATCGCGTCATTCAGTTTGCTTGTGATTGGTCGATATTTCATACTCTTTGCCCTTTGCGTTTTGCGAATTCATTACGCAATAAGGCTGCTAGACTTATATAGTTAATGTAAGTCTGAAATAGCCAATCAAAATTCAAGTTATGAAAAAAGCTTCACATCACACACGTCATCAGCCTATTAATGTTCCCACTGCTGGGACACAGGCCTCCTCTCTGTGATAGGGAAAAAAGCTCACCTGGTAAAAAAACATGTGACAAATCTAAATTTTTTAATTAATTAATTAATCTAATTTTTTAATTTTTATTCTTTCGTAAATAAAATGTCAATGTCTTTGTCCTCAGATTTGAGCCAGCGGCTAATGGTATACCGTCGAGTGTGTTCTTCCCTCAAAGTGATCCAGAAGAGAGACTGACCCAATGCTCAGCTAGTTTGCAAGCTCTACTTGGTAAGTTTTAAACATCACATATTTTCTACACACACATATGTCTCAATAACTTCTGAACTGTTTTTCCTTTAGTATTTTTTATTTTTTTAACCATAAAAAATCTGTTTATATTTTAGAACGAACTTAATAAATTAACATAGATAAAAGTATATACAGTGTATAAAATACTTACAAAACTAAGACTACAAACATATACCTACAATTTAACCAAAAACTACTCACTAGAAACCAAAAATATACTAAACTAAAATATGGCGTCGGAAAACTCCTCCACATAGTTGTCCACTGGTAATGTACCCAAAAGGCTGACAGCATTGCCACGTTGTATGGCAATGCTTATTCTCTGACCAAGGTAAAAGCCAGCCCTTGGGTCACGCGAAATGTCAACTAGGCGATATTGGAAAGATCTTTAAACAAAGCGTGAGCGCTCGGACCCCACGGACCAAGAGTTTCAACTCCTTTAGTATTGTGTGATTTGCCTCTTCTCAAGACTTTTTTACTTCCCAGGTCTAACATCCACAACCCTGCAAGCGCTATCGAAGCTTATTTCCAACGGCGACGTGGCGGACGATATTATCGGCGTGATCCGCTCCGTCATCTCCCAGTTCAGTGTCAAGAACTCCGACACAGACACCATTGAAGTCGCTGTTAACGTCAGGTTTGTAATATGTATTATCTTATTGTTTGGTCTTTGATGTAAATTTGATTACGTTAGTATTTTTAATACCTTATCTCTTTTAATTTTATTTTTTCTTCTTCTTGATCTTCATCTCGTCAGATGTGTAAATTTCCGTTTTCATTTGATAAAAAACTACATCGCATATATAAACCATATCTCACTAATTGACGGATTACATTTAACAGGTTATGGCGAGTGAATGGCTGCCACGAACTCCTGGCGTCTCTCGGTTTCGACCTGGCTGAGGTTGGTCAGGATGAAGTAACTCTACGCACTGGCAAAGCCGCCAACAGAAGACACATACAATTTGTGCTACAGGCACTACTCGCGTTGTTCGGTAAGTCAATATTACAAACTGGAAACTGTTTTTGCTGAACTAAGTGACAATGGCTGAATTACGAATTCAAGGGAACTGCTCAATGTTGTGTTGTAAAAATCAAAAAACTAGAAGTATGTATACAATTTTATCCTTCCACAGACACGCAAGAAGCTCCGCGAAGCCTCAGTTTGGAGTCCAGCTCGAGCGTTGAGTCACTGGCCTCTATTGATGACGGTGACTTAGAACCGCATTCTGATGGAGAACCACCTCCGAGACAACATCGTCGTAAGTACCCACTTTATACACTGTACCAAAATACTCGTAATATAACATCTGCTAAAGGTGTTCTAAAGTAAATGCTAATAGATAAATCCACAACTATATAAAACTTGAAGCAGCTATACTGAGACTTTAAAACTAGCTCCATTATTCATTGTGCCATTTTCTTTAACAGAGGAAAGCGTCTCATCAGTGCCCCCACCACCTTTACCACTAGGCTCTTGCGGCGGTGCCTTCACAATGTACGTCCGAGGATCCACCTCCTCAACAGAAGTTGGTCGCGGGGAGCCAGATGGCCGCACCGCTCCGCCACCCGCACCACCACCTCCCAGGTACAGAGGGGAGAGTGACGCTGCCTTCACCCCATCTCCACCCGCAGCACCACCCGCACCTACCTCTGCACCACCCCGCGATGTATCACTAGCACTCGCACACCAAACTAAAATCAGAACCCTCTACACAAGAAGACCACCATCCGACGACTCGGATTGGGAAAGCTCTGGACACGACACGGTCTTACGAAGAAGACCAGATCACGCCCATGCGAGATACCTCGACGCTTTCTATGACCTGGCTTCGGCACAACCAAGGAGGTCTGAGGAAGAGAAGTCTGAACAGACATTAGCTCAGCCGTCTACGTCTAAACGGACTCCTAGACCGAAGATGGGAACGAGCAGCCGTGATTCCATGGCTCAAGTCAGACACATGAGTGGAGAACTAACTCCGACCATTTCTGAAGTTTACCACGAAAGGAATATAGGACTTGGACTAGCTCCACCGCTAGCAGAGTTACTGCTAGCTGAAGAATCTAAGACTGAAATGAGAGCTGCTAGCTCCAGCGAAAATCTACTTCTGCAGAACTTGGAGAAACTTGGTCTTTTGGGAGATGCAAGCGAGAACGAAGAAAGATGGTGTGGTACCAACTCTTCCCGACCGTGGTTATCAGCACCTCCTCTAGAAACAGGCGTGCAAGGTTCAGACCTAACCACAGCAGAGATAATAGAGAGACAGACGAAATTCAAGAAAGATACAGAGCCAAAAAGAAAGGAAGAGAACGCTTACGAGCTGAAACCGAAAGAAGAAACTCCAGGACCGAGTGGTATTGAGAAACGGTCTGTTTCTCCATTCTCTGAGATGTCACGACGAGACGAAGGTGATGGTAGGAGCATAGCGGACTCTCACTCGTCATACAAGGCTTTAGTGCTAAGTCCTAGAGCGCCTTACCTTCCTGAAGAAGGGGAGGCAACCATCAGCTCTTCTGCTGAGGGGGGGAAGACCCACCCCCGACCGCGCCGCCCTCCCGTCCCGCGCACCAGACCCTCATACACAACGCTAGACTTTCCACCGAATAAATGATTAAGACTTGTACATTTCTACAACTTAGGATATTTCTGAATGTTAATTTATTTCTATTGTGAGCTTGGCTATGATGTGACTAAATATTATAAGTAGTGCTTTAAAATATTATGTGAACTGTCAATATTATTGCGTATTCTCTCTTACACATATCGTTATCGTTATTTATAAATGTTTAGTTATTTATTTCTTTTTATTGTAATATTTCAAGTTAACTAATATTGTAAATCTTACCTTAGATAGCTTTTACCCTGTAAGTTCTATGACTCGACAATTACTTGCCATTGCTTAAAGATTTTAGATATAAGTATTTTGTATAAAGTGAACATAAATAAATACAGTCATAATATTTTTAGTTTTTTTTACAAGATTCATACTCAACCTTTATTTCTTTTTACCTTGAAAATAAATGCTTAGTTATCATAAAACAATGATCTCCATAACAAGCTACTTTCCGAATTCACGGTAGAGTAAATTTTTATTACTTGTACATTTTTTATTTACATTTAAATTTTGACGTTCAAAAGTGCCGCTTATTGGCCTAATTGAAATAAATATATTTGACTTTGACTTTGATCGGAAAATCGAACTGAGCAACAAGTACCATGCAACAAGTAAGGTCCAGGGGTTGAATAATGGTTAAATAAAAAAAAATTGGACTTTTCTGAATTTTGAGATATGATTTTGATATACCAAAATGGTTGCGCCGCCGGTTAGAACGCAATGCAGATACCTACGCGAAAAGCTGGTTTCTTTGACAAGAAATAATAGGCGATTAGATTAAATTGGTGACTCGCCTAATATAGAGTTTAGGGAAAGAACAAATACCTGATTTTGGACCTACAAGAGTAGACCGCTGTCGACGAGTTGTTGTGAAGAAAAAGAGGTGCTTGGCGAATTCACCGTCTTCGCGAATTACACGAGCTCATTCGACTTGAACTCGGCCCGCGTGCTGTTCTCGACTGGTCTCCGCGACGGTTGACCTAGCAGCAGCAACGAACCAAGAAGGGTTCCTGCCGACAACACGAATTAAAGAGGAAGGGCCCTCGTAGGTAAGAAACTCTGAGAGTAAGGGCCGATTTCTAAATTAATTACCCATTTGGAGTTAGAAACGAACAAACAGATTTTCAGGAACAAGTGCAGTCTGACAAGAAATCGGGGTAAGTAAAGCAGTATTGTGTCCTCGGTTAAGATTTGTCACCGTGACCAAAATCGGATTCCTTCTACTACACCAAAAGGCTATTATCTAAGTCGACCTAACAATGAGCCCACACCCACTCAGTACCGAACCAACACAGGGTGCAGTACCCCAACAGGCCCAACGAATTTATGAGCCATATAACCACAGTACTTGTAAACAGTAACTGTTCGATACTGATATAATTATCGCGGCTAGCACGTTGAAATTGTCTCAGTATGCAAATGGCGAACATACATAAACACAATGTCTTAATGACGGAATGTCGGTGTGGCCTAACATTACCTTCATTATCTGGCCAGTTGGTTCTTATGGACGGTAATAGTTACGGGCTTTTAATTTTAATTTATGTTAAGTTGGTGAAATTGTGGTGCTGTTTAATGCAAGGAAAGATAGTTATTTATCAAAAGTATCATAAATTCGAAAAATATTTGACCGAACTTCATTTCACCTAAAACTTTCCAACGTTTCGTTTTTTTAGGGTTCCGTACCCAAAGGATAAAAACGGGACCCTATTACTGAGACTTCGCTGTCCGTCTGTCTGTCTGTCTGTCTGTCTGTCACCAGGCTGTATCTCATGAACCGTGATAGCTAGACAGTTGAAATTTTCACAGATGATGTATTTATGTTGCCGCTATAAAACAAATACTAAAAACAGTATAAAGTAAATATTAAAGGGGGGCTCCCATACAACAAACGTGATATTTTTGCCTTTTTTTGCTCAATATTAATAACGGCAACAGGTAGACGCTTGAAATATTCACAGAATGTTTAGTTGTATATTTACTTCAAAAAATAATACTTAATAAATTAAAATAAATTAAGGGGGGCTCCCATACAACAAACGTGATTTTTATGCAGTGTTTTGCGATAATGGTACGGAACCCTTCGTGTGCGAGTCTGACTCGCACTTGGCCGGTTTTTTTACTTCATCGAAGTCACGTCTGCCACTGTCTTAGTTTACCTATTATGAATTCGATTTTTTTCGTTACTCCGACGCCTCATTTGGTCATAAAACTTTTTACCGATGTTACCCTTATCCGAAATAACATTAGTTTGAAGTGATATACGAAACAATGTGTTAACATTAGTTTATACGCATATCAATACGCATAATAATTAACTCCTAAAATGCTAAACACTAAAACATTGAATATGCTTTACTGAAATACTAAATGTGATGGAAACAATGAAAAAAGTTCAAAAGAGGCTTCGGCCAAAAGCAAAAATTTATTTTGAAAATCGGCGAAATATTGTTCTGTAAAATAATACCTATGACACATGATACTTCGATGATCTGAAAATATGTAAAATAATAAATAATGCATATAGCAAAAAAGACGTCGGTCAATAGTTTTCGGTAAAACAAAATTCGAACAAAAAAAAACGGAAACGTGATCGGTTCCCATCAAAAGTATTCTAAGAATGCTTTTCTTTTAAAAGCCAAGACACAGGGATCGGCATAAAGCAATGGTCAAGTCAGAACATCTGAAAATAGCGGCAAGCGTGGCATCTATCAATATTATATGAGACAACATTCATTCAAAGAGTGGTGAGAAGGATTAACGATCATCAACATACAGGGATCAGATTAGACATAATGCTAAAGAGCTTCTGGCGTATCTTTAACCACGTCTTAACAAGAGAGAACAGAAGCACCTGTGTTCAGCTGACCTGTGTTTACATACGCACTTGTGCACTATCATCTCCCTCGTTAATGACTAGTCTACGCCGAGATAAAAAAAAAAATTGGCACCATAGAAATTCGGCCAGGGAGGGGACTTAAATTAGAAAAAAAAAAAAACCGGCCAAGTGCGAGTCGGACTCGCACACGAAGGGTTCCGTACCATTATCGCAAAACACTGCAAAAAAAAAACACGTTTTTTGTATTGGAGCCCCCCTTAATTTATTTTATTTTAATTTAATAATTATTGTTTTTTGAAGATAATATACAACTAAATATTCTGTGAATATTTCAAGCGTCTACCTGTTGCCGTTATTAATATCGAGCAAAATACGGCAAAAATATCACGTTTGTTGTATGGGAGCCCCCCTTAAATATTAATTTTATACTGTTTTTAGTATTTGTTGTTATAGCAGCAACAGGAATACATCATCTGCGAAAATTTTAACTGTCTAACTATCACGGTTCATGAGATACAGCCTGGTGACAGACAGACAGACAGACAGACAGACAGACAGACGGACAGCGAAGTCTCAGTAATAGGGTCCCGTTTTTACCCTTTGGGTACGGAACCCTAAAAAAACACATCATATTCCTTAAAAAAGGGATCAAAAAGGATCATGTAAAAAGGACAATGAGTATCCTAATCCTGCCAAAACATTTTATTAAATTGATAGGTTCGCGTTTGACTACTATCTCACCTGATGGTAAGTACTATGGCTGCAGTTATCATAATCATTAGCTGGCGCAATCGTATTAATCGAACAGGGGTCTGTCCCCAGCGCCTAAGTAGGCAGCAGCGCTTTCTAGCGCCGGACTAATCGCTGTTCTATTTTTATTGCCCAGAATAGTAAATAGTCGTGATAAGGCTATTACTGAACAGCTATTAAGACTTGTTTGCAACTTAATATCAATCAAAGCTAATAAACCTACCAGATTTTGTCCATTACGGTCCATAAGCAAATACAATTCGTAATTAGCAGGACTAAGAACCAGATAGTCCAGATATAGGTATTTATGGATACCTGAACAGTGAACTTTACTAGGTACTTAAATAAAAATGGTTTTATATTTACTCCGGCAACTACGTTGTACATGAAAAAGGTGTGGTGCGTGTAGGTAATGTGTGGATAGTGTAACTTCGACATTGGATTTCATCATAACAAGCACATGAGCATATTTTTACCCGACTGCCGAAGGAGGGTAATGTGTTTATCAGTCTATGTATGTATGTATGTATGTTTGTTCCTGTGTGGCGTTCCAGAGACCAAACGCGTCGGCCGATTTTGAGGATTCTTACGTCAATCGATTCGTCTTAATCCTGCGAGTGTCACTGGCAAAAATGGCGGATTTTAGGCGCCATTTTGTGTGGAAAATAATTTTTTTTTTCTTCCAAATCCATCGTGTGGGGTATCAAAATAAAGGTAATAAAAATAATACATCTGGTTTTGGTCCGCCAGCTCGCGAATAAGTATCCTCCGACTGCACAGCATGATTTTCTTCTTGTTTACGTCTTTTTAGTTTGCTTTTTAAGCAGTCGGGTTTTTTGATTTTTTGTCAAAGGTCGATAACGATACTACCTACCTTCTCATTGCTTGCCTTTTGGTTATGGTGACCAATTCCCACCAGGTGGCTGCTATCAAGCTCAGTATCGACATGAAATTAGATCTCAGCCTAGCTCTCAAACAACCATCATAAAGATCACTAGGTACAAAATTCCGTTCAACTACATTGCGTTACCAATTAACATTTAGATATCCTTAGAACCCGTTGTTTGTTAGTGTAACAACCGGAACAGGAAAAAAAAGCAAAAGTGCCAACCGCACGCAAATGGAGAAACGAATTCGAAAAAAAGTTACGCTTTCGACCTTGACACGGCCCTGAGTGGCGCAAGCGCATTTTATTGTGATTACGTATGGGGTTCTTTAGTTCTTTATTTTTTGTCGGTCGTGATATATATTTGGTACAATCGTACCTACCAGCTGTTTAGCGTCCGGGTTCCGTCGACCTGAGCAATTAAGGCGATGTTGATTTACTTTTAATTAAAGAGACCGTTATCAAGGCAAATTAAATTCACAACAGCTGTAGTAATTTTCTGATTTACGAGTTAAATCTTATCTTCTGACGAATGAACTGCTGTGGTTTTACCTGTGGATATCCCTGTTTTCTGGTCAGGATCCTGGACCAGGGCCTGGTTTCAGGATTGGCCTGAAATTGAAACCATTTAAGTAAATTGATCTACTTCATACCGAGAGTCTTTGATTCACTTGGTTAGCTCTACTTTAAATTGTTGGTTTCGAAAGCTCTGTTTGATCACGGCCTCTAATCGTTTTATGGCATCTCAATTAAGAACAAAACTCTGAAAGAATTCCAGTTTCGTTGACTACTGGAGCTAGAAATTTTAGTCTTGGTTCATCAATTATAAGTTCGCCAATTTTCCGTTGCCTTAAAAAATGCCTATACTGCGTCAACTCTCGCCTGCACTTATCCATAATTTTCAGGCTGGAAAAGTTATGCATGTTATAAGTTTTTTCATGAATCTGGCTTTTACCTCGGTCAAAGAATAAGCATTGCCATACAACGTGGCAATACTGCCAGTCTTTTGGGCACATTACCAGTGGACAACGATGTGGAGGAGTTTTTCGACGCCATATTTTAGATTAGGTTAGTGAGTAGTTTTTGGTTTAAGTGTTTATGTTTGTAGTCTTAGTTAATTTAGTATTTTATACACTGTATATACTTGTATCTTTGACAATAAAATTTACTAATCATTAATATTACTCGTAAGTTTGCAACATAGACCTCTTCCTCCTTTACCAGTCGCTTATCTTTCAGACACACAAAGTCAAAACAGTGCGAATATTTGGTCAGGCAACAACAATTTAAGATTTTTATCCAAATGTCCGTAACAGGTGTCCAATTAACTGTGCAGCCGCCCACTCGGCCACAATGCACAATGCTATCGACTGTTTCATTGACCGAATCAAAGCTCACTCGATAATCAAATAAACTCAGCCACAATATTTCTTTTGTCAATGCCAAGCCGCTAGTCGTGATTGAAATACAGTCCCAAATAATACAGTCCTAATACAGTCCCAAATAGGATTAGAGGTACTAAATCTATGTAATTATCATATTATTGTATTGTTGGTTAGTAACAAGCCGCTGCTAAGCGCTCCACAATAAAATATGTAAAGGATTATGATAAATAAAATGTTTGCTGATCCGTTATCGGCATACTTGCGTTTTCTTTGAGCTGATATTGATCTGGGATGACAAGACAAAGCAACAGCTGTTGTGCTTGGCCCTGACATTAATATTTGGGTTTACACTTAAGATACTGGATTTATTTAGCGAATAAGACTAAAAAAGAGGCTGAAAGCCTAGCCTCCCAGACCTGACAATTTAGGCGGTGTCAATGTAGAATGCTTATTTCTTTAGACTAGACAAGACTCAAAATGAGGGAGAGCACCTCTTTTTTTTGGTTAACACAGCACCTCTCTCTTCAGACCATAAATTCAGTTCCAATATTTTTTTAAATTATCTATAGGCTTGTGCTCCCTAAAGAACTGTACCTATTCGATTTTTACTTAAAATACCTTGCCTTAATAGAGATAGAGAGCCTTGTAAATGAATAACGGTTTGTAGAGAAATTGAGAATTTTGCGTAATTTCACCGGAAACAGACTAGCGTCAGTTATTGTTACGAATATGAACAAAAATAAATCTATTCGTGGTGTGAAACAAAATAATTTGCATTTAATATGAAGTAAGGCGGCCCACTTTCCGCCAGTGTGCAATGCGGCTAACTTCCAAATAGTTACATTCGACACGATTATTGTCTTTATAACCATTGTATTCAAATTGTCTCATGTATTTCCTAGTTAGGAAGCGTAAGATACTGGTTATTATTTTTATGAGATACCTTTATGGTATATTCTTGAGGTTCCACCTCATGTGCCGCCTCTAATAGACGCGAGGACCTTGCTTACTATTCATGAGTTCACTGCAACTACAGGACGATTACTTTCGAATTCTTTATAATTCTATGGATTTCCATCCTTTATCTTTATACCGCCGAACAACGTGCACGCTTACCTAGAAGGGCCCGTTAAAAACTTGAATACCGACAGAGTTCAGCCATCGGGAAACACATGCAGGCCGCAGCAAGGAGTTCCACTCCTTTGCATGCAAAACAAATGCATAAGTAGGCTTCCAAAACGCTTTGTGTGACTGGAATATATCCAGCAATATATCTTTGTATATCTCAAAGACAAAAGTAATATACCTGACATATTAACCTTTTACTTAAATGTACGACAAATGAGAGGTGGTAAGAAACCCGCTGAATGTCTCCAGAATGACGTAAATCTTCGCATTACTCACCTTCGTATTCCACCTTTATATTCGAGAGATCATAAAGTTAGATTAAATGCATATTTAAAGATATTAACGCGATCATTTACAAGAATCGATCGTATCTTGATGAAAATATGCGAGCGACGTCAAAATGAGGCGACCATGGCGATATATTCAAATAAAATTACGGCTTTATCAAAAGCCATTGCCAAGTGTGCAGTTTAGTGTCGAAATTAATACTTAAGTTACCCTCAGATTGTTATCTGCCTTCTGAACCTGACACGGGCCTTTAACATTTGCGGAAGCAGTTGACATTGTAGACTCCTAAAATGGATTTAGAATGTCTAGCTAGGCTGGATACATATCTACATGTGTTTTTGTTATGCATTTGACAAGATTGAAAATAGTGAGCCATCGTTGTCAGTTGGCCCCTCCACCAATCGGGTCGCAGCTTTCTAATTTGTTACAACCCGATTGGTGGAGAGGCCTGCAGACAACGATGACTCACTATTTTCTTAACGCGAGTGGACTCATAGTATTGTATGATGACTATAGGAGAAAATGTGTGAAAAATTATGGCATCTAGTAGAGTCAATTGGAGTAAAATATGTGTTGCGTTTCGAATATTTATGGGCGCGTAAATCCAAATAGATTGGGATACGAGCAGTAGTAGGTATCTATCATAATGATATTGACGTAGGTAAGTACACTCTCATGGTAAATGTAATAAATTGCAGTAATTAATGGCCACGGTAATGGACACTTACTTATTTGTTGATTATATATATAAAAGGCAATGTCCCGTCTGACATATCAACGCCCAGCCTAAACCACGAATGATAGAAGTTTGAAATTTTGAGAGGATGTTGATTTTATACTGTAAGTGTCATTTAAGAAAGGATTTTTGAAAATTCTTCCCCTAAATGGGTGAAATAGGGGATGAAAGTATTTAACAACTTACTTTATCTCGACACATTGACACATGAGCATGCATACTTTCTGGACTCAAATAAGAATCTATCAAATGATTACACTATGTTCTCAAAACACACTGGACTAGTTAATAACTATGGCATGCATACAATTTTCAAAGATATTGACACATTTATCCAAGGGCTAAAAGAATATGACATATTTTATAGACAAACCAATATAGAGGAGCTGTACCAAACTGACGAATTACAGAGTAACCAGTTTTTTCTTTGACAACTATTTGCATATCATACATCAGAACATAGCAGGACTCCTAAATAAAGCAGATGCTCTCACTGTGTGCCTAGAAGAGCTTAGCACGAAGAATATCGACATTGACGTCATCTGCATCTCTGAACATTTCATTATGTCGGGATATGAAGACTTTCTGACCATACCTAACTTTGAACTGGCGGCGTGTTTTAGTAGAACAGAATCAAAACGAGGTGGAACATGTATCTTGGTCAGAAAAGGGCTTCGGTGGATAGATTTGCCTTACATAAATGAACTAGCAATAAGTAAGTCATTTGAATGTTGTGCTATCGAATTAACGCAATCAAGAACAATTGTCATTTGTATTTACAGAATCCCAAAATCTAATAATTTAACCACATTTTTTGGCAGCTTTGAAAAATTATTACTGTTAATAACAAAGAAACAAAACCAAAAAGTAGTAATATGTGGTGATTTCAATATAGACACGTTAAAACGTAGTAGTGTATCCCTTGACCTAGAATGTTTGCTCCTTAATTTTAATTTTAAGTTAGAAATCAACCAACCTACCAGGTTAAAAAGTAACACATGCATTGACCACTTTGCACATAATCTTGCCACTAAATGCAAAGCTGATGTAGTTGAATTAGCTTTGTCAGATCACACCTGTCAAATATTGAAGTGTCCCACAGAAAGAACTTTCCGCTTAAATCACTGGTATGTAAAACGCCGGGACTTTAGTTTAGATAATATGAAAAAGTTTAAAGAATGTCTACAAAAGGCGGTTTTTTCGAGTATGTATCAATGCGATGATCCGGATAAGGCTTACAACCTATTTCTGGAGACTTTTTCCTTGTTCTATCGTCTGTGCTTCCCATTTAAATTAATAAAAATAAGGCTTAACAAACGACCTCAATGGGTGTCGCGAGGAGTAAGAGCCTGCAGTAAAAAAAAGAGGACTCTTTTGTGGAATTACCGTCTGAATAGAAATGAGGCAAATAAAATAAAACTTAATACTTATACTAATACCTACAAGCGAATAGTGAAATTAACCAAACGTGCTCAAAATACATACAAAATAAAATCGGCAGAGAATAAATCTAAAGCGACATGGGAGATCATAAATCTGACTAATATTTTTTTTTAATTACTTTATATAAATGACCTACCAAAAGTGACGCAACATCATATGACGCTATTTGCTGATGATAGCACCGTAACCATTGACTATAAAGATAAACTAAATTATGACAAACAAATTTATGAAAATGACGTAACTAATACTATACAATCAATTATAAAATGGCTAAATAATAACAACCTGAAAATAAATATTGACAAGACTAAATTAATGACATTCACCCAACGCAAAAATTTGACATTGAATATACATTATGAAGACAATCAAATAAATCAAAATTCTTGGGTTTAACCATAGACCAAAGACTAGATTGGAAAGCACACACGATAGATTTGGCGAAGCGACTTAGCAAATCCTCATATGCTTTATATAAACTTGCGCCAGTCACCGGTACGGACGCTATAGTTACAGCATACCATGGTTTAGCTGGTTCTATTTTAAGATACGGAGTTGTTTTTTGGGGAAACTCGTCCAATAGGGAACTCATATTTAAAGCCCAAAAAAGGTGCATTAGGGCAATGTTTGGATTAAAATGTATAGAGTCATGTAAACCTTTCTTTATTAAATATAAAATACTGACATTGCCTTGTTTGTACATTTTCGAAGTTGCAGTATTTGTGTAAACCAACCCAAATAGATTTCCCAAGCTGTCGGATAGAAATGACCGGAGTCGACGATACGTCAATATGTTGTGTTCGAGACCGTCCAAGACAGCTCTGATGCATAATAGTGTTTTTTGTATGGCGCCAACTAGCTATGACCATATACCAGAGTCAATTAAATTATTGAATATTCACCTATTCAAAAAACATTTGAAGAACTTTCTTGTAAGTAGATCTTATTATAGTGTTACTGAGTTTCTGAAGGATAAAATATCACTATAATTTCACAATTATTGACTTGTCTGTTTAATTGTATTATTTAATTGTATTATTGTTTTGACATCCAGTTGCGAATTGATAATACTTATATAACTATATTGACAAAATAAGATTGCATCTTTGACATTTTTAGTATTTTTTATTTTATTTTATTGACCTCTGTTCTATTTGTAGTTACTTTATTACTTGACATCAACGTTTTTAACAATATTGTTTATAATTATTTGATAATTTTATTATTTGCCATGTAACTTTAGTGATATTTTTGTATTGACCTCTGTTTAATTGTTTTTCACTTAATTGCAAGATGATTTTGACATCCAGTTGTGTATTTAATGATAATACTTATATTTATTCATTATTACTTGACATCTAATCTTTAATTATATTATTATTCGTTTTAATTAATAGATAATTCATTATTTGATTTCGAATTTTTAATATTTCTTTGATTAATTGATACAATTTATATTATCATTTACTGTTTTTCTAAATTATTATGTATAAATAGTACTCTAAAAGTCCAGCTCTTATTATAATTAAAAATGACTTCATGGAACACTTGCTGATTACTTGAATATAAAATAATTAATTTATATGTGATAATATTTGTACGCTTCGCGGCAAAACATAGAGAATCTAACTAGTTTTGTAACATCCCGCACACCGTGTAACTACCTATGTTTACAAATAAAGATTCTTATTCTTATTCTTATAAAGTTTGTATGAAACACTGTAATTTTTAATTTAAAATGAATTAAATGTGGGATTTACTCTCTAAATTTAAAATAATAAAATAGTTTTAAGAATTTTTTGAATTTCAGCTCTTAAAGGGGTAAAAAGAAGCTGTAGAAGAAAGCTGTTCAAATTTGTATGTAAAATATATTGTTTAACGGCAAAATTACTTGAAATTTAGTATATAGACTCTTCAATACAATTAAAGAAACACGTATTTAAGGATTTATTGAATTTCATCCCTTAAAGGGGTAAAAAGGGATTTTAAAGTTTGTATGAAAAATTAATTGTTTATTATCACTTGCGTAGGCGTTGGGATTAAACTTAAAAATCACAATCATTTAAAAAATTACATTGGTTTCCGTACTGACCGATGCTTTAGGGTTTCCAAAATGAGTAGAGATTCTTAATATAGCAGAGATTTTTTTAATTCAGTTTTCGTGGTATGACCGCATTGAGAGTATGTCGAACATTACACTTCAAGCTGTCAAAGTTGCCTTTTACGGAAAATAATAAAAGTGATCGCGTCATGCGTACGTACGAAGCATCCTCATTGTTTATTAAATACGGCGCAAGCGACGGTAATACCATAATACATTGTTTTAAATTAAAATTAAGAAAATTATTAAGGATCCTACACGATAAACTTCTTTAAGTAATCGGTGGAACCTTGTAAAAGGCCGATCACTATATAATTAATTTAAAGTAAATAATATAATATTGACAATAACCCTCGAAACACTGAGCTCTTATAAGGTAATTAAAACTCAATACAATCAGACCTAAGGATATTAAGGCAATATATACGCCCCAATGTTAACGCAGTACTGGTCGTGCGCCCGCTCGATGCCAAAATATCAATATTGAAACTCCTTTTGAACAGTTTTGTTTGCAAAATATTATTTGATTTATATATGCTATGTTAGTTATGAAGAAATTCCAGCCATCAATTTTTCTGGGTAAAAATATTTTTAAACATCCAAGTCGTTTTGGAGGAGTTTCCAAAAGTTGCGAAAAAATATCGTGTTGTTAATTATTTATTTAAAGCAAAACTATTAGTTACACGAAAAAACCTTGTGTTCAAAATTATGTACATGAATTAATAATAAATATAATATTTTTTAAACCTTTTAACCTAGCCGTTACTAAGGAGTATGCTTTAGAAAATTACCGTTTTACGGCACTAAAGCGTATGTAGACCAAAAAATCAAAGAAGTTATTAAGAATTAAATAATTATTAAGAATCAGAAGTGTTATGTGCTCTATTATATTGGTGCCGAGCCCTCGCAGTATTTCGCACTTTTTAGTGGCCACCTTGAATTGTATTAGTAGAATAACAAAATTATATGTTATCTCCACAAAAAAATAACCACTCCAATGACTTTTTGATTTCCAATTAATTTCCGTCACTAAAATTCTTGTAAATAAAAATCTTAAATAATTACGACCCTATAATTTTGGGCGCCAGTGTGGACACTTATTTATTGAAATCACTCGACCTGCCACTACGTTTGGTGTTGTCAGTAAAAGAAACGCCGTGGGGCGTAAGTAGCACAAAATAATTGTACATAATGGTTTAATTAAAAATGCGACCTCGTCCAATCTAAGCCATTATTCGTAGGTAGGTTGGTCATATATCTTCCGTTAGGTAACTGGCCAATAAAAGTTTACCAATAACCTTCGACAGGTTGAAACCATACACGTATCGAAATAATATAGGAACCGAATCCATGTTCACACTCGTGCACTCTTATTGCCATAAGTTTCGAGGTCTACCGGATAATCCCGAAATGGAAGTGAGACACACATAAAATTCGAATGGTGTACAATAACCCATTTTGGTGTTATGTTCTCGTATTGTTTTACTGAATTCTTAAGAACAGGTGTAAGTTTGATACCAAAATAAATGTTATTTTAAGGCCGTCGACTTACATCTTACGAAAAGCTAGTAAAATTAAATTGAATCCAAAAACATCTTAAATTTGTAGGTCAATAACATGTAATTTTTTTTATAGTCTATAGGCTCGCGCTTGACCACTACCTTACCTAATGGTAAGCGATGATGTGGTCTAGAAAAAACCTATTCACTCTTGACTTAGAGACCTAGATTGTAGCTGTCGGGAAACACAGACTCCGGCAGGGAATTGATTCATTTTAGATTGAAATAACACGATTGTAAGTACTACTACTACTTTTATTTTTATGCCGAAGAGAGGATTTGTCTATGAAAGAGTTATTAGTGGTTCTTTCCTAAAACCATCCTCAATCATGGTAGCAGCACTCATTTCCATCTTCATAAATCACTAAAGACTGTCATTAGAAAACCAACAAGACGTAATCGTATTATTTTAATAACTCATTATGTCTGCTCTGTATAATTACTTTACTATATTTATTACGTGTATTGATTGATAACATACTACAGGAGGTCTCTAAACAAAATAAATTACTTTTGGTCAACCATAACGTAGGTTTTGATTGTTTAACGGTGACTTAATAATAGGTCCTATCGATTGAAAGAATATAATAAGTATTTTGTTCACACCTGCTACATATATCGAAGGCTTAGTATATTCTATTTATTTATGAGCAGTCTGATTGCTATTCGATTGTCTAATTTATAAATTGAATGTCTATTTTATGGACTTTCTGCTACGCTTAAAGGAACTTTAGATATAAACCGTCTATGATAAGATAACATTGAAGTCTTACGAATAATGATTTACAAATAGGAACTTAAATAACATCTTAATTGCAGGAAATCGAAAAATAATTATAATTAATTACCAAATACAACATTAGTTTTTCCGCTACAGATTAACTTTTCAATAAATATTTAAGTTTAAGTTATAAATCATGAGTCGTGTCACACCCGGCATGCATAACTTAAGATTTCAACTCGGCTAATAGGTACAATGGCGAACAAAAAATGCACGACTCTGATAAGAATGAGCGAAACGCATTTACAGCATTCCTTTTAGTTATAAAAGTTATTTTGAAATGAAAATAAATATTGCAACTTCCTTATCAGCGAATCAACATACTGGGTTTGTAATTGGATTTATTTTTAACGTTTAGTATGATTTGGGTGTGGAAATAAGTCTATTGCCAAGTGCTTGTTGACGCAGGGGGGATTTTATAAGATCAGCTAGGTATCGGTATTTATCTCGCTTTGGTATGCTGCTGTCTTCTTCCCGACCGACCGTCACGTTGGCCAAACTTAGCGGAGATTATCCAAGTGCGCTGGGGATATTACAGGCCAGAAATATTTGTGCCCAAACACAAGTGCACTCTTTGTCCCTGTTCTCACAAACTCCGGTGGAACCACAACCGGTACGACTGGGGAAAGATCTGGTACTGGACCACAGATATAATTCTAACTAGATGACGCGATTGTATGTACATCGCCAAACAGAAAACGGAGTAAAATTACGATCAATGATTGCTTTTCATTCAGCATTTTCGGCACCTAAAATCTACCGAAATTTAGAAAAATGCCTTTATATGCCATATCAAGCTGTAAGCACTGTGTAGACAAATTTGGCCTTTTTTTTTTTTTTTGCTTTGAGAAATGCTCATGCATACTGCGCTACCACGGGGAGATAGCGCAGTTATGTGGGACTCTAACCCACTAAAACTCCACGGTGTCCTCCTGTGCCGCTTATGGCGGGAACACGGGTACGCGTTAGCACTCCGCCGCGAACCCGCCGCGGCTGTCCGTCACCGGACCCTCCTCTGGGGATTACCCCCCATCACCGGCGCACCAGAACACACTGTGCGCCGTGACCACCCCAGGGACCAAACCAGTACATGGGTGCCAGACGACCCCGTGTATGGCACCCTGGTCCCCTTGTGACGGGTCAAGGTCAATGGCCCCGCCACCTATCATGTTTCGGCCGCAGGGGATAGGAAGAGCGGCTAATGCTATACCGACACTCCTCTTCCCCTGCGGCTCCACCGCGTCCGCCATCAGACGGTGGCGACCCCGTCCAGGCCGCGGAAGGCAGGGAGAGCGGCGCACCGCAATACCGGCACTCCTCTCCCGCCGCGGCCTCCAACCCTCAGCCGGGATATCGTATGGGTTTGGGAGACCCCATACGACATCACGGCCCGCCTCAGTTGCGATGTTGCCCAGGCAGCACCGCAACCTACATGTTGGCCGCTACGTCGTCGGCTTATCGGCAAAAGCCCTGACGAGCGGCCCCTCCTCGGGTTCCTCTTCGCTTCACCGTGGGTGACCAAGCCACGGTTACTGAGCCCCCCCGCCTCGACAATGCGGGAACCCACCGGGGGGGAGACAAATTTGGCCTAGGCATTGGAATTTTTTTCTTTCTTTGAAAACAAATTTACTTACAAATTTGTTTTTAAATTGTGTGTGCGCTTAGTTTTCATACAGACGGAGGGACTTGCGTTTTTAGTTAGATTTATGTCTGCGCACTGGACCAACTGCTTAACATGTTTTCTGACTTTCGGAGATACGAGCTATAACAGAAATGCTACAGGTCTTGGTGAAAATATTAGCCAGAGAGTAGTCAGCCAGGTTGATAATGCAGCTGAATACTCATCTGCCCGACATCGCGAATGCTCTTTGAACAAACTTTTCGCAACAACGATGATACTGCAGGCCTATTATCAGTCTGAGACTTTAACTTAGGATACTAGACCGATAATCATTTTAATTAGCAAATTGGTAGCCTCTGGCATCTTTACAGTTCAAATTAGGCTTTTATTCAGAGCGAAATGGTTGCGAAATATTGAGTTTATGACGATATATAGAATATAATGTGTGTTTACAATGAGGTATTTCCTTAAGTTTGCCGTAGTTTTTACTTACTTACTTACGTAGTTTTTGTAGAATTTGATCCTTGTTAGCGACACTATAGGATAGTGTAATAATACAGCGCAAGATTTTTTTTTCAAATTCAACACTGACGAACGGGGAGGAATATCCATTTTTCAAAAATTCTATGATGCCGTTTTAGTTTTCATCAAAATCGGCCCCATGTCTCGTTTGAGTGTTTTTCGCTATTTCTCATAATGTCTGATATGGCCATCCACGCCCACTTGAAACATTCACCCTGTACACTTACTCCTAGTTATATTCTTAGTCATGTCCTCAACTCCTTCCACCCCAAAACATCAAACTAACAGTTAAGCTTGTTATAATTTGACATGAATCGACGGGGTTTTTTATTTACAAACACACAGAAGAAGGAACAGAAAAACAGGTACAGTGATGGTGGTTGTGGTGGTGGTGGTGGCGGGTTTTTAATGCGACTGAGTTGAGTGTAATTCCTTCAAACGGACTTTGAATAGGGCCTTTACAGTTAGATACTTCAACTTTGAGCAGAATATAGGCATATAACATTATATACATTATCAACCTTGGGATAATAAAACTCCTTTCCGGTAAGCGACGCCGCTGCCAGAACCTAGTCCAATATAAATGGAACATGCTGGCTGATCAATCAATATGCCTGAGTAGTGTGATATCATCACTACGAATCGCCGTAGCACTTGCGTAGCGGGTGCATAGCAGCGTAGCGTTGTAGCGTATGATTAGCCTCGTAGCGTATGCGTAGCAGCGTAGCGCATGCGTAGCCTATAAGTAGCAGCGTATACGTAGCGTATGCGTAGCGTATGCGTAGCGTATGCGTAGCGTATGCGTAGCGTATGCGTAGCGTATGCGTAGCGTATGCGTAGCGTATGCGTAGCGTATGCGTAGCGTATGCGTAGCGTATGCGTAGCGTATGCGTAGCGTATGCGTAGCGTATGCGTAGCGTATGCGTAGCGTATGCGTAGCGTATGCGTAGCGTATGCGTAGCGTATGCGTAGCGTATGCGTAGCCTACCATACCATACCCATTACCAACATCCTTACGAGTACATTGAATTTTCTGACTTTGTGCTCATTCTATTGAATGCCTAATCGTCCACTTAATCACTATTAATGAAATCTAAGTGCGTAGAGCTGCAAAAGCTTGCTTTCGATCCACATTAAGGCACATTATTATTGTTTCAATGTCTGCTTGATCCACTGGTTTTTTTTTCAACATGAAAGCTTGTGGCTCTTTCTGCTCGTCTCACCTGACAAGGTGGACTAGTACCCTTAGAATACGCTCATTTTAAACTTGCTCCACTTTTTTACGTCTGTTTTACGTACTTGAATTTATTTTCATTGATCTCCATATATGGATATTGATACTTATAAAACTATACGAACTTATTGGTATTTTACTTACGGTATCGACGTAATGATATTTTAATTAATTTCATTAAGAGTGCATTAAGTTAATTGAGATCTATTTTTGTTTTCTATACTTACGCATTTTACCATCTTATCTTCACATCCAAGACGAATATAGGTCCTAATCATATCCTCCAACTCGACTCTACCTCGAATCATCAATTGACACTTACCTGTAGCTAGTTATTTTTATTACCTACTTCAAAAAAAGGAGGTTATCAATTCGACACGTGTATGTATGTAATATTGTTAGAATTGCACAATATTTACATATGTTACTATATATGGGCTTCTTAACATGTGTGCCAAATTTCATAAGTGTATGTATGTTTGTTTGTTTGTCCACGCAATTCTCTGAAGCTAATTATCGAATCATGATCATTAATTTTTTATTATAACTTAATCCAATAAAAAATCTCTCAACTTAGGGAACAGTGCAAGTTTTATCAAAATCGGTTCAGCAGTTTTCAAGATATGGAACATACAACCGAACTCCTTAGCGAAAAACAACACGAATGTGTAAATCAAATCATTATGGGTAATTTGTCAATCCTTTAGGTACCTTACTATATAACTCGCTAACTTCTTAATGATAGAGTACTAAAACTAAAAAGATAGAAATAAAAAAACTTTTTCACTAAAACTAAACCGACTTCTAAAGAAAAAAACTAAAAAGTGCAAAAATTTGCTTTCGTTTCGGCAGTCGGTGTGCAAGAGTGTTTTTCTGTTGAAGTCGGTTTATTTATGTTGACAATAGTCTAAAGATTTTTTCCGTCATCAATACGACTGAAATACCAAAAAGTAAGGATCACTTTCTTACTTTTTTCACGTGACATTTGAAAGAAAAAAGAAAGAAAAATATTTATTTGTGACCCGCACAGGAGACACGAGAAAGCATAAAAATTACACAATAGACATACACACACACACACATTTCCATAGCGTTTGACATTTCCATACAATTATGACATTTTTCCAATAGCTATCGCCACGTTTTCGATGATAGAATGTCACTTGTTTATAGCTGTTCAATAAAATAAATAAATAAGTTAACATTAATCAAGCATTCGACCTACTACCGCTGTTACGCATAAATCTTCCTCTCAGCACTTACAAAAATGACCATAAATCATAGAATGTTTATAAAACTGATCAGAAACCTATAATTTAACGGAACTCCTTGAATTTGAGAACTAGTACTTACGTCCGAGTAGTTTTGAAATGTCCATTGTGACCAATCAAAATTGACCTTTAGAATAAATTTGCATTTGTAGCCAGTATATATGTATATATCTGTGGCTATTTACTTAGGCGTGTCTAATGATAAAGTATCAATCTAATTAGGTTAATGTATTTTTAAGAAATAAAAGCTTCCGGTGGACTTTGCTTTGACGAAAAGATAAAATTACCTTTTGAATATGAATTTGAATCAATATACAGTACCTTATTTATTACATCTGTGCCAAATATGGGAGCAACACAAGGTTCAACACTTGATGGTCGCCTTCATTTTATGTAGGCTGATATATCCATGCAAATATTTAATCTAATATTATCACGTCAAACGACAAACATAAAAGGAAATAAAAAGAAACCGATTTAATCAGCTTCCTGTGTTTTGTCTGTCGGTATAAAATCAATCTGTGGGCAAACGGAGTGCCTTTCACACTTGACTCTTTTAGAAGGCGGTTGACATTCCATAACTCTATGCTGGCTACCAAGTTCAAATGACGGTCAGGCGGTCTATCACACCGAACCGTAACTATAGTAGTTCAATAACAAAAATTAAAATCTAGCTATCATTCTGAATAGTTTCGTGAGCTCCTCTGGTACCTATTCATTTGTTTTTTGTTCAGTTAACAATTTTATAAAAATATCAAACAAATAAAAAAAAAATTTTTGGCATATCGGTTCTCTTGATTCCGGATTTCTAAAGTTAATACTTGACGGGACCAATATTGCTACAAACTTACATACATTATACCTTCTTATACCTACACTAGCTGTTCCCCGCGGCTTCGCTCCCGTGGGCCACCCCACATGACCCTTTTTCGGGATTAAAAAATAGCCTATATTACTTAGGAATAACGTAGCTTTCTATTGGTGAAAGAATTTTTTAAATCGGTCCAGTAGTTTCGCAGCCTATTCGGTACAAACAAACAAACAATCAAAAAAAACTTGCCTCTTTATAATATTAGTATAGATATAATCGCCGCTTATGTATGATGTCCCGAAATAAAGCGATCTGAAAGACTTTGGGAGTTCGTGCAATCGCTAAAATCGCTATGACAAGAATTCCCAAAAAGCTTTAGTGTAATGGCGCCTAAAACTGTAAATTGATTCCTAATTTGAAATGTTATTTTAATCAAACATTTCTCTCCAGGCAGCTTTTGAAGGAGAATTTATTTAGAAAGTGGCCAACAAACGTGCTTCATTAAACAGTAAATGAAAATAAATTGCTATTCCTATACACTGAAATATTCAAGCAATCATTGCAGGTATTTAATATAAATTATACTTTTAAGTAGTGACATATTCAATGTCAGTTTGTGACCAAACTGTTTACCGTATTGTAATCAAAATCACTTGTTTCTTTTATTCTAAGACATGTTTTTATAAATCGATTTTGTTCGGTTTCCTAGCTAGCCGTTCATTGTTCCGTTCGTGGATTCCGTGCTCTGCTTATAAATAAGCGAAGCAGCACTTATTATAATTAGGTGGGTGTTCTTGATTATTGTTAGATACCGCTCTAGCTTTTCTATTAAAGCTGGTAAGTAACAAGAACGTATGATACATCGATTGGAGAATATTGATATAAGAATCTAGTTGGCATATCAAAGTCAGGATTGCTCACAGAACAGAAAAAACGCTGTCTTCACTCTTCTCTGTTCTGTGGGTTTGCTGGACCTGGGTGGTTACAAAATCATAAAAAAAAATTATTTCGGGAGTTTGTAATTGACGAACATAAATAGCGGCCCAAAAATAGATAGACCTATCCATGTTTGGGCTGCTATTTATGTCTATTTTATTACCTGTAATATTTTCAATCGGACCAGAATCATATTCTAGTTTTATTTCTATACATTATAAATTAAGCGATATTGGCTATAAACTGGAAACTTAATTGTCAATATCTAGTAGCTAATAAAGGTCCTTAATACGATTAACTAAGATCATCAATATTGAATATAAACTGGATCAAGCAATAATTATGAAGCAATTAATCATAACGACTATTAAATTCCGAATGAATGGGAAAAATATAAATTTCAAAGCCCGATATTGCCGCCATTTTCGCCACCTCATTTCCCTTCAGGCCAATATGCGACGGCATCCACTGCAATACTATGTTCATGTTATCTAAAAGAAGTCAGTGGATTTTCCTCATCACATCATAGGCAATCAATACACCTCTGTGTCCAGAGGCGCATCGTGACAGATGCTAAAAAGAACTTTTGCTGTCGGTAAATATTATTACATTTGTAGTGTCAGATAACGTTTCAACATAAGACAACGCTTTTGAAATTACTAGTATGTTTACGAAAGTTCTTTGACTGATAGATGACTCATGGTGATGGTGCCAAATACGAACTTGGTGCACTTGAGTCGATTGACAAACGGGCCAGAAGCTTATCGGCAACGATGCACTGGTCGCTTCAAAGCTCCAAAGCCTTGAACATCAACGCCGAGTTGTCAGCCTGTCGGTTTTTTTTCGATTACATTTCGGGGAGTGTGCGATGGATAACTGGCCATTTTGGTTCCGCCTAGCCTTTTTCTTCATCGGACAACAAGACGTATGGCAATGCGCCACCGGTACATGTTGGACATCTCACCCATACGCACAAAGAGTTTTGCTAATACTTTCATTTTGCACACAGCTAAGGAGTGGCATTCAAGCTTAGATTAGAAGATTAAATCAAGAGTGAATAGGTTACTTCTAGGGAAGCGTGCTTCACCGTAGATTACATCATCGCTTACCATCAGGCGAGATAGTGGTCAAAAATATGGTGGTAAAGAAGTAGTAAAGGGTCTTTCAACAAGGACGGGTCGATGTTAAAATTGAATAAAACAAGATGTGTGTGAGATGTTAACGAAATTTATTTCTTATTTAAAAGGCCCATTTATGCCAGTATGGATGGAATATGACATCGTTCAAATGTCCGCCGCGGCTTCGTATGGTGGCACGAATCCGAGAGGTCCAATTTTTAATGACTCTGCTGCATAGATCGAGCGAGCGCTACAGATCAATGATAAACAATTTCTTTTGGCTTGAATTGAACAATATGGACGTGAACGACATGTGGTTCCATCAAGATGGCGCTACGTGCCACACAACGAACGACACAATCGACATTCTGCATGAACGGTTTGAGGGTAGAGTTAAAGTTCCGCTAGACTTTTTCTTGTGAGGTTTTCTGAAGTCGCAGGTCTATGCCAATAAACCACATTCGACCGTTGCCCTGAAAGCCAACATAACGCAGGCCATCGCTCGGATTCAGCCGGATGTATGCAGCAGAGTCATTAAAAATTGGACCTCTCGGATTCGTGCCACCATACGAAGCCGCGGCGGACATTTGAACGATGTCATATTCCATCCATAATGGTATAAATGGGCCTTTTAAATAAAAATTAATTTCGTTAATATCTCACACACATCTTGTTTTATTCAATTTTAACATCGACCCGACCTTGTTGAAAGACCCTTTAGTATGATCTTAAGCTACTTTTTATCCCAGATTTACGCTCCCGTGGCGTAAACTTCGGAAAAAAGCTTGGATAAAATTATAGAGAAACTGGCTATTAAACCGATTAAACTTTAGGTACGCCAGTAACAAGCAAGGTATGTAATCTCTTTGTAAAGTAATCTTACAAATTGTAATGTTTTCTAGAGAACTAGCAATGTAGTCAGGCATTCAGACAGCTATCTGACCTTATTATACGAACGCCTATTCCCCGGCACGAGTTCACGATACAGCAATAACAGATCACTCCATCTTCGAAACATTTACATAAATAGAATATACATTTATGCACTTCTTCTGAAAAGCGACCGTTGATCGTTCGGAATGCAGTTTGTTCTCAGAGAATGAAGGTTTGTTTAGTTTGCAAGTTCAAAGCTGGATCGATTCACATAAGAACTTTTAACTTACGTAATGAAAACTTATTAAACGAAATAATAGATTAGCAACAATGTCAATATATCGATCTTATAGAGCTTAAATATGAAGCTAGGTAATGCATTTTTTTAATCAATTAGCATACCAAATACGTCATTACCAAGAAAAAATTACAAATTTGAAAAACCCCCGATTTTACAACGCAACTACGTATGAGCAGTGGTGGCCCAGTGGTATCGGCCGCGACTTACAAGTTGTAGGTCGTGGGTTCCAGTTCCGTGGCCAGACAGGCGCTTTACTTTGTGTAAATTATTTCATCACCACTGCTCTCAAAACGGTGAAGGAAAACATAGTGAGGAAACCGGCATGTCCTAGAACCAAACATTCGAAGATATGTGACATCCACCAACCCGCACCTGGCTCGCGTGGTGGATAACGGCCCATTCCCTCTCACAGAGGAGGCCTGTGTCCCAGCCGGTGGGAACATTAATAGGCTGATGATATGATGTGAAACTACGTATAATATAGTAACAGACACGCTTCAATCGACGATCTATCGAAACACGTAATAATGATACGATATATTGAAAAAAATCCAGATTCAAAGAGTAAATTGCAAATAACTTTTGAACGGCTAAACCGATTTTATTCAAACATAGCTAAGAACACTCTCAACAAAGTCACCTTTCAAACAAAAAAAAACTAAATCAAAATCGGTTCATCCGTTTAGGCGCTATGATGCCACAGACAGATACACAGCAACGCACGTCAAACTTACAACATCCCTCTTTTTCCGTCGGGGGTTAAAAATAGCTATCAAAACCAACATGTATTCTACAGTCTTCAAAAATTCACTTTTAGTAAACCTCATTCGCACCTACTAGGTATTACACAAGCTAATGTGATTGCAATTAAATGCAACAATTCTATTTTATAGTAATTAACACGATCAATCGGTATAAAAATACACATTCCAGCTCAAATGTTGCACATTTCGTTTCAAAATTGGATCAGTTTTGCGTATTTTTGCGAAACATCTTTCAAGTACACTTGTTAAAACGATCTAAATCTAGAATCTAGCGTTATTAATACAGAAAGGAAAAAGCATCTTTAGTTATCAATCGAAATTACCCAACATCCCGCATTCAGTTCAGCTTTAGGAAATAGGGTCCTTAAGGTTACACTATTCGACGCGACGACACGAACTTTTTTGTGCGCGGGATTAAAATGCATGCTATATCAACCGACAACACGTGCGGAAGAGATAGATGCTGTGATGAGCAGTAAGAAGCTAGTTCGCGTACGAATACACACTTTTGCAAATTTGTAGCGAAATGGATGGTGATTTAGGACGAAGGCGAGCGCGCGAAATTTTATAAACAGACCTTTGGGAGTCAGGGAAAAAATGACTAAACGTTTCTGTTTAACATATTTTTTTTTGTTAATCTATCCCTGTATGGTGACTGTTTTGCAATTTTCCGTCTTCTTATGGTATTTATTTGCGCCCAAATATGCGTTAAAATTTGTGTCAAAATGTGGAACTTTCGACGCTCATAACTTTCAAATATATTTTTTTTTACTTTTTTGTTTCCATACAGGGCTAGATAATGATGAGACAAATTGATATAATTTTTTATTTTGAACGCACATCCTCAAGCAGTGGAGTAATCGCTAGACTACGTTTGGGCGCCAGCGCCCTCGAAGTCAAAAGCTAGACTCCAAAATCTAAATTAACATATTACTCTACTTATTACCCAGCCTTGTACCGAACTCTAAACTAAATCAACATCATTTGACATAATGCCACAACAAATATTAGTAAGTTAGCAGACAATTTATAAAGTAATACATTAAACTCAAGAATTTGGTGCGGCCGAGGTCAGAGATAGACAGATAGCAACATAAAATATACTTGCGCGTTCTACAACAGTCTTAACGTTAGACACAGGAGTTAATTATGATATTTGTGTCAGAAGGCACCCATTCTCGATCGAATAGGTTTTGTTGAAGAATAACATGGAGGAGTAAGAGAATGGAGTGATAGTGCTCTCGTGAGCCCGAGAGCTTACGAACGTCGCACGTCGCCAAAAAGTAAGACACATTTTCCAGCACTGATTAAATGGAGAGTCCATTTAATCGTTCTAAACTCGAGTTACTTTTCAACATCCTTTTCTTTTTGTTATAGATAGGCTCGCGCTTGACCACTATCTCACCTGATGGTAATCGATGATGTGGTCGACGGTGAAGCACGCTTGCCTAGAAGTAACCTATTCAATCTTGACTTAAAGACCCCTAAACTGCACTTAATTAAACTTTAATACCCAAATGCGGCATCCAATCTGCTCCTTACTGCACCCAGCTGGGAGGCGAGGGCAGCTGCTTTTTTCATCTTCCATGACAAGATCCTTTTGTTCAATCAAAAGGTCAATCAAGCAAGATACAACGCTGATGACCATCCAAGAAAATCCGATTCTTTCTTGCATCGCAAGCCATAAATTCGGCGATAGTACGATGCAAAAAAAAATCGTGGGTACCTATCAGTGCTTGCTTTATGCAGCAATTACTCTGTGGTGAGCACCGAGTCCCCGCATGTGCAGTGACGGTGGCCGTCGTCCTTGTCGGCGCATGACGCTGCGCCGGCGCACCCGCCGCGGGCAGTTGCTGCGGGCACCGGGGGCGGGCAGAGACAATCCGACAGACTGCTTGCTTGTCTCTAGGCAGTATGTCACCGATGCAATTAGTTCGCGAGGAAAACTTTCCACGTGGGTATCGGATAGATTTTGTTAGGGTTGATAGAAGAGTGGCTTGGTGTCGGCATGAACGGCATGAACGTCGGCAATTATCCAATGGGAACTTACGGGATACAAAGTATACTTTGTCTTTATCGAGGGCATGGGCTAAAACTATATGTATTAAAAAAATATCAACATAAGTTAAGTTCACCCAAACATTCATAATTTTACACAGTAACAATATTAGTAGGACAGAAATTTAGTGTATCATATCAGCAATCCTGGAACTGCAAAAACTGTTGAGCGAAGATTAACAATGGTTATTTTTATTGGTCGGACTTTTGACAGCCGGTTAGTAATCATAAGTACCCTTGAAAATCATGAAATAAGACCAAAAATTGTAGCTATTTATCATAAAGGCTGTCACATTTAGAACTTTCAATCCAGCCCATTGGGCAACCCTACCGCAAGTTGACCCGGCGCCCTTGGTACCGGTCACGTGCCGCACTCGCGCTTGGCGAAAGATTATATTAGATTAACTTTTACCAGATACGGCATAAGATAGGTATATGATTTGTGAGCGTAGAGTATGAATACAGACGAATGCAGTCGTAAGAATGTGTTTTGTTTTTCAGCAGATACTATCGATTTTTCTGATACAGATGCTGTTGAAGGCAACAATCGAAGATAGCACAATGCTAAGTTGTTGATCATTTAGGCTTAACTTCGTCAACATGTTTTAACTCCTAAGTCTTCTCGTAGGACTACTATCACATCACACTAATATTATAAAGGCGAAAGTCTGTGGGTGTGTATGTTTGTTACTTCTTCACGCTCAAACGGCTGGACGAAATTTGGCACAGAGATAGATTATCCCGGGAATACGTTCCCTCAGGATAAGTTTCGACATTAACGCGGGCGAAGCCGCTGGCAAAAGATAGTAGATAATAAATCTGGGTTGATAGGGGAAGTATGAAAGAATATGCCGACTTCAAGTAGTAAGGCGATGATGAATACTCCATCTAGGATTGCTTACCATATCCATTCAACGTTTACCATAGAGTTGTTCTTATCCCGGCGAGCACGGCCTACTGTGACATGGCCTAAGTCACACTTTTTATCACAGTTTGGGCGATAAAACTATTTTGTCTTAAATGCTAGCACGGCGTCGTGAGATATTTTCTTGACTTGTGGCATAACTTCTTGACGTTTATTTTTGTCTTTTTCGGCAATTTTCCAATTTTATTGTAGTTTCGGTTTAACCTCGGCCATAAAAACCATTTGGGTTCTGAGAAGCATAGCCCTACGACGCACTGTTTCCGAATTATGGGCCTCCGAATCTTATTTTATTTTGCATAAAACGCTCTATATTTCCAAAATGGTATCTCAAAAACGATATGTCCTAGGCAAAAAATAACCAAAATTTGCCCCCCCTTTGCTACCCGCATGCTAGCAGCATCCCAACATGAATTGATGAAAAGTTTTTTTTTTATGTTGCATGGTTTTCAACTTGAACTACAAATTCTTAATAGAAAATATTTTGGGTCATGACAAGTTATGATAAAATATGTCATGTCTTACAATTTGTCTTAAATGCTAGCACGGGACAACAGTATAAAGGCGCGACATGGCTTTCCTGTTGCTGACTTCATAGTGCGACAAAATCTGAATAGACGACCAAATAAAATAATACGTATAAAAGTGTGCCGTTCATACAGATAAACAACGTTTTAATTTTGTTGGGAGCAAAATAATATTTGAGTCACGACCATAGACATAACACACTTTATTTTTCTTTGTTTTTTTCGATAACATAGTAGTGTTTGATAGAAAGATATAATAATTGTGAAAATTTTAATAATTACTTAAAAAATATAATAGCTTGGACCCTGTTCCCGATACCGGTGGGCCCCTATTTTTTATATTTTAAATGTTTTTTAGGGGTTTTATATAAGAAATATTTAAAAATGTAGAAATTTAGAAGAATATGGAATAAAAGAAAATAATTAGAAAAAAGTAATAATCAAAATAAAAATAGTAATTAAAAATAATAATAACAATTAAAAAAATACAATTAAAAAAAAGTAATAATATAGAATTAATTAATAATCCTGTAACATTTCAATTAATTAATAAGCATTGATCACCACACACACACAATAAATTTATTGCCATTTGGTGCAGTAATTAGAAGGAAAATATTTTTTATTTCAACTATATAATTTTATCACCACCTCCGAACAAAAGTGAAACATTTTTCTTTATCATCTGTCAAATTGTGACATTTGTGACAAAATGGGTGCGCCGTATTAGCAATTAAAACCCGATGAGTCCCAAATAAACGTCAGGCAATTTTCTCACGCCGCCGGTGCTAGTATTTAAGACAAATTGGCTTTATCACCCAAACTACGATGAAATGTGTGAATCAAGCCATGTCACAGTACGCCGTGCTCGCCGGGCAGCAACAAGAAAGGCATATCACGCCTTTAAAATATGTCACATGTTTGACCCGTGCAAGCATTTAAGACAAATTGTAAGACATGACATAATTTATCATGTCTTGTCACAAAAGTCTTGGGTACGCCCATTCTTGCTCCGCTGTTGATAGATCGATCTTCACTATACAGCTTGTCCAATGCGTACTCTTCCCAGGCCCCACATTCCACACCGTATTATTTAATGAGCAGAAACATGGAACAATCCGCTGATGACTGAGGTCTTCACGCTTGGTCACGATCAAGCAGTGAATAATATCAATATTATCTGTACAGGGCTAGCCACATTTTACAGCATTTTTCATACTGGTGTAAGTACATAATGAACATCCTGCCAATTTGCAGAACACTTGTAAATGTCATCAACGACTCAATTGACTGGGAAGATTTATGGGCTGCTGAACGAAAATACATAGCCGGAACTTGTTCGTCAATTTCGCTTGATAGGTACTTGATAAAACCTACAACTGGGGTGTGTTACTTCCTGATAATATGATGCGATGGTGTAAACGTTAATAAAAGTAAAGTAATTATATATTAAAATAAAAAAAGGATATATATATAACAAATTTAGGTCCGGCTTCGCACGACGTGGGCAGCTAGGAAGGTCCGGCTTCTCACGTCGTGGGCAGTTAAACAAATCTTATGATTTTCAGGTATATACATCAATAACAAAGAATACATAAAAATGGGAAACATGAGTTAATACAATTTAAAAAGTTATGATGAAGAAATTTGTAAAATATATTATAAAACGTAAGTAAAGTAAGACATGTGGAATGAACACCACAATGGTTGTGATTAAAACGATGAATTGGCTGATCACTTAATCTTTCAAGTTTGATGCGATTTTCCATGTTGGAAAATTTGTGCTTTTTAGGGTTCCGTACCCAAAGGGTAAAAACGGGACCCTATTACGGAGACTTCGCGGTCCGTCTGTCTGTTTGTCTGTCTGTCTGTCTGTCTGTCACCAGGCTGTATCTCATGAACCGTGATAGTTAGACAGTTGAAATTTTCACAGATGATGTATTTCTGTTGCCGCTATAACAACAAATACTAAAAACAGAATAAAATAAATATTTAAGTAGGGCTCCCATACAACAAACGTGATTTTATGCCGTTTTTTGCGATAATGGTACGGAACCCTTTGTGCGCGAGTCCGACACGCACTTGGCCGGTTTTTTATAATTATTCAGAAGTGGCTTTACAGGATTCAAATGGGACGCATCTGAACATATAAAGAAACATAAAAACATTGACATCGTACTCGAATATAATGCAACGACACCAAAAATATTCACACCTACGTCACCTAGATTCGAAAACATGGAACCTTCAAGGCATGTCAACTTACTGTCAAAACTACACCGTGAACCGGCGACCCGACACTCTCTTATGAATATTGATTAACGATATTTTGGGAACGTTTCAATAACGCCAACAAGAGTAATGAGCGGTGTTTGACTTAAACGTAATAATCATAAATTGGGCGCGCGGGACATTCCTGCTTAAGCATAACTTTCGTACTAATGTTAACTGTCACGCTCTGTGATGGTGACGCATTAGCCGACCGCTAGACGGTGTAAGGCTGGGCACTCACTGGTGAGAATCTACTAGGTCTAGGATTTTTTTCAAAAGCTGCACGGGGTATTTTGTACTCAATTGGTATAAATTGTGTTTTGTTTACCTACTTGTAAGTTTTTTTTTAATTATAAAGCGCGCGCTTAGCTTGCTTAGCTCGCGCTTGACCACTATCTCAACTGATGGTATGCGATGATGTGGTCGACGGTGAAGCACGCTAAATAAATAAATTAAAACAACATTTACATAAATTATAATTTGTGTAGACAAATTTTGCACTAAGCACTTTTAGTTAGGAAAAAAAAAAGGTTAATTAAAAAAATCAAAAAAGCCACTGCTTAAGAAGCGAACTAAACATTTTTTGAATTATTTTTTTTATTTGTAACTTTTCTTTCTAAATTAAAAGCAATTCAATTGATGCGATAGGCAAATAAAAAAACTTTTTTCACTTTGTAGTTTTCTTACTTGGAAGTCGGTATTTTTGTGTAAAAAAGCTTTTTTTTTAATTTTTCTCTTTTTAGTTGTACCTCCTGATAGGCAAGTAGTTACGTAAGGTACGTATAATGCCAGAATAGATTACCCGAATATCATGAAACTGAACATAACCGGTGAAATGAGAGTGTACCAACTTGGTACACTCTCAGCATATTACGCTTACCGGCGGGTAAGCGTAATATGCTGAGAGTGTCCAGTGTGCCTTTAGGGCGTACTGGCGTGATGTTATGTTATAAAATGATTTTTTACGAATTTATTATATTTAAACATATAGGTGTTATATATTTTTGAAATCACCTCTTAAAATACTTTATTTTGATACCCCACACGATAGGGTTCAAAGAAAAAATTGTGGGCTCCACAATATGGCGGTATAAAAACCGCCATTTTTCTATTTTCCAGTTTTAATGTAGCCAGTGACACTCGCAAGGTTAAGACGAATGAATTGACGTAAGAAATATCAAAATCGGCCAACGCGTTTGGTCTCTAGATCGCCACATAGGAACAAAAATACATACATGTATATATACATACGATAAACACATTACCCCCCTTCGGCAGTCGGGTTAAATATAAATTTTGCTTTTATTTGGACAAAGTCACCAATAAAGGAGCCAAATCAATTTCGTATATTTAAAAAGATTTAACCCATCATGCTTTGAGCTTTGACTAATGAATCACAATTAATTTACAAGATTATTATTGCGCACGCGATCCCCTGGGGTCTATAGCGCATCAATACGGTAAATCAGTTCCTGGTCACACAGAATAATATCTTGCAAGGCTTTTTAATGAGTGGACCATGAAATCCGCGCAAAAATCAACTACAATTACATTAAAAACCATCCCAATTGATAAATGGTAGGGCAGGTCTGATTCTCCATACTTCATTAAAATTATGGAATTTCCAAAGGCCAAGCCACAACAGGTCACATTAAGATTGGTTTCCCATAAATAATTGCAGAAATATTACTTTCAAACATAGTTTTACAAACAAACGTAGATAAATTACAATAGTTCTAGAATCATTACAAAACCTCTAATTACATTTTATCAGTAGTTTCGATAAGATTAGAGAACTAGCTAGAGCTGGTTAGCTAGAGCTATGTAGCTAGAGCTATGTAGCTAGAGCTATGTAGCTAGAGCTATGTAGCTAGAGCTATGTAGCTAGAGCTATGTAGCTAGAGCTATGTAGCTAGAGCTATGTAGCTAGAGCTATGTAGCTAGAGCTATGTAGCTAGAGCTATGTAGCTAGAGCTATGTAGCTAGAGCTATGTAGCTAGAGCTATGTAGCTAGAGCTATGTAGCTAGAGCTATGTAGCTAGAGCTATGTAGCTAGAGCTATGTAGCTAGAGCTATGTAGCTAGAGCTATGTAGCTAGAGCTATGTAGCTAGAGCTGGATAGTTAGAGCTATGTAGCTAGAGCTATGTAGCTAGAGCTATGTAGCTAGAGCTATGTAGCTAGAGCTATGTAGCTAGAGCTATGTAGCTAGAGCTGGATAGTTAGAGCAATGTAGTTAGAGTTGGATAGCTAGAGCTATGTAGCTCGGACGCACGGGGCCGGCCAATGTGGCGACGCTTGGGGAGGCCTATGTCCAGCATTCGACGTCTTTCGGCTGATATGATGATGATGACTTGCCCTAGAGAGAACCTTGTCACAAACAGAATACCTATTTTTGACTATAATTCAAGTCAAGAGTGAATAGGTTACTTCTAGGCAAGCGTGTTTCACCGTCGACCACATCATCGCTTACCATCAGGTGAGATAGTGGTCAAGCGCGAGCCTATCTATAATAATAAAATTAAAAAAACAATTCATGTCATAGTAAGCCGATTGAAACTGCATAATAATTTAGGAAGCAATAAGAAATATCAATTAAAATTTGTCTTCAACTATTATTTAATCCATAACCACTTGCAAACCTTAGGTATTTCTGCAATCAAAGCCGACACACGCACTTTACGCAGTTACGTAAAGAACGCGTAACTCCTACGAGTTAGCATCGTGTGCACCATGCTTAAGGTTAACAACTATTAGGTACGAATCACGAACCTGCGCGAGAGTTGATACACATTACGTTCTTGACATATCCCTGACATTTACCTATATTCCTCTATGGTTTGTTTCAACTGTCATAATTCATAGAACTGTGTATGTGACTTGTGTGTACTTCCTGTCTCGAATAGAAGGCTATATGAAAGTATGGTCATATGATTTTAAACATAGTGAAAAAACAACAACTTATTGTTGGTCTTGTGGACGCAAGAGTACACTGCTGAGCATAAGGTCCCGGGTTTGATTCCCCGGCCGGACAAAGTGTTACTAAATTTTTCTATCTACACACATCAAAAGTGTCTAGGGATCAAGTACGTTTTAGAGTATCGTCGCAATTGAGGATTATTATTTTTACTTTTTTTGGATCGTTAATTATTCTTTTTAGTGTATTTCATATTTGAATAAAGAATTTTCTATTAATTTTGATTAAAAATAGAAAATCAAATGTCGATCAGGATTCCTATAAAAGTGGGTAATAGCGTTTTTACAAAACCATTGAAATTGCCGCATCGGATATGAAAAAATTGCATATATATATATGCGATATGGAGCGACGACGTCATTTGACACGAGAAGTGGTGATGACAGCCGTCGGAATGTTGTAAGCTGGTTCCAGGCTACGTACTGTGGCTGTCGCTGTTGGCACAATACAGAACGTCATAAGCCGCCTCTGAACACGCTATCGAGTGAAGGACGAACTCAAATGGAGGATGACCGCCATGATGTTGGCTACGTGGCTCCACAGCTCTTCAGGCTCGCTGATAAGCTACCAAACCATCCGAAATCGTTTACGTGAAGTGGGTCTGCGTTCCCGAAGGCCGCTGAGAGTTCAATCTATAGCACCCCGCAATCGTAGGGCCGGTTTACTATGGGCTCACGAACACAGAAATTGGGAGGGAGAAGACTGGCGTCGTGTTTGCTTTGCCAATGAACCTCATTTTTGTATGAGGGCGAATTACACACATCTGTGTACTCCTTTAAAGCGTACCGTGTTGTTATGTTCTGAAAATGAATAAAAACAATAAACAGATATGCGATTGCAGCTATCCCGAGAGATTTGCCGTCATTTATTGAAGAGTTCTATTGTATATCTCCGAAGTTCTTCATCAGGTCTTAAATAAATTTAAACAGGACCACACGAGAATAAAAAACCGCGCTCAGAGGGTTCCGTATAAACAGCTACATTCACCAAAACAAATAGGTAACATTACTAACGTTCGTAAACAATGAAAGAACCGAACATTACTCTAACAAAGGGACAAAATTAAATTTGCTTTTGCCGTTCGAAAACTATTGTTTTATGCCATACATCAATATACAAAGTTTTCACTTTTCCAAGTACATTTTATAAGTTGGTCGACTATTACTCTTAAACTTGTAAAACCTACTTAGCTGTGATAGGTTTCCTTTTAATTTCGATACATATAATACGGCCGTGAATTTTTTCACATATCCAAAAGCAACCATTTAGCTGGCAGGGTCACTTGGCTCTAACAAAAATTAGTCACTTAATTTTACGCAAACGGATCCCTTAAACGAATAATGGTTTTTACAGATCCGTAATATTTTTGAATGCCCTATCCAACTATACCTCACACCATGGAATAGAAGAGAAAATACAAAAGACCTTCCCCACTTTACGTGTACAGGAGGTACCCAAAATTTTTGTTTTTCATGATTATATTTTACTGCTTCTATGCCAAATTATAGCTTTCTAGTACTAAGAGTCTCTGAGCTAAGCTACGGACGGACGGACAGACGGACATGGCGAAACTATAAGGGTAGTTGTTAACTACGGAAAGCTAAAAAAGAATAATCAAAATTTCACCTAGTAAAAAGTTTTGAGGTAACATACATAAAAAATATAGTCGAATGGAAACCTCCTCCTTTTTGATGTTGGTTTAAAAAACAACGTTTTACTATTTACCCCGAATAGTCTTTAATAAATTAATGTGGAGCCCTTAGTGAGATCATCGAGTCGTCAGATAGTACTGGCGTAAAACCAACAATAATAAAATCCGATGAGATTTTTTCTTGAAGTTAACCATTTCTCATCGTTGATTCCAACGACTTGTGAGGTGAGGAAGTACTTATTCAATTACTTTTATTAATGCTAAAGCGTTTATCATTTACGTTTGTGGATTCTTTTATTTATTTTATTCTCATTTAAAACTTTCCACGGCATGAAGGAAACTATTCCATATTTGAATGAATAACGAACAACGTTTTATAAAAACCGATTGAACAATTCAGTATCGAATAAAAATAATGTGTAAGTAACTGGCCAGCAATAAAACAGACCAGATTCCACGAAATTAAAAGACAAAAAAATATAACCAACAAATATGTCACTTTTGAACGGAAGCGTGAACTATGCAAGTGGAATATGCAGACCAACAAGGTCGGTAACGATTACTAGTTTTAGCGATACAAAGATGCATACATCAAATACATTGACTTTATCAACTGTAAGTCAAACATGTTCTGCTGAAGTAAACCAGAGATGTATGGTTCTTATAGAGTATAATTGAATTGTCGTCTCGTTTCGATAGTAAAAGGCATGGGTTAGTAACCGGAGCGGATTTTGCACTTTTTGAGCCATTAACAAAGAATGAGGAAACGGTGGCCACAGATAATAAAGTTAATTATATTATCACGATATCTGTCATTGACAATTCTAACAATCGAACTTTTATTATCAGATATTGTGCCGCTGTCGTGTTTTTAATCACTTAATTCAGGACTAAATACTTAGGTGCATCGAAGTTAAATGAATTCGTTTAATATTTAACCAAACCATGCCAATCTATTTGATTTACAATACGTCAAACAATTTTTCATTGTTTTTTGTGTAAATATAGTTGTAAGTATAGTTATATACGGTTGGCGCAGTGGTTGAGCGATCGGCTGCTGCGCTGCGTGTTGTTGGTTCGATTCCCGCACGGAACAAAAACATATAACACTTATATGTTTCTATGTACCAAATTCGAAAAAAAAAGAACTAAAAAGTTCTTATAAAAAAAATTAATTAAAATACTGAAAAATACCCGACTGCTTAAGAAGCGAACTAAAAAGACGTAAACAAGAAGAAAATCATGCTGTGCAGTCGGATTATTCCGAACCTGACCCGAAATCCTAACCCGGTCGCGGGTTAGGTTAGAAACTTGAAAAAAATTATAATATTTGTTCCGAACGTAACCCTCTTCCTAACCTGACCCGATGTATCGTTCCTATCATAACCCGAATATAACCAAATAAATATACTGATATGGTAGGTTTCCTCTCCTCTTTCTCAGAATAAAAGGTATGTCAAATCAGAGTTTAATATTTACAATACGTTATCCATATATCACACTAACAATTAACGAACAATAATTATAATATCACAGAATCATCATGAATAATAAACAATATAATTTACTTGAATGTAAAAAACACTTTAACATTTCTAAGCCGTGCCCTACAGTAATCTTTCCTTTCTTAACTTGACCAACAACATACAAAATCCATAAATCTCTGTTAATGGAATGTTCACTCCTTTTTTCATTTAAATATTTTACTTTTACAATGTATAGGTCCGAATCACATTTCAGAGCATTTAAAACTGTCATTTAATTGCAGTTTCCTACAATTTTTTTTGTTTATCTTATTGTGCCACCCTTCAAAACAATTTGTTGTCCTGTGTCGTTCCTTGCTTAAACACCAGATGTCAATAAACTTCTCATCTTCTAATCACTTACCCTGAGTTGGTTGAATGAAATTTCAACAGCCAATCACAGCAGTTATATAACGCGTGCTTGACAATTTGTCACATTAATTCTGCGATAATTTAAAGGTGGGAAACTCGGCCTTAAACATATAATCAGTGATTGGGTTTAACTTTTCATCAGAGTTTATAACGTCCAGAATGTAATTCCAACCATCATTTATTAAATTTCGGGGTAGAAGAAAGCAAACCAGTGCACAAAGCTACGGTTCGGTATTGGAGCTTAGTTTGTCTACTTTTAATTATTTTGCTTGTTTCTTCACAGCTTTTGCCATATGGAACTGACAGCCCTTAATCTAAACTTCAGGAAAAATATTTTTTATTTTATTTATATTTTATCTATTTCAAAAATTTGAGAGGTTTCCATTTCGGTATCACTGTTGATTAAATCAAAACATAATTTATATGATTACTCGTTCATTTTGGTCATTAGCCCGTATACCAATGGTATAACGCGTGCGTACTCCATATTTTCACTGTTATTGCCGCCGTGAATGGTGTAAATTTGTTTAAATGGAGTAGGACCTTCACCAAAATAATGTTAAAAGTTAGAAGTGCCATCACCAAAATAATGTTCTAATGTGGACATGAGATTTTTCGCCTCTTCACTAGCAAATGCTACATATTAATGTGGTTATCGTTATCATCAAAAATATTATATTTTTTTTCTACACGTAGTTTTTAATGTTTTCCTTAATTGTTAATGTGATAATATATGGATTGATAACGTATTGTAAATATTAAACTCTGTTTTGATGCATAGGTACCTTCTATTCTGAGAAAGAGGAGAGGGAAACCTACCATATCGCAATTCGGGTTTTGATAGGAACGATACATCGGGTCAGGTTAGGAAGAGGGTTACGTTCGGAACAAATATTATATTTTTTTGCAAGTTCCTAACGAGATTTCGAGTCAGGTTCGGAATAATCCGTGCAGTCGGAGGATACATATTCGCGAGCTGGCTGACCAAAACCAGATTTATCCTCCGACAGCACAGCATGATTTTCTTCTTGTTTACGTCTTTTTTGTTCGCTTCGTTTTTTTGATTTTTTTAATTAACTTTTTTGTTAGCTGTCCTCTCCGTCTCCATCCATCCACAATTATATTAATAACACTTTTCCCACGGGTGTCTGTGAGTTGGCAATTTCAAAGTAAAACAAAATCAACAAACTGTTTACATCTAAGATTGATTGATCAGATAAAAGATATTATTATGATCTCGTGGCGATTAAAATCACAATATCCGCATAGAGAGAAAGGCTATACATATTGTTTCACGTCATGTCTGAAAACTAATTGCATGATTGATTGCATGTACTATGTCTGTACCTACCACCGAGCTCGCTTTCGTGAAATATGTATAACGGCGCAGGCTTTACTCATAGTCTTATTTTTAATCATAATCCTTTATTGCACCGAACAAAACAATTTGCTGCCTTCGGTGTTGCACAGCGAACAATTTGCTGTCACGGCTGGGCAACTACTTTATTTCTGAAAGTTTCTTATCTAATATACGTTTTTCACCATCCCTTATCCCTTGTACCATCTCCCTAACCTCTTCCCGTGATCATTTTAATAAGGTTTATCCGTGGTTCTGGGCTACTGGGCTTATCCCAGTTGTAAACGACCCTTTGTGCCTATATCGAGCTTGATATCGAGGAAAATGTAAATTATGTTTTTATCCCTAATCCTAATTTAGGGGCTGGTCTGTGTTAGCAAACTTACGCTTTGAGCTGTCAGCGACAAGCCCTGTGGGCTTGGCTTTGTTGATGCAGTCCTACTTTGCCTGGCTCCTTCAGAGCCCGCAAGGTGGCGTGGTCTTGAGGGAGAGCGCAACGGTCGTGTAGATCCTCAAGGCAAGTGCGGTGATTTTCCTTCTCGTGGTTGCCGCCCTGTTATTGGTCTAATTCCCTCTGAAATAGACGTAACTGAAAACACCGGGCGACGCAACGCAGGGGTGGCGAGGTCATGCCCCTGGGTGTCCACCATTGAGCAAGATGATTGACAATTGATGGATAGTAATGACCTCCCGCGTGTTTTTGCCGTGCGCGGGGACCCGTACGGAAGGATGATGGGATCCTGGTGGCTGAGCCGATGAGCGTAGGTAGTTTTAACGTCTCGGAGGCAACACTCCACTTTGGCCCGGATTTCTTCTCACACGGGAGGCCGTAGCCTAGCCAGCTACGGTCAATCGGCTGCGGGGTCCGGTCAGACGGCCCCCAGGCGAGTTCACTCCCATTGGGGGCTTGCAGACGGCGGCGCTCGCTCTCATCGCTAGTGGTAGCGGTGTGGGTTGGTGCCGTGCAGTCTCGTGAGCAACTAATGGGGGGGGGCTACATCCCTCGACTAATCCCTGGTGCTACCGTAGCATCGCCACTTGAGCACTCCATGGCGGGTGGGGATAGTCGAGGGATGAAAATTAATACCGGGATTTTTAAATGGATTAAAAAAAAAAAAACCACAAGGCGAAAGGACCGGCGAAAGCTGGGACTGCGCTCCAAAAGGCGGGACCGGCGAAAGCTGGGACTGCACACCAGAAGGCGGGACCGGCGCAAGCCGGGACTGCACTTTCCTTAGCAGGAACGCCCAGAGGCGAGACTGCAGTGGGATCGTCTCGAGGTGGGGCTGTGGCGGGACTGTCAAATGACGGTACTGCTGCGGCACTGTCGAGGGTCGGCACTGCTGTGGGACCACCGAAGGGCGGAACTGCAAACCAGCCCACCAGGCATAAAGGTGCTGCCAAAGCTGGCGCGATACGGGACCCTTGCGTTAGAGGTCGAATGACCTCGGACCTTGGGGCCCCGGACGCGACCTGCAAAGACAGCACCTCGTCGTCTCCAGGTGGCTGGAATGAATCAGGCTGGCTTCCGGTTGGACGATCTGGGGCGCAGAGGAAAAAGCGCCAAAAGCTGAGACAGCAGGCGGCTTTAGAGGGGACTCCTACGGAGGGCCCATCAAAAAGACCGCGTGCTGCTCTCAGCGGTGACAGCGGGGACATGGCGGCCAAGAGGATGAAGACCCAAGGGCAATCGTCCTCAACCGGATCCTTTAGGGATGCGGTGGCGGCTGTGAAACTCGCTGTCATCACAGTCAAGTACCCGGAGGAGTACTTGAAGGCGGAGGACTTGGTGCCGATCCAGGAGCTCATAATTGAGAAACTGGAAGTGGCGCCAGATCCTCTGCCTGTTCTCACGGTTGCTTCCGGAGTTGTCGCGGGTGCAGTTCATGTATCCTGCGACAACTCTGAAGCAGCAAACTGGTTTCGGGGTGCCATCCACAATGTGGAACTTGGCTCCCTGAAACTCAAGGTCGTCGACGCCAAGGACCTTCCAAAGCCAGTCAAAATGGCATGGAAGAGTAGGAACTTGGCGTTGAAAGACTCTGCCCGGGCCATTCGACTGCTCCAGCGGCTTAACCCTGCCTTGAGGACGGACGACTGGAAGGTCGTGAATACTCTCACTGAGCAGACCGGCATCCGTCGTATCGTCCTTATGGACGGGGTGTCCGCTGGGGTCATCAAGGCCGCGGGCTACTCTCTTCCAGGAGGGATTGAACGTTATTCGTTCAAGCTCCTGGAAGAGGACAAGGGAGAGGTACCCACTGCGGAAGCAGGAGTGGAGCCCTCCGATGATGGTCCACCGCAATCTGAGGAGGACATCGACGAGGCCTCTGCTGACGAAGTAGCGCAGGGGGCGGAGATCCAGACCGGGGCGTCAGAGGCGGACCTCGAGGATGACATCCTTGAGGGCCTCGATACCCTGGGGATTGAGTCGCCTACTGCTCTCGAGGAGGGTGCGATGGAGGGGGAGCCTCAAAACTGAGGCACTCAACTATAAAACAAACCCATCAATTATTCAAGATGGAAGGACTAAGGTGTGTACAAATCAATTTGCATCATTGCAGAGCCGCTACTGCCCTTCTGGCTCGGCAATTGAAGTTGAATACATATGACATTGCCTTGATACAGGAACCTTATCTGTATAAGGGGACTATAAAAGGCTTAGGTGGGACAGGAGGCATGGTGCTCTATGACTGTCCAACTAATGACGCGAGGACTTGCATCTATATCAGGGGCGGTATAGAGGCAATGCCCTTACGTACTTTCTGTTACAGGGATCTCACAACAGCTCTGATCCAAGTGGGGGCGGGAACAGAGAAAAGGAGAATTATCCTTGCCTCTGCCTACCTCCCATATGAACAAAAGGAACCAGTAACACCTCAAATCAGAAGACTGGTTGACTACGGCAACCAAGAAAATCTCGACATGATACTTGGCTGCGATGCGAATGCTCACCACGTCGTTTGGGGCAGCTCAGATGTCAACAAACGAGGCGAGGATTTGTTGGACTTTGTGGTAAGCTCTTCTTTACAAATCCTTAACGCAGGCAATAAACCTACTTTCAGGACCTCTGCGAGAACTGAAGTTATTGACCTGACACTGGCTTCAAACAGGGCCAGCGCTCATATTGAAAATTGGCATGTATCGGACGAAATCTCTCTGTCTGACCATAATTATATATGCTTTAGGTTTAGGACGGCGGGAGAAGCCGAAACTAGACGAAGGAGAAACCCAAGGCATACAAATTGGGACTCATACAGGAGGGACCTTAAAGTAAATCTAGGGAGCCCTAAAGGTAAGCTTAATTCCATACTGGATATAGAATTCGAAGCGGACAGAATCAAGGCGGGCACCATCGGCGCATGGGAAGATAACTGTCCAGAGAAAAAGGGCTTTTGCAAAAAGGTACCATGGTGGACTCCTGAACTAGTCAAAATACGTCAGGAAACACGACAGGCCTTTAATGATGCAAAAGCCAGGAAGGATTTTTCTGGCTATCATAGCATGTTAACGAGGTATAACACGGCGGTACGCAAGGCCAAAAGAACTAACTGGCGACAGCATTGCACCTCCATCGAAACTCTGCCAAGTGGAATGAGGTTGTGCAAAGCAATGTCCATGACTAAGACAAACCCACTATCATCTGTAAAGGATGAGAATGGGTGTCTCACGGAAACTGGACAGGACACTCTGGGTGTGATGTTTAGGACCCACTTCCCGGAATGTATACTGCGCAATAGCGATGAAGAGGAACCAGTCACAAGGGACGAGCTCACAAGGCACACGTCCAAAAGTAACTGGCTCACGGCAAAGAAAGTGGTAGATGAAAATAAACTGAAGCTGGCCATAGCGGGCTTCCAGCCTCTCAAATCCCCTGGTCCGGATGGCATCTACCCAATACTATTGCAAGAAGGGGCATCTGTTTTGGTACCCCATTTGAGTAAGCTCTACAGAGCTTGCATAGCCTTTGGGTACGTACCCAAGGCATGGAGGGAGGTCAAAGTCACTTTTATACCGAAGGTGGGTAGACCGACTTATGAAGAAGCTAAAGCTTACAGGCCCATCAGTCTATCATCCTTTCTCTTAAAAGCTCTGGAGAAACTGGTAGACAGGTATCTAAGAGAGGGACCACTGAAAGTATTCCCTCTACATAAACTACAGTGCGCCTACAGCCCGGGCAAATCTACGGAAACGGCATTGCACTTTGTTGCGAGTCGAGCCGAAGCTGCGCTAGAGGGACAAGAGATTTGTGTCGCGGCTTTCCTCAAAAAAAACAAACAGACATAAAAAAAAACAAAAAAAACATTTGAGTCCATACGCATTGCTGCAAAGGAACATGGCATCAACGATACCACGTGCAACTGGATTGACTATATGCTGAGAAGCAGAATAGTCAGATCGGAACTGATGGGAGACAGACTTAGTGCAAAAACAACAAGAGGTTGCCCGCAAGGCGGGGTGCTGTCACCATTATTGTGGTGCTTGGTAGTAGACTCGCTACTTACCAAACTCAATACCGGACCATTCTACACAGTAGGCTATGCAGATGACATAGCAATAATGGTCAATGGTAAATTCCCGAACATAGTGTCTGGATTATTACAACAGGCATTGAGGATGACAGAGGAATGGTGTACAAAGAACCACCTCTCTATCAACCCAAGCAAAGCAGTCATTGTTCCATTTACGAGGAAGAGACAACTAGAACACCTAGGAGAGCTCTCCCTCAATGGAATAAAGCTGCCCTGGTCCACCGAAGTTAAATATCTGGGCGTAACGCTTGATAAAGAACTCAGGTGGAAAACTCATGTGGAAAATATAACGACAAAGGCCTTACGAGCGTTCGGCATGTGTCGTTCCACCTACGGTAAAACTTGGGGGTTAAAGCCCAAAGTGATACGATGGCTGTACCGGACAATGATAATACCTATTATCACATACGGCAGCCTAGTGTGGTGGCCAAGAACAAAGCTTGCTTCGTGCAAAGCGCCACTCACCAGGTTACAAAGAACAGTGTGTCTCGGCATCACAGGTGCTTTCAGGACAACACCAACGGCAGCGATTGAGAGATACCTCAATATCCCTCCTCTGCATATGATGGTTGAATTCGAGGCAAGGAAGACATTACATCGTCTTGCTGTTGCTGGACTATGGGATGCCTCTAAGCCAAAGACTAACCATACAAAGTTCGATGAGAATGAAGGCCTGGATCGGGTAACAAGCATGTTATCCGATAAAATGCAAACTAAATTTGTGTTTGAAAGGTCTTTTAAGGTCCAAATCCCTACAATAGAGGACTGGAAGAAGGGACTCGATCCACCAGAACAAGACAGTCTGGTGTGGTACACTGATGGATCCAAAATGGAATCAGGTACAGGAGCGGGCATATACGCAAAAGGTTACAAATGTAGCAAAAGCTTAGGGAAGATGGCAACTGTATTCCAAGCGGAAACATTTGCCATAATAACCTGTGCTCAAGAGAATATAGATAGAGGAACCCGAGGTAAATCCATATGTATTCTTAGTGACAGTCAGGCTGCAATCAAAGCCATGGCATCCTACAAAGTGGACTCCGGGCTCATTCTGGATGCTATCCAGGCCCTAAACAGGCTTGGGAAGCACAACAGGGTGAGACTGATGTGGGCCCTTGGGCACAAAGGAATCCATGGTAACGAAGTGGCTGATGAACTGGCAAGAGAGGGCTCAGCAAATGAATTTGTGGGTCCAGAACCATGTGTAGGCATTTCGACTTGTCTCGTAAAAGCCGCATTTAGGGAGTTTGCAGATCACAGACAACAAATTTATTGGCTGTCTAACACTGGTCTGCAACACTCCAAGAAATTCCTAGGCTCTACGTTCAAAGCCCGGGAATGCATTTGGAACATGAGCAGGGGGCAAATCCGCTACCTGCTTGGGGCCTTTACTGGGCACTTTGGAACCAACGACATGCTCATGAAGATGGGTTTAACTACGACTCCCGTGTGCAGGTTGTGTGGGGAACATACGGAACGCATGGAGCACCTTCTGTGCACATGCGATGCACTGGCTGGTAAGCGAATGGGTCTCCTAGGGGTTGGATACCCAAAACCAGAAGACTATAGGCTCATACCTCCTAGTCTCGTTGTAAAACTCATGAAAACGGTTTTCTTTTCAACGAGATTGGGGGGGAGTAAGTTATCTAGGGGACCACAATAGATCCCAATGGGTCGAAGTGTCCGAGATGTTCTCGGCCCCTCCATAAGATAAGATAAGATCCCTAATCCTCCGTTATTCTTTACTGATTAATTTCGTTACGGGATCCAAGACAGTTAAATTCATTATCCGGGATTTCGTCGAGCTTCATTGCCTCGTCGCTTTTCTGGTTTGTCACCATTCTGGCTTTCAGGAGTAGCAGGAATTGGAAATAGTGCGGTGGAATTGTCCCAAAATAAACCTAACCTAAGAGGTTTTTTTTTGGGAAAGAGGTCGGGAAGAGGGGAAAAGGAGTCAGCTCCCACTCTAACCCATGAAGCTTGATAACGATAGTTTACATCACAGAACAATAAAAGAGGTTTACATGAACCGACGACCTATCTCGCCTGTTCATTTTGAGAAGATTAAAACTGCTTTTCATTATTTATTTTTTCAGTTTTTTTGAGGGATGGAAGCGGTATATCTAGATATTGTGTTTAAGGACTTGGGCGGGTTTCTGAATTGAGTATTCGGGCGTAAGTACGTGTCAAACCCTACTTTTATGCTTATTTTGACAAATTTTCTGGCTAAAATAGAGATTGACTAATACTCAACTACGGATTTTTTAATTAGAAATGGGGGAAAACGTAGTAACTTAAATAATAAGTTTAAGTTTCGTATTTTCCCGAATAGTCTTTAATTCATGTGGAGATCTTAATGAGATCATCGAGAAGACTGGTTGTACTGGCGTAAAACCAACAATAATAAAGTCTCATGAATTTTACTTGAAGTTAATCATTTCTCATCGTTGCTGCCAATAACTTGTGGGGTGAGGAAGTTATTATTCAATTACAAAGCGTTTATCATTTACGTTTGTGTATTGTTTTATTCTCATTTAAAACTTTTCACGGCATAAAGGAAACCATTCCGAATGAAAGACGAATCAACGTTTTATAAAAACCGATTGAACAATGCAGAATCACATAAAATCGGACTTTAAGGAAAGCCCCTTATCCAACAATATAGAGAACTCTGAAGAATTCAATAGAAAATTAGAAAGCAAACGCGGTGGCTGCCGCCCATGCATGCCTGCGAGGATCCACGTCTGCAAATTTACTTTGTTTAAGCGCCTTTACTTATATTATTACGATTTTTTTAATTGTTACATTAGTCTGTAAGTTTTCCTTAAAAATAAATAAATAAATAAATTATAAAGAAATATTAAATATGAACCAGAAGACGTTACGTTGGCAAGCAGCAAAAGATCACGTGAAGATTCCACTATATGATTACTGATGACTCAAAAAACTCGAAGAGCGGGGGGTTGAAACATTAGGTCCATGGGGTCTGACTGTCCGAGTGACCCCATGTTTAACCCCAAACGGCTCAAACATATAATTACCAATAAGGCTGGTGTATGGACTCATCCGTACCACAGATAATATAATACATACATTACTAATATTATAAATTCTAAAGTAACTTTGTCTATCTGTTAAGCTGTTCACGCTTAAACCGCTGAAGTGATTTTGACGAAATTGGTATAGAGATAGATTGGACCTTGGCAAAGGACATAGGATAGTTTGTATGGTGAACCGAAATAAAATCAAAGGCTATTCGAAGTACTAATGCTGTTCGTACGCAGACGAAGTTGCGGGCAAAAGCTAGTAAATATATATATTATACGAGTATTATCTTTATTGGAACAAATACAATCTGCCTAGCCTTTTTCCCAATTATTGTTGGGGTCGGCTTCCAGCCTTACCGGATTCAGCTGAATACCAGTGTTTTACATGGAGCGACTGCCTATCAGACCTCCACAACCCAGTAACTGGGTAACACGATATAACTTGGCAAGACTGGTGTCAGATCTCTTCTGACTACCCGTAACGACTGTCAAAGATCTTCAAATGACAGCCGGGACCAACGGCTTAACGTGCTTGCCGAGGCACGGAGGAAACTCGGTATGTTGAAATGGTCACCCATCCACTGACCGACCTCATCAAGCGTTGCTTAACCTAGAAGATCGACCCGTGCGGCTGTTATTATTTAGCTACGAGCTCCTCAATACACATTTTATATATATTGGAACAAATACACATTTTACAAATTATTTTCGTACGTAAATAGCTACATTAGTTATAAAACTGCGTCGCAGCTATTAACGCCCTCCTCCAAGAGGGAGACGAAATACTTAATTATAATACCACCAATATCAAGTCGTAGGTGTCCGCACTCGGCAACAACCTCGTCGCTCATTACCAAAGCATCACTCAACACTAGGCGTCCTTACATCAGTTACTCGCTGCATAAACAGCTGCTATTTAGTGTTGAAACCGTACATCATTGCCGACTAATTGTGCTTTTCACTACACTAGTTAACGCCGCAATATACTCGCTGACATATGACAGCTACTTCCCACTAATTAGGTACAAAGAAACTTGATTTTATCATATATAATAGTAGGTACATTATACCAAATAAAAACATAGGAAACACAACTGAAATGTTATTATGCAAAAATATTAAACGCTATTCCTCTCTCCTAGACACTGACTGTATCTAGAATGTTGCTGTGCCCGACAGGGTCCATAATTGTTTCTGTAACTTATATTTACCACCTGTATGTACATTATGGACGTAATAAATTGAATTTGAATTTGAAACATAATTAGGCCTTAAAAACCGGCCAAGTGCGAGTCGGACTCGCGCACGAAGGGTTCCGTACCACTATCGCAAAAAACAGCAAAAAAATCACGTTTGTTGTATGGGAGCCCCACTTAAATATTTATTTTATTCTGTTTTTAGTATTTGTTGTTATAGCGGCAACAGAAATACATCATCCGTGAAAATTTCAACTGTCTAACTATCACGGTTCATGAGATACAGCCTGGTGACAGACAGACAGACAGACAGACGGACAGCGAAGTCTCAGTAATAGGGTCCCGTTTTTACCCTTTGGGTACGGAACCCTAAAAACGGTGTAAGAACTCAGGAGGACGTAGAGTTTGTAGGCCTTTGTCACATCCTGAAATCGTCTAATTCAGCTCAAAAAACAAATAAGAAAACTAAGGTTATACATATCTATGTAAACTCAATCAAATACACTCCTTCCTGTTTTGGCAGTCGATTAAGATACAAAATAACCGGCCAAGTGCGAGTTGGACTCGCACACGAAGGGTTCCGTACCATTATCGCAACTATATCACATTTGTTGTATGGGAGCCCCACTTAAATACTTATTTTATTCTGTTTTTAGTATTTGTTGTTAAAGCGGCAACAGAAATACATCATCTGTGAAAATTTCAACTGTCTAGCTATCACGGTTCATGAGATACTGCCTGGTGACAGACAGACAGATAGACGGACCGCGGAGTCTTAGTAATAGGGTCCCGTTTTTACCCTTTGGGTACGGAACCCTAAAAAACATAGTATTGATAAATTGTTTATTTTGATGTTCCCTCTCACAGAGAGGAGGCCTCTGTGTCCCAGCAGTGGGAACGTTAATAGGCTGATGATGTGATGTGTTTATTTTATATCATTAAAAACATAATTATGGTCTACATTGCATATTTTTATTAAACTGATACAATTTAAATAACTTGCCTATATATAAAAACAAGGCGACCAATTCATGAACCAAAAGTAATATTAATTTCGCCAGCCGAAATTGAAAGTGAATTAATTATAGTAAGTAAAATAAAAAGATTCGCGTGTATTCTGCTACGAAAAATTGTATAGCGTCGTCGTAGCACAGCGGGGAACATTGCGCGTGCAACGATCGCTGGGCGCATTACTGTCACATAAAGACTCACACAGACAGGCGTAATGCTAGACTGCGATACCGATGCGGCGACCATTTTTCGTATCCCTTCCTGAGTTTTATCACCTTCAAATTTTTTGCAGGCATTAGATATCAATCAATCAGATACTACATCAATCTGCCTACCCTTTTCCTAACTATGTTGGGTTCAGCTTCTAGTCTAACCGGATATAGCTTTTACATGGAGCAACTACCTATCTGACCTCCACAACCCAGTAACTGGATAACAGGGTACCGTGTTAAGCTTTGGCAAGACTGGTGTCAGATATTTTGACTTCTGAATAACCGTAACGACTTTCAAAATAACTCTTCAAAAAAATAAATACTGGCCAAGTGCGTGTCGAACTTATATACGTCAAATTTATCAATATTTTGGTAGTTAGTAAAATATACGTAATAGTAAACATTATCACTAAATTTGAAGTTCATAAGTCAATGGGAAGTTAAAAAATTCTTCGGGACAAAGTGTGTGACAGACAACCGACAGACGGACAGACAGACAGACAGACGGACACGTGAGTGACAGCAATAGGGCTCCGTTTGGATCCTTCGGGTACGGAACCCTCAAAAGAGTCTGTAGAACAATTATTCAATTGTAGCATCGCTCTTGCGTTGTCGCTTCACGCCTGTCTGCCACAGCCTTTAGGTACTGGCACATAAAGAGATTACTCGATGACAAGCCTTGAGCTGCCCAAACGAATAGAGGTGAGTTGAATGACACCAATATTATTAATTTTTATATCATTGAAGACGTTTTATCGTATTTTCGTTTATTGTTTACTTATGAGTATTTGCTCTCGGCTTTGCTTGCGTAGGTTTGTTGTTTAACTCGACATACCAAAAGGAAAGTGAGCTCTACAAACTTATTGAAGGTGCTTATTTATTTATGTAAACGTGATAATGCTGCACTCCATTTGGAAAACCTTACTGGTTTTCATGATGTAGATAAAATTATTTGCTTAATATTTTCCTTTATGGCACTTTTTTTTGCATCCTATAAGCGCAGATCGTGTGCTTACTAATTTGGCAATTCGTCTTTGTCACGTGTCGTAATAAAAAGCTTTTTTACAAAAAAATACTACCGACTTCCAAATAAAAAACTACAAAGTGAAAAATTACTTTATTTTTGGAAGTCTGCGTCTTTCGTAGGAACCAATTTTTTGCGTTATGGACACTGACTTCCAAAAATAAAGTTATTTTTCTATTTGTAGTTTTTTTTATTTGGAAGTCGGTAGTACTTTTTTTTTTGTAACAAAGCTTTTAATTTTTTAGTTCTACCTAATAGGCAAGTTGTTTAGTAAGGTACCTATAACGCCAGAATAGATAATCCGAATATCATGAAACTTGAACATAACCGGTGAAGTAAGAGAGCTGCGTACCCCTTAAGGGCGTACTGGCGTGGTGTTATGTTATGAAATGGTATTATCAATAAACAGACATGCGATTGCAGAAATCCCGAGAGATTAGCCGTAATTTATTGAATGGTTATGCTGTATATCTTCGAAGTTCTTCATCAGATCTTCACCAAATTAAAATGGGATCAATTTCGAAACATATATTTCAAACAAAAATAGAAGTTTCAAAATCGGTCCAAAATTGACGGAGATATGCGTGAACATACAAAAAAAAAAAAAAATCGATCATAGAACCCCCTCCTTTTTGGTAAGTCGGTTAAAAAGTGTTGCGCCGAGCCCAAGTAACATGGGACAAGGGCAGGAAGATGATGATAATCTTTGTCACGTCTTAATATGTGTACGATCAGTAGCAATACATTTTATCTTTTACATGCAGCCCACACTATACACATTATGCCTTAAAAAGCAATGCTTCTTTCTTTGTATACGTACCGACATAGCATAATGTTTTAAAACCACTTTAAGAGAAAATATGGGCAAAGAGCGCCGATTGAATTTCCTAAGTAAAAAGTCATAATTCGAGGTTTGGCTCTCGCCTATTTTCTCCTCCAGTATTGGACCAATTTCAAAGATATTTCATAATATAGTTTTGAAGATACTTTGTATTTAGAAGCACTAGAACCCTCAAAATTGCGCTGTCAACATAGGCTTAGTGTACAAATTTAACAAATATAAATGAAAAATAACCGGCCAAGTGCGAGTTGGACTCGCGCACAAAGGGTTCCGTACTATTTTTGCAAAAAACGGCAAAAAAATTACGCTTGTTGTATGGGAGCCCCTCTTAAATATTTATTTTATTCTGTTTTTAGTATTTGTTGTTATAGCAGCAACAGACATACATCATCTGTGAAAATTTCAACTGTCTAACTATCACGGTTCATGAGTTACAGCCTGGTGACAGACAGACAGACAGACAGACGGACCGCGAAGTCTCAGTAATAGGGTCCTGTTTTTACCTTTTGGGTACGGAACCCTAAAAAGGAAAACATAGGGGCATAGTATATATCTTACTTTTCCAGTTTATGGAAAATATTTTAAATTTTCATATTTCCTCTTAATACATCCGAGTAGTAGGATACTACAAAAACACGGTTTCAATTCAAATATATCTTTGATTTATTCTAATTTACGAACAAACCTATTACCAACAACCGCGCACAAGTACAGACGCCGGATTACCGGCCATTCCAGATGGAAACACCCAATATTAACCCTTTACCCGGCCCAGGAATCTAACCCAGTACCTCAAGCATAGCAGTAGTGCTTGCGACCATTAAACCAATGAAGCAGATTCGAGGACACGTCATATCATAATATAGTATGTGTATTTAGCACATCTAAACATGTGTTAGTTACAAACGAAATAGTATCCGCCGTGTTCGTCACCGACCTCCACGGACACCGCAGTGCCCCATATTCTGAAAACCTTATTATCTTACGTAAACGCTACACTTAGTGCATAAATACCTTAAGAAAAGTATGTAAAATGAGATAAATACCTAGTTGGTTGACCTTAAGGTACTTGTCTCACCGCCGACTAGTAAGCGATTAGCTATCGACTATTGTCTCGCTGAAGAAACGTACAAAAGATATAAGCTCCCGTGTCAATAATAGCGATATATATCGTATTGATAATAGTGGATCGCTGGCCGTTCACACTGCCAGCGAGTTGTACTCTCTCACCGCAAGTTTTTCGCAGCGACAAGAGCTATCAAAGATAATACTCGCTCAGCGATACTCGCTCAGTGATGCTCGCTTGCTCACTTGGCGGTCAGAACTCACACCGAGAGACCAACCAATGGTCTACAGGTTTTCTATCTACAGTGCGGACACCCCGAGCGAGCGGTGCGAGTAATCGCCCGTCACACAAGGACACTCGTTTATAGCCGAGCGACAAAACTATCGGAACTACACACTCGCTACTCTCTGCTCGCCGACTCGTTTTTAGTTTCTAACTATACTCACTGATTGTCGGCGGTGAGACAAGTGCCTTAACACAGAAAAGGTAGAGATGAGATCTTGGGATGGTTTCTCGTTAAGCTTAAGCTGCCCTTACAGCACCGTCTCCGATTTGCAGACTGTGGTTTATCATACCTCGGTATTCTAGAATAGAATTATCAATATAATAGATAAAAAATTTATTCTTATTCGACTCAGAGACGACACAATTACAGCAATCACAAAGTAACAGAAAAGAATAGTGAAAAAACCCAGTGTCCAGTGTTCTACTGATCAATTTTTTCGTTTACAGCAGAAATATATCAACTGCCGAGGAAAATTGAAAAAACCCTCCAAACTGTTTGTAGGATTTTACAACTTTTAAAACACAAAATGGCCAATGTTATTAAAAAAAAAACGTTTAGATGATTTCCTTGCCGGGCTACACAATCACGATTTGGTTTGCTTGATATGTAAAGTTTTCAGATTATTTCAACAAAGCTGATACTTACAAAATAAATACATACAGAGTTTTGGTAGCACAGGCTTTGTTTACACTCTCGAAAGTTATGATGATCATAAAAGTAGGTAGTCGTATCGTTCATTACTTTTATATCCATTCTGTTTGTGAGTAAGCTATTAAGAACCACTGTGATTCGATGTGATTGCTGTTATGGCCATACAAGAGTTTAATTTCACAAACCCACGCATTATTTCATTTACTTAATACATCTTAATAACCGGGGTGTTTTATTGCTTTATTTAAAAAGCTGGGAATCAATAACATAAAACTTCTTCTGATTCTTAAATATAAAGAGTCACCTTGAGATTTCCTATGTAAAATAAACTTAAACCATCCAACATTTATGGTATTTTAAACCCAATTTTGCTCGATTTGAAATAAAGTAGAAGTTATGATCCTTACATATGTTATCTGGTGGCGTTATTTAGTTCTACCGACCTCCATCGACAAGAAGCGTGAGTTTATACAGGGTGGCCAAAAAGTCGTGGATCAAACGCAACTAGGGGTTAGATGGGGTCATCAGCTGCCAAAAATTATTCTACGCAAGGTCCTTAAGGTCAACCCAACCCCTGCAGAGTTATAATTTATTTTGTGTTTTATGAGAAAATTGTTTTTTTTTACTAATTCTTATTAAAATTCGAAAAAATCTACAACCTGTATTTTTTTTATAATTTTCACTAGATTGGTACTGATGAATCCTTGCGTTAGACATGCTATTTATGGTTGTTTATTGGGTGTGTTGAAGATTATATTAAGTTTTACGATTTTTTTTTCTCAAATCATAACTTTTTATTTACTTCGGACCCCACTGTGGAAAAAAAATACGCTACCGAAAAGTGACCCTGTATCTAATAATATAAGTGTTTCTGAAAAAGTATAGCACATGGCCATGAGTGAACAATACAAAATAAATTAAACACAAAATAAATTATAACCCTGCAGGGGTTGACCTTAAGGGTACACTAGTCGAAAATTTTTCCATACAAACGTAGTCTGGCTTTTACTCCACTGTTTGACGATGTACGTTCAAAATAAAAAATGACATCAATTTGTCTCATCATTATCTAGCCCTGTATGGAAGCAAAAAAGTAAAAATAAAATTTACTTGAAAGTTATGAGCTTCAAAAGTTACTTATTTTAACACTAATTTTTACGCATCTTTGGGCGCAAATAAGTACCATAAGAAGAAGGAAAATTGAAAAACGGCTTCCATACAGGGATAGATTAGTAGTTCAACAATGCAAATAATTTTATTTTGAACAGATGCAGTCGTTTTTTCATGATATCCAGACTCCCAAAGGTCTGTTTATAAAATTTCGCTTGCTCGTTTTCGTTCTAAATCATCATCCATTTCGCTACAAATTTGCAAAAGTGTGTATTCGTACGCGTACTAGCTTCTTACTGCTCATAACAGCGTCTATCTGTTCCGCACGTGTTGTCGGTTAATATATTCGTGCTATAGCACGAATTTTAATCCCGCGCACAAAATAGTTCGTGCCGTCGACTAGTGTACCCTTAAGGACCTCCCGTAGAACAATTTTTTGCACCTGATGGCCCCATCTAACCCCTAGTTGCGTTTGATCCACGACTTTTTGGCCACCCTGTATATGTATGTATTTAATGTAGGAAAGTTTAGGAACTATTTTGGTTATCACTAGCAGGTTTCCTTTTCGCAAAGCTGATGTCGTAATAGTTATTGCTATAGATATTATTGTTCTGAATGGGTTACCCAGATTAAGATTGTTTAGCACAAGTAATGCTGACTTTTTGAGGAATCTGAAGTCTACTGAAACAGGATATATTATTTATCCTTCACAAAAAACCTGTACGAGTGTGTGATATTTGGTGTGTTGACCTGTGTGTGTGATATTTTGTGTGTTTTAATTATGTGCTGTTTATATTCTATTTATTGTTTTTAATCTGATTGTAATGTTTATTTTGTTCTCTTTTTAATTTGATATTAGATGATTTTTATGTTTTCTTTTTATAATTTTGATTATTGTGGGGTTAAAGTTTTAAATCGCATGCATTTTTTTTTTTTTTTAATTTTGTATTCCGTGAGAAATGTGGTTGGTCGCACATTTGGTGGCATCATTCAATAATTCTTATTGTAAATTATAATGTGTAACTGTTTTTTTCCCCTCAAATAAATAAATAAATTAAAAAAAAATACTCTACGCACCATAAAATGCAATGGACCTCATATCCTATTAACATTCATAAATGGACATCGACTGCTAAACAGGATAGGGATACACAAAGACAAAACTATTCGATTTGCAATTCAAAGCTACAGAACAAAAACTATCATCTATATAATGTATAGATTAAAAATCATTAGTACAAAAAACTAGTGTTTCTAATCAGCGGACAATCTAGACGTGTAGGCTGGCAACATCGAGGCATTTGTTGCATAATTAGTGAAGTTATTACACAGGTAACACAGATCGAATCGCTTTCTGCGCCGGCGCAGAAGATTTTGATAACAGAACTAGTTTGAACTTTAAAGGGAGGCAAACAGATACGCACGTACCTAACTATGTATATTAACATCAGTATAGATCAGCCCCTTATTACATGTAGGATGATTTAAGAATATAATTGTGCAATCAGGATGAGGCTCGCCCCCCTTCGGTGGGTTCCCGCATTGTCGAGGCGGGGGGGCTCAGTAGCTGTGGCTTGGTCACCCACGGTGAAGCGAAGAGGAAACCGAGGAGTGGCCGCTCGTCAGGGCTTTGGCTAACAAGTGGGTTGCGGTGCCGCTTGCTAACAGAGGCGACATCGCAACTGAGGCGGGCCGCGATGTCATCTGGAGCTTTCCAGGGCCTCCCATACGATTTCGCGGCTGAGGGTTGGAGGCCGCGGCGGGAGGGGAGTGCCGGTATTGCGGTGCGCCGCTCCCCCTACCTTCCAAAGCCTTTACGGGGTCGCCACCGTCTGATGGCGGACGGGGTGGGGCCGCAGTGGAGGTCCCTCTCCCCTGCGGCCGAATGGTGGTAGATGGCGAGGCCACTGACCTGACCCGTCACAGGGGGACCAAGGCCATACATGGGGTCGTCTGGCGCCCATGTGCTGGTTTGCTCCCAGGGGTGGTCACGGCGTGCAACGTGTTATGGTGCGCTGGTGATGCTCCCCAGAGGAGGGTCCGGTGACGGACAGCCGCGGCGGGTTCGCGGTGAGTGCTAACGCATTCCCGTGTTAACGGCACAGTAGGACACCGTGGAGTTTTAGTGGGTTGGAGTCCCACATAACTGCGCTATCTCCCCGTGGTGGCGCAGTATGCATAAGCATTTCTCCAAGGTAAAAAAACAAAAAAAAGGGATGTGCACTCTCAATCAACCTCTGTTTTCCCCCTTTGAGTAATAATACATGCGTGATATTACATCATCACCATAATTTTTATTACTGCTGATCATAATAATATGGCCATAACGATATCCATATCGAAATAATGATGCCGACTAAATTAAGAGTCCCACGAAACCCATTAATGTCAAATAACATAGAAGGAATACGCCTTAATAGCTAGTACCCAGTGATGACCCTCCTGTTGTATTTTCAGCAGTTCATATCTGCCGCAAGCTAAAAGAAAATTTATCAAAAGTAGGCAATGACACCGATTGGGCAGCGATAGGCCCAGAAAATGATGAGTTGAATTACTACTTATAGAATTGGGGTCAGATTGGCCAGGACAAAGAAAAAAGAAAAGAAGGAAGCATTGTATTTTCCCTGCAGTTAGACCTTACAGACTTATAATAATAATTAAATACTGAAATTACTGAAAAATCGAAAATCATAAATCAATACGAGACTCAAAGTTCTGACAAACGAGCTATATATCCTGTGAAGATATTTCACAAGCCAATTATGTTACCAAGCAATTATACAAGTTTCGGCGACTATAACTAAATTATAGATAACTAGCTTCTGCCAGCGGCTTTGCCCACGTTAATGTCGAAAATGATCCCAAGAGAACATATTCCAGGGATATAAAGTACTGTACATGTGCTATTCCAGACTATAATCTATCTCTGAGCCAAATTTCATCCAGATCCGTCGAGCCGTTTGAGCTTGAAGAAGTAACAAACATACAAACACACTCACAGACTTTCGCCTTTATAATATTATAGTGTGATGTGATAGGGACAACCGTCAACCACTTCTATGCTGGAAGTTACGCCTCATAAAAACAATCACATATATTACTTAATATAGACCTTAAGTTAAATGATATCACTACACCTTCATAAACCTATTGTTTTATAAACCCTAGTCATAAAGTAATCTCATTTGCATTCACGTATAATTTCATAATTGTCTAGCGAAACTGTCAACGCGCCGATAACAACACGATTAGCTTATCGTAACGGCACATAAGAAACGTTAACATTATCACTACATCAATAGCACAGGACATACAGAATGATAAACGAACCTAAAAAAATGCAAAAACACATGTTCTGCTAATCACGACAAATAGGTTGACAGGCGGAATTTATAAGTCTTAATCACACCGTTATTTTACAAAACACGATAAACGAAGCTAATTCAATAAACCTAGCAAAATCCTTTTTATAAACACCAAAGATATATAACGAAAAACCTTAGCGAAAGAAGAATTTGACACCAAATCACTTGAACATTTACGATACAAAACGGGCAAATCTATCCATAGGAACACTGCTGAACGAAGCACTAACTTAATAACGCCAAGAAGTGAGCCATGATGGTCCAAAATCACACACTAAATCATAAGCAGCCGAATCCACCGACGATTGCCATTGAAATGTGTATGATATTCGCCTATTATCAATGGCATGTCCCAATACTTTCACACGCGGCGCGGCTCGGCCCGCGGTGCGGGCGCACCCCCTCTGCGCACGCGCCGAACTATAAAAGCACGCTCCCGCCCTCATTTAGCACAGACGCAAGTTGCACTCCAACATAGCGAATCCTGGAAGACACTAGTCTTTCATCAGCGCTATAAATTAATCTAGAATACAAAAAAATTTCTATTTCTAACTCTTTCTCTTTCACTTCTGTGCTAACTACAAAACAAAATGAAATCCATGGTGAGTACTTTTTTCTGTCGGCATCATTTCCATTTATTGACAATCAATCAGCATATAGTCATGTGGTGTGACAGCGACAAGTTCATACGAACCTATTGTCCGGGACTTGATAATATCATCAAAGGAGTTATCAGAATCGGTTCAATTATGTTCCATAGATCACTTATGCTAATGATACGGTTCCGTTCGATTGATTAAGTGTGCGCCAGTGGGGCTTATGATAACTTAATTTATTGTTGTTGCATCTGATATCAGGACCAGTCGCCGCACTTTGTTATTTTCGCGTAGCCCTTGCTCAACATCCAAGTTGTCGGCCCAGTCAGGATACCTGACCTCTATAACGAACAACTAGTTCTAACAACAAAGATGATGTAACTAAGATCATGTTATCAACAAATTAGCCCAACCTAAAGAAAGCATTGAAGCAAAAAATATAAGTCCGAAGTATATATTCAGGTATTAACACAATTTTTTAAAGAATTCTTGAATTTAAAACAAATAACAGTCTAGTCAAGTAGTGTTTACGTATTCAGCGAAGCGTAAATTGTTTATTTCCAAATTCATCTAGTAATTTAGTCAAATAGCACATATTAAAGTGAGCAAGTAGGCCTGTGTCGAAAATAATGCAATGCACTGACTGCAGGTCATTGTCAGATCGCATACGGATTATATTTCACGGTCTATTTCTTACATAGCTGGTTTATTAACAAAGTCTTTAGTTTTAAATCTACGCAAATTATTTACTAACCACCTTTTTAATGCTTCCGAAAACTTGCTTGAAAATTGCTTTGAAATCAAATGCATTTTCTTATTTTCCTCTATGTTATGTCTTTGAGTGTTTCTTTGTCTATATACTTCAATCATGCTTTATTTCCTAGTTTTCTTCCTTTCTTTGTCTTTCTCTTTTCGTCGTTTGTAACCCCTTGTTGGGCCATTGCGATTTATTTAAACTTTAAAATGTCAATTAATTTCAGTGCCACACAAGTTGAAACATTTTATTCATTTCCTCATCGTTGTAACTGCATATAAAAATAAGTAATTGTTTCATTTTAATTGGACACGTAAAAGCATTTCCTCCACGCGATTTTGGGTAAACTACAATAGTCCGTTTATTGTTAATTAGCATTTTATTAATAAACTAATATTTCTCGCATGTTTTCGAAATTTTGTTCAATTTCCCTAATGGTTGTCTACGGTAGAGTGCGTTGCCTAAACCGCTTTGAGCGTTTACGTAAACGTATGAGACTACGTGTCATAGTAAAGTTTGTGAACTTACGTTTCTTGCGTAGTATCAGTAAGTGTATATTTTAGCAACGCAATGCGGTTAAGGTTCCGTACCGTCGCCCGTGGCTCGCAAAGTGAATCAGAGCACAAATCACACCGCGCGGCTCCCGCTAGTGTCAATGTCACTCACTTGACCAATTGTACATACAGATCTTTTATTCTAATACATGGCTGGCAGTCCTTAGCCTAGATAATCCTAAGTGTAAAAGCACTTGGGCAAATTAAAACTGACTGTAATAAAATTCATAGACTCAACGATGTAGAAGTTAAGCAAGACAGCACAGCAATAATAGCCATAACAGTTTTGATTCAAAATGGAACTGAAAACCAAATGACAAATGATTAACCACGAACTTAATAAATTGTCACAAAAAAAACATACAACATTTGAGTCGCAAATTCGGTTGTTATTCAGACCATACAACAGTGTTAAATCAATTATGTATAGGTATTTTAGATATTGCAAGTCATATAGTCCATTTGACGGCCTGAAAATGTATTATTATCTCGCCATTATTATCTGTCTTTATCTTTCAACTCTCATGATACTTCAATTCTGAATCAAAATCAACCTTTCAGCGTTTTTGACTTGATTGAGCCACTAACGTGCAAAAGTTTTCGTTCCTAAAGAGCATTGCATGAAAAGGGCAGACTATTATCTTGCCTGCTAGACAAAACAAGGCGAGAGTAACTCGAGGGCCGAGTTTCATCAGTTATGCTCCATTTATGACAGCAATGTCAACTAGTTGGCAGTATACCTCCTCTATCACCTTGTTTAGCGTTACTCGCACTTTTTCTTTGCTCTTGTGATAGTTTATAGTTTCGCACTTAATTCCTAGAGCTATATCGCATATGCGTCTGTGATATGTACTAATTTTGTCTAACCGAAGATCTGTAGTTTAAATTCATTTTAAAGAAGCATCTTCTTTCTGAGATGTCTTTTCCATTTTCTGAAAAATATTTTGGTAACTAGAAAATATATTTTCATTTATCAGATGCAGATATTTTGATTTTGTGTCATTTAAAATACTAACGTGCATCTACTTCTATCGGCTATCGATGCATATGTTTTGAACTTATTTAATTCTAACAGATCCTGAATTCGAGTTCCATATCTCTGTCCATATATTTCAATCTGCTTTTAATAAATCGCTCTTTCCATCTCAGAAACCACTAGCTTAATAATCTCATCGTTTGATACGGTCTCTCCCACAGCTGAGCTAATGCAGTCAAGTATATAATCCCACGGCTCGCCCTGGGACCACCCACAGACTTTACGTAACACTTCACTATGTCCATCGATCAGCTCTGACTTCATCTTGACGTCATCTACTAGGATATCTGGAACATGAACTGTTAATGGGAACATCATGGAGTTTCTTGTTCTGATGGGCTTATCATGTCTTGTAAACTCTGGACCCTTTACTTTGTCCTTCTCGTTAGTGAATTTACCTTTAGACAAAGGATCATTGGTGAATTTGTATTCGAACTTTGAAACAAACTCAAATGATTTGTTCTTATTTGAGTCTTCCCATCACAATATGAAGCAGTGTATGTTTCTTTAGTATATTAAACACTGCTTTTTAGAGAAGGCTTTAAGGGTGTCCAAGCATGACGGCCATTTAGCATGTTCACAGTGGTTCGTTTAATTGTCGGTAGGCGCGCCTGCGAACACAGTGTCGCTCGCCTCGCCGCTCACCGCTGCTTTTTGTCAGCATTCCTTCGCGCACCAATTTAGAAGGGCAAGCCCACGCAACGCCCCACGGCTATATTACCTATCGATATCCTAATTATGTTATAAAACGCCCACCGATATCTGGACACGCATTGGAACACACCCTTAGATTAGACAGCCAGTTTCGATATTGGAGACTTTAAACATTGTGGTTCATGCTTTGTGATTTATCTTCCCTTTCAGCATTCATAACGTATCCATCTTGACTATATTTGTCTGCCAAAGTTGTCCCTACTCCACTTCTTGTATTTCGCCCTATACAAATCACGAAGGAATCTTGCATCAGCCAGTCTGCCATATTCTTAAAAGGAAACAACTTTTCCAAACGTATTTTCCAGCCAATCACGACCTGCTCAATCATTTGGCCGTTATGATTATGATTTAGATTAAAATCTTGAAGCTATTTACGCTTAACATATAACAAAGGAATAAACGTATAGGCACAGTATAAAGAAATAACTAGGTACTGATACATTTAACAACATGCACCTAAACTTCTCTGATTGACTTAATTTTTTTGTGACATTCATTGTTTTAGAACTGTGTGACGCCAAGATCTTAGATTAATTATTCAGATTAACATTGGCAATATGTAAAACTGTGATGTCGGGTGGAATACCACAGATTTTTATAAGCTTTCCCGGCTAAAATAGTAATACCTAAATCCAATTCAAATAAATGATATACAAATTAAGACATCTAAAATAATCCATTTATAACCCACACCCCACACGTTCACACGTCGACTCCAATATTAATTACCACTTCCCACACCACCAAGGAGGTGTCACATGTCTATTTAATATATGATTTAGTGCCCAATTAACTACTCAGCACTAACTGTTCAGTATAAATCAAAGCAAGGCTAATACTTGTAAATATTAACCCGTAATCAATCTAAATTAGGAATATTGAGTTCAGTTCGATATATAATTTCTCCTGAAAAAAGTACTGTAATGTTAAAACAGCAATGTAGATGAGACAAGTAAAAAAATCCTAGATCAAGACAATCGTAAAGCAGAAAAAGAAAAGTTTGTGGAAAAACTAACTGAAGATGCGTCTATAAAGTTGTCGAACATTTCAACGTCACGAGCATGAGTCACACATCTTGCTTGCTCTTGTATCCTTCAGAAAATTTCCGCTCTAGTAAGCTAGTTACACGAAACCGAACAAAACACATATCTAGAACAAGTTCGGTATAAATTAAATCGTCACTTATCATTTAAAAGGGCAAATAATAAACATGTAATGGTAAAAAATGCTACAGTCTGTGTGACAAGCGAGGGTAACCAGTTGCTGAATGTGACTGCTCTGGGCAGGTCCGGAAGGCGGGCTTCCTGCTCCGCGACCTTCGGCTGGCCTTCAGACCTTGACGCCGTTCACTCAATGTACTCACTTTTATTTGGAATGGATCAAGAGCGAAAGCGTAGGCGACAATATAGCCAATATATACTGACATACAACCGAGAGCGGTTATCCGCGCGGGCGAAAGCTTCAATCGCCTTCCGCAAATTTTCAGATTCCAATTTCGAATTTCTGTGATTCCGGTACACGTGCTTTATTGACATTGAAACCGAAACTCAGTAATTCAAATAAAATTCCGTTCATTCAGTTATTTCGCAACTTAAATCTCGAGTGAAGCAAAAAATGTATCGCGAGAAATTCCAACGACTTGTCGGTTAATTAACAAAATCTTGTTAGTTGCAGGCACTTGTGGCAGGTTTATTTATAAACCTTCGTATATTTGCAATAACGAGTCGTTGACACGGAACAATAAACATTTTTTGTTAAACACTAAACTTCCTAAACCACAAAGGTACAAAAGTATGTCGTTACGGAATTGATCAGATAAATATGAATTGCGTCACAATCCGTGTGTTTTCAAGGGCGGTACATTTTCTCCAGACGTTGCAATCCACAGATATTTTTATGTGATTAGTATTTACATCAAAGAACATCGCAGACGTGTTTTGAAAGCTTTGTCGTGCTTTTACAAAATTTTTTGGACCGATAACTGACACAGATCTCTCATTGTTTCAACCAACTTAAACTTGTTACGTAAACACGTTACAAAAGCTCGTAAGCGCCAAGAAATAATTTGTTGGCTTCAATATTTCAATTTGCCGCTACAAACTCGTATTCTTGTCACATCCTTTATTGATTTCCATCGTGATCTCAATCAAACTTATAAGTATCATGATCTGCATTGAATTGCATCGATCTGCCCCGGCTGGACGACGCGGCGGTCAGCCGGTCACAGGCAGTTCGGCCCGCGACCGACCGCAAGCCCTGACATCGTTACGTGAACTTATCCAACGCCAGCCGCAAATTCCTCACTCACGCACTCATCTCGTTCGCTCTACATCAATTTTAATACGCCTCAAATCACAATTAGGCTAAAGTAATTAATCTAATTTGCATAGCCACACGCTAGTGTCACGCTGACTCGACGTGATTCTGAATTACTGACAACGCATTTTTTGTCTCTACGGGCACCTTTATATGAGAATTAATATTGTTATTCGATATCTGTTCAATTAACGCGTCACGGTCACGATTGTTCAATTTTAAGCTACTTGAATACCAAATATATAAAGTCATTATGCAACTATAGGTAACTACAACCTATTTAAGTTCGACCTACGATCTGACAATACCTAGAAACTTGGTCGCAACAGGATTATTTTCAGAATACAATAATAAGCTCCTTGTACCAGCGGACAGGTTTAACAAACGTTTAACAAATTGTATTAGTGCCGGTGTTCAACAGACCTAAACGGCCAGAACTTAAGTTAGACCATAACTTAGGACATTTATAGCCAACATTAACACAAACCTATTGAATTTAACACAGGAAATAAAAGAATGTCCAAACGTGCAGTACGAACAAAGAACATTTTCATTACATAAAGTCAAAGACATGAAATTATTGTAAAATTATTGGTATTCAATCGGAGCAAATAGAACTGTAAAACGAAAACATAAATGGCTCATAAAACATTGGCATTTGAATTTATTAACATAAAAGATTTATTTGAGTTTAACTGATCATAATATGACGGTAAAAGCTTAACGATTCAGCAGTTATATTGAACATAAAACAATTAAAATAAACGGTAGTTTGAAAAAGATCTGTATGAAAACAATGTTGATGTAACTGATCCTACAATGAATGCATTCCCATTTCCACAATACGACGCACTTCTTCGTATTTTTTCCACATTCAGTAATTTTCTACATTAAGGTCTCGGTAATCGATGGCAATGAATTGGAACTCGATCGCATATAATGACATTCCTCGTCCATGTTGTCACTTCTCGTTAAACTTGCTCCGGAGCATTGCCATAATTTATATATGACCTTTATTCACGCCACGACCGCGGTAATAAAGTGAGAAGTTAAAATGCATGTAATGTGTGGGCTTTAAGAGACATTATTGTGGATTCAATGTGAATATATTATTATGACTCAACCACAACTTATGAACAAAAGAAAACTGTGTTGCTATCTGAAACAAAAGAAGATATGGTTCAATGCAAAGGAAGATCAGTGCTTACAAAAGATTAATGCATAAACAACATATCCATTTGTCTTGATTGACCCGAAATTAAAGTTAAATTTTCTAATTTAATTATTAGATTATTTTCAATGACGTTCTCTTCATCTACCTTAGTATCTCCGTCAAGCTAAAGATTTTGACATGATGACTTTCTTTGATTTCCTGTTTATTGCCTTAATCTACATTGAATATAGAAAATCTATTTTTGGTCTACAATTTGCCCCACTTTAGAAATACACTTGCCTTATTTTGTAACGTGTCCCGTAGTGATTGTCTCACCAGTCTTGTACGCCTATAGTCTGGAGCCAACAACGGCAGTTATCAGTGCGACAGCTGAGCAGGCTCTGGGCCCGCCTACCGAGCCAAGCCTTCGCACGACTCTGCCCATGTCGCATTCAAATCGTAGCATTGTTTGTTCATGTGCTAACTTTATCATTCATATATTCCTATTGATAATAGATTTTGTTTTTGCTAGCTGAATATTTAGTATGCCTTGACTAGAAGTAGTGTTAACTTTTATGTTAGCCATATTTTTTAAGACTATCAAAACACTCACCATCAAGCTAACCTTACCTTACTAAGTAGATCTACGCAATACATGCAATCACATATGACTAAAACAGAGGACGTTTCCAAAACAGGCATTGCAGATTCGTATCGCGTTCCTAATCTATGAAGTGTATCAAAACATAACAACAGGCATTATGACCACAGACGAATGCCAGCAAATCTGAGACAATCTCTGTTCTAAATGTCGGTCAATGCTTTGCATGCTGTATTTGTGATTGTACCGGTCATAAAGTCAAGTAAACGTTCCGTAGCCGCCGACACCTGACCAGAACGGGGGCGACTTATCATCGACAACTCGAATTATATAAATATTGTATCAACTTGCCCGAGGTATAACGAGAGGGCAGGTAACAAGCACCGCGGCTTGCAATTAGATTCGGTGCTCGACGGTTATAACTCTGCATATTATCGCGTTAATAAAGGATATAGTAGGTAGTCAGCTCGGTAAACGCCTAGCCGTAATAACTTCAGATCAGATAGCCTGCGCACAATGCCTGATAACGATCCTTTGTAAATGAAACTCGTTTGACCGCCGCTAAACTAATTGTGTCCACGTCAAACTCTGCTATAGCTTGCAACTTATCACGTAACTCTTTGTCCACAGATCGTTGTTGCTTGCTTGGCGTTGGCGTGCGGCGCTCACGCGTCCGGCTGGACTGGCCCGCCCGCCAACATCGCGCTGTCTCAGGACGGACGCAACATCCTCGACACCCCCGAGGTCGCGCAGGCGCGCGCCGCCCATCTGTCTGCGCTGTCGCAGGCTAACCAGAACAACCCCAACCCCCAGGACGATGGCTCATACGACCCCAGGTGGGACAACGAAGAGTACTGGCAGGGCGCTGAACAGAACAAGTGGAACGCCGCCCCCGCCGGTCAGTGGAACGGTGCCCAGGCTCACGGACAGTGGAACGGTGCCCCCGCTCACAACCAGTGGAACGCTGCTCCCGCTGCGCCCGCCTGGAACGCCGCTGGCCATGCCCCCGCCCCCGTCGCCGAGACCCCTGAAGTAGCCCAGGCTCGTGCTGCCCACCTCGCCGCCCTCAGCGCCGCCAAGTCCGCCCCCGCTCAACCCCAATGGAACGCCCCCGCTCAACAGCAATGGAACGCTGCCCCCGCTCACAACCAGTGGAACGCTCCCGCCCACAACCAATGGGACGCTCCCTCCCAGTGGAACGGCGCTCCCTCATGGCAGTCCGGCAATGCCCAGCACCAGCCCGCTAACATCAGGCTAGCCAACGACGGCTCCGGCATCCTGGACACCCCCGAGGTAGCTGCCGCGCGCGCCGCTCACCTGGCCGCCCACGCGCAGGTGGCGCACGCCGCGCCCGCGCCCGCGCACCCCCAGCAGCACTGGTGAACTGATCCCTCTCTCCTCTGGATCCCTGGACTATGAGCTAGCGAGTGACGCGCCCAAGTGATCGCTCGTCGTGCGCTAGTTTTCTGTTGAGGTGTCTCTCTTGTTTTTCCTCCGATCTCTTCTTCTTTTAGGAACTATACAAAGTGCAAGTGCGTCAGCCTTTCTTTCCTTGTGGCTTTTTTGTTACTTTTATAAGAAATTTCTATTGAACGAACTTTTTTGTACATAATAAATAATTTGTATGTATGCGTTATTAACGAATTATATAGAACGGAAAATATTGTGTAGTTTAAATGATAATAATCGATACCTACCTTTTGTACGTAACATTCGCTGGCAAGGCTAGCGGGTGGCATACCGATCTAATAAATGACGTTCATAACCCACAATGAAGAATTGCAAATAACGTCTACTCAAAGTCAAAGTCAAATATATTTATTTCAATTAGGCCAATAAGCGGCACTTTTGAACGTCAAAAATCGTCAAAAATACTGATGTATAAACATTAGCTAAGTAAGTGGTAACATATTCATTTAACAAAAGCTGTTTACCCTGTCGCCTGAAAAAAATCTTCGTCACTCCTTAACTGTTCTGTGGTCACTCCTGCAAAGTCAAGATCAATTATAACGAAGTGACACATAGCATGAATGATAATAAAACACCCATTGACTTAGTAACACCATAATCATAACACGAAATCACTGACATTGAGCTACATTTATCCAAAACAATGCACAAAATGTTCATTCATGGAGATATTAATTCCTATACCACTAGGTACACAAATCAAAAAGACATTGACATTGGAAGATAACTATCGAAATTAGGATGGTATGAATCAGCTGCTTACCTCACTCATGCTGAGGAAAATCGGTGTCTGTGAAACTTATAAGTGCAGGGTCGACAGGTCGCATAGACGCTCTAGGTATATATCAATATCAGAATATAAATAACGGCATCTATTACGAATGCCAATACTGAACCACAATATTGTAGAAATGAAAAGGACAGTATTGGTTCGAATCTTTTCAATAAGTATAACATGGTCCGCCTAAACATTAATTCAGGAAGGCTACCCTAACTGTCAACATTTACACAACCACCAACAGCAAAATTAGACAAACATGTCAGCACATGCATGTAGTTCAGTTATTAAAGTGAAATAAAAGTTTCTAACTAAGGTTAGCAGTCTCGTAACCATAACGTGACACGGTATGACGAAACCGCATAGATCTCTAAATAGATAATGCAACGGTAGAAGTAATTCTCTATGTTTAAATTATAAAAAACGCAATGGTAATTAACGAAGCAAAACAAACAGTTAATAATGTCAAACTAACGATAACTAGTGTACGTCATACTATGAATAATAGAAATAAACAGGAACAAAACTCTCTTATAGATTCTACGAAACAGTAAAGCTAAAGTATTTCGAATTTAATCAAACAAAAACCCGCTAATTGCAACGCTATCAAAGTTCTCGATATAAATCTAATTTAAAGTAAATTACACGTTACAATATTAAAGGTTCAGTGAGTAATTTACGATACAGCTAAGACTCATAATTAGGGACACAAGACAGGACGACAAATAACTGGAAAATGTATAGTTTTGCCATCGAAAGCTAGCGATGGAGGCGGTGCAAGGTCGATCTACCAATTGATAGCCGCAATCAAACGATTAGACCGCAAACATTTGTTTTGGAAAATTAGGTTACTAGCACCAATTGGATGTCCACTGAAGAGCTTTTATTGTCTTTACATGTGGGCAGCTCGGCATTGTGTAAAACACATTGTAGGAGGACGCAGCAGATACAAGAAGCACGGACTTTACGGAAAATGATGGTCTATCCTAACAGGGAGTTCGGAATGCGTCCTCGAAACGAGCATAAGGACATGTTTAGAAAGGTAAGCAATTAAATAAACATTGCATTCCATTTGTTATTTCCAATTATTATCATGATAGAATCGCTGAAAGAGGAAATTACATAATAGCATATCGTAATAAATACTTACAATTCATCTGACAGCAAAATTATTGGGCTCAAGGTAAAGAACCACCGCCTTGGTACGTGTGGGACACGAAAATACCTATCAACAGGAGTCGAAGCGAAGTGAGTCAACATATAATACTTATTTTAATGCTTCAATAAATACTTAAAAGATTTATTCCAATCAATTGTTGCATGTGAACTATTTGAACAATGTACAGGAAAGACCACCCGTTTCAAAGGCTTCACATCAAACGGAGGAAGAGGTCGATACTTTTGGCAATAATGTGAGAAATTATTTGCTCACATCTACACTCCACGGACTACGATATATCGGCGAACGAAAGCTAACTTGGTTTGAAAGGTACGACGTTTTCTTTTTCTTTATTTCGACTAGTCGTTAGCTCCTTCGATTAAGTCCTAACAGTTATTACCGATTCCTCATTATCATCCTCTAATTTTACCCTTTTTTGGGATCATGTCAATTTAGCACATGATCTAGTGCCGTGACCTTAGATCCTAGCCTTAAGGGCCTACAACCACTTTAGTGCTGTAAAACGGTTATTTTCTAAAGCATACTCCTTAGTAACGGCTAGGTTAAAAACTTTGAAAAAAATATATATTCATTTTTGATTCATGTACATTATTTTTTTAAACAGGTTTTTTCGTGTAAATAAAAGTTTTGCTTTAAATAATAATTAACAACACGATATTTTTACGCAACTTTTGGATACTCCTCCAAAACGTCTTGGATTTTAAAAATATTTTTACACATAAAAATTGATGGCCAGAAATTCCATTTCTTCATAACTGAAATAGCATATGTAAATCAAATAATATTTTGCAAACAAAACTGTTCAAAAGAAGGTTCATCTTTGATATTTTGGCTCCGAGCGGACGCACGGCGGCCAGTACAGCGCATTAACATTGGGGCATATTAAAGCAGCTACAGAAGCAAGCGATAGAATCCTCCGCGTACCGTTATACTATCAATTTTTTTACGTATAGGTCGTAATTCCATAAAGTCTGTTTACAATAAAGTAGTAGATACAGTTGTGATACATCCTGTATATTTGTTTAGGGGTAGTAACAGCAGCAGTTATAACTGATATAACAATTAATTTCAGGTTCTTCTGGTTAACAGCATTCGGCTGTTCGTTAGTAAGTGCAGGGTTCTTCATACTTAACATTTACGCGAAGTGGCGCTCTTCGCCGATGATAGTGAGCATCAACCCTGAGAATATGCCGCTGGGCAACCTGCCCTTCCCTGCGCTCACAATTTGTAACGTCAACCAGGCTAAGAAGTCCGTCGCCGAAAGATATTGGGAATACGGGTAACTGTAGATCTTTGCGATAGTGTACATCTATAAGTTCACTAGCTACCAACTATACCCACTTTATTTTATTGCCACAAAAACGATGCCATCTGACTTCCAAAAGAAGGAGCTTTTTACTAGATGGACCGATTTTAAGGATTCCTTTTTAGGGTTCCGAAGTCAACAAGGAACCCTTATAGTTTCGCTCTGTCCGTCTGTCCGTCCGCAGCTTAGCTCAGAGAATCTAAGTACTAGAAAGCTATAATTTGGCATGTATATACATATTAATAATTCCGACAAAGTGGTAACATAAAATCATGAAAAATATTTTTTTTTCGGGTACCTCCCATAGACGTAATGTGGGGATGTATTTTTTTTTTCTCATCTATCCCATGGTGTGGGGTATCGTTGGATAGGCCATTCAAAATTATTACGGGTTTGTTAAAACCATTTTTGGATTCAGAGATGCGTTTGCGTAAAATTAAGCTTTAAGTTGCAAATTTATGTTAGAGTCAAGTGTCCCCCCCCCCCCTGCCAGCGAAATGGTTGCTCTTGGCTATGTCAAAAAAATTCACGGCAGTAGTAAATATAACGAAATTAAAAGGAAAATTATCACGGATAACAAGGCTTTACAAGTTTACGAGTAATAGTCGACCAACTTATAAAATGTACTTGGAAAAGTAAAAATTTTGTATAAATGCAATTGAAAAAATACTTAAATAAAGTTGATAGCTGTGTAAAACAGAGTAAATATAATGCTTATGAACCATGTAAAAATATACAAAAATGAAATCATAACAGGCTTTAAAAGTTTACGAGTAATAGTCGACCAACTTATAAAATGTACTTGGCACAGTAAAATTTTTGTACAAATGCCATTGAAAAATTACTTAAATAACGTTGTTTGCTGTGTAAAACAGATAGTAAATATATGCTTATGAACCATGTAAAAATATACAAAAATAAAATCATAACATCCTTAATAATAATGATTTCTAAATTAATAATGTTTAATCTCGAATAACACATTGGAGTGGCCGGAGTCGTTGGCAGTACCAGTCCGTAGTCCATACGGCGCATGCGCGCGGAGTCTATTTCGTGTTAGTGCAGAAGTATTTTCGACATTTTGTAATTAAAACGTAAAAGTAAAGTCAAATTAGATTCGATTTCCAAGCAAATTACTTTGTTTTCTTTTGTCGATATCCTTCTATAAAGTCAATATTCGACCCGACTTCATCACTAATTGAATAACGTAAAATTTTCCAGAATGAAATAGTGAATACCGCAGATTAGAGGATTCACCTCTAATCTGCGGTAATAGAGGAGATTAGAGGTGAATACGTACGATTTTTTTCTAATTCTGAAAGAGAAATAAACAAGGAGTGTGCACGCAAGGATCAAGGAACGTACCATACCATTCCCCGTGGCTCTAACGCGCGCTCGTATCGGCTCCTTTCGCAATTCGCACCCGCGGTTGTACTTAAATAGATAATATTTTTCTAACTTCGGTTGCGAAGTTAGATTTTATAACTCCTTCTTTAGTTACCAGTTAGTCCTTATTTTGTTTAAGTCAAGAGTAAATAGATTACATCTAGGCAAGCGTGCTTCACCGTAGACCACATCATCGCTTACCATCAGGCGAGATAGTGGTCAAACGCGAGAATATAGTTTCAAAAAAACATCATTCTATGTGGGCCCGTTTTTAGACTTTGTGATTCGCTGAAACCGTTCTAATGTTCATGTAACAACAACAAAACCCTCTTTTTAGTCCGCATTATTATGGAACTTCGGAACCCTATTACTGCGCGTGGCCCGACACGCACTTGGCCGGTTTTTTATTTCTCATGTGGTTCATTTAAATTTGATCATGATCTGACGGGTTGTTTTTGAGTTATCTTTAATAATGCGTATTTTCTTGGTAATATGGAAAAAAAAAAAAAAAAAACAATTTCGGAAGTCGCTAAGCCTTCCGCCAGCGGCTTCGCCCGCGTGAAAGCCGAAAATTACCCCGAGGGAACATATTCCCGGGATAAAAGTATCCTATGTGCTATAGGAATAGCCAGGAGGCTATAACCTATCTTTATGCCAAATTTCATCTAGATCCGTCAAGCCGCTTGAGCGTCAAGAAGTAACAAACACACACACACTCACAAATTAGTGTGATTAATGTGATAATAATAATAAGTAAGATATTCTGTTGTATTTAAGCAATATTACTGAGAAGTTTTATCAAAATCCGTCCAGTAGTTTTTTCGTGAAAGAGTAACAGACATCCATGCATCCATCCTCACAAACTTTCGCGTATATAGTATAAGTAGGACCTATATTTTATCTTCTCTTTTTTTATGCTTTCTGCCTCATTATGCAGTCTTTTCGTTATTTCTCCTTTTTCCTTCTCGCTCTTAAAAAGAATCATAATTATAGCCTAGCTAAGACAACAAAAATGATAAGAGAAAAACATCATCTAATGAGTGGTTGACAGCATTACCACAATGGTAATGCTGCAAGCCGGTCCACAATGGACCGGCTATGGGTACAGTTTCTTTGTAGGTTGGTATAATGCCGTGTCGTTCTACAATGATTACCAAAGTTCTGTACTTGGTCTAATATAAAAATTCGAAAAAAAAAAACGAAAATTGAAAAATGATTCTTTTTTTCTTTCTAATATAACTTGTGTTTAGTAGGTTGGTCACAGCTAGCAATAACTTATTGGAACTGGAAAGGAATTTAAATAATTAGCTTAATTTGCTATCTAGCCCATCCATCCGTAACACTGTTGCTTTAGTTGATTATAGTTATTACAAACTCTAATTAAATTGCCTCAGCGAGAATCCAAGCCTTCAATAGTTTTCAAAACGCGTTCGATTCCAATTAGGTAGCTTAATTTGAAATAGCCTGAAAACCAAGAGCTTGTTAGCTCAAAACAGCAGCCTAATTGCGTAAGTGAATTCTGCAAAGCAAACTAGTCGATTCCTTCAAAGAATTAGAATCATTTCTTTCAACTTTTTCGGTATTGTGAAACTAATTTGGAAAGAGTACAAACATCCTCCTTGGAGTTGAAGTTCATCTACTGCGTTATGTTTCATCAAACTCGAATGATTTATTTCCAAATCATTACGACATATATTCATTACACAATACCAATAATGAAGTTTTATCTCTATTCGTCCGCTTTCGTTCATTTTTTTTTACAATCAATTCTACGTCAAAATATTATATAATTATATAATGGAAAGGAGCATAACCTTTCCTTTTCAGAGTGTAATATGCAATACGTAAAGTCGTTTTTGGGAAGGTTGCGACTTGTTTGCTTTGCAGAGTTCACTTACGCAATTAGGCTGCAGGTCAATCATATCATAGTCAATTTATATTACAGGGATCCTGTAGACAAGAAACTGCTGCAAAGTTTGTGCAGCACAAGGGATGACTCCGAGATTTTTGAAGATGATATCGCTGGCAGCGCTGATTGGGACCACACCAGATCATTTCTGATCAACGTTAGTTCATTGTTATTCTCTGAAGAGAAAATTATTAGGGTCTGGCTAAGAAGGGATACTTAGCGAGGCTTTAATAATTTCCTCTTCAGAGGATCGTGATCCTCATGGATGGATATTACTTTACCATTCTTCATCATTTACTTACCAATATCATGCAGGTCTGACCATCATCATATCAGCCAAAATATACTCAGAACTGAACATTAGTGTCCTATGTTTGGAAACTTCGTTAAACGTCTTGATCATAGAGGCCGTAGACAAGTGGCATTCTATCATCGAAAGCGTGGCGATAGTGACTGTTAAAAAGGCAAAATTGTATGGGAATGACATTATTGACAAGCAATATAGTAAGAGCAGTGGTGGCCCAGTGGTATCGGCCACGACTTACAAGTTGTAGAGAGCAGCAGTGGTGGCCCAGTGGTATCGGCCACGGCTTACAAGTTGTAGAGAGTAGTGGTAGCCCAGTGGTATCGGCCCACTTACAAGTTGTAGAGAGCAGTGGTGGCCGGCCCAGTGGTATCGGCCGCGACTTACAGTTGTAGAGAGCAGTGGTGGCCCAGTGGTATCGGCCGCGACTTACAAGTTGTAGAGAGCAGTGGTGGCCCAGTGGTATCGGCCGCGACTTACAAGTTGTAGAGAGCAGTGGTGGCCCAGTGGTATCGGCCGTGACTTACAAGTTGTAGAGAGCAGTGGTGGCCCAGTGGTATCGGCCGCGACTTACAAGTTGTAGAGAGCAGTGGTGGCCCAGTAGTATCGGCCGCGACTTACAAGATGTAGAGAGCAGTGGTGGCCCAGTGGTATCGGCCGCGACTTACAAGTTGTAGAGAGCAGTGGTGGCCCAGTGGTATCGGCCACGACTTACAAGTTGTAGAGAGCAGTGGTGGTCCGATGGTATCGGCCACGGCTTACAAGTTGTAGGTCGTAGGTTTGAGCCCAGGCAGGCGCTTTACTTTGTGTAAATTATTTCATCACCACTGCTCTCAAAACGGTGAACGAAAACATCGTGAGGAACCGGCATGTCCTAGAACCAAATATTCGAAGACATTTGACATCCACCGACCCGCACTGTGCCCGCGTGGTGGATTATGGCTCATTCCCTCTCACAGAGAGGAGGCCTGTGTCCCAGTAGTGGGAACGTTAATAGGCTAATGATGAATATCGTAAAATCACGTGGTCAATTACTTACATTTCGACTATCGCCTTCGTTGACTTGTCTAGAGCCTACAACATTAAAGACTTAAACAATTTGCAATTCCATTTTGTGAATTACACATTTGAGCGTAAGCAAATGTATAATTTGGGCACGATTAAGACATAACGATAAGTGTCAAGTGTGATTAGGACTGGTTAATTGTATCTAATGACTTGTAAATGGCCGACTAGTTTAAAAACAGCTTATTTAAAGGCCTGAATGAATGACATAAATAAAGAGTTACGGATTACAAAATACAGTAGTAAACAAAAAGTGACTTTCAACAACGAAATTGAAAACGGTGTTTTTGCCGTTCCGATGATGATGAAGTTGCACTGTTTTGTCCAAAGTCTTTACCATTATCAACCATACCATGGTTGGAATCATACGCATTACAAAATCCTACTCGCTTTGCTAATAAATCTAAAAAGAGCTCTTCAAAAGCTTCTTGATCGTGCAGGTGACACAACCGTGCAGCGAAATGCTAGCGAAGTGCATCTGGGACTCCTTGGACGTGAACTGCGAGGACCTGTTTAACGCGCAGCTGACGGACGAGGGGCTCTGTTGCACCTTCAACGTGGTGCATCGAAACAACATGTTCCGGAATCCGTGAGCAAATCATGCTGTACATACAGCTAGAATTTTTTTTTTGTCAGCCTGAACTTTTTCACTCCTGGCCTAAGGCCTCCCATTTGTTTCAATTCTCTCGGTGATATACCAATTCTCGACGAGCCATTTAAGGCGTAGACCAAACTGTGTCTAAAACTCCAAATAAATCAGAGATAGCTTAACCTGTATTTTCATTTGTGGAATATATTACTTAAACAGTGATAAATGTCGTCATCCTTGGAAGGATAGGCAAAGGGGAGGCGGGGGGCAATGACTTGACTTTATGGAAAATAGGTTTTGGAGGTCGCTTCGCTCGCTCTCGCAAACGAAATTGTCTTTTCTAAAGTTTTAGAACTTTTCAGCATATCTCAATAAAATTTATCCCTGTTTCTGTACCGATGATAAAAACCAAAGCTATATCTTTGAGAAAGACAAAATTTTCGAGCTCGTTTTGATCGCGCATTTGCAGAAAAGTTTTCAAGCATCAGTTTCACCAAAAAAGCTACCGACGCTACCGTCAAGGTTATCAATCCGATCTGACCTGCAAACACTGCATTTTTCTTTCAATGATCACCGCCTAGTGAAAAACTTTGCCCCCTTGATCGAAATCCTGGATCCGCGCCTGGTCCCGCCATCTTTTCCTTGATATGCCGCTACCCCGTCAAGCTATATCAATTAAGGCTCCACTCTTACTACGGTTTTATGTCTAATCCAAATTAACATTATATAAATTTTGGAGACGCTCTCTCTTATGCATAGAAATATGTTTCTGGTTACAGACGATCATTGAACGACCTCAATCTAACATTTCCATCACCAGCAGTGGATTGGACTCCTGAAGATGGCTATCCAGCAGACGCTCCGTCTGACGGCTTTCCTTGGAGACCAAAAGGTGAGCAGAAAGACTTAGTCATTTAAGTTCCTCTCATGTTCCTCTTGTTTAATTAAGGACTTATTCTTGCTTTCTCGCTTGAAGGAATTGGCACCCAACATGGTCTCTCCCTGGTTCTGGATGCTAATATTGCGGAGTACTATTGCGCTTCCACCAAAAGTGCTGGCTTCAAGGTTTAGTATTACCCACTTGTATAACACAGATTAAAGTACCCTGGCGTAGATATGACAAATCGAGCGTTAGAAAGATACTGACAGAGATCTAGTATATATGAGACTAGCTGTGCCCGCGGTTTCGCTCTCGTCAACTGCCTACCCTTTACCCTAGTTACCTACCTGCCTAACCTACTTACCTACCAGCCTACCCTACTTACCTGCCTGCCTACCCTACTTACCTTGCTACCTTCCTTACCTGCCTATATTTTTTTTACCTATCTGCCTACTAAATTTATCTGTGCTACCTACCCTACTTACCTACCTGCCTAGGGTAGGTAGACAGCATAGATAAATTGTCTTGCTTCCTACCAATTTTTCTTCCAGTGTCATTCTTCCGCGGAGAATCTTAACACCGCCATTCAGAAAATAACGTCAAATGCACAATGCCATCTACAATAAACAAGTTCAACTGTCCGAGTATCTGAATTGCATGTGTTGTGATATTTTACCTCTTGAACACTTTAAATTCATCTAACTTTTAATAGAGTGAACCGAATACGATGAAACAAAAATTAATAATGTATAAAAGTTATCTACATTGGTTTCGTACGTTTTACGTGATGAGTGCACAACTAAACAGATAAACAGACAATAAATTCCGAAAATGCTGGAAATGGGTTCTGTGATCCTTTAACACCATGGCATTTTATGAAACATTTTCGATGAACAAAAACGACTTTTCCACCGATTTATTAAAAAGTAAATAAATGTATTGATTGATGATGATGATGCTCCGCAATGCATTTTACTAAAAATATATTTCTCATATATTTTATTCTTGTAGGAATTATTTTCGTCACTCATTCTCTTATCTTTTAGATCCTCCTCCACAACCCAGTAGAGACGCCGAAGATAAGGAACCTGGGCGCAATATATGGGCCAGGGATAGAAGCGCGGATTGCAATTTGGCCCAGAATACTGGATGCGCAAACCTCACTTAGGTCTATTGATATCAAGAAGAGGCTCTGTTTGTTCTCGAGTGAAAAGGAATTAATATTTTACAGGTACCTACTAATATACATTTAACATTTTAAGGCCCACTTGGCAAGTGGGTCTAAGAGCTATAAGAGGCTGATTTAAAATCACAATAAAAAAAATACAGTCATCTGTACTGAAAGCAAGATAGGGCCTTAAAATCATTGACTTAAAAAAAGGAAACCCTTTTTCCTGTCGCCAATTCTTAATCAAAGCCAGAAAACGCCTTTTAGGGTAGTGCTTATAGTTGTCTGCTAAACAAGACCAATATTATGGGTTCATGACATCACCTCTTGTTAAGTAACGGTGACAATTAAACACGTGTGTTATACAATTTAATCGATTACGATTAATTGTTTGATGTTTCCACAGAACCTACACGTTGAAGAACTGCGAAATGGAGTGTGAAGCACAAGCGATGTTGGACGTATGCAAATGTGTCTATTATTATATGCCTAGTAAGTTTTCTACACAACGCATTATTAGATAATAACTGTGAATTATGTAATAATTAGGCAAGTTATGGCAAGTGGGCATTGTGGGGAAGCCTCTAGATGCTGATGTTGAACTAGGCTTGGGCTTCCCTCAAGAACTTAGTCCACCTTTGAACATGTTTATTAGTAAACTAGCATTGTCCGCGGCTTCGATCCGGTCAATTGCCTACGCTACCCTACTTACCTTCATATCTATCTTCCTATCCTACCCTACTTACCTTCATATCTATCTTCTTATCCTACCCTACTTACCTTCATATCTATCTTCCTATCCTACCCTACTTACCTTCATATCTATCTTCCTATCCTACCCTACTTACCTTCATATCTATCTTCCTATCCTACCCTACTTACCTTCATATCTATCTTTCTATCCTACCCTACTTACCTTCATATCTATCTTCCTATCCTACCCTACTTACCTTCATATCTATCTTTCTATCCTACCCTACTTACCTTCATATCTATCTTCCTATCCTACCCTACTTACCTTCATATCTATCTTCCTATCCTACCCTACTTACCTTCATATCTATCTTCCTATCCTACCCTACTTACCTTCATATCTATCTTCCTATCCTACCCTACTTACCTTCATATCTATCTACCTATCCTACCCTACTTACCTTCATATCTATCTTCCTATCCTACCCTACTTACCTTCATATCTATCTTCCTATCCTACCCTACTTACCTTCATATCTATCTTCCTATCCTACCCTACTTACCTTCATATCTATCTTCCTATCCTACCCTACTTACCTTCATATCTATCTTCCTATCCTACCCTACTTACCTTCATATCTATCTTCCTATCCTACCCTACTTACCTTCATATCTATCTTTCTATCCTACCCTACTTACCTTCATATCTATCTTCCTATCCTACCCTACTTACCTTCATATCTATCTTCCTATCCTACCCTACTTACCTTCATATTTATCTTCCTATCCTACCCTACTTACCTTCATATCTATCTTCCTATCCTACCCTACTTACCTTCATATCTATCTTCCTATCCTACCCTACTTACCTTCATATCTATCTTCCTATCCTACCCTACTTACCTTCATATCTATCTTTCTATCCTACCCTACTTACCTTCATATCTATCTTCCTATCCTACCCTACTTACCTTCATATCTATCTTCCTATCCTACCCTACTTACCTTCATATTTATCTTCCTATCCTACCCTACTTACCTTCATATCTATCTTCCTATCCTACCCTACTTACCTTCATATCTATCTTCCTATCCTGCCCTACTTACCTTCATATCTATCTTCCTATCCTACCCTACTTACCTTAATACCTACCCTTACTACCTTTTTTTTTTTCATTTACTACCTACCAATTATTTTTCGCGGAGAATCTTAACACTGCCATTCAGAAAATGACTTCAAATGCACAACGGCAAATCTATCAAATATGGAGTACATTGTAAAAGGCGTTTTTTCTGTTCTGTGAGTACATCTGTCCGAGTATAGTGCTCAGTTGCTCACCAAACTTCTGGGCCGCCCTGAAGTTAGCTTTCCGATGCGCTGAGCACGAAACGGTGCTGTTTTTGTATGAGATTTACTACTGCGAGCCATTGTAGCCAAATTCAGGGCGGCCAAGAAATTTATCGAGAACTATAATATCAGAATTTCGTGTATTGTGATATTTTTACTTCTTGAACACTTTAAATTCATCTAACTTTTGATAGAGTGAACTGATTGCGATGAAACAAAAAACCGAGTCGAGTCGGACTCGCGCACGAAGGGTTCCGTACCATTATCGGAAAAAACGGCAAAATAATCGCGTTTGCTGTATGGGCCCTACTTAAATATTTATTTTATTCTGTTTTTAGTATTTGTTGTTATAGCGACAACAGAAATACATCATTTGTGAAAATTTCAACTGACTAGCTATCACAGTTCATGAGATACAGCCTGGTGACAGACAGACAGACAGACAGACGGACCGCGGAGTCTTAGTAATAGGGTCCCGTTTTTACACTTTGGGTCCTACTCCTTGCGCCGTATTCCTCAGTATTGATCGTGTGGGTCGTGACCTCCCTTCTGCATCACCTTCTCTTGAATGGTCTTTCTCCATCTGTTTCCACTTTGGCGATCACGATGAGCCTCTCGAGGTTGCCACCGTCTTTCCTTGCAATGTGGCCGAACTATTGTAGAACTCTGCGCAGACACCCGGATGATCGGACCCTTTGGGTACGGAACCCTAAAAACTAAGTAATAGGTACTGTAAGTTACGCATAATGTTTATGTATAAAAGTTATCTACATTAGTTTCGTACAGTTTTCGTGATGCGTGCACAAATAAACAGACAAACCGAGAAACAGACAAAAATTCAAAAAATGCTGTAGTTGGGTTCTATTGGTTATCCTTTAACTAACTGGCAATTTTTTTGGAAATATTTTCGATGTACAAAAACGACTTTTCTACAGATTTATTACATGTATAGATAATGATAATTTTATAATTTCTACTTGGAATGTTTTACAGAAAACAAATCGACGCGCATTTGTGGGAAAGCCGACGCGAAATGTTATACAAACTTGAGCAAAATCATGCCCGAAGGTTGGTATCTTTTCTTACATTGCTTATTGTCCACTACTAGATCTATGGGTTTAGTTTTGAATCAAAATTGGTTTTAAAAGATCTAAATAGATTTTTAATAGAGCAAAAAATATTCAACTGTGTGGTATTCTGTTACAGGTCGTGATGTTACCTGCATGGAATGTCTGCCAGCCTGTACGGAGATCGCCTACCAGGAGCGAATGAGTGACGCGCCACTCAAAGAGATGCTGGTCCAGCATCTCGCCAAGAGCCTCGGCAACAGAACTCCGCAATACTTCACGTAATTTCGTCATCATCACTATTCACATCCCAACTTCGCCCACTGCTGATCCTCTGTGGGCTACTATAGGCCTCTATTTTCTTGTGCCAATCCCTACGTTGCCGTTCCAACCTCCAGGTCCTGCCAGAGATGGCAACAGTGTCGTTTGCCCATCTCGCCGCCAGATGACCAACACTTCTGCCAATCCTTGGACGCCACTCTATCGCCACGCTTACCGCGCCTTGCCATGTGCCATGCTGAACTCCATTTGAGTTCCATAATTCGTTTACTAGATATAGAAAACTTTCGGATCTCAACGTTCGGAACTCGCTACACGTAATTTCAACTTTATTGAGTTATTTGCAAATGTAGGTAATATTTGCTTATTAAGTTAGGTATTATTAAGTCCTCTATTTATTAGTTTTCTTATTTTGAACATTAAAAATATTATAAATAGAGGCCCACCGGTATCGGAAACATGGTCCAAGCTACCGACGGTCAGGGCTCCAGCGGGAGGAACCTCTTAATAATACGAGCCATGTCCAGAAGTACTGCTTTCTGAATCAAGCCCTTGACCCAACCGCCTAAAAAGAGCCTCCTAAGGCTGACACGACTATCAGTACAATGATCGCTGAGTCCACATCCCACATGTTGAAAACCTTGCGAGCCAAACCAAGATACTTGATTTGCTTATCTTTCTCAGGTTTCACGAGGTTCCCGTCATGCAGAACGATTATGTCAACAATCATTGCACGCCTCTCGATTCGGTCCACCACCAAAATATCAGGCTTATTGGCTTAATATTTCTGTCAGTGATGAAGTGATGATGGACCGATCCCAGTACAATGTGATATTGCCATTTTCGAGAACTTGGTCGGGCTCATACCTTTAGTACGGCACCTCCGATCTTACAAGAGAGTATTTCAGAGCAATTTGCTGATGGATAATCCTGGCTACAAGTTTGTGCCTTTGCAAGTACTCTTCGTTATGGTGCTCCCGGACCGCTAACACTGTATTACATAACAAATGTTAGGTAAATGTTTGTTTAGAAAATGTTTACTAATGTTTGTAAACATTTTTAAACAGCGGTATGGGAGCACCCTTAGCTAGAAGAGAAAAACCAGAGATAATGTGGTGGCGGATTGATTCACCCGGAGAAAGAAAAGAAAGAAAAATATTTATTTGTGACCCGCACAGGAGACACGAGAAATGCCTGAAGGACGGTGATATGCCTGGCAGATGTCAACCGTGCCATCTTTCACGATAAATCTCTGGTAGTTATTCGTCAGGATAACTTTATCCATTATTGCACAGACAAAACCTTCGGTTTCCCCAAAGCGGTCACCGAAACGCAACCAGGCTACGGACGCTGATTGGTCTACCTACATCAGACCCACGTGAGGCTCGGTAAAAGCGTCCGTGAAGATACTCTGCTATATAACCAGGTTCATTAAAGAAACGAATCTAAAATGGCGGTGCTTATCTTGTTCTCTCGCTTGCACATTAGTGCCGTCTATACTCAATCAAGTGCGTACCGCGTTCAGAAAAAAATCAGTCTTAATTTGATTGATATTAATAAATTAGTATTACCAACATCATATTATGGATTGTTTAAGTTCTACCCGTGTTTTGATGTATCTAATATAAGTAGGTAGGTATGTAGACATTCCCTGAGATTTCATATCTCGCGGTTGTAGAGGTTCTTAGCATTTAAGAAGCCTCGGCCTCCACAAATCCGCGGGATATACAATCTCATGGCCGACGATCGTGGGTAATGCATTCGATAGGCTGTCAGCAGTGTACGGACAGGCGGGTCCTCCATCATCAGGGCGTTCGTCTCACATTCATCTAGGGCGTCAAGTACCGTTCGAGTCTATTTGAGCATGCCGAAAGAGTACATCAATACCGGCCGTACATCATAACCGTTGAAAACGCGCACCTTTTTTTGCCGCCCGAAAGAAGATTATTGAACACCTTCTTCAGGCGGTCAAGAAAGCGTTCCTTCAACGATAGCTTCGTGTCAGTAGCGTTGATACCTGACGCTTCCGACATACCCATATACTATAGGTTTCGATTGGAGAGAGGGATCTCAGGTTTATGGAATCTGGTAGTTGAATTCCCACGGATTCGACAATCTCCCCTCGCTTTACATACATGACCGCACATTTGTCCACACCAAACTCCATTCTGATGGCGCTACTAAAAGTTTCAGTTACCTTCAGTAGCTCCATCAGCTGAAGATTGCTGGGGGCAAAGAGCTTCTTCGTGTGTTATTATTTATTAACTTTGTCAATCTCAGGAACCTGGGGTACCGGTCCTTTGAACGGCGTGCGAGGGGCCGCATCCAACTCGCAGAGGCCTTGCTAGGCATGTATCAGTAAATGTGACACCAACCGACGATTATCCCTGTATGCACTGCGGAAGTGCACCCAAGGGCATTCCCCGGTTGGAGCGGGACTATTGCACAATATGAAGAAAAAATGCTATGGGTAGGCTATGGGTTTGGTAGGTTTAGGGGATCGATTGCCTAAAACTATAGGAGGACTACTGGCCCCTACCTGACCACTGTTGAACTACACGTGATGATTAAAAATAAAGGTTGTCAGTATTAGTTTTTCGAAACTACCCCCAAATTATGATTTAGGGGGTGTTCAAGTTTGAATGGAAGAATCTTATTTCTTGGGCTAATAAAACTTGAATTAAATACCAAGCTAAATAAAACAATAAAGGTTGTTATTAATAGTTTTTTTGAAACTACCCTCAAAATACGATTTTTATTATTATTAACCAAGATTCAAAATGGTACTTATAAATAAAATTGCCACTGCATAGTATGTGAGATTGGGGTCGACGGAAGCAACAAAATTAGAATGATTGGACAGGAAATTAAATATAGCCGGCCTACTTAATTATCAATAAAATCAATCAATAAAATTGTGATTTGTTCGGATTAGTTTTCGGCGACGGCTAGGCACTTAATCTATAGCTCTACCTACACTAAGCACTAACTGTAACCTAGAGGTATGCACAGGTATTTCCTAGTTATTTTACGATTTTCCTAGAATCAATTAAACTTTTATTCTTAACAGGGAAAACATGCTTCTCGTACATTTTTACTTTGAAGAGAACAACTTTATGAGATTTACCAAAGGAGAAATATTTGGACTGACTGAATTCCTATGTAAGTATAAGTTGGTGTTGTACTTTGCCAATCTTTTTACCGTTATCTAGGTGCATCGGCCATTATTTAATGGATTAAAATGTATTTATTTGGACTAAATAAATACAGTAAGGCTTTAAGTTCGCCTTTGTACCTTTTGTGCATGAAGTCTTAATAAAAAGTGGACATTGAACAGCTACTATTTCAAGTCAGTATTAGGGTATTGAGCAGTGGTGGTCCAGTGGTATAGGCCGCGACTTACAAGTTGTAGGTCGTGGGTTCGAGCCCAGGCAGGCGCTTTACTTTGTGTAAATTAATTCATCACCACTGCTCTCAAAATGGTGAAGGAAAATATCATGAGGAAACCGGCATGTTCTAGAACCAAAAATTCGAAAACATGTGACAGCCACCAATCTGCACTGGGCCCGCGTGGTGGATTACGGCCCATTCCCTCTCACAGTGAGGAGGCTTGTGTCCCAGCAGTGGGAACATTAATAGGCTGATGATGTGATAATGTGATTGGGGTATTGGCCAGCTGTAACTGTCACTGCGCTGTTCCATGTTGCAGTATAAAGACTGGTGGAGATCTGGTGCACACCGCATTGCAAAAGAAAAATCCTCTTACAGCCCTTTCGTACATTTTATATGAACCATCGCAGGACGAACGCACTGGACGTTTTTATGCCGATACTGCTGTTATGTGCGCTTAACCTAAAAATTTTTTTTTCTTTCTTAGGTACTATCTCCATGCTATTACTTATGTTGATTTCCAGCAAACACAGGCGGCTTACTGGGCCTGTGCATGGGCTTCAGCATGATGAGTGCAGTGGAGCTTCTTTACTACCTGACTCTTCGCGCGCTGTGCCTGGCGCGCAAACGGCCACACAACCAACCATTCGTTAAATAAACGCACTGATCAAAAAACACGGTGGTTTTGTCTTACTTGAGGAGCCTTATTTATAAAAATCTCCTCCTCAAACGTCGAACGCACACCAAGTGTGCGTAAGCCATTGTTTTACTAATAGGAAGGTAACATCCTCAAAGAGCTTTGTCTGGTATTTAGATACGTCATGATAAAATTATTATCTGTTTCTAAAATGTAGAGCAATGACAAGAGTGTCTCCGTATTAAGCTCAGAGTCTGCTAATTAGACGTTTGAGCGGTGAGCTGTTTAGCAACTGATTCAGGGGTGAATTATCCTTAAGGGACACTAGTCGACGGCACGAACTATTTTGTGCGCGGGGATAAAATGCGTGCTATATCAACCGACAACACGTGCGGAACAGATAGATGATGTTATGAGCAGTAAGAAGCTAGTTCGCGTACGAATAAAACAAAAAACTAAACAAAACAGTATGAGCTTGTTGACACGACACACCGCACCGCACGGTTCACGTGTGGTTCGTCACTCACGCGCTTATAGAACAATACACGTGCACTGCAGTGTCGTTGCAGAATCGTGTCTAGCGAACATACGAACGAACGACAGACCGTCTGCAGTATGTCGTGTGTTAAAAATCGTGACCGCAAATCGTATCGTGCGGTGCCTCGTGAACAAACGACCTAACAGATTCAAAACTTATGTTGCAATGCACATGTGCCCAGTATGTGACACCATGCATTAATAAAAGGAAAGGACAAATTTTCTTAGACAAAACATAAAAGTTTTAAATAAAAGAGTTTTAATATTAAACTTACAGCTAGACATTACAGTAACTCAGTCTATATCAAGACAATCAAACTCATTTAGTTTATATACAATGGATGAGACATTTTGTAAAATACACCAAAATTGCTGCAACTTATACTATCACATAGGCCTTCCAATAGTCATTTTTTAGAAAGAAAGAAGAAAGAGAGTTATTTGTGCCAGTTATGGCATAAATGATAAAAAAATAAAAACTTTAATAATGGGTTTCGCTACATAGAACATAATTTGGAGGTTATAAAATATAACTATCAATTAAAAGTCTCACACACCGTGTAGAGCATACATTCAAACCTAACACGCACATTACAAGACGTATTCATGTGTTCAAAAAATAAAATTATTGTTCAGCACGACCAGAAATATGACCACCAACTTTTAGGAAGAGAGAATCGAGTGACAGAGATAATGCTCTACTAAGCCAAACTCTTATATAAAACTTGATTTGCCACATCAATGGCAACATATTGTATGTATGTAAAAAAAGTTTGTCATAGTTTTCTATGATTGCTGGCGGGGCGGACCTTGTTGCGGGGGCGCGGGAGGTGCGGGCGGCGCGGGAGCGTCCGGCGGCTGCAGCGTGCGCGTGCGTCGCCGCGTGTAGTGTTGCCATAGCAAAATAGCTTGATCATCCATGAACTTGCAAACCTGAAAAACCACATTTTCAAATCATTAATTGCATAATATGTCATTGCTTTTGGGTTTAACCCTCCGTGCACCATGTGGGGTCTAATAAACCACAGCAAAACAAAAATCTCTGTAACTTATTAAATATTCGCATGCTTGCTCTGATGCTTTAAGTAGCTAGTGTGGCGGCATTGCCAAGTCGTCTAGTGATAGCAATTTAGTACACCCGTCGCGGGTGCAGCAGACAGACGTATCCAAAGTGCTTCAGGGTCTCACAAACCCCACGTGGTTTGGGACGTTGTCTAAAACGTCAGTAGTAAGTTTGTATGAAGACTGTATATGTTAAAATGCTTCTCACGGTTTTTATAACGTTAATCTTTTAAATAAAGGGCATGAAAAGATATTTCATTACTTTTTTTCATAATACAAGCTATAGACAATTCTTGTTTTTTATATCTAAGAGTATTTAAATTTAAATGTTTATTCTATTTCACTAATTTATTTTATTTTTATCCAAAAACAAATCAGAAACGGTATTCACAACAAAAAACACAAACAAATAATTAAAAACACATTCTATTCCTAGATAATAATCAGGGTCCAGAAAACCCCACGTGATGCAGGATGTAACATATCCATATGGTGCATGGAGGTTTTTACAATTATATATCTGATCACATGATATGGCAATATCAACCTTGATGAACCCTGTTAGAAGGTAGAAAGGGTGCACCTTGGATGTGCCATTGGAAAGGGAACTATCACCTAGCCGGTCTAGCCCGCCAAGGATTCTTTTTTTAAATTTGGGTGCTTAAAATTGAGTTTTTAGCCTATTTTGATTATTCAAAATATATGTTAGGTTAGAACAGGCTGGTATCCGCAACTCCACGACCAAGCGCGTATTTTGCGTATGAAAAATATATGTAACACACAATCTTTTAATATGGGAAATGATTATATGCGCTGATATCCTCATTATATTTTGTAGAGGAGGATAGATTTATCCTTCCTATCCACCCTTTGACTATTTGGATTGTTGAGGTCAAAAGAGATCTCCATAGGAAAATGATTACACCAAACTCTCACTTTATAAGTTAACAAGTTTATCAAATCACACAATACAAGTAAACACAATACTAATAACAAGGATTGAAGTATGTATAATATTTATGTATAATAGTATGGACAAAACTAATACTGTTATCTTATTGCTATTGGCTGATTAAGTGGAGGGGACTGGAAGTTAAGCTGTTCTAGTATTTTAGCACAAATAGGTCTTAAACTTTACAAACAAAGGTCTTTACCAAGCACAGGAATATAAACTAGGCTACCACACATTACAATTATTGAGGATATTTTCTAGAAAATCTATGAGGAATGTTTTAGCACAGCTTATTAACTGCGTGTGATGGAACAAAGGTTATTTTGGGTACTGCATGGTTATTCTTTTAGTTCTCTTCCAAATAAAACTGTGAGAGCAACATACCTGTGCTGAAACACATTCTCTTCTAAATGCCTCGTGCTGTAGCAGTTCTAGGAAATGAAGGCACATCGGGTATTTAAGGTAGCGAGCATACTCAGGTTCCCTCCAGTATTGTAGGTAGCGAATATAGTTTATGAATGTGGCTTCTTTTAAGTATCCACGTTGAGCCAAGACTGAAAACATAGTTCAAGGCGATCATAATAATGTCTTAATATCACAGTAAATAGGATTTAATAGCTTTATTTGTGTATACTTACAATGTATATAGTTAGGATTAGCCAAACACTGCACGAATTCAAGTTCAACTTGAAACCTTATTCTGTTCTGATCCTCTGTTTCTGGCATTGCTGAAATGTTAAAAATTATTTAGATAAGTACTATAATATCACACAAAAGCGGACGTTATCACGACGGTATAGGGTCTGTGAGCCCCACGAAATAGTAACAACAACTCGAAAGTAACCTTTTCCAGCCATCATATTGGTAGCTTTCACAGACTATTGAAATTGCACCCATAGAAATTCAACTATATTATATGGACGATGACTACGACCATGTATGTTATCACGTTTTATTTAGTATTTGCATTTTTTTGCTATAGAAGAACTACAACTACAAGTCTACAAAAAGTCAAAAACCATTTTAGACAAGAACGTCAACTCAAGAACTCTTGTCATGTCTTCATTTCATGACAGTTCAGGTTGTCCTTGTCATTCATTCCTTAAAAATTCATTCTTGTGTCTTGTCAAACAAAATGTTTGTTTTTATTTTAGGAATTTAGTGATCTGGCTACTAAGGCCTTTAAGTAAAATCTTTAGTTTTTAATAGTTTTTAATAGTTGTACATGACATTCCGTCTTCTAGGCAAGCTTCGCTGGGGTATAGTAACTTGGCAAGGTTTTGGCGTAGTAGGGGTAAATTTGCGCATAGTGCGCGAACTGACCAACCACCATATAGAGCGAACGGGACGTGGACGCGACATGATTGGTCAGTCGATCCTTGTGTCAACTGACTAACCAATCGCGCGCTCGGAACGGTGCTAAACGTACCCCGCTTCCCGCTTGGTAACCAAAGAGACCTAAAAAATGACTTTTGCGCATCTAACGACTCTTGCCAAGTTACGTGCCGATGACTATAGTCATGGTCATTACTATATAAATCTTAGATAAAGTACCTATAGATTAAGCACTGGCGTGGCCGCACATGAGACAGCAATAGTTAGTTCTGGTGTTACAACAAGACTAACACTACAACCCACCATCGCACTGACACTTATTGTCTGTAAATAACCCAAATTCCTTGTCTCAATTAACAAATAATACCACGAACTCATAGAAAATCAAACAAAACCGAGTTTGTTTGTCAAACCTGCCATTGTATTAGAGTTTGACAAACAACAGAAACCGGCCACGGTGACAAAGACGAAAAATAATCTTTTGTCCTTATTATTTACATGGAGCTGCCAATTAGCCATCTCGCTCTATCAAACAAGGTCATTTTAAGGCTTAATCTATAGATACTTTATCTAAGATATAAATAAAAATTTCTGCGCTACACTTTACCGAGATCACGCCTATTTCAATGATTCCACATATTGTCCAGTTGCATAGGAAATTGAGACACAAAACTACACCAATTTTACATCAAAATGTCTTAGAGCATAAAATGTCCATTAGGAATCAATTTGTGAATAATTAGATCAGCCGCAGATATCTGATAGATGAACTTCTGAATTTTATGCGGATTATGTGCTCCTGCACATAATCCGCATGAAATCATCGTGGTGATAATGCTAATTATTATATCTAGACTTTGGACGATGCTCTTTGAATTTTTGGATCACAGTCTTTTGTATACCATGAGTCCCAAACCGTAAATTTTCTCTTTCTAAAATGCCACGTCTTGTAAAAAATTCATAAATACAACCGAAATACATCATCTGTGAAAATTTCAACGGTCTAGAGGCTATCACGGTTCATGAGATATAGCCTGGTGACAGACGGACAGACAGACGGACCGCGGAGTCTTAATAGGGTCCCGTTTTTACCCTTTGGCTAAGGAACCCTAAAAAAAGATCTGTTTATCCGATTGCTGAACAACAAATACTAAAAACTGAATAAAATATATATTTAAGTGTGGCTCCCATACAACAAACGTGATTTTTTTTGCCGTATTTTGCGATAATGGTACGGAACCCTCCGCGCGCGAGTCCGACTCGCACTTGGCCGGTTTTTTTAGCTTTAATTAATTGTGTGTCATTTCATAATATTCCTACAAATTAATAATAGATAATATTTAGAGGTAACTGGTACCGGGGCGGTCTCTATTATTATAAATGCGAATACTTTGACATTGTTTGTTACGCTTTCATGCCTTGACGGCTGAACGGATTTAGATGAAACTTGGCTTATGGATAGACCAGAATCTGGATAAGGACATAGGATATTAATTTTCATCCTGGTTTGAAGTTCTCTTGGGGTAATATTAATAAAACACTTTTCAAGCGGGGAAACCGCGGGCAGAAGCTAGTCGTAAATATTAATTGTTTGTGAAAAAGTTTTTTTACTCGTGTTTTCACTCGGTGATTTTTCGTAGCTCCCACCCTGAGCCCCTCAAGGAAAAGCAGTTTTGGATCCTCTGCTAAGTACCTAGTTACACATACTGTGTAACTATTTAAGTTCTAATGTTGTTTCCTAAACTATTGTTACATAAAAAGGTGGCGCTTGATTTACTACAATAGGTACTTAATACAAGTAGTCTACTTTTTTTGTCTATAACTTGATCGAATACTTAGATTTTAATAAAATTGCCAGCAATATTACGTTTGGACATGTTTTCCACTAAAGAAAAACCATGGATAGGTATATCCATGGGAAAAACAAAAGTATATCGAGGTAGTACTGTTTATAATAGCATATAATAAAGGTAGTTAGGTACCTGATGTTTCAGGATCAGTAGGCACATCAGAATCTGTAGACACATCAAAATCCGCAGCTCCAGCAGAATCCGCAGCCCCATCAGAAACCGCAGTCCTATCAGAAGCCGTAGTCCCGTCAGAATCTGTAGTCTCATTAAATTCCCCACCATTAATTTCTCGTCCGTTCATTTCCCCTCCATTAATGTCCCTGCCGTTCATTTGCACTCCATTTATTTCCCCTCTATTTATTTCTCTTTCGTTCATTTCGACTCCAATCATTTCGCCTGCATTCATTTCTTCCCCATTCATTTCTCCTGCATTCAAGTCCCCTCCATTCATATTCCCTCCATTCAATTCCACTCCATTCATATTCCCTCCATTCATTTCCACTCCATCCATTTTCCCTCCAGAACATCAAAACTCACACACAAAGGTAAATAGATTATTCACATAAAGAACAAAACAAAATCGACACTCGAAACTACCCCTGATAACAAGCAGATTCTTGCCTAATAACATGCCATAGTAATCTATTAACAATACTGTGGTTACAGATCTACCGTCGGCCGTCGGTCGATACGAATCGTTATTTTTTTAACTGAGGGTAGTTATGATACGAGTATTTAAACAACACAATTCCAACAGAAAGCTTTAACGAAATCTTCATTTTACAGCATCCCAAAAATATTAATTACGTATATTCATTACGAAAACATCATTAACAATTTGGGGATAAAAATGTCTTCATTAACAATTATATTTTACTAGAATATCATTGTTCATTAAAGTAATAAAATGTCACTGGCTACATGAATAATTGGAAAATAGGAAAATAGCGGTTCTTGGGCGCCATATTGTGGAACCCAAATTTTTTTTTCTTCCAAACCTATCGTGTGGGGTATAAAAATAAAGGATTTTATGAGAAGATTTCAAAAAAATAAAAAATATAACTCGTATATGGTTAAATGTACCTAATTAGAAAAAAAAAACTAAAAAGTTATAAATAAAAAAAGTTAATTAAAAAATCAAAAATCTGGATAGTAGGTATCTATTCCTTATGTTGTTCTGACGTAAATTTGGTCTAGTTTTGTGTCTCAAGTATCGACGCAACTGGACCTTAATGATGAGTAATCATTGAAACAAGCGCGATGTTGGTAAAGTGGAGCTGGAGCTGAAAATTTTATTGTAATAAGGGCTACCTCATCTAAGCTCCAAGCTTGCCGAAAAGAAAATACTTGCTGCCATATACTCCAATAAACACAGGAATGTGTTACAGCCTTATTTTAAGAACAAAGTTTTTGTTTAAAGTGACTGTACGAGTATCAAAAAACTAAATACAACCTAAAGGTCTCAGTAGCCAGGTCATTGAATAAAAAAACCGGCCAAGTGTGAGTCGGACTCGCGCACGAAGGGTTCCGTACCATTATCGCCAAAAACGGCAAAAAAATCACGTTTGTTGCATGGGAGCCCTACTTAAATATTTATTTTATTCTGTTTTTAGTATTTGTTGCTTGCGGCAACAGAAATACATCATCTGTGAAAATTTCAACTGTGTAGCTATCACGGTTCATGAGATACAGATACAGACAGACAGACAGACGGACCGCGAAGTCATAGGGTCCCGTTTTTATCCTTTAGGTACGGAACCCTAAAAACGGCCAAGTGCATGGCGGGCCACGCGCAGCAACAGGGTTTAGTATTTGCATAATAATGCGGACTAAGAACAGGGTTTTTTGTTGTTACATGAACATTAAAACGGTTCCAGCAGCTCACAACGTCTAAAAACGGGCCCACATATGACGATGGTAACTGAAGAAGGAGTTATAAAATCCAACTTCACAACTGAAAAAAAATATTATCTATTTGAGTACCACCGCGGCGCGGGTAGAGGCAAACTTTTGTAATAAAAATTTATAAGCAGCGTCACTTAATAATTTGAATACTGCCGTTGCGGAGATAGTCTTCGTTAAGTATGTCCAAATATTTACATTAGAAAACAAATATTTAAGTATAAGTTCCTATTTTCAAACAACCTACTCAACTACTAAAAAGTAAAATCAAATTATTCGATTATAGTAATCTAAGAGCTAGCAAAATTTTTCAGGTAGGCCAGTTTTTAGATATGCTATCTCTCTCTCTCCCAGATGTCATACGGGCTATCAGGCTGGCGCTTAGATAAAGTACCTATAGATTAAGCCATAAAATGAGCTTGAATTGTGTCTCCCAGACAACGCCCAGAAATTCTATACACCTTGTCGGGATCAGTATAGACTTTTCCATATTGATATTCCAACCTAGGGACGTGAGAAATTCTAATCCTAACTGGACATGATCGATTAAAGACTCTCTGCTTTGGTAGACTATCAAATAATCGTCTTAAAAAAATACCAGCCGAAGACCTTTGCTGCGTAACACTTCGGCAATCCAATTCGTGACTGGTGCAAACATTTTTGGCGCCGCGGCCAGACCAAAAAGAAGACATGTCATTTGTAGCAGTCGACCTTCGTAGCTCATGCCTGGAAAACAACGGTGTTTTTGAGATATTCGCAAACGGTAATAGGCTTAGGTTAGATCGAACCTGACCATCCGGTCGCGCGCTTGTAAAAAATTGGGCATTTGCTGATGATGGAAAAGATGAAAACTTTTTGGTTGCAAAAATCGATTTACTGGCTTGAGGTTGAAAATAACCCATGTTTTCCACTGCTTTTTGTTAAAATGAAAAGTGGGGATATGAAGGATGAAGTTAAAGGTGCGGGCTCGAGGATTCGACTTTATATCATGGCTTGGCTTTCCAAAGACATCGCTGAAGAGCGTGGAGTTTTAAATTTCTCCATGACCTCCAACGTTGGGAAAACAAGTGAAGGTGTCCGAGTGAATGGAATGCAAGCCGCTAAAATTAATTTGAGAATCATTTTGCGTGGCCCGAATTGGGGCCAAAGTCCCAACTTTTAGTTAATGCATCAGACAACCTTCCGTGAACTTCGAGTCATTTGCGCCCACTCCTGTTAACCTCATCCTTTCGCCCACCCTCCCCCTTTTATTTTGATCATCGAAATTTCGCCGTTTGTTCTTTCGGTGCTGCGATTTGTTTTGTAAAAACGAAAGGATTGTTCACGGGAACTTGAAGCGTATCGGCGATTTGGAACGAACGAAAATTTTAAAACTAGGCGGAGGCGCTTTCTTCCCGCCTATTTTTTTGTATATAATCCGATATGCTTTGAGGGTTGAACATGTATTCCACTGAGAGCGGTATTTTTGTAATATCTTCGCGTATATATTTCCCTTTAAAGCCTTTAAGGGTACGTAGTCTGACTTTTACAACTCTTTGATTCATTATTCAACAAACAAAAAATAATTGTTACAATGCAAAAAAAATGTATAGTGTAGTTTACTATATCTACTTTTCATTTCTGAGATTCAAAACAGTACCTATACTTATCGATAACTTCGCTCGATCAAAAAAACATCTGCAAAGGACTCTAAAACAATGTTATTTTGATAATTTTCTTATTTTTCTAGAAAAATATAGCATATAGCTAAATCCTAATATGGGGTCAAAATTAAATTCCAAAATGGCGCCGACCGAAATTTTTGAAACTTACGCTAACTAACTTCTCAATGATCCTGAAGACAAGGTCAAATAAACAGAAGTCTAGGTCATTGACCTTAGGAGAATCGCGGATCTTGACATTCACAATTTTGACCTTGACCTCAAGTTAAATCTTTGCATTGAAGCAAACTTAGCGACACTATCGGGATTATCTTTAGGTATAGAAGGTTCTCTAACGGATACGTTTAGCTCGGCAATGTCATTTATTTCAGCTAACGGTCGTAAGAACGGATCGTCTGTCGGTACATTAACTGGCACCGATGCAGGCTCCGCAGTCGAACAAGAAGCAGTCGGCTGCATTGCGGCGTAATTAGCACAAAATAAATTATTAACATGACTCACCAACTGCTACGATAATATTAATTCAAACCTTTGGTCTGGCTCTCGCGATGACTCGTGTGATCGAGCCCGGCACCGTCGTTTTTGAGCCGGTTCATCTTCTTCGCTCGAATTTGAACTCGATGCTGATGATCTTGGATCCCTGGACGGCCCACGTGCTTTATCACTTTTACGTAACCGAGCGGCATCGCGATCGCTAAAAACGTCTGCGAGATTATCAACGCTCGGATCGAGAAGCTCGGCTCGGTATATTTATCGTTATTTTCCATTTTTACCCGACTGCCGAAGGAGGGTAATGTGTTTATCAGTCTATGTATGTATCTATGTATGTATGTTTGTTCCTATGTAGCGTTCCAGAGACCAAACGCTTTGGCCGATTTTGATGATTCGTACGTCAATCGAGTTGTCTTAACCATGCGAGTGTCACTGGCTACATTAAAATTAGAAAATAGAAAAGTGGCGGATTTTGGGCGCCATATTGTTGGGGCCCAAATTTTTATTTTCATCCAAACCCATCGTGTGGGGTATCAATATCTGGTTTTGGTCAGCTAGCTCGCGAACATGTATCCTCCGACTGCACAGCATGATTTTCTTCTTGTTTACGTCTTTTTAGTTCGCTGTTTAAGCAGTCGGGTTTTTTGGATTTTTGAATTAACTTTTTTTAAAACACACTTATTTCTTACGTAATGGAAGAAATTAAATAGTAGGTAACTTTCTACTTTAATCTCGAAAGTTAAATGGAATTTTACAGATACTAAAACAATTAAACAGGGTTCGATACAGGGACTTGTGATAAAGGAATGGCGCGCAGTATATAATAGTAATCTATGGAACAAAGATTACTATTATATAATGGAATGGCAGCTTGCTGTGTACTGTTTAGTTAATTCCGACGCCTGCTGATGGCAGGCGTCGGGTGGCGTGGGGTCGGGTCTAGCGATGGGCGTTGAATAAACGAACTAGTTAATTCGACCGTCGACGTACAATAGACGAGTCGACGGTTCACCGATAATCAACGAACTAGTTGAATTCGTAGACGGCTAAACTGAGACTCGACTGTTCATGTCGACTTGTAACGCGACGATCGACGCGAGAACTTAGTTGGGTAGTACAAGTTCATACGTCCGAAAATATAACAATAACGGACGAACATCGAGCAAATTAATTTGAACTCTAACTCTAGATATAAAGAGATGATATTTCTATGGGCAGAATGCCGTTTTGGAGAAAAAGAACGCCAATAGTTTCACGTGTGCAAAAGAACAAAGCGATTGACCGATCGAACGATGCGAGGTAAACCGGTTTGTACTTGTTTACGTTCAATCGGCAAGTTGAAAGTTGTTGTCAAGCCGTCCGTCCGTAGACGCCGCGCGTCGCGTCGTCGCAAGGTTTATAGTGAACGTCAACTTAACAAAGTTTACGTTATGAACTACCTAGTCCATAAATTCAACTAGTTGATCGACTTGTCGATCAACGGAAATGGACGGTCTAGTTTCGTTGACGAAAATCACGTCGACGACCCATCTCTAGTCGGGTCGGGTGTTAATAATGTGTTTCCACCTTTAGTTTTGGCGGAGAAAAAGACGATGTACTTCGGACGTCAAACGGAACACAATATTAATTTACCAAATCTCAAATAAATATTCATAAAGTTTTTCTATAAATGTATTGCTGTACAGAAAATACTAAATGCTTTTATGGTTTTTTTTTTTGCCTAAATGCCTAGTAGTCAATTCTATGAAAGTTCGAGACTTCCTGTCACCTGTCAATGTAATTTTTTTATGCCTCCCTCTTCTGTCTGCTCATGAAGGTATAGTTAAATATATATATTTACCTATAACTTCATGTGTCTGCTGTCTGTGTCAGCATTGCCAGAATTAAACTTTTGTTACATTTTACGTTACGTTTGACTTTCTCATTTAACCCCCATGAAATACGACTTAAAATGAGGACTTAGTAAAATATATCGAAATATTTTCCAGCAAACAAAAAATAATCGTGAAACAGAACACATCTAAGAAAGTTTTCGTTCGTCGTGTTCTGAATTTTGTGACACACAAATTGACGTGTTGCATATTCACTCACTCACTCACGTGTATTTCTAAATCTTTCATCCCACTTACTTAGGCGAGCGAGTGAGCGTATTAGTGTCATTTTCTACATAAAAATTGGTTGCCTGTAAAGTCGGTATACGGGTGAAAGTTTTACGTGACAACGACTGAGTGGTAAAATAATTTTAATGTGAATATTCATTCGTATAGTAGGAAGAAGGATTATGTCTGTCTCTCTCGCTCTTAGGCGGGCTAACCATGCCCGAGTGGAAGGGACGCGTGCCTCTCACTCGCTCTCATTGTGAGCGCATAACGTGAGCGGAGCGTAACGCAGTTTCTTGAAGTGTCACCCGGCAAACCAATTTATAAGACGTTGTCACGTCAAAATAAGGTAATTTAACTTTTCTCATGAAAATGTAACTTTTTGAGATATCTCTTGTAATATTTGACTATCTGCCACTGGCAACACTTGTCTGTCACTGTCATTCATCAATCATCCAAATGCATCCAAAATTCCAAATATGAATTAGTTTTAGTAATCTTTGGTCGAGTCGAATAAAAATGTTCTGTGGTGGACGTCGGTATCGATATTGTTTCGCGTTAATACCAAAGTAAAAGGGTATTCCTCATCATATTAAAAAAAGAATAACTCTTTTTCATTGTTCGGCCTTCGGCGTACAGTTTTGATTAAGAAGTGTTTTGTTATTCATATTCTAATACAATAACGAACAGGAAACAACTACGAAAATGTCTACCTATGTTAATCCCAATCATTTGTTCGAGAAAGACGATGATGTAGTTGGTGACACATTCGTCAACGGTTTTAGAACAAGAATCCCACCAATACAACCAAGTAAACCAGCACCATCTGCGTATGGAAGTCAAATTGAAGCGCTGGAACAACAAAGACAAGCTAAGTTAGAAAGACAAAGAGAAATCGAACAACGAACCTTAGATTCATCCTCGCGCAGCATAGGCCTGTTGCGTGAGTCTGAGAAGATTGGCATCGCCACCGCGGAAGAGCTCAGTCGACAGGGAGAGCAATTCCGAAACACGAACAAACGCCTCGACGAAATAAACGCCAACCTAAACTACAGTCAAAAGAATTTGAATGGTATCAAATCTGTATTCTATGGCCTCAAGAACTACATTTCTGGCAAATCTGACCCGGCTCCTAGGAGCCAGCACTCTCCCAGCACACAGAGTGCGGGGTCAAGCAGCCGACTGGACGACACAATAGACAATCTAACACAAGCCAACAGTGATGACCACTTCAGATCTCATCCTGCTACTCGCCTGCGTGAGTTAGATGCTCAAGTACAGGCTCCACCCATATCCGATAGTCAGCATGTTAACCAGGTACTAGAAGCTAACTTAGATGAAATGCTACATTCTATTTCAAGACTCAAAGGCCTCGGAATTGCACTTGGTGATGAAATAGAACAGCAAAATGATCTCATTGACACCATACAGGTCAAAGTGGAAGGTGCTGATATTAAGATGGGCAAGCAGAACCAAATGATGAATAAAATACTGGGTAAATAGTCTACATTCCTAAAGTAATAATCTAGAGTTGTCAAGTTGAAAATGCACTCAAGCTGTTCATCCAAGAATTTTACCTGTGCTTGCCATGTGAAGGGGGTATTTAATACAATATTAGCATAGCCTCAAATTTTATATTTTAAACTGAATCTTTGTTATGTGTTTTACATTATGCAATTGGCTTTGTATAACAAATCCATTTGTTAGAACTAAAGCCATATATAATCATTATATGGATTACTAAATGTGGATAATATATGTTCCAAATTATAGGGCTTTAAAAATATATATATAGGATGGAACATGCTTGTCTCGTGAATGATGATGTTATACAGCCTCAGAGCAGGGTAAATCATCTGAATTATTTCCTGTTATTTATGTAGATTATAATATGCACTGTTGTAATTATTGAGTAGGAAAATATGTGAGCACTATAAATATATTTGTGTCATGTTTTTAGCGCTTCAGCCATCAAGGAAACCAGAGTTTCGTAACTGGTTTCCATGAAGGCTTTTTTTATATATCTAGGTACTTAACAGGTTTCCATGAAAGCTTTTATTATACTACTATGTAACTTGTTTCCATTAAGGTTTTATTTATACTTCTATGGAACTATTACATACTCTCTTCGGTATCTCTGGCCACTTACCATTTAGAAAGATGTCATCTATCAGATAATAAAGTTGCACTTGATATTAATAGAATTCAATTACATTTTAGATTTTTGCTTGAATGTAAGCTTACTCTGACTATTGTTATATTACTGAAAATGGATTTTGTTGAAAGGAAACAGGGTGGGCTATGGAAGACGTATTTATTCTAAGAGACTCTGCTTTTACATGATTATTAAAATATATGCTGTATGGTCGAACACTCGAATTGATCTCATTGCGTAGCCATGTCACAAGACATGAGCAGTCACAATTTAAAAGAATTCTGACAGTATTATTGATTGACAATAAATGCTGAACATTATGTTCAGCCAGTACTTGAAAGAGTTTGTTATTCAAACCTCAACCCAACAGATTTAAGAGCTATAAAATTCATCTCAACGAAAAGAGGAGTTGTTGCTGCCCTACATGGATGACAAAAATATCATTGAAAATAAAGGGTAATACATTTTGGCTATGCTGTAATTATAACCATGGATGCCATGGCAGCATTACTTTTAATGAAAAAAAAACAAAGTCAAAAGTAACTATTCACTTGAGTGTTTGCCAAACAATGAAAAGAATAAAGTTTTGAAGGAACTTGATAAATTGAAACACAACAGGATCTAACTTTGAGTAGATTCAAAAACTGCACAGTGAAATGGTGTATTATTGGAGTGTGAAGGAATATATTTGATTGCCGACTTTACCCCATACGAAAATAAGAAAACAGGTATTTTTAATAATCGGAATCGTTTTCATACTTCTTGTACCATGGTAGTTCCAAAAAAGTTTCAATATATTAATTAAGGAGCCCAAAGTCAGTAATATTTTTAAAACTAACTGTAAGTTGTTACCGAAATTGATAATGCTAATAAACGATTTGCAAAATGGGCAAATAAGTGGGTTACTGCATCAAAATAATTTCACCATAAAATATGCATTTTTATTTTAATATTTTGTGTTTCAATTTAATTCAATATTCATATCTCTCAGTTGTATATTTAGAATAACAAAAAGAAAGTACCTATCTACTAACTTCTTTCGCTTTCTTCTTTCGTATTCAGTTTCGTAGGTGGCTTATGGGACATAGTATAATTAATTACCCCTTCGAAACCTTGTACGTAGTAGTATAAAAAAAGCCTTCATGGAAACCAGTTACGAAACCCCGGTTTCCTTCACGGCTGAAGCGGTTTTTAGTAGATATGCGATGAAATTATATGTAGCTTTTGTTTATAATCAAATACCAATGCTGTTACTTCATTTGTTGTATAAAGATGTGGCGGACTGATTCACCCGGAGGACGGTGACATGCCCGACAGATGTCAACCGTGCCATCCTTCACAATTTTTAGTTATTCGTCATGATAACTTCGTCCATTATTGCACAGACAAAACCTTCGGTTTCCCCAAAGCGGTCACCGAAACGCAACCAGGCTACGGACGCTGATTGGTCTACCTAAAGGGTCTTTCAACAAGGACGGGTCGATGTTAAAATTGAATAAAACAAGATGTGTGTGAGATATTAACGAAATTTATTTTTTGTTTAAAAGGCCCATTTATGCCTTTATGGATGGAATATTACATCGTTCAAATGTCCGCCGCGGCTTCGTATGGTGGCACGAATCCGAGAGGTCCAATTTTTAATGACTCTGCTGCATCAACATCGACCCGTCCTTGTTGAAAGACCCTTTACATCGGACCCATGTAAGGCCCTGCAAAAGCATCCGTGAAGTTTCATACTCTGCTATGTAACTAGGGCAAGCATTCCGGAATTCCGTAACAATTTTTCTGAAATTTCAATTCCGGTATTGAGTGGAGTAATATCGCTGATATTCATAAATTTTTGAAAATGTTAAGATCCAGTCTTAACAAGGAGACTGTGTAGAGAACAATGTACATGACATGTGATACATACTACGATTCAAATATCGTATGTATTTTTTATTAATGTTTAATTCTATTGTGTGATAAATCGGGTCCCGCAACAATTTACTCAAGACGCCTAACATCAACCAACTGGAGGGCCTCACCTCACGTTCTCCGGATTACTGGCCTAGCACTCTGCTTCTCGGCTGGCGAATATCCGTGTCCAGTGTGGCACCTTTTCGCCCACGCCAAGGAAGTAGATGTTGCTCTTAACGACACATGCCGTACAATAACCGGCTGCCTCAAACCAAACCCTGTCAGCGTACTATACCCCACAACCGGGATAGCACCCCCACAAGTCCCAAGGGAAGTTGCAAGTGCAGTCGAGAAACAAAAGCAGGAGCGTGACACCAGACACCCACTATTCGGTGCACACATACCGACGCAACGGCGAAAAGAAGACACAGCTTCCTGAAAACGGTGAGTGTCAGGAGAACCCGCCGACGCCTGCTCCAGACTGTGGCAAAATACTTTTCCCAACACCAACACATTATTTACCTCCAAGCGAGCATCGTCCCGCAGGATCTAACCTTCCGTGGTCTACATGGAAATCTCTGAACCACCCCAAAACCCAAGTAGGAAGGTGTAACTCCAATCTCGCAAAATGGGTTTACCTCGACGGAACAGCGGCAGTGTGTGCATGTGGTGCTTAGCAGCAAACCATGCTCCACCTCCTGTCCTGTCCTCTGCTCCAAAACATGCAACCAGGGTGATCTATGTTCTGCCACAGATGACTCCGTAGAGGTGACTAAGTTTTGGGCCAAACAAATTTTTAAGACTCTTGCAAGCGACACGAAGAAGAAGAAGATAAGCCTTGTTGATTTTACGGTTTAATTAGAGTAATAAGGGATAAAGATGACCAAATATGATTTGTTACTAAAAAATAATAAAAGACTGATATAATTATAATCTTGTTTGATTTGAAACAAATTTTTTAACCTAGCGCCGGAAACAGAACGAGATACTATAATTTCTGATGGATGTGGCCTTCAGAATCGAAACCGAATTTTGTCCAGTGCTTTAATTAAGTGATCTATCTCAAAGAATGACTCCTAGTGTTTAGCAGTAGTACTTGCAAAAAGGCCTTAACATGATGGAAGTAGATAGTGCCCACTCAACAATTCAACGGTGTTCGTAATCACAGCGGAAAAATATCGAATTTCTTGTGTACGTAGTCGCAGCGGAAAAACGTCAAATTTATTAATTTCAGATAAGCAGATAATTAGTGTATGACGTCGTGTAATTGTGTATAGTAAGTACAAATTTGTGTATCCAACCATTGGGGAGCTATGCAACAAAAACTGTTTCCGCTGGAACTACGTCATCCTAGCGGCACCTTTTTTTTTCTATGCACGTAGATAAAAAAAAATACATTCAATAATTAGTTTGAAACGGGAGGTAAATGTGTATGCTTAAATGAAATTTGTGTGACATAAAACTGCGAAGATAATCAAGTTTCCGCTGCGCTGACGTTTGGCTAAATGATGAAAATCATATAAAACGGCTTAGTGCAGAGTTGATTTTTTTCACGCACTTTGCTTTGAATTTGTGTGTAATGATTGTGAAAACAGAATTTGAAAAAATCATACCGTTCAGAAGATATACACGTAAAAGTAAAATAAGGTTTTTAGGTCCAAGTACTGAATGTATTGAATGTATTTTTTTTATCTACGTGCATAGGAAAAAATAGGTGCCGCTAGGATGACGTAGTTCCAGCGTAAACAGTTTTTGTTGAATAGCTCCCCAATGGTTGGATACACAAATTTGTACTTACTATACACAATTACACGACGTCATACACTAATTATCTGCTTATCTGAAATTAATAAATTTGACGTTTTTCCGCTGCGACTACGTACACGAATTTCTTAATTTCAGTTTAGCAGATATTTAGTGTATGACGTCGTGTATTTGTGTATGATAAGTATAATGTTTAATTTTAACAACTAGCAAATCGGCCGCCCAATTCGGATCAGATTCATTTAATACAGGGCTGTCTAGTTCGCTTTTGATGGCTAAATAGTACAGACGGTAAGTGAAGGTATTTGGACTTTTTACCCGACTGCCGAAGGAGGGTAATGTATTTATCAGTCTATGTATGTCATCATCATCATTTCAGCCGAAAGACGTCCACGTCCAAGTCTATGTATGTATGTATGTATTTTTTTATTTTTTAGTTTTCAACACGTTGACGCTTATTTCGGGAGGTAACGTTGTCAGTCTCATTCGCCTTAAGTTTCTGTTCCGTTTGCGATTTGGCTTGTTTCGCAGTTTGTTTTGATGTTAAGGGGGGAGTCTTGTGAGCAGGCATTGGATAGTTCAGGGTAACCAAGCTTGCTAAGCCGAGTTTATTTATTTATTAACAAGGCACACCAACGACTCACTCAATTACACACCAACATTACAAAGAAACGTCTAGAAACGATCCTGTGCAATCAAGTCACTTATAGGCATGCACATAATTTACAACGTAAGTCGCATGTATTTTAAAAGGAATATAAAACAAACATAAAATTTAAAAACATAAACTAAAATTGGTTATAACATTCTTGTAAGTACATTGTAAGTGAGTTAAAAGAAGTTATAAGCAATGGTCCGCCGCAGGCAAAAATAGCAGATGTTTCGAAGCGAGGTTGTGCCAAACGTTGCAGTGAGCTAATTAGCAGGCGTCACACGACTGGAGCGTATCGCTATGGATGACGTCAACCGGTCGCTTGACCGCGCGCAATCTCTTCATTAAAACACACTTGGAGCGACAAGGAATTTAATTTGGTGCCATAATCCAATCACAAATTAACACAAGGTAAAGACCGATACTCGAGCAGCAAAGCTTGTTTACACACGTCTACAGTGTACCGAATCGCGCGGAGGAAAAATCTATTAAAAAGCATTTTTAACCTTAAATTTAAATTGAAATACTGTCTTAAAAAGTCAATATGTTGTGTTACAAAAGGTTGTGACAGAAACGAATCGCTGCATAACCGACTCCACGTAGTCTTTAAGCCCTACCCCTAGAGTGTAATTTAAGCCCGCGTAGGGGCGAGGCGGCCTGTGAGCTGAGGAGCAGGTGGTGACCGTTAAAACCATCTGCGACGATAAGCTCGCCGGAGCCCCGCAGCGCCGGAGCCGTGACAGAAACCATGCCTGCTGCATGCTCACTTGCATTCTTGCTTGCATGTTGCATGCTCACTTACATGTTGCATGCTCACTTGCATGCTTGCTTGCATGTTGCATGCTCACTTGCATGCCTACTGCATGCTCACTTGCATGTTTGCTTGGATGTTGCATGCTTGCTACATGCATGGTGTATGCTTGTTTGAATACTGCATGCTTGCTGCATGCATGGTGTATGATTGTTTGCATGCTGCATGCATGGTGTATGCTTGTTTGCAGGTTTGCGTGCTTCATACAGCGAATTAAAACACAAAAAAATGTGTTCAATCAATCTTTTATTATGGTAAAAAATACAAAATTACTCTAACTATGAATTATCTGTAATGTGATAGATGAGTATTTCAATTAATATAGATATGAAATGTATGCCAAAAGAAGATTGTAACTGTGAACTTTCTGCGATATGATGGTTCTGCCTTTTAATGACTATCGTTATGAAATGTATGCCTAAAGATGATTCTGACTTACAAAATTATGTGTTTGAATGTATGATAAATGAGTTTATGCCAAACGATTTTCTGCGAAATGATAAACATCATGCTATCCGTTGTTATGCATAATAATATTATGACATAAAAAGTTCTGCTATAAAATGAAGACCCCTTAGCGATACTACGCTGGCATTTCATCCGGGCGGCGGGCGCCTGTGTGCGCCGCACACCACGCACACAGGAGCTGCTCGGCCCTGGTTCCAGTAGTGGCGGCCACGGGCAGCGTTGTGGTCGACTCATGTGACGGAAATAGTTCATGATCATTCATCACTGACATCAATAGTTTGTTGCGGGCAAAAAACCGATGTACCTCCTCTCATAAATGGACTCGGACGTCAAACGCAGAGCCGCGCCAATCCCTGGCAGCGCCAGTGTGCGAAACCTGAAAGGGCCTCTTTTTTACCCGACTGCCGAAGGTGTGTTTATCAGTGGACACGATGGATTAGGAAGAAAAGAATATTGGGCCCATCAATATGGCGCCCGAAAGCCGACATTTTTATATTTTCCAATTTGAATGTAGCCAGTGATACTCGCAAGGTTAAGACGAATCGATTGATTTAAGAATCATCAAAATCGACCAACGCGTTTAGTCTCTAGAACGCCACATAGGAACAAACATACACTGATCTACACATTAACCTCCTTCGGCAGTCGGGTAAAAAGTACATACCACTGCTTAAAGCATTTTTTGGTCAGTTTTAACTTTAACACCTTCATCGATGAATGACTGATTTCTGTTTCGAAACGTGGACGTTGAACCGTGAAATATTTAAATCGGGGAATCTCCGGTAACTACAGCCCGCTCGCGTCGCATCACTTCGGGTTGCGTTCATAAACTCATCCACCGATCCACAGCACGGTTTATGTAATAAAATAGTCGGCTGTTATAGCGATTGCGGTGGTTCATCAAATAATGTAAAATTAAACCACAAACGCGAATATTGTTTTGGGAGACTTGTATCTACTTACTTATCGATACTAAACTGTAAAGAATAATTATGTTTTTAAGTGACAAAAATAATTCAATAGCTGGCGCTGGCATTTCATCCGGGCGGCGCCCCAAATGCCCTGGCACCTGTGTGCCCGCACACTTCGCACACAGGGGCGGCGCGGGCGCGGCCCTGGTCAAACGGAAACTTAGATAAAGTACCTATAGATTAAGCCTTATAATGACCTTGATTGATAGAGCGAGATGGCTAATTGGCAGCTCCATGTAAATAATAAGGACAAAAGATTATTTTTTGTCTTTGTCACCGTGGCCGGTTTCTGTTGTTTGTCAAACTCTAATACAATGGCAGGTTTGACAAACAAACTCGGTTTTGTTTGATTTTCTGTGATTTCGTGGTATTATGTGTTAATTGAGACAAGGAATTTGGGTTATTTATAGATAATAAGTGTCAGTGCGATGGTGGGTTGTAGTGTTCTTGTTCTTGTTGTAACACCAGACCTAACTATTGCTGTCTCATGTGCGGCCACGCCAGTACTTAATCTATAGGTACTTTATCTAAGAACGGAACACATAATATTCATTTAACAAATATATATATAAAAATGAATCCCTATTTCCCTTGGGCACGGCATCAAGCGTGAACGGCTGGACCGATTTCGCTTATTCTTTTTTTGTTGTGTTTGTTATTGTAAGGAAAAGGTTATTATGAGAAAAAAAAATGGTACCTTACCTACTTATGTAGGGTAGGTAAGGTTCGGTAGGGTAGACGAATGTTTGGTGTTTTTATGGCAAAACAAATGATGAAGAGAAAATGCAGGTGGCCTAAATGCCTAGTAGTCAATTCTATGAAAGTTCGAGGCCTCCTGTCAACTGTCATTGTCATTTTTTTAAGCCTTCGCCTCTCGCCCCTTTCTCTACGTCACGTCATCTGTGTGACTGTGTCATTCATCATTCATCCATGTCGTTATCGTTTCGCGTAAATACCTACGAAAAAGGGTATTCCTAATCATATTCAAAAAGAATAACTCGTCTTCATTGTTCGGCTTACAGTTTGGAATAAAGAAGTGTTTTGGTATTTATATTATCACACAACAACGAACAGGAAACAACTACGAAAATGTCTGGTCCAGGAGCTACTTACGTGAATCCTAATAAATTGTTCGAGGACGACGATGATGTAGATGACGACACATTCGTCAACAGTTTTCGAACAAGAATCTCACCAACACAACCAAGTAAGCCAGCACCATCTGCGTATGGAAGTCACATTGCAGCTATGGAACAACAAAGACAAAGTATGTTAGAAAGACAAAGAGAAATCGAACAACGAACCTTGGATTCTTCCTCGCGCAGCATAGGCCTGTTGCGTGAGTCTGAGCAGATCGGCATCGCCACCGCGGAAGAGCTCAGTCGACAGCGAGAGCAACTCCAAAACACGAACAAACGCCTCGACGAAATAAACACCAACCTAAACTACAGTCAAAAGCATTTGAATGGTATCAAATCTGTATTCTATGGCCTCAAGAACTACATTTCTGGCAAATCTGACCAGACTCCTCCTAGGAGCCAGCACTCTCCCAGCACACAGAGTGCAGGCCCAAGCAGCCGACTGGATGACACAATAGACAATCTAACACAAGTCAACAGTGATGACCGCTTCAGATCTCATCCTGCTACTCGCCTGCGTGAGTTAGATGTACAAGTACAGGCTCCACCCATATCTGATAGTCAGCGTGTTAACCAGGTACTAGATGCTAATTTAGATGAAATGCTGCATTCTATTTCAAGACTCAAAGGCCTTGGAATTGCACTAGGTGATGAAATAGAACAGCAAACTGAGCTCATTGACACCATACAGGACAAAGTGGAAGGTGCTGATATTAAGATGGGCAAGCAGAACAAAATGATGAATAAAATACTGGGTAAATAGTCTACATTCCTAAAGTAATAATCTAGAGTTGTCAAGTTGAAAATGCACCGCTCAAGCTGCTCATCAAAGAAAATTACATGTAGTTGCCATGTGAAGGGGGTATTTAATACAATATTAGCGTAGCCCCAAATTTTATACTCTTAAACTGAATCTTTGTAATGTGTTGTACACTATGCAATTGGCTTTGTATAACAAATCCATTTGTCAGAACTAAACCCTATATAATCATTACTAAAATTGGATAATGTACATTCTCAACCATAGGGCTTTAAAAGTATATAGAATGGAACAGGCATGCCTCATCAATGATGAATGTTATACAGCCTCAGAGCAGAGTAAATCATCTGAATTATTTCCTGTTATTTGTTTAGATTATAATATACACTGTTATAATTATTGAGTAGGAAAATATGTGAGCACTATAAATATTTTTGTGTTATGTTTTAAGTAGATATGCATTGAAATTATATGTAGCTTTTGTTTATAATCAAAAAATACCAATGCTGTTACTTCATTTGTTGTATGTTGTACACCTAAATTAAAATTAATTCAATTATAGTTTAATATTTTGCCTGGTACATTGCCAAATGAAGTTGCAGTTGTGTAATAATTTGTTGTAAGGAACAATATTATAATGTACATAATATTTTATAGAGTTCTATTTCTTTGTAGGGTTGGGTTTATTTTTTGTGATGTGAATTTAAAATATATATGAGTTTCTATTCTACCTTATTTAAATATACAATTACTGTAATCAGTCTGACTCACATTGAAGCCTTATCTCCCAATTAATTCATACACTTTATCAAATAACCTAGAGAATGTGTAATGCGAATTCATTATTAACAAAAATATTGCATGTATAAAATGTTGCTGTTTATGTATGAAAGTATAATAAACATGTTCTTACAAAAAAATTGTTTTATACTTTACAGGTGGTTGGATTAACGGCAATTTTTTTTTCAACTGCATATGATATCAATAATCTTGCTTGAACAGGTATCCAAAACATTTAGGTCAGGGTTAACAATAGTACCGGCCATATTTAAATATTGATAATAAAAATAGGTTTTCAACTGTAGTACAAATAACAATGAATTGCAAAATAGCTAAAACAACTACACAGTAAAAAGTTGTTTTTCTTAATTGCTGTAAGTAGGTATGTATGCTAATGTATACCTACTTATCACAAGACTACCTTGAAAATAAGAATATTTTAATTGACTTTGTTAATGATGTTTTTAAAGGTATTTATGAAAACAGCCATAATATTCTTACATAGTTTTTAATAAAAACGAATAATGGTGGGACAGCAACTATACATAGGAAACTATAATGCTGCATATTTATCACAAGGAATACAATCATATATTATTTTGAATAATAAACCTAATAAGCTTGGTCTACAGTTTCTAAAATCATATCATTGGCATCAACATCATGTGTTTTCATATGTTTCTGTAATACCCTCTTGTTTCTTAGTTTCTTACAACAATAATTACATGACACCATGTTGTTACCATGAGATTCTATGTGTATCTTCAAACCAGCTGTGGTGGCAAAGCTCTTAAAGCAAATGTCACACTTATGAGGTCTCTCTGTTGTATGTGCATGTGCAATGTGCACCACTAAGGAATGTCTGGTTGGAAAACTTCTAGCACAACCTTGGTGTGAACATAAGAAGGGTCTGGGCTTCTGCTGACCCATGTGAACCAGCATGTGAGCTCTCAAGTATGACGCCCTTGTGTATGTCTTTGGACAACTAGAACATGCAAATTTCTCTCCATTGTGAGTCTTAATATGCATGTTTAAAGTTGATCTTGCTGTAAACCTTTTTCCACAAGTCACACATACAAACAGCATGCGGTTGCTGGAATGTGCTACCCGAAAATGCTCCTTGAGTGACTGCCTAGACTTGTAAGTCTTATGACAAAAACCACATTTAAACTGTTTAATCTCTCTATGTGATATTGAATGCTGCTTCAATCCATTAGCCGTGTAAAAGCTCTTTCCACATTTTGCACAGAGGTACTTCCTTGTATCAGTATGCTTTGCCATATGGTAACGCAGACCATACAGCCTGGTGAATGACTTGGTACACACAGTGCAAGAATATCGCTTCTCTCCCTCTATACGCTGCGGCTGCTCTCCAGAAGTTATTTCAGTAACTGGCGGCAGTGGTGTCAATTTGTTATCTGATAAAGTACTTTCAAAGTCTAATGTTGGATGACTACTGAACAGTGGCACCTCATACTCATGGTCTTGATAAACAACATTGATATCGATAGAATCTATATCAGTCCTCTGTAAGTTAGTAGGAGATTGTATCATAAGTATTTGTGATAACATGGAATTTGCCTTCAAACAATTCAATTTAAAGTTGTAAGCAACTAAAGCTGTAGATACACATGAAGAACATATCCCTTGAGGCCAGTTCTCTTCGTCATTGTTCTCTAAACAATTAAGGAAGACCAAAATATCAATTAATTTAACCTTAATCATCTCGTGTTCAATCAAATCTTGTATGTTCATAAACATCGTGGTATCTGTTTCTAGCAAACAAGTCCGACATATGTTTTTCGTCAAGGGAAGAATTAGCCCGGTAAACTCCATTTTTCATTTCGATGTTTTCATTTACTGACTGTTTAATTTTTTTAGAAGACATCACATCGTCCACAAGTTTTTGACAATTTGAGTATTTTAAGTATTTGACTGACAGTGACACTGGTGACACAAGTGACCACAGACTACTTAGCAGCATTGCCAATCTGTGGGGAATGCCCCAAACTGCGGGGATTTTCAATCCGATTGGGTAATTTGTGGGGCGAGCGATTATATGGGGAAAATGCGGGGAATTTAGACATTTACACTAGAACTGAACTTAGATGTAATAAAAGTAGCACTAGAAGTATTTTGATGAATATTTAATTTAAGCTTAACACAACTTATCCGGCAGGAAGGTTTTATTTTATTTCTTCGAAAGAGTTTATTTTATTCGAGTTTATTTTATGGCAAAATTCATGACCACCAAGAGCTAAATATAAGCCTGTTGCTAGTTCTACCTTTCTCAATAGCATCTGTCGAAAGAAAATTAAAGAATTTGAAAACAGAGCATCTTAATCGCCTATACACGTAGCACTTATGGCTACTAGAGAAGGTATTAAGAAGAAAGGAGGGAGCTTGAAATTTGATCCTTCAAATAAAATAATAAACAAAAAATATGGCGTAATGAGAACTGCACAAAGTAGTTTTTCTTATTTTGCTTTATTTTGGATAGGCTCTTTTTTGACCACTATCATACTGATTTGAATATTTTTTTGTTTGATTATGTGAACATTACTTTTATTTATTTCATAAAATTTGTGGGGAATATTGATTTTATATTCCCCAAATTTGGGGATTTTCAGTCTGGTTTTTGGGGAATCTAGACCATGGACATTGGCAACACTTCTACTTAGAGATACTACTAAAATGTACTCTGTGGATACTACGTACGTATCAAGCATGAAGGTACCTATAATCTTCATGGTATCAAGCCTTAGATTAAGTAGGTATAGATTAAGCACTGGCGTGGCCGCACATGAGACAGCAATAGTTAGTTCTGGTGTTACAACAAGAACAAGAACACTACAACCCACTATCGCACTGACACTTATTATCTTTAAATAACCCAAATTCCTTGTCTCAATTAACACATAATACCACGAAATCATAGAAAATCAAACAAAACCGAGTATGTTTGTCAAACCTGCCATTGTATTAGAGTTTGACAAACGACAGAAACCGGCCACGGTGACAAAGACAAAAAATAATCTTTTGTCCTTATCATTTACATGGAGCTGCCAATTAGCCATCTCGCTCTATCAATCAAGGTCATTTTAAGGCTTAATCTATACCTACTTTATCTAAGTATCAAGCAATGAGGTAGGAAAAATTCTATGTCAGTGGTATCAAGTGACACAAACAAAATTAAGCAGGACAGTGATACTGTCCATAGACTAATTTATTCTATCTGTCACAAACAAAATGATAGGACCGTAGACACTTATGGGCTTATTACACTACACGGTATTCAGGGCCCTAAACCTTAATTTAGGGTGGTGTAATAACTGTTAGAGGGTTAGGGTTCCCAAAATATCGACCATAATGACTCGGAATGATGAAGTAACCCGGTATTCAGGGCTCTGAATAGCGTGTAGTGTAATAAGCCCTACACACCTACATCTATTATTTTCTGTTATATTCACTCATATTTTGGTAAATCAATTATCATCATATCAGCCGAAAGACGTCCACCGCTGGACATAGGACTCCCCCAAGCGTCGCCACATTGACCGGCCTCGTGCGTCTCGTCAACCAGCAGATCCCCGGATTTATTAATCCGTAGACAATGGTGTGGGTTATATGTTTGCCAATTTATTATGTACTCATTGTTTTATATAAACTTTAACATGTAACTGTTTTTTTGTCCCTAATAAATAAATAAATAAATAAATCCCCGCAACCTTCACCAGGTCATCGGTCCACCTGGTGGAAGGCCTTCCAACGCAACGTCTTCCGATTCGCGGTCGCCACTTCAGAACGTTTCTGCCCCATCGGCCATCCATTCTGCGAGCAATGTGCCCTGCCCACTGCCACTTAAGTTTGGCAATTCTTCGGGCTACGTCGGTAACCCTGGTTCTCTTACGGATCTCTACATTTCTGATTCGATCACGCAAGGAAACGCCGAGCATACCCCTCTCCATTGCTCTTTGAGTGACTTTAAGCTTTCTGATGAGGCCCTAAGATTGTAAGCGACCACGTCTCAGAGCCATATTTCATCACTGGCAAAACAAACTGGTCATAGACTTTCGTCTAAGAGAAATGCATCAGTCGTGAATCTGCAGCAGCAACTGTTTTATTGCATACAAAACATTTTTTTGTCAAAATGAAATGGGTTTTTCCCAAGGCCATTGCAATTGAAGTCCACCATCGTAGCATTTTAAGAGATCAGTAATAGATAAAACTTTGTCAATATCCACCAATAATCCCATTGTTAATGAAATATTAATAGGTAGGCGTAGTTAATCTGAAAGGGAAAAATAATACTTAAACAATTATGTAGTACGTATAAATTAAAAAAAAAAAAAACAGAAAACCTGACTGCATATGTGAACTAAATAAATAGAAAGAAGATGATGAGGAATTCCTTTAATTCCACATCATTTTCTTTCTATTTATTTATCATCATCATATTTATCATTCAAAATGTCGTTGACTCAGCAAAATTCAAGTTATGATTTGTTTGTATTTTAACAAAAACACGTAACTCCATCTTAGTTGCAGTCGGTTAAAAGAACACCATAGAAACTTAGCCTTATATGTCCATTTCGTCACAAAAATTGTTCCACTAATATGTCACGACACTAAAGGGACGTGACGAACTCCGCTTTACTAACAATAATGACGAAAACACTTAATATTCTTTGTTTTTTTAGATGGAATCATTAATTCATTACATACGTAGAAACATGTAGTCAAGGGCGGATCCAGGATTTTTTTCTGGGAGGGGCACAAGGGGCGGACAGGCAAAAAAATCAACAATAACTGTCAGTATCTTACTTCATGTTTATTTCTACAAGTTCAAGTATGTACAGGAAGGGTTATGAAAGACAAGGGTTTCACTCATGTTCTTTCTGTTCATCATCATCATATCAGCCGAAAGATTTCCACTGCTGGACATAGGCCTCCCAAAAGCGTCGCCACATTGATCGGTCCCGTGCGTCCCGCATCCAGCGGATGCCCGCAACCTTCACTAGGTTTTTGGTCCACTTGGTGGGAGGCCTTCCAAGGCAACGTCTTCCGGTTTGCGGTCGCCACTCCAAAATTTTTCTGCCCCATCGGCCATCTGTTCTGCGAGCAATGTGCCCTATCCACTGCCACTTAAATGTGGCAATTCTTCGGGCTATGTCGGTAACCCTGGTTCTCTTGCAGATCTCTACATTTCTGATTCAATCACGCAAGGACGGTTACCTATCATAAGTTCGAACACCATTTGAACGAATTTCATTTCACCTAAAACTTTTCAACTATTATCGTTTCGGTTTTTTTTACTTCATCGAAGTCATGTCTGCCACTGTTTCAGTTGACCTATTATCAATTCGATTTTTTTCGTTACTCCAACGTTTTACTTGATCGAAAAACTTTTTACCGAAGTTACACTTAGCCGAAATAACATTTGTCCGAAATATTTATATTTAAACGCATATCAAAATAATAAGTGAGAGAGAAACAGTGGGCGAATACAAATTTTTAAAACAGCGACCTGAAAAAAAATATGTCGACGGAGCCCCGCGCCGCGGGGTCCTATTTCTGTCTGCAGGGTCTAAAGTAACCTAACACGAAGGAGATGACAGGAGCTAAGTTCGCTCGCTTTGCTCGCTCACTTCACCTCCCGTCATCCCCTTCGAACCTAACCTATCCGTGTCGGGGTGCCCTAAATTCCCGAGCTTGCTGCGCTTGCTCTTGGACAAATTCTTTGAAATAATTAATTAATAAAAATGCATTAGAATGCATGACAGCTATTAATAAATCTAATGCATGAAAATACGTAAAAACAGAAGACTGCGTGAAATCGATTTTGCAACGATTCGTTTTTGTCACTAAATTTTGTATCACAACACATTGACTTTTATGACAATATTTCAATTTTAAATCGAAAATGCTACCAAGTAACCGACTATATATTTATGACTAAATAATATTCCCTAACATGTTGTTTCGGTTTGGTGAAAATATGACAAATGAAAAAAGTTCAAAAGAGGCTTCGGCCAAAAGTTAAAAGTTATTATGTAAATCGGCGAAATGAAGTTCGGTAAAATAATACATATGCCACATGATACTTCGATGATCTGAAAATATGTTAAATAATGCATATAGCAAAAAAGACTTCGGTCAATAGTTTTCGGTAAAATGAAATTCAACCAAAAAATATTCGGAAGAGTGATCGGTTCCCCGCAAGGACACCTCGAGCCTGGCCCTCTCCATTGCCCTTTGGGTGACTGCAAGCTTTCTGATGAGGTCCATTGTGAGCGACCACGTCTTAGAGCCATAAGTTCGTCTTGAGACACTGTGGTAAGTTGGACGATAAGAAACCGCGCAGCTTCCCGAATGCTGCCCCGCCGAGTAGGATTCGATGGTTGACCCCTTTCTCGAGTCGACTCTTTCTCTCCCCTTTTCTAACTGGACCGTTTGTCCCAGGTAGGTCCACGGCTTCGGCTGTGGAGCCACCGATCTTGATAGGAGTGGGCGCGACATGAGCGCTCAACATCACCTTGGTTTGTCCATGTTCATTTTGGGACCCATTCTTTCGGAAGCTCTACTAAGGTCATCGAGCGTTTTACTGGGGTCCTCCATGACAGCTTTATCATCGGCGAATGGGCCTCTCCAGTCTAGAACCTTGAAGACATCCTCCAGTGCAGTGGTGAATAGTTTATTTCTGTTATTTTATTCATATATTTTAACAACTCTATAACTTGATTTGCTTCTAAGTATGTACTGTGATGGAATCTCCACAGTACACAAAATACCGTCTGGGGGGGGGCACGTGCCCCCGTGCCCCCCCCTATATCCGCCCTTGCATGTAGTATAATTCGCAAATGAAATAATGTTTTAAGAACTTACCGGTATCACGTTATAACTGTGACTATAGTGGACTTCTTAACTGCGACGTGACGTCGATGGCACCTTTATTCACCGATCACCGCAATACAAACGCACGATGGTTAAAAATAAATAGCTGATCTACCGTAATAATGTTAGCATGATAATAAAATAACTTCTTTTAATAGTTTTTGTATTATTCAAAGCAAATTAACAGTAGTGACTAAAGTGGAATGTCCACCTTGGTGCTAATTTGATTATCATTTATTTCAAGAATTTTATTGTAATACAATAAGGTTTGTTTAAAAAAATTATGTTATAGTTTAAAAAAAGCAGTATTCTTTAAAAGCACACAAAAACCGCTGAAGTGTGTCTTAAAAAACCATGAACTTTGGTTAGTTAAAGCTGGCGATTGGAGGTGTGACACGCTAAAATCACCTTTTCTGTTCCTTATTTTTATTTTTTAATCAGTTAAATTAGCAACAATTGTAACCGTATTACATTTATTTTTAAAGCTAATGACCTAAACAGTGCATTAAAAAAAAATGCATTCAATTGAGACTCAGATGGTCTTGTAAATTGATTTTATATATTAGTGACATCTACTTTTTCCGTATGTTCAATATTTCGCGGAATGGCCCACTGGCACAAAAGATGGCATATCAATATAGAATATAGATAGACAAAAGTATATCTATCTCTTTTTGCTTATGACGTTATCTGTTAGTGCGAAAGAGAATACCGATATTGAAATTGCGTCTTAAATATGTTCCCTCAATTCTAATACAAATTCTCTTTATAGTAGGCGATAAAGGACTTGACATTTTAGGGCTTATTACACTACACGGTATCAGGTTCCTAAACCCTATTTTAGGGTAGTGTAATATATTTTAGGGTGTTAGGGTTCTCATAATATCGACCTTAATGCTTCGGAATTATATACAGCTTGGCCAGAAAGAGTAGAAATTAAATAAATGTGAACTAATTTTATCTACACATGGCAACATGAAAGAAATGTCAAATTACCAAAACAATATAAGTGTATTGTGAATTAATGTGATTTTTGGTAGATATTAAACGTATTAGTCGGTGAATTGTTATTGAAAATGGGAAAGACGATAAAAAGTGGTGCCAGAGAAGTTATTAACAATGTTTTTAAGAGGTGTTTGGAGGAATATCATGCCGGAAAACTTCTAAGAGAATTGGATGACCTTTACAAACGAGTTGCTGATATAACAGGTATTTATTCAATCTAATTTTATATAATATACATAGTTCATGATCTAAGTTACAGTTATAGTCGGTTTGGTCTTTAAAATATACCACATCATCGAAGATTTTTTGGATTTAATTTAATTTAAGAGGTTATGTTTACATAGGGAAAGTACTTTGACACAGTGACTTTGTATAGAGCGACTGGAATTTTTGATAGTCACGCACATCATTCTACATTAATGTTTTATTTTGATTACAGGAAACTCAGAAAGCACTGTAAGACGCAAAATAAACGAAGGCAATAAAAACGAAGGCAAATTTGCAACAACAGCCAAGCATAGAGTCGGGTGTAGAATATTTAGATAGTGATTAGAAAATATATTGTTACTATAATAAAGATGTTTTTACTCTCCTAGGCTTTTTATTTAACAGTTAGAAAAAAAAAAAACTTAGCATCTGATTTAACGATTTTCCCCATTCTGATGCATCTTTAAAAATACTTCAAGTATCAAATTCATTTATGTTATAGTATAAATGATGCCATATAAACTATAGTGGCGACCTCAATTTTTTTCTACTCTTTCTGGCCAAGCTGTAGTGACCCGGTATTCAGGGCCCTGAATATCGTGTAGTGTAATAAGCCCTTTTGTTGGTTAAAGCCACAGATAACTATATACTTTTTTTCTAGTGAGGTTAGAGCTAGGGTTGCCAAGGCGAGACGACGAACCTTAGACCAAAGAACTTCTTTGCCATAGACACTTTAGATACTTTGGCACAACCCTAGGCCTATCCTCAGTTGTATAATAAAATAAATGTAATTTTTAATCTGTGTTCCGTCCTGTCTTTTTGACGTGTGTGGTGCGTCGTGGGCAGACTGGAGTTTCTCCAGTTTTATCTATATTATAAGATATTTTCATGATTTGGGCACCATTATTCGTTGTTGAGAACAAAACAATCTGTAGGACATTCTGTAGAAGGTCAGTAGAATCCAATAAAAGGACCAATTTGTTATGTGAAAGTTCTAACCTCAACTGCCCGGACAACACCTTCGATGATCCATATTTCTTATGAATATTATGAGTTTATTGATTTCTAAAGCGTTAAATTGGTGTAAATATGTGTTAGAATTAGTTTATAATAATCTGTTATTTTCGTTTTGTAGGTGAAATAATATAAAACGCAATCATGAGTCGTTTCTTTGCGACTGGGACTGACTCCGAGTCGGAGAGCTCAAGTGAAGACGAGCCAGTAGTACGCGCCCCCGCGCCCGTATATACAGTAAGTTTACGCACATTTTAAGCAAATATTAATAAAAGTTTACAAATAATGAACACTATGTTTATCATTCTAAATGTTCTTACAAGTATCAATTTATTACTTGGATGTTTTTATCATTGATACACATACAATTTTTTTTTTTTTGCTTGCCAAATTTTATTTATACTCTAAATTATAATTTTCATTTACAAAGCAAAAGCTATCAGAAAAACCATTTTCTGTTTTGTAATTATAAAATATAAAGCAAGCCTGACCTGAAAGCAAACAACTTTTCAACGGATTATCGCAGACACTATAAGTTTGTAATTAATCTTGCGAGATTGTAAATTATTTTTGATATTTTGTATTTAAAATATACACATGTCTTATTGGGAAGAAAGAGTTTGCAATAATCTGGTGACATATACAGACATGTACGGTGGCAACATGCACAGAGTGATTTTTACAAGTGGGTGTAGGTTTCGATTTCTGGCTAGAAATACTGATCTTTCAATCCTATGAAAGAGTTTTAGTTGTCATCAAAATCAGGCCCTAACCTCCTTTAAGTGTTTTTCCCTATTCCTCATTGTAAAGTTCAAGTTTATGAACTTGTGTTTTGTGGATCTTGACGATCACCATATGTGACAAGAATAAAGCAGTAGTTATTTAATGTTAGTGATGTTTAATTTATAGTAAAAATACGTAAGACAATTAGTACACATCTGTAGTTGACATATAAATTTTTCTAACAGAAATATATCCATGGTAACCAAACCATGGAGATAGTTCACCATACTTCACATCCTCGGAAGTTTTAAGAATTTAAAGATAAATTCCTCAGTCCCATTCTGAAACCTAAATCTGATAGTCTGGGCCCGAACATAGGCTTTGTAAGCATATTAGCTAATTGAATCTCAGACGGAACTTGATTGACATCAGTCCGTTTTCTTTGAGAATGTCAGGCCCTTATCTAACGTCCCTTTTAAATATCGGAAGACGCGCTTGACAAGCATGATGTCCTCCTTAGTAGGTGCTGTTAGGTTTCTGGATGCGACTCCAACAGTGTATGTGATGTCAGCTCTCGTACCTACTGATAGGTAAGCCAAAGCACCCACTGCTTGTCTGTAAGGGAAGTTTGTCGTTATACTTTCATTTACTCCCGTTTCATTTTCTTTAATGATGGGTGACGGTGCAGACTTTCTTTGTGTATGCTTTTTGGTACAATGATATAGTACTATCCTTTCGCATGTTTATCTCCATCCCAAGGAAGTACGACGCAGGTTTGGTAGTAATTTTGAATCTTGCTCTAAGTTCATTCAAAAACTCTGCGCCTGCTGTTGTCGAGTTGTGCGCTACAAGCCCATCGTCTACGTAGAGAGCTGCAATGTCTTTTGATCGTTCTTTCGTTCGGACAAATAAACACGGATCTGCGACGCTGTGTTTAAATTCAGATTTTAACAGGAACTCTGCGATGCATGTGTTCCAGCAGTGTGGTGCCTGCTTTAGGCCATACAGACTGCGTTTTAATTTATAAACCCGTTTCGTCCCATCTCGATAGCCCTCGGGCTGTTTCATGTAGATTTCTTCTTTTACTTCGCTGTTAAGGAAGGCGGTGGTTACGTCGAACTGAGTCAGTTTTAGATTTTCCCGAACAGCCACTGCTAGTAGCGACCGCACAGTGCTCAGTCGAACCAATGGACTGAACGTTCTGTCATAGTCCACTCCGGGTATCTGGGAATAACCCTTAATGACCATTCTGGCCTTGTACCTTTCGACGGTACCATCAGGGTTCATTTTTATTTTGAACACCCACTTGGTTGGTAGGGCTTTGCGTCCTGTAGGTAGATCGACTAGGTCCCAGGTGTGATTGTCCTTTAATGACGTCATCTCATTTTTCATGGCTTCCTGCCACTTGTGTTTATCAGGAGATTCCATCGCTTCTTTGTAAGTGTTAGGTTCTATGGGCTTGTGCAGGTTTTCAATCTCTTCAGCAGCTGCCATGATAAACTAATAATATCGCTTAGGAGCTGAGATTGTTGACCTGTCTCTCAAAGTTCGTGTTATGGTTTCCTCAGCATCAATATTGACAGGTTCGTCATCATCGACAAGGTTAGAACTGGAAACGGATTCGTAGTCGCTTTCGTTGTTTACGTGTTTCAGTTGATCCGCTAGTTCAACATCTTCAGTGCTGTTGACCAAATTTTGTTGCAACGTAGTGTCAAGATATTCATTGTCAGTTTCGCTAATGCTGTCTAGTGGTGAGCCGTCTCCATCTTCAATATCGTCAAAGTGTATTGTTACTTGCTTACGTTCTGGTTTTGACGTTTTCAAAGGTTTTGGAGGTTCATAGTTGAAGAGATCGGTGATATTATGTTTGTTTGTTTCGTCGTAAAACATGGATTTCATCACGCGGATGGATATCTTTTGATGTAACCACTTTATTTTTGGAAGGTAGTAGAATTTTGAACGCTTTTGAGGTTTCAGAGTATCCAATAAACATGCCTGGAATTGCTTTTGGTGCGAATTTATGACCACTAGTGCCTTTGATAAGAACAAACGTTTTGGAGCCAAAGATATAAAGGTGATTAATGCACGGCTTTCTGCCAACCCATGCTTCATATGGTGTTTTGTTCTGGATTGCACTATTCAGACTCCTGTTAGATAGGTAGTTTGCAGTCATGACAGCTTCGCCCCAGCATTTTAAAGGTGCTTTCGCATCGATGAGTAAGGCTCTTGCTTTCTCGATCAGAGTGCGGTTTTTCTTTCAGCAACTCCGTTCTGGTGCGAGGTGTAAGGCGCACTAAGCCTTCGTTGTATCCCGCAGCGTTTCAGGTAAGCGTCGAATTCTTTGTTAACATATTCGGTGCCATTATCCGTTTGAACGGCTTTTATTATTTTCCCTGTGTGAGTTTCTGCCATCTGTTTGAACTCCTTGAATTTCTCTAAGACTTCGCTCTTGTTTTTCAGCATGTACACACGACTGTAGCGACTGTAGTCATCAATAAAGGTGACGAAGTATTTGTTACCGCTTAATGTGGGCGTTCGGATAGGTCCACAGACGTCGGTGTGAACGATTTCTATGAGTTCAGATGTACGTTGTGTTGTTTTCTGACGGGGAGCTGGTATTCTGTGCATTTTAGCTAGAATGCAGGTTTCACATTCCGGTAATGTTTCTGATGCATTGAAGTTCAAACCGAGTAGAGTTTGATTTTGGAGTGCATGTTTTAAATCGTTGGGGTTCATGTGCCCAAGTTTTCTGTGCCAGTCATAGATTTTCATGTTTGCCGAGTCCGTTTTCTTTGAGGACGTCGGAGCTATGTCATCTTTTTCATTGGCCAGGTTGTTGCACTCATGCTTGTTTGGTTTGATGTGGTAGAGACCATCTTCTTCTTTGTGAGCAGTGAGAGTTATTCCAGCTTTTGGGTTGCTGACTGTCGCTTTGTTCTTTGTAAAGAGGCATCTGTGATCTTGCTAACTGAGAGTAGGTTAGTGCACAGGCTAGGTACGTACAGCGTGTCCTTCAGGTGAGTGAGAGCTTCACCGTCTCCATTTTTCGAAATGAAAGAGACTGTACCTTTCCCTTCAATCTCTGCAGTGCAATCTTCAGTTGCAAAATTAAGTTTTCTGGATGTTTTTTCGATATTTTTAAATAGGTCTCGTCGAAAAGTCATATGTGATGTGCAGCCGCTGTCCAGGATCCAAATATTGTTCTCAGGCTTCTTGTTGCGTGTAAGAAGGCACTGTGTAGCATAGTTCCGATGAGAGTCAGTGTTTTGTTTCTTAGACCTCTCGTTGTTTTTCTTCCAGCAGTTAGTACATACTTTGTGATTCTTGCGTTTGAAAATGTTACCTCTTCGTTTGCAAATTCGGCAGGACGCGTATAATGCTTCTTCTTCATATGAGGATTTAGGTTCGTTGGAATTGGTCACGTTTTGATTGTGACGTGCTTCAAATTCTTCTAATATTTTGGTTTTAAGCTCTTCTGGCTTTGGAAGACTGTCGCGTGATTCAATAGCAACTCTGAAGTTTTCATAATTAGGAGAGAGACTGTATAACATCATGATAGTTAATAAGTCGTCGTTGATGATAACGTCCATGTCGGCCAGTTTGTCCACTGTATCCATAAACTTGTTCAGGTGACTGCGTACGTCGTGTCCTTCTAGTTTCGTAAGGATCAGTTGTTTTAGGAGAGACGCCTTTCGTGCAGGGAATTACTGGCATAGGTATTTTTCAATTTGTCCCAAACATCTTTGGCAGTACCGCAGTTTTTAATTTGTAAGCTCAGATGGAGCGATAATAAGGACCAGTTCAGATTTAGCTAATCTGTCCTTATCTACGTCGTCGGCGGTTGCGTTCGAGGACAAGGGTGTCTCAACGTATTTCCAAAGTTTTTGTCTCACTAGGACGACCTCTGCTTGTATCACCCATGTATCATAGTTGTCTTTCGTGAGCGCGTCTATTTTTGCACTCGACATTTTGTATGGGTACTTACATTTGGTGTTCTTGTAACATCTAAAGCTCTGCTACCATGTAAAGTTCAAATTTATGAACTTGTGTTTTGTGGATCTTGACGATCACCATATGTGACAAGAATAAAGCAGTAGTTATTTAGTAAAAATACGTAAGACAATTAGTATACATCTGTAGTTGACATATAAATTTTTCTAACAGTAATATATCCATGGTAACCAAACCATGGAGATAGTTCACCATACTTCACACTCATAGTTCCAGGTTTGGCCATCCATGACTAGTTGGCAAACACACTTGTCTTGTTGTCTTGTCTTGTTGTTGTTAGTTTATTTTCATAACAATTTTAAATTCTTCATCACTCTGTATCATAACGAAGTGAGTCATGTTATTGTTGTTAACTTCTTTCATAATTATATAAATTTTTCATCATTCTCTATTATTATTATCAATCTCTTGTAATTTATGAGTCAATAAAACTTTGTAGGTAGATATCACCAATATTTTTTGTGAACACAAAGAAGTTGCAAAACCAAATTTATTTAAAACATACTGGTTTTACATTTAAAAACATGTTTTTGTTACAATGCACCTGAAAGTTCCTCTGTTATTTTATATTTATATTAAACTACTATTATTTTAAAAGTATGGGTTATTTGCTTTCACAAATTTATTATAAGTTCTAGGCTCATGATGATGAAAATAATAAAATTGATTTTGAGACAGTTAAGCTGTAGTTAGAGTAATATGCTTCTTTTTGCTATATATACATTCTCAAGCCCACATTTTTCAGGTGTTATTTTTGTGGGTGTATTTACTCATAAACATTATCTAGGATGTGATAGTTGGATTATTTAGAATATAATAGTTTGGTCCCTTTTCTGCACTTTGTCTCTCATTTGGTTCATTGTGCGTGAAAATTCTGGATGCGCCCATAAACATTATCTAATAAATACCATTGACCCACAGTTCAGCGATGATGAAGAGGAAACAAAGCGCGTTGTGCGCTCTATGAAGGAGAAGCGGTACGAGGAATTGGAAGCCATCATCCATTCTCTGCGTAACCACAAGAAGATCAAAGACTTTGCCTCAGCCCTCGCTTCGTTTGAGGAGCTCCAAAAAGCCTATACTCGTGCAGCACCTGTTGTACTAAAAGAAGAAAATGGAGTTGCTCCAAGATTCTTCATTAGGGCACTGGCAGAGTTGGATGACTGGGTGGTCCAAGCATGGAACGACCGTGACAGCAGGAAGACGCTGTCGAAAGGCAACAGCAAGGCTCTCACATCTTTGAGGCAGAAACTAAGGAAGTATGCTAAGGACTTTGATACTGAGATGTCCAAGTTCCGTGAGGATCCTGATCTTCCTGATGATGATCATGAACGTAAAGGTAAAATTAATATTTCCAATTTATTTTTCATAGATTACTCGTGTAAATTAATGGCAAAAAATTAATAAGAAATTATTAGCAGCAGTTCAACTGATCCCCTATTTATCTCTTTCTGTTCAGACACATCATCCTCGGACGACTCTGACGATGAAGAGAAGCCCAAAGAGAAGCCTCGTGCGCGTCGTTCCCCTGAGCCGCCGCGCCGCCCCCCACCTCAAGACGACGAGTCATCCGACTCAATGGACTGGGGGTCCAGCTCCTCAGACTCTAGCTCAAGCTCCGACGACGAGAACCGCGGAGCCACTACCATCCGAGAGAAGTTCTTGAAGAGAAACACTGAAAGGGATGAGGATGAAGACAGAGACAGGCGTAAGGCCAAGCGACGTGAGGATAGGCGTGAGGCCAGGATCGGCAAAGTCGGCAAGAAGGACCAGGCTGATGATGGTGGCGAATGGGAGACTGTTAGGAAGGGAGCCGCTACATCGGATAAGCCTAAGATGTTCGCTAAGGTAAGACATAGAACAGTCTTTACATGTTCACCATAATATCATTCTATTGCCGTTCCGTATGCCCAGAATAGAAATCGTTTTGATAATACGATAAGGATTTAGCGATGTTTAGGAGTGTTAAAAATATTGAGACTTTGTTATTTTGCATGGATATAAACATTAGTTATTTGTCGATTGCAGTTTTGTTTAGGTTTAAGCACATTACTTAATGTTGTATTAATTACTAATAATACATCTATGTACGTGTAACTAATAGTAACATTCTCGCGCGTTATATGAAACCATAGCATTAAGCAAAACTATCACAACTTGAACAAAGCTTTGGAATTTTTAAGTTATCCAAGTCTCTAATAGAACAATTGCCGCTTTGTTAATAATATATATAATAATATATTTTGATGCACCAACAAAAAAAAATGATCTGAGAATTGGAGTACCCAGGAAAAATAATATCCTCAATATCAATTAAATCCGCCATGTTAATATCCATTTTCGGGTAAAAACAACAGAACACAATGAAAAAGATGCTATAACCTAAAAGAGAAACTGACAGATATGATTTAGTTAGACCATCGTTAAACTAGGGGCTGCCGAGTTTTAGCGTTAGATCTGTAGACCTTGATATGGTCTATGGTTTATCGCTAAACCACGATTTGTAATAACATTTTTGTCTAAACCGCAGTTTATAGAGATTTAAACCTGTTTAGTTAAACCGCTTTTTGTAATAAGACTTCAACTTTAAAATGTTTGCATTATTTGAATATACTAATAACAATTATTAATTTTTATAGGACAGCGACATTGACGCGGCTCTAGTAGTAAAGAAACTGGGTGAGATCAGCGCTGCTCGTGGTCGCAAGCGTACCGACCGTCGTGCTCAACTCGAGCTCCTGCACGAGCTCCGTACCGTCGCCGCAGCACACAACCTAGGAGACGCTCTCCAACTCAAATTGCGCGCCGCCACCGTCGCCGCTCTCTTCGACTACAACCCAAAAGTATCCGACGCCATGAAGCCGGAATACTGGTCCAAACTCGTCGAAAACGTAGACCACATGGTCACCCTACTCTTAGCTCATGAAGACATGCAACTGAGCGAAACCATCACAGAAGAGAACGAGCAGCTAGTCACGGCACCTTTCCTCGTTCGCGGTTGCCTGTTGACCGCTCTCGAGCGTCTCGACGACGAGTTCACTAAGCTGCTCAAGGAGTGCGATCCTCATTCTAATGAATATGTTGAGAGACTGAAGGACGAAGTTCGCGTATCTACTCTGATTGACCGCGTGTGCCAAGTGGTCGAACGCGATGGCACTCCACAGGAAATATGCCGTGCTTACTTACGTAAAATTGATCATCTGTACTACAAGTTTGACCCTCGCGCTGTGCGCAAGGACCTTCCTCCTGGTGAGGAAACTACCATCAAGAAGATGGAGAAATTCTGCAAATTTATTTATGGTCATGACGAGTCTGATCGTCTCCGAACTCGTGCGATCCTTTCGCACATTTACCACCACGCACTGCACGACAACTGGTTCCAAGCACGAGACTTACTCCTGATGTCGCACTTGCAAGAAACCGTTCAACATTCTGACCCAAGCACTCAGATTCTGTACAATCGTACCATGGCTAACTTGGGGCTGTGCGCGTTCCGCCGCGGAAATGTCAAGGAAGCTCACGGCTGTCTAGCTGAGCTGATGATGACTGGCAAACCTAAGGAGTTACTGGCTCAAGGACTGCTGCCTCAACGTCAACATGAGCGTTCTAAGGAACAGGAGAAGATCGAGAAGCAACGTCAGATGCCATTCCACATGCACATAAATTTGGAATTGCTTGAATGTGTTTACTTAGTGTCTGCAATGTTGATCGAAATTCCTTACATGGCGGCTCATGAGTTCGATGCTCGTCGCCGTATGATCAGTAAGACGTTCTACCAGAACCTACGTGCGAGTGAGCGCCAGGCACTGGTTGGTCCGCCAGAGTCTATGCGTGAGCATGCGGTGGCGGCCGCCAGAGCTATGCGTCGGGGAGACTGGCGCGCTTGCCTCAACTTCATTGTTAATGACAAGATGAATGCCAAGGTAACATCCATACTTCATAACCAGATTAGTACATATTTTTTTATGCAAGTTCCACAAATATGAACCTCTTTATTCCCTTACAGGTTTGGGACTTAATGGTGGGCGCCGACAACGTCCGTGCCATGCTTGGTCGTCTTATCCGCGAAGAATCGCTTCGCACATACTTATTTACTTACGCTCACGTTTACGCCTCTCTCTCGCTACGTTCCCTCGCCGATATGTTCGAGTTGCCACGCCAGCGCGTCCACTCGCTGGTCTCCAAGATGATCATTAATGAAGAGCTGCTTGCTTCACTGGATGACCCCAGCGAATGCGCCATCTTACATCGTTCAGAACCAACCAGGATGCAAGCTTTGGCTTTGCAGCTTGCTGACAAGGTAAATATAATTACATGTGTCACATCGTCATTGATCTATCTCAGTCAAATTCAAGACAAGGTCAATCATGCCGCAATTTGTAAACTGACTACGGTATAACTGATGATCCTTGCCATGATTGACACTGCAGTGAAATTCATGTAAAAAGGAAGCACAGCTTTCATTCTCTTGCATTGTAAAAACTCCTCGATATAATATGTCATGTTGTAACATCCACAGGTCGGCAACGTAGTGGACTCGAACGAGCGTATCTTCGAGAAACAAGGCTCGTTCTTCCAACGCGGAGGCGCGGGCCGAGGCGGGGAGGGCCGCGGCCAGCGCGAGAGGCCGCGCGAGGGCTGGAACAGGCGCACGCGCAACCGGCGCCGCGACGACGAGCGCGGGGACGACTAGCATTACCACCGGATGTAAAGAAGACCAGTCGAACTGTTTATACATAAAATATATAGTGCTATGTATTGTATCCATCACAAAATACGTCTATTATTTTTAACGCCCAGCGAAATCTAAAGATCATCATTTGCCTATGCGGCGTTGCTGTTCCTAAGATATTTCCGCCGAGTCTAGACGAGTTCAGAATAAACAGTCTACTGGTCCTCATTATATTCTGTCACAAAAATCCAATTGGATCATCATTTTTACGCCATTTTTATAAGTATTTGGAACAACATTTAGTTCTGTCAAATATACTTTATAGGAGGTTATAGTAGAACAGTGTAAATGGAGAGGTTGTTATCTTTCATATAATGAAGATGAAATGAATCAATAATTTTGATTAGAACAGCGAGTATAGAATACATTAAAAGTCTATCGTTTAATATTGACGGAACCCTAAAATAGCGAGAAATTACAATATCCAGTTGCATCTGTTACAATGTTATAGTCTCCCATAATCCAGTCGCGTTAATAAAGAGCGTATCTCAAATCAGTTTTTTATTTACAACACAACTCACGTACATTGCTTGATAAGTTCTGACCTCATACCATGTCAACAACCACAACAGGCCCCCCTGTTGTCCCGGTGTAAGGGACATATGTATATGACTTGTATACATCTGTCACTTACGCGATCGCAAAATAACCATACTCTAAGGGCTTATGGTCACCCCCCTGGTCTGCAATTTGAGGAATCCTCGTTGGTAAGTTTTAAACGACACTATCGAACTGTTTAAATACAGCATGATTTTTTTTCATTATCAACGAGTTCGATTCCTGGCTCATCACAGACTAAAAATGCATCAAATCCATTGATGGAGTTTTAGTTTATATTTATCGCTAAATAACATGGTGCTTGTGAAATTGGATATAATATAGTTTGTATATTATTTGCATAAGCGTCAGCTCCTAGAATAAAAATAAAGCAAACAAATCCACATAGTAATATTTATGATCTGTGACCTTGATTCTCTGCAGATTTCGACGATAGATAGATAGAGGGCGCTGTGTTTTCTGAATTGCGTTTTGTTTCACCCTTTCACCAAACACAATAAATATTTTGTTTTTAAAATTTTATTGGTACAGTTTATAAAACAGAAAATTGATAAGTTATTAATATATCAAAATTTTGATTTTGATTTTTTTAAGATTTCTCGTTTTTTTTATTTTATTGAACTTTCCAAGTTGATAGTTTAACAATGAATGCACTAACATAACGTAGCGAAATTTTGTTGGTGTTCGTCGCATTTTGCAGATAATTTTTCAGCATTTTGCGGACAAATCCTATTATAATTTGTTTGTGCCGTATAATTATGGTGTTTATGTGGAATTGTAAATAAAACAAAAACTTAAGTTATTCAAGAATCACCGTAAGAAATCTTAGGTTGGGAATTTGACAGTTTCTAATACAATGGCTGCAACGAGGAGACTACAGAAGGTGAGACATCATTTTTTATGACCTAACTAATTCTTAATCATCGACTATAATTATTATTACACAGTAGATACCATCAGTATTCAACTAAATAGCTAATTGTGTATAGAAATGTTCGTATTTCGAGAAAAAAATAAAATGAAAAGTGGTGTTCGACAACAGAAACGCCGCAAAGGCCTATTTTATTATTGATACTAGTGAAATCGTTGACCTATTAATAAAATAAAAATTATACAAATGTTAAATCGTGATTCACTGTTCTAATAGAAATCACAAGGGAAATTGTGGTATGGTTTCTCTTTGGAACAAGATTTTAAGTTCTTGGAACTTATTACACGTAATCCATAGGTCATTTTACGATTTAGACAGGTTGATGGCTAGCAAAAATTAATTTTATTTACAAACATAAAAATTGTTACCAAATCATTATGTGACATGGTGCCTTCAACCTTTGTTTTTTTTTTAAATAGATTTGATGATGCTATCATTTTTAATCTCTTCCAGGAACTGAATGATATCAGGCAATCAGGCCTAAAGTCCTTCAGGGACATACAAGTGGATGAATCCAATATTCTTACATGGCAAGGATTAATTGTTCCTGTAAGTATGATAAGCTTTTTTGTGGTTTATCTTATGTATAATTACATACTAGGGAACCTCCAAGGGCAACAATAAAGATTAGAGAAATAAATTTAGATGATTTCTGTAAATTATGTAGGAAAAAGGATAATTATAGCAATAAACTGCTAAAAACCTTGACTTACCACCACAGGCTTATGACTCATAATTTAATCTTGTGGTTTTGCACAAATTTTAAATCTTCAAAGCTATCAGATTGGTTGAGTATGTTAATTATACAATAGATTGAAGATATTTATACACAATCATGTTGCTATGTTATGTAGCTGATAGTAGTGAGTGGTTTGAATGGTGAATCTTTACTATCTAATATTTTTTGATAATTCAAGCATTAATAATAATGTATAAACATACAAAATGATGGCGCTGGATGCGAGACGCACAGGATCGATCAATGTGGCGATGCCTGGGGGAGGCCTATGTCAAGCAGTGGACATCTTTCAGCTGAAATGATGATGATGATGATACAATATGATGTCCTGTACAGGCATGACATGGCACTGTCACAAATTCTTAAATGATAATTCTTTAGTGGGAATTTAGTATGGTGTTGGCAAGCAGAAGTTCACATTTACTTTTAATTTTCAGGACAATCCTCCTTACAACAAGGGTGCTTTTCGCATTGAGATTAACTTCCCAGCAGAATATCCATTTAAACCTCCTAAGATTAGTTTCAAGACAAAGATTTATCACCCAAATATTGATGAGAAAGGCCAGGTGTGCCTGCCAATCATCAGTGCTGAGAACTGGAAGCCTGCCACCAAGACTGACCAAGGTAAACAACTAATTTGTTAAACGTCCAGATTATCCAACAACCTGCATGCCTACAAATTTTGATCACTTTTCATATTTCAGTTATTCAAGCTCTAGTGGCCCTTGTCAACGACCCTGAGCCAGAGCACCCACTGCGTGCAGAACTCGCCGAAGAGTTCCTTAAGGACAGGAAGAAGTTCTCAAAGAATGCAGAGGAATTCACTAAAAAACACAGTGAAAAGCGGCCCTCAGATTAAAGTAGCTAATTGAATCATTGTTGTTTAGCTTGGATTTGCAGCAGTGGAGCTAAACTGCCATTTTTGTAGCAATGTGTGAATAAGTTATTAAGAATGCATTTATTTTTCCAAGACAGTATTTGTAAGACCTTCTGAAGCAGTAGGAATGCACTGCTGGCTATATAATCAGATCCATTGCTGTAGATTCAATCTAATTTTGCATTTGATTTTACACTGATACTAGCTTTTGAATCACCTTGCTTGCAATACATACATAAGCACTTTATAAAGGAACTAGATAAATATAAATCGGAAAATGTTAAATGCTTAAGTAAGTGCGTTAGAGATTTGGTATTAAGTTGGGTAATATTATTATTTAAAACAATTAGCATTTGAAATCACAGAAATCCCCAGAAATTATATAGTTTTGCAAAAAGTTTATTATCTGCTTGTGTTGTCCCTGAAGACAGATAGCTTTTATCTATGTAATGTTGTATGTAAACTATTGCTATGTAAATAAATGAAAGACCTGTGTTAACATACCCCAAGCTATGTGTTAACAATTTGAACAAATTGACTATAAATTCAGTTGAAATACATCATAGTGTGTTTTTTTATTTAACCAGTGGTATGTCAAATAATTACTTTATCTTCTGCCCATATAGAAAAAATAATTAATTGTAACTTGAGATTGGGTTGCATCAACTTATACTAATCACCCGGACACAAGACTATACTTATGATTTATTTCACCTCATGTCAATGTTACTTGGTAACTTACTCTGTGCTGAACAGTTCAGTTCAAACTTTAAATATATATTTTTTTCGAATTAAATTATTGTTTTATTTTTTTTCTTAGTGGGAAGTAAAATAAACGTAAAGCATATAAATTAAAAAAAAAACATTTTGGGGAAAATATATTTAATCCACAAAGGTATACACATCAACATCATTTTTTTCCTTGTTTATTTCATCTATCTGTGCATTTGCAGCTTTATTCTTTCTGTTATCAATACTTACATCTAAAGTTGTTTTCTCTGGGTTTACACATTTCATTTCAGTCTTTATTCTTTTTGCTCCTGGTTCTGCAGAGTCAGATTTTCCTAAGTATTTTATCAAATTACCTGCAATAGGAGTAACTAATAAATTACCTTATTTTTTAATGCTAAACTCATGAAAGTTAATCAGACATGATTTTAGACAGTAAAAACTTAAGTTATAGTTCTGATTAGCTAACTGCTTTAAATCTTACCATCTATCTTTTTGATGCATTCTTCTATGTAATTTTTTTTATTGTTGTCTTTGGCTAAGGTAGGCTCCACAGCTATGGTAAAGTCAGGGCCGTAGTCTGGCCAGTAGGCATGTTCTGGTATTTGCTCATCCAAGTCCACCCCAGAAACCAAAGCTGTTAGAGATGCCCATAATCGTGCCACATTAGCATGCTTATATCCACCTGGAAGATATGACATTTTAGACTGATATAGAATAACCCCCAGATTTTGCCTTTTCACCAATGGTATTTTTAGCTAACTTGAGGTTTCTCAGCAGACATAATTCGATCAGGTTTCAGAAAGCTGCAAAACATCATTGTTCAGTGCTGAGTAGTCTAAAACAAATAGCAGGTGTAAATTTAATCACCCTGAAATCTGGTTAATAATTGTCATATAGCCACCTACCTCCACCTAACAATAGGGTAGGTTTTCGCTTGTCGAGAACTCGCCACACACATTTGCAGTAGCTGCGCGTTGTGAGGTTGGCGCCGCCATTGGGATCTCGCGCACATGCGTCTGCGCCGCACTGCGTCACGATGACGTCAGGCATGAAGTGATTATAAACAGACTCGAACACTCTGAAACATTAACATGTTTGACTTAGTTATTTTTAGTAGAGATGATTAATACTTGCAATAATATGTATGAGCAATAAGACTCAAAATGTGAATGATGTTTGTGTTTAGTTATTATGATATTAATACTAACTTTCCAAAAGCATATTCCATAGTATCATCGGAGTATGCTGCATGGAGTGGAAAGTTGCAAGCATATCCTGTGCCACCCTGTGTCCCAATATCATCTATACCTCCAGTGCCAGGATAAAAACCAGGCTCAAACTTATGGAAGGATAGAGTAAACACTGATTTACTCAAGCTATAAGCATCTTGTACTCCATTTCCTGAAAAAATTCAGGAATGACATGACATGTATTTTATTTATAAAAAAGGATGATTTAAATTATATATTGTAGGTACCATGATGTACATCCAAATCAATGTACAATACTTTTGGAAACTTTTTCCTCAACTTTTCAATAGCTATGACTATGTCATTAACATAGCAGAACCCTTCAGCTCCAAACCTGAAACAGATAATTTTGTAAATAGATATAAATTTTTTCTCCAAGTATCTGTGAGAGACTGTCATGATCTATGTGTGAACTATGTTCTCAGTTCGTAGAAAATAGACTTGCCCCATCACCAACCAGACACAGGCCTGTGGCTTATGTTAAAACTTTTCCAATAAAAGAGAAGGTAGATTTATTTTTATTTATATTATGGTACCTGTTTGCATGGTGCCAGCCCCCACACCAGTTGATGGCTACATCAGTAATGCCTAGCAGCAGACATCGGGCTGCTGTTATAGAACCACCAGCTATGGTAGATACCAGCTTAAACATATTGGACACTGGTGGACAGTCATACCCTGAAATGATTAGAGAAAATCAATCATGATGTTTTCAAGGAAATTTTTTATGAATTCCTGTGTTGATGTCCCAGTGGTTAATGTCTTGCCTATTATGCTTCAGGTTGTGAGTTCAAATCCAGCCAGTTATGACTGCGATTTTGGTTCTTATCTATGTACTAAGTTAGTCTAAGTTGATAATGATGAAGTTACTCTTAGACATCAGTGGAAGAAAGTGTCCTGCTCTCTGTGCACAAACACCTGCACCATGAAGGACCTGTGTGGCCTGTCAATGTGGCTGATTTCTGGTTGAAGCACAACATGTAAATTAAAATCTGAAAATGGAATCATCAACACAATGAAGAAGAAGAAGTTGAAGAAAACATCAATGTTTAAGTCTGAAATTGTCTTGCGCAAAATTAAGATTCACTATAAGAGACTTTCCTTTGTCCTGCAGTAGAACAGTTACAGTACAGGATGGTATTATTTTGTATAACTTTGACAAGTGAACCTTTGAAAGTTATGCTAGGGGCCGAAGCCAACTCGTAGAGGCCTTGTTAGACATGTATCATGAAATGTGACACCAACTGACAATTATCTCTGTATGCATGTAAGTGCACCCAAGGACAATCCCCGGTTGTTGCAGGACTATTGTAAAATGTAGAGACAAAATATATTGGGCAATGGGTTTGAGTGAAAATTTATTTTATTTGTTTGCCATACCTATACCACACTCCTCGTCTTGAGCGTTAGTCATATAATCATCATCAACTTCTGTAAACGTCTTCAAATGATCAATATATAACTCAGAATGGAACTCTTTCATATCTTTGTAAGTTGCTGGAACTGATCTCACAACTGTTAACAGTTTCAAGAGATCATAGGCCTCTATCAAATCATGTATCTTGCTAGCCTAGAAAAAATAAACAATGTTTTGTATCTAAACTTTCTTACTTAGATTATTTAGTATTCGTTCGTTTACAAATTATTGATAGATACCCTTCCAATAACTGCAGGCAATCGATCACATTCCTCGATTAACTTTTCATCCCAAACATAGCATGGTTTTCTATCACTCATTTTAACTGTACTTAAAACTTTTGAAATGTTTTTTTAGTCTCAGTCTCAGAGAATCAGCTGACGGCGGAGTCGAACGAAAACGAAAACCCGCCAAGTCTACCTGTTTGTGTGAGTTGTGACAGTTGTGACATAAATAATGGCCATAGACATTTTTTTTTTTTGTTCCTAGTGGAACAGGCTAAGGTCTGAGACCATGATGCCTAGTCATCAGTTAGTATTTTTATACTTTAGTATGCATTAGAATGCGGATGTAACATATTCTAATGTTTTTTGGAGTATTTGGCAGCAAATTGTATCGAGTCAGGCTTCCCAGTAAGCTTTGCGGAGGTAGTCATTACTACAATAAAATTCTCCGCTCCACTATCCCAAGATCACTTCTGTCAATGATTTCCACATATTGTCCATTTGCGTAGACAGTTGAGACACAAAACAACACCAATTTTATATTATATTGCAAATAAAATTAACAGCCGCTGACCTTCACCCGAAAAAATCCCGCCAAAAACTCTGGCCATAGACATATTAAATGGCTGTCGGCGTCGCTGTCAATCAAAGTGTCATTGGCTTTTTGACCCTCCAATCCAATGCCATAATATCGCACTCAACCGTAAAACCTTGAAACACCGGCAATTGATTCACTCACTGACTACTCCATGGAATAATGAATAATGCTCACTCACCCAGAGATCCTGTAACCTGTAAAATCCTGACAGATATAAAATCTTAAAACCTTGAAATACAGGCAATTGATTGAACCACTGACTACTCCATGGAATCTGAATGTTTTACGTAATCATCATCATCATCATCAATATTTTACGTAATCGTAAGCAATTTTCTAGCTCTAATGTTCATTTTTAGGGTTCCGTAAAAACGGGACCCTATCACAGATGATGTATTCCTGTTGCCGCTATAACAACAAATACTAAAAACAGTATAAAATTAATATTTAAGGGGGGCTCCCATACAACAAACGTGATATTTTTGCCGTTTTTTTCTCGATATTAATAACGGCAGAAGGTAGACGCTTGAAATATTCACAGAATATTTAGTTGTACATTCTCTTCAAAAAATAATAATTATTAAATTAAAATAAAATAAATTAAGGGGGGCTCCCATACAACAAACGTGATTTTTATGCAGTGTTTTGTTTATTTTGCCTGCTCAATCGCATCATACATCAATCAGGCTGTTTGTAAATTGTCTAAATAGGTTGTGTGTGGCCTCTTCTACTATGCAGTTGTAAAATGGAAAATAGTGTTTGTGTTCCGCATAATTTTTACAAGTAAGATTCTGAAATGTAAAAGGAAACGCATTCGGACTCTGTCAAAGACAAATGATGCCTTTCAAATGATAAAAAATTGTGCTAGTCTATGGTTGCAATTTTTAAATTCATTGGTCAAAATATATTTAGTTGACCAATCAGGAGAAAGCAGCTTAGGAAAAACAAGCGTCCATTTTCTACAATCCTCTTTAAAGTCAAGTCAGTCTTGACATTTTAGAAGAAATTGAATGAATTAATATTTTTTACTGTAATACTTATTACAGTAGTTTTTATCATATGTTTAATAGTTTAGGTAATTCAAAATGCTATAAGAAAATGTAAAATACGTGACTTTTTACAAATCACATGATAAGTTCTTGCGATCCTATTATGACAAGGTCTGTTACAAAATATTGGTAACACGAGCCAGTCTGGTTTTGTTTGTGTCTAGTTTAACCACTTCTTCGATGGTGTTTTGTGATTTTATAACAGTGATTATCAAGTTCAAGTGGAAATGGTTCGAGGTTAGTATCGTATATTTACATAACTATACATAAAATTGCCATGATGTTCATGTTATGTTTGAGGCGTCCTTTGTTCGCGGTACCCTATTCTGTAATTCCGTCTTCTAATGCACGCGTCTACAAATACATTAAATATCTTCACTGAAATGTGCATGAGATAGTATGATTCAAGTCTTTTTATTATATATCAGTTTTGAGATGTGCTTGAATAAATTTACCATAGTATCTCCATCACTGATAGTAAGTTCTGGATGCTAACCTAAATATTTCTGAAAAATATGTCTGTAAACTAACCTAGCTTACGTGGTGGACTGCAAATCATGTTTTATTTCCATCTGTATATATTTTCTGGTGAAAATTAATGGATAATATAGCTGTTAGGTCAATACTTAGGATAATGTATAATTCTTCAATTCTTTTATTAAATATTCAAATTTTATGTTCGGAAAATAGGCCATGTGATCGAACAAATTACCAGGGAAATTACAAAAAAAAGTAATAAGTAAAAAATTTTTTTATATAAAATTCTTTGCATCATAAATGAAAAAATAATATTGAGGATAATTCATATATTTCCTATATTACAGACAAAATTTTTTGATGAGTTGGCAAAGATAAGCAAGCCACCCACAGTCTCCACATCATGACCAAAAACTGATACGGATATAATATTTCTAATCCCTCCGTCTTCAGTACCTTGCCAAATATTTTTTTTACTTTTCCATAAATTATTTTTATATTACCATAGTCACGATTCCTATTGGACTTTGTACCTTCTGCTTGCAATCGGGTAATATGACTTTGCCGTTTTTCATGCACCATTTTTGTAAAAACAGTATGGCATGAACGCTTTAAATAATAAGATACTACATGTTAGGGTGCATATATTTATTTATTTGACTTGCACATTTATTATTCTATTATTTAAATCTAATCTAAATTAATCTAAAATTAAATATATACATTGCAACATACAAATAATACTTTTTAAAACATAGGATTATGTTCTTATTTTAACTATTATTGAGTGATTATTTCTTCACTTAAAATACCTATAATAATAAAGCAGAAAAAAAATATAATAAAAATATAATCATGAAAATAGGTCATAATGATAAAATTCTGATCCGAGGCATTAGACACATTCTCATTTGTAAAATGCATGAAACTTTACTCTGTATACTACTTATATATTTACTTATTAATTTAAGTTTGTTTGTGTACATTAGTAGTTTCAGTCTATTTTTCAAATTAACCCTTAAAATATAATATTTAAGTATTGACTTGTAATAATATTAAAAAGAAACTCATATGTACATTAGGTTTAATTTTTAGTAAAAAACTTGTAAGTAATAAAATGAAACTTAGCTGATGGTATGGTTTCCAGCCAGTAGCTTGATGGCAGCCCAGGAGGGTGTGAAGACTCCCCACCGCATTGAACTATGCGAGGAGAAGCCTGTCAGACCTACGCGCAACTATAGAAAGCGCAGGTAACTGAGGCACTTATTTATTTAATATTTTTCTTTTTCTTCCAACTAAAATTTTATTACTAAGTCTATAATGCTATTCAGTTGCATCTGCACATAAAAATCTAACCCCAACATATTCAGGATGAACTGAGATGATGTTCTTGATAAGTAAAATTGCATCATACTAAACAATGCATCCAAGAAAATACTTCATTCTATAAAAATCATACAAATATCTTTATTCGTATTTGAATGTCGTGCTATCTGTAAAAGCTTCATTTCCATGGGAACCTAAATATCTATGGTTGTGGTTGTCTCCAACTTACTAGGTTGCACTATCACTATCTACATTATAATATTTGTTTATAGGATTATAGCAGCAGTACAGCCAAAGACTGAGAATGAAGAAGTAACTCCCGAACCTCCATTAAAAAAGGTTGAATTGAAGTCTAAGCCACTGAAGACTAGCAACGGTATAACAAATAATAATATGACGAATGGACATACATTGAGGTCGAGAGGGGGCCGCGGAGCCGCCCGTGCTGCGGAGAGTCACAAGCTTACTGAATACTTCAAGGAAGAACTCAAAAGTCCCAAACTCGAGCCTCCACCCTCGCCACCGCCTATTGAGAAAACAATTAACAAAATTGACAAAGTAGTGAATGGTGACACAAACCATAAGCTAACAGAATACTTCCCAGTACGACGCAGTGTTAGGAAGACTTCCAAATGTGTAATGGCAGAGAAGATGCGCGACTTGGAGCGAGCTGTGAGAGAGCAGAGGGAAGATGGACTACAGGTAAGTTTTGTTAATGATATCACAAAAAAAGATATGCTAGACCACGTAAAACTCATCACAAAAAGCTTCATAGAAGATTTTGGCGGGAACCCCCGGACCCTCTAACAATAGGCTTGATGTGATAAAAAGACTGCCGTTAAATAAGCCACAGGGTTTAATATTAATTAATTGAAGACAAAGTTGTACTGGCATGTATGTATGTTGTATCAAACTCATTATCATAATGCCACTTCGACTTTTAAGTCCATAAGGTCTCGGCAAATCGTTTATTGGTAACGACTTTACCTACGTGACGTAGCGTCGTTTTTCCCCTCGCTAGATAAACTGAAACAGATTAATAGAGCACTTAAATATATTATTATGGAAACAACATTCAAACAACATTTTAAAGTCCCGGCAACACGTACAAATTTATTAAAGTTTGCACCAGTGATTCGAGCAGTAAGAATACTTAATAGCATCTCTCTGCGTTTGGATATATTTTCTTGCTCTTTGGCGGAATTCCAGAGGGTGACACTTAGTGTGTTGTCCACTGTGTAACTTGTGCTTCTACCGAGACCCGTTACTTGGGACAGTACTATTAGCAATTTATGACTACTTTTGTTAGCTTGGGTCTTACCTGTTAAAACAAATGTATGTGTTAATGAATAAATAAATAAATAAACATACTGCCAGTGGTGTATCATCCCATACAAAGAAACCGTGCCTACGTACTGTACTGATTATTTTTTGGACATCGATCGCGTACGGTTCCGTTCCACGGATATAGATGGTGATCTATGTATCGCCGTGGAACAGAACCGAACGTGAGCGATTTACAAAAAATAATCGGTATAATCAGATGAAAAACGCTAGTTACGTCTGCACGGTTTCTTCTGTATGCTACTATTATATTATCTGTGATACTGCGTAGAGTCGCGTTGAAATATTTACCAGCGCTTGACTTTAATTGTCGAATCAGTATCCGTATATCAATTTTAATAATGACTTCCTGTAAATGTTAAACAGTTCGCGAGAAAGACAATAACAACAAATTAAAATTGGTTGCAATTATCTGAACGAATGTACTTACTATTTGGCCATTATCTGTAATAGCTCATACCAGACAATTCAATGCGTCATTGGCAAAAGCTGTAAAGCTAAAATTAAAAATAACGCGTCACTGAAGATAGGTGATGCTTTATATCGGTTATTCACCATGGATGACGTATTTCTATTTTCGAGCTATGTATTGCATCTAGAGAATGCTTTTGATAGTTCTTGTGTTAAGTTATTAAAAGATATAGAGATAAGAATGACCAAGTGCGAGTCGGACTCGCGCACGAAGGATTCCGTACCATTATCGCAAAAACGGCAAAAAAATCACGTTTGTTGTATGGGAGCCCCACTAATATATTTATTTTATTCTGTTTTTAGTATTTGTTCTTATTGCGGCAACAGAGATACATGATCTGTGAAAATTTCAACTGTCTAGCTATCACGGTGCATGAGATGCAGCTTGGTGACAGACAGACAGACAGTGGAGTCTTAGCAATAGGGTACCGATTTTACCTTCTTTGGGTACGGAACCCTAAAAATAAAGACTGCTAAGATGACAGCGTCTTAAAAACGGTAACGGTAAAAGTATCAAATTAAATATAACCCACCATCCTACTCACTAAAGTACACAAGTTAAATGATACATTTAACCTATTATCACGTCGGCTGACGTCGGAATCATTAGCTAAAGGCCGAAACTAAACACTTAGCAAGCAGTTATCTTCCTTCCTCGGACAAGTGCAGGTTACAGAAAAGATAAGCTTACTTATCAGTGCAACGCCAAGGTCCCCCGTAAAACTATGCACAGGCTAACAAGTTATTGTTTACAGATGAACGTTCCGCCGAGAATATTCTATTAGTTACACAAGATAACAGATTTCGTAATCGTCGTAGTGTTATATAAAGCTAAGTAGGAAATGACACCGCATTGCAAAAATGTTGCGTCTAGGATCTAGCTCGTCTATTGTTTTCGATACGAACGAACTTTTTCTAGGTTCAAGTTTCTGGTTGACTGTCGACCCCTGACTTGCGTTTACATTGCAAAAATCGTGACCTGTAACCGTCGGTCACGCCTGTAATTCCCGAAAGGGCAATGTTGTTTCTATTAGCATAAATTATTATACACAGACATTTACTTCTACTGTCACCTTTGAAACATTGAAATTGAGCGCTAAAACATTTTGTGATCGACATCTCCTGATTCGAAGACTAAAATAATGAGACTTTTCAGTTTGTTCGATCATAGCGAAAACTTATCTACCACTACTGTTTCGCCTCATTGTAATCAGTAAAAACTGAATCAAAATATATAAAAAATACAAAATATATCGTTTATCTGTTTAGAAGCTATGATGATGCCACACATAGACACGTCACTTATAACATTTATGGTCGGGGGTTAAAAACAGTAGCCCTTCTTATAAACCATAGGATAGGATAGATGGACCCCCTTTGCCGCAATTAGAATCCCATTTGTTCCGTTGTGCGTGCAGGCCTCCTCTCTGTGAGAGGAAATGGACCGTAATCCACCACGCAGGCTCAGTGCGGGTTGGTGGATGTCACATGTCTTCGAAATGTTGGTTCTAAGACATGCCGGTTTCCTCATTATGTTATCCTTCACGGTTTTGAGAGCAGTGGTGATGAAATAATTTACACAAAGTAAACCACCTGCTTGGGTTCGAACCCACGACCTGCAACTTGTGAGTCCGGGCCGTTACCACTCTGCCACCACTGCTCTTATAAACCATGCAGCGTCAGTCTAACAAAATTTTAATAATATTTATATTGCTACAGGTGGCGTATTTCGACGGCAAGGGTCGAGGAGTGATAGCGACCCGTCATTTCGGCCGCGGACAGTTCGTGGTGGAGTACTCCGGCGAACTGGTGGGCGTGGCGGAGGCACGAGAGAGGGAGCACAAGTATGCGCAGGACCCGGAGGCCGGCTGCTATATGTACTACTTCAGACACGGAGATCAGCAGTATTGGTGAGATATTGATCTCATCTTTTGATATATGGTATAACATACCGAAATGCAGTGACGCACTGGTTTCGCAGGCATGCAATAGTTGCAAAATCTCTTCTCTTTTTTGATATCTCAGATCTCTTATGTTCTCATGACTTCTTTCCTAAAGCGTAAGATTGATCTTCTCGAGCTTAAGGTTACACTAGTCGATCATTCTTCCATACAAATGTAGTCTGGCGATTACTCCACTGTTTGACGGTGTACGTTCAAAATAAAAAATGATATCAATTTGTCTCATCATTATCTAGCCCTGTATGGAAACAAAAAAGTAAAAAAAATATGTATTTTAAAGTTATGAGCGTCGAAAGTTCCATATTTCAACACTAATTTTAACGCATTTTTGGGCGGAAATAAATACCAAAAGAAGGAAAATTGAAAAATGGTCTCCATACAGGGATAGATTAGTAGTTCAACAATGCAAATAATTTTATTTTGAATATATACATTTTGTCGTTTTTTCATGAAATCTAGACTCCCAAAGGTCTGTTTATACAATTTCGCGCGCTCGTTTTCGTCCTTAAATCATCATCCATTTCGCTACAAACTTGCAAAAGTGCTAATTCGTACGCGAACTAGCTTCTTACTGCTCATCACATCTCTTTCGCACGTGTTGTCGGATGTGATAGTATGCATTTTAACCCCGCGCGCAAAATAGTTCGTGCCGTCGACTAGGGGAACCTTAATAATAAAATTCCGTCAATTGTGTTACAAATACGATCCTTCAGTTCACCTTTAACGCCATTTTCTCTCTCGTCAGTATCGACGCGACAGCAGAATCCGGCCGCCTAGGCCGCTTAGTAAACCACTCCCGCAACGGGAACTTGTCAACTAAGGCCTTATGGGTCGACGGACCGCGGCTTGTGCTGCTAGCTGCCCACGACATCGCACCCGGAGAGGAGCTCACCTACGACTACGGCGACCGCTCCAAAGAGTCGCTGCAACATCATCCCTGGCTCGCGCTTTGACCTGGGTGAGCATATAGTTTTTATTCTGGGAATATTTTAGAGGAAAACGAGCTAAATTATATCATTAAGGTTAGGTCCCCCGAGGGTGTGCTTTCCAGTTTCCAATCTGCTGAAAGAGCTGTAACAGTTTGGGCAAATCCTCAAGGCGTCCATCTTGTGCTCTGGATAACATCGCTGAACTTAGTCAGTTATCTTCTATTATTCCAACAAAGTAAATTCCTCCAAGCTCTGCTAATATTTTTGATAAATTTTAAATCGGCTTCTGAAGCTCAGTCGAGAAAAAGGCTGAACAGTATACAAATCATTTTCAGCGTTTTAATAAACTCTAGCTGTCTATGCTTCCTTCCTATCTATGATTTTCATTCACAATCGTGACTTCGACTACTGACTGAAAATTAGTCTTTAAAACTGAATTCATATTTGAATCCTTATCGGATTTTGCCTATTGAATTGATACTATAAGTGTGTTTGTCACCACATGTCTTTGAAGCGACCTATGCATGACGTTTTATGAAAAAGGGAGCAAGGTATGCCAAAGTTTAAGGGCCGGCGTTAGACTAAAGTGTATGGGAATGTTTTTTTACTTTCAAAGCAAAATTAACCTTATTGGCACAACTTAGAAATTACTTGTGCCTATTGCACCAGCATTGGCTTTGATTTCAAATCGATTACTATGTAGGTTATTTTTTGGATTGTCAGTAAAAATTACCTTTGTATACCATAGATAAGCGCCGGCCCTTGAAACACGAAGAAGACACAAGTAAATCACCCCGACAAAAAAAAAAATAACCTTTAAATTGCATCTTTTCCAGGTATGGTCGTCAAAAATCTCATTGGACTACTAAGAATTATTTATTAATTTAGTCTTAGTTATACTATGAAGTTTGTTTGTTATAAAGTTTTATGTTAATTGGTCATTCATGTGTTGAGTAGTGAGACAAGTGGCCTAACACTTTCGAATAATGACGGAGTGGCGGGTTCACGGTTAATAAACTGCCTTAAACCACTCGTGGTTATGTGACTAAGATACGCAGATAAATAAAGACAACTATGTAAGGAGGTTACGTCAAAGCAGTTGTAATATGTCTAAGTTCGAAAGTCATTGAGGTTAATTTAGTCCTTTTTGCGACGACTGAAAAAATACAAAGATTGGTATAAAATACGAAATGAACTGACTAAAATTGTAATTGAAAACAATGTGTTGTTTACTAGGTCGAGGGTGTAAAAGACAAAATATTACTACTCCAAACAACTGTTCTGACGATCTCTACAAGTCCCAAAAGATGTTGAAGGTTTGTAAGGACTTTGAGTTTATTTCTGTACGTTATCTTTTTGTAATAGACAATAGTATTGAAGTGTGTATCAGTATTTCATGATTGTTTTGTGATTGGAGTATTCTCAGATCCATAGACAACACATGTTTATTACTTAGTTTTTATTTGTGGGTTAAACGAGTGTAAAGGTATTAGTTATATAATATACTGACAACTATTTGGTTTCCCAAAATAAAAATTATGGCGACGAGAAGATGATATTGATGTGGAGAACGAAATGTGGAATTTATGAGCAATATTCAGTGGACGTAAACTTTTAGATATTGAGGCTTAATAAAGAGGCCAACTATGAAGAGGTTACTAAACTACGTATGATTCTGTGATAGGCATACGTTTTACACCCACTGAATATGAATGATCTTTCAACTAGGTATCTTAAAACAGGGATATATTGTTAAACCAAATTGTTCGAATTTTATAAGAGCTATTTTGGGTAGACTTTAACTCCAGTGAAAAAGATATCAAGTAGATAGTTCAATTGTCAGTAAAATGACGCAGTGTGCCTCAAGTACTTGTTAAGTGTACTTGCTAATTGGAAGCAACGATTGACACGAACGCGTGACGATTATATTTAAATGGGCTTGAAGAGATGCGACAAGGTCTTAGCATTAGGGTAAGGAAGCAGCGTAAGTCTAGAAACAATTTCCTAGACGGCTGGTTGACAGAGACCTGTATATTAAATAAATTTCTAGCAAATTTATATGGCTCTAGTAATCACCTAAAGTTATACTTTATGCAAGATGCCTATAAGGTACAAAATTGACCAAGATATAACGATGGTTGCAGACTGTTCCAATATCAAAGACTTGCTACCAGCCACGATACAAACTCGGTCACGACACAAACTCGAATAGTTTTCGTATTTATAATTAGTTTTAATTTGTATTATGATAAGTAAAAATTTTTCAGAAAGACGGCGGTGAGGTTGTAAGAGTTGCTCATTGTATGTTGATGATATTTTTTTAGTATTTTGAGTCCTAAATTTGTCCAAATATTAGATTGCTTCATGTTATTTAAATTCTTAATTATTTTTTTATATAATATCATTTGTAATTCGTGCCGTATTCATTCGTAAAGCGATGCTGCAATTGCCCACCGACATGAGAAATTAGGCTTCCTTCCATTGTGACATCACAGAACACCAATCATAGCAATAATACATTATATAAATATAAGATATTAGGCGCCGTTGACTCTACATGTGACGAAGAAGAACACTCCAGGCATAATATAGAGAACAATTATTTTTTAATATTAGATTTTTCAGAAATGATTTTCGGTAATAAGTGGACGTAGAATAAATACACTAAACAATACATAGAAATAGTTTTTTTGAACCGATCCAAAACTCGCTTTGGTTATAATAACTTCTAATAATTTGTAACATTTGTAACTCATGGATGAGGGAAAATGAAGAAGAGCGTATTTAGTTACATCAGATGATGCGCTTATTTAGCTCATAAGTCCAAATAACAAGTGGCACGAATAATATTTGTCAAACTATATTGGTGGGTATACTAAAGTAGGTATAGAGCTTGCAATGCACTAGCGCGCGTGTATAAGCACACTGTGATAGTGTGCGTTCCTTTCGGAGCGGTCGGTAACCTCGTGAGCTAATTTTTAGGGTTCCGTACCCAAAGGATAAAACGGGACCCTATTACTAAGACTTCACGATCCGTCTGTCTGTCTGTCCGTCTCATGATCCGTGATAGCTAGACAGTTGAAATTGCCACAGATGATGCATTTCTATTGCCGCTATAACAATATACTGAAAACAGACTGAAATAAATATTTAAGTGGGGCTCTCACACTACAAGCGTGATTTTTTTTGCCGTTTTTTGCGATAATGGTACGGAACCCTTTGTGCGCGAGTCCGACTTGCACTTGGCTAGTTTGTATACTTACCGTATCCGGTGCCGCTGTCACACAGTAAGCACCACGCGCACTCGTGACTCGCAACATCTATATGAGTAAGTAATAATAAAAAGTGTGAAACTATTTTTACTATTGGAGCATTGGGAAACCTTACAGTTTCTTTTACGAAATGTCTACTCGCGAGACTCGTATAAGTAATTATAAGCGTATGTGTGATAGACACTATCCTCGATAGTAAGTAAAGACGAGAGATGGAGGTGTTCTCTTTTGAAGTGAAACATGCGCCCGCGACGCGCCTCAGTGCAAGCGCCTTATCCTCGAGCGGTGACGGGAACGCATTTTTGATACATGTCAAACAAGTACGGAATTTTGTAATACTAAGAATTTTTTATATGTATCGTAGTGTGTATGACTAAGTTATGCAGCTGGTGGGTAGCACTGGTCACCAAAAGAGTAATATTAAAATTATTATTGTTAATAATAATATAGTCGAGGTTAGCTGGTCCTTGTAACTTTGTAATTCAGCTTGGTGATTGTATGTGTTGTTTTATATACTATGGAATTATCAAAAATCAATTAATGTGTAGCAAATTAATGTTAATCGGCTGGCGACCCTAATTAGAATAATGTTATTGTACCGATCGTGCACTTCATTTTTTCTACTTAACATAGGCTAATGTAGCTGGATCTTATCCATAGAGAAACGTGTATTTATCACGCGTGAACAATAATAGTCACAATAATAAACGCTTGGTTGCCAAAATATTTATATACAAATGCAGGAGTAAGTGTAGTGCTGCCACATAAAGCCTTAACTAAAGATCCAGCGACATTACAACACTATAATATTGGTATTGCTTTGTAGTTCCTACTCCCTCTAAATAGGCATGTTTCCTGGGTAGAAAAATGATAATTCTATTTAGTCCGTCAGTGAGATAATCAAATAATGTTGGAATAGTTATTTATGCTACAAGTGCGGCATAGTTATTTATGGTTCGTACGTGTATCATACAACATTTTACTATGCATTGTGCGAGGCAATAAAAAAATATATCTGAACCAAGCAAGAAATTAATGAAATGGCGGGCTTATTCAAGCGCGCTCAGCATATCCACAGATTAACTAATAGTTCCTCGGGCATGTCTACTGCGCATTTGCAAATAGCTGTCACGTCCTAACGCAAAAAGGCACGAGCAAAATATACGTTCTGCCAAACATATTTAATGAATATTTAAAATTAATTTATTGATAAAATCTAAATCTAGAGTAATTAAAATCGCCTTTAATGAATTACTAGTTATATTTTACCTTTTATATGTTTGATAATCTGTACTTAACTAATTTGTAAAACTTTTATCAAATAATAAAAACTATGCGTCTAGCAGACGAAATACAGAAAAGTAAAAAGCACTTGTGAAAAAAAGTGACACTTTCCGCATAGTTTGGCTGCTTGGGAAAACGCTCTTTTCGAGGACATGCATTGTAAAAGTATTTTTTGCTTTACCAAATCAATAAAAATTAACAAAGTTAAAGCGCACCAAAGTTCAGGAGTGGGGGCTTGTGACTTCACTAAGGCAGTATAAAGTGTACTAGCGGCGTGACGTCACACGATATTTCAGCATAATGCGCTGAAATATCGTGTGACGTCACGCCGCTATCGTCGTCTTCCCTTTTTTACGTCTCAAAAGAAAAAAAACGTGTCCAATATATTTTATTAATCTACCTGACGGACAAAAAACAAATTTTCAGTAAACTACCCTATTGAACTAAATAATTTGTGACTTCCTAACCTTACCTACTATCTCTCTTGTTATGTACGTCACTGCTACAAAGCCTTATATTTTATTATTATCTACAAACTCATTAGTTGCATATCTCCCTAATCAAACTTCTTTATAAATACTAGATTAAATAAATCATTAAATTAATTGAATAGATTAATATATTTAATTATTTATATTTAAATGCATTTTGTTTCATTAAAAATGATGATTTGTGCCGCGATTTAAATCGGTTTGCTCTGCAGATGTTGTATTTCGTTGTTTATATGTTCCGGCGACAACTGTTTTTATAATTATGCGAAATCTGTCAACTAAGCTAAAGAAAATCAGGACTAAAGTTTTAGATTGTTATTAGCTAATATTTGTTAAATAAAACCTGTAAATATTCGGTGAAGCGTTTAAAGAATCTGTCGATTAAACTAGATTACACTGGTATTTAGTATGATATTATTATTTTTATTAATTTGTGCCGAATCCAGATGTTTCAACGATTATAGTTCCATTCAGAATGTCTTAGTGTTTTAAGTTATTGCCGTATATTTGAAGCGAAGCATGCTAATACGAAATCAATCTCTATCTGATACCAGAGCCAATCATAATAATAATATTCGCCTCACTACTCATGTGAGTGCTATAATAAGTAAAAATTGATTTGATTTAAGGTTCCAGATAAACGCGTAAAGAGTTTGCTGAGCTATAAATGTGCACCTTATTTTGTGAATAAACTAGCTAGAACCACCATAAAGCCGATTGAGCAAAAGTTAAGATAATTTAGCTTAGTTCGCATAGCTAAGATATTTTACATAGTTTTCGGTCTGCACACAAGCACAGTAAAAATATGCAAACAGTATGGAAACTACCTACAAACGCTCGAAAAGGCACACTCACACAAACATACGTGACAGCTCATCGCGTTGCGGTGCTCAGTACTGAGAGCACCGCAGAAGTGCCCGGGTGGTCTCATCGGTGCGTATGTTTGTGTGAATGTCCCGTTTCGAGCGTTTGTAGGTAGTTTCCATACTGTTTGTATATTTTCACTGTGACACAAGTACGAAAAAGTTTCTCAGCTATGCGAGCTAACCCAAAACTAACTTAGGTTATTAACTTTTGGTCTGCAACGGGGGTTAGTGTCTTGTGCACCAATGCCTGCGATATGGAAACTTTGTTTGTGTAGTGCTTATATATATATATTGTTGATGAATAACTTAGCGATTATTGTAAATCATTAAAGTTATTGTTAGACATCTCCACTGCTTATGTAACTGCTGTCTAGTTGACTACATAATATAGATGTTATCTTGCAAAATGTGCTTTATACGAAAACACGTTCTAACGTGCTAACTTCGCTGTAAGGTGCGTTCAGTGGAACGTCAATTTGAATTTCAAGTTAAATTTTATTATCTTCATATTACACAATGATGTCTATAATATACGCAGATAGTGTACCTAATAAACTTTTTGAATACAAAGAATATATTTTTATAGATCCAACGTTACTTTTCCGAAACAGTTTTTGTAGAAAAATATGAAGCAATGGGATTGGAACTATGATTATTATGACAGTATTAACCTAAGTAGCGGTGTTATGAGACTTAATAATTTATTTTAAAATGTCGATAATAATCAGTAGAGATGAGGGTGAAATATAAAAAAATGAACTTTGAATTGTGTTTTAAATTATTTATTACACTGATAAAAACGCTTATTAACCTTATTAATTTATTAATAGAAATGCCTTTCCATCGTTTCTTAAATAGGCGAAATTATAATTTAATAGGAAAACATACATTAGGGATTATCAGTCTATGAGTTAAATAATAATTCATTTTGAATTTAGATAAACTTAGTTATACTGACTGATTAAGCAACGGTTATTTTATGGTGCATCTTGAGATAGTAGAGCTGCGCTTGCGACTCTAGTTCTTGCAGAGACTTTACCACTGGCGCCATCTGGCTTACATGATCCTGCAAATTACAGAAAATTAGCGTTAGATTTTCCTCACACTGGATATCCACAAGACCTCTACCGTTTTGTTTTGTAATAGCGCATACCATTATGATGAATACTGCACTACCACATGCATAACAACATCTAAAATGTGCCATGCATAACTCAATGTGTACAGTACTCAGCCGAAAATGTAGCGTATAGAGTTCTAACAAGAAGTTTGGCTTCAGTCGTCCTCATAGAAAGCGATCCGCGATCGTAGCGTTCATTTGTACGGAATACCGAACGCGTCGTCGCGCCAACAGAGGGCGCCTTTTGATTTTTTCGTACAAAAGGACGACGCTTTATAGGGCGTCGTCTCAGGGCGGTTACTCACTACATCCGATCAGTGTCCGTGAAATTTTGGTTTCGAAGTAGCCGTAGTACTTCTTGTAGAGAAGCTTACGCACTACATTCGAATTCTATCCGTCATAATTCAGAACATTTTGAACCCGGAACTCAAATCATGGACGTGTAGTGCATAACCGCCCTTAGTCACACATGGTAGGAGGTCTCTTTCTAAAGCTCTAAGTTGAAAAAAGCAATAGTACCTGATATCCAGAGCCAGCCTGTTTCTTCTTCTGTCCATACACGACTTTGCCATCAAACTCGTTGGCGGGCACCACCATGTCGTTGGCGACCTGCTGGATCGTGATGGTCAAGTGGTCCTCGATGTCAGCCAGGTACTGGAAACAAGAGAACATTGAAGCACTACACACACTGTTCCGGCATCTGTATTCGTTTATGTTAGTTAAAGCATAGGAACTTGCTTTAACACACCAACTTGAAGTGTGAAATAATAATTTTTCGAGGTATGGGTACAACATTTGACAAAGCCAAATAAACCTTGTCGTTTTACGACGTGCGAGTGGCATTCATCCTGAAGATGATAAATAATTAATTTCCCAATTAATACAACGTCAACGTCTTTCGAGGTTAGTACAGAGTCCCATAATAAAGTTCTTTGGAGACGTCCTCAATCACGAGAACGATTCCATCGAGCGCTTTGTCGCACCAGGATGACCAAAGCGGTGGACTGACCAAATTAAGACTGCTGTAGGCGGTAAGTCCTTGCACGAGCGAACAGGCAGTAAGTCGTTAGGACGTTGCGAATAATCGTCTGACGAATCACATCTGCCCTCTAGATTGTCACGACGAAAAATATGCAAAAATCATCAGCCCGAAGTTAGCTAAGTTCATACCAGTCTTATTTCGATCAAAATTAGACACCCCATAGATCAGAATTAGAGACAGAATGTCAGAGAGATCATGGTGATAAAAATTACCTGTGGCTCGTTGTACCATGTGCAGCATCCCCTGGGATGGTCGTCGGTAAGGTTGGTGTTCCAACAGTTGCGGCCGCGCGACGAGCACCACTCGCCGTGGTACCACACCTGCGAACATACGATGTAAGCGTAACTAAATAAAGTTACATGACATTCCTGTTTTAAAATAGTTCAAATTGCGCTATTACTGAACAGCATCGGTGCGTACGCGCATGTTACGTCTATTTGCTTGTTTATTATGCAGATTAATTTATTTTCTACTAGCGACCCGCCCTGGCTTCGCCCGTGACAAGTTATAGACAAAAACACTCCTCGTTTCTCACTCTTTCTATTGGTGAAAACCGCTTGAAAATTCTTTCAGGAGTTTTTGAGTTTATGGCGTACAAGCCAAGCCGCGTGCGTGGGACTTTATTTTATCATATTATTATTTATTTATTATTACAATTACTTTCTGCACTTACAGTGTTACCCAAAACGTACAGAGAGTCAATAATTACATTATTTTTTATTTATTACATATGTAATGATAGTGATGACTCTGAACACTATATACGACTTATTCAACACAATTAAGAACGGAGCGCTTCTTTAGGTAAGCCACAATTGTTTTATTTTATTAAATAACGTTTTTTCAGCATGAGTGGGCATAATTTTGTAGGAAATTACTACAACTGCTATTGTGATTTGAAGTTGTAACTGTTATTTACCTTCTCCGGTACAGTGGAGACGAGACTGATGGCGAGCCCCATGCGCTCCGCACGACCGACACGACCAATGCGGTGCACGTAGTTCGACTTCTCGTCGGGCAGAGTCACGTTGATCACTGATAAAAACAAGTAGTGACTCTTGAGTTTTTGTTGTTATTTATTCGCAACTGACTGGCACTGACGCAAGGGACCAGTCAATGTGGCGACAATTGGGGGAGGCCTATGTCCAGCAGAAGACATCTTTCGGCTGATATGATGATGATAACTGGCACTGTTGAGACACTCGTAATATACCGTTTGGCATAGTTGAGCGAACGTTGAAACACTTATTAAGGCGAACCTATACTCCATTTGCGTTAACAATAGACGTTAAAATTAGCCCATTTTACAGCCCGTTCAACCGATTTTGGCTTCTATTGCGTTGGTGATACGACAAACGGTAGCTGTAGTAAACAGTTGGTTTTGGTAACAGGTTTATGCTTTTTATGTCATCCTTATGTTTACGGGATAGAACTCAAAATCGGTTGAACGGACTGTAAAAAGATTTGGAAACATGTCTAATGGTATTTCAAATGGAGTTAAGAGTTAATCTATAAAAATCAATAAAGATTGTTGGTAAAACTGCTGTTTTCAAAACTGTCAACAAATACGAAAATATCTTTATTATCCACATCCAAAAAAGGGGGCGTTCGGGCAAATACTCTAAAATAGTAATAGTCATTCAGAAATCGGCTTAATCTATACGTGCGTAAATAAGATATTTGTTTGTAAGTTAAAAAAATTACATAAAATGAAAACTAGAATAGGAATGTGACTCATTGACTTTCCACGGAATTATATGTTAAAATCCAATGTGAAAAAATTACTTACTAAACGGCAGTCCAGAGATATCAATGCCCCTAGCGGCGACATCAGTACAGATGAGGTACTTGACCTGACTAGCCTTGAACTTCTCCAGGTTAGCCTTACGTTCGGCAGGCTTGCGGTCACCGTGCAGGCAGACGCAGGTGAAGTCGCTGCCGTAGGACTTGAGGTAACGCTCCATGTTGTCGCAGTCGAGTTTTGTGCGGCAGAAGATTATGGCTCTACGGACAATATAAGTTATATAAAGCAAAGCACTATTAAAATTTTGTATTTTTTTTTTGTTGTAATATAACGTGAATATAAAATATAAAAAGCGCGCTTGAAACGGTCCTAAACGTTCCCCGCACCCCGCTTCTAGTGAAGCGGGGTGCGGGGAACGTTTAGGACCGTTTGGTAGTCCAAAGATTCCTAAAAAACGTCATCACTTCATCTTGCCAACTTACGTGCCGGGAATTATAACTGTCTCTTTCACTCGCTTACGTTTGTCGCATCGTCCTACCTCGCTTACTCTATGCAGTATACTCGATGACAAACAGTTTCTTGCGCAATGGTTGGCAGAATCAACTTCAGAGACACAAAGATCCGCTGTGACTACTATAAATACTAAACTGTGAGCATCTGTCCGGGTTAAAGATCTGTTAGATTTGTGTATTTTTTGTACAAAATTTATATTTCATTGGCAATGGAATCCACGTCGTGCTGTTATTTGCAGCTCTATGCCGCCGGCTCTAGGTGTGACAGCAAAACAAGGTCAAATCTTACCTGTCCATCTTATGTTCCTTGATGGCGCGAACGCAGTACTCTCCCTTGAGTATCTTCACGGCTTCCGACAATGTCTCCGGAGTTGTGTTGCCGCTACGAATGTTGTCCTTTGAGTGAACGCCGTCCGTCTGAACGTGCCTGATAAAATGTAAGGGGAATAATAATATAAAAACAGCAACAATGTGGTGGATGGATTGCGTGAGGAATGATATGAAAGATAAGGCAATTAGTGTTAGCATGACAGTTGACAAGACGCAGGATCATATGGAAAAAGAAAACGCGCCGACGCCAAGTAACATGGGACAAGGTCAGGAGGATTATGATTACAGGAAACTTCATAACTTGTTACGACATGCGTTTGGTACAGTCACAGATAATATATTACTAGCACACAGATGGCTCACCCGTACAAAGAAACCGTGCCGACGTAACTAGCGTTTTTCGTCTGATGATGATTATGTTTATAAGTACTTCGATCGCGTTCGGTTCCGTTCTATAGGTCGCGATTCATGGCTATAGATAATGTTAACAGCGACTTGCAAGTAAAAGGGTTTTCTCGGTTCGTGACTATTTTTGTCTTTAAATACAGTGACAATTTGTTTTATAGTACTTTTTTTGCACGTTTTACACTTTCATTGTGCCAAAATGAGTACCTGCAAATACCTAAAAACCTACCAGTACCTACAAATTAAAAAAATCGAGTGGCATGCCTCAGAAATTTAAAACCGCGCCATCTATTTGCATCAATTTTAAATGATACGATCAAATAATCTTTGAAATGTGAATTAAGACCCCAAAATTCCATAATTTTGTGCTAAGGATCGTTGATTTAAAGGACATATAATTTTTATGATCATTTCTAGAAAATCTTAATTTTACACACAATTCAATAACAGATCGATGCATATCGCGCGAACTAGTTACATTTATTTCAACCAAATTTTCCTTCGCTGGGACCCCGTGGTACGGTAGACCCGTGGCCATACAAAATTAAAAACGGTCGGAAAAAGAAAGGTCCGATTTGATCCCGAGTAATAGTAGTAATTATAGTATTCCAATTCCACTCGCAATTTATAATAATCATATAGTAATTGATGCTACTTACTTGCGCAGAGTCTCCCACAGGCGGTCCTTCTGTGGGTCTACATTGACAACAACGTGGTGCACTGTCTCTGGAACTGAGTCCTCGCCCTTCAGGTCCACCCATGTCGGGAAGTGCATCAATTTCTCCTGTCAAAACAAATGCAGCAAAATATTACAATAATTCTCCTGTAAAAACTCTTTTGGTAGTCCTGCATCTGCACCCAAATTGTGCAAAATTGTGGAGTACGTTACCCCAGCAAGAAAGTGGCTCCTAGAGTGATATGAGTGGCACGTATAATTAGTGCGTAATCTGCTGTGAATGTGCGGCACATAAAAAAATAGTGCGTGTTGTCGTTTTGGAACAAAAATTATAAAACGAATTCTGCTGGAGTAACTTTGTTCCAGCAGGAAAATTCTAAACGAATGATCGGAGAGAAATATTATGCATGGGCTGAGAGCTTATAATGTGTGCATAAATGTGCTTTGAAAATATTAGTGCGTCTTCAGGTTTTCGAGATATTGCATTTCCTGCTGGAGTAACGTTTTGCAGAATCGTCTATCTCTAAAACCATTGTAAGTGGACCTGTAGATTAAACATACACGAGTAGCTCTTTAGTTATTCTTTAGTAGAGTTAGTATATATTTTTTCGGGTTTAAAAAAAAGCGCGAATACTTGAAAATTACAAATATTTTCTTAAATCTAATTCTGTCACAAATACGAACAAATTCCTGCTGGAAGAACGTTACTCCAGCAGAAATTGCTTTTGCGGTATTTTTCCAAATTTTTTTATGTGGCACAAATTCATAGCACATTACGCACTAATTATACGTTCCACTCAAATCACTCCAGGAGTCACTTTCTTGCTGGGGTAACATACACAAAGTTATGTTCAAAATCCGTCTGTTCGACAGCGTAAAACACGCAATGAATACTGTTGAGTTATGAAAATGAAAGGGAAAGTGTGTGCTTCGTGGTGTCAAAACAGATACCAAAATTAGGGTGCTGAAATAACCTGAGTCTTCCAAAAACCGGCAACAAACAAAATAAAAATGTGTGAAAGCAATACTGCTTTGTGATGTTACGGTCATCTATTGATTAAGAATAGACCATAATTTTTGTTTTCGTACTTCTAAAAATAATCAGCATTAATCAAACAACATTTTGCTTCTCAGATGATCACTTCTAGGGTCCTCCAAGGTTGTTCAGTCTCAACACCAACTTACCGCCATCTTTTTAACTTCGAAAGCGTGTAGTGTAGCGGAACATACGACCATCTGCAGCCGTCTTCCATCGGACGTGATCTTCGGAATCTGTCGGTGGAGGCGCTCGATCAGCTCCCCATACCCCGCCTTTAGAAGACCGTCCGCCTCGTCCAGTACGAAGAAACGACAGTGGGTAAGGGCTAGGTAACCTGGATGAAAAAACGAGTGTTGATGTAAGATAATGTTGACAGTTTCGTTTTAAAGAAAAAATTAGGATGTCAATTCCAGAACTTTCTAGACAGTAATAAAAATACTGCCCCAGATTTGTACAAATTGTACAAATATATGGATTGAAATTAGATTCAATTTAATTCATTTATTGCATCAAATATTGTAGGTATATAAAGTTCTTATATACATTATTTAGCATCACACATTTAGCCAATATACAGCATGCAATAGTACAAGTTTTTACACTTAGGATATCAATTAGGTAACTACATTATGTCAATTTAAGTGTCTACTTAAAAGTTAAATATATCTGTGCTTTAGTGTATACAATTTACAGGGACACTTTTGAAAGAAGTCATCTATCAAATAAAAACACTCTTGTAACAACCACTTCCGCAACGCAACACAAAACTTATTGAAGGGTAGTTGAGTAATTGACTCAGGCAAAGCATTGTAAATTAAGGGAACCATGTAAACGCAGCTCCGCCGAAAAAGTTCTAGCTTTGGAATGGTCATTTCAAAATCTAAATGTGTAGGTTTCCTTTTGTTTGTGTTATTTTTCCGTTCAAATAGTTCATATGATGATGAGTTAGATGTTGTATATCACCTTTTATTCCTCTCCTTTCTTTACTATAGTCTGTTATTAGCACAAGATTAGGTCATAGTATAAAATATATCTTAAGTCAGCCAAGGGGGCTTATATTTACTCATGCAGTGTGCTTTCTCTCTTTTTTGCACAGTTTAGCCTCGAAAGATATCTTGCATCTTCATCGGAATTGGCTAGTCTGAAAATAACTCTATTTCATAAAAAATCATCAAACTTACCTCCTTGAATAAGATCCTCCAACCGGCCAGGGGTGCCCACTACAATGTCGACGCCAGAGTTGAGCGAGTTGATCTGATCCTTAACATTAATGCCTCCTACTACCAGCAGCTCACGAATTTTTGGATTCTCCAAATACTTCTTGAACTTTGTAATTTGGTTGCAGGTTTGTTCTGCTAATTCTCTTGAGGGCTGTATACACATGAAAGGATGTTTTTCATTAGCTGAAAGGTTGCTAGCATATGCTTCGGGTTAGCGCCGAAAATGCTCAAGAGAAGTATAAAACAAAATATTTTTATTAGATTTTGAGGAACAAGTCACAAACTTGCAGATATTTCAAGACTTCGGTTTAGAGACCAACATTGGCATAAGCATATTTTAGAACCAGAGTGAGGTTCTTGTCAATCAACTTGGAAAAAAATTAAGTTCATTTTTAACAACAAAAAACCTGCAAGTGTGGTGATTATAACTATACTTTCTCCGTATGTGCCTTGCAGTGAGACAGGGGTTGATATTATGATATTTATTTATTCTCTCACTCACCTCAATGATAATAGACCGTGGTGCATTATTAGCAGGTTTCGCTTCTACAACGCTGTCTGATGACACCACATTCTGTTTCATATTTTCCTTGGGCGCCGAGGCGATGGCTATGTATCCTTCTGGTGGTGGGTACTAGGGAAAAGTAAGGTACAATATTTTATAATGAATAGGATGATGGAGAGCAGTGGTGGCCCACAGTGGATCGAAAAACATAGGAACTTAAAATTAAAAGTGTCGGTTTTAATTGCTTTTAATAGCCAATATCTATATCAATATATATAAATATTTCATAGGATGCTATCTGGTAGACAAATTGGCAAGATATTATTTTTTTTTTGCTTAAACTTGGAGCTCATATAAAAAAATTATGAATCTCCGGAACCGCAAGATTAACCGTAATATCCTTACTCACGGTTATAGAATTTTATTATATTTATTTATGATTTTTGACGTACTTTGTATAACGAAACAATTTTTTTTTTAATTAGCTTTTTAGGGTATCGAAGTCAACAAGGAACCCTTAGTTTCGCTCTGTCCGTCTGTCCGTCCGCAGCTTAGCTCGGAGACTCCAAGTACTAGAAAGATATAATTTGGCATGGATTTACATAAATCATAAATCATTTATTTACATATTAATAATATCGTCAAAGTGGTAAAAAGACCATCTCCGTACCGGCAAGACTGCAGTATTCAAATTATTAAGTGACGCTGGTTATAAATCTTTATTACAAACCCGCGGTGATACTCAAATAGATAATATTTTTTCTATGTTCACTTGTGAAGTTGGATTTTATAACTCCTTCTTCAGTGACCATCGTCCTATGTGGGCCCGTGTTTAGACGTTGTGTGCCGTTGAAACCGTTTTAAAACAACAAAAAACCCTCTTCTTAGTCCGCATTATTATGCAACTACGGAACCTTATTAATGCGCGTGGCCCGACACGCACTTGGCTGGTTTTTTTAAACTAATATATGCTATATATAGAAATAGACATGGTATGTAATGTGTGTAGCTAACTTAAAAAATAAATTTAAGATAATTAAAGTTATTTTGATGTTTTATTAACCGAATTCAAAACACATTACCCTCCTTCGGCAGTCAGGTAAAAAGGAGGAGGTCCTCACATATTCGCGAGCTAGCTGACCAAAACCAGATATATACACCGACTGCACAGCATGATTTTGCTTCTTGTTTACGTCTTTTTAGTTCGCTTCTTAAGCAGTCGGGTTTTTGTATTTTTTAATTAACTTTGTTTTTATTACTTTTTAGTTAACTGTTTTTTTTTTAAATTAAATTTAAACGTATAAGTGTAATATATTTTTGATATCACTTCTTTATTTTGATACCCCTCAAGATGGTTGCGGAAGAAATTAAAAATACCCACAATATGGCGCCCAAAATTTTTCTATTTTCCTAGTTTAATGTATTCTGTGGCACTAGCAACGTTAGGACGAATCGAATGACGTAAGAATCATCAAAATCGGCCAACACGTTAGTACGCCACATAGGAACAATCATACATACATAGACTGATAAACACATAACCCTCCTTCAGCAGTCGGGTAAAAAGGACAAGAATTAAAAAAAAAAAGCACTTTAGATCTCGATGTACGAAGTATGTCAAAAAATCGATCTTTTTATATGAATCTTTTTATTCGAGACACGAACGAATATTTTTCCACTATCTGATGAGCTACTTAATTAAATAAGTTCCAACAACAATTTATTAGAAGCGTTCAGACTAAAAACCACAGACTATATAGACACAATCAACGCGCGCTTTTTCGAGAGGTAACAGGTCTGAACCTGTTACCTCTCGTTCTGCCAGTTTCATAATGATATCAAAACTCCATACAAAAGTCATTCCGTAACTATTATTATGTAAATTTGTATTATTTTTAAATTTTATTTTATAATCTTGTGACTAAATGTTCATAATTCGCAGGGGCGACTTTACCTATAGTGCAGGGTGAACGTAGCACACGGGCGCAGCGTCCTAGGGGGCGCCGAGCGCAACTCGCGCGGCCCCCGGCCGCGGCACTTTCTATGACCCACGTAAAAAAGCACCGGTTTGCATACATTTTATATGGTATCTGGCGCTTATAGATTATATTGGTTAAGTAGTGAGTGTCGCATCGCTACCAAAGGCCGACAATTATATTGCAAATACCGAATTCGGCTGTTTAGAATTAAAAAATAAAGTTCAAATTGCCATGGACGAACGTGACGCGCGCGGTATGTCTCCAAAGCGTGTGTACGCGTGGCGCGTGCCGCACTTTGTGTTCTACCGCTACACGTAATTTCGTGAAGTAAGCATTAAAGCAATGAATTAAGTATTATATTTGAGTGAACATGTAAATTTGAAGCAAATCGGCTTTTCTTTTGATTAAAATATATCTTTTAAGTCAGATTTGTTATTAGGTGGTGCGACTTTACCCGTGTACAGTGGGCTTCGCATTAAGTTTCCCAAATCTCTCAAATGTTCCCAATTGATATTGAACTCTGTACGTATGACATGAGGTCATAATTAGGGTTCTATCAGAGAAAGAGCGGTCACACGGTCAAGCGTTCAAGAAATCAATTTTGCGTTCGAGCGTGCAGTTGCTTACGAACCCCGCGCTGTTGGACGGTCTACGCGGTACCACCTATTGTCACCATGTTTTTTAACGATAGTTCTTCATCGGAAGGCGAATTAATTATTTAGTAGTCATTATCAGCATCAAGACGGCAAAGGAAATACTGGGTGTCGTCCAGTAAATAAGGCTAGAACCAAGACGGATATTTATCATGATCGTAGACTTTTTTCTTAATGGGTTAAAAAATATGAAGAAATTTTTATTATTATTTTCGGATGACAGTTGATTCCTTCAATGAACTATATGATAAGGTTAAACATGACTTAGATAAACAAGATACTAACTGGAGGAAAGCCATTTCAGAAAAAGAAAGATTGGCGCTACTTTTCCTCGGTTTTATAATCGTTAACCTTCGCATCGTATAAAAAAAAGTTAATTTAAAAATTCAAAAAACCCGACTGCTTAAAAAACGAACTAAAAAGATGTAAACAAGAAGAAAATCATGCTGTGCAGTCGGAGGATACATGTTCGCGCGCTGGCTGACCAAAACCAGATGTATCCTCACTCTCCTCACCTCTCACTTTTTAGTTATCTTTTTCTAGAATTAGGTACATTTTAACATATAAGTATTATATATTTTTGAAATCAGCTCTTAAAGCCCTTTATTTTGATACCCCACACGATAGGCATGGAAGAAAAAAAAAATGTAGGCCCCCACAATATGGCGCCCAAAATCCGCCATTTTTCTATTTTCCAATTTTAATGTAGCCAGTGACACTCGCAGGGTTAAGACGAATCGATTGCCGTAAGAACCATCAAAATCGGCCAACGCGTTTGGTCTCTAGAACGCCACATAGGAACAAACATACATACATACATACATAGACTGATAAACACATTACCCTCCTTCGGCAGTCGGGTAAAAAAAGCCTGTAACCGCCATAATTAGCTTTTCAGTCTCCATCTTCCTTCCAATTTGGTCACCGAAAGAGCAGTGAACGCGCGAACACGTACGGTCTGGTTGAACGACGCGGTCAGAATGCCTCCAGTGTGGGTATATCTATGTAAAGTAATACAACACAAAGAACGCTCTTGTCTTGAACGGTTAACTGCGTTACCGACTTACCGCTGTCTGTCTGATATAACCCTTAGAATTAATAAATTTGACAGATATGGGAAGCTTGATACGAAGCTCAGTATTTCTGTTAGTGTATCTGTTGTTTATATCATTTAAAATTACACCATTTGTTGTTTTGCACCCGGATCTCCGTTCACTGCTGAAAATACAAGCTGTTTGGTAAACACCGTAACAATCCAAACACCCTGGGTGTTTATGGTAAACATCCTGTATAATTCTAAATACTGCACAACACATTCAACCGTCAACTGCACATCATGGCATCCAAAACAGTCAAAATTCAATAGATTTTCAATTTAATCTCCAAACAATATTATCCATTTATTTGTACTCATTCCATTTTGACCGCGCGCTTACTAGAGGGCGCTAGGATAATGTTTGCACACGGGCGCTACATAGGCTAGAGACGCCTCTGATAGTTCTCTGTTAGGCAATGTGTTACATCATAGACAAGGTAATGGAAAAAAATAGTTCTATAACCCAGTGCAAGGATAATACGGTTAGTGTTGCGGTTCCGGAGATTTGTGCCCTTTTTTATATGGGCTCCATACATTTTTATGCAAAATACATATTTCTTGCCAATATGGCCTACCAGATTGCATCCTATGAAATATAAAAGCGTGATATCATCTTTTCTTTTTCTATATTCTATAGGCTCGCCAAAATAGTTTTTCGATCCACTGTGTGGTTCAGTGGTAACGGGCGTAACGGCCCCGACTTTCGTGTCGTAAGTCGTGGGTTCGAACCCAGGCAGGCGCATTACTTTGGTAAATTATGTCATCACCACTGCTCTAAAAAAGGTGAAGGAAAACATTGTGAGGAAATCGGCATGTCTTAGAATCAAAAATTCAAAGACATGTGCCATCGACCAACCCGCACTGGGCCTATGTGGTGGATTATGGCCCATTCTCACTCTCACAGAGAGGAGGCCTGTATCCCGGCAGTGGAAACTTTAAAAAGAGGAGATAGTAATTAAAGGTACACTAGTCGAAAATTCTTCCATACAAACGTAATCTGGCTTTTACTCCACTCTTTGACGATGTACGTTCAAAATAAAAAAAAATGATATCAATTTGTCTCATCATTATCTAGCCCTGTATGGAAGCAAAAAAGTAAAAAACAAATTTACTTGAAAGTTATGAGCTTCGAAAGTTCCATATTTTAACACTCATTTTAACGCATCTTTGGGTACAAATAAGTACCATAAGAAGAAGGAAAATTGAAAAACGGCCTCCATACAGGGATAGATTAGTAGTTCAACAATGCAAATAATTTTATTTTAAACAGATACATTCAGTCGTTTTTTCATGATATCCAGACTCCCAAAGGCCTGTTTATGAAATTTCGCGCGCTCGTTTTCGTTCTAAATCATCATCCATATAGCTACAAAGTTGCAAAAGTGTGTATTCGTACGCGTACTAGCTTCTTACTGCTTATAACAGCATCTATCTGTTCCGCACGTGTTGTCGGAGGATATAGCATGCATTTTAACCCCGCGCACAAAATAGTTCGTGCCGTCGACTAGTGTACCCTTAAGGGCGGACGCCCATGATTACGCGACGCGCGCTTACGAAAAGCGTGACTGCATTGCTGCAAAAAGTTGTCTTGGGCAACAGCCCTCAGCTTCGTAAAGAAAACTAGGCTGGCTGATGTCTGATTTAAATATATTATTTTTGCTTTGATATGATAGGGATCTTTGCAGAGTTCGATTATAAAATACGTATCCATAAAAAAAAAATTGAAATATATAGACAGTAACCTACACATATTTCTATTCATGGAAGGATTTTCTCAAATTTAAATCAGATATTGTTTTGGAGATAGATTCATTCAGATTAGATTAAAGTCAATGAAGAATGTATACCTTAAATGGCATCTTGCCAAAGTTGAAGCTCATCTCAGCATTCTTGAGTACAACAGCAGGGAAATAGCAGTCAGCCCGCCTTTCTGGGGCCAGGGTAAATGCCACTCCGAGTTTTTCGCCATTCTTAGTGTAGCTGATCTCACCATTGTTCAGATTCAGTAGGCAACCTGCAATTTTATTAGTTTTCTAAAAATATATAAACTAATAGAAATTTTATTTTTTAGCAAAACTTGGCTTGTTAGAAGTGACATCATCTGCCTAGCCTTTTTCCCAATTATTGTTGGGGTCGGCTTCCAGTCTTACCGGATTCAGCTGAGTACCAGTGTTTTACATGGAGCGACTGCCTATCTGACCTCCACAACCCAGTAACTGGGTAACACAATACCCCTTGGCAAGACTGGTGTCAGATCTCAGGCTTCTGACTACCCGTAACGACTGTCAAAGATCTTCAAATGACAGCCGGGACCAACGGCTTAACGTGCTTTCCGAGGCACGGAGGAAACTCGGTATGTTGAAATGGTCACCGATCCACGGACCAACCTCGTCAAGCGTTGCTTAACCTTGAAGATCGACCCGTGGGGCTGTTATTATTTAGCCACGAGCTCCTCCACGGCTTGTTAGAAGTGACATATTGTAATATATAAAAATTGTTAATAAAAACATACCAATAACATCATGCATTCCATATGGAGCACCATAGTCATCAAAGTTCTTTGAGTTAGACTTCTTGCCTGTTCCTCCAAACCCAAAACCCAGGCGGTCTGTACCAAGATCCAGCCTAGCCTAAAAATTGTAGGTACATTATAAGTATGATTCTAAATTTTTTTATTATTTGTTGCAACCATATTCTGGAATACAAACAGCCAGATTGTTTGTTTATCAAATTATGTATGAATCAGAAATTATAGATATTTTTTAATGTGATGCAATAATACTGAAATAATTTGATTGTTTTGGATGTTTTCTGGAGGGTCAAATGATTTTATGATCCTTTAATAGGTAGGAATTTTAAAGGGGATAAATATAATGTCCACCTAAAATTACTTTGTGACCATAACCTCTATTACCTAAAATTGTACTATGAAACCCAAATTTAGTAAATTGATCACCAAATTTAGTAAATTGATCACCAAATTTTAATAGCAAATTATTGCGCTATTTAATGTTGTAAAATAGGTTAGGTTAGGTTAGAACTGTGACCAACCGCGCGCGAGCCGAGCGAGCAAAGCGAGCGGTGCCGCGGCAGCGGCCGGCGAGCGCTACTTCCAAGTTGCTCCCAGAAATTTTATAATCTTTTTGGTCATTGGTTTAATTTTGGTGATCATTTACTACTTTTGGGTTAACAATGATTTATTTGGAGTCATTTTGCCTAAACAGGATAGCGAGATGTTAAAACTTTGGTTATAATTTTACAATAAGATGCGGGTTTAATTTTGGTGATCATTTACTATTTTTGTCTGTTATATGTTACTATATCTGGTGGTAAGTTAAACATAAGCCAATTTTAAATACTTTTGGCATTTCCACTTACAGCCTGTGTAGACCAGCCCACACGGCACAGGCCCTCATCAGTGACGGTGGCTTCATAGTAATAAGCCCCTTTGCTGTGCACGCCCTTAGTGGCCCTGCAACCGTGCCAGCCTTTCTGGTCGCGCGACTGGCACCGAAGTCCATCCGGCGTTACAGCCAGCGCGTCCGTGCGATCGAAGAACGACATAGTCAGTTCTGTAGCGATTGTTTGTATAATTTTACTTGTCTTCCCTTCTTGTACGTCTTTCAAAGTCTCCCATACTATCTGCAAGATCGGCAAGCAGAAGGCACCAGTCTTACCGCTGCCTGTTTCAGCAGCCATGAGCACATCTCCACCGCCTAAGATCAGCGGGATCGCTTCGGCCTGGACATCTGTTGGTAGTGTCCAGTCCATCTCGTCAATAGCCTTCCCCAGCTCGGGGAGGACACCGAACTCTTCGAACGCCGTCATCTGTTTTACTTATTTAGTATTTCTAACTAATATGTATGCACTTCTTTAGCAGATTCTATGTGGCCGGACAAAAAAGAACTTCGCTTTCGCCAGTTCGGCTTATTAGTATTTGTTGACAGCACGTTGACTTGACAGTGACAACATGAGCAGTTGAGCAGACATGGCGTCGACATTATTCTGCAATATTTTTTCAAATTCTCTATGCTCAAAATCTCTCGTTTTGATTTTATTAATCGATCGACTGGATGAAGTAGATTAGTAGAAACACAGAGAAAATAAAACTACGTGAGTAGAACGTTCCCTTTTGTAACTGTCACTGTCAGTCAAACTCGAAAAACGTCAAACAAAAAATAACCTCAGTTTTTCTCGGCACGCAATGTTATTTTTCTTAATTCATTAATAAAAATGGAGCTAGAACTACTCCAAGCCTCGGGGACAAAAAGTCCGTCAAAGCTATCTTCTACAGGAAAAGTGTTGATTTATGTTACCGGAGGCCTAGCCGTAGGAGTCAGTATAATTTGTATACCATTCACCGTACCAGCACTGAGGAAAGTTTGTTTACCTTACGTTCCTGCCACCACAGAACAACTTCTTGGAGTAAGCAAAGCTTTGACTGGACGCACTGGCAAACTATTAGATGTGGGTTCGGGCGATGGCAGGATTGTGTTCACCGCTGCCAGATTAGGTTTTCAAGCAGATGGAGTAGAGCTGAACCCCTGGCTAGTCTACTATTCCCGAATCGCTGCATTACAGAAACCGGAATACCGAGGCAGCAAATTCTTTCGACGTGACTTGTGGAAGTTTGACCTAAAGCCATACAACAACATAGTGATATTTGGTGTTGAACAGATGATGAAGGACTTTGAAAATAAGTTATTATCAGAAACAAACAAAGACACGGTAGTGGTGGCTTGCCGGTTCCCTTTACCAAATATGACTCCTGTAGAAACCATAGGGAGTGGTGTGGACACTGTTTGGAAATATGTTGTAAAAAGATAGACCAGAATGAAAAACTTAATATACTTGTATTATACATTAGCTTAGTTATTAAATTAATATACATTGTTAGTTTTCTGTACAAAACATATTATTTCTAAAAGCGGCCACTTCTTTTCCTGCCTGTGTACTTGGTGTCAGCCTTTGTGTCCTTGCCTTGTTTTCTTCTCCTCTCCTTTTTTTCTATGATCCAAGCTCTTGTGTTTTTTAGTGGTTTGCCTCTAGCATTTCTTGTTGCTTCTCTTTTAGCATACTTGACTTGAAGGTTATTGTCAACTTCATCAGTACCTGAAAACGGACATATTCATTTGATATAATTATGTATCAGACAAAAATTAATATAATTATCATCATCTCTATAGTTCTCGCCAAACTTTATGGCTGCCCTGTATTTGGCTTTATGTTGCGCCAGGCACGGATTGGTGCTGTTTTTGTTTGGGATTTACTACTGCGCAGCCATTGTAGCCATCTTCAGGGCGGCCGAGATGATTGGCGAGAACTATACCAGCATTCAGCCTTTATTGACCAACTGCTGGATTTAAACCTTTAGTGCCTGTCTACATGGTATTAATCAATATTACTATCAACCAAGAGGGACTATCACAAGCCAGTCATATACATAAAACAATGGATTACCTAATGCCTGAGGTAATGGAGCAGATCCACCAGTCATCAGCACTAAGAAGAACTTCTTAGCTTTGGCAGAGTTAGGGAAGTCTACAACTACACCTCCATAGAAACCGGCTTTCATGGCCTGTGAGGTGACTAGATCCATCTGACTCTCATTCTCTGGGTAGAACTGGAATACTGCTCGGGCTGATCTTGACTGAAATCAAATAAATCATGGGAAAACTAATTTGATATAGTTAGGAACAGATACTTCTCACACTTTAGATTTTTTGTGTGTTCCTCTGTGGCCGGACCACAGTTTAGTACTCAGATGCTATAGTTCGAAATAATACCTACCTAAAGTCTACCTTCATCGGAATATATATATATTTTTAGTACCTCAAGAGATATCTTTTTAATTAACAATTTATGTGGTCCGGCCTCCAGGCAGTGCTCTCTGGCCGCGCCACATCAAATTAAATAGAGTATAATGAACTATTAATAAATCAATATCCCGAAAAAAACTACCTAAAGAGTACCTTGCATACGACAAATATGGTCCAATAAACCCCTTTAGTTAAGGAGTTATTGGTCGTAGAGTGTGGTCCGGCTGGAAGGTATACTCTGCAGCAAGTCAATTTTGCAATACTTAATATTAACTATCCATAAATCAGTTTCAATAATAGTACCCTTTCTCTACTCTTCGTTGATATTTTTTTCTCTCAAGAAACTATTCATTTTGATTAATTAACCTTTAAAATATGTGGCGCGGCTAGGGAGGATTACTTTCAGCAAAAATAACGAAATATGCTTTATTTCTATATGCCATCGAAAACTGCATAATAAGTACTTCATCAAAAGGCCTGGACTTTGTCTATAAACTTTTATTTGTATTACCCACAATGATTTTGAAAAAGGTGCACTTTTTGGTTTTTGTTTACCTATCTACCTTAGAATAGTTAGTAAATTTGACGAAGTAAATGAAAATTTTGGTTTGAAATAAACAATAAGTATACAAAAAACAAATATATATTTTCATAATCAAATAATAATAATTGTTAATACAAGGTGTTGTAAATGACGGAAAAGTGTTTTATATAACAAACTAAAGTCAATAGATTAAATTTAAGCATTTAACCCTTTAAACAAGAAATAACAATGAAAAAAAGAGTGTACTAAAACCGCGTATTCAAAATATAGAATATCAATATTACAAATAAAGGTGCTTTGAAGTTATTTTCCAACTTTAATATGCAAGACCTAAATTAAAAATAATCATTTTGATAAAAATAAGTTAAAATTTACAATTTTGCGTATAAAATACAATGAACATTCATTTGCTGGTTTTTAGTCCTTGTAGCTTTAGTACTTAAATCATCATATGTTTCCCAAGTATCATCCAGACGCTTGCAGTGAGCGACGTAATGGCGAATATTTGGTAAATATTCAATCACTGACAACAGTGTAAATAATTTTCCTTGTAATGTCATAGTGTCAGGAATGTCATTTAAATCAACGCCTAAATCAATTTCAAATATTAATAAATCATTCAATGTGTAGTTAATAATTTGTTTACCGGTACATTTTACACCGTCGTCATTACTTTTATCACATAGCACACCTGAATCAATCTCTAACATTGTTTGAGCCGATTCTTCAAGGGCTGAAATGCCTTTATCAGACAAAATTAGTTCATTCAGTGGCATGTACGAACATACTCGTTGAGATGTGGAGTTGTTCTGACTGCATTGTGTATTTGTGCATCGTTTTTCCGATCTAACTATAGGAATATCTTTTAATAAAATTTTGTCTAAAACAAAAGTAATATTCGACATACAATTTATGATCGTCAAGACATTTGTGATTGTTTTGTCAAAATAATATTTGTTTATAATATTGGCTCGTATGCTGTATAAATTTGTGGGATCTTTATTAGCAAGAGACTTAATAAGTGTCATAAAACCGGATGTTTCTGTTTCTATTAGATTGCGGATGTTCATTCTATCTATATATGCAACTGCTAAAGATTGCACCAGACAATCGAAGGCACAAGTATTTTCTACAACTACGCCTTTAATACCAGTTGAACTACTACTTCCATTTACCAAAACATCGACCGACTTATTTTTGGACCTCATCTCTCGCTTTTGTTTTTCCTGTTTTCCTATAGCCAGGCCTCGCCAGTTCTCTAGAAGGATGGGTTCATCAGACATGACAGATTCTTGCGAAAAGTCACTTGACTCAACTTTAGCTTTTTCAGTAGCCTTTGTTTTCTGTTCACTAATATCATCACTAAATTTGTTCTTTAAATCCCCAGATATATATTCATGGTGCTTCATTAGGAATTCGTCCACCCGTAGTCTGTCGTTGGGATTTTTCAAAAGTGTTTTAATATTTTTGAAATAACTTTCCACGTCTGAACTGGTTGATGTCACATTTTCTGTATAAACAAATGACAACATCACATTTGCCCAAATTGGCAATCTAGACATTAGCCTCTTGAAGGTATTAATAAAATCAGGTAAGTAATATAAGTTTTCATATATCGTTTTTATCTCAGATAATTGCAATTCAAGTGAAACTTTGTCAACTTTCATGGTGAATTCTTTCATAAAGTCTGAGGTAACATTTTCAATTTCTTCTGAGTTGAGTAGGTCGTTAATAATTGTATTTACTTCCTCATTCACCCTGACCTCATCATCATCTTCGTTTTCTCTATTTGTATTATCTGTGTCTGTCTGTAGCAACTTCTGTAAGCTTTGGTTACATAATGTAGGATGGCCGTTAGAATCTTTTCCTGTGTATCTATTAAGTGCAATAACAATAAGATTTTCCATTATCAATTTGATTTCGCCGAACGATGAAGAATCTTTGATTTTGCAAATATATTTTATATAAAATTTCATAACCCTTTCGTCAACGTATTTAAAACATTGGTAATTATAAAGTGTTTTCACAAAATGCGACGTGTCCAAGCGAATAAGGCAATGATTTGTTTTTATTTTTTCTTTTTTCATTAGGACATCAAAACAATATGCAATATAATCCTTGGTAGATTCAAAGTCAGTAAAAGCTTTAATGATTGCTCCAACTAATGCTGCCGAATCATCGCAAACTACTTCATCAGGAGTTTTCTTGGTGCCTATCCATTGTTTGAGCCATTTGTAAATATTTTCTAACGTATGCAAATCAGTTATCATTTGAGTTACCGGCACACAAGAATTTCCTGTTTGTAATACAGCCACGTAAAGAAAAATGTGCTTAGCCACATATATTTGTGCAGGATCTCTAGGAGGATTTATTTTTTTAAATATGGACCCTGTAGCGTCAATACTGAGCTTTATTCTTTTATTACAATTGACAAGGTGACAATAATATTTTTCTTGTAGATCCGTCCAATAATATAAAATGAAAGGCAAAACACAAAATAATCGAATCACATTCTTGTATAAAGTACTACCCATAATCCATAATGAAAGTACAACATTCTTGTCCAAATAAGCTTCGTGTTTAGATCGGTGCCTTATATTCTGCAATGCCTTTAATGATGGTACAAATGGTGGCTCATAGGTGTCATCTTCGTTCATGACTTTGTTCACTATTTTGTTCCGAATTACGATTGCATGTTCATTAATCAGTTTTTCAGACAGCTCTTCTTTTTTCTTTTTAGTCAATTTATTTTTTATCTTTGGATCATGCACAATATTTAAATCACCTACCTCAATAATACATTTGATTTTAGCATGAGTTTCTGACGCTTCTGTTGACTCCGCTCTAATTTTAGCTCCACATTGCTTACAATAACCACTGAATCGAATATTGTAATCAACAGCTGAACTGCGTTTAAATATCCAAGTACATTCTCGCTTTGTTTCCTTCCATAAAATCTCACTCATAACGTTTGTCCACTTATGTTGAGGTAAAACTGTCTTCTTGTGCCGTGTTACTGATGGTCTATCTTTATCTGTTCGCGAACAATAGCTAGTGACTGGTTTTATATTTTGCCAATCGGATAATGATATTTCAAAATTCTCAACGGCATATTTATCTTGTACTGAAGATTTTGGTGAATCAAACTCTTCAGATGACAAATTATCGTCATATTCTGGAGAAGACCTCTGTTTCACTGTATTATTGAAGAAATAATCAAAATTCTTTTTTAAAGAAAGATAAATAGCTTTCACGCTCATTCGACATGACAAGTTTTTGCGAATATCAAGAAAAATCTTACTTGATGGTGGTGGCAGCAAATCTTTATCTTTTAGTTGGTCTTCATATCTCACGAACTCTGATTTTTGTTCATCAAGGGAAACTGATAGCACTTTTCCGCGTTTTTTCTTGTTTTCACTCATTTTAGCGGTTATAATGGCCGATACAAAGGAATAGAAACAAACTACTAAAGTAAAAATATATTCAAGCTATGATGATAAAATAATAACAAACTACCCCCGTACGTAAACTATTGTAATAACGCCTGCACATTCTGCTAACATTGTAACGCATATCCTATTAACTTGTAATACAAATTGCTAACAAAATATTGGAGGGCGTTCAAATATACACAAAGTTCCACAAATTTTTTATTGTTTATTTTAAACCAAAATTTTCATTTACTTCGTCAAATTTACTAACTATTCTAAGGTAGATAGGTAAACAAAAACCAAAAAGTGCACCTTTTTCAAAATCATTGTGGGTAATACAAATAAAAGTTTATAGACAAAGTCCAGGCCTTTTGATGAAGTACTTATTATGCAGTTTTCGATGGCATATAGAAATAAAGCATATTTCGTTATTTTTGCTGAAAGTAATCCTCCCTAGCCGCGCCACATATTTTAAAGGTTAATTAATCAAAATGAATAGTTTCTTGAGAGAAAAAAATATCAACGAAGAGTAGAGAAAGGGTACTATTATTGAAACTGATTTATGGATAGTTAATATTAAGTATTGCAAAATTGACTTGCTGCAGAGTATACCTTCCAGCCGGACCACACTCTACGACCAATAACTCCTTAACTAAAGGGGTTTATTGGACCATATTTGTCGTATGCAAGGTACTCTTTAGGTAGTTTTTTTCGGGATATTGATTTATTAATAGTTCATTATACTCTATTTAATTTGATGTGGCGCGGCCAGAGAGCACTGCCTGGAGGCCGGACCACATAAATTGTTAATTAAAAAGATATCTCTTGAGGTACTAAAAATATATATATATTCCGATGAAGGTAGACTTTAGGTAGGTATTATTTCGAACTATAGCATCTGAGTACTAAACTGTGGTCCGGCCACAGAGGAACACACGATTTTTTACAGCAGGGAAAATAAATCGGATACACTTTTTTCCCACCGAGGGTTTCTCCACGTTGTTGTTGTGGTGGGGCTTAGGTGTCTCAATGATGTTGGGAGCTTTTCCAGTAGAGTCACTCATGCTGGAGGCTCCCAAATGAGTGACCAGACTAAAAGAGACACGAAAACGAAGTCCATAACATCAAGGATTCCGTGAGTGGCGCGCCAGGGATGTTTCCTGGATAGAATAATTATAAGTCTATTTAGTCCGTCCGTGAGATTATTAAATAATATTGGACCCGTATTTTTTGCTTTATCAAATAAATAAAAATAGACAAACATAAAGCTCATCAAAGTTCAGGAGTGGGAGCTTGTGACGTTACTTTGTCAGTATAAATTGTAGCACACCGTGACATCACACGATATTTCAACTCACTGATCGTCGTAATTTTTTGTTTAGGTAAAAGAAAGAATACGTGTCTAATATTTTTAGGCTACCTAACTGACGGACTAAATAGATATTTTTGTCACCTAACCTATTGTTGATGTTACCTGACAGTGAGAGATGCACTCTTCGTCGTTTTGGAGAGTGAATCAATTTGGTGTGGGGTTTTGTCATGTGCTGTGCAATGACTCATGGAAGTCACAGAGCGGGTCGTTGGACGGTACGTGATTGGACTTAAGATCTGGTAACAGTATCAGTCGCGCATCGTCTCATGAACATGATCAACGGAGCAGTCCATTGGACGGTGTGTGATGCACTCTTACCAGAATATACTGAAGGAGTTTGTTCACTTCTGGTATGCGCCTGCTCACCAGATGTGACTGTGTAAGTGAACAGGCGGCGATGGTGACTGTAGTTCCGAAGGTCGAGTGGTCTTTCGAAGCGACGAGAAACGACATGAAGTGGCGAGTTTGCCAGCCACGTATAGCTGGTAAACTGTGAAGAGGAGTGGGGGGAGACAAACCCTTTTAAAAAATCCACTTTCTGCGCACCCCATAAAAAAGGCAAAGCTGTGTTCAGAAAATCCATTGGTCAGTCCCACGTATTCTGGGGAGGACATAGATTTCTCAAAATCTAAATGAGATTTTTATCCGTCCTTTAAGGGCGCATTGAGCCAGGGTGGCTCCTACTTCCTGGTATTAAAGAGTCGCTGGCTTCTATTCCCAGCACATCCGCCGCACCAGAACCTAAGGCACAGAGAGTGCCGGTGAGGAGAGATGCGGGATCTGAGTCCAACGACGCATCTGGCGCAAAGGGCTCAGGGAACTCGGAGCGCGAAGTGGTGGGGGCTGCTGCGAAGAATCTAAGGTTCTTCCGGAAGCGCCTTAAATCGGGAGATGGCCTGGGGTCGCCCTCCGTTGACGAGTTGGCCTTGGCCCGTAAGAGCCCCACCAGTAGGCGGGGTGAGGGCCGAGATAGAGGAGTGGGCTCACTGCCCAGCGAGCCGAGAGGCTTTCCGCGGTGGGGCGCCACTCCAGATCCACCAGCCGCAGGGCTATCCTCACGGAGTCCTCTGGCGGTGAGCTGGATTCGAAGCGAGCGGCCAGGTTCGCAGAGGTCGTGGGAGCCGCAATCCGAGATGTGGTCAAGGGAATAAGTCCTCTAAAAACAAGGCGGCAGCGGAGGCCATTCACATCGGACCTCCGTCGGATGGATGACGAGATGTGGGCGGAGGTCACCCGCTTCAAAGCTGACATGGAGCATTTCTAAAAGGAGAACGAGAAGCTAGAGCAGACCTGGCCGGGTTGCAAGGAGCCGGCCCTCGGGAGACGCCGCAGGGGTTGGCGTAGCAAGGGCAAGGCCAGCCCGTGCCTGCAGAGGACCGCCGGTGCCTTTCAGAGTCGCTGCGCGTCTGCTAGGCGAGCAAGGGCGGCCAAAACGAAGGAGAGGCCCTCGGCAGCGGCGCAAGAAGCGAAGCGTCGCAACTAGGCTCCGAAGTCCGAAGCTGTAGTGTTAACACTACAGCCAGAAGCGGAAAAGAAGGACGCACGCGAAGTGCTCGCCAAAGGGCTCGCAAGAGGGCGGTGGTGAACCTGGAGGAGATCGGCGTCGCCGGTGGCATCCGGGAAGTCCTCGGTGCTGACAAAGCCCGATTGTCCAGGCCCATATAATTTTGAGCTGAGAAACTCAGGGTTAGTCATTTAAAGTCTGACATGCCCTCCCGCTTCACCCAGAGCACGAGAAATCATTGGGTGATTTACAAACCGAAAACAAAAAAAAAAGTATACAATTTTTGAAAACAGGTTTAACTTACCAAACAAGCATACAAGGAACTAAAGAACTGATGAAGCCTTTTAACAGGGTGGTGTGACTTCTTATCAGCATTGAACAGCCACTGTAAGGCAGACACTGAGACAGCTCCATCAAAACACCCGGCTCGGAATGGTACTCCTTCACCCATGTCTGATAGTACTAAGTCACCTTCTGTTTCTCTTTCTTTGGCTACATCTGAAATGTATTTTATAATAAGTTACAGGAAATGGATGATGCAGCAGTTTCAACAGATTCAATTTCTGCCAAAGTTGCTGAACAGCTGTGCAGGTAAATTGTTATTTTTAAGATTTATAGTAACTTACCCAGCATAGAAGGTGATATATCCATACCAATCCACATGTGTCCATTCTCCTCCAGCACTGTACCTGACAGGCCAGAGCCGCATCCTATATCTAGGAGTAGACATGGAGTATCCTCAGGTAGCAGCAGTAACTCAAGGCATCTTTCTGTCATCTGTGCTTGAATATCCATAATACGTGAACTGAAAAATTTTAAGTACTGTTATTTATGCATCATACAACCGGGCTAATGATTGTGGAATATTATTGGAAGAGTGAACTTACTTTTGAGTGTACTTTCGGGCTTCGTCTTCATTGTAGAACTAGAAAATAACAAAACATTCGATGATTATTGTAAACAAATGGATTATCTACATAATTTTAAGTTATTGAAGTCGGTAATAAAAATAAACTTACTAGTTCAGGTGGCGCTTGGTGTTCTGGTCTCTTAGACATTATTACAAATTGGTTAGAAAAGCCTATATCGCAATTATTTTAAATAAAAACAACAGAAAGGAAAGCGACACGAGACCTAACCTCAAAACTAAGCTGCTGTCCTGACGTTTGTTTTTGACATAAATTTTCTGAATTTTGACACCGCGACAATCTATCTATAAATAATCTATAGATAAAAAAAAACATACAGCTGCGTTCATGAACTGTTGAATATAAAAATCTTTTTCACAAATAACCAACCTCCGAAACACTAAAAAGAGCAAAAATAACTTTAGTTTCGGAACGTCTTTCTTTGGTACCATTTTTTTTTGTCGTTTTGCAACACCGACTGCCTTAACGAAAGTTAGGTTTGCTCATTTTACAGACTTCAAAAAAAGAAGGAGGTAATCAATTCGACACTTATGTATGTAATATTATTGGAACTGCACAATATTCACATAAGTTATTTTATGTGGGGTTTTAATTCTAAACACTTGTGCAGGGGCGGCCTTAGCCGCTGCGAGGCTCCGGGCGGGCGGCAGGTATGCGAGGCCCTCGTCCTTTTTAGGGTTCCGTACCCAAAGGGTAAAAACGGGACAATATTACTAAGACTCCGCGGTCCGTATGTCTGTCTGTCTGTCACCAGGCTGTATCTCATGAACCGCGATGATGTATTTCTGTTGCCGCTATAACAATAAATACTAATAAAATAAGGAAATTTAAAAAATCAAAAGACCCGACTGCTTAAAAGGCGAACTAAAAAGTTTAGGAGTAATAGTCGACCAACTTATAAAATGTACTTGGAACAGTAAAAAATATGTACAAATGCCATTGAAAAATTACTTAATTAACGTTGTTAGCTGTGCAAAACAGATAGTAAATATATGCTTATGAACCATGTAAAAATATACAAAAATAAAATCATTATATCCTTAATAATAATGATTTCTAAATTAATAATTTTTAAGCTCGAATAACACATTGGAGTGGCCGGAGTCGTTGGCAGTACCGGTCCGTAGTCCATACGGCGCATGCGCGCGGTGGAGTCTATTTTGTGTTAGTGCAGAAGTAGGTATTTGCGACGTTTTGTAATTAAAACGTAAAAGTAAAGTCAAATTAGATCCGATTTCCAAGCAAATTACTTATTTTCTTTTGTCGATATCCATCTATAAAGTCAATATTCGACCAGACTACATCACTAATTGAGAGGCGTAAATCTTTCCAGAATGAAATAGTGAATACCGCAGATTAGAGGTGAATACATTCGAAATTTTTCTAATTCCGAAAGAGAAATAAACAAGGAGCGTGCGTGCATGGATCCAGGAACGAACCATACCATTCCCCGTGGCTCTAACGCGCGCTCGTATCGGCTCCTTTCGCAATTCGCACCCGCGGTGGTACTCAAATACATAATATTTTTATAACTTCAGATGAGAATTTTTCAATGGCATTTGTACATATTTTTTACTGTTCCAAGTACATTTTATAAGTTGGTCGACTATTACTCCTAAACTTGTAAAGTCTACTTATCCGTGATAGTTTTCCTTTTAATTTCGTTATATTTAATACTACCGTGAATTTTTTCACATAGCCAAGAGGAACCATTTCGCTGGCAGGGGGGGACACTTGACTCTAACATAAATTTGCAATTTAAATCTTAATTTTACGCAAACGGATCTCTAAATCGTAAAATGATTTTAACAAACCCATAATATTTTTGAATGGCCTATCCAACGATACCCCACACCATGGGATAGATGAGAAAAAAAAAACATTCGCACTTTACGTCTATGGGAGGTACCCGAAAAAAAAATATTTATCATGATTTTATATTATCACTTTCTCGGCATTATTAATATGTATATCCATGCCAAATTATAGCTTTCTAGTACTTAGATTCTCAGAGCTAAGCTGCGGACGGACAGACGGACAGAGCGAAACTATAAGGGTTCCTTGTTAACTTCGGAACCCTAAAAACAGAATAAAATAAATATTTAAGTGGGGCTCTTATACAACAAACGTGATATTTTTGCCTTTGTTTGCGAGTATGGTACGGAACCCTTCGTGCGCGAATCCGACTCGCACTTGGCCGGTTTTTACAATGTATGAGATATAGAAATGGAAAACTTATTGTTTTTGTTATTAACTAGCTTCTGCCAGCGACTTCGCCCGCGGGAATTTCAAAAATAAGTCCAAGGGTACATATTTCCGGAATAAAAAGTATCTTAAGTACTATTCCAGACTGAAATCTATATCTGTGCTAAATTTCATCAAGATCCGTCCAGCCATTTGAGCGTGAAGAAGTAACAAACATTCAAACACACACACTCACAAACTTTCGCCTTTATAATATTAGTACTTTACTATGAAATAATTAATCGACCAACTTTATTGTTTGCTAGGGATAGAATTGTAAGCTTTTTGGGTTGTAGCGTGAGGCCCCTGCAAGAGCGAGGCCCCGGGCGATTGCCCTGTTCGCCACCCCCTAAGGCCGCCACTGCACTTGTGCCAAATTTCATAGGTGTACCTATGTAGGTACGTTTGTTTGTATGTATGTCCACGCATTTCTCCGAAACTGCTTATCGGATCATGATCATTCTTTTTGTGTTGGATCGAGAATCTCTCAACTTAGGGAATAGTGCAACTTTCATCAAAATCGGTTCAGTGATTTTCAAGATAGGAAATATACCTACTCTATCATCCAAGATAGGTAGGTACAACGAAAAAAAAAGCGCGAGCATCTTTCGACTTGGCGGACGCGTGTATGTTTTGGATTGAAATTTATAACCTGTATTATGATAATAAATATAGGGAAAAAGTTCACAATTATATTTATGATCAGTAGAATCAGTAGTACCTATTAGTTAGGGTTAAGATTTAGTTTTAGTTTTGTAGTTCGGTAGTAGTAAATTTCTTCAATTCTTTTTACCCGACTGCCGAAGGAGGGTAATATGTTTATCAGTCTATGTATATATGTTTGTTCCTATGTGGCGTTCTAGAGGCCAAACGCGTTGGCCGATTTTGATGATTCTTACGTCAATCTATTCCTCTTAACCTTGCGAGTGTCACTGGCTACATTAAAATTGGAAAATAGAAAAATTGCGTACTGTGGGGGCCCAATTATTTTTTTCTTCCAAACCCATCGTGTGGGGTATCAAAATAATGGGTTGGTGGTTGGAGGATGCATTTGGTTTTGGTCTGCCAGCTCGCGAATATGTATCCTCCGACTACACAGCATGAGTTTCTTCTTGTTTACGTCTTTTAGTTCGCTTCTTAAGCAGTCGGGTTTTTTGTTATTTTGTGTTTACTTTTTTAGCTTATAAGGATGAACGACCTGCCCGACACTGCCCCCAGCCGTCGTTCCGAACCATCATAGTTTTGACACATCATGGTAGGGAGGCAGGGGCCTTATACCATGACGTGTTAAAACTATCACAGTGCGACAGTGAAAAAGGAACAGAGCTATTTATATTGTATAGCTCCGTCCTGCTCCTGTGTCTATGACCCTGTCTAACAAAAATACCCTAGGATTACACTACTTTAACTAGGATCACAGATAGTAATATTAATAAAATAGTGATATAAACAGATGATTTCATGTGAATCATATCGTCTTTGATAAAAAATATGATGATGATGATAGTTTCATGGTGATCCTTTGTATGATCATAGATACATTGTGTATGATAATACCCCCCAATGTCAAAAATCTTTTATCAAAGACGTTAGGATTAACATGTTTATATTATATTACCCTAGTTTCTGACAGCTATATCCTATGTCCTTCCTAGGCTCTCAAACTGTCGCCGTGCCGAGCATCTATATCCGTTTAATCGTAAAAAGTTAACAAACAAACATAGCACATCCACAGCCCATAAACATAGTTAAAACAATACAATTAACAGGTTGGACTGTGAACCTGTTATGGATGATTTCCGAGATAAAAACTATCCTATGTCCTTCCCAGGGTCTCAAACTATCTCCATACCAAATTTCATTTAAACCGCTGGACGGTTTAAGCGTGAAAAGGTAGGTAAAGACAGACAGAGTTATATAAAAAGTATCTTATGTGCTATTCCTGATTATAATCTATCTCCCTGCCAAATTTCATACAGATCCGTCCAGCAGCCTAATTGCGTAAGTGAATTCTGCAAAGGAAACAAGTCGATTCTTTCAAAGAATCAGAATCATTTCTTTCAACTTTTTCGGTATTGCGAAACTTATTTGGCAAGCTAGCGTTAGCTTTCCAAATCCACCTTTGAGTTGAACACAGACTACTTAGAGATACTACGGAGTTGAAGATATATGACATTTGCATTACACAATACCAATAGTGAAGTTTTATCTCGATTCTTCCGCTTCCATTAATTCTTTTACAATCAATTTTACGTCAAAATATTGATAATGAAAGGAGCATAACCTTTCCGTTTCAGAGTGTAATATGCAATACGAAAAGACGTTTTTGGGAAGGTTCCAACTTGTTTGCTTTGCAGAATTCACTTACGCAATTAGGCTGCTGCTGTTTGAGCGTGAAGAAGTAACAAACATACAAACTCACAAGCACACATACTCACACAATTTCGCCTTTATAATATTAGTGTGATAGTACGGAACACAGGTATATATCTAGGCTCACAGATCTATATTATATATAGATTAGTATATTAATCTGTGAGCCAAGATATATATATCTAATACCACGAGCAATTCTTGTATATATGTATACCTATATATGATCTGAATCTCGGAAACGGCCCCAACCATTTTCATGAAATTTAGTATGCAGGAGGTTTCGGGGGCGATAAATCGATTTAGCTAGGTTTAATTTTTAGAAAACGGCGTTTTCTCTATTTTCACCCGAGCAGAGCTCGGTCGCCCAGGTACTGATAGTGTAATATCCGGTAATACCCCCCTTAACTTTATTAAATCAACCTGACAATGACGTGATATTGGCTGAATGCACAAACCGTGCGAAGCCAAAGGAGAAAAAAAGGTCATACAAATTTAATGTCAGTTTTCTAGGCACGCAATGTTATTTTGTTAATTCAAAAATGAAAATGGAGCCAGAACTACTCCAAGGTTCGGAAACAAAGAGTCCATCACAGCTATCCTCTACAGGAAAAGTATTGATTTATGTCACCGGAGGCCTAGCTGTAGGAGTCAGTATTATTTGTATACCATTCACCGTACTACCAGCGTTGAGGAAAGTTTGTTTGCCTTACGTTCCTGCCACCACTGATCAACTCCTTGGAGTTAGCAAAGCTTTGGCTGGTCACAGTGGCAAATTATTAGATGTGGGTTCAGGTGATGGAAGGATTGTGTTCACCGCTGCCAAATTAGGTTTTCAAGCAGATGGAGTAGAGTTGAACCCCTGGCTAGTCTACTATTCTAGAATCACTGCGTTACTGAAACCGGAATACCGAGGCAGCAAATTCTTTCAACGTGACTTGTGGAAGTTTGACCTAAAGCCATACAACAACATCGTGATATTTGGTGTTGAACAGATGATGAAGGACTTTGAAAAAAAGTTATTATCAGAAACAAACAAAGACACAGTAGTGGTAGCTTGCCAGTTCCCTTTACCAAATATGACTCCTGTAGAAACCATAGGGAGTGGTGTGGACACTGTTTGGAAATATGTTGTAAAACGATAGACCAGAATGAATAACTTATATAATTTATTACTTGTTACATAAGTTAGCTTATTATTTACCTATTAAATTAATATACTTTGTTGTATTTATATCTATACTAGCTGTTGCCCGCGACTTCGTCCGCGTGGTTATGAAGATATAAAGTTTAATGATGTTTAACGCAAACTAGGAAAATGACTTTTAGCTTAAAAGATCCAACCCCATATTTACTTAAATATCTCTAAAAATATGTATTTATTCCCAATAAAACTATAAATATAAAAAGGACAACAATTTTCACAATTATATCTCAAAACAACTAAATTACAAAATAGAATATCAAAGAGCAGATACAACTTAAACTTCAAACTTTATTATCTCAAAAGTGTAATTTTGTGGGTTGGATCCTTGTTGTGTAACTACATCCATTTAGTGTCATCATTTCTAGACTATAGAGTCCGTGCCACCAAAGAAGTCTAGCAGACAAGGTGCGATGAATATATTGTGAGTAAGTGTACCAAACCATTACTAACTCAAAATCTGACCTAGTTGGAAAATGTCCTAGCTGGAAAATGACGTAAATGGAATCTGACCTACTTGGAATCTGACGTCCATTGCCGCTTTCTTTCATTTGTATGAAAATTCGGTTCTTTTTGTGGATTAAAAAGGTCTAAGCACTCTCGCAAGTTTGTACTTGCGAGAATGCTTAGACCTCTTTAATCGGGCCCAGACATGAAATCCGTTCTTAGCTGACATCTACTAACCATAAACTACTACCATGCCAAATTTTAAGTTTGTAGCTAAAAATATGAAGGACTTTTATATAAACTCGCGAGAGCCCTTAGACCCCCTAAATCCGGCCCTGTCGCAAAATCCGTCTTTCTTAGCGGACGTCTACTAACTATAAACTACCTCCCTGCCAAATTTCATCTTTATACGTCAAGCGGTTTTCGATATTTCGTAATGAGTGAGTGAGTGACCTTTGGCTTTTATCTATATATAAATATAAAAGCGAAAGGTCACTCATTCACCTATCATGAAATATCGAAAACCGCTTGACGTATAAAGATGAAGATTGGCAGGGAGGTTCCTGAAGTGATGTATGTGCCTAAAAAAAGGATTTTTGTAAACGCCACCCCTAAAGGGCTAAAAAGGGGGTTGAAAGTTTGTATGAAATTTCTACAGTTTGTAAATGGGACACGTGAAATTTTACATTTACGCTCTTTATTGATAAAAAGAATTCATGTATTTATTGGTTTTTAGAAATTCCACCCGAAAGGGGGTAAAAAGGGGTTTGAATAGTATATTGGGCACGTGAAATTTTATATTTACGCTCTTGATTGATAAAAATGATTCATGTTTTTATTGGTTTTTGTAAAAAGGGGGTTGAAAGATTGTGTGAAATTTCTACAGTTTGTAAGTTGGACTGAAAACAAATAAATCATTGTAATCTAATGACAAAACCTATTTGAAATAATCAGGAACAGAAACTTCTCACTTTCTTATTTTTGTACTTCAGATTTTTTGAGTACTACACGGGTTTCGTATACCGATAGATGGCGCTAGTATCATAATTCTAAGTGATGGCTTTAGTGATGGTAGGCACAGAGAAACTTATATATACGGACAATGGTAGGTAGTGGTGGTGGTTGGTAGTGGTGTATTTCTATTGATGTCCGTATAAAATAATTTAATTTTTCGACCCGGTCACAGCCCAAGAGGCACTCGGTGGGTTTGGCGGTACAAGTCAGCAGATCCCAATCTGCTCAGCAGATTGGGATAGGTTGCGTACTTTCTTCGCATCGTATCCTTGGCAGCCAATTGCTTTACTTCGGCTGATGCTTCTTCGTGCGTGGATGCCGTGACGGATGTGTCGCGTTAGGGAATGGAGTACTACATTCCGTTCTCTGGCGTAGCAATGTCTAGCGTTGACCAGCCATGGTTTGGCGCCGAGTGCAAACGCGCCGACTTACTTAAACATGAGGCGTACCTGGCATGGGTCGAGGCACGGACGCGCAAATCAAGCGACGTGAGTCAGCGGAAGAGAGAGACTTCAATAGGGCTGCCAAGTCCTGCAAGAAGGTGATGCGAAGTGCTCGGTTTGATCACAAACTTGCCTCATACGGTATGAGGCAAGTTTGGTCTCAATAATGTATGATTCATACCCAGCTGGTAGTAAAGCGTTTTGGTCCCTGGCTAAGTCGGTTGAATCGAACTTCTGCCGTTCCTCACTACCACCACTGCTGAGACCCGACTTGTCACTGGCCCACCCCGCTGAGGAAACAGCAAACTTGTTTGCCGCTCTTTTTGCGGCATCTTCACGTCTGGATTCTGTTGACGCGCGGCCCCCTCATTCTCCTGATGGATGCGAAACTAGTATGTCGGACATTCGCATCCATCAAAAGGACGTTCTTAAGGCGCTGTGCAACCTCGACGTGAACAAAGCTAGTGGCCCCGACGGGATTCCAGCAATTCTTCTGAGAACCTGTGCGCCTGAACTGTCTCCGATCCTGATGCGCCTGTTTCGTTTTTCGTATGAGACTTGAAAAGTGCCAAATGCTTGGAAGAAAGCTAACGTTCAGCCTGTCCCCAAGAAGGGCAGTCGAGCTGACCTGGCCAACTACAGACCCTTTCGATAACGTCCATCCTCTGCAAGAGTATGGTACGGGTACTCAACTCTAAGCTCCTGGCATTCCTAGAAGCTAATGACATCCTCAGTGACCGCCAATATGGCTTCCGCCAAAACTGATCAACTGGGGATCTTCTAGCGTATGCCATTCACATCTGGAGAGAGCCACGAGGAATTCAAAGCCGTAAAAGATAGGAACGAAGGGCAAATTACTGTATTGTCTATGACTTGAATGTTTTGTTTGTATTGCGGCCGCCGCAGGCCACGGTGGCCAAAATCCGTCACTATTCACTTACTTTCAAATGCGAGTTCTTTTGCGTTGTGTGTGTGGTCGTGTCAACATAGAATATTTTAAGAATATTGCTATTTAGTTTTAGATATTTCCAAATTTTGCCTATTATAAAGGATTAACGATTAAAATACCTTCGTTTTTATTAAGACTTAAATAATGTACATTTAGTATAAAAAATAGTACTACCTATTATAGAGCCAGACTGAACAAAATACATTATTATTTTAAAACCGAAAAATTGGACCGATATATCGATATATCGATATTTTTTCCTCGATATATCGAGGTCGATATTGATATTTTTATAAATATCGATACATCGATATATCGATATATTTTTGCACTTCCGACATCCTCTCCAACAATCAGAAATAAAGTTGGAAACGTACTATTAAAACCCCACCCGACGCCACCCGACGCGAACCGTGCACATATACACAGTGGCGGACTAAAAGGGTGGTGGAAGGTGCGGCCCGCCCCGGAACACCGGTCTTGGGGGGGCACCAAATGCCTCCGGGTTCCCCTGATCATGGGGTCTCAACTCGAACAAATTATAATATAATATATTCCTTTATTCTGTTTTCTTTTGTTTTGTATTGTATTTGTTACAGTATGTCCCTCAATTCAGTGTGCCTTTTGGCAAAGGACTCCTCTAGCTCTTTCCACTGATTTCTATCACGAGCCACTCTCCTCCAGTTGGGGCCCGCTGTTTGTTTCAGCTCGTCCTCCCATCTTCTTATCTGTTTCCCCTTGCTGCGTTTACTGTCCCTTGGGTACCAATCAGTCATCACCTTACCCCATTTCTCTATACTTGATCTCATCATGTGACCAGTCCATCTCCATTTTTGTTGGTTAATTCTGGTCAAGATGTCCGTTAGTTTAGTTTTAGCTCTCAGTTGTTCATTTCTTACATGGTCTGCCTTACGTATGTTTGTCATGCTTCGTTCCATGGCTCTTTGGCAGTATTGCAATTTGTTTCTGTGTTGTTTTGTGAGTGCCCATGTTTTGCATCCGTATGTAATACAGGGTAGTATGCAGGTGTTGAAGACTTTTCTTTTCATAGCTATTCCTATGTCTCTGGATTTCATGATCTCTTTTAGTGACCAGTACTTTCTCCAACCACTTGCTATCTTTGTGTTGATTTCCTTGCTGGTTTGATCTTTTGGTGATATTATTTGGCCCAGATAGGTGTATTCATCTACATACTCCAGTGACTTTGAATCCACCTCTATTGTTTTTCTTTCCGAATTAGTTAGCAGCTTTGTTTTTGTTGTGTTCATGGACAATCCGACCAAAGCACTTTCCTTGCTTAAGGCTTGGATCATAAGCTCAAGATGACTTGGGTCTTCCTCGAACAGGATTATGGCGTCTGCGAATCTGAGGTGATTTAGTTTTTTACCGTCGATGTTGAGACCGTAAAGTTTCTCGATTCTTTCGTTAATAGGTATTAATAAACAATAGAATCGAGAAACTAACAAACAATGTCTAGCCTTTTTTTCTCAGTGCCACAGATTACTGATATGTAGCTCAGTGCCCCGTTACCTATACTCCAACCAAAATTTAATCAAGATCAATACACTACAGCCATCTAGACTTTTTACGCGGCACTAATATTCTCTTAACTTTGCTAAATACCTCCAACACGCTGGGGGAATTCCCGTCTTTGTAACGTTCACTTCCCAAGGAATCCCTGAATCTGAATTAATGAAGTGCACATAATTCACACTTGTACGCCTACTTTTATTTTATCGATCAATTCGTATTTTATTTTCCTCATCCATATCCATTCTACATTATCCATTCTATTTGTTTATTTAGCCTAAATAATTTAGGTCAAATTTAAATTTCACCTGTGAGATTTTAACGAATTAACCATAAACGCTTATTTATACATACAAATGTGAACTGAATAAAAAGCTTTTTTTTTAAAGCTGGGGGCCTCATTCAGCTTTGCCACCCCGGGCCTCTGACGGGTTTAGTCCGCCACTACATATACAACACGCCACGTGATGCTACAACACGCTTCGCTAAAAGTTAAGATCATAGCAAGTATTTCCAGGTCTCGTTTTTGTTTTATCCCAAGTCTGATCTCAATTTACCCTAGATTTTAAGTTTTTTTTTTAATTTGCTTTTCCTCTCCGCACTATCTATATTTGATACATTTCATGCAAGATCATACATAAGACGAAACATAACAATCTATAATATAATTACAGATCAGATTTACTATAAGAATATTTTTTACTATAAGGTTATTTAGGATTATTTATTTAGGATTTGTACCATACCAAGTACTTGACTACTTCATTGAGACTATAATAGCCGTGTCGAAAAAGATGTTTAAAGAAATTGCGGGTTCAAGGGAAATATTTAAACTTAAGTCCATCATTACAAATTTGACTCAAATAAGTTAATAATTTCTATTATAGTCGTCACATGGCGTGTTGACTATTTGATTCTGACTATATTAAATATATGGGATAGATTAGTACTTCAACGCGTCAGAAAGCGTCGGGTGGCGTGGCGTCGGGTCGGGTGTTAATAGTATGGTTCCACCTTTAAACAAACATGAAATCAGTTTTAGGGCCGATTAGTTCAACTAAACTCAGTTAATGCAAATACAGCGGTCTGATTGGTTGAGACCGCTGAGAAACTACCAATCAGAACACTGTATTTGCATAAACTGAGTTTTAAAATGTACTCTGTGGATCACAAACTTGCCTCATACGGTATGAGGCAAGTTTGGTCTCAATAATGTATGATTCATACCCAGCTGGTAGTAAAGCGTTTTGGTCCCTGGCTAAGTCGGTTGAATCGAACTTCTGCCGTTCCTCACTACCACCACTGCTGAGACCCGACTTGTCACTGGCCCACCCCGCTGAGGAAACAGCAAACTTGTTTGCCGCTCTTTTTGCGGCATCTTCACGTCTGGATTCTGTTGACGCGCGGCCCCCTCATTCTCCTGATGGATGCGAAACTAGTATGTCGGACATTCGCATCCATCAAAAGGACGTTCTTAAGGCGCTGTGCAACCTCGACGTGAACAAAGCTAGTGGCCCCGACGGGATTTCAGCAATTCTTCTGAGAACCTGTGCGCCTGAACTGTCTCCTATCCTGATGCGCCTGTTTCGTTTTTCGTATGAGACTTGAAAAGTGCCAAATGCTTGGAAGAAAGCTAACGTTCAGCCTGTCCCCAAGAAGGGCAGTCGAGCTGACCTGGCCAACTACAGACCCTTTCGATAACGTCCATCCTCTGCAAGAGTATGGTACGGGTACTCAACTCTAAGCTCCTGGCATTCCTAGAAGCTAATGACATCCTCAGTGACCGCCAATATGGCTTCCGCCAAAACTGATCAACTGGGGATCTTCTAGCGTATGCCATTCACATCTGGAGAGAGCCACGAGGAAGCGCTTGCCATCTCACTAGACATCTCGAAGGCTTTTGACAGGGTCTGGCATGAAAGCCTTATTAGTAAGCTTCCTTCATTGGGTCTGTCGAGTGGTCTGTGTGATTGGAATGCAGACTTCCTGAGGGACCGGTCCATCCGGGTGGTTATTAAGGGCCGCTCGTCTGACCAACTGGACATTAATGCCGCGCTTCCTCAGGGTTTGGTGCTCTCAGCAACGTTGTTCTTGCCTCACATAAACGATCTGCTAAAACGCGGCATCTTTGGGTATGCGGACGATAGCACTGTTGCTGAGAGATACGTCTCTTAGGCGCGCGCTGCTGGGCCTCAGATTCGGTCTCTCTGAGAAGCCATGGTCGGGCGCTTGAATCTTCTTTGATGGCAGGCTCCGAACGGGGCGATGCCAAACTGGTCAGGTTCAATGCTGCTAAGACCCAGGCGTGTCTTTTTTCCGCTAAAAGGAGCCAGTTCCATCCGGGGCTGACCCAGTTCTATCCGAGGTATGACCGTGCCGATAACGGACCGAATTGAGCTTCTTGGCGTTACGTTGACATCGACCCTCAATTTAGGTCCATTCATTGAGGCAAAACCTCAGGTGGCTGCAAAAAAATGGCGATCCTTGCGAAGGTGAGACGTTACTTCACCCCAGAGAAGTTGCTGAACTTGTACCAAGCGCAAGTTAGATCATGCATGGAGTACTGCTCTCATCTCTGGGACGGATCTGCCAAGTGCCAGCTGGATGCACTAGAATCGATCGAAAAACGGGCCAAGAGGCTTATCCGCAATGAGATACTAGTCAACTGCTATATAGGCTCCAGAGCCTTGAACATCGGCGCCGAGTTGCCAGTCTGTCGGTTTTTCATCGGTTACATTTCGGGGAGTGTGCGTTGGAATTGCATGAACTGATTCCTCCTAGTCCGTTCCATCATCGGACTACAAGACGTACGGCGATGCGTCATCGGTACATGGTGGACATCCCACCCATACGCACCAAACGTTTTGGGAAATCTTTTATTATGCGCACAGCAATAGAGTGGTATTCCCTGCTGGAGTCTATATTGCCCGATAGCTACAACTTGGGAGTCTTTAAGTCAAGAGTTAATAGGTTTCCTCTAGGCCCGCGTGCTTCATCGACGGCCTATTATTAATAAAATAAACAAATTTCTCTGTGATAGACAGCACTGAGTAGGACCTCCAGTCAGCGCTTGGTGCTATATATTATTTTTCTCTGTGGCTTGGTGCAATCTATTAATGAATAGACGTAAACATTCAAGAGCTGGCTGCCCTACGTTTATTAAGAGGATGTCACATGTCTTCCTTTACTGAGACCCACAGAGTACATTTTAAAACTCAGTTTATGCAAATACAGTGTTCTGATTGGTAGTTTCTCAGCGGTCTCAACCAATCAGACCGCTGTATTTGCATTAACTGAGTTTAGTTGAACTAATCGGCCCTAAAACTGATTTCATGTTTGTTTAAAGGTGGAACCATACTATTAACACCCGACCCGACGCCACGCCACCCGACGCTTTCTGACGCGTTGAAGTACTAATCTATCCCATATATTTAATATAGTCAGAATCAAATAGTCAACACGCCATGTGACGACTATAATAGAAATTATTAACTTATTTGAGTCAAATTTGTAATGATGGACTTAAGTTTAAATATTTCCCTTGAACCCGCAATTTCTTTAAACATCTTTTTCGACACGGCTATTATAGTCTCAATGAAGTAGTCAAGTACTTGGTATGGTACAAATCCTAAATAAATAATCCTAAATAACCTTATAGTAAAAAATATTCTTATAGTAAATCTGATCTGTAATTATATTATAGATTGTTATGTTTCGTCTTATGTATGATCTTGCATGAAATGTATCAAATATAGATAGTGCGGAGAGGAAAAGCAAATTAAAAAAAAAACTTAAAATCTAGGGTAAATTGAGATCAGACTTGGGATAAAACAAAAACGAGACCTGGAAATACTTGCTATGATCTTAACTTTTAGCGAAGCGTGTTGTAGCATCACGTGGCGTGTTGTATATGTAGTGGCGGACTAAACCCGTCAGAGGCCCGGGGTGGCAAAGCTGAATGAGGCCCCCAGCTTTAAAAAAAAAGCTTTTTATTCAGTTCACATTTGTATGTATAAATAAGCGTTTATGGTTAATTCGTTAAAATCTCACAGGTGAAATTTAAATTTGACCTAAATTATTTAGGCTAAATAAACAAATAGAATGGATAATGTAGAATGGATATGGATGAGGAAAATAAAATACGAATTGATCGATAAAATAAAAGTAGGCGTACAAGTGTGAATTATGTGCACTTCATTAATTCAGATTCAGGGATTCCTTGGGAAGTGAACGTTACAAAGACGGGAATTCCCCCAGCGTGTTGGAGGTATTTAGCAAAGTTAAGAGAATATTAGTGCCGCGTAAAAAGTCTAGATGGCTGTAGTGTATTGATCTTGATTAAATTTTGGTTGGAGTATAGGTAACGGGGCACTGAGCTACATATCAGTAATCTGTGGCACTGAGAAAAAAAGGCTAGACATTGTTTGTTAGTTTCTCGATTCTATTGTTTATTAATACCTATTAACGAAAGAATCGAGAAACTTTACGGTCTCAACATCGACGGTAAAAAACTAAATCACCTCAGATTCGCAGACGCCATAATCCTGTTCGAGGAAGACCCAAGTCATCTTGAGCTTATGATCCAAGCCTTAAGCAAGGAAAGTGCTTTGGTCGGATTGTCCATGAACACAACAAAAACAAAGCTGCTAACTAATTCGGAAAGAAAAACAATAGAGGTGGATTCAAAGTCACTGGAGTATGTAGATGAATACACCTATCTGGGCCAAATAATATCACCAAAAGATCAAACCAGCAAGGAAATCAACACAAAGATAGCAAGTGGTTGGAGAAAGTACTGGTCACTAAAAGAGATCATGAAATCCAGAGACATAGGAATAGCTATGAAAAGAAAAGTCTTCAACACCTGCATACTACCCTGTATTACATACGGATGCAAAACATGGGCACTCACAAAACAACACAGAAACAAATTGCAATACTGCCAAAGAGCCATGGAACGAAGCATGACAAACATACGTAAGGCAGACCATGTAAGAAATGAACAACTGAGAGCTAAAACTAAACTAACGGACATCTTGACCAGAATTAACCAACAAAAATGGAGATGGACTGGTCACATGATGAGATCAAGTATAGAGAAATGGGGTAAGGTGATGACTGATTGGTACCCAAGGGACAGTAAACGCAGCAAGGGGAAACAGATAAGAAGATGGGAGGACGAGCTGAAACAAACAGCGGGCCCCAACTGGAGGAGAGTGGCTCGTGATAGAAATCAGTGGAAAGAGCTAGAGGAGTCCTTTGCCAAAAGGCACACTGAATTGAGGGACATACTGTAACAAATACAATACAAAACAAAAGAAAACAGAATAAAGGAATATATTATATTATAATTTGTTCGAGTTGAGACCCCATGATCAGGGGAACCCGGAGGCATTTGGTGCCCCCCCAAGACCGGTGTTCCGGGGCGGGCCGCACCTTCCACCACCCTTTTAGTCCGCCACTGTGTATATGTGCACGGTTCGCGTCGGGTGGCGTCGGGTGGGGTTTTAATAGTACGTTTCCAACTTTATTTCTGATTGTTGGAGAGGATGTCGGAAGTGCAAAAATATATCGATATATCGATGTATCGATATTTATAAAAATATCAATATCGACCTCGATATATCGAGGAAAAAATATCGATATATCGATATATCGGTCCAATTTTTCGGTTTTAAAATAATAATGTATTTTGTTCAGTCTGGCTCTATAATAGGTAGTACTATTTTTTATACTAAATGTACATTATTTAAGTCTTAATAAAAACGAAGGTATTTTAATCGTTAATCCTTTATAATAGGCAAAATTTGGAAATATCTAAAACTAAATAGCAATATTCTTAAAATATTCTATGTTGACACGACCACACACACAACGCAAAAGAACTCGCATTTGAAAGTAAGTGAATAGTGACGGATTTTGGCCACCGTGGCCTGCGGCGGCCGCAATACAAACAAAACATTCAAGTCATAGACAATACAGTAATTTGCCCTTCGTTCCTATCTATTACGGCTTTGAATTCTGCTAATAAATTATATTTAAAAAAAAAAAATCGTTTTTGATACGTTTTTCAATATTGAATATTTTGTATCGATATATCGATGTATCGGATGAAAATATATCGGCTAAAAATATTGATATATCGTAGCAGAAATATCGATATATCGATGTATCGATATTTTTTCGACAAGCCTATGTTGGACTAGCCATAGACTACTAGCTGCATTCATGAACTGTTGAACTTATAAATAATTTTTGAATCAGCATGATATAAGTAATCTAAAATAAGGAGTCAAAAAATTTTTTCGCATCTCTGCCGACTGGTAACGTGCCCAACAAGACAAACGGCATTGCCGTATTGAACGAGGGTTTATTTTTCGTCAACACTGCTCATCTTAGCTGTTCATATTCTATTTTCTTTGTCTTTGGACAAATGTCAATGTCAGCTGGTCTGGTTATGGTCAATCAATGTCAAAAAAACGCGGGAGAAAACGGGTCATTTATTTATTTACCTTTACTGTTTATATCTCGTTATAACGAACGTTTTCTATCTTTGATATCAAGTGAATTATGCGTGCAATATGCCAAGAGCTTTAAGTCTGAAAAAGGTACAGTACCTGGCATCTGCAAAACCCGTAAGCTAAGCTTTTGTTTCTTTTCTTATCTTAATTTTAACTTGTTGCAACAGGCTGGTCCTTCGAAGAATCAAAAGTCTGTAGCAGATTTCTTTAAAAATGCAAGTCAGAAACCGACTGTTGATAAAACACAAACTAAAAGTCCTGAGAAGAGTTTCAAAAGAAAGGCATCATCGCCAATCTTTATAGATGATGATATAGACTTTGAACAATCGGCAACAAAAGTCAATTTAAATCATGGCCTGACTTCTAATACACCGAAAAAAATCAAGACTGAAAATGGTAGCGTAAGTTCTTCACCTCCTAAAACAAGTCCTATGAAGAAATCACCAAACAAGGAGAATGTATTTCATACAAAATTTTCTCCAAAGAAGAACATTTTGGCAGACTTTGATAGGCCCAACAGAAATGTTGTAAATGCAATAGAAACAAAGAAAAAAGAGAAACTTCTTTCATCTTTGCTAGAGTCTGAAAATAAAGTACAAAATCATGTATCACCAAACAAGATAAATGGCTCTACAAAGGAATCAAGTGTATTTGGAAATGGAGATAAGTCTGGAACTAGTAAACAAATAGTTGTTACACCTAAGAAAAAATCACCATTTAAAAACAGTGGAAATGTAAATAGCCCTCATAGAATTACACCTAAGAAAAGCCCTCTAGAAGGTAAGAATTTTTTTTTATACCTGCTAGTAAAATGTGTATGTAAACATTTATTGTATCTTGTGTCTGTTCAAGTATGTTCAAGATGAAAACTTAACTTTATTAAATAATACTGAAAAGAAACCGATCATATTGATCATCTATTTTTACAGGGTTCTTTGTCTCACCAGTCAAACTGTTGACAACTTCAGAGAAAACCCTCAAAGAATTGATGTCTCCTTCTAAAAGTGGCTCCACTGTAAAAGTATTGGATTTTAGCACAGATGATGTCTGTGATGATTTTGAGGATGACTGGGATGTGGATGACATTGAAGAGGTATGATTAAAAATAAATACATAAAAGCAAGCTTTTTCTATTAAAAATTGCATTATCATGAGAAACAGATGTGTATGAAAAATTTCAGTTCATCCAAACACTGAGAAGTGGATCAAATTTTACTTGCAAGCTTTGATTACATACAGTTACCGCAACAGGTGAAACTAAACAAAAGTTTGTTTAATTAAAATCTTGCTATTCTTGTAGGCAAGCACAAGTCATTATCATGTTGCAAAAAAGGCAGGTCTTAAAATGGTAGCATGTTTATTGATGACTCATACAAGTCATACAGTGACAAATGTGGCAATGTATGTACTATTGAATGTATCACTTTACAGAGGAAAATAATCCTTGGTCTGAGTCTCAAGTATTATTACAATTATATACTTAAATTTTTGTTATATTACAGGATGGTATTGAAGATCTTGATTTAAGTACAATGCAGCGTTGTGAGATACTTAGTGCTAAGAACATGACAAATAAGATAGAACTAAGACTGAAGACAAGTGATGACAAGAAGGCAACATGCTTTGTTGAGGGAATATGGTAAGTTTTTCAAATATCTCGTAAATTATAGAAAGAAAGAAATGGGAAAAGTCCTATAATAGATGAAACACCTATGATGATGATGAATTTAACTATGTGAATTCACTAAATTCATTTATTTATCTCTTTATTTCTATTTGAGTTAATGTTGGGATTTAGGAATTTATTTCCCTATGTCATTCTTGAGCACTCTTATGTTACAAAAATAAAATTATTTAACATTTGACACATCTGATTTTGGTCAGGCAGCTCGCGAATATGTATCCTCCGACTGCACAGCATGATTTTATTTTTGTTTATGTCTTTTTAGTTAGCTTTTAAAGCAGTCGGGTTTTTTGTTATTTTAAAATATTTTTTTTATTTACTACTTTTTAGTTATCTTTTTTTTTTAATTAGGTACATTTAAACATATAAGTGTTATATATTTTTGTAATCACCTCTTAAAACCCTTTATTTTGATACCCCACACGATGGGTTTGGAAAAGAAGAATATTTGGGCCCCCACAATATTGCGCCCAAAAGCCGCCATTTATTTATTTTCTAATTTTAATGTAGCCAGTGACACTCGCAGGGTTAAGACGAATCGATTGACGTAAGAATTATCAAAATCGGCTAACCCATTTGGTCTCTAGAACGCCACATAGGAACAAACACACATACATACATACATAGACTGATAAACACATTACCCTCCTTCGCCAGTCGGTTAATTATATCTTTTGGATAAAGTTTATTTTTATTTTTTTTAATTGTTGAATGTCATGACTTACTTGAAATATACCTTTAAAATGTCTTAATTCTATTTCAGGCTCGACACTCCCCTTCTGACTGGAGACATAGTCAGCATCCTTGCATCACGTGACTCTTTAGGTCACTATAGTGTGACCAACACGTCAGGCCTGCTAGTGCTGCGCCCAGACCACTTGGTGTCCAGCACTAGTGTTGTAGCTGGCGTGTTCTGTAAGCGTAAGGCTGTGCTGCAGGAAAGGTGGAGGGGGATTGATTCTGCTAATATGGCTGTAAGTTGGAATTAATTCTTGTTGAAGAGAAAACTTTCAAATGTTTCTGTGGCGATTATGAACTTTATTACATTAAAATAAACAAATTGTGAATGTATCGTGCCAGCGCGTTGGCATTATATAACTGCAACCACCCCGCTAGCTAGATAAGACCAACCTATGGGCAAATAATAATACCAGAGATCGCACAAGACAGAGGTTTCGAAGAAGAAAGCAAAAGCTGCCCGTTTTCGCCCAGCCATGGGACACAATGCGAGCTGCCTAGACAATGCACCATATGATTTAATTGTGTATAATTTCAGATGACAACAGGAATATTAATCCACGAGCTGGTACAAAAAGCTCTGACTCAAAAGATAACATCAATAGAACAACTGCGTGCTATCACTGACAGCATAATAAAAGAGTCAGTGGAAAGACTGTATGACGCTGGGTTGAGTCAAGAAGAGGCGCGAACTAATATATACAATTATATTCCGTCGCTCGCTGACTTTATGAACACTTATGTTGCGAATAAACCACCTACAGTTGCGGTAATAAACAATTTTTTGATTTGCGTTTTCTTAAATAGTGTATTCTAATTAATCTGAGATAGGTAATGTCTAAGTTCACTGGTATACCATCAGGCCAGTGTAGCGTTGCAGTGAGAGGACAGGTCTGTGATGCAGCACATAGTTTATTCCCGTCCTATTTGCACTTTTAATTTTTTTATTGTATACAAGACATGGCGTTTAGTACCTCTCGCACTAAATTTCATAACAGATTTATGTTTTCAGACTGTGAAAAAAGACAAAAACAACTGGTCAGGCCATATTGACAAAGTATTGGATATTGAAGAGAATTTGTGCTGTCCTAAACTGGGGTTAAAGGGTAAAATTGACGCCACTGTACAAGTTACTATACATGAGAGAAATGGTAAGAACTCCTACATATTGTATCACCACCCGTGTTCAATTTAAATCAAAATTATTACTTTGAATGTAATGGACTTTGTAGGACGTCAAAAGGCAGTAGTTCCTCTTGAGTTAAAGAGTGGCAAAGCGTCCATGTCAGCCGAACATCGCGGTCAATTGGTGCTGTACGGCATGATGCTCAACTTGCAGAACTGCGAGGATCCCACGCAGGCCGCTCAGCGGGGTCTATTGCTATACTTGAAGTGAGTAAACTTATTCACGGAAAAACCACCTTTTTACGTTCGAGAAAGCGGGATATCGGCGGGCTTATTACGTAAGAAACAGCAATCAGCGATCAGCGCGCGATCAAACGCTTTGTCATAAAGTCGAAATTACCTACAGTGTAAGTATGGTAGGTCCTACACAATCGTTTATTATTAGCTCGCTGTTTGTCAAATGCACTTTTTCTAAAAAAACCGCCGAAAAGCTAAAACTTCTGTATTGAAGAGCAATTCTTGCGCAAGAATTGAATACGTAATAAGCATGCCGTATGTTAGTTGACTCGGTACTGTGGGTAACTATTCATTTAACCACATTCGAAACCTTGTTTCCAATTTAATGTTATTTCTAATTAAACAAATGTCGACTTTAATTTTGTGCGATTTAGTTGTTTTCAGAATGGACTAATACAAGAAATCGTTAAGTGATCTTTGCTCCAATCTAGGAGTGAATTGCCAATATTGCCATACCTTATTTAAATATTCATAAAGATGTCCACTATTTCCACTAGCTTTAAAATGAAGCCTTATTTTCCAGAGATCGCGTAGAGTTGCGTGAGGTAAGCTGTGGCTACCCAGAGCGTCGCGACTTGGTGATGCTACGTAATCAACTTGTGCAGTATCTTACCACATCGCCGCAGGATATTGATCCAGGTATCTTTTTGAACTACGTTTTGGTTGGTGAAGACCTGCCTCATCCACTTTGGGAACGCGGGCAGAAGGTCTACATATCGCCTATTACTTTGTAACGCTAAAAAGTTAACTGGTTAATACAATTATTAAAAAAAGTTAATTCAAAAAACCCGACGTATTCGCGAGCTGGCTGACTAAAACCATATGTATCCTCCGACTGCACAGAATGATTTTCTCCTTGTTTACGGCTTTTTAGTTCGCTTTTTAAGCAGTCGGGTTTTTTGATTTTTTGAATTAACTTTTTTTATTTATAACTTTTTAGTTATTATTTTTTAAGATTTCGGTACATTTAAACATATAATGTTATATATTTTTGAAATCACCTCTTAAAACCCTTTATTTTGATACCCCACACGATGGGTTTGGAAGTAAAAAATATTTTTGTCCCCCACAATATGGCGCCCAAAAGCCGCCATTTTTCTATTTTCCAATTTGAATGTAGCCAGTGACACTCGCAGGGTTAATACGAATCGATTGACGAAAAAATCGGCCAACGCGTTTGGTCTCTGGAACGCTACATAGGAACAAACATACATACATACATAGACTGATAAACACATTACCCTCCTTCGGCAGTCGGGTAAAAAGTGCTAGATATTGGACTCATAATCGTGGACCTGCAATTTTGAACTTTAATTAGGTTGCAATGTAGTCCAAAGTCTTTTAATAATGGCACAGTACAAAATTTTGAGATATTCTTCTTTAATTTTTCATTTATTCAGAGAATCTGGTGGACATTGAAGACGCGTCTATAATGTTACAACAGAAACTGCCTGAACCAGTCGATCATCACAATGCCTGCGCTAAGTGTCCTTACCTTACTTTGTGCTCTCTACATCTATGGTAAGAACATATTCATATTATAATTCAATGTTTAACACACTACATATCATAATTATTTGGCTTATAAATTTTGAAGCAGCGAAATTTTACTGTCTAGAAAAACTTAAGAACTATTTTTTTTATGTTCCTAGGCATACAAACGGTCCAAGCGTTTCTGAAGCCCACCCTCTATCAAAACTACGCACAGAAGCGATGGGCCATCTATCACTCAAGCATATAGAGTATTTCCTGCATTGGACGGCGTTGCTGAGGATGGAAGAGAAAGGGCAGATGGTGTCGTCTCCCTTACACGCGTTGTGGACTGATAGTGTTGAAAAGAGGTTAGATACGCTGTAATTGGTCTTAAGAAACTCTTAAATGTTGATGGTATTTCAACTTGCCACCATATACCTGGTTTACTCGATCCCGTTAACGTGAACGTTCTCATATGTCAATTTTGCAAAATGCACTGGCACCAGGCGGCACTTATTAATTTTTAGTACAAATTGTTTTGCAATAACTCGATTGAGGCATTAAAAAACTCGAATTCTGTCTAATTTCTATGGTCACTTTTCGGTCACAGTAGCGACAGTACAGTGATGACAGTACTGTGACTTATTTAAAGTTAGTAGATAGTTCAACTCATCTTTGCGCGCGGCACTATGTGATGTGTAAGTGTATTATGGGTAAGCATGTGTGGGTGGTTGTTTGCTCGGACGACGACTGCCGCGTCACTGCCACACAAATGCATAATGTATAATTACAAGCGCACGCACACATGGCGCCGAGCGCACAGATGAGTTGAACTATCTATACCAATACTGACTATAAAAAGAGGAGGTTTAAATTATTCCAGAGAAAAGCGTGGTACATGTGCGGCTAACTTAAAATTAACAGCAGTAACATATTTAGAAGACAGATACTTACATATCTTCCATCGAAAAACCGAGGACAAAGGTAAAAATAATATTCCAATAATTTAAAATAAGTTATCACATGTGCATATTTTCGGATTTCCCAAATTGTTTCAGATTTCTTCACATCTGGCCAAGTATAATTTTTGTTTTTTATTATATGATATTAAAAATCTGTTCATAATAATTTTAGGTAAGAACATAGATGCGAAGGCAACTAAAGGCCCACAAGAGGGAGAATTTTCAATAGTCAGCATAGAAAACCGACCATGGATTGCAGCAGGAGTTGTAACAGTATCAAATTCTAAAGAAATACACATATATCTTGAGAGGTACGATTCTTCTTTTAACACCTCTAGGCTACACTCAGGATTCAAAAAAACACTTTCGCCTTTAAAATAGTTTGTGCTCCCTAGGTAAACAATGTACTATTTTAATTGACCGCAGCGAGGGTTTTTTTTTTTTTTTTAATGTCCGTTTACCGTTATACACTAGGAATTTCTTCCTGGTATCGTGGGTGTGTTTACAAACAAATAATAGTGTTGCTCTCGAGGTCGACACTCTACTTTTTATGACCCTCTATGAGAAAATAAGTAACTGCAATATATGAAGAATGTTACGTTTATTTATTTACATACAATTAGGAACCATAAGACATAACATAGAAATAGTTAGAGGCTAATATTTATATTTCAACACTTATGGAAGTACATCGTAACAATTTTATTAGTACCATCCGTTACAGTTCTAGATTTATTTTTTAATTTGGCTCGCGCGCGTTTTTCCAGCCAGTCACTTGTTCAATACAATGTTCCCGTGTGGTCCGATCGCTCATTAGCCATTCATCTAATACATTCGTCGTAATCGATTTTAGCGATGTAATCCTATTTTGGACCGCATTGTGATTCATCTCTTTGCTGATTGGAACAATATCAACATTCCAAATTCAAATTAATTTTGATCCCTAGGGATTAATGAAGTATTTTAGTCCCTGTTTACGAATAATAAACTAGCTCTTTTTGAATAGATGTGATAAAAATAAATTTAAAACTAATACACATACAATGGGCGGCCATCTCATGCCTCAATCTCTTCCAGGCAAACTGGCATAAACACTATTTGCCTGGACATGAATGAATTGTTGCACAATAAATTTTATTATGATATCGCGGATTAATATCAGGTGTTCCATTACATTCTGTCAAGTAAGGCGAAATGTTTGAGAGAGCTGATTTTTATTTGGCAGTTTTTCTTTATATTTTTTCTAAATTATTTTGTTAATTTTCTTTCAGGGATGTAAGTAGTCGTCTGAAGAAAGACACGGTATATCACATAGACACGTATGAGTCTTATGCGACCACTGTGCAGAATCTGACCAACTTGGGAGTACTCATGGAGGACAGCGATCGGTCGGATAGACTTCGAAAGTAAGCTCACCATCAAATCATTTATAGCCTATCTATATGTATGTTTAGTAGTTCAATATGAAGCTGAATTTGTAATATACTATGTATTTGGTCCCAAAATCGGGATTTCGAGCGCTTTCGTCTATTCAACTGTGCATACTGTTGTATACAATCCTTTTGAAAAGGGTCCTGAAGTATAGATTATATAATATTCAACGCCACTCATCGCCGCTTGGCTCCTAAATTTCTGCAACTAAACAGCTTTCTTGGTCCCAGTTTCGATATATGTACCAGGAAAACTTTGTCCAACTACAACTTTTATTTTTAGATTAATAATAGACAAGGAATCCCCTAAATTTGACCCTAAGTTACCTCGTGAAGTGGGCCGGCTCGGTACTCGCCTCATGAAGTCTCTCAACATACAGCAACAGCGCGCCGTGCTCAAGTGTGTGGCGGCTAAGGACTACGCGCTCATGTGCGGGCTACCTGGCACTGGTAAATAGCTTAAAATGATATAAACTGTTTCGTCATCTATATTTTGTTTACTCCCGCTACTATGGATGAACTTTACGAAAAATTATAGCTATACTAGCTTCTGCCAGCGGCTTCGCCCGTGTTAAAGTCGAATATTATCCCGACGGATATATTCCCGGGATAAAAAGTATCCTATGTGCTATTTCTGACTAGAATCTATCTCTGTGCCAAATTTCATCCAGATCCGTACCGCCGTTTGAGCGTGAAGAAGTAACAAACATACACACACACACTCACAAACTTTCGCCTTTATAATGTTAGTGTGATTAATAGTAGCTATAGAAAAACGGACAGGTAGACATGATCACATCATATGGTCACATTAAATGTCTGATATAAGTTTATTATGATCTAAATCCTATTTAAAGCCTACTCGAGACGGAATACAATCTTCAAATGAAGATGAAATTACGATTTCTCGCTCGTTTCCAAGGTCTATATTTTATTCAAAAGTTCTATATCAAAATCATAGTCGAGACGTAACACCCTCGTAAACTTGAAGGTATAAAATTACAACAACTACACCTTGCAGGTAAAACGCAGACGATCAGCGTGCTCATACAGATGCAGGTCGGCTTGAAGCAACGCGTCCTCGTCACTGCGCACACGCATTCCGCCGTCGACACTGTGCTCAGCAGGTAGGCAGATGTTTCTAAGTGCGACCTTCTGTATATTGACATAAAGGTTTTTTTGCATAACTCTTGGTATGATTAACGTTCTTTATATGTTTGATTACTCAGCACTTTTGTCCCTATGTGCTGGCTATTGAAAAAGGAAATCCGTCAGAATCTATATTTTTTTTCCTTTGAGAAAAAATTACCTTTCCTTTCAAATGTCTATGATTCAAAAATGTTCGTCGGTAACTCATACATAAACATACTGGCAGTGTACAAAACAAACAGTACCATAAATATTCGTTGTTTACCGTTGCGACAGTAGAGATGGGCTTTAACGTTGAAAAAAAATAACACTGCTAAATGCTAATGCTAAAAATAATTAACAGTTAAAATTAGCAGTTATTTTAAGCAACTGCTAAATTTTGAACACAAGCGATTTTTAACATAATTAATTCTAGTTTCCTTCATACTTTTAACAGACTTAGGACTGTCAACTTTTCCTGTTGGCGTATTTAAAATGAGAATCAATTTATTTACGTTTTCTTTTTTTATAGCTGTTTTTTTTAGTTTTCATTATTTTTGTTAAATAATCATCATACAAACTACTATTGCAATTAAAAAGTATTAGTTTTAAAAAGTAAATAACAATACACAAACAGTCAATTTAAATTAAACTCACAACACTCATTACCTACTCATTACATAATTATATAAGAAACACGTAAATATACTTCGTAATCGTAACGAAGATCAGTCTTTATTTAACACTCACAAGTTAAATTTATCATTTCCGAACTCAGTTAGCATTTAGCACTTAGCAGTTAAATAAATCGACCCGACTAAATAACAATCTGTCTGTCTCAACACTGAACTGACTGAACACAAAATTAACAGTTTACTTTTCGTTTTTTGGTTTTTGTTCCTTAATTGAGACTTAACACCATGGTGTCCTTTCCTTTCCTTTGTTTTGCTTGAAAAATTACCAAAAATATTGCTAAACATCTGTTCGGAAGATATGTGTAGAAACTTAGAAAGTCTTCGCAGCTGTAGATTTTTTACAATTTCTTGAACCCTGCCATAAATTTTATTACGCTCTACTACAAAAAATACCCCCGTCGTGTTAGCGAGTTGTCACTGTTAAATTTAGCAGTTAAATCAGAATTTATTTAACAAGTGTTGACACTAAAAATATTTAGCAGTGTTAATTTAGCAGCTTATTAATTTTAGACCCATCTCTATGCGACAGCCATGAGAAATGGGAAGGCACAAAAGCGACCCTCGTACACGTAGTTTAGGCGACTCACAATCAATGATAAAAAGTTCAAAATACTCATATTTACGAAGGAGTTCACTTGTATACGTCGTATGTTTAGGTTTTATCCAACTACCAATTCGGTTGTAAAGTAAAAATTAACCCATGCCGATTCCAAAACCAATTCGAGATTTTAGGTTTGTAAGCCTAATTTTAAATTTTATGGTTTTAAAATCTTATAATTTTTACAAAAATACTTAAAATCGTATTTATTTTCACAAAAATACTTAAAATCCTCTTGCACGAAAATCTTTACTCATAGTTAGTTGCTAACACGAGATTAAATTGACAGTTCGTCGTACAATAATATTGTCAATTTAACCTCGTCTTAGCAACTATACTTCATACAAAATAGCTTGATCTCTGCGAAAACTGTCAGTATCAATACAGTAACAATAGCGCTTGACAGGCTAACAATAACGTAACAATAACTCTTGACAGGCTAACAATAACAAATACTTCTGTTTGAAATATGTCGCAGAGATCAAGCTATCTTTTATGAAGTATACTCTGAGTAAGCTTTTCGTGCAAGTGGGCCGCTGTTTTGTACGTGTCAAGCGTCAATATCAACGTCAAGTCCTATGCCATTCAGACTAATTTATGATGTCAGCACCAACAAAACATTAAAAAAAAGTTAATTAAAAAAATCAAAATACCCGACTGCTTAAAAAGCGAACTAAAAAGACGTAAACAAGAAGAAAATCATGCTGTGCAGTCGGAGGATACATATTCGCGAGCTGGCTGACCAAAACCAGATGTATCCTCCGACTGCACAGCATGATTTTCTTCTTGTTTACGTCTTTTTAGTTCGCTTTTTAAGCAGTCGGGTATTTTGATTTTTTTAATTAACTTTTTTATTTATAACTTTTTAGTTAACATTTTTTTCGAATTAGGTACATTTAAATATATAAGTGTTATATATTTTTGAAATCACCTCTTGAAACCCTTTATTTTGATACCCCACACGATAGTTTTGGAAGAAAAAATAAAATTGCCCCCCCACAATATGGCGCCCAAAAGCCGCCATTTTTCGATTGACGTATGAATCATCAAAATCGGTCAACGCGTTTGGTCTCTGGAACGCCACATAGGAACAAACATACATACATACATACATACATACATACATATATACATACATACATACATACATACATACATAGACTGATAAACACATTACCCTCCTTCGGCAGTCGGGTAAAAAAATAACAGCAGCTTGGAAAAACCAAATATTAAAATTTCTTGTTTAAAATGACTGACCAAATATAAATTAAAAATATAAATAAAATACCTGAATAGTACTTCACGTACCGATAACTTTGTCAGGTTACCAGACTCATTGCGTATACTGCGTCTGGGCTCTTCGGCGCGTGTGGCTCCCGCTCTTCAGAAACGAAGTGAACAAACACTGACTAAAGACTGCGATACGCCTGAGAAACTGGCGGCACTCTATGATTCTATGGTAACTTTATTTTATTGGTATTGCATTAGATTTCTTTTCACCAGGCAAGGTCGAGGTTGAGGCTGTCTTTGAACTTGAAAGATTTCGAATAAAATATTTTTTTGACACAGAATAAGTTCTTATTATAAAGCTTGTCCAGCCATTGACGAAACAATAGTAAAATGGGCCCTATGATTTATATATGCATATTTTTAACAATAAAACTAGTAAGTGCAATATTTTTATTTACAATTAGCGCTACTTCAACCGCGACAAAAAAAAAACATTGGCTTTATTTTTTTGCGTGGAACCTTAATTCTTTTCTCTAGAATAAATATAGCCAAAGTTGTATCTTATAACATCAGCTGTTTGTGTAAGTCATGTCAAAATCTGTCAAGCCGTTTCGGAGATTATCAGTAAGAAATAGACAGAAACGCACAGACAATTTTTTTATAGATTTCTGGTATAAGTACGAAACAGTAAGTTGTTATTTTGACATTACAAACAGACTCTTATATTTTGTTATTTGTACAGATATAGATTTTGGTGGAATATATTTGTAATTTATTCTATTTATCTATTTGAGTTAGGAAATGATCGTATTTGCAGGACGTCGTAGGAGTGACATGTCTGGGAGCCACGCACGCAATGCTATCCCGAACTACTTTCGATCTCTGCATAGTCGATGAAGCTACTCAGGTAATATGACAATAATAATCAAAACAGAACTGTATGCAACAGAATTAAGGTCTATAATCCTAAAGAGTATCAAATGCTGTTATGCCAGGTTTTGCAGAGCACAGTGTTGCGTCCTTTATTCGCAGCAAAGAGATTCGTCTTAGTCGGAGATCCGGAACAGTTGCCGCCCGTAGTCAGGAGTCGAGCAGCAAGGTAAAACTCCACATTTTTTCTATTTTACTACAAAATATCATCCAAGTATTAAAACATCACCCCGATGGGTTCGCCAGAGACCGACATCCACAGCTTGGACGTAGGCCTCCACCAGGCGTCGCCATATTGACCGATCCCGTGCGTCTCGCATCCAGTGCATTCCCGCGACCTTAACCAGGTCATCGGTCTACCTAGTGGAAGGCCTTCCAACGCATCGTCTTCTGTCTTCGAGACCCCTAAGACATCTTTAATTTAGGAATGGAGTTGTAATAGCTTATATATCTTCAACCGCCGAATCCAGGAAAAAAGGTGCACTGGATTCATGAATAGCTTTTCCGTCAACCAATCCGTAGCGTAATAGTCCGAAGAATAGAAGTGGCTGTGTGCCTTGCACAAATTGTCTGATAGGGCCATGTACATCTCACAAGATAAGATATGTCTCCCACAAGGTGTTTTATTCGTCATTTACACCATTTCTCCCCATTCCAGACGGCTCGGCATGGAAGAGAGCCTGTTCCACCGTCTGATGTGCGACGAAGCGACCTCGACGCTACAGCTGCAGTACCGCATGAACCAGGCCCTGGCCGACATCGCCAACCGCGTAGCTTATAAAGATAGGCTCAAGTGTGCTGACCAGGCTGTAGCGCAAGCGAGGATGGAGATAGACGTACTGGTTAGTAAACGTAACACTCGCATCGTGCGAGCAGTGTTGCCAATTTAGTGACTTTGTCGCTAGAAATTATAAGTTTTGTTTATTTATGTCATAACGACAAAAAAAAGATTTGACGACAAAAATGGTTTAGTTACTTATTTGATGACTTTTGCAGTACAAATCAAAACAGTTTGTACAAATCAAAAATGTTCATTAAATAATAAAAAAAATACTTGTGTATGAACTGGTTTTTTTAATACGTTAAACTTCTTCATTCTATTTTTACCTTTTTTTACTTGTCCTAAAATCGATGACGTAACAGAGAGTGCATTTGTGTTTGCGCACACGCTTGTACATTACAATATCGCCAGCGTCGATGGCAAGACTCGGCTGAGATTGGCCGCAGTGATCGAAATTCGGTCAGGAGTACCATGTTTATGTATTGTGGTCATGACATGCTTACTGAGTTTAACCTACAAGGTACCAAAACTACTTATGCGAATGTTGCCCAATCGATTTGGCACTAACGTACCGTTATTAACGGTAACGTACAGTATTCCATATGAATTTATAAAGATTTTTTTTAAAACCATGGTTCTGGCTATTTACTCCTTTCTTTCTATTTTATCGGTAAATTCAAAACTCTTTACAAAAGAATGCCCAATCTTGCCAAAACATACTTCATCTATTTCTCATACTTTCAGAAAATACTCCACCTATCCGACTCACCATGGTTATCAACGGCTTGTAGTCCTGAACCGCAACATGCAGCGTTGTTCTTAGACGTGGGAACGGTTGAAGATGGGGTCGAAGTTCCTAACAATAAGAACTCTCTTGCTAACCCTATTGAAGCGTGTGTGGTCATCGCCTTGGTTGACGCCTTGAAACAGGTTGGTGAAGCTTTATTTTAGTAGGGATTATGTTGTGTAAGCGGTGTGAGGGAAGGGGGGTAGTCCTGTCGGTGGGAGACTGTTGAAGCAGTCTTGAGTTTTGACCAACTAATGTTCATTTGTTTCATTTCTAAACCTGCGAGTGTGCTATCACTGTGATTTTAATGCTGTAAGGTTACTTTAAAAACTTATACTTAGCTTTTATGAGTCCACTGAAAAATTTTACAATGTATGTTCTCGAAAAGAACGTTTTCCAAGCAGCCAAACTGTGCGGAAAGTGTCACTTTTTTTCACTAGTGCTTTTTACTTTTCTGTATTTTTTTATTTTTAGCTCCGTCGTCAGCCAGAGGCATAGAGTTTTTATTATTTGAAAAAAGTTTTACAAATTAGTTAAGTACAGATTATCATTCATATAAAAGGTAAAATATAACTAGTACTTCGATAAAGGCGATTTTAATTACTCTAGATTTAGGTTTGATCAATAAATTAATTTTAAATATTCATTAATTATGTTTGGAAGAACGTATACTTTGCTCGTGCCTTTTTGTGTTACGACGTGACAGTTATTTGCACATGCGCAGTAGATATGTCCGAGAAACTATTAGTAAATCTGTGGATATGCTGAGCGCGCTTGAATAAGCCCGCCATTTTATTAATTTCTTGCTTAGTTCACATATATTTTTTATTTCCTCGCACAATGCATAGTAAAATGTTGTATGATACACGTACGTAAAATGATTCCCGACTCTTGTCGATTTTCATGACACTCATCGGGAGTCACCTACCTTTCGCACTTCTAGCATAATAGTACATTGTGATACAAGGGTGGAAAGTAGCAATAACCTACACGCCCGTGTATCACACGATATTTTTCAATACAGTTGTGGGAAATAGTAAAAACAAATCAAAGAATTAGATTTGTTAATTCACAAAAAAATTAAATTTTCGCGCGTTTTTGCAACTGGACATATTTTTTTTACAACGAAAACAGCCTACACAGCCTATTCGATTTTTGACAAATGTTGATGTGAAAATAATAAAATTGAAACTGGTAATTCAATATATTAAACAACCATTTAAAAGACTTTTGAGAATTAAATGCTAAAACGTACGGAATCATTCATTTTTCCTCGTATAAAATCTATTCCATTTTATTCTATGTATGAAAACTCCTTGCTACTAAACTTTTTTAAATTGACTTATAACTAAAGGCGCGTTTTTTATAACAACTGACATTTTTTACAACGAAAACAGTCTATACAGCCTATTCGATTTTAGACAAATGTTGATGTGAAAATAATTAAATTAAAACTGGTAATTAAATATATTAAACAACAATTTAAAAGACTTTTGAGAGTTCAATGCTTTTTGCATTCATTTTTCCTCGTATAAAATCTATCCCATTTTATTCTATGTATGAAAACTCTTTGCTACTAAACTTTTTAAATTGACTTATAAATTTAAAACTAAACTGCAAAACTAATGATCGAGCTAGTAAACAAAAGTCACGACCGCGTAACAGAAAGATGCCTGTGCATAAGATTTAATTTTCGAATCATAATTATAGCCTCTGAAAGTACGCCATGTTTAACAACTGTATTGAAAATAACTATTTTTATGTTACTTGTAAACGATGGTAATCGCTGCAAGGCGTTCCAGTGCGAGGAAAACGAATAAATAAATAGTGCACTTGGACGCCGAAACCCGTCGCTTAAGCCAGTTTTCTGAACATGTAAGGGGCATTGGTCACACACTATAAAGTCAAGCCTACGTCGAAACGTAGGTGATGTTTTGACTAAGGAGAGAGAGACAGAAAAAGTATGGAGTCTGATGCTTTCATTCTTCACTTTTATTTTTTATTTTTTTTGGCTACCCATAAGGTAAATGGCCAATAAAAATGTTTGTCTAATTATGTTACCTTACCAACAGGGCAACGTAAAATCTTCGGACATTGGCGTCATCGCCCCGTACCGTGACCAAGTGTCACTCCTGCGCCGTTCCCTCGCACACCTCGCAGTGGAAGTCAGTACTGTGGACCAGTTCCAAGGACGGGATAAGTCCGTCATCATATACTCCTGTACAAGACGACCCGATAAACATGACGACAAGAAAGTTAAGGTTAGTCAATTAATTCGTAATTTATTAGAATAAGTTGTCCTCCTAGACAACTATTTGTGGAAAAATGCTGTAGCCCATTTAAAAATATGGCTAACCAAACTATCTTATATACCATTTAACTAAAGCTCACATGGCTCATTAGTACACGAATATTGTGGATAACTTTAGTAGTAATTGGCCCAATAGAGGATTTTGACTCAAGTATATTGGCCTGGCCGCCAATATACTTGGGTCAAAATACTCTATCGTCATATTCTACCATGTTTTACTCTGATAATAGTTATTTCCAAAATATAATGAAAATAATGTTGTGTTATAGGAAGGTGAAGTACTAAACGATCAGCGACGCCTTGCCGTAAGCGTGACGCGAGCGAAGCATAAACTCCTCATAGTTGGCAATTCGACAGCTTTACGTCGATACGCGCCACTCCAGAAACTCATACAAACATGCTCTGCCTTGCAACTAGACCAGAATATTGTGAACAAATTAAGTAATAGATATAAAATGTATGTATCGTGATGTTGAACTGTATTATTATAATGTAATAATTGTGCCTTAATTGTAAACTTGAATTATGAGACTGCATTTAGAGGTCTAAATATTGTTTTGTTCTTTTTTATATATTAAATAATGACAAATTATAAATTTTGACATTTTTTATTTTTATTTCTTGGTTCGAAAAGGTAATTTATTGTTTGATTCGATTTATTATAGCTGCTTGCAACTCTTGATTTGACGTAACTTATTCGACAAATATTCAGTCGCTCCATGTAAAACACTGGTACTCAGCTGAATCCGGTAAGACTGGAAGCAGACCCTAATAGTTTTATTTTCTCTGTAATAGTTGGGAAAAGGCTAGGCAGATTGATTTATTCGACAAATATTCTGAACGCACTGTTTTTGCCGTGCGGTTGCCTACTTGCAGATCTGTCAACGTCAAATAACTGACATGACATTTGTGTGACTTCAGACTTGACTTTTAAAAAAAGTAGTTTGTGATTGATGGTTGCCGGTGTTGGACTGTTGGACCTGTTATAATTTTAATTGTTTTTATAACTGGATCACTTATCAGTGTGATGTAATAAGGTCTATAGGTTCATTCACCAGCGTATCAGTTAAAATAATTTAACCAGTATAGTTAAAAGGTAAATAGTTTTTTATTTATTTCTTTTTTTTTATTTCACCGCCAACTTGTTGCATGTTTGCTATAATGCTAATTAGAATTGTTTATTCGAAAGTTGATAAATTTGAAGTAACTTCTATACTTACCTAATTTTTTGGCAAGCAACTTACATAATGTTAGTTTTAAAATAAATATTTTTTATTATACATGTAGGACTTCAAGATGGTGAAATCAGTAGCAGTGATCACCATCAGTGACACATGCTTTAAAGATAACACAAAGGACACCTCAGGACCAGCGCTGGCTGACTTTGTCAAAGAATTATTCCCTGAAGCTAACCTTCACACAATCATCATTCCTGATGAGAGAGAAATCATAGAAAGGGAGCTTAAATACTTCTGTGAAACTAATCTAGATCTAGTTTTGACTACGGGAGGAACTGGATTGACCCCTAGAGATGTCACTCCTGAAGCAACAAAAGCAGTTATACAGAGAGAAGTGCCGGGTATCACTACAGCAGTGACTCTAGCAAGCTTGAAAAAAACACCAATGGCCCAACTGTCCCGTGCGGTAGCTGGTATCAGAGATAAAACACTTATTGTCAACTTCCCTGGCAGCAAAAAAGCGGTCACAGAATGTTTTGAAGTAGTTAAACCAATCCTACCGCATGCCATATCTTTGATACACAACGAGGTGGCAGAAGTGAGCTACATTCACAATAACATGCAGTTCAACCATACATGTATGCACAGCAGTAATGTGGACATTTCTAAAGTGGCCTTACGTCCGAGGGAGTCTCCTTTCCCCATGCTTGAGATGGCTGACGCTTGGAAAGCAGTTGATGAAGTGATGTCAGAATGGAAGGAAAGGCTGGAGATAGTGACCATTGAAGGAGGACTGGGCAGAGTAGTGGCACAAACACTGCATGCAAAAGAACCAATGCCACCATTTCCTGCATCTGTTAAAGATGGTATGTAAACATTTTTTTTTATCTTGTCTTAACTGACCTTGAAATGATAAAACTCTGATATTAAGATAGCTAATTACTAGTAAACAGTTGTCAATATGATAAAAAGTGTTATTCTGTGCATGTATGAGTATATAAGCTCTTTTCTAATTAATTCTATCAGCATTTAATAATGTCTTACCTTATTTTAACAAAAGAAATGAAAGTCCATTCTATGTGATTTTAAAAGGTATATGATTACTTTTGTGATAAAAGCATTGTGTTGAAGAACCATTAAATACTTTTTAAGTAGTATGATTAGTTTTCTTAATATTATGACTGCTATGTGTTGAGTTAATTATGTAGGTAGGTAAAGTATAAAAAAAAAAATTGTGTTCACAATCAATATATGCAGTCAGTTCAGCAGGTTTTGTGCTGTTTTTTTTAAGAATAATTTACTAACCCGCGCAAAATGTTTTTTGCTCTCACATAACACGACGGGGATCTCGTGGCTAAATTATGACATCCCCATGGATCTATCTTCAAGATTAAGCAACACTTGCCGAGTTCGATCGGCGGATGGGTGTCCGAGACATCTTAGGCCTCGGAAAACATGTTGGCAACTTCACTGCCGCCGACGCGATATGCGCGATCATAAAAAATTTCTTCAGGAAATTCTGTCATAATTGCATGGCGGAAATCCATAACACTTCGTGAATATTGGGGCGGCAGGCAAAATGTTAAGCCATGGATTCGGCTGTCATTTGCAGATGTTTGACAGCCCATAAGGGTAGTCAGAAGTTCGAAAGTCTGACACCAGTCTCGTCAAGGGTTACTGTGTTACCCAGTTCATGGGTTGTGGAGATCAAATAGGCAGTCGCTCCATCTATACTATATATACTAATATTATAAAGAGGTAAAGTTTCTGAGGTTGTAGGGGGTAATCTCTGAATCTACTGAACTGATTTAGATGAAATTTGGCATGGAGTTTGAGACCCTGGGAAGGACATAGGATAGTTTTTATTCCCTTGGGATGGTAAAACATTTTTTACGCGGGCAAAAGCTAGTGTACAATATTCGTATATATTATTATAGCCGTAACACACGCTCGGATTTGGTATGGCGGACTAACTCCGCCTACCGTACACACGTCCGGATTTGGTACTGAGCAGACCATATCCGGTGTGCAGACACGAGAACCGAGGCAGACTCAATTAATAATAATAATGTTCGGCGGACTACTCTACACACGTCCTTTGCTAGGGTTTGGAAGCTTATCATACCAAATCCGAGCCTGTGTTACGGTTATTACTCATGCTCGATCTCGTTAACGTAAACGTCAATTTGTATAGAAACTGGATAATCCCCGCATGGTGGCAGTACCTAATGGGAAACCACGTTTTTTGTACATCAGTGGGCTTATTCTGAGTTTTTACCCATTTTTACCCGACTAAGTCGGGTTATGTTTTGACCGGTTTGGCAAATTGGTCGTTGGAAGCGTCTTGTTTGTCCGCTGGTTATAGGCCATAGCCTTCGACTACGATGACCCATAAGTCGTCACATTAAATTGAATATGGCGCCCTCTACGGGGCACGAAGTCAAGGCAATTTTTTTTTCGCTCCACCCCTTCATTATTTGTATCATTGAACAGGGATTTTTATAATGAATGTAGGGTTGCGTACATCATATTTTTGTCAAAATGCTATACTATCTGCTGGGTAGGAAGCATGTTTGACCTTCGCAACACTTTCTTGCAAGACTTGGCAGCCCTGTTGTAGGCCTTATTCCTCTACGCACGTCACTCGCCTTGCGCGTTTAGCGACGACCCAGACATGGTACCCCTCATGTTTAAGCGCATCGGCGCTATAACACTCGGGCGCCAAACTAAGGTCGGTGTTCGCAAAAAATTGTTACGTCAGAGAACAGAATATAGTACTCCATTCCCTGACGCAACACACAATCCGTCACGGCGTCCGCGCACGACCTAGGATCAGATCGAAGAAAAGCAAGTGGGCTGCCAAGGATAGTATGCGACGAAAGATCGCATCCCATCCCAATCGGCTGACTTATACCGCCATACCCGGGTGCGTCTTTGAATAGACGTTGTAGACTTCACCAGAACCAGTAACTTCACCAAGTCGGACTCGAAACTACCCAAATGTGATGATACCGACACCGAGTAAAGGTCTGGATCTGTTGTCAGCAGAAGGTCCAAGCAAAGCAATTAGATGTAGGTATGCGAATCAACATCAGGCACCCTCCTTGGCCCCTGGACCAGCTGATTGAGATTTAACGCTAGCACAAGCTTTCGAGTCTCGCGAAGAGAAAGTTTACGTTAACCGATCGAGCACGAGTAAAAACTCGGCATAAGCCCTCTGCACCCATTCCCCTGGGCAGAGAAGTACGGTTGGTACACCCAGTAGTTGCTATCTGGCAAGCAGGACCATCATGAAAACATCGTAATAAAACCTAAAAAAATCCAATAATTGCCCAGTCATTGAGCCAATTTGTTCCGCTACTTGAACAATAATGTTGCTAGGAAAAATTTTGCATGTGATAATTTGACCCTGAAAAGCTGTAATGAATATGCATTTTCTTTGTAACATGGTAGCTGTTTTTTTTTATTATCACACCTGTTTTTGGAAGTGATAATACAACTAAGTAAATATGCAGTTGATAAGTGTTAATTTCAAGAAGTGATGTGTAGTAATTAATATAAGGTAATTATTATATAATTAAAAGATCTGTGAAATGATTATACTGATTTTGATATGATGTATAGAATTATTGACTATACATACCTAACTGTATCGCCAATCCGCCACCACTACGTTTTATCTAATGTCGGATTACTGAAATCGGCGGATATTATTAGTGTTCTTATATGGTTATTCATATAAGAACACTAATAATATCCGCCGATATTGAATTAAATATCGAAATTTTGATTATTAATATTTTAGTGTAAATTTTACGAAATGACATTAGTATTTAAATAACACGAGTTTCGTGAATAAGGTTTTTAATTGGCTAACAATCCAGACAAAAACAAACGCAATAACAATAGAAAATATATTTTGCCAAAATATTATATTAAACTAGCTGACCCGGCAAACTTTGTTTTGCTATAAAAACACCAAAAATTCATCTATTCTACCTACCCTACCTACCCTACCTACCCTACCTACCCTACCTACCCTACCTACCCTACATACCCTACCTACCCTACCCTACCCTACCTACCCTACCCTACCGTCCTTACCCTACCTGCCCTACCCTACCAATCATAAGAACCTTCTCCTAACAATAACAAACACAACAAAAAAAGAATAAGTGAAATCGGTCCAGCCGTTTACGCGTGATGCCGTGACGAAGGGAAATAGGGATTCATTTTTAGGGTTCCGTACCCAAAGGGTAAAAACGGGTACCCTATTACTAAGACTTCGCGATCCGTCTGTCTGTCTGTCTGCCCGTCTGTGACCAGGCTGTATCTCATGAACCGTGATAGCTAGACAGTTGTAATTTTCACAGATGATGTATTTCTGTTGCCGCTATAACAACAAATCAACTCTTAAATATTTATTTTACACTAAAAACAGTGTAAAATAAATATTTAAGAGGGGCTCCCATACAACAACCGTGATTTTTTTGCAGTGTTTTGCGATAATGGTACGGAACCCTTCGTGTGCGAGTCCGGCTCGCACTTGGCCGGTTTTTATAGATTAGATTTTACCTATGAAATGGACGTTTTTATGAAATAAGTTACCGTATTTTTTTTTTCTATTTATCAAATAATCACCCATGCAATCGATGCATCTTTGCCAACGCAGTAGCAGTGCATTGATGCCCTTATTCAAGAAATCAGCTGGACAAGAGGCAACAAATTCTTCAAAGGCATTTTGTACTGCCTCTCGGGTGTTTTTTTTCCGCCAAGATGTTACCCAAATTCTGGAAAAAGTAGAAGTCTGTAGGAGCATGGTCTGGTGAGTATGGCGGATGACTGAGAGCTTCCCCAGCTCTTATAACTTGAAGACCGTCTGCTTTGCAGTATGAGGTCGCGCGTTGTCGTACAGGGGCAGCGGCAACGAACGATTAACAAAAGCTGGTTGGAGATGTACGAGCTTTTCCATCGTTGTTTTCATTCACAGTACACATCTGCAGTAATGCTCATCCCGTTTGGTAAGAAGCCGTGATCACACCGGTTCTAGACCACCAAACAGTGACCCGCACTTTTCTAGGGGTGAGATTTCGTTTAGGGCATTGTTTAGCTGCTGTACCAGGATCCAACCAACTTGCTGAGCGCTAGAGATTGTCAAACAGAATCCATTTTTCGTCGCAGGTAACAATGCGATTTAAAATACCTTCGTTTGTGTGCGTGTTGAACAGTGCAAGGCACGCCTCGACGCGAACTTCGCGCTGGCGATCATTGAGTTCCTGTTTCTGACAAGCTTTTTTAACTTGCTAATTTGACGCAAAAGGACCAATATTGTTTAAATGCTAACTTCGAAAGCTGCTGCTAATTCAGTCGTAGATTGAGTATCATCAGCTTCCACAATCGCCTTTAATTCGTTGATATTGCGTGCCGCTTGTGTCGCGTTGCTGCCATGACGGTACTCGTATTCCATAATTACTCGAATATTTAACGTATGATATATTCCATGATGACGAAAAATATTCAAATGCGATGAAAACTAACAAATAACTAATTTTGAAAAAAATAATGATTTTAAAATAAAATTAATTTGAAATTAGAATTCTTAGCAAAAAAAATATATTTTGATTTAAAATGGCCAGTACGAAAGGCAATTTCATAGGAAAAAACCTATTATTATACGTATGGAACCGAAATGTGATCGCTCACAATGGGCCTCATCAGAAGGCTTAAAGTCACCCAAAAGGCAGTGGAAGGGCTATGCTCGGAGTTTCCTTGCGTGATCGAATCAGAAATGAAGACATCCGCAAGAGAACCAAGGTTTTCGACATAGCCCGAAGAATTGCCAAACTTATGTGGCAGTGGGCAGGGCACATTGATCGCAAAATGGATCGCCGTTGGGGCAGAAAAGTTTTGCAGACTTATTGCGTAATAAATTCGGCAGGCAAAGGGCAAAGAGTATGTAAAATCGATCAAGCCCATAGACTGTATTCCTCTCGATTTTTAATACTCTTTGCCTTGCCGAATTCATTACGCAATAAGGCTGCTGGAGTGGAGACCGCGAACCGGAAGACGTTGCATTGGATGGCCTCTGACTAGGTGGAGCGATGACCTGGTCAATGCTGCGGGCGTCCGATGGATGCGAGACGCACAGGACCGATCAGTGTGGTGACGCTTGGACAAAGGCCTCCTTTTGTCCAGCAGTGGACGTCTTTTGGCTGAAATGATGACTAATAAAATATCACAATTTGATAATTATCCTTACAATTTGCCAATACAAAAAATAAATATGGCATCATCTACAAGTCTACACTCTTTTAGACTCACAAAAACTTAGCATAACGTTTTCCTTTTTTTATAAAGAAAGACGTTATAAGTTTTAATTAAACATGCAAAAAATACTTTAGCAATTAAGGCAACATGACAAATGTACTAGCCAACCAGTTATAAACAACATATTTTAAAACAGAAGTCGTTTACTAAATGAGAAAATGGCGTTGTGGAGGCAACCGCCTTTTATTAAAGACAGCCGGGGTTGGGGGCGCTATGAGAAGGCACTCTGTCCGCCCACCGAGTAACCTCAGTAAATGGTAAAGACCGACCGAGAATCACAGTGATCACATGCTGCCGTGCACAGTGAGGCACAGGGTGGGCTCCTTTAACGTCTCCCTAAGAATTTGTCTTAACATGCGAAGCCCAGAGGGCATTGCGAGGTAGTATTTCAAGAGGTAACGTCGAGATCCCTTCTATGTGCTGATGGTGGTCGTCGGGGTAAGGGGTGGTTTTAGTGAGGTAAAAAGCCCACACTCCATGGTCTAAATCCTCAAAAGTCCAGACGCCTTTTGAAGATTTCCCCGCGATAACAAAAAAAGGCTGTTACATGTCATGCAGGCTATGGAAATGGCGTGGTTTATGTATGTATTTCATATTCAATATCTCGTTCTCAGGATACGCGTGCCTCAGTATAGACGGCGCGGGAGTGAGGCGCGTGCGCACGGCGGTGACGGCGGGCGACGCGCCCACCTCGCCGCTGTGCGCGGGCGAGTGCGCCAGGGTCAACACCGGCGCCGCTCTGCCCGCGGGAGCCGACTGCGTAGTGCAGGTACCTATCACTTTGGGCAAACTTTGTCATTGCACTTCTGTCAGACGCTCAAACCGTTATGGAGCCCAGAGACTGCAACCACAAATACCATCGGGACACTCGAGGGTATTTGTGGTTGCAGTCTCTCGGCGACGAACGACGTTTTTCAACACACATAATTACTCGAAAAAATAAATAAAATTGCATAAACATAATATTTAGTAACAAATTATTGTGACAAATGGCTTGTGGCAAATTATTGTGACAAATGTAGTGTTGAAAATTGTGTTATTTTTGACCAATTTACAAAATAAATATCATTTATCTTCCAAGAGGTTTATTATGTGTTACATTATTATTATTAGGACCCCTTTATTATGTGTTACATTTTCTATTCCTAGCTTATAACACAAGCGGAAGTCTTAAACAACGATATTTCTAATTATCATATTTGTATAACGTCACACAATTCACAGTTGTTGTGCTAAATACAATTGACTGCCGACTTGTATATTTTTTTCATCACACTTACACGTAAACAGTATCTTAATATACGGGTTAACTTCGCCGTAATGCCCCATATTAAACCCTAGAGCTTTCTTTTTGTCATGTAATCCAAGGTCGGTAAGTATTTTTTTTTCATGTATAGCACAGCACACAGGTCATGCAAGTTCAAGCAATGAGTTTATACACAATTGAAAAATGTTCCTTGAAATGTTATCTAAACACATTGATGTATTAAAAAGAGGAAGATACGGTACTGGACACAGCGCTTGGTCCTACTAAACTAAGTGAATGCCCGTAGCGGGCACTCAGTCGCGCACGGCACAGGGTTGATCTCACAGCTCAATAATTTCAGTGTTTTTGTGTTTTTTTTGCAATAAATACACATCAAAATGACTTCTTGTGTAGCTAAACACTGTTTAAATTATACCAGGAAGAAAAATAAGTCACACAGGATCACTTACCACTCGTTAGTACCTACAGTCAAAAATGTTAATTTGTTGAAAATTATTACAATAATTTTTAATGTTTGCTTCGCCATATTTGTGTGAGCGAGATAGATATTAAAAACATGCGTGAGAGACACGATACGTGTCATTTCATTCATTATAGTAAACATTCGGTCTGATTCGGTTAACATTCGGCAGCTAACGCGATTTCGCTCGCACTACAGCGCCGTCTCCTATTTTTGTCCTTGTCTATTGGTAACTGTAGGTTTGGGACTGGTGATGACACTGAATATGATGATGATGTGTGAGTTTCGGTGCATGTAGTCAAGCCTGTGCTACACGGTCGCCAACCAAGCCAAAAACCAAGGTCACCTTGGTCGGAAGCGGCCGTTCCCGACCGTGTAGACAGTGGTTGCCAACCAAATTTAGCATGACCTTCCAACGCCCTTGGTCGGCGTGCGTGCGTTGCCAACGAGTTGGTCGGCGACTTGTTTGATGCCGTGTAGACGCTTGTTGACAACCACGCGTAGCGTATGACAGTCGCGCTTCTGCAGGCGGTGAGCGCAGACGCACGCGCAAAATATGGCTCAACAGAGCGAAAGCAAAGTAATAACGGAACTTATCGATATAAACAGATACTTGTCCAGTGTCCTGTCTTTGGGATTTGACTTCAGAGTCATGTATAGACGCAACTGAAAAAAAAATGCATGAGATATTTTTTTTAAGTATATTCTTTTACTTTAAATGTACCTATATTAAATATACTAGCTTCTGCCAGCGGTTCCGCCCGCGTGAAAAGTATTTTCTTATCCCAAGGGAACATTATACCGAGATGAAGAGATGCATACGTGCTATTCCAGATTATAATCTATCTCTGTGGCAAAATTCATCCTGATCCGCAACAATTTTAGCTTGATTGAGCAACAAACATACATACATCCATTCAAACTTTCGCATTTATAATATTAGTAAGATTAGATTTTAGTTTTTAAAGTTTATTAGTATATTCTTGTTGAAGTTTTGATAGGCAAGGCGCCATGATGTCGTTGTAATAAATGTACGATACGAGCGTAAATACGTCCTCTCTGCGCGGCGTTCTAAACATACTGAGGTTGGGAGCTTGTCGCAAACCGTGTAGCCGGCATCGCCCGAGCCCAGGTTTTCTGATCGCAATGTTAGCGCGTAACGTATCTTGCTCTTTTTAATACATCAATGTCTAAACAGGAATTTTATTGTAATCTCGCTACATGTTACTTAAATACTCAACTAATATTCTTAATAATCGATTTTTTTTTTTGCATTCCTTTAAGCTGTATACCTATGTAATTATTTGCCCTTAACGTTTCTGAACAAAACATATGTATAATCTGTGGTGTGGGCAAAAAGACCGACATCCGCTTAAAAAAAGTTACGTATTTCTTAATTCAAAAATCTCTTATTTCTTAATTTTCTTTTTTCATTCTTTCTTAATTTTTTTATTTCGTATTAATAGTTGTGCTCACTTGTGTATTATACCTTTATTATAATTATAGCCATGTTAACCTTGTTTATTAACCTTTTTTTATAATTATTTACATTTTGTATTTGAAGACAAGTAAAAAAGTTATAAAAAATGTCGTCGTCTTCGTCCGATGAGTGTGATTTAAATGCAACACCGCGGGATATTCTCCATGCAGTAATAACAATTAATGAAAATCTTTTACCGGAGAAGTCTAAGGAGCGGTATATAGCTGCATACGACCAATTTATTAAATGGAGAAACGAAAAGAAAACAAGTTCGTGTTCTAAAAATGTTTTGCTGGCGTATTTTGGAGAATTGGCGAATAAATACAAACCGTCTTCACTGTGGTCCACTTACTCTATGCTTTAAACCACTCTCCAATCCAAGGATTGTATCAACATTAAGGAATATGCAAAGATGACGGCATTTTTAAAAATACATTCAGATGGATATGTGTGTAAAAATTCAAAGGTACTAACTAGAGATAACGTCGAAAAATTTATAAATTAATTGAATGAATTTTTCTGCCCTATAATTTTATTTATTTACTCGCAAATGTGATGAAAAACATTATATGTTTCACGGGCGGTAAGGGAATTACGAACCTCGACTCAGAAATAGAAGCCCGAAGTCGAAGACTGAGGACTTTCTGAGAGCCTCGATCGTAATGAGCAGAAAATAACAACTATAAATGTATCGGGAACAAATGAGGAATTTGATCAGCTTAAGCGAGAGTTGAATAACCGGGACCAACAACTTTTATGCAATGACTTGGAGATTTCAAATTTACCTGAAGTCCAATCGGAAAACCTCATGCATACGGTGAAGCTTATAGCCACAAAGATAGGCGTGAATATTGAAGATCGAGACATAGTTAGCGTGGATCGCATGGGCGGCGGGCAAGTGAACGCTGTGAATGCTGTGGGCCCGGTGAAGACGCGACCCCGCACCGTGGTCGTGCGACTCGTCCGCCGCGACCTGCGTGATGAGCTGATGCACGCCGCGAGAGTTCGGCGAGGAGCCAACACCGCAGATCTCGGGATGTCCGGTCCACCAATTAGGTTCTACCTTAATGAACGCCTAACTAAAATCAACCGCCAGTTATTTCGGCGAGCTCGGGATGCGGGCCAAAGTCTTGGCTGGAAATTTGTGTGGACCAAACATGGCAGGATTCTTGCCCGACGCGGGTCCGGTGAGAAGTCTAAGCTCATACGTAATGAGACAGACTTACGGGATGTCTTTGGACCGGACGTTGATAGGCTCACTCAAATCTAGTGCTGTTGACTATTTTTGTTACTTTGTTGTGTTTGGTTTTTTTTGTTGTGATTGGGCTGTCATGTCATTTACTCACTATTTTAAGAGGAACATTGTTTGGCACTGCATGTCCTGGCTGTGGAGGGAATGAGGTTGTCTCAGTGATTATGACGTACGTACATCGGTTTGATTCTACTGTATATTGTTTCTTTGCATCATCACACCATATTACTATTTATTATTGCCACTTGTTTATTTATTTATGTACCCGCACTGGCTGTCATTTTTTTATTTATTTATCTACCCGCTCTGGTTGTCAGTTTTTTATTTTTATATCTACCCGCCATTATTTTTATTTTTATATTTTTAAATCTACCCAGACCCACTATTATTGTTATTTTTTATTTATTTTTATATCTGCCCACTATTACTGTCACTGCCCGTATATTATGTGTCTACAATACGTGTTGTATCGCTCATCGCATAATTTGAATGTACATACCTATTCCTCTTTTTCAAATGCCGCGAAATAAACACATTACGTTTGGACTTCTGAACGCGGGCTCATTATCAACAAATCATGATGAGTTTATTATTGCTATGGATCACCATTCAGTCGATATTATGGCAATTAATGAGACATGGTTGAGGGAGGGGGAAGAGGGCAGGGCGCCAGTGGTTCCTGGATATCAATTGCGACACAGACCGCGCCCGGTGGCGATAAGAGGGGGGCGCGGGGGGGGTGTCGCGTTTTACATTAAATCTGGAATCAGCACTCAAATAAGGGCCCATCCACATCATCCGCAGGTAGAACAAATGTGGATGAATATAACTGCCAAGAGGAAAAAGCTACTTATAGGGACAGCATACCGGCCTCCCTGGTTAGATATCAACATTTTCTTGGACGCGATCACGGACAGCATGTGTGCATTGGCTCCGTATGATAATGTTATTCTGTTAGGCGATTTTAACATAAATATGCTGGACACAAACAATGGAAAAACCAAAAACCTTACAGAATTCCTTGATTACTGTGGCATGGACCAGATCGTACCATCGCCTACGCACTTTGTGGGAGACGGTGCCACATTAATTGACGTGATCTGTACGGATGCACAGTATCGGAATGCTACTGTGGACCACGTCGCGGAGCTCGGTCATCACTCGTTTGTCTCATGTGAAATAGTATTTAAAAAAGAAAAATCATTACGCAAACGGGTAGTGTATCGCGCGTTTAGGGACATAAAGGCTGATGATTTTAGGAGAGATCTGGAGGCGATCCCGTGGGACTCAATCCGCGAACTAGAGGATGTAAATGACATGATACGTTCCTTTAATTCTCACGTCATAAGCCTTTTCGACGCTCACGCACCTATGAAAACCAGAACACTTAATGCTCAACCGACGCCTTGGATAACAGACATTATAAAATTAATGTTTAAACTGAGAAATGATGCGCGCCTTAAATATCGTCAAACAAAACTGGAAGCACACAAACGTTACTATTTAGATCTTAAGCACCAAGCAGTAGTTGGTTTACTAAATGAGAAAAAAGCATTTTTTACTAAATATATAAACGACAATATTAGCGACTCTAAATCACTATGGTATAATTTAAAAAAACATGTGCTGCCAGTGACTAAGGACGATGGTGTGCTTACTGAACTTTTTGACGACCCAGATAGGATAAATTCAGCCTTTCTAGATGTTCCGGGTGACTCTAATGTAAACACTTCCCAGCTAAGCTTCTTTCAAAATAACAAATTCGGTGCCGCAAAATTCACTTTGATGCCAACAGACGCTAAAACAGTTTTAAAAATATTACAAGGCATATCTACAAATGCGCAAGGGATTGACGGTATATCGAAAGACATGTTAATTCTTACGCTACCACAATCATTGACTACGATAACCGAGATAGTTAACAGATCTATTACTAGCAAAGTATTTCCTGAACTGTGGCGTAATGCAATAGTACGGCCTATTCCGAAAAATAATAACCCACAAAGCTACAAAGATCTTCGGCCCATAAGTATTTTGCCATGTTTGTCCAAGGTGTTGGAGAGAGTGGTGTATCTGCAGGTTACAGAGTTTCTCGAGGAGAATGGTATGCTGCCTGAACTGCAGTCAGGTTTCAGGAAGGGACGCGGAACCGCGACTGCTTTAGCCGACGTCATTGGTAACCTCCTTGAGGCGCGGGACCGTGGTGAGGGTTCCATAATGGTACTGCTAGACTACTCGCGGGCATTTGACTCAATTAATATTCGTCTATTATTGTCCAAATTGAGATATTACGGTTTTGACAGCCAGACAACGGGTTGGTTTGAGAGTTATTTAACGGGTAGGTCGCAGCGGGTCGAGTTGCGCAAGAAAGACGGTTCCACGGTATCTTCTTCCCCAAAGACAATCACAAGGGGTGTTCCCCAGGGATCGTTGCTCGGGCCGTTACTCTATATACTTTATAGTGCCGACCTAACTGCGTGTATTAAAAACTGTAAGTACCACGTATACGCGGATGATACTCAGTTGTATACCTCGTTCAACACTGGTAACACAACAGCCGGCGTGCATGCCCTAAATGATGAACTAGACAGAATTGCGTCGTGGTCTACAGGCAACTCACTTGTGCTGAACCCCAAAAAATCTAAGTTTATGGTCATGGGCAGCAGAAATCAAATAAAATCAATTCTTTCTGCGAAACCCGAAGTTAAAATCAATGGAGAAAACATTGAAAGGGTAGAAACCGCTTGCAACCTGGGTCTAGTCACTGACCCAGAACTTCGTTTTGAGGCACATATCAATAGTGTTGTGAAAAACTGTTTTTATAGGCTAAAGGTTCTGTACCGGGTGAAAGACTTCCTTAGTGTTGAAATGAGGAAGAGATTGGTGGACAGCCTGGTACTGTCCAAACTGAATTATTGTGACACTGTGTACGGACCGTGTCTCCTTTCTCGCACAGAGCGTCTAATACAGCGGGTACAAAATGCGTGTGCGCGTTACTGCTTCAGTATACCCCGGAGGCATCATATAACACCGCATTTAAATGAGCATAACATGTTGAAAATGGCTGCTCGACGGAAATTACATTTAGCCGTCTTAATGTTCGGCGTTATTCAAACACACAAACCGGAATACCTGTATAAAAAGCTTAGCTGGAGACACGAGCACTACAGCTACTCCGCCCGTTCCACCTCCAAACCACTCTCGTTGCCTCGTCGTGGGACCGCAGCCTTCAGAGGATGCTTTAAGTATGCCGCCACTCGCTGCTGGAATGATTTGCCGCCTCCCATAAGATCGCTGAAAACAAAACAAAGTTTTAAATTTAATTAAAAAAAAAAACTATTAGAAGAACAGAAGGTTGAGCAACGTATATTTTATAAATAGAATCTTTTTAGGCTTTAAAATTACTCACTTAAGGTTCATGATACATTGGCAGCGTATCCAGGCGGTTCGAGGCGGCGACATGAGGTCCTTTAGCGGGCAGCGATGTGGGGCATTCTTTCATTAGGCATCAAACTTTCACTTTTTCTTCTTCCATTGTTGTTGCTGTCAGGCATCGAGGGTCGTACCACGCAGACCACACACACGCATGACCGCACACCTATTACTTTTTACGTTTGCGTCAGGAATTCTAGATAATTATGCTTTTGGTTTTGGTCACATTAGAATTTTGGGTAGTTTATTTTTATTTATTTTTTACTGTATTTATTTTATGTTCTTTTTATCTATTTCAACATACACAACAGATTTGGTTTCCGTACGTCACGGTCTAGGCGACCACTGAAAATCAGCGCCGTGCTGTGGGTCCCCCACGGTACAGCATTATGCTGAGTGGAAGCCTTATTGTCACAACCACGACATGCATCTGCCTACATATTTTTCACCCTATTTCTTTTTTGATATAATCAAAATGTGGGTAGTATATGTTATTATTATTTGTTTATTTCTCGTTTTTACTAACTTAATTTAAGTACTACTAATACTATTTTAAGGGTTTAGCTTAAGTATGTTCCTATATTGTATGTCGTTTTGTGACAAATAAACATTTTTTCTTTCTTCTTCTTTCTTAATGCCTTACCGCCCTTAATACACACTAAAAAATCGCACCCAATCAGCATTCCGTGGCATCATCTGCCTAGACTTTTTCCAACTTGGTTGGGTTTAGCTTCCAGATACAACAGGTACAGCTAAATACCAATACTTTACATCGAACTACCTACCTGCAGCCTAATTGCGTAAGTGAATTCGGCAAGGCAAAGGGTTTTGACCCGATCAATCGACCAATCACATAGACGGAAATCAACATCGCGTCTTTCATCTCGCATGTGATTGGTTGATTGATGGGGTCACAACCCTTTTCCTTGCTAAATTCTCTTAGGCAATTATGCTGAACTCCATAACCCAGGTACTGGGTATCACGATAGCTTTCAGCAAGGCTGGTTGACAGACTTTCGGGCTTTTGACCAGCCGTAACGAATGTCGGAGATTACGAATAATATCTGGACGCGGCTTATTGTAACTACTTCGAGGCACGGAGCCTCACGGAGGTGTCTCTCGGTAGATATTTATAGTCCTCGCCAAACTTCTTGGGCCGCCCTGAAGTTGGTTTACCGTATGCGCGAGGCATGAAACGGTGCTGTTTTTGTATGAGATATACTACTGCGCAGCCATTGTAGTCAACTTCAGGGCGGCCAAGAAGTTTGGCGAGAACTATAACTGATCTTGGCGAGCGTTGCTAACCTTTAAGATCGACCCGTGTGGCTGTTATTAGGTTTTAAACCACGAACAGCATCCATTACATGTCGAATAATTTGGTACTTTAATAATAAGACGTAAAAGAAGTCAATTATTGGTTTGTTGAACCAACTTTTTTTTGTAATAAATGGCAAGATAAGATATAAGATAGATATAAGTTTTCGTATATAAATCTATTTTTAGTTTTTTTGTTCACTATAATTACAAAGTAATATCAAACTTCTCTGAGCCGAGAGTCTCTCAGCTAAGCTGCGGACAGCGTGGCCAGATTTTTTGTTTGGCAAGTTGGGACTTTGAAACTTTTTGAGTGAGAAAGCGGGATTCTTTCTTCGAAAGCGGGACATAGTAACACAACGTATTTAATGAGAAATTTTTAAATATTTTTTTCTGTATTTGAGTTTAAAATTACGTTTACATGACAATAGATAGCAAAAATAGCCATTGAAAATGTATGATATTGTGTAGGATATTTTAAATCAGATTAGCCCTATAGTTAGGTAGTTGAGTCTTCTTCGTCTTCTGCATAAAAAAAATAACGTCAATAAAGTTTTATTCATTAGAAAAATGTGGTGTTTCAAACAATAGTCTGGGGAGTGAGTGTTACAGTAATAAAGGGTCTTTCAATAAGGACGGGTCGATGTTAAAATTGAATAAAACTAGATGTGTGTGAGATATTAACGAAATTTATTTTTTATTTAAAAGGCCCATTTATGCCATTATGGATGGAATATGACATCGTTCAAATGTCCGCCGCGGCTTCGTATGGTGGCACGAATCCGAGAGGTCCAATTTTTTAGACTTAAAGATTTAACTTCTTTTAAAGTTTCTCGCATCCGACCATTTAACGCGTTCAGGAACGGTGTTTGATGTTGGGCACAGATAATATAATACTATAGGGATACTTAATAAGAAAGGCACTAGTTTAAATATCCCCGAAAAGCAGGAATGAGCCTGTCCTGCGCGGGAATCACTCAAAAATCGGGACGTCTGGCTACGCTGGTGCGGACGTAGGGACAGACGGACATGGCGAAACTATAAGGGTTGTTGATAAACGAGGAATTGTTAGTGTGTATAATTTATCCTGAGCAAAGCCGAGGCGGATCGCTACTGTAGTTTATATATAGAAATATTTTAATGCTTCTTCAACTTGTTAAAACAAATCATATCTTAATAAAAAGGTGCAATGATAAAAAGTAGATATGCTTCACCTAAACCGGAACTTGTATAACCATTTTTTATGATTTAAATATCAATGACCTTTGCATCTATCATCTAATATTGATGAGGTTAAAGACCTTTTTATTTAGATTTAGAGTTTACTTGGCAACCACAATATTTCTGGGACGTAATAAGCCCATATTTTAATAAAGCAAAGCTAGCAAGCTTTTCTAGAAGATTTTACATTATGGGGTAATGTAAAATCTTCTAGAAAAGCACGTACATCTATAAGTAAGCTACGTAGCTTAATTAGCAGCCTAATTGCTTAAGTGTATTCGGCAAGGTAAAGGGTTTGACCGCCATCAATCGACCAATCACATAGACGGAAATCCACATCGCGTCTTTCATCTCGCATGTGATTGGTGGTCGCTTGAAGGCGGTCGAACACTGCCTTGTCGAATTTACTTACGCAATTAGGCTGTATTTGATTTTGAAATCATCATAACTCGGAAATTAGAATACAGCCTTTAACACGATAAGGGTATCACGTGTGTGAATGAGAGACCGAGTGAAACGAATGTAATTCCGGAGAAGGCCCTCTTAAAAATTACGATTGGATTGATTTACTGTTATAAAGTTATAAAATAAAGACGTTTGTAAAAATGCGTCAAACCTTAATTTTCTCCACCCCTAAATCCCAAATTTTATTTGGAAATTGGAGCTGATGATAATAGAATCTTAAGGCGCAGATACCCCACAGTAGATGATTTTAAAACGAGAATCACGTCTAAACGGCTAGTAGTAATTTATAAGAAAAATATAAGTATGTTACATTAGACCATTTAAAAAAAAAATATATTCCAAGAAAATGTTGAGTTTTATTCGTATAACATAGTGTAAGTGTAGTCTTGAGGCGTATCTTGTTACCCAGTTACTGATTTGTGGAGGTCAGATAGGCAGTCGCTCCATGTAAAACACTGGTACTCAGCTGAATCCCGTTAGACTGGAAGCCGACCCCAACATAGTTGAGAAAGTGCTAGATTGATTTTGAGTGTAATTAATTTGTAAGGTTATGTCTAACACGGACAAAAAAACGACAATCGCACCAAAACCGGCGTATTTTAATGAAATTGTCATCATCCCAAAGACAATTTAATTATCTATATTTTCATCTTAGGCTTTTTTTAACCCCCGACGGAAAAAGAAGGGTGTTTTAAGTTTGACGTGTGTTGCTGTGTATCTGTGTGTCTGTCTGTGGCATCATAGCGTCCAAACGGGTGAACCAATTTTGATTAAGTATTTTTTTTGTTTGAAAGGTGATTTATCGAGAGTGTTCTTAGCTATGTTTGAATAAAATCGGTTCAGCCGTTCAAAAGTTATGGGCGTTTTACTGTTTGAATCGGGGTGTTTTCGCAAGATATCGTGTCATAATTACGTGTTCAATAGATTGTCGATCGAAGCGTATCTACTATGTACTAGATAAATTATGTAGCATGAAATAAAAATGTGTCGGGGGTTTTTTAAATTTTGGAATTTTACTTGTTTAAAGTCATAGAATAATAAGGAAAGTACAATAATCTACTGAATTATGGGTCGTGCGATGTGAAATGAGTGCGCGTTTTGTTCCCTCAAGGTCGTTGGCGACTGTCGTCGTCTTAAGATAACTTTTTCAGTTACCAGATTTTAATTTTATAAATTAATAATTTCCTGCAATAGGTCGAGGACACTAGGCTAATATCAGCGTCTGAGGATGGGATGACTGAGCTTGAAGTAGAAATCCTGAAGGCGCCCGAACCTCAGCAAGATGTGAGGAACGTCGGCTTCGACATCCCCATGGGAACTGTGCTGGCGGATAAAGGTTGGTCTTTATTTAATAGTTGCTACTTAGCGGTGTGGTACAAAATATTAACTTATACAGGGGGAGCTGGCACGATTTTTAGCAAGCATGTCCAGGGTGAAAAGTTAAAAGCTGAGTAGGTGCGGCTTGTTGAGACAACTTCGAGAATACATCTTAAAAGTTTCATACGACCCCTACGGTCTTCGGTCCTTTGGCAGTCGGGTAAAAAGGACACACGCGGAGGGCTATTCATTTAATGATTGGCTTGAAGCTAAATGACATAAATTGGAAAATCTGACGTAGAAATTGTGCGATTTCCCAAAATCTTACGACTTTGAAAATTCCATTTGGCCTATTTTACCGCTGATTCTTCTGCCAGTTTTAACGAAATTTGTGCAGGTTGTTCCACCATTCCTTCGAAGTCTGCTATGACCGTTGCCCTTGTCTTGCCGTATAGGCACCATCTATGTACCATTTTGTCAATAAGTGTGAGCTTTTTAAGAGGTACTAAATGTCACTGCACAATAACGTATTCATACAGACGGAAAAAAATACCTCATCTTTTACTAGTAGCTGCCTAGTCGTTCTAGAATCATTGTATGTGTAGGTACACTCTGAAGGCATTTAATTCCCTACTATCATATTTATGAATAGCCTCTAAACCTAGCGACTAATAAACGGTGAATTTAAACAACTTTGGTTACAGGCCATATACTAGACGCCGCAAAAATTGGAATGCTGGCTGGCGCTGGATATCAAAACATTACCGTGCGCGCGCCTCCTAAGGTGGCGCTTCTGTCCACCGGCAACGAGCTCCAGGAACCTTCAGAGGTCAAGCTCAAGCCGGCACACATACGAGACTCCAACAGGACCATGCTTAGAGTATTACTTAAGTAAGAAATGTTACTTTACCCAGAATATTATAACAAACTATTATCATCATCACTCAATGCTGAAGATGTGCACTACTGGACATAGGCCAAGAATCCTCACAACGGTTTATACTAAAGGTTGTAACTGTCCCACAGGGCAAGGACCTCGTACAAAGATGGATTACCTACTACTCTGACTCAGTTTTTAGGCTTCTGTAGTAAAACAACAAGGAACCCTTATAATTTCGCCAAGTCCGTTCGTCCTTCTTCCGAATCTGGAAACTGTAATTTGGCATGGTTATAAATATTAATCACGCCTACAAAATTGTAAAATAAAATCTTGAAAATGTGTTTTTGAGATCCCTCCCATAAAGGGGGCATGATTTTTACCTGACTGCCTAAGGAGGGTAATATGTTTATCAGTCTATGTGGCGTTCCAGAGACCAAACGCGTTAGCCGATTTTGATGTTTCTTACGGTAATCGATTCATCTTAATCTTGCGAGTGTCACTGGTTACATTAAAATTGGATAATAGAAAAATGGCGGCTTTTGGGCGCCGTAATTGTGGGGGCCCAATTCTTTTTTTCTTCCGATCTCATTATGTGAGTTATCAAAATAAAGGGTTTTAAGAGGTGATTTCCAAAATATATAACAGCTCGAGGATATGTATCCTCCAACTGAACAACATGATTTTTTCCTTGTTTACGTCTTTTTAGTTCGCTTTTTAAGCTGCCGGGTTTATTGAATTATTTTTTGTTGTGTTCTATCGTGTGGGATGTCTTTGGATATGTATTTCAAAAATATTGCAGGTGTTTTTAGACCATTTTTCGATTCATGGATCCGTTTGCGAAATATCAAGCTCTACCAGCTACTAGTCAACCAAGAGTCGTGAAGAGATACAGTAGTGATTTTTATAACGAGTCATGTCCCTCCCCTCTTAACAACTAAATCGTTGTTTTTGGATACGTGAAAAGATAATTTTACTATTGACTTTACAACGCTCATTAAAGATAGTGTTACTTACATTTTTACGTAATACGATGTGTGCCAAGTATTCGCAGCGATTGCCAGATGCATAGGAGAGCTTCATATACTTATGTACGTTTTCTATTTTAAGATGCTTCCGATAAATTCATATTGAGTTTCAAGATATAACCAAGAGGAAAAATAAATATTTTCTTGTAGTCGTCCTCACTAACCAAACTAGTCAAAGAACGACTGCTGATCATGGGATTCTGGATTCGACTTTCAAGGCGGGCAAAGCATCAATGGCCAATGGGTTTTTCACCATACAATTCTTCCTATATTGTGATTTTTTATTTCGTAGACTAAACTGACAGCTGTCAATTGTTGAAAGGAAACAGGGTGGGCTATGGAAGACGTATTTATTCTAAGAGACTCTGCTTTAACATGATTATTGAAATATATGCTGTATGGTCGAACACTCGAATTGATCTCAATGCGTAGCCATGTCACAAGACATGAGCAGTCACTTTAAAAGAATTCTGACAGTGTTATTGATTGTCATAAAATGCTAAACATAAAGTATTATGTTCAGCCAGTACTTGAAGAAGTTTAGGTATTCAAACCTCAACCTAACACACCCCCTCAATCAATTACACTGTCTCTAAAAACCCTTACATCTTCACAAACAACTTGCATATAATAAAACTTTAAAATAATTTAACACACTCCAAACTATCTCTAAATAATACTATAAACATACACTCATTAACATTAATAAAAATTCCCATTCTAAAAAAAACATAACAACAACAAAATTTTAACAACCCTATATTATATCCCACTTAAATTATTTCAACATTAATCTAACATCAGTATCAATAAAAACTAATCATCATATTTAATTAATCTACCACTCGAAACAACAACATCCATAATTAACTATCTCATAACCTAACTGACTAAAACATTTCATTCATAATTCTGTAACTCCTACTCAACCTCATCTGAACCAGTATCAATAAAAACTAATCATCATATTTAATTAATCTACCACTCGAAACAACAACATCCATAATTAACTATCTCATTAACTGACTAAAACATTTCATTAATAATTCCATAACTCCTACTCAACCTCATCTGAAACAGTATCAATAAAAATTCATCATCATATTTAATTAAACCACTAATCAAAACAACACAACATCAATATTATATTCTATAACAATACAAAATAAACAAACAAAAAATAACTGTAAGTACTAACAAGATAAGAAATTATTAAAATAAAGTTCGGATATAAAAACTTAAGGTTCCAAACAAATGTAAAATTTATAAAAGTTATGTTAATTCGAGTTACTCTTGTTGACTGATTATAATGATACATTTATTAATTATACACACCCCCTTAAATGAATCATAATTTAGCACCCCCTTAAAAGAAACATAATTTAGCACCCCCTTAATTCTTTTTTCATTTCTTATGTAGCCAACCAAGATGCCTTTGTTACATCTCTCATCGAGTTTGCGTAAGCCGGAATTAATTTTGTAATAGGTTGTAGATCCAAATCTTCTTATGTTTGATAGGTTTGGTTTTATGTTAAACCACATTTCTGCTGGTGTTTTGTCTAATCCTTCCGTAGGACTCCTATTTACTAGGAAGCTAGCTGTCAACAAAGCTTCACCCCATAAATAATTCGGAACACGACCATCAAATAATAAAGCTCTAGTTCTTTCCATCAAAGTTCTATTTAATCTTTCAGCTTTTCCGTTCAATTGAGGTGTATAGGGTATTGTCATATCTAATATAATTCCTTTTGAGTTACACCACGAAAGAAGATTATTGTTTGTAAATTCCCCACCATTATCACATCTTATTTTGTACACTTTATTTCTAAAATGATTTTCTGCCAAAAATACAAATTGTTTTATTTTGTCAAAAGCTTCACTTTTGAAGGTGATCAAGTAAACAACACAGAAATGTGTGAAATCGTCCAAAAAAGTAATAAAATATTTTTTGTTATCCCAAGTGGGAACTTCAATTGGGCCGCAAATGTCTGTATGAATAATTTCTAAAGGGAATTTAGCTTTAATTCGGTTATTTCCAAAGGGTTTTCTTGTCATTTTAGATTTAATGCAGATTTCGCAAATTTTGTTCAAATGTCCCCTCCCAATTTCAATCCCATTGACCAGCTTTGCTAGACGCGGCACGTCGGATACGTGGCCTAGCCTACGATGCCAGATATTTGCACTTTCAGTCAGTAAAGCTTCTTTAGTAAAATTGGCCGAAAAATCTGTCTCATATAGGCCATTTTTGGTTTTATAACCTTTTAAAATTACTGTATTATTTCTAAATATAAATACCTCGTCTCCAGAGAAGAGTACTGATCCATTCTTGTCCGTGATTGAACTGACTGATATCAGGTTCCTTGACACTCCTGGGACATACAGCACATCTTCTATTAGACCGAAATTGGTATTTATCGTACCTGTTCCTTTGGCTATGATGTTTTCTGCATTCGCACACTTTATATCTATATTTATACTTTCTGTAAAATTTATAATGTTTTTATTATTAAACATATGAGAAGATGCACCTGAATCTATTACTGCGTTTATTGGAATCACAAAGTTTGACTTTTTATATACCAGGTCCCGGCAAAACTTCTGTATGTGGCCCTTCTTATTACAATTTTTACAAACTTTGATTGTAAAACAATTGTTAGATGCATGTCCTGTTTTTCTACAATGACTGCATTTTTCATTTTTACAGAACCTTGCAATGTGGCCTGGTTTACCACAGTTATAACATAGTTTCTCTGTTGATTTTAAAACTTCGTTATTACAAGCCGAAGTTTCCGGTATATCCAAATTTTGAAGTCTCAGAATGAGTGTTGGTATATTTTTATCTTCCTTAGGTGTTATTTCCCAAATTTGTTTAAACAATTTCATGTTATCAGGTAATATTGTGATAATTTTCTGCATTAAATTCTCCTCAGATATTTTATTTTCGGTGCTATTTATCTCTGCACACAAATTTTGTAAAATGCTAATGTCGTCAAAAATATTTCCTGTATGTTTATAACTATAAAATTCTATGATTTTCAGATGATTGTCTTCTTTAATATGATATCTAAAAACTAAATCCAACGTATCAAAAATATCTTTAGTTGATTTACAATTTATTACATAATGTAATAATTGTTCATCTATTGCATTTAAAATTATATATTTCGCTTTAGCTTCATTTAAATCTTTTCCATCATGGCATTTAGCTTCTAAAAATAATTTGGTAATTTGTCGCCAATATTTGTAATTCGAATTTTTTCTCAGTTTATTTAAAGACTCCATCTCTATATAATTTTAAAATTACTTACAAATCTTCTCTAATTGACAAACCATTTTTTCTCGTTATATCAACAATTGGTTGTTAGGCATCGTAGTATGTTTGACGACTGTAAAAATAAAATATCAAATTGAAAATCATTTTCCTTTCTTTATTCGACGGCCCATAACCTGTTGAAAGGAAACAGGGTGGGCTATGGAAGACGTATTTATTCTAAGAGACTCTGCTTTAACATGATTATTGAAATATATGCTGTATGGTCGAACACTCGAATTGATCTCAATGCGTAGCCATGTCACAAGACATGAGCATTCACAATTTAAAAGAATTCTGACAGTGTTATTGATTGTCATAAAATGCTAAACATAAAGTATTATGTTCAGCCAGTACTTGAAGAAGTTTAGGTATTCAAACCTCAACCTAACATCAATGACCTTATTTTTTTTAAATTTTGCAAGCGCGGAGCATAGTGTTGTAGGTAAGGCTCAATCATAAGTTATTCATTGAATCGATGTGACATGACTCCTCAATTTATATTTACTAATTGGTGTAAATAAATGTTTTATAAATATAAACGTAATATATTTAAATATAACAGTATTCATACACATAGTACATGAACTTTTATTGCGTTAAATATGAAATCAACAATAAAATAAATGCGATCGATAAAATTAAGTCTGACATAAATTAGTAGAAACTAAATAAGGGCCGCTAGTCTCAATTTTTTTTTTGCCGTGATTTAGTTTCATTTTCGATCTACTTCGATTTTCTATTAACTTTCGATCACTCAGGATAGTTAGGGTACGACACTATTTTTATGTGACGATAAAGTGACAAGCCCCCAAATGTCAGTTTAGTCAACGAACATTATAATATATTCGGCTTGACAGGCTTTCTATTACAAACTGTGGGTGTACTTTACACACTGACTATTGTACCCCTGCACTAGGAATAACAGGTGTTGTTATTATTCCAGAGAGCACGGCTACGACAGCATAGACTGTGGTATAGCTCGAGACACTCCGCCAGAGATAGTGGCGGGCATCGCCGCCGCGCTCAAGCTAGCGGACGTGCTCGTGTGCACTGGTGGCGTGTCTATGGGCGAGAGGGATCTGCTCAAGCCTGTGCTGCTCAAGGTAAGCGAGGATAGACAATCCGCCACAGATAGTGGCGGGCATCGCCGTGTCGCTCAAGCTAGCTGACGTGCTCGTGTGCACTGGCGGCGTGTCTATGGGCGAGAAGGACCTGCTCAAGCCTGTGCTGCTCAAGGTAAGCGAGGATAGACAATCCGCCACAGATAGTGGCGGGCATCGCCGCCGCGCTCAAGCTAGCGGACGTGCTCGTGTGCACTGGTGGCGTGTCTATGGGCGAGAGGGATCTGCTCAAGCCTGTGCTGCTCAAGGTAAGCGAGGATAGACAATCCGCCACAGATAGTGGCGGGCATCGCCGTGTCGCTCAAGCTAGCTGACGTGCTCGTGTGCACTGGCGGCGTGTCTATGGGCGAGAAGGACCTGCTCAAGCCTGTGCTGCTCAAGGTAAGCGAGGATAGACAATCCGCCACAGATAGTGGCGGGCATCGCCGCCGCGCTCAAGCTAGCGGACGTGCTCGTGTGCACTGGTGGCGTGTCTATGGGCGAGAGGGATCTGCTCAAGCCTGTGCTGCTCAAGGTAAGCGAGGATAGACAATCCGCCACAGATAGTGGCGGGCATCGCCGTGTCGCTCAAGCTAGCTGACGTGCTCGTGTGCACTGGCGGCGTGTCTATGGGCGAGAAGGACCTGCTCAAGCCTGTGCTGCTCAAGGTAAGCGAGGATAGACTCTCCGCCAGAGATAGGGGTGGGCATGGCGGGAGGACTTTGAGGATGATAGGTACCTTGAGAGAGAACGTAAAGTATTAACAAATTTGAAACAATATATTCTACTAGCTGTTGCCCGCGGCTTCGCTCCCGTGGACCACCCCACAGGACCCGTTTTAGGGATCAAAAAAAAAAAAGTTAATTCAAAAAATCAAAAAACTCGACTGCTTAAAAAGCAAACTAAAAAGACGTAAACAAGAAGAAAATCATGCTGTGCAGTCGGAGGATACATATTCGCGAGCCACGGACCAAAACCAGATACCCCACACGATGGGTTTGGAAGAAAAGAAAAATTTTTTCTTCCACAAAATGGCGTCCAAAATCCGCCATTTTTGTTTTTTTTTCGAATTTTAATGTAGCCAGTGACACTCGCAGGATTAAGACGAATCGATTGACGTAAGAATCATTAAAATCGGCCAACGCGTTTGGTCTCTAGAACGCCACATAGGAACAAACATACATACATACATACATACATACATACATAGACTGATGAACACATTACCCTCCTTCGGCAGTCGGGTAATTAGCATATGTCACTCAGGAATAATTCACCTTTCTATTGGTGCAAGATTTTTTTAAATCGGTCCAGTAGTTTAGGGGCCTATTCGGTACAAACAAACAAACAAAAAAATCTTTCCTCTTTATAATATTATTACTAGCTGTTGCCCGCGACTTCGTCCGCGTCAAACTCGTAATTTTTTTTTTTTTGTTTCCCGCCGGAACTATGAATTTTCTCGTGATCAAACGTAGCCTATGTTACTCGTTATTACATCAGCTATCTACCAGTGAAAGTCCCGTCAAAATCGGTCCAGCCGTTTCGGAGATTACGCGGAACAAACAGACAGACAGATAGACAGACAAAAATCTTAAAAATTGGTTATTTGTTGTTAGTACCGTGTATACTTTCACGTGCATTCAATAAAACGTTGTTATTTTGATATTACATACAAACACTTCAATTTTATTTATTTGTATAGATTAGTATATATTTGTCACTTAAGATAAAGTTCAAATTCTATTACAATACTCTTTAGTGCCTTTTGAATACAAATAGTCACTTAAAAATCGACTTAAACTACATGACGCTAAAGTTGATACTTGAGTTGGTGGCGATGGATTGAAATATTCTTGAATTATAAAAACAAGTAAAGAATATAATGATTATGATTATAGGATTTCAACGCCACGCTACACTATGGTCGCGTGCGCATGAAGCCGGGCAAGCCGTGCACCTTCGCCACCTGCGAGTTCGAGGGCAAGAAGAAGTACATCTTCGCTTTACCAGGTACGACTTACATTACACATACTGTATATGTTATGGACCAAGGGATTAATACGTCATTATTCATAATACCCAGGCGAGAAATACAGAAGTGGACATAAAAACATGCACATGGTGTTCATTGACCTCGAAAAGGCATATGCAGTACCCAAGTTAGGTCTACAGCGGGCAATACTGGCAGCTTCAGTGTGGCAGTTGGCTTGCACCAAGGGTCGGCTCTCAGTCCCTACCTCTTCCTGTTGATAATAGACGCTCTGACGTCGGACTTACAGGAAGAGGCACCCTGGTGTGTGCTGTTTGCCGATGACATTGTGCTGGTTGCCGAGAGTGGCCTAGAGGTCCAGAGCAGATTGGAGGTGTGCTGGCACAGACTGGAGAGTGTTGGCCTGAAATTGAGCAGAAGCAAAACTGAATACTTGTTTTGCGATTTTGGCGGTCTCTCCAGTTCCGTGCCCATAGCTCTCGGTGGAACGCCCATACCAATTTGCTCCGACTTCCGGTACCTAGGGTCGCTTGTCCAAGGGAATGGCGAGGTAGACAGAGACGTAACGCACCGGATCAACTCAGGATGGATGAAATGGCGACAGGGCACTGGAACAACTTGCGACCTACGGATGCCCCTCAAGTTGAAGGGGAATATCTACAAGTCCGTGATTAGACCTGTCATACTGAATGGATCAGATTGTTGCGCTGTGAAAAAGATGGATGAAACGAGATTGCATGTAGCAGAGATGAGAATGTTGAGATGGACGTGCGGCGTGACGAGATTGGATAAAGTGAGAAATGAGTATATTAGAGGTAGTTTGAAAGTGGCGCCAGTGGCAGAAAAGTTTGTCCTGGTATAGTCATGTGATGAGGAGGGATGAAACGCATGTTACTAAAAGAGTTATGAATATAAATGTGGATGGATGTAGAGGGAGAGGAAGGCCAGAGAAAAGATGGATGGACTGTGTGAGGAGTGATATGAAAGAAAAGGGAGTCAGTAATAACGTGACAGGGGATAGGACGGTATGGAAGAAGCAAACATGTTGTGCCAACCCCAAATAACATGGGCTAAGGATAGGAAGATGATATTCATAATACCCGGGCAATTTGAAAAATGCTCAATATAAGTAGGCAATATGATAAAAGCGATTGCTAGTAACTTAACTAGTGCCGTATTGATTACTTTCGTTGCGGGATCCAAGACAGGTAAATTCATCCTCCGGGACTTCGTTGAGCTTCATTGCCTCGGCGCTTTTCACCAGAAAGCCAGAAGCCAGAATCAACAGTGGCGACCACCAGATCGCCACTGTTGATTCTGGCTTTCAGCAAATGCAGTGGTTTAGGAATAGTGCGGTGGGATTGTCCCAAATAAAAAAATTACATTATGTCACAATGTGATAAATATAGAAGTTTAATGATTTAAATTATTTATTGAAGAGTACCATTGAATATCTCCGAAGTTATTTAACAGATCTTTACCAAATTTAACTGGAGCCAATCCGGGATCATACTCTTTCAAACAAAAACGAATCATCTTGATCGGTTAATAAACAAAAATGCTATGCCCAAATAACAGAGAACTTGAACATAACTGGTGAAATGAGAGTGTAGAAGGGTGAACAATACACATCTGCGTACCCCTTCAGAGTCTACTGGTGCGATGTTATGTTATGATATGTATGTTATGTAAACAATATAAAGACATGCGATTGCAGCAATTTATGGTGATTTACCGTAATTTATTGAAGAGTTCCATTGAATATCTCCGAATTTATTCAACGGATCTTTACCAAATATAACTGGAACTAATCCGGGGTCATACTCTTTCAAACAAAAAACTAATCATCAAGATCGGTTAATAATTAGCGAAGATATCTCTTAACAAACATACACAAAAATTTAAACGAATTAAAAACCTCCTCCGTTTTTGAAGTCAGTTAATAAACATCAAAATATCTTTAATTATTTTAAATTTAATTTTTAAGTTAGACACATCACATAACCCCTCTATTTCTATCTATAGCATATATTAGGCAAAAAAAGTTGAAGATTTTTAAAAAAAAACTTACTCGATCTCGTTATACGAAGTATGTCAAAAAGTCATAAATAAAAAGTTCTATAACCATCAGCAAGGATATTACGGTTCAAAGACAAAGACAAAGATATTTTATTTCAACTAGGCCACCAAGCGGCACTTTTGAACGTTACATTAAAATGATTCTACCGTGCATTCGGAAAGTAGCTTGTTATGGAGAAGAATGCACAAGAAACTCCATACTTACTCTTTTAAAAAAAATTTGTTTTTTTACAATATTTAGGAACATACATTATTAAATTCATACATGTGAGGACAATGCACCCAGAATAGCACTACCCACTATACCACCTACAGACAAAGTATTAGAAGTACTCACACATGTACTGCGCAGTTATATAATAGATACTAGAAAAAAATTAACATCCGAAGCAGTCAAGTTATGACCAATCCCAACTGACGGCGTCCGTTCACGAACATGACGCATGAATTGGCACCACCCAGCTCAACCATCATGAAGGGAACCGGATGATCCAACACACGCGCCACCATCAGAGAGACATTTGAGAGAGCATGACACACTCAACGGCCAGGGCACACACAAGTCAACGAACGACGCATAGGTACAGTAAATGGTAGATTTACAGTTGGGTACATAGTACTCACACACGTGCTGTGCAGTTATACAATACTAAGGAAATTGAGTTTATACAATGCAAATATTAATAATTCATACAGTCTTCAGCAGGTCCAACAATACCTCAAAACAATAATGTTCTGCATATCACTTGTTATTGCGCCCTAGTGGTTGTGGATTGTGGAGCAGGACTAGCATTGAGCCAAGCATTTTTATCAATGATGTAATCCCCCAACTTATAATATGCCAGCCTACATAGTGTGCGTTTTATACAGGTTTTAAACTTCGTCTCATTCAGTTCAAGAATTTGGGGAGGAATTTTATTGTAACATTTTGTACAGTACCCCATGAAAGATGAGGCTACTTTAGCCAGTCTGAAACCTGGTTGAACTAATTGGTCCCTATTTCTAGTAACGTAATTATGTCTGTCGCCGTTTTTACTAAAAAGATGTAAATTTTTTCTCACGTACATGATGTTTTCATAAATATATTGACATATATTATATTGGTTAGTCTTGCGGTTCCGGAGATTTATGCATTTTTTATTAAACTTGCCCTTTTGCCTACCACATTGCATCCTATGAAATATATAAGCATGATATTGGCTATTAGAAGCCATTTCGAGCAAAAAATCCGACACTTTTAAATTTAAGTTCCTATGTCTTCTAGAGCTGTTTTGCGATCCACAGTGCGTCGCGAGTCGCAAGCCGATTCCCGGCCACAGTAGGCGCGGGCTTGCGGACGGCGAGTAATGGGTAGCTCACTGTCCGATAAGGAGCAGGCCCGAGTCGACGGCGCGTGTAGTGTTTCACACGCGCCTCAAAGAGATGTCAGCAAAACTGACGGGGTCCGCCAAGTGCGGGTCGGACTCGCGCACGAAAGGTTCCGTACCATTATCGCAAAAAACGGCAAAAAATCACGTTTATTGTATGGGAGCCCCACTTAAATATTTAGTTCTGTTTTTAGTATTTGTTGTTATAGCGGCAACATAAATACATAATCTGTAAAAATTGCAACTGTCTAGCTATCATGTTATATTATAGCGTTCATGAGATACAGCCTGGTGACAGACGGACAGACAGACAGACGGACCGCGGCGGAGTCTTAGTAATAGGGTCCCGTTTTTACCCTTTGGGTAGGGAACCCTAAAAAAAGAGAGTTACCGCGGCCCTGGCACAAGCAACTGAAGGAACACGGTTGGGTTTTGGTCAGTAAAAGTCTGACACGCTCTCCCGCTTCACCTAGATTGGGCGAAGTCATTGGATGATTTTCCACCGCAAAAAAACAAATAGAAAATGGGTTCGACACCGTGTTATTGATTTTCTAATAAGAATGTCACAGCCTGGATCTGGATTCGTGCCTAGTAGATGGAAATAGGCTAATAGTAAATCAGTGACCCTTTGGGGGAGTACACAGGCTTTATGTTATGTGATAAATAGGGCGATTGTTATCCATACTTTTGAAATGTTAATGAGTTCTTACAGTCTTGTACAGAACCAATAGAATAGAATTGAATATACTCAAACCTAATATTTTTTTTTAACTAGTTAGGCAGCGACAGGGAATTTGTTGAGCCACTGCTTCCTAGCTAAAAGGCCCGCCTTTTATCTAGGAAGCAGTGGCTCACCGCTGACCGAAAAGTTTTAACTTAATTTGTATATTATATTTTCTTACTATCAGGTAACCCAGTCTCGGCCTACGTATGCGGGCTGCTATTCGTGATCCGCGCGATGCGCGTGGCGTGCGGCTTGCGCGGCAGCTGGGCGCGCCTGCGCGTGCGCCTGGCTCACGCCGCGCAGCTCGACCCGCGCCCCGAGTATGCGCGCGCCACGCTAGAGCTGCACGCTGATAGGGACATGCCTGTTGCTACCATGTTGGGGAGTCAGGTATGTATTCGTGAGCCGCGCGATGCGCGTGGCGTGCGGCTTGCGCGGCAGCTGGGCGCGCCTGCGCGTGCGCCTGGCTCACGCCGCGCAGCTCGACCCGCGCCCCGAGTATGCGCGCGCCACGCTAGAGCTGCACGCTGATAGGGACATGCCTGTTGCTACCATGTTGGGGAGTCAGGTATGTATTCGTGAGCCGCGCGATGCGCGTGGCGTGCGGCTTGCGCGGCAGCTGGGCGCGCCTGCGCGTGCGCCTGGCTCACGCCGCGCAGCTCGACCCGCGCCCCGAGTATGCGCGCGCCACGCTAGAGCTGCACGCTGATAGGGACATGCCTGTTGCTACCATGTTGGGGAGTCAGGTATGTCTTCTTAACTAATATTTCAGAGAGAGCGCATATTTTGTGAGTATTCTGACGTGTAGCGTCATTTTTAGAACCACTAAACCTATTTGAAAAAAATCTTCACCATTTGAACATTATTCCACATGGTTATAGGTTATGGATTATTATGACCCAGGCAAAGCCGGGGCGGGCCACTATATTATAAACAGTGTTTTAATATTCTTCTGAATAAGCCAAGCCAAGGCATAAGCGCTTTTAGGCATAGCGCTGCTAGATGAATGACGCGCGGAATTTGCCTCAGCTTGAATATATAACAAATGTCCATAGTTGCAGCTGGATTAAAATAGATTTTTTCAATTATAAATAAATATTTTTATTGGTAAGGCCTACAAAAGTTGTTTTTTATTAAAACTTTGATTCCATGGAAACTAGCCAAAAGAGGGTTGACATATCATCAAACGTAGACGTTTAAAAGATATGGTCAGTTTTAGCTGGCCATATCATGAAATACAATCATTTCATGAAATAGTCGCCCACATCATGAAGTGATCAGTTTTAAGATCTTGCCACGACATCAATACCAGCAGCAGACTGCTATAGACAATGACAATACCTACTGATGTCTGTATTGGCGATTGCTTCCTTCATGACCTTTTGCTCTGTCATCAGACCCCAACAGAAAAACATTCAAAAGTACACCGTATGCTTCTATAAATAAGACGTATATTCGCTCAACAGTGCAGCAGTCGCTTGCTGAGTGCTTGCGGCACCAACGTGCTGCTGGAGTTGCCGCCGTCATCTCCGTCGCTGCAGCGCCTCCCAGCCGGCGCCGTGGTGTCGGCGCTCGTCACCGGCAGGCTAGACGTCTTCTCTTAGGATTTTTTTTTAAAGGTAGACACTAACGCAGCAACACTGAATACTCGCGGCAAGAGGGTCATAAGCGCCATGAGATACGCTTTCGAGTCAAACCACTGCTACTGTCTACTGCTAGAATGGTGCAACCATACATTTCCGGTGTCCGCGCTGGTTAGAACCGCTTTGCTCGAAAGTCTACCTTAAAATGTTACATGAGCCTCTTCAGAGGCAATACCTGCTGTAAAATATGGGTAAGCGGGTAAAATACCTCCAATATTAGAAACTCAGAAAATCCTGAACTTATGGCCAGCCATTAACATACCCGAATATGGCGACGCTCAAAGGGAAGCTTACGTTTTTATTCTTTAGATTATACTTTTCCTTTGACGGATGCTATGATGTTACTTAATGTGTTAAATAAAACCTTCTAAGCCTCATAGGCTAAGAATTTTTTTTATTTTGGCCAAGGTTTAGGACATATCTCATTTATCATCATACTTAGGCCCCGCGCTTGTAAACGGACAAACGTTATCGCCAAGTATGAATCTCGAAACATACGAATATTTTTTCTCTTTTTCTCAAGAAGTTCTAGATATAAGTAAAGTTTTTAAATTTTATTTTTAGGCTTCTATTTTGGAAGCACGAAGCGTTAGGATTTGTAATGAAATATAAATGCTAGCATCAATCTGTTTGTTTTTAGATGTTTAGCAAATATTATTATCATCCATAAATTTTTTGTACTTCTTACAAATACTGTTGGTGCTGTTGTACATGTATTTTTTTATAGATTAAAAAAATGTTAAAATTAATGGTTGTTTTTTTTTCCTTTACAAACTCAGCATCAGTAATTAATGATTAACTGAAACTTTTTTTACATTTAATCATTATGTTAATAAATTTTCAGTTTTTTATTTTTACATAGGTTGCTATAGGAAAAGCATCTATTATAGTTATGATTTCCGATTCGGACCGGTGCAAAAGCTTAAACATAAAACAGAATTAAACACCAGAATACAAACAATATTAATTTATTTATTCATATTTATTTAGTCATCAAACGCGTAACTTCATACAACACACTGACCCACACACACTTCAGATCGCGAAGAATCCATTCTCGGTCTCGCTCCCATACCTACTTTACAAATAGAACGACTTGAGCGCGTGTATACGTCCTATGTTAGCACGAATGTTATGTGAAATGACATTAAATATATGAAATTATAATGTACAGTCCGCGCCAAACTTTTGAGCATGAAACGTGGGCGATTCTGTCACGAATTCATGAACGCACAAAGCAAGTATCAATGAATTGTGCGCTTTTATAATTTAACAACAACCTTTTTTAGTTGCTCGTCACGAAGCAACTAAAAAAGGTTGTTGTGGCCTGTATCCATTTATTCCATCATTTTGAATAGCATTTGAACGATGATAATGTATTATTTGTACAGGTGAAGTTCTTCACTTTGTGATGGGTGACACATAAAGTAAATATGGGGCGCGAGATATTTCTAAATAAATAGGAGATATTTCTCAATAAGTGTAATTTGCACTATGTACTACTTTTGTTGAACAAGAGCTTAAATTATCTTAGCAAGAAATATATCCCATCTTATTCCACTGTACCTACAAATTTCCTTGGTCTGCAGAAATTTGCAGGTACAGTTGTAAATGCTTTCGGCACTATTAGACGACGCGCTGGACTTCGAAGAATCGCTTGAGATAGTACACCTGTCCGAGGGTCATCACGAGGAGGACGGACGCTTCGAAGATGGACCACATCACGACTCGAGAGTTTGTGCTTTCGTTGATTGCGCGATGAATGCGGTCGCGAACCTGTAAAGTAATAAAATAATTTTATGAATACCAATAAATATTTTGTAGAAAAGGCGTGAATTTTTGCATTTATGTATGTAATAAATAATTATCAAATTTAATTAGTGCCTATCAGCGCTTAGTGAAGCACTACTGGACTGGCCTCTCCAATGTACACCCTTTAGCCCGATGTTAAAATCAAAAAGTTGTTTATCTATACTAATATTATAAAGAGACAAGATTTGTATTTTTGTGTGTAACTGTAAACTTAAAAACTACTGGACCGATTTCAAAAATTCTTTCATCGTTGGGAAGCTACGCTGTCCCCGGGTGATATATGCAACTTTTTATCCCTGTATGCCCATTGGAACTACGCCGGTGAAACCGCGAGGCGTCCGCTAGTTTCAAATAAACTATAGAGGTACATTTGAATTGTCAAACAAAACGTTGCAAATTCGCAAGAGTCAGTAGGTCTCAATGGAGAAGAATTTGCAAGAAACTCCACAGCACAGACATTCTTTTCCATCAGTTTTAATTACAAGTATTTGGTTAGATAATTCTTATTGAAAAAATACATATATGTGAGAACGATGTAAAAAGACGTGCACGTAAAAGCGTCTAGAGTAACAAACCATTTAAAAAAAAAATACAATAACAGGCCGTGGCAGCTATGACCAATCCCAATTGATGGCGCCCGTTCACGAACATGACGCATGGATCGGCACCACTCAGCTTAACCATCATGATTGGAACCGAATGATCCAACACATGAACACACAGAAGTCAACGAATGACACATAGGTACAGTGCATGGTAGATTTACAGTCGGAACATAGTACTCGCACATGTGCTGTGCAGTTATATAATACTAAAAGAAATTGAGTTTATACTATACAAATATATTCATACAGTCTTCAGCAGGTCCAACAATACATCAAAACTTTTCTGCCTATCACTTGTTTTTGCGGAGCAGGATCAGCATTAAGCTAAGCATTTTTATCAGTGATGTAATACCCCAACTTATAATAGGCTTGCCTGCAGTATGCGTTTTAGACAAGTTTTAAATTTCGTCTCATTCAGTTCTAGAGTGTGGGAAGGTATTTTATTGTAACATTTTTTATAGTACCCCATAAAAGATGATGCTACTTTAGCCAGCCTAAAACCTGGTTGAATTAATTGGTCCATATTTCTAGTTACATAGTTATGTCTGTCGCCGTTATTACATAAAATATATCAATTCTTTCTAACTTATATGATGTTTTCATAAATATATTGAAAAGGTACCGTCATGATGTTGATGTCATTAAACAGTTCCCTTATAGAATCGCGCCGGCGAAGATTATTAAGCGATTAGGAAGATTAGGAAAATTATTAAGCGTTATTCCTCTCTCCTAGACACCTGTATCTAGAATGTTGCTGTGCCCGACAGGGTCCATAATTGTTTCTGTAACTATATTTACCACCTGTATGTACATTATGGATGCAATAAATTTAATTTGATTTGATTGTATATCGCTCTGATGTCTCTTTTTTTCAGAATAAAAATTTGACTCAATGTCTGCAGCCCTTCCCCACAGTAAGACACCGTAAGTAAGACATTATATTAGGTCCTTACCTATGAAATTGGCGTTTTGTCGTACTTGCCACTTTGATCTCAAATATCTCCTCTTTGGTTTGGAATTCTAATTTTACATTTGGAAAACCGTACATGCTTTTGTGTTTGGAAAACCGTAATTCATTTGTTTTTTCCTCTTTTAGTTTTTTTTTTGTGCCAGTCAGTTTACAAAATGGAAATCTTGAAATATCGCGTTATTTACGAGTACGAGTTCCATCGTGGCACCAGTGCTGCAGAAACGGCTCGAAGGATTGATGATGTGTATGGCGACGGTGTCGCAAAATAAAACACAGTGCGTTTTTGGTTCCAACGTTTTCGTTCTGGAAATTTCGACCTGCAGAACAAGCCCCGTGGACGGCCGGAGACCAAAGTTGATAATGAAGAATTGAAGGCTCTTGTGGAAGCGGATCCATCGCAAACCACGTCCGAGTTAGCTGCAGGCTGCGGTGTTAGTGATAAAACTGTTTTAATCTACTTGAAGCAAATTGAGAAGGTGAAAAAGCTTGAAAGGTGGGTACCTCATGTATTGAGTGCAGCAAACCGACAAACGCGCGTTGACTGCTGCGTTACATTACTCAACCGGCACAATAATGAAGGGATTTTAAATCGATGAAAAGTGGATCCTGAACAAAAATCGGAAATGCTTATCGTCATGGCTGAACCTTGGCGAACCAGCCAAATCCTGCCCCAAGCGAAAATTGACTCAAAAAAAATTACTTGTGAGCGCTTGGTGGACTAGTGCCGGTGTCGTTCACTACAGCTTTCTTAAATCTGGCCAGACGATTCCGGCGGATGTTAATTGTCAGCAACTGCCAACCATGATGGAAAAGCTAGCTGCTAAACAGCCGAGGCTGGTTAATCGCTCTAGGCCACTGCTGCTTCACGACAACGCTAGACCACACACTGCACAACAGACGGCTACTAAATTAGAGGAGCTTCAATTGCAATGTCTAAGACATCCACCATACTCCCCGGACCTTGCTCCAACAGATTACCATTTTTTTCGAAATTTGGATAACTTCTTGCAAGGGAAAAAAAATCAACTCCGATGGGACAGTCCAAAGCGCCTTCAAAGATTTTATTGATTCCTGTCCGAATGGTTTTTTTTGTAAAGGGATCAATGAACTACCTATGAGATGGCAAATGTGCATAAATAGCAATGGTACATACTTTGATTAAATGAATATATTATATTAAAAAAAATAACGACTTTATGTTCCTCCCTTACAAAACGCCAATTTCATATGTAATAATACTATGAAAGTAACTAAAATAGACCAGCCTCACGGTATCAGTGAACAGAAGAATTTTTCTAACAGCATAAGCTGCCGAACTTAGCCGCCCTGCAAGTGATATTAAATGAGGACCCCATTGTAACCTTGAGTCTAGCGTGATCCCCAGGAAAGCCGTTTTCTCGACGAATTCTAGCTTCTCCCTGTGTGCAAGATATGGGATGCATGCACATTAAAAATGCGATGTAGGAATGAAAACTTGTGATTAATCAAGAGTATTACAATATTGGACCGACAGTAAGAAAAACGTGTGTAGACAGCGTGGTGTCTAGGTTCGCACTGTTGACATTAGAGGTCGCTGGCGGCGGTCTTTAAAATCAAAGAAGTGTCATCAGCAAACAGCACCATGTTGAGATTGTTTTTCAATAGATGGGGTAAATAGTTAATGTAGACTAAAAATAATTAAACAACACATACATTGCTATCAGCCACCCTGCAAAGATCGTCGACTCCTAGCCTGTGAGACCCTTTCACTTACAACCCGGTTGCGGTTCTGCGATCATATTTTAAACACAGCACTTTTAGAACTTATTGCATAAGCATAAGCTTACTATGGATTTAAATATCATACCTGCATGTATTCCTGTTCATGTTTGACAGTTTTGAGAGTAGTGGCTAGTTCTTTGATCATGTCCTCCAATTTATTATGGTTGACCTCTTCGTCTTTGGTGCCGGTCTGGCCCTGAGGGGCTGCGCCTATCTCCAAGTTGAACATCACAACCTGGTGGTAAAGGTAACATTGGTAAAAATTAATTGGGATGGGAAATATTGTAGTATAGATTTGTTATTGTATTTGTCTGACTGGTAGGACAAGAAAGGGCATGTTTCAGTTTCTGGATATGCTCAAACGATTTGAAAATTAAAGATGGAACAGAATTTGTTTAATTATTAATCTAGATAAAAAAGTGGAACTTGACAAGAAACAGGCTGTAGCCTGTAATAACAAGCTTGTACAACGCCTGTTCCCATCATCAATACGTTAAATCAATTGTGTTATTGTTAAAGTCAATATTTAAAGTTATAACTGTTTTGTTAGCCAGCTGCTATCTGTCAGTGCAAATAGTTTCAAGTAGCAGTTACTTACACTTCTATTTTGAAGCAGTTATGAACTGTCTAAAGTTATTAAATGGATAAATTACTACAAAGGGACATTTTCTTAGCAGCAAAACAGTATAAATTCCAACGTAAAAGATTGCTTAGGATTTTATGTTCCATAATACCTAGATATAACAAGTACAGGGCCTGATGTAGCAATTTCGTTGCTCTGGGCATAGACAATACTTACCACTCTTGGCACCCTTTAAAATGATGCCATTAGAGGAGGTAAATGTTTCAGGATTTTATCTATTGAAAAAAATGCGGTTTTTAACCGTCGGATCGGATAAACCGCTTTTTTTACAACTTCAAGCAATGTGAAATCGAAGTGAGCTCGAAAAATTTCACCTAAGAATTTTCCAATATTATAAATGTTAGGTTATTTAATGTTGGGTTTACAACAAGAACCTTTGTTTACCCAAAACACTTGCCTTAGGTGTCATTGTGGACATCTTATTACTGAAGCAGTAAGTGTACCGTCCCGATGTGGGAGCAGAGAATGTGTACATTCCTGAGGACTCCCTCTCTCCTTTGTAGATCACAGCACCATCCGGACCAGTGATTGTTACATCTATGTCAAGGAAGCCACCTTCTGCTATCTCAAAAGTCAAACCTGGAAGAATGGACATGAGTTGAGCTGTAGAATGATTATACAAAATCCAACATAGATATTATTAAGATTTATCCTTATTGTCCAGGAGTTCAAACAATACCTATTATTTGAGAATGTTATTGACTGATTGTGACTACAAGTCCAACTAAATAATAATTTAGTTAAGGCTTTTTAGTCTACAGTCTAACTAGATTAGTCACATGCTATCAGCTAATTAGCATTCTCAGTACAGAATGTATGTCAGAATTATAAATAAAGAATATAACTTAAATTAATCACAAGTAAAACAACATTATCATCAAATAACTTTTTTAGATAGGTTATTCCATAAAAGATAACTGTGCTATCACCACTTGACATTAGTGCAACATACATTTTATCACCGGCGTTGGACTAAATTTCTTATTAGAAAAAAAACATCTCAGAGAGTAGGATGAAATATGTCGTGCAGAGTACAGTTATTTGTGTGGCAACCACAATAAGCTGCGCATTGGTTAGTGGATAACTGTTTTATGTTAAGATAAGCTTACCCATTTTAGTATCTGCTTCAACATTTTCGAAAAAGCACTCCTCGGCATGGGCATCGACTGTGATGGTATAACAGTTTGCTGTGTTTAATAACGATGCCGCTAATAAAATGGCAAAACTAAGCGATCTCCACGAACTTTTCATTTTGTTTAATTGAAAGTAATTTGCCTAAAATATGTTTTTCTTTATTCAAAAGCGAACATAAGCTTGTTTTCCCTACGTGAAAGCCACGTAATTTGACAACTCACGAGATGACAAGTTGATACAAAGTGACAGCTGTACTGATGCGTTCAAAAAATATTTTAGTTTAAAGAGATGTAAGGAATTTTATTTTCTGTTTTTGGAGTTTTCTTTACCCTGCGCTGCGTTATTGAGAAATATCTACGGAACTAGTCTACGGAATAAATTACGATTACAATACGTGCATTTTAGGTAAAAAATAGCAATTCATGTGCTATATAAAACTTTATGGTGTTCATTTATAAAGTTTCCACTACTCTCCGGCAGATGTCACTCAGTGCAATGTAGATAAATATAGCGTACATTCTAACTTCTCGTATTTATATTTCAAACAAAGTAGGAACTTCTACCACAAACTACGTAAGCACCGACGTGCCGCTTCCACTTACTAGCTTAAAAATGAAAAATATTAAAAAAAACTAAATTGATAGTTTTAAAATTAGGAAAAAGTCGACAAAACTGCCAACGCTAGGTGGTCCAGAAACATGTACCTACTGAATCCATGGTACTCCTTTTCACATCATCGGTATCAAAGACATGACACCCTATATTTGCACCGTCGGGGGGCACGTGCCCCCTGTATCTTGCCCCTTGGATCCGTATCTGTTCAAGGCTTTTCTCGGACTCATACATTTTCTCGTGCCATTTAAATACCTAACTTAATAAAATTTATCGTTCGGAAACAAGGAAATGAGACCAATGAGGATTCATAACAGCTTACGTACGAAAAAACCGGTGTACAAATATAAAAAACCGGCCAAGTGCGAGTCGGACTCACGCACGAAGGGTTCCGTACTTGGTAAATTGCGGTTTATAGTTCTCGCCAAACTTCTTGGCCGCCCTGAAGTTACATTCTGAGTGCAAGTGATTGCATTGTTGATAAAAAAAACAAAATCTCCTATTATATTTGTGGAGTGCCCTCGATTTCCAAGGGCATCATCAGATTCTATAAGACCACCTCGGGAATATACCCTTTCAAACACAAAAATTATTATCAAAATCGTTTCACAATAATAATTGGCGGAGTAATCGTGTAACAAAAATACAAAAAAAACAGACATCGGTATTTATAAATCTTTCGAAAATTTGGCAAAACTATAGGGGTTCCTAATCAACTGTCTGTCCGTCCGTCCATCCGCAGCTTAGCTCAGAGGAGCTCTCTGAGCTTAGTACTAGAAAGCTAATTTAATTTGGTATGGATACATACGGTTTTTTTTACTACCTCCTTTTCAGTTAAAGTGGGGATGTCTTTTTTTCTCGTCTATCCCACGGTGTGGCGTATCGTTGGATAGGACATTCAAAAATATTACGGGTCTGTGAAAACCATTTTTCATTTCAATTGACACTAGAGTCAAATTTCCACCCTTGCCCTGCTAGCTAAATGCTTGCTTTTGAATATGAGAAAAAAAAAAGTTAATTCAAAAAATCAAAAGACCCGCCTGCTTAAAAAGCGAACTGGCTGACTAATACGAGATGTATCCTCCGACTGCACAACATGATTTTCTTCTTGTTTACGTCTTTTTAGTTCGCATTTTAAGCAGGCGGGTTTTTTGATTTTTTGAATTAACTTTTTTTATTCTAACTTTTTAGTTAACATATTTTTTCGAATTAGGTACATTTAAAAATATAAGCGTTATATACTTTTGAAATCTCCTCTAAAAACCCTTCATTATGATACCCCACTCGATGGGTATGGAAGAAAATAAAAATTGCAACCCCCACATTAAGGCGCTCAAAATCCGCCATGTTCCTTTTTTTTTAAAGACACTTAGTTAAGAACACTTGGGCAGTCAAGACTTATCTAACGTCTTGACCGCCCAAGCCCTATCTAATTATAAAAATCCGCCAATTAGTTTGAAAGATATGAGGTACTACAGAATATTACATACATACAAACATACAAATATACAAGATACGCGCGAAAAACATAACCCTTTTCTTGCAGCCGGGTAATCACTGCAGTAGTATATAAAACGAAATTAAAAGCAAACTATCACAGCTAAGTAGGTTTTACAAGTTTTTATAAAACGTAGGTACAATGTAAAATATAATTTGTATATTGATGTATGGGCCCTATGGGGACAACCATAGATATAATAAACAAGAGGGTACAACAGTTTTGGAACGGCAAAGTTAATTTTGTACCTCCGTTAGAGCAATGTTCGGTGCTTTCATTGTTTATGAACGTTAGTAATGTTACATAATAGAAACCTATTTTGGGGAAAGCACAGATCATATAGTGAAAAAAGTAGCTGTTTATGATTCGGAACCCTCTGTGCGCGAGTCAGTCTCGCACTTGGCCGGTTGATGTGATCGTCGGTAAAGCACACTTTTCTAGAAGTAACCTATTAACTCTTTACTTAAATAACCCTAGGTTGTAGCTATCAGGAAACAATGACTCCGGCAGGGAATTTCACTCCTTAGCTGTACTATGCTAGTATTTTATTATCTGTGGCTGTACGCACAATGAAAGTGTTCGCAAAACGCTTTGTGCGTATGGGTGGGATGTCCACCATAACTATCATGTACCGATGGCGCATTGCCGTACGTCTTGTAGTCCGATGATGGAAAGGAGTAGGCGACATCAAATTTTGCGGTTCCATCGCACATATCAGTTACATTTTTACAGTGGAGCGAAATGTAACTGATAAAAATTCGACAGGATGGCAACTTAAAATCATGACCACGTTTAACAAGATTAACATTTCGGATCCGGCTCGAAGGACCATGTAGAATTTAGCGCCTGCTTGGTTTAGCACTAAATTCTGAGTTGGTTGATTTGGTTGACTTTATCTTAGAATGGTAATGGTTTGGTTACTGGTTTACGACCACTGGTTTAATGATACGCAATAATATGGTTTTATGGTTATATTAAATACTGGTTAAAATAATGGTAAATGGTTAATCTAAGCTAAAGTAACACTAAGATGGTTTGATTGGAGTTACGCGATTGGTATCCGAACACGCACTAACTGACGCTAGTTGCGATACATGCATTTATGGAAATGCACGCAGGCAATAGTGCTGAGCTGTTCGGTTGCAAATATTGTACCGAACAAACAAGATACATATTATTCTTTATATATAAAAACAACATAATACAGTTTGATAATAAAGTATATGTACAAAGGCTAACTTAACTAAACATTTGTATCACCCGGTTTCTCAACACTCGATTAACGGGCTGTTAGTTCTAATTTCAGTTTCTGGAAACCAAGGCCCAGTTTCTCAGCCGCTTGTTACATTTCGAATTGGCTGACAATTTGACACAAATTATCCAACCGTCATTTGTCAACCGTTTGTTTTGGGTTACTCAAAACTGCATTATCGAAAAATTACATAATCGCTAGTTACATTGAATAATCGGTATCAATTTATTTCGATTGGCTACCCTAGCTGGTATTCATTTACAACTATAATGTAATCAGTAACTATATATACCTAGTATTTATCATGAGCGCCTGGTTTAGTGAAGCTGCCAAGTTAAGCAAATCTTACCAAGGACGGTTTTTGGACTGGTAACCTCTTTTTGGTTTGTTTGTTTTTGGTTAGGTGACCCAATACTGGTTAAGCAACACTTTTTTAGATGGCCGACCCCGCCAGGGTAAGCAACACTTACCAAGGTCAGTCTTGGGATGGGTGACCACCTTTTTTTGGATTGCTTGTTTGTTGTTTTTATTTTGTGTTTTTACTTGAAGGTGCAAATAAACTATATTATATTATTTTAATATTCACAAATTATCCAACCGTCAACCGTGCTCGTACGCCACAATTTTTAATTTTTTTATTTTCATGGAGATATGCACATGCATACTACACTACCACGGGGAGATAGCGCAGTTATGTGGGACTCTAACCCACTAAAACTCCACGGTGTCCTAATTTGCCGCTTATGGCGGGAACACGGGAACGCGGGTCACCGAACCCTCCTTTGGGGAGTAACCCCCGTCACCGGCGTACGAGAACACGTTGTACGCCGTGACCACCCCAGGAACCAAACCAACACATGGGCGCCAGACGACCCCGTGTGTGGCACCCTTGGTCCCCCTGTGACGGGTCAAGACAGTGGCCCCGCCACCTACCATTTTTCGGCCGCAGGAGATAGAGAGAGCGGCCAACGCTATACCGACACTCCTCCTCCTTCTCCCCGTGGTAGGGCAGTATGCATGAGCATGATGCCGATTACTCGTATTCAATGTAACAAGCGATTATGTAATTTTTCGATGATGCAGTTTTGAGAAACCCAAAACAAACGGTTGACAACTGATGGTTGGAAAATTTGTGACAAATTGTCAGCTAATTCGAAATGTAACAAGCGGATGAGAAACTGGGCCTATGTCTCTAAAGCTGGCTACTGACGGCTCGTGATATCACAAGTCACGCAGCACAAGCTCGCGCTTCACGCCGCTTCAAGACAAGGGCTCGACGCGACTCAGGCTTCGTCAAGGGCAGGATCCAGTGTATAATATTAAAATAACATAAGACGAATTAAATAAACACAAATAAAACACTCCACATGAGGGATGCAATCACCACCCACACCCTCAAAGATAGAGCAATTATAGTTCCTGCCTTACTTATTACGATATCCACATAGTCTAGCAACTATAACTTTAGAGCTATGACTCACAGAGGCGTACATTTAATGCTATTTTTACGGCCAAAGCATAGAGAAACTATAAAAATATTCACTATTCACCTTACACTCAAAAGATAAGATATTTTTGTATGGAGCCAAGACAATTTATATTTTTATTGCATTTCCACACATACCTTTTATGGATTTTTTAGTTACTTTTAGATTTGGTTATTGACAAAAGAATCACAGGTCTAAGCCAATTAGTTTTAATTTTATTATTGCCTAAAAATAAAAAGAACCCTTGCGCATTTTTGTCTTATAATTTTTGCAGAATTTTAGGAAATGCAATTAAACCGCTTTTGTAGGGTGTTTTTATCGATAATATGTATTTAACGGCCTTAAACTTCTAACTAGAGCGAAAGAGAAAGATGCTTCGATGAGCAGTAAGAAGCTAGTTCGCGTACGAATTAGCACTTTTGCAAGTTTGTAGAGAAATGGAAGATGATTTAGGACGAAAACAGGCGCGCGAAATTTTATAAACAGACCTTTGGGAGTCTAGATATCATGCAAATGCAAAAAAATGACTAAATGTATATTTTCAAAATAACATTATTTGCATTGTTGAATTACTAATCTATCCCTGTATGGTGGCCGTTTTGCAATTTTCCTTTTTCTTATGGTTTTTGGTGGTATGGTGGTTTATTTATTGCCGCCCAAAAATGCGTTAAAATTAGTGTTGAAAAATCGAACTTCCGATGCTCATAACTTTCAAATATTTTTCTTTTTTAGTTTTTTGTTTCTATAAAGGGCTAGATAATGATGAGACAAATTGATATATTTTTTTATTTTGAACGTACATCGTCAAACAGTGTAGTAATCGCCAGACTACGTTTCACAGTGTTTTATAGACCCAAAGAAAGTGACATCGGCTTTTTATTGGCTATTTCTACCAAATAGTTCTTTACAAATGCACGAGTAGAACTCCCATGTGCCAATTTTGAATACATGATTTTTTAAAAAATCGCAATTTTTTCGTGACCTTTAAGGTCAAAAGAACAAAAAAAAAATTATATTAAAAAAACTGTACTTAATTGAGCTTTGTTCGTATTGCAGTTTTATGAAGCAAGTCAAGGAGAAAATTATGCCGTGTTTAAGACTTAAACACGGCATAATTTTCTTTATTTTATCGTTTTTGATTACTTAGTAATAAAAAACGATAATAGAACTCGCAAAAAAAAAATGTTTTACCGAAATCAGTATTTTATTTTTTATTTTTTTTCTAGCACGAAGTAGAACCTCTGTCTGGTACAAACAGATACCTTATACTAAGGTTTATAATCCATAAACATATGACTTGCAACTTAGGCCTTGGTTTTGAAAAAAATATTTTCAAAAATATGTGTTGTTGTGACGATTAGTTTTTATCACATAAAATCTGCAAGTCTTTTATCTTCTATAATGGTATAATTCTAACAATTAATTTTAAAACACTTTTCACGTGAAATTGTACGAAAAATAATATATAAACATACAAATGTAATAGAACAGTTAATGTACTAATGCGAGCTTAGCCCATAATTGGGTTCCTGGCTTCTTAGTTTGATTACTGTCTGATAAACACCTGCCTATACTATTATAGGGTAGAGATGACAATAAATTACTAAACTAAACTCCGTATAAGTCATGATATTCCCAGTCTACACATAAAAATGCAAACGAATATAATTATCCAGTATAAACTACTGGATAATTATATTTGTTTGCCACAGGACATTATTTTTCATTTTTAGCATTTTCTACGTGATGTATCTAGGTGAGCTCCGACAGATTAACGACTCCCGCTTCCTGATGCAATTCAGTGCAAATTATAGCTTATGCCTGAGCCATAAGAGTCAAAACGTGCCATCTCAACTAGATATGTAAGAATGCATGCGAAATTTATTACTTCCTGTTACACACTCATGTCATTGTGTCATGAAATTAGGTAAGTGCGAAAGAGAAAGGAAAACTCAAAATTTTTATATTTCAACTAATCCAAGTTGAAATAAAAATATTTAGAGTTTTTGATTTTCGTACAAAAGTTGCGTCAGCGATTAGGATCGAACCAACTTTGATGTACCTAGGCTGTAGGCTTGTGGAAGACATGTTACCGATGACGTTCTCTGCGACAGTCTGTCTACTACTTACGAAATAAATACGCAAGAGTCACCGAGATTACCTTCTACTTAACCTATCTGTGTTATCATGGGTGTTATTGTTTACGATTCAATAGACTATATCTGCAACATGCACTATGATCGATAAGTCATAAATAATTTTAACTAAATTATAATTAATTTTAGTTGATTATAAAAAGCAAATAATAACTGACCTTTGTGACACCCCTAAATTTGGAATTTTGACCTCGGCACATAAAAATCATTTTCTCGAAACCTAGGCCCAAGTTGAAAGTAATATTTTTATGCGTGATAAACCTTAGTAAAAGCAATCTATTAGTACCAGACAGAGGTTATAGCTAGAAAAAAAAAAGTGATTTTGATAAAACATTCTTTTTCGTGGGTTCTATTATCGTTTTTGATTACATAAATACGGGATAATTTTCTCCTTGAAGTGCTTCATAAACCTGCAATACGAATAAAGTTCAATTATGTCACAGATAATATAATACTATGTACAGTTTTTTTTTGGGTTATTCCCAGAGGTCCACGATTCTATCGTTCTCGAAAAATTTAAATTCACACTTTACTTCCCAATGGGTCCACGACATTTTAAAATATGAAATATTTTCTTTCCCAACGGGTCCATGAGAACGTTTGGTACAGTCAGCAATAAAAGCTTGGCTAAGGTATAAATGTTTACTATTTCTATGAAATAAATCACAATGAATATAGATAAGTAAAAACTAATTTTTTACTGTATCACATGAATGGTCATGACCATTAATAAATCAGGCTTAATAGGCGTTTCGGCCGATGAGCTTCGCCCGATTCGGTTGAAACAGGAATTATTAAATTTTATTATTATTTATTTATTATTATTAATAATTTTTAAGCAAATTTTGAACAGTTAGAAAGAAAACCTTGGGTTATATTATTAAGTACAATCAGGCAATTTATTGAAAAAAGATAAAGCTTAATATACCATTACAACAATCAACAGTAAACATGATTAATCACAATAATCAGTATTATATTTCAATTAAAAAATGTACATAATGGCACCTGAGGTATGCCACATACGGCACCTATCGATATCTTTCGCAGGTGCCATAAGTGGAATAATTAAATTATTTATAATTTTATTTCATGCACCTACGGATCAGTAGGTACTAGTGTTGGGACGTTTTTTTTTTAGAACGTCAAAATCAAAAATTTGATTAAAATCAGTTGAGAGTTTAATAAAATTTTAAAAATATAACTTCCCCTTTTGATTTTTTTGTTACATATTGAACATTTATACACAAACTACCAGGAGAACAGAATCATGAAAAAGTATTTGCGGGCCTAGAATCATAAGCGGTAGAAACTAACGGACTACTAGGAGGTCAGAATCTAAAATCCCTCGGTCCTCTTTTTACATCTCATGGTTCCAGCCTCGGAAATACTTCTTCGTGATTATAATCTCCTGGAACTTACTTAAATTAGTCTTTACCGGTAAAAATCATGAAGAAGAAGTCTTAAGTAGTCTTAATATTTGCGGGTCCAGCCGCGCAAATATTAAGACTTCTTCATGATTCTGGCCTCCTGGTAGTTTGGGTATAAATGCTTATAATGTTCAACATCTAACTAAAAAAGCAAATGAGGTAGCTTACGTGTCGTCACCATCCAAGACCGCATTTTATTTTGTTATGTTTTCGACAAGCTGCTCCTTCTTACAATAAATTGTTTTTACTGACTGTACTTTGGATATATCTCGTGGACCCGTTGGGAATTCATTTAAGAACATATAAAACATTATTATAATTTTTCATGGACCCGGTGGGAAAAGAGGAACAATAGAATCGTGGACCTCTGGGTATAACCCTTTTTTTTACGATTTTTTTTTGGTCTTTTGGGCTTCAAGGTTACGAAAACTTTACGATTTTTTTAAAAATCAAGTACACAAAATTGACACATGGGAGTTCTACTCGTGCATTTGTAATAAACTATTAAGTAGAAATAGCCAATAAAAAGCCGATGTCACTTTTTTTGGGTCTATTATACACTGTGCGTTTGTATGGAAGAATGATCGACTAGTGTAGCATCTTTAGAAGCGGATTTATTTCGTCAGGTCCATTAACACTCAAAGCGTTTACTTTTACTATCCAATCCTGTGTATGAGTCAGGTACTTACTGTCCATGTTTTGTGCGAATAACGTGAGGCCATCGCGATTTAGTACATCAGTCTCTCTAAGATAATGTGCGTATTCATACACGACGCGGGTACTACGACATAATAAACTTCAATCGCGATATTACCTACTAAACTCGACAGTTAAAGTGATGTATTCGCGAGCAACAATCTCTTTATCGCTTATTCCTTTCAAAGAACATTAAATTTGTTTGTAGCGCGAACCGGAAAAGTAATTAATTACCATCGATGATATCAAGGATACATTTAGTGCACCACTATCTATAAGAATATCAACTGGTATACCCTGTATCACGGCTGTAATTATATCGTTGTTATCCTTCTCGATTGAAAGTTCGCTAAACAAGTTAACTTTAAATTGGTTGTTACTGTTACTTTGAGACGCAGTCCGAGCATTAGCGAAACAGTCACTCTCTTTACAGATAGGTTTAACATAATTACTACTACCGTCTTTATAATTTAAATTACGCTTCTTAGTCCCAGTTTCTCATCCGCTTGTTACATTTGGAATTAACTGAGAATTTGTCACAAATTATCCAACCGTCAGTTGTCAACCGTTTGTTTTGGGTGTCTCAAAACTGTACCATTAAAAAATTACATAATCGCTTGTTACATTGAATAATCACCATCAATTTATTTCGGTTGGCTACCCTAATTGGTATGCATTCACTTCATTCAATTCTATAAAGTAATCAGTACTATAAATTGTATTTTATCTTGAGCGGCTGGGTTGGTGAAGTCGCCAAGTTAAGCAAACCTTACCAAGGACGGTTTTTGGATTCGTAACCACGTATTTATTTATTTGCTTATTTTTGGATAGGTGACCCCACACAGCTAACAACATCTACCCAAGGTCCAAATTAATTACATTAAAAAAAATTGACACAATTATCATTTTTTTTTTATTTTGTATGTCAAAAAAAAAATAAAAAATAAACTGTTACTGACCTGGAAATCAACACATAAAGTCCTCGCCAAACTTTTTGGCCGCCCTGAAGTTGGTTTACCGCATGCGCGAGGCACGAAACGGTGCTGTTTTTGTATGAGACTACTACTGCGCAGCCATTGTAGCCAACTTCAGGGCGGCCAAGAAGTTTGCCAAGAACTATACCAAGTTTAGTCTTTGGATGGGTGACCCCGCCAGGGTAAGCAACACTAACCAAGGCCAGTCTTTGGATGGGTGACCATCACCACAAAAATTTTAGTCACCCATCCTAAAGTCACCCCCCTGAACCCATACCATAGTTTTCACCAACCCCATAATCTTTTTATCGCAATATAAGCCTTTTAAATCATAATATTAATTTTAATCTGTGAATAATCGACCAATAAACTCATTGAAAAAGGTTCTCAGAAACCCAAAAATGCTGTAACATAGTAGTAGTTGTAGTTGTGTTGTTGTTGTTGTGTTGTTGTAGTTGGCCAAATTGTTAAACACTTGGGATGGTCCAGAATGAAGCCACCGAGCGGGATCGTGAGAGGGCCGATCCCACTCGGAGAGGAAGGCGACGGGGTGGCAACCACCCCGATGTCTAAAACGCCGAAACCCCGCCTGCATCATAAGTAGTCGGGACTCCGGGGTCGCGGGCGCTCAGACTGGGGACTCTGTCCGCCCACCAAATTACTCCAGGTAAGACAGTGGCACAGGGAGCATGTGCTGCCGAGCACATCGAGGCTCAGGGGAGACGCTCTTTTAGCCTCCCCCGTGATGTGCCCTAACAGGCGTTGCATAGAGGGGGTCCCGGGGTGGTCTTTAAGAGCTTAGGTTCTACGTGCTGATGGTGATTACCAGGGTGGTGTTAAATCCCACAATCCCTGGGCCTTTTCCCAAAAGATCAGGCGCCTTTTGAAGGTTGCCACAGGTTAGCAAGTATACCTATTCGCGACGCGAGCTGGCTGACCAAAACCAGATGTATCCTCCGACGGCACACCATGATTTTTTTCTTGTTTAAGTACGTCTTTTTAGCTCGCTTCTTAAGCAGTCGGGTTGTTTGATTTTTTGAATTAACTTTAATATTTATACCTTTTTATAGTTACCATTTTATTTTCGAATAACTTTAAATATATAGGTGATATATATTTCTTGTAACCAACTCTTAAAACCCTTCATTTTGTTACCCCACTCGATGGAAAAGGAATAAATAAAAATTGAGAATCTCACAATATGGCGCCCAAAATCTGCCATATTTCTTTTATTTTAACGTCACTTACCTATCTATGAACTTGGGCGGGGAACGTATCTAACGATGTCTTAATTATATAAATCCGTCTACATCATACCTACGTCGAGCTCTTGTCACCGCCGGGGTGCCAGCTGTTTTAGAACCCAATGGCTTGGCACGCGACGATGGGAAGTGGGATGACCACAATGCCTTGGAAGTTGGATAGGCCTTTGGTGTGGGATGCAACATGTGTCGATACCCTTGCGCCATCCCATCTTCTTAGCACGGCGGGCTGTGCTGGGGCAGCTGCTGCTGGTGCAGAAAACCTCAAACGGCGCAAATAACATCACATCATCAGCCTATTAATGTTCCCACTGCTGGGACACAGGCCTCCTCTTTGTTAGAGGGAATGGGCCGTAATTCATCACGCGGGCCCAGTGCGGTTTGGTGGATGTCACATGTCTTCGAATTTTTGGTTCTAGGACATGCCGGTTTCCAGGGGCGGCTTTACCTATAGTGCAGGGTGTGCGAAGCACACGGGTGCAGCGCCCCAGGGGGCACCGAGCGGCACTCGCGCGCCCTCCGGCCGTGGCACTTTCAATGACCCACGTAAAAAGAGCTCCGGTTTGCTTACATTTTGTATGCAATCTGGAGCTCTTCTTATATATTGATCCGGCCGGCTACAACCGCGCGCGCTACTGTTTTGTTGCCGGCCAGTATGTTGAATCATTCATGTTATGCTTTGAACTGTAGACTGACGTGATTTATTTATTTGTTTATTGCTTTCGTGCAAAATGAATATGGGTACAGATGAAAAGCTTAACTACCTGTTTATTTAAAAAAACTGTCTGCGACGCGAAAGCATCACTAGTCGCTGAGAGCTGATGCTAGCGGATACGCGAGCACGCGCGCGCATGCGCCCGGGTTCTAGCAGATTGTAGGCGTCGGGCGGACGCGGTCGGTCTTTGGAAATCGTACATTATATTGCGAATCCTGAATTCGGCTGTATATAATAAAAATAAAGTTCAAATTGCCATCGACGAACGTCACGCGCGCGGCATTTCTCAAAAGCGTGTGTACGCGTGGCGCGTACCACACTTTGTGTTCTACCGTTACACGTAATTTTGCGAAGTAAGCCTTGACGCAATGGATTAAGTATTATATTTGAGTAAACATGTAAATAAGAAGTAAATCGTCTTTTCTTTTGATTAAAATATACCTATTATGTAAGATTTGTTATTAGCTGCCACAAATGTTGCGACTTTCACCGGGGTCAGAGCTTTTAAATAACCACAAAGTTGTATTTTGTTATTCTTGTCACTTCTTCCTACCTTAAAATACATCGAAACCCGTTTTTACCCGTGCACCTACAGTGGGCTTCGCATTAAGTTTCCCAAATCTGTCAAATGTTTCCAATTGATATTGAACTCTGTACGTATGACATGAGGTCGTAATTAGGGTTCTATCAGAGAGCTGTCACACGGTCAAGCGTTCAAGAGGTCAGTTTTGCGTTCGAGCGTGCAGTTGCTCACGAACGTCGCGCTGTTGGACGGTCTACGCGGTACCTATTGTCACCATGTTTTCTGACGATAGATCTTCTCTTGTGGTAATGTGTTGTTATTTGTACCTATTCCATTTTGACCGCGCGCTTACTAGAGGCGCTAGGATAATGATTGCACACGGGCGCTACATAGGCTAGAGACGCCTCTGCCGGTTTCCTCACGATGTTTTCCTTCACCGTTTTGAGAGCAGTGGTGATGAAATAATTTACACAAAGTAAAGCGCCTACCTGGGATCGAACCCACGACCTACAACTTGTAAGTCGCGGTCGATACCACTGGGCCACCACTGCTCCCAAATATAACAACCTTATTGGCAGTTATATGTTTGAGCCGTTTGGGGTTGAGACCCTTTATTCGCATGATATCAGATTCTCAAAATATTAGATTCGCTAAATATTATATTCTCAAATTTCTTCAGCCAGAGAATCAGCATTGCCATTCAACGTGGCAATGCTGCCAGCGTTTTGGGCACGTTTCCCATTGACATCGATGTGGACGATTTTTTTGATGCGCTATGAGCCCTTTTCCCTCTCCCCTTTGTATGTAAATCCGTCTAGTGGTTTGCAAGATATGAGGTAATAATAGTAGATTATGCACTAAGGGGATAAAGTAGAGTCTTATGTAGCGTGCGCCGTATTGAATCCCGAGCAAAACGAAGGATTCTAGCGTTAACTGCCGAGCGGAGCGAGGGGTTAAGACAAGAATCCTAGGCCAAGGTCATCTTTATCTCCGAGGAGAATACTCTAATTTTCACACCATCACCACGAGACAATAAAAAGCAAAAGTACTAGAATCAAAGTATTTATTAAAAATTACAATTACAGTTAGTAGACCTATTTAAAACAATTAAATGTTAAAGGTAATGTTTGATATTATACCAGTTGTGGAAAGACAAAGTTGTTTTTATTCGGTAAAGGTCATTGGGCATTTTGTTCGGCCATTTGACCCACGGCGTACACAAACAAAATAGGGTAGAATGTGCAGACAACTATCTCTGCAACACAGTGGTAAAGGTCCCATTTTTGTAGACGGCGGGAAAGTCTAAGAAAAAAAAAGTATAAAATTAAAACTTGTAGGAGGATTGGCGTCAGGCAGACAAGCACAGTAGCGCTGATTGCTAAAGCTGAGGCCTAAGACAGGCTATATAGAAACCTCTCAATGGTTTTGAAGGCCAAAAACAGCTATTTAATGTAGTAAAAGCTAGAAAAATGAATGCTAGAGATATATCGCAAATAACATATTATAAAGATGAAGAGAATGCGTGGGATGGAGTTCTTTGGAATTAAACGTCAATCTATACTTATCTATACTAATATTATAATTTTTGTTTGTTTGTTTGTTTGTTTGTACCGAATAAGCTCCGAAACTACTGGACCGATTCAAAAAATTTTTCCACCAATAGAAAGCTACATTAATCCTGAGTGACATAGGCTATTTTTTTTATTCCGAAACGTGTCCTGTGAAGTGGTCCACGGGAGCGAAGCCGCGGGTAAAGCTAGTACCCCATTACAGCTTACTGGCGTGATGTTATGTTATGAAATAGTATAAACTATAAACCGACATGCGATTGCAGCAATCCCGAGAGATTTGCCGTGATTTATTGAAGAGTTATGTTGTATATCTTCGAAGACCTTTCATCAGATCTTCACCAAATTAAAATCGGACCAATAACGGAACATACTCTTTTAACAAAAAAAGAATTATCAAAATCAGTCCATTCCAATCGGTATTATTACCGAAAAACAACAAACATTATTCTATTAATAAAGGTTAAATACATCTTTTCTCCCGGTCATTAAAAAAAACTATCTACACAGAATGAAAAGTGAGACCAAGCTCATTAATGTAAAACACATTTGGATTATGAACCGGGTCAAACATGCCCAATGACCTTTATTGAAGTTGAGGTAGAGTTTATTTGAGTATAACTGTTAAGTAAAGTTTCAGGAACTTGGGTCTGCTGAGGACCATTTTGGATCGTGAAAGTTGGTAAAGGTGATGCTTGAGGCACCGGGCTAGATGAATAGTGTTTTGATCTGGAAGGTTGTGGTGACAAAGGTGTCCAAGGATTTATTAACGGTTTTTTTAGTTTGATGTCTGCTCCTGAAACCGCTAATAGAATAGCCGATTTTCTCCTGAAACAATGGCCCGTGTATAGCTCTACATTTGTCAATTTCAGGTAGGTATTTCGCAATTTCTTTCGGCATGCTGTTGATCTTATTTTTTCCAATGACTTGCCTGGTGCACTTGCCATTATTTTAAACTACGAAAATTCTGTTAGTGCTTATATTAGAGGGGCGTAGAGATTGATACTTTTCGATAACTTACGTATTCTCCACGGACTACGAATGACCGTTCTTTCTTTGCTTTTGTATCTGGAAAATTTACCAGCAACAAATCTGAATGTTTTTCGATATGTTCGATTTAAATGTTTATGAGTTCATTGCCACGACAAGCGCCATTCTCTTCAAAAATCAATGCCAATTGTAACAAAAATAGGTTAGTATTTAAGTAGGAAGGTAACTTACGTAATATATAAATTTTTATGTATTTCATGTTATGAACTTTCTTAGATTTGACTGACACACATATACAAGTTTCTCTGTGCACTCAAGTGTGTGTCAGTCAAATCAAAGAAAGTTTATTATTTTTAATAACAACTCATAGACCTTACGAAGGTTTAAAATAATAATTATTATTTAACTTACAGTCGAAACATCACATATCAGTAGAAAGCACACAAACGATCGATTCATGAGGGGATAGCTATTAGGACCTATACTTAGGGGTACCTATTAAAATCCCGAATTTTCATAATAACTATGACTGAAATACCGACGTCCAAAACAACGAAATTCAAAATACCGAAAGTTTTAAGTGCCAATAGCCGTTATATCGAAACATAAAATACCGATGTTCAAATGCCTGAAATTAAGGGACGAAATCCCGAATGGACGAAATACCGATGGATGGAATCCCAAAGAGCGGCGACGTAGTCCCCGGGTTTACTAATGGTGAAAAATTTCTACGAGCAACTTGGAAGTAGCCCTCGCCGGCCGCTTCCGCGGCGACGCTCGTTTCGCTCGCTCGGCTCGCGCGCGGTTTTTCACAGTTCTAACCTAACCTATTTCACCCGGTCAAAATAACGACTAACTGGGTGGAATAGGTTAGGTTACATTAGAATTTAGACGTCGCGGGGGGAGTCTAACGCCTCACTCCCCTCAAACCCGTATATATAAGTTTCTCTGTGCCCAAACCCGTGATCGAGTCCCGCAGAAGCGGGCCGGCACTAGCCGGGGGTTGCGGCAGTATAGTTGTTCCCACCGAGGCCGTGTTCTTCCACGGGCCTCGGCAGCGCCGCCCTCCAGACGCCCACATCGTCGTGGAGGGCGTCCGGATAGAGATCGGGGCCCAGATGAAGTATCTGGGCCTCGTGCTAGACAGCAGGTGGCGCTTCGGCCCGCACTTCAGCGGGCTGTCGACGCGCCTGCTGAAAGCCGCGGACGCCCTCTCATGGCTCCTCCCAAACCTGGGAGGGCCCAAGGACCGATGCCGGCGCCTCTATGCCGGCATCCTGAAGAGCATGGCGCTCTACGGGGCACCCATCTGGGCGGACTCCCTCCAAAGGAGGGAGAATGCAACTGCCATCCGCAGGCCCCAAAGGGCCATTGCACAGCGGGTGGCGAGGGCCTACCGCTCAGTGGGTTTCTCGGCGGCGTGCGCTCTGGCGGGCACCCCTCCCTGGGAGTTGGAGGCATGGGTGCTCGCCAGAGTGTACGAGTGGACGGCACGGCGGAAGGCGCTGGGTGAGCGCCCCGCCGCGGAAGAGCGGGAGGCCGTGCGGCGGGAGGCGAGGGACGCCATCGTCCTCCATTGGACGGAGGACCTCGCCACCGCCGCCTTTGGTCGCCGGACGCTGGACGCGCTCGGTCCAGTCCTGCAGGGCTGGCTCGAGCGGTCACACGGTTTCCTCTCGTTCCGTCTGGTGCAGGTGTTGTCCGGACATGGTTGTTTCGGAACGCACCTGCACCGGATCCGGAGGGAGGAAACCCCAGCGTGCCACGACTGCGGCGCGTTAGAGGACACGGCGCAGCACACCCTCGAGGTGTGCCCAGCCTGGGCTGAGCTGCGCCGTGCCCTGACAGGAGTTGTCGGGCAGGACCTCTCACTGCCCGGCGTGGTCAACTCCATGCTGGGGAGTGAGGAGGCCTGGGTGGCGGTTGCCTCTTTTTGCGAGGATGTGATGTCGCAAAAGGAGGCGGCGGAGCGTGCGCGGGAGGACGATCCTCTCGCGCCGCCGCTCCGCAGGCGAAGAAGGGGAGGGAGAAGGCGGTTGTATAATCGTTTCCTCCCTCCTCCTGGTGGTGATTAGCGGACGAATGGTGCGGGGGCGCCTTCGTCCGCATTGCACCAATCACCACCCTCGTCGGGCGGGAACGGCCTAGCACTCGCGGTCGTTCCCGGGCCCCTCCACTAAGGGAGGGGCGTGAAGGCCCCGCTGTAAAAGCGGGCGGTCGTCGGCGGAGGACTGGAAGTAAAGGCTGTGCCGGTTTCCCAGTCCTCCTCCACTCAGACGATGCGGGAGTGCCGCTGGGTTATTTTAGTGGGTATACCGGGTCAGTCAGCCCAGGGAGTCCCACATAGCCCCCCATTCCCCCAATGGGCGGGTATGCGTAATGCATTTTTTCCGAGCGAGATCAAAAAAAAAAAAAAAAAAAAAAAAAAAAAAAAAGTATAGTTGTTCCCGCGACCCCCAGCGTAGGTGTCAGATGGAACACCGGGGTGGTTTTTAGTCAGTAGGAGTCTGACAGACAGAGGACATACAATTTTTCGATTTTCCATCCAGGAAAAAAAATAAAAATAGAACTGTGACCAACCGCGCGCGAGCCGGGCGAGCGAAGCGAGCGGTGCCGCGGTAGCGGCCGGCGAGCGCTTGATAACTCCTTTTTTGTCATTGTCTTAGAGATTTTAGGCTGTGGGATGTAATTTCGGGCTTTTGAACTTCGGTACTAAATTTCGTGATTTAAAACTTTCGTGATATAAAACTTTCGACCAAACAATCACTCGGCGTTTAATACTTCGGGATTTCGTCCATAGGTATTTTAGAATACGGACTTTTAACAAAGATTGAATTAATAATTGTCAAAAATCCATTCTTAGTGCTCCCTTACATCATAAAAAGAAGCCCTGTACAGTAACATTCTTCAAAAATCTTTAATACCCCCTAAAGCGTCTTTTAGGAGTAGTTTTGAAAAACTAATAATGCAAACCTTTACTATTTATGTACGGGTTGTAAGTCCGTACATGTAATTTGTCGTGAAGGTTTGTAAGTTAAGTTAGTGAAGAGAAACGCGTTCCACTAAGATGCAGTTAAGTTTATTGAGAGTAAGTTACAGTACTTGAGCGGAGGCGATTATTTCTCTCAGTTGTTGATAGTCACACACTTGTATGTTTACTATGATTGAATTAGTTAATAAGGTTATTTTTATAACGCGCAATCGTGACGCGCATCGCTGGTCTAAAGTAGGTTACAGCGTAAGCAGAAAAATGTACGGCGATGAGACCGTACATATTGGCAACCCCTAAAGAAGTTAAGATGAGTAAAGAGAGAGAAAGAACCGCCTGTACAAAGTTAAGGCTTAATGTTAAAGTAAGTATACAATTAATCAAAAGTAAAGGCAATGTTGTCTCGATGTCCTTGAGGTTGAGTGTGGCAGACGTGGTCGCGCGCCTGCTGGTTTTCGTCTCTGGCAGTCTGCTGTCGAGGTCCCATTGGCTGAAGTTCGATGTCTTCATGTTTTGGCTTCGTATTTGTTGTCCTCGGAAGTCGTTTCCTGAGCCGTACGCAGTATTTTCTTGTGACGATCCCCAGACACGTGATGACAGCAATTGTAAGTAAAAGGTAACTAATTGCATATTGGTGAATATCATGCTGTGTGATGGTGGATGGTAGTTGTGGCTCGTTCTCTTGTTGGAACCGTAGTTTCTTGTCGATTACTGTGAAGTCGTTTTTCTTGAGAGTGAAGAGTTCGTCTTGAGAGCCGTGTAGTGTTATGTTGACAATGTTATTAATCGACGAGTTCAAGTTCGGTACATGCATGTCGTAGTTTACGTTTAGGTTGCTGTTGTACTGATTGTGTGAAGTGATGGTGAGCTCTTTTGACTGCAGAACACATCCTTGACTCAAAGTTACAATAGCCGCTGATGTGATAGTTTGCGAAGTTACGTCGTTATCACAAACAGTACGTAATTCGCATCTTCCGCAACAAACAACCAGCCAGCTGTTTGATTCTTGCAATTTGATCCATGCCTCGTCGCATGACACACTGACGACGTTGCATGGCGACGTAGTTACACGATGACCCAGTAGTTTTGCTTCGCAAGGTGCATTCTTGTTCTGTAAGTTGAACACTGGTATGTTTGCGTTGCAAATAAAGTTATCTTTTTGTCTTTTGGTACATTGCTTGAAGTCTTCATCCTTTAATGAGATGTAAGACTTCTTTTCAAAGTTCACGGCGATGTACTCTGACGATAACTGCATCAATTTGAATTTTTCCTCAGTTTTAAAGGGTATAGCGATAGCCCGGTAGTAGTTGAAGTCCTCATCCGAGATCAACGGAATGTGAACTTCGAACATAAAGTAGTTTTTTGTTATTCGTGCTTTCACGTAGAGCAGTTTGTAAAGTTCCTTGATATCTTGTTTGATGTTGGTCGTCGGTAGTGTCAGAGTTCTCGGCAGTTTGCCGGCTATGTCTTCCATTTGTTTGACTAGGCTGACTGGTGATATCAAGTGCACGTCCATGTGCCCACTGTAGACATTCGTGAGGGTGTTTAGGAGCATTGTTTGAATTTCTTTAAGATTTCGTAATAGTAATGATGCTGTGAGCGAAGCGGAGTTGAAGTAGCTTGTAGCCATCATTATTTGTATTTCTGTTTCAATGTTGCCCAAATTCGACTTAGTTTCATTCATGAAGCGTTCTATCATTTTGCATTGTAATTTAATGTTTTCATCGTTTTTCTTCAAAACATCGTTTTGTAGTTGCATAATTGACGTTTGGTTTTTTGCGAGTTCGCGTAAATAGTTTTCGTTGCGTTGAATGGCATCAATATCTTGGTGATATTTGTCAGCAAATCTCTGGTCTAAGATGCCGAATAAGCTGTTTGCTGCCATGCCTACTCCGTCGATTAAGCCGCGTTTCTTGCGTGTTGATAAATGCTTGTGCGGAGCCAGCAGGATCGTATTGTAGAAGTTGAGTAGTTCCATCTCGTGTGAAAGTTGATCTGTCGTAGCTTGGCAATAGCTTTGATGGATTTTCTGGCATAAGCTATTTACACCGTTGACGTAGTTTTCAATGTTTTGAACGCCTTGCCAGTAGTTAGTTAGATTGTAGTACGTAAGCAAAGTCCATTCGTCGTGAATGAGTTCAATTTTGCCTATGGTGTCATAATAAATCGGCCGCTCGGGTTCCAGGTTTGTAATCTGAATTCCTGACCTTTGTTGCGTACCATATGATCCATTCACGAATATCAACATTGTGAAAATACACATCAAAATGTTTGTAAGACATTTTTTCGTTGACTGTTTTGTTGTGGTAGGTCTTTTAGTTTTGTCAGCGTTTTGTAAGTCCGTCTGACATTCTTCACTATCTCTGTTGCAAGTAGTTTCGATGGGTAGAGCAGATAGTTTCACAATTGGTCGTTTGATGACACCGGTTTGTGTTTTCAGGGTTGTCACTCGAACGTATCCGTCGGCTCCAGGGTGTAATTTCAGCACCCGTCCCATGGCCCATTTTCCTGGCGGCAAATTGTTGTCCCGGACTAGTACGATGTCCCCCTCGTTGAGGTTTTTCTTAGGATTGTTCCATTTGCTGCGCCTTTGAAGTTGTGTTAGATAGTCGTTTGACCAATTCTTCCAAAATTGTTGGTACATGTGTTCAGTTAGCTGCCATCGTCGGCGTAGATCTATGTTATGTTTTTCATTGTAGTCTGCTCGTGGTAGAGACATTGTTGGTCCCCCCGTTAGAAAGTGACCTGGTGTCAGATAGTTATAGAATTCTTCGGGGTCCTCAGTAAGCTGGCAAAGTGGCCTGGAGTTCATGCATGCTTCTATGTTCGCAAGCAAGGTAGTAAACTCCTCGTACGTCAGTTTTTGGTCTCCTAGCACCCGACGAAGGTGATACTTCATCGACTTGACCGCTGCTTCCCATAGTCCACCAGCGGTTGGCCAAGCGGGTGCATTGAAGTGCCATTGTACTCCCATGTCAGCAATACTATTGAAGAAGTCTGGCGATAAGATTTGCTTGAAGTCTTCAAACTCTTTCTGAAGCAATCTTGATGCGCCGATAAAGTTCGTACCACAGTCCGAGTAGACGTGACCTGGTGTACCGCGCCTGGAGCACATTCTCTGGAAGGCTGCTATGAATGTTTCGGTGCTTAAGTCCGATGCGAGTTCGATGTGTACAGCCTTAGTTACCATGCACACGAATATGCATATGTAACCCTTTGAGGTCCGCACTCCCTTTCCTTTGTTAAGTTTGACTTCCACGTGTCCTGTGAAGTCAACTCCTGTGTGGGTGAACGGTCGCGATGGTGTCACACGTTGTGGTGGTAGTTCTCCCATGAGTTGGTTTAACTCCGATGGGTTGTAGCGGTGGCAACGCACACAGCGCCGTAGTTCAGCTTTTACCGCTCTGTTGCCGCCAACGATCCAGTACCGTTGTCGGATGTGCGCTAAAGTTAATCTGGCTCCTCCGTGTAAAGTCGTAAGATGAGCTTGATGAATCACCAACTCAGTAAGTCGTCCACTCTTAGGTAGGATGATTGGGTTCTTCATCTCGAAAGGTAGAACAGAGTGGTTCAGTCGACCACCGACTCGGATGATGCCTTTGTTGTCCAGATATGGCTTAAGTTTGAAAATGTAACTTTTAGTAGAAATAGTTTTAGTAGTTTGAAGTTGTTTGTATTCTTGCGCAAGTTCCGTTTGTTGCACATATTTTATTATTTGTTCTTTTGCACTGCTTAATTCGCACAAAGTAAGGCATCCGGTGTCACGTTTGGCCTTGTTTCTTGTATTTGCAATGAATCGTTGTATCCATGCTGCAATTCTGTTCACTTTGGTCAATGAACTGCAATTAGTTAATAAATTATGAATACAATTATTGTTTTCTTTGTTCGTCGAGTTTGATTTTGCTTGGCAAACGCTGCCTATGTTCGTAGTAAATGTGCATGTTACGTTTTCTTCACGACTTTGTTCTTGGAAGCTAGGCAGAAATGTAGGACCTTCCCACCACAGACTGAAAGTTTGTAGCTTGGTGGGTAGCATGCCTCTTGATGCGCAGTCTGCAGGGTTATCTTGTGACTTCACATAACGCCATTGCTCGGCTGGTATGATTTGTCTTATTTTTTCAACCCGGTTAGCGACGTATTTTTCCCTTTTGGATGTGTCCCCCTGTATCCAAGCCAGGACCACTTGGGAATCGCACCAAACGCTTGTAGTTATGTCGAAGCCATTCAGGGCGTCTCTGATTTTTTCGATGAGTTGCGATAGTAAGAGTGCGCCACAAAGTTCAAGTTTCGGTAATGTGATCGTTTGTGATAGCGGCGCCACTCTTGTTTTAGCAGCGAGTAATGTTATTGTTGACTTGTTTGTTTCTTCTCTGACGCAGCTGTATACCACGCAAGAGGAAGCCTTTTCACTGGCGTCACAGAATCCAAATAGTTCTATCTTCTTGTTTGTTGTACGGACCCAGCGCTTGATTACCATAAGTTTTACATTGGGTATGTCAGCTCTTAGTTTCAGCCACTTTTCTGCTATTTGTGACGGTAACTGATCATCCCAGTCAAGTTTGTTGATCCAGACTTCTTGAAATAGTAGTTTTGCCGCAATAGTTATGGGTGATAGCCAACCCAGCGGATCGTAAAGTTGCGAAATTTCAGAAAGCAGCCGCCTTTTAGTTATCTCGGATCGACCTTTTTCTTCAAATTTCCAGTTAAACACAAATGTGTCGGCGTGCGGATTCCAACCTAGTCCTAAGGTTTTCATTGATTCCTCTTGCTTAAAGTCAAAAGTAGTTCTGCGTGAAATCTGTTCATCGCTTAAGTTTACTAGTAGTGCTGGATCATTGCTGGACCACTTGCGTAAGTTCATCCCGGCTCCTTTTAACATGTCGATAAGAGATGTCTGGAGTTCCTGGGCCGCTTCTAGTGAGTTGTGGCCGCTTATGACGTCATCGACGTAAGTTTCGTTCAACAGTATTTTAGCAGCCGTGGGGTATTTGCAGCCGTCATCGTATGCAAGTTGCTTGATGGTTCTCATGGCTAGCCACGGTGCGCACTTAGTGCCATAAGTGACTGTGCAAAGTTGGTACTCCTGCAGCTTCTCTGACTGTGTAGTTCGCCAGATAATTTTCTGCAAATGTTGTTGTTCCTCAGACAGCCAGATACATCGGTACATTTTCTCGATGTCAGCTGTAAAGGCGTATTTGTAAGTTCTCCATTTTATGATAAGTTCTTGGATATCTTTTTGTAGGTTGGGGCCTTTTTCTTGTAAGGCGTTCAAGCTGTATCCTGTGTTAGTTTTCTGAGATGCGTTGAAGACAACCCTGAGTTTCGTGGTTGTAGATTCTTCTCGAAGTACTCCGTGATGTGGTAAGTAGCATTCCGTCGTTGACGATTGTATAGGTTTTGTTAGTTTCATGTGACCTAGCTCCAGGTATTCCTTAAGGAACCCTTTGTATAGCAATGCAAGACGGCTATTTCTTTGGAACCGTTTTTCTAGTTGCAGCAATTGTGATACTGCTATCGTTTTCGATGATCCAAGTTTATGTTCGTAATCTGAACATAGAGGCATCTTCACAATGTATCTTCCGTCTAAACCACGGCGAGTAGTTTCCTTGTAGTAAGTTTCACATTGATCTTCTTGAGATTGATCAGTGTTTGCTTTTGTTACGTCTTCACACTCCCAAAATTTCGTTATTTCGGACAAGTCGAGTAGGGTGACGTGACAGTTAAACGTTTCTAGTTTTCCACACAAAATCCATCCCAGCTGTGTCTGTTGAGCAACTGGTGATTTTGGTGCGCCCTTTAGTATTCCGTCTTGGATTATTTCTGCGTATACGTCAGCTCCAAGCAGTATGTCAAAAGCCCTTGAAATGTTGTAGTCAGGGTCTGCTAGTTTTAAGTTTTGCAAGTGTGACCACTCAGGTCGTTCAAATGTGTAGTTTGGTAGTTTGTTGATTAATTTCTTCATAATCAACGCCTCAGTGTCGAAAGTATATTCGGAGTGGATTGATTTGCATGTTAGCTTCAGGCGCCCTTTACAGTCGCCCGATACAGTACCAACTCCCGATATCTTTGCAGTCATTTTGCTTCTCGGCAGCCTCAGCAGTTGTGCTGCATTTTCAGTTATCAAATTAACTTGTGAGCCCTGGTCTACGAGCGCACGAAGAGCGATGTAAGTGCCATCTAACGATTTGACCTTGATCTGGACGGTTGTAAGTAAAACCTCCATCTCGTTGGTTGATAGGTGGTTTGAACTTGGTTCAGTTTCCTTTGGTCGTTGACCTGAACGCTGATTTTCATAGCTCGGTGAAGGTGTATTTTTGTTGTAGTTGTTGTAATGTAAGAGCGTATGATGTTTCATATTGCATTCCTTACACGTTTTTGTAGAGTTGCAAGTCTGGTTTTCGTGTTTGAACAAACAGTTTTTGCATATCCGCAATTTTGCAACTGTGTTGTTACGTTGCTTAGTATCCATGTCCACAAATTGCTGACATTTCATTAGAACATGATTGTTTTTACAAACAGGGCATTGCCCATACGAAGTGTGGTAAGTTTTCGGATGCCATTTTTTCTGATCGTAGTTTTTTCGAAACGTATGTTTTTCGTTTTCAGTTGATTTTCCTGAATTCTGTACCTCTTTCTTCGAAGTTTTCATGGTTTCAAACGCTGTAAACTGGTTTTCTAAGAACATTAGAAATTCATGAAGTGTTGGTACCTCTCTGTTGTCGTTTAAGTCTTTTATATATTCGTTGTATGTGCCACAGTCTAGTTTTAGTGACATCACATGGACAATCATAGATTCTCCACCGGTTGTATCAAGACCCATATTTGTCAAGCCGTTTAGACATTCCGTTGTTACGTCATGTAGCTTCTTCAAGTTGTAAGCGTCAGGCTTCTGTATGACAGGCAACTGTAGCATAGTGTTCATATAGGCTGAGAACTGTAGTCGACGGTTATCGTACCGTTGATTCAATATTTCCCAGCATGAAGCGTAGTTGTTGGCGCTGATGCCCAGGTGTTGCACCAGCCTTTCTGCTTCGCCTTTCAGTTTGGTCTTCAGATGCTGCATTTTTTGTGCGTTATTCAGCGACGGGTTTTTGTGTATGGTCTCCAGGAATAGATCTTTAAACGATGTCCACTTGCTGTAGTGTCCTGAAAACTCTGGTATCTCGATTTTCGGTGCTGAACGTTCGTGATGAGCGTTAGACCATATTTTGCCTTTCAGGCGTTTTCTTGTTTCGTCGTATTTGGATTCCATGCTGTAGAACATGTCATAGTATGTCTGATTCGATCCTTTTAGTAGGGCTTCCAGTTCCCAGTGAGTGTTGTCAAGAGCATCCCATTTCGACTTCAAGATTGACAAGTGATCATCAAGTTCCCATTTTTCAGCTAGGCCTTCATAGTCAATTTTAGCCATAGCACGATCCATCGCCTTGAAGTTACATTCTTGCTTAGTCAGTAGCGTCTTTGTCTTCTCGTCAAGCTCTCCCCCTGAGGACTCCGTAAGGTCGAATTTGACGCTTTCTCCTGCAACTTGTTGTAACATACTCGTAATGTCGGCTCTAGTCGTTTCATACATAGTTTTTGTCTTGCCGTAGACATCTTCCACAAAGTAGTTTATGTTTTTATCTTCAATTTCCTGCAAAAGCAATGTGTGCCTTGCATTGAAATCCATCCATTGAGCTTCTAATGAAGACAGTCGCTTGTTCAAGTAATCAGTTGTTTTTCTTGTCTTGCTATCCTTTTTGTAGTTGTTGCATAATGTTTTTATGTTTTCGAAACACGTAGACTGGAGTTGTAGCTTATTCATCTTGATTTGTTAGACAAATAGCTTCCTTATAGTTTACAAGATAACTTTCCTTACGTGTTTGAAGATTCTCCCAGTATTTGAAGTCTCTTCTAGTTATAGTTGAAGGCGCTTCCAGTAGTCGAAGGCTCTTCCAGTAGTTGAAGTTAGTTTCAGTAGTTGACGACTCTTCTTGCAATCGAAGACTCGTCCAGTAGTTGAAGTCAGTTCTGCAGGTGACGGCTCTTCTAGTAGTCGAAGACTCACCCAGTATCTGCAGCTGGTTCCGGTACTCAATGTGCCTGTACTCGAGCTAAGTATATGCGCCTTCTCAATCCAACTGGGGCGACCCTCTTCCGGGAGACCAGCTGAACCGATTCGCTACCGTACAAGAGACACAAACACACTAAGATACGCGAAGGCTCGAAGGACCATAAATGTACGGGTTGTAAGTCCGTACATGTAATTTGTCGTGAAGGTTTGTAAGTTAAGTTAGTGAAGAGAAACGCGTTCCACTAAGATGCAGTTAAGTTTATTGAGAGTAAGTTACAGTACTTGAGCGGAGGCGATTATTTCTCTCAGTTGTTGATAGTCACACACTTGTATGTTTACTATGATTGAATTAGTTAATAAGGTTATTTTTATAACGCGCAATCGTGACGCGCATCGCTGGTCTAAAGTAGGTTACAGCGTAAGCAGAAAAATGTACGGCGATGAGACCGTACAATTTACTTAGGTTGGTTACGAATTCAAATATATAAATTCCACCTTTTCACCTCCTTAGGGATATAATTTCCAAAAAAACAATAAATACATTCTTAATTTTTATCAACCAACAGCGTAAATCTAAAATTTGACGTGTCCTACTTCCAAATTGTAGAAATGCCATACAAACTTTCCACCCCCCTTTTATGGGGATAGAAGGATAAAATTTTAGGGGTGTGATTGCCAAAAATCCTTTCTTAGCGCGCACTTACGTCACTTCAGAAACCTTCGTGCCAAATGTCATCTTTATACGTCAAGCGGATTTCGATATTTAGTGATTACCTTTCGCTTATAAGCACTCTTTTGTAAAAACAAGGCCACCTAAGGAAATTTACATTCTAAGGTCGATTTGAGTTAATTAAATGATATTTAATTGTTTGACGTAGTCTTTATACTTATAATCGTGTAAATTATTACGCGTGAAGTGAATTCTGGCAATATTAAAAAAATAATCTTTCATTTCTTTAAAACCGATGAACACGGCCAAACAATAAGAAGTAGTCGGCAAATTACTTTTATTAATTTAATAAATTTACAAATGTAAAACCTAATAACGAGTGTAACTCTTGCCAAAATCTGGGCATGTTTTCCACGATGTTTTTAATAAAGTTTTGAGGAATACGTTCCCACTCTTCTGCTATTACTCTTTTTAGTAGTCTCTTTGTAGCAGGCTGCATTGATCTTACCCGTCTCTATAGAACACCCCAGACATGTTCAATTGGATTGAGGTCAGGACTTCGAGCTGGCCAATCTAAACGACGGATCTCAACTTCTTGCATGTACGCTTCCACGTCGCCAGAACGGTGCGGGCGAGCATTATCGTCCATAAAAATGGAATCTTCTCCAAGAGCAGTCAATGCGGGTTGTGCATATGGAATTTACTTCCATTATGTATACCGGTGTGCATTTAATGTTACATTTTCTATGAGAACTAAATCCGTACGCTCCGTCGAATTAATTGCTGCCCAAAACATAACGGAGTTTTCTTCGAAACACACTTCCGCATAGCGTTCCCGTGGTCTTCGTAGCACTCGCCGGTACCGGTCCTCTCCACACAAGGAGATTCTAGCTTCATCAGAAAACAATACTTTATTCCAGTCCTCCACAGTCCATGAAGTTTCGAGCAAACTGAAGTCGAGCAACACGGTGGTCACGGAGTAATTTAGGGTCCCGAGCTGGGCGGTAACTCTAAATATTGGCAGCCAATAGCCTCCTCCTGACCTTCCACAAGCTCTTTTTCAGGTCCACACTTGACGCTTTACGATTCCGCAACCAGGCGTTCAGAACTCACCAAAAAGCGGTCATCTCTTGGTTCTGTGCATCGTTTCCTTCCCGAACCGAGTCTTGTTTTGACCGAACCGGTCTCTTCATACCGTTGCCAAGTCCTCTGGACAGTGAACTGCGAACAACCTTCTTCAAGTAGGGCTATAATTTTACCGGCCTCTATCGCTTTATCACTCATATCAAAAAGTAGTATTTAATGTAAAAAGAAAGATTAAAAGAAAAGAAAAGAAAGAAAAATAAAATAAAATTAATTTGGATTAAATTGTTTAATTTGCAGAAAATGTCCAAAAACTTATAAAATTTTATTAATCATCTGCCTAGCCTTTTTCCCAATTATTGTTGGGGTCGGCTTCCAGTCTTACCGGATTCAGCTGAGTACCAGTATTTTACATGGAGCGACTGCATATCAGACCTCCACAACCCAGTAACTGGGTAACACGATACCCCTTGGCAAGACTGGTGTCAGATCTCAGGCTTCTGACTACTTGTAACGGCTGTCAAAGATCTTCAAATGACAGCCGGGACCAACGGCTTAACGTGCTTTCCGAGGCACGGAGGAAACTCGGTATGTTGAAATGGTCACCCATCCACGGACCGACCTCGTCAAGCGTTGCTTAACCTTGAAGATCGACCCGTGCGGCTGTTATTATTTAGCCACGAGCTCCTCTATTAAAATTTTAGTAATCAGTAAAAAAATTGTTTCACCAATTCGCGCCATTAGTAAAGCAATTTTACAATAATCCACAATCTATACTTCTATATCTATCTATACTAATATTATAAAAAGGAATGATTTGTATGTTTGTATTTTTGTATGTAACGTATAAACTTAAAAACTACTGGACCGATTTCAAAAATTCTTTCACCGTTAGTAAGATACACTATCCCCGGGCACAGATAATATAATACTAGCATACAGAGGGAGGATTCTTTGTATGGGATGAGGCCATCCCATACAAAGAAACCGTGCCGACGTAACTAGCGTTTTTCATCTGATTATACCGATTATATTTTGCAAATCGATCGTGTTCGGTTCCGTTCCACGGCAACAGATGTGTCACCATCTATATACGTCGGCACGGTTTCTTTGTATGGGATGAGACACCAAAGCCCCGGATGACATCTGTATTCCCACGGGAACGAGAACTACGCGGGTGAAACCGCGAGGCGTCCGCTAGTAATCAATATTTTTCTATTGTTAATATCAAAATTTGGAACGTAAATAATCATGCCAGGATGCTTCAAATAACATGCCAATGCATCGTTAAATTAATAAAACCTCTTTCTTGTTCTTCTTCATTGAAGTAGAGTAAAAAAACCAGTGTCCGTTTTTTTTTTTGCAAAAGAGTTTATGTATAGATGTAGCTATTTTAGTTACTAAAAATCGGCCAAGTGCGTGTCGGGCAACGCGCAGTAATAGGGTTACGAAGATGCATAATAATGCGGACTAAGAAGAGGGTTTTGTTGTTGACATGAACATTAAAACGGTTTCAGCGGAACACAACGTCTAAAAACGGGCCCACATAGGATGATGTTTTTTTTAAATCTATATGCTCACGTTTGACCACTATCTCGCCTGATGGTACGAGATGATGTGGTCTACGGTGAAGCACGCTTGCCTAGAAGTAACCTATTCACTCTTGACTTAAACTAAAGAAGGACTAACTGGTAACTGAAGAAGGAGTTATAAAATCCAACTTAGCAACTGAAGTTAGAAAAATATTATCTATTTGAGTACCACCGCGGGTGCGGTGCGAATTGCGAAAGGAGCCAATACGAGCGCGCGTTAGAGCCACCGGGAATGGTATGATTAGTTCCTAGATCCTTGCGCGCAAGCTCCTTGTTTATTTCTCTTTCGGTATTTGAAATAAATCGTATGTATTTACCTCTAATCTGCAGTGTTCACTATTTCGTTCTGGAAAGTTTTACGCTATACTCAATTAGTGATGTAGTCGGTACTGTGCGCAGCCTACCCTGCGCAGCCTAGCCGCTACAGTCCCGGTGGCCGGTCGCGGAGTCTGTGCTGACAGCTCCCCCAGCGTCTGCCACCAAATCAAATCAAATCAAATCAAATCATTGTTTATTCGCTCAAACATGAGTATCATACATACATAACAAATTGCCAGCATGAAGAGATGTTAAAATAAAAAGTATCATGGAACGTTATGTTTGCCTTGGGCAATGGCATGCAAATATTGATTAAAATACAGTTGAAATAATTATTATAGAATTCAAAAAAAATAATAAAACATGTGCAAATGTCAATAAAATAATGCAAATCAAAATTACCATTCTAGAATGTCAGATAACAAAACATATAAAAAAATTGTCATATTAATAAATCATTTCAAAATAATCATTCTAGAATGTCACAGTAAAAAATATAAAAAAAAAAAAAAACATTTGTCAAGATATCAATAAAATAAATTAGTAGAATAATAACAAATCAATTACTTTCGAATGTCACATTTCAACATTCAAAATTCTATAATTTAAATGTCAATGGAATTAAAAATGTCCTACAATACAAAACACGATTATAATAATTGTGCATTTGAATGCAATTCGAATAAATGTCAAGTTAAGCCATATAACAATAAAGTAAAAAAAATAAAATATAGTAAACAGTAACATGTAACGGTACTTGCCAGTTCACTACACTGCCAAAGATGCATCGATAACTTTCCTAGGTACCTTATATGGTATTAAATTTTATCGTTAAGGAATTCTATTATACTATAGTATGCTCTCCCTTCAAGATGGAACTTTAATTTCTTTTTTAATATACAGGCATTCTCCTCCCTCCAACTTTTTGGAAGTTTGTTGTATATTTTAGGAGCCATGCAGATAACACTTTTGTGCATCAATGCGGTTTTTGATCTATGTAAACAAAGAATTAAGTCATCACGTCTGTTACGATTGACTACTTCTGATTGCCGTGGAAATAAGTTTCGATTACATTTTACAAACATGACAATTTCTAATATATAAAGACATGGCAGAGTCAATATTTTATATCTTTTAAAGTAAGGCTTACAACTTTCTGTTGTGTCCAATTTAAACATAGTCCTAATGCACCGTTTTTGGGCTTTGAAAGGTATATCTTTGTCAGTAGAATTACCCCAAAAGATGATCCCATATCTTAAATGTGAGCCACGTGCTGCCAAGGGACGGTACCCCTTCCTACCTTTATACTGTGATAGTGCTCGGAACAGAACATAGTGAATTTACGTACCCGCGACCTAGCTGTGGACCTTTAGTTTTATAAATATATGTATGTATTAACTTGTCCAGCTGTTTCATTACCATCTATCTAACAAACAACTATCCGTTAGCGGCCTGCGCAGCCTACCCTGCCCAGACTTAGCCGTTACAGTGGTGTGGCATGAATATTACAAACATACAAGACCGTTTCCTTGCATTCGGGTAAAAATATGGAACGAATTTATGGCAAAGTAGCGTCCGTTTCCCCCCAGGTGGGTTCCCGCATTGTCGGGCTCAGTAACCGTGACTTGCAGGTCACCCACGGTGAAGCGAAGAGGAACCCGAGGAGGGGCCGCTCGGCAGGGCTTTTGCCGATAAGCCGACGACGTTGCGGTGCTGCCTGGGCGACATCGTAACTGAGGCGGGCCGCGATGTCGTATGGGGCCTCCCAAACCCATACCATATCGCGGCTGAAGGTTGGAGGCCGCGGCGGTAGAGGAGTGCCGGTATTGCGGTACGCCGCTCTCCCTACCTTCCACGGCCTGTACGGGGTCGCCACCGTCTGATGGCGGACGCGATGGGGCAGCAGAGGAGAAGGAGTGTCGGTATAGCGTTGGCCGCTCTCCCTATCCCCTGCGGCCGACAAATGATAGGTGGCGGGGCCATTGACCTTGACCCGTCACAAGTGGACCAAGGGCGCCAAATACGGGGTCGTCTGGCGCCCATGAGCTAGTTTGGTCCGTGGGGTGGTCACGGTGCACAGTGTGTTCTGGTGCGCCAGTGATGGAGGCACTTCCCAGAGGAGGGTCCGGTGACGGACAGCCGCGGCGGGTTCGCGGTGAATGCTAACGCGTGCCCGTTTTCAGTGGAGCGACACCGTGGAGTTTTAGTGGGTTGGAGTCCCACATAACTGCGCTATCTCCCCGTGGTGCGCAGTATGCATGAGCATTTCTATTACCGACACTCTCCAGCCAGGGTATGACCGACAATCGATCGAGCGCTCACTTTTATATTATATGAATCGATAGGTACCATCCTACCAACAAAAAGTTCGGCGTAAATAGGAGGGCTATCTTCAATATACCCTCGGTCTTGTTGGCTTGATGTGGGTAATGCATGCGCAAATCAGATATCTTATGCCGTTTAATAGATAGTCCTTGGTCCAATTAACAAAGCAGCGGATTCGGTCACCATTCGTTTCGCTTTCCCTCAACAAAAACACACTTTTCAAGTTCATAGTCGCCACCAGGCAACTACTTCCCAACTTTTTCCATTACAATAACTCCGAGAAGCGCGTTCTTGCATAATATGCGACACCGCCGCTATGCGAACAACCCCACTCTTAGGGGGCCATTATAGACCACGTTCGCTTTCATTGGACACTGAAAACATCTGGCAAAGTACAGCTTATATATAACATCCAATCGTAATCAAGTATTATGACATAAGAAAAATAAAATGTTAAATTGAACTGAGATTTGAATCAGAAGTTAAATGTTGCCAGTTAAACAAAACTGTATGATTAACTCTCTATACTCCTCTGACATATATATATTATTTATATACTAATATTATGTCATTGCGCAAGGAAATAATCTTAAATCTTCCTCTTGAAGACCTCTAGAGAAGAGGGTGAGAGTTCCAGAGACGCAGTAGCAGAGAAAGAGCCATCATAGCGGCTGGAAGTGTGTTGCGGAGGACGAAGGTGAAGAGAAGTTGCAGTGCGACAGGGTTTACCCCTCGGGACGAGTCCGGACGAGGTAGGCACTCAAAGTGTTCCCTAAGGTAATGAGAAGAATTAGGATTGTGCAGGATATTATAGAGAAGGGATAGGATATGGGTATCTGAATTTAGAAAACAGACATTCGCATGTCTATGAGCGGTAGTAGATGGGATTACGCAAGAGTAACCTTAGTGTGAAATGGTAACTAGAATTTTCGGAGACGTTTAAGGGACTAAAAAGAGTAAAAGACCCTCTTACTCAGCAATATGGACTTCCCAAGAGAGGTTAGTGTCCATAGAATGTTTAGATTTTTTGCACTTCTGGAGTAATTTATGGGCACTACCGGCGCGCGGCGGGAGAGACTGGTGCTCCAATAGGTTCAGCATCTACCGCCAACAATGAGCGCTTGCGATTTGGTTGGGTTCATGAAAGTCAATAGGATTTACCCCACTTGTTAATAATTTCAAGGTATTATAACAATCGCTGATGGCAGCCACAGCCTCAACGAGTTCGCCTACTTTAAAATGACGATATAACTGCAAGTCGTCTGATATTAAAAAAATAGGACCTTAGTGAAAGCATTATAAAAGTTGAGAAAAGAAGAGGAGAGAGGACACCACACTGAGGAACGCCCGCAGTAGTGACATGATTCATAGGGTCTTTTTCGGATTGAACAGACTGCGAGCAGCCCCCAAAGATAAGATTTGTCAAGCACCACTCAATTACCGGAGCAGAGACATTAATTTAAGGGACGAAAGGATTCCTGAGAGGATATGAGAGAGTTTTTTTTCACATCAAATAAGTACTGATTGGTATTTGCGTGGTCTGTCGCGCCCATAGCTGTACCATACGTATCTAATGATTACTTTCTCCTCATGTTTAGTGACATCATTCACATCATTGTAACCGTGATTGTAATTTATAGGAAGCTTGGGAAAGATCATTTATTTATATACTAGATTCTTCTACCAGTTAGTAATGAGCTCTTCGCCTGCGTAAAAGTCGCAGTGGAACCAAATTGCTTTCACTAACATTACAGACAAAATATACGATACCATACTGCTAGTAGTAGTCAGCTACTAAAAATTCGGTATAACTTGAGGATCGAACTTTGAGACCGCGTTCAGAAGTCAAGATTTGGAAATTGAAATTATTATTATTAAATTATCATTTTGGCCTTTATGATACGTAGGTACCTACCAAAATAAAGTAACAAGTTTTTCCAGTTAGTGCAAATATTTTACCATGGAAACTAGACTCAAGGTAAACGAGTAAAAAGTGATAATAAACTCTTGGGAGGTGCTAAATAATTGTAAAAGCGTGATCATCTTTTATGGCATACCTTAGGTAGCTATAGCTACGCCATAAATGATGATAGCATACTGATGCTATATTAGTTTATGGCGTAAATATCTATTCAATATTATACCTAATCATCCAGAGACATACAGGGTCATTGTACACCAACTAGAACTTACAAATACAGAGTTGTGCATATAAGAACGAAGCTTTAAAGTGGTCCTCAAAAACATGCACAAATTAACTGAACCTGAGGAAATCAAAGCGGTGTTAGAAGAACTAGGACATTCCAGTACCAATACATGTAATATTAAAAAGAAAGGGACAAAAAAGCCATTGTAGTATAGCAGTTCATAGTTGAATTAAAAACAAATCCTAACAGTAAGAGCATATATGAGGTTAAGAAGCTCATGAACAGCATCATAACTTTTGAAACGCCAAAACGTGAATAACCACAGTGTGCGAAATGCCAGCAGTATGGATACACCAAAACGTATTGTTGGTGTAGCCTTAAATGTATTAAATGCGCTGGTGTCCACCTCTCCATAGATTGTCATAGAAGAACCAGATCAGACAGTGTAAAATGTGTCATATGTGACGGAAATCACCCGGCAAAAGGAGCTCCAAAACCTAAAGTTTCCAAAGAGACCCAACCGCAGAAAGAACCATGTCCTCAATAAGGAACAGAGAGTTACAGCCGAAAATCAGAAATCGACGGGTAAAGAAATTAAATAGTCAACATATTTAAAAAAGAGGATAGAGAAAATATTAATTGTTATAGACCTATATCGCTAATACCTAGCTGTCTTATCGAAAGTTTAAAAAAAGTAATTTATAGCAATCTTTAGAATTGCTTCGAAAAACATCATTCTGTCGGAAGAACAAATGGGCATTAGGAAAAAATAAATCGATTAACAAAGCACAGGACTCACAGGACTCCATATGGATATGACAAAAGACTTCGACTGCGTCAATCATGATGTGTTGTTGAATAAATATAGCTGTAAGTTTTCCAAATAAAATAAAATAAATAATAATAAATAAATTGAAAACGTACGGAATACGAGGAATTGCTAAAGAACTCATAAAATCATATATAAGTGACAGAGCACAACAAACTAAAATATCTAGCATTTCGCATATCACAAAAGTAGAAAAGAAACATTTGTCAACACCAATAAGAGTCTGTAAAGGCGTACCACAAGAGATCATTCTGAGCCCTTTGCTATTGCATATATTAACAATCTCCCTAAATCAATCAAACCCCCATGGTTCTGTATTCTGATGATAGTACTGCAATTTTTGTATCTGAAGACCCTAAGACACATGAACATGAAAAAACTGTACGCTATTATCTATTGTAGTCTGGTTAAATCTTAATGATCTCAAAATAAATTTATCTAAGACATATATAATGACATTTGAAAACCGAAATTAAAAACAAATCAATAGTAATTACAAACAAATTAAAATACACTACAAAATTTCTAGGACTCGGACATGACTAGAAAGACACATATTGAACATATCAAATTTCATCTAAATCGGTTCATAATAAAAAGGAGTTGCATGATAAGACGTTACATACAAAATTAACCCTCTCTCCCATTTGTCACCCCTTCGTGTTTTATGCAAATAGAAGTAGCCTATTATTTATTATTTATTTATTTGATAACAATTGCTTGCTGTACTAACAGTTTTCACCAAGGCGTACAGCAAGCCAAAACATAAACACTTATAAACTAAAGAACTTTACACAAACATTTAACATAGATTTATCCTTATACATAAATATGTCGACGCCAGGTTCCTGAGCAATTAGGGCGTTCAGCAGATTGAGCGCCTGGGTTGTAGGGGCATATCGGGCAGTCAGGGTACGCGTGGAAGGAGCCGCGAACAGGCATCGTGGGGCACAGGCGCGCGACACCCGTACTCGGTCTGGAGCAAACAGTGAACAGCGAGCTAGCGTGGGCGAGTCGTCGATCCTATTGTTCAGCACAAAGAAGTAGTGCATCAACAGCGCACACTTACGTCGCAGTTCCAGCGTGTTGATGCCCACCATTCCCGCGACAAACAGAGACGGATACAAATAGGGATAGTACCCATACAACTTTTTATATAAGTATCGAGCAAATTTGCGTTGAACCCGTTCTATCATTAACTTATACTTTTGCTCGTGCGGATCCCACACTAGTGAATTATATTCTAGTATGCTGCGCACAAAGGAAAAATACAATACCATAACAACATTCCTATCCTTAAACCCATTTGCCTGCCTCATGACAAAACCAAGTGATTGGAAGGCCTTGGCACAGATGATATTGATGTGCTAATTAAAGGTCATATTTACGTCCAATGTCAGTCCCAAGTCCTTGATTTCGTTGACACGCTCCAGAGGGACAACCGATATGTGGTAGTCATATTGAATGGGTACATGTAATCGAGTGAATGTAATAGTCTTGCACTTAGAGACATTAAATTCCAAGTGATTGACTTTACTCCATTTTACCACCATATCGATATCCCTCTGCAACGCCTCACAGTCTTGTACGCTATTGATACCCAAGCAAGGGCGTCGCCAGCCGATGGCCTAGGGGGGGGGGCAAGTTGATATGGAGAATGAGAAAAGTATGAATTGTAGGCAAAGTCGAGAGCACATGAAGCTTTTCACTTGTAGTACGAGCCTTACATCTACAGCGATTGTAATAATATCGGTATAGTTCTCGCCAAACTTCTTGGCCGTTCCCAAGTTGGCTGCAATGTCTGCGCAGTAGTAAATCATACAAAAACAGTACCGATCCGTGCCTTGCGCATCGGAAAGCCAACTTCAGGGCGGCCCGGAAGTTTGGCGTGCACTATTCAGAGTCCAACTCCAACGTGTAAAGCTACGCAACTCTACCGTACACGTTGTGCACGGAAGAGCGATCAAAATTTTCAACGCTTTTCCGTGTCGGGAAAGAAGGTTTTTGCCTATTTTAGGATATCAACAACGGTTCGATCTGTTGGGTATGGTTTATATATATTCATTCGCGACGTACGGGAATGATCAATCAAGCAAGTCAAGTCAAAGACTTAGGACTGTGGTTGCTTTACATTTGGCAACTTTTTTAGAATCTCTAGGGGGGGGGCAACTGCCCCCCCCTGCCCCCCCTTGGCGACGCCCTTGTACCCAAGAATAGCTTCAGGTCATCAGCAAACATAAGACACTTTGCCGTCCTGACAACCTTCGGCAGGTCATTAGCCATAATAATAAATTGTGTCGGCCCGAGGGTACAACCTTGACTCACACCAGAACAAGTCACATATGTGCCAGATTTATGCCCACAGAGTTGGACATACTATAGACGGTCAGCAAAATAGCTGGAAAAGAATTGAAGCAGCTTGGGGGTAAATCCTATCGCAGATAATTTTCTTAATAAGACGACAGTTTGGACCCGATCAAATGCCTTTTTAAAGTCAAAATAGGCCACGTCAACCTGCCTATTTTTATCCATCTCTGTTACAGCATAGTCCACAAAGTTAATGTGGTTAGTAAGGGTTGATTTGCCGGTTCTAAAACCATGCTGGCATTCGGATAATTGGGATGTAACCTGTCTGGTGATATAACGGTTCAGTATCGACTCGAACACCTTGCCGAAGGCCGATAGGACCGCAATAGGCCTGTAGTTATCGACTTTTGACCTGTCGCCTCCCTTGGGTACAGGAGTAACCCGTGAAATTTTCCAAATTGCTGGATACGTCGCGGTTTTTAAGGCTAAATTGTAAACATATAGAAGCGGTTCACTAAAAACATCTGAACAGTCCTTAAGAATAAACGGCAGAATACCATCAGGCCCTGCAGATGAATGGGCTTTTAGACGGCGAATAGCTGCTGATATGTCGGCTGAGTCAACTACATCAATGGCAATCCGCGCGGAGCTCAGCGGCTCTGATGCCTCCTGCTCAGCATTCGTTGCAGATAAAACGGGATCATGCGGCAGAAACACAGAGCTAAAATATTGCGCGAATGCATTTGCTGCTCATCGTATACGAACTCATTACATTTTTGCCTAGAAGTCTGCTGACCCTTTACAAATTTCCAAAAACTTTTAGGATCCCTCTTTATATCCGTCTCCGTGCCGGGTGTAAACCATGTCGGGTATTGGTACTTTGAATTATAATTCATTTTAGACTTTTTTGGTACAATTTTATCAAAACTTTCATGTAACTTCTTATAAAACAAAGTAACAGCTTCGTCAACGTCAGTAAGTAAAAACATATCATTCCATTTTAGCAAAAGTAACTCTGAATATAAAGATAGGAAATCCACTTTGCGGAAATTCCATTCCGTCGGCTTAGAATCGTCATCACAGACCGAATGGCGAGACGCGCACGCCTTGCGACCCCGCGGCCGCACCGCGCACTCACCACGCACACTCACTGATAATGGAGGGTGATAGGCATCAGCCGGGACCACAGGTTCCACCTCACCACTCACGTCAATCGACTGAACGTCCAAACTGCTCAGCACCAGATCTAACATTTTACCAAACTTGTTTTTAATAGTATAGCCTATGTCCTTCCCAAGGTCTCAAACTTTCTCCATACCAAATTCCATTTAAATCGGTTCATTGGTTTAAGCCCTATTAAGAAGTTCCATACATAACTAACGCCCCATCCCATAATCTCGGATTCCATAATCTCCCCTCGCTTTATATGCATGACTGCACATTTGTCCACACCAAATTCCATCCTGATGGCGTCACTGAAGGTTTCTGTCTCCTTCAGTAGCTTCATCAGTTGAAAGTTGTTGGGGGCAAAGAGCTTCAGATCATCCATGTAAAGGAGGTGTGATATGACCTGACCCCCTCTTCTCAACCGATAGCCCAGGCCCGAACCCTCCAGTAGTGTACTGAGAGAATTCAGGGCTAAACAAAACCACAGAGGACTCAGACTGTCGCCCTGAAATATTCCGCGCTCAATCCTTATAGGTTCGCTGTTTTCCTGAATCTGTCGACATCCTGGATAGTGAAGGACCGTCCTCCACTGCCCCATACATGACGTCAGGAAGGCGCGCAGTGTTGCATCAATTGTATACAACTCCAGCACCCTCATGAGCCATGTATGTGGCACTGAGTCATAGGCCTTCTTGTAATCCATCCAACATGTCGCCAGATCCTTGCGGGATCGGCGAACCTGTTGGCTAATGGCACTGTCTATGAGGAGTAGCTCCTTTGTACCGCGGGACCCGTTCTTACATCCATTCTGAGAAGCAGATATGATGGAGTTATTGTCAATATGTTGATTATTTTCGCTCTCAAAATGGATGTAAGAACTTTATAGACCGTCGGTAAACATGTTATCGGTCTATAATTTTTAGGTTCCGCAGTAATACCCGATTTATGGAGCAGGTGGTTTATTCCTGTCGTTAGGAACTGGGGCAGCGACCCTGACTCTTAGGCAGACTGGAACTGAGATGCCAAACGAGCGACAACAATCGAGCAACAATTATTATTATTATGTCCTTTATTTAATTATGTTTCTTATTACTTACATCTTTAAATATTTTTACAAAACACTTACAAAAAAGAAAAACATTTAAAAATATAAAAAGTAGCGGCCCACCGGTATCGGGAACAGGGTCCAAGCTACCGGCGGTCAGGGCTCCAGAGAGAGGAACCTCCTAACAATACGAGCCGTGTCCAGCAGTACTGCTTTCTGGATCAGCCTTGACCCAGCCGCCTAACGAGAGCCTCCTAAGGTGTTGGTGTGCTCTTGGCTATTAAGTCATTGGCTGACACGACTATCGGTACAATGATCGCTGTTTCCACATCCCACATGTCGACAACCTCGCGAACCAAGTCAAGATACTTGATTTGCTTATCTTTCTCGGCTTCTTTTATTATTAAAATTATTATATATATTTTATTATAATTGGTACTGAAAATCTAGTATAGATCTAATTAGCCATTTAATATTGATTTTAATACATTTATAGAATAGAATAGAATAGAAAACATTTATTCGACATAGACACAACACAACAACAACAATCACAAAGTAACAGAGAAGAATAGTAAAAAAAGTACAAACAAGTTTAAAAAATTATTGCGCCGGGCGTGCCCATACCGAAAGGGTTACCAACTCAGCATTTGCTGGGCGTCAGACACCCAGCGCTGATTTTCAGTTGGCACCCCAACGTGTTATACGCGTACGTGTTTATATCACGCTTTACTCTCGTAGCAGTAAAAAACACTCACCAATAGAGCTATTTAGAATTTAAATTATTTAGCAACTGCACCAGGAGTCGCTATTATTAGTTGCTATTTAGTACTATAGAAGAGTGTTCATTGCTTTTACATAACTAGCCCCATAGCAATATTGAAGGAGCTCTTAAGAAGCTTACAGGTTACGTAATGGTTTTGCAAGGTACTTTTATAGTGCAGATTGATCCTGTAATAGTATTTTCGATACTGCTACAATACTAGCACTGTAAAAGTTATTTTGACGTATTATTAGTGCAAAATAGATACATATAAGTGTCAGTAAGATAATCTATAGTACTAAATAGTACTATAATGGCTTTTTAGGGTTCCGTAGCCAAATGGCAAAAAACGGAACCCTTATGGATTCGTCATGTCTGTCTGTCTGTCTGTCCGTCCGTATGTCACAGCCACTTTTTTCCGAAACTATAAGAACTATGCTGTTGAAACTTGGTAAGTAGATGTATTCTGTGAACCGCATTAAGGTTTTCTCACAAAAATTGAAAAAAAGCAATAAATTTAGAGGGTTTTTTCCATCGAACCCATACGTGTGGGATAGGTCTTCAAAAATGATATTGAGGTTTTTAATATTTTTTTTTTCTAAACTGCATAGTTTGCGCGAGAGACACTTCCAAAGTGGTAAAATGTGTCCCCCCCCCTGTAACTTCTAAAATAAGAGAATGATAAAACTAAAAAAAATATATGATGTACATTACCATGTAAACTTCCACCGAAAATTGGTTTGAACGAGATCTAGTTAGTAGTTTTTTTTAATACGTCATAAATCGTAAACCGCAATTTACCAAGTACGGAACCCTTAGTACGCGAGTCCGACTCGCACTTGGCCGGTTTTTTCATATCTATTACAGTGCAACACTTTAAAGATTCTTTTGTATGGGTCCAGTAAGCGTTTTAAGAGCTAACTTATAGAACTTAAATGCTCTTTAATCTTATAGAATCAAAACGTTCTGTTAATAAAAAACTTTTTTACAAAAAAATACTACCGACTTCCAAATAAGAAAACTAGAAAGAGAAAAATAACTTTATTTTTGGAAGTCGGTGTCTTTGATAGGTACCAAATTTTTAAGTTATGGACACCGACTTCCAAAAATAAAGTTATTTTTCTCTTTCTAGTTTTCTTATTTGGAAGTCGGTAGTATTTTTTTGTAAAAAAGTTTTTTATTTTTCACTTTTTAGTTGTACCTACCTAATAGGGAAGTAGTTAAGTAAGTACCTATAACGACAGAGTAGATTACCCGAATAACATGAAACTTGAATATAACCGGTGAAATGAGAGATCTGCATACCCCTTTCGAGCGTACTGGCGTGATGTTATGTTATGAAATGGTATAAACAATAAACATACATGCGATTGCAGCAATTCCGAGAGATTTGCCGTTATTTATTGAAGATTTCTGTTGTATATCTCCGAAGTTCTTCATCAGATCTTCACCAAATGAAAATGGGACCAATTTCGGCATATACCCTTTCAAACAAAAAAAGAATTTTCAAAATCGGTTCACAATTGACGGAGATATCGGTGAACATACATAAAAAAAAAAAAAAAACATACATAATGTCGAACATAGAACCTCCTCCTTTTTTGGTAAGTCGGTTAAAAACCTTTATATTACAAGTAGTCACAATGGTTACCATTATAGGGTTACTATATCACTGTTTGGTGATAAAACGCCTTGGTTATAGAAGATTTTGTCACTTGAGAACCTAGCGCTGTATTATTTAAACCTGCCTGGCTGCCGTCATAAAACATTTTTTAAACTATAACAAGTAATATGTCGTGGCTGCTGTCAAAACTATTTTTTATAATAATAAAAGCAGAGATGCGACGTTGTACAAAAAAAATATTAGCATAATCATCATCGCCGTGATTTAAGATTTGAATATTTAATGATCCACACAGGTGTGTCATTTAAGATATCACGTTTTTGAAAATACTTATAGACAAAAAATCAGTGGCGGACTAAGCCTGTCGGAAGCCCGGGGCGGCAAAACTGACAGAGGCCCCCGGCCTCCGAAAAAAAAATTTATGCTTATGTAAATATTTATAATGTGTATGTGCAACGTTAGGTGCTACCATAATCAATGGCGGTTTTCGCAGTACGCCGCCTTGGGCGAGATGTTTGCGGCACTCTTCTATACTGTCTTAGGCTAGGCGCCTGAAAGCGAGTTAAGTTTTAAAGGTTAGGTTTTAAGGTTAAAATTTTATCCTATCTCGATTAAACATGATTGGCTTATGCCAATTACGAACAGGGAGAATGCAGGCATTAAGAGCGAGCAAAGCAAGCGAGAAAATTAGGTTATTTTTGGACATCCATACCTACATAGGAGTACTTTGTCGGAACATGCAAGTTTCAGAAAGAACAATCTATAGAAAATTTTAAGAACTCGGATAGGTTAGATTTACCTCTTTCTAAACTGAATGAAGGATCAGTTGTGGACTAAGTCCTGGGCTGCTGAACAAAACCCACTGTTTTCCTGTCCCCGCACCCATCACGCAAAATCTTGGACAAAATCAAGAGCGTAAGATGCAAGAACGAGCAAAGCAAACTTATAAATGTTTACTCCTCACCTCGTAAAGGTTAGGTTAGCTTAGGGTTAGGTTCTTTTGACCTTTCAATGGATGTGATGGCCATGGCTGTTTATGGCCCGCTGGGAGCTTTTCTGCAAGCTCAACATAGTTAGTTGGAGGCGGGTATTTGAGGAGCCACAGTTTCTTGCGAGCTTCGCAAGGGCTGTTGTCTTTAATTATTTTAGTCTTAAGTCGACTAAAATAATGAAAGACAACAGCCCTAGCGAAGCTCTTCCGACTCTTCAATCGCCGTCTCCTTGGTTGCTCCATGTTGTACATTAGGTGTCGGTTGTCGGTCTCCTGTTTGTGCTTCTCGAAGGAGGGGCTATCCCGGCTAGCGGGTATAGTGCGTTAAGTTTAGTTGGTTTTAAGCAACCAGTTGTTATTCTATTTAAGGCTGCATCTACTTCTCGGGCATGAGCAGATCGGTGCCACACTGGGCAGGCAAATTCGCCAGCCGAGAAGCAGTGAGCCAAGCCAGATCTGCGGAGAACGTGAGAAGAGACGCCCCAGGTGGTGGATGTGAGTCGGCGGAGAGGGTTATTGCGTGTGTTGACCTAACTTTTTGTATTAATAATAACAATTGTATGTTATGGGTGCGCAAAGTCCAGACTGGGCCAATACATTTCTGGAAACTCTTAGGAGTCGGTAGATATCAGTTAAATACAAATAGATATTTTACGGGCATAAACAAATAGACAGCAGGAAGCCTGCACCGATCTGTCCGCTGGTACGCGGACCATTCCGATAAAGGCTCAAAGATCGGAATTAAAGATAGATAGCAGTAGAAGTAATTTTAATGTTGTATCCTTGTCTTTTATATTATAATTATAAAAGACAAAGGTACAATACAAAAAGGCCGTTTCAAGCCGTTTTTTATTATTAACCGACTTCCCAAAAAGGAGGAGGTAATCAATTCGACTGTATTTTTCTTTTTAATAGAAAACAATCCATACTAATATTATAAATGCGAAAGTAACTCTGTCTGTCTGTCTGTCTGTCTGTCTGTCTGTCTGTCTGTCTGTCTGTCTGTCTGTTACCTTTTCACGCTTAAACCGCTCAACCGATTTAGATGAAATTTGGTAAGAAGATAGTTTGAGACCTTGGAACGGACATAGGCTACTTTATTTTGCAAAAAATGCGAAGGGGGGGCATTGGGAGGGGAGTTAATTTTGAATGAAACTTCTTATTATGGCTTAAGCCGCTGAACCGATTAAGATGAAATTTAGTGTGCAGATAGTTTGAGACCCTGGGCAGGACTTAGGCTACTTATTTTTTGCATTAAACACAAATGGGAATAAATAGGGGGGTGGGTTAGATTTGTGTGAAACTTCTTATTATGGCTTAAACCACAGAACCGATTTAGATGAAATTTGGTATGCAGATAGTATGAGACCCTGGGATGGACATAGCCTACTTTTTTGTATAAAACAAGGTGCGGGAGAAATGGAGTGGAGTAGTTATAAAATATGAAAATAATATAAAACTTATTTTATGGCGTCCTTCTTATTCAGCTGTAGGCATGATATAATTGTTTATGAAAGATTTGAGTGTCAATTTGAAAAAGTCAACTTAATGTCAGTGTCCGTGAAAGTGGTAATTCAAGCAAAACTTTAAAATATTCTACTGCTTAATTTTATTAGGGAGATATTTTTTTGCTGTGGATATGCTTCGCAAGCGTAAATCTCATCTGAGCCGTAGCTCTAGCAGAGCTCGAACAGCAAGAGTAGCTAGAAGCCAAGAAACAGAGGAGCAGACTCAATCCGTCAAATTTTAGATGATGAGCGTCACGCAACCCAAAGAGCTGCTGAGACTTTCGATCAGATTCAGGCTCGCCAACTCGCAGATGCTGAGCGTCACGCAACACAAAGAGCTGCTGAGACTTTCGATCAGATTCAGGCTCGCCAACTCGCAGATGCTGAGCGTCACGCAACTGAAAGCGCTGCTGAGACTTTAGACCAGATTCAGATTCGTCAACTCGCAGACAACTCGCAGATGCTAAGCGTCATGCAACTGAAAGAGCTGCTGAGAGTTCCGACCAGACTCGGGCTCGCCAACTCGCGGATGCTGAGCGTTACGAGACTCAAAGATCTGCTGAGACTTTCGAACAGAATCAGGCTCGCTAACTCGCAGATGCTGAGCGTCACGCAACTGAAAGGGCTGCTGCGACTTTCAACCAGACTCAGGCTCGCCAACTCGCAGATGCTGAGCGTCACGCAACACAAAGAGCTGCTGAGACTTTCGATCAGATTCAGGCTCGCCAACTCGCAGATGCTGAGCGTCACGCAACTGAAAGCGCTGCTGAGACTTTAGACCAGATTCAGATTCGTCAACTCGCAGACAACTCGCAGATGCTAAGCGTCATGCAACTGAAAGAGCTGCTGAGAGTTCCGACCAGACTCGGGCTCGCCAACTCGCGGATGCTGAGCGTTACGAGACTCAAAGATCTGCTGAGACTTTCGAACAGAATCAGGCTCGCTAACTCGCAGATGCTGAGCGTCACGCAACTGAAAGGGCTGCTGCGACTTTCAACCAGACTCAGGCTCGCCAACTCGCAGATGCTGAGCGTCACGCAACTCAAAGGGCTGGTGAGACCTTTGAGCAAACACAGGCCCGTCGTATTTTAGATGCCTAACGTCACGCTTCATCGATAGCTGCTGAGACGCCTGAACAATACCAAATACAGCGTATTTTACGAGCTCAACGGTAGTATGAAAGGAGACGTACGTTTGCAAGAAATACATGGGAGTCGTTCCAAAACGCTGCGTCTGATTATGACCCATTGATTGATTACACTTGCCATCGATTAGTTCTCATAGGGAACATGGATAAAAAATGAAGATATTGTGAAGCACTCAAGTGCAATGATGAGACACACACACACACACACACTCTACCCTGTAGAGTTTCTTAACTCTTTAGAATTATCAGGGGTACCGTCCCATACGTTGAGGCTGAAAGTTGGTGTCCCAGTCCTGTTAATGAGAAATCAGGACGCACCAAAATTATGTAATGGCACCCGACTACAAATAACACACCTGGGACGCAATATAGTAAGGGCAATAATTATGACAGGAATAGCAAAGGGAGAAGATGTAATGATTTCACGTATTCCGATAATCCCAACTGATATGCCATTCCGATTTAAAAGGTTGCAATTTCCCCTTAAAGCGACATTCGGGATTACCATAAATAAAGCTCAAGGGCAAACACTGAAAGTTGCAGGAGTACATTTAGAAAAAAACGATTTTCCCATGGGCAACTGTATGTAGCGTGTTCTCGAGTATCAAGTCCACATAATCAATATGTTTTAGCAAAAGATGGTAAAACTAAAAATATTGTTAACACGACTTTGTTAAAGTAAGTTATTAAAAATTACAACTCTGTGCACACAACCCATTTCCACACTTTTGACGACCTAAACAATATTTATAAGAATGAAAAATCAAATTAGTACCTACTGCATTTTATCGCAAAATACACTATTTTTGTACTACTACTCTGTGTTTCCTTTTCTACGTTTTACGTGAGCGAAGCCGCGGGTAAAAGCTAGTACAAATATATATTTATTCGACACAGGCACAACACAACCGCAAAAAATAACATAGCAAACCTCATAACTTTTTACTGGGTGAACCGATTTTCATGATTCTTTTTTTATATCAAAGCTGGTGCTTGTCATGTGGTCCCATTTCATCAAGATCTGATGAAGAACTTTGGAGATATACATCAGAACTATTCAATAAATGATGGCAAATCACTCGGGATAGCGACAATCGCATGTCTGTTTATTGTTTACACCAGTTCATAACATAACATCACACTGGTACGTTCTGAAGGAATATGAACAGTAGGAATGAACAGTTCACCCTGGTATACTCTCATTCCACCGGTTTTGTTTAAGTTTCATGTTATTGGGTTAATCTATTCTGGCATCACTTGGGGCATTATAGGTACCTAGCCTATAGATCTGGTCCATTATGTACCACAACTAAATATGAAAAATAAAATGGGGCCTCCAAACTGCCTCTTAACCTTGTTTAGAATTTGATTAACTTTTCGAGATTTGGAGGCGCCCCAGGACCAACGGCCCGGGACGGACCGCCCCCTCCCATAGTCCGCCAGTGCAAAATATACCTGTGTTATCATTGTTGACGTATCAGACTGATAAACAACTGTCCAGGCTGCTCGTCTGGGGAATGCATTGCCTAACCCTCGAAGCCTGACCCAATACAATGTGCTCAGTCGTTGCCTGTATTTAAAAAACTCACTAAAGCCAAATATTATACCTACATACTATATATATACCTATATACTACATACGTAGTATAGTATGTAGTGCTTCTCTGGGTGCATCGTCCTCACATATATGAATTTATTAATGTATGTACTTATGTAAATATTGTAAACCACTTATTATTTTTAAAAGAGTAAGTATGGAGTTTCTTGTTCGTTCTTCTCCATAACAAGCTACTTTTCCGAATGGACGGTAGAATCAATTATGCCCGTTGTATGTTTATAGTTTCTTTTTTTCTATACTTACTATATATACTATATACTATAATAAAGAGGAAAGATTTGTATTTTTGTATGTAACGAATAAACTTAAAAACTATTTGACCGATTTCAAAAATTGTTTCACCGTTGGGAATCTACACTATCCCCGGGTGACATAAGCTTTTTATCCCTGTATTTCCACTGGAACGGGAAATACTCGGGTGAAACCGCGAGGCGTCCGCTAGTCTTGTATATTCTAGTGTACAATAAAGTGTACTTATGTAAATAAATAAACAATAGAATATCACTAGTTTTTCCTGATTCACCACTTGCGCCAAGGTGACTTGAATCATGCAGACCAGTGCAGTGGCGTAACTACTAAGATGCAACCGTGATGCAAGGCACCAGAGCCACGAGGGGGGCACCCGCCCAGCTTTGACAATAATGGCAAACGACAAACATTGTAAGGGTTTTCGTAGGAAGATTTTCTTTGTGCACCAGGGCAAAAGACTGCCTAGGTGGAGTGACGACTGGTCAAGGCTGCGGGAGTCCGGTAGATGCGAGACGCACAGGACCGATCAGTGTGGCGAAGCTTGGCCTACCCCTTTTGGCTGAAATGGTGTTGATAAAAATTGCCGACAAGTTACGCCACCAAAATCTACATACTTACATACTACGTACAGTCAGCGTGCTTTACTAAATAATTTGCAGAGGTAATGTGTTCATTACCACTGAATCCTACATGATGCTTACGCACTTCTGATAAGCCTAACCCTTCCCACATAGGTACGATTTGTTTTTCTTTTTTAATATAAAACCATTACATATTCCACAGTGCTTTATTATCGAGCTAGTATACTTATATAATAATCCCATCATATCACAATAATAATAACTTATAGGTACAAACTAAAACACTAATCTTGAGTACTTAAAATTAAAAACTTATCCTACTTAAACAGTAATAAGACAACACCGATACAATGGCTTTCAGAAATACTTATCGACCTTTGTAGAACAGTTCTGCGGGGGTAACAAAGCCTTCCTTTCTACTCCTTCGAAATTAACACGGAACTACCAAGGTTTTCTTGAATTATGGTTGCCAAATACAGTAAAAAGAATTCAACAGAACTACCATAAAATATATTTTACTTATTCACGTATTTCTTCAGAAAATCATTAGCCATCTAACCCTGTCTCATAATTTAGCCTAAATATTGCAAAATTAGACCCCTACACTTTCTATACAAATTCTCTGTTTGTATGTTTTTATCTCTCTTGTTAGTCAATATCGAGTTTTCTGAACGCTCCTACTGTGCCGTATATATCGACGTCGTTGATGGGCGCCGGGGCTTCGCAGCAGGCTTCGTTGAAGATGCGCAGGTACGGGCTCACCTCGTCTATGCGCCGGCACCACTTATTCGCGAGGACGTCGATGGTATCTTCTTCTCCGCCCCATTCGCTGGGAAGCACTCGCGCTGGGATGTGCTCCAATAGTTGCTCCACTTTCGGATGCAAGTAGTACTGTGGAAGATTGTAAAATTAGTTTAATGATAGGCTTCTGGGTCGCGGATAAATTTTAAAGAGAGTTACCGCGGCCCTGACACAAGCAACTGAAGGAACACGGTGGGTTTAAGGCGCAGATTCCCTTGACTAGCTGATTTTAAAATGAGAATCACGTCTAGACGGCTAGTCGTATTTTTTTGGAAAAATATATGTTGGTCTAATGTAACATATATTTTTAATATAATAATGTGATCTAAGAAAATTTCGAGTTTTATTCGTATAACATAGTATAATGAATTGTTAAAGTTATGTATAAAACGGACAAAAACACGACTATCGCAACAAAACCGCTGGGCGTATTTTAATGAAATCGACACCATGGATATGGTGTCGATTTATGGCATAAATTAATTACATTATGTTATACGAATAAAACTCAAAACTTTCTTGGATCAAATTATTAAGAAAATGGTCTAATGTAACATATTTTTTTTTTTTTAAATTACGACCAGCCGTTTAGACGTGATTCTCATTTTAAAATCAGCTACTCAGGGGTATCTGCGCCTTAAGTCAGTAAAAGTCTTACACGCCCTCGCGACCCGACCCGCTTCACCCAGAGCGGGAAAAGTTATTGGATGACTATCAACTCAAAAAAAATGGTCTGTTAAGAGCCGGCCAGTAGACTGTAGTTGTTGTGTACTACTTTTAATGAAGTTCATCCAGTAAACAGTTGCCTCAGACCTACGTAAGCCAGTAAACTATATAATTGTCAACTTAGTAGTTTCCTTATGTCGTGATGACGTCATATCATAACCGAATTCATAATAATATAAAGTTTTAACCCGGAAATGGAAAATAGTTACTTATTGAATTGTTGCTCTTGTTGTCTCTAAATTCTTGCTCTTTCTGCAAATAAAAACTACCTATTATTTACTAACAATTTGTTTTTACACAACAATAATCTGCAAACTTTACAGACAAATATTGTGGAAAGATATTTTTTTCTATTCTACAATAGCCTAGGAAATAAAGACATTTGCTGCTAAAAATATCCTTAGTTAATAATTTAACCGCAATAATGTTCATTATAGTAGTAGTAATGTTGCTTGAAAAATGCTTCAAACTCTCATCACAGCAATAAAAAATATAGGCTGTCAAAGGGTCCAAATTTAATCTTTTCATTTACAAAAAAAAAACAAAAAGAAACGTTCCCCCACACTTGGAATTTCTTACTGTATCCTGGGTGCGTTTACAAACATTATTAAACTCACATACACTGGACAATCCAGATCCGGAACAATTATCTGTAGGCTATACAAATATATGTTCCGTGCGGTAATCGAACCCGCGACACGTGACGCAGCAGCTGCCAACCGCAACGCCAACCGTGTCGTTAAATTGTCGTGAAGTTTTGATTTCACTACAATTTGTGCTCAGAGCAAATGTATTTCTTGTTCAATTCAATTGTGCACAAAAAAGTCCTACATTAAGATTCACTAATGTCAATGTTTATTAGTTTCCGAGACAAGTATTAAAAAAAAAATAGTTTTCTTTTTGTACTAAATCTGTGCGTATGGTAATTTAAGGTGGTTAAATTATGTTTCTATGTTCAAGAGAGCCGTTTAACATTCAAATTGACGTTTTCTGGTATATTTTGACAACAATGTTACAAATTTTGGGTACTTAAAATACGTAAAAACAGAAATTTTACGGTACTGTCCCCGTACCCTGACTGACGTGTCAAAACTATCTTAGTTCGACTGTAAAAATGGGACAGATGTATACAAGTCATATACAAATGTCCCTTACACAACGCACACTCAAATTGACCTTACTCTAAGAGCTTATGGTCACACCCTGAAATATACCCCTTAAATATACCCCTGAAATATACCCCGTTTTTCACTGACAGCTTGCTAAAGAAAAAATTAAACAGTAGTCACACACAGTGGATCTATGTGTATCTGAAGTTGGCTGCAAGACCCTGCGCAGATGCTATTTTTGTGTCAATGTTGAAGTAGAAGATAGCATTGTATAGCTGCCTCTTTCGCACATCGTCCTATCTCGCTTACTGTATGCAGTATACTCGATGACAAATTGTTTATTGCGCAATGGTTCGCAGAGCCTACTTCAGAGACACAAAGATCCGCTGTGATTACTATATAATTTTAAATGTTTTGTGAAAATAATTGTTGTATAACCTAAATAAATAAAACTAATGAACTTTAGTGAATCTTGCAAGGCCTTTTTGTGTACAATTGAACAAGAAAAATATTTGCTCTGAGCACAAATTGCAGTAAAATCAAAACGTTCCTAAAAAAAATGTTCCTAAAACGTTTTGTGCGTATGGGTGGGACGTCCACCATGTACCGATGGCGCATCGCCGTATGTCTGGTAGTCCAATGATGAAACGGGCTGGGCGGAATTAGATCATGCAATTCCATCGCACACTCGCCGAAATGTAACCGATAAAAAACCGACAAGCTGGCAACTCGGCGACGATGTTCAAGGCTATGGAGCTTTGTCTTGATCAGTGCTTCATCGCCAATGAGCCTCTTGTCCAGCTTTTCGACCGACTCTAGTGCATCAAGCTAGTATTTGGAAGATCCGTCCCAGAGATGAGAGCAGTACTCCATGCATGATCGAACTTGCGCTTGATACAAGTTGAGCAGCTGTTCTGGTATGAAGTACTTTCTTACCTTTGCAAGGATCCCTAACTTTTTGGCAGCCAGCTGAGCCTTTGCCTCAATATATGGGCCAAACATTGAGAGTCGATGTCAACGTAACGCCAAGAAGCTCAAGATGGTCCGTTATTGGCACTCTCACACCTCGAATCATTACTACTACCATAATGAACATAATTCCGGAGAAATTACTTAATTAGGACTTTTTCGCAGATTGGCGCTTAATTACAGTTTTTTGTCTGGGCTAGGAAGGAAATGAATAAAAATAATTATTGTTTTTTTTTTTCGTTATTAATTATCATAAAATATACATACCCTTTTCTTGATCTTCTCGTTGACACAATTGCGCATAAGCGCGAGTGAGGAAGCGAGGAAAGGCGGGGAGCCCACCACGTGGATCCTCTTCAGCCGCTGAGGGTAGGCGGCCTGCGCCAGCTGGATGGAGCGTCTCACCGCGTTGGCAGCCGCTGCCACGTGGGCCACGATTGAGCCCCGGACGCTCGATACCTTGGTAAAACAAGCTACCACTTAAATTCACATTCATTACTTGCCAGACAGGGAAGCGCTTAAACGAAAATACGTTGCCCTTGAATCGGGGGTCGGGGGGGGGGGGGGGGGGGATATTGGACCGGTATATGATAACATAATAAAATTAAGTGAAATAGGAATTTGCATTCGTAAAAATTTATTGATCTAACAAATAATTTAAACTGTTTTATAAAAAAAAAACTTCAAGGTAAATGACGTTTCTAAGTTGGATGACCGAGTCAATTAGCATTTAATTCTCATGTTAACACATCGATAGATACATGCTTCGAGCAAATAACCTATGGAGATGGCATAGCTGAGCGAACCCTTCTGCCAAAGTCGATTGCGATATGCAGGCAGAAAGTGGCAGAAAAGTTGTTCAGTGATTGCGATATGCAGGCAGAAAGTGGCAGAAAAGTTGTTCAGTGATTCGTGGCTTGCCGTCTACATAGGTTAAATGCTCTAAGGATACATGAGAATAATGAAAAGTAATCAACGTTTTTTTTTGTAGTCTATAAGATCTCTAAATCATATTTTGGTAAAATAATTTTCATAATTTCCTTGGTATTCGATTAATCTTTACATTATTATACGTAATTATAGTAGATATATACCTACCGAGAAACCTGTTTCAGAACCGTAGTTGCTCTTATATATATATTTTAATAATGTCACTGACTTATAATTTAGTCTGTCTTTGATTCCCTGCAACTTTTTGTTGTCATTGGGTCATCCCTTTAGATACTGGATTTTCGAGGAAACTGATGACGCATTTGACTTACATCATCTGCCTAGCCTTTTTTCCAATTATTGTTGGGGTCGGCTTCCAGTCTTACCGGATTCAGCTGAGTATCAGTGTTTTACATGGAGCAACTGCCTATCTGACCTCCACAACTCAGTAACGGGGTCACACGATACCCCTTGGCAAGACTGGTGATGTCAGATCTCAGGCTTCTGACTACCCGTAACGACTGTCAAAGATCTTCAAATGACAGCCGGGACCAACGGCTTAACGTGCTTTCCGAGGCACGGAGGAAACTCGGTATGTTGAAATGGTCACCCATCCACGGACCAACCTCGTCAAGCGTTGCTTAACCTTGAAGATCGACCGGTGCGGCTGTTATTATTTAGCCACGAGCTCCTCACATTCACGCATTTGACTTACATTCATGTAATAATGCCATTCTTTCCACTGACCTCATAGACAAAAACGTCTCCTCCGATCTGGTGTTCGTCGTACATCCTGACGTCACTGGTCAAGAGTATGGCGCGGACCGCGTTAGCCACGTCCGCTGAACCTTCGGGGTAGTCCGGGCGTATCCTGAAGATCGTGATTCGGTATCCTTCATCCGTCAGCTTTGGCAATACTACTATGTCCCTGTGAGCCAAAACAACACAAATCAATATTCTGTTTAGCTCCAAACGACTGTCATTATAATCGAGATGATATTATGGAAACTCCATGGAAATCAGGAGTTTTTGTAACAAGGCTAGCAAAAGAACTCACATGAACTTGCACACGTCATTGAGTGGCGGACAGCTGAGCGAGCGGTATTCAAAAAGATCACTGAAGCGGGCTCTAGCTAAGCAGTACGCTTCCAACTTAGACCTGGCACGGTCCAGGTCCATACGACAGCCTCGCACGAAGAGCTCGAGGACGCGTCTATCTGTCAAGAAAAAAGAAACCAAATGTTAAAATGACTTAAAGAAGAATATCCTAGCCAAAATGGGAAAATAATTATCTTGATGTGATACTAAAATACAAACGTAGTCTCTCGTTTATAATATAATCATAATAGTTCTTTCATTCATTTCAATCTTGCTTGCCAACAAAACAGGTGATGTAAATGCCAAAACCATATTTAGCACACCTGTGACTACTATTTTTCTTCACCTTGACTACAAAATAAATACTTACACTTGTTGTACTTTCGCACTGTCATATCATTGTCGCATTATTATCGTCTCTATAGATAGGCGACCAGTTTTTGGAATGGGGGGTGACTATAAGCTCAAGTAAGGTTATTTAAAGTGTGCGTAAGAGCAGATTATTAGTCATATTCATCTGTCCCTTACACACACTCAAAATAACCTTAATCTAAGAGCTTATGGTCACCCCCCAGATCCCACACATCTTTCCCTGAAATTTACCTTGCCTTTTGCAGGCTTGGTGTAATGTCGTTGACATCCCTCAGTTAAAGTGTTATGCAGGGATGCGTTATCGGCCCTTTTTTGCGATGTTACAACCAAGGCAATGTTATGGTTTATAACTAGATTATCGCCATTGATATATCAGTCCATCAAGGGCCAAAGTAAGATTTTATCAAAAATCTAAACAAAATCTTACATATTGCTGCTTTGCTATGTTTCTTGCGATTACGTATATGTAAAAATTTTCTTTGATACGAAAATGCCTTTTATAATATGTTGAATGGTCATGTATATTGTATGTATCATGTGAGGACTACTAAGTAGCATGTTGTGTACATAAATGATGAGCACGTTTCTGTGCTCAGTGCTAATTGACCGGCCCCTATGTGAATTATAAATCAGCCACGATATGATGACGAATGGGTTAAACGCTGCTGGAATTATTTATCTATAACTTATTGAAGTTAGATCAATTAAACGTTCAAACGTTTGCTACTTTATTTTTAATATCCAGTTTATCACACACTTTTACTAAACTTGCCTTGTTAGTGATTTAGTAAGTGAAGTAGTAGATATGGGTCATATCTATCTTGCAACTGAATTTTAAAACAGTTATCGCCAATCGATTGAGCTGTTGTATGTTTGGTTTGGATGACAATGCATGGTTAGCTATAAGATTTGTTTTTAAACCTTTATTTAATCATTTTATTTCAATTGAGAAAATGTTTCGGTACTTTTATCACAATCATTTAGCCGAGCTAACTTTGATAAATTTACAATAAAAAGATGTATAGTTATTTCAATTAATTTCATCACAATAAACAATAAAATATCTAGGTACAGAATTATTTACTTCATGAACAGATCAGCAATTAATATCACTTCCGTAATCATATCAATACAAGGCCCAATTGCACGAAAAACTAACTCAGAGTTAGTTTCTAACTCGAGGTTGACATTTTGTCATGCAATATTGTCAATTTAATCTCGTGTTAGCAACTAACTCTGAGTTAAGTTTTTCGTGCAAGTGGGCCAAATAAGCCAGAGTAGTAATAGTAAGCAGAAGTGCAATAGTAGGTACCTATAATACTTAGGTTCCTGTACTCTCGTTGCGTTAACGTCTTAAGTTAGGTAGGTTTGTAGTTTCTTAAACTAAAATATTTTAATTCGTTGTCGTCTGGAGGGCGATGTTCTATGTTATCTATGTTCAGTCCGGCCCACTTTTCATCCTGACTCGAAACTGAAAATTGACTGTTCAAGAGAACAAATTATCAGATGAGTGCAAACAAATTCTCTTGCTTATCTGCATACTAGTTCAAGAAGCCCTGTTTGGTGTTGCGGTCCTGAATCCCGGCAGGCTTGGTTCTTGTCTGAAAGTATCTACTATTTTTCGAGTTTCCTTACTTTTGCCCCAACACTAAGCCTAAATGCTGGGTAGGCCCATGCAGCAAGCTACAACTAGCAAGATACATAACACTTATAACAAGATTAGAACAGTTAGAACACTCAAAATAAAAACCTCAAACAAAGATTGAACATCGATTTAAGAGTGCACATAAAATGTCTTCAACAAGGTCCTGACCATTAGAATGAATTTATAAATAATAGAGACTGTTAAAGATATGCCAGCTCTTCCTATTGCTTAATTATTAATATCAGTCAATGATACGGCAAGGTCAGCAACAAAATTCGATTAGATTCGAAGACTTTGGTTTTTAGCCCTGAATTAATGATAAAAATATTAAACTAAAATCGGACAAGAGAGAAGGACAAGGACAAGATTTTAAGAATATTTAATCTCAGATCTTAATTATTACCTAAATAAATGAGACTCTTTTCAGAATACTACTAAATATTGAGTTGCATATATATACCCTACTTAATATTAATAGCTAAGATTTGAGGTCAGACCGCACTAGGCGTATCTACGCGTCAGCGGAGCGACGCGACGCGACACGACCAAATATACTTTGTGTGAAATTGTATGATACTAGCTGTTCCCCGCGGCTTCGCTCCCGTGGGCCACCCCACAGGACCCATTTTCGGGATAGAAAAATAGCCTATGTTATTCAGGAATAACGTAGCTTTCTATTGGTGAAAGAATTTTTTAAATCGGTCCAGTAGTTTCGTAGCCTATTCGGTACAAACAAACAAACAAAAAAATCTTGCCTCTTTATAATATTAGTATAGATAAACCGCACTACGCGGCAGCGGAACTACGTGACGCGACACTTTATCTCATACAATTTCATATAAAATATATTTTGTCGCGTCGCGTAGTTACGCCTAGTGCGGTCGGACCTTTACCGAATCATTTCCGCCAATTTATAAGTGTCTTTAACTTTGTTGTTATTGGAAAATGTCAAAAATCATGATGAATGGTAGCCGAAGGTATTAAAAAAATATATTGCTCAGGGAAAATAAAAAATCGTGTCTTGTTATAAAATCCCAAGGTTGGCAGCTTATAGATGCTAATCATTGCTATATAACGCGGTAATATTATGGCGAACCAGTTCGGTACTTCCAATTCTTTGTCAACGACTTATTCCTTTTCCGTGTGGTAGTTGTTTTTCCTCAAATATCATCATCAACCTTTGTTTTGTTCTCCAGTTTAACTAGTCCAACCGGTTTCATTTAGTAAACATCTTCTGGAATATCTCGTAGTTATCAAACGAGTTTAAAAGTTTCCAACAATTTTGTTTTAATATAAACAGTGTAATGCAACAACAACGTTTATTAAAACGACATCATTTTGTTTCATAATTATGAACACATTTACGTAATATAAGTTAAGTTTATGGTTTACCTACGTTTATAATATAAATAACTTGTATTTAGCTCGTTGGATCTGTTTACCAACAACAACAACAATAATAATGAATATTGTTGATGTATGCGGAACTAACATTTTCTATCTAAACTTCAACCCAGTCAAACCAGTTACAACTTCAGATACTGCCAAAGCTGTACTAATACAGTTATTTATACTAAAACATCATACTTCAACCTTTATAGGGGTGATTATATTTGTTATACTTAATAATCATTATTTAATAATTTTCCTAAGTTTCGGAGAATGACTTAAATTATAAGTTGTTCAGCATGCAATGGCACAAAGTACGTAAGCGGTAGCGTCTATTTTGTGGTAATGGTTAGGAACTAGGCACGTAGGTCCCATTATTCAGGCTGCACTTATTTTAAACACATCACCTACAGGCGTAGCTTCGAGCAAGTAACTTTATTTTGTTCTTTCTAATTGCCCTCAGTGTTCAAATCCTCCTCTAGTTCTCTAATGAAAACGTGAAAATTTCTAACTTTACGGTAATTCAACGTAAACACTGGACCTCATTATCCATTGCCACTCCTGTGCGGCGTGCCACACAAGACCTATGGTTATGAGTGTTATAAGGTAGTCAGCTCTGTCACACAATATTATAGACTGCTTCCATGTAATTACACAAGTATCAGTGATAATAGAGTTTTGCAATTATACTTTTTAACTAACTTGGTCAAGGAGGGTCGCCGTCGTTGGTGTCACCTGGGCACGTAAGTTTGCGCAGAACATCGTGCGGATGGCGTATTATAATGCACCTGACTTTGGGCACTGTGAGGAAACACTCTTGAGAAGAAGTGCTATTGTGTGATTCTATGGCGGGGGTAAATGATGACATTTCACTTCGTTCCTCATGAGTTAGTCCTCGCGATTTGGTTCAGTAATGAAGCAGGTTGCGTCAATTCGGTCAGTATTGCGTAGGGCGTAGTGACAGCTAAGGATTTATTACTAGACATTACGTATTGGAAGAGCGTTCAGTTGCGGGTTGATGCATTATTGATGATATCGACTTGCTGAATTCATTTCCGTTGAGACATTACCTAGTGGTAGGTACTGTCACTTATTTTTTTTGGGCGTTAGGTCGTTCTAGTATATAATTCTGAATGAACTTAGTACTTTAGTTCGTTTTACGTTGTTTCATTACAGATCAGCGTGCCTCACGCTGATGAGACCGCACTATTTAGAGATAACATTTAATAATGGACATCATAAACCTGTAGACTAAAGATTACTTGTACGATCCTTACCAAAAAATATTAGGCATTATTTTACAGTCATCGTTAGCAAGTATCATATCTCTAAGTAGATTTCTAATCTCAATTAAGGAATAAGATTTAATTTGCGGTCAGTAACTGCAAATTGGTAATTGGTATGCGACTAATTCAATCCTCATTGCGGTTCGCTGCGGTAAGGTATGGCAGAAATTTTCGTGCAATTGCAAAATAAAACCACTTGCAGTTCTGCAATTTCGCTAGCTGTGGCCAGATGTCGCTGCTAAACGCTTACGCTGCATTCTTGCACCATAGACAGATGGAAATGGATTCTGTATTAAAGTAGCTGGATAGATTCATTACATTTTGTGTGACATGATCGTATTTAAAAACTCGATATAGTCGTTCTAGCGAAATGAATATCAAATATGATCTTATAGTACCTACCTACCTGTTACCTATAAAGTCTGCCCGTGGGACTAAAATGGTAAATTTGCTGGTAAGTACCGTGCCGTACATGGATTTTTGGACCCTACACAATTGGGAAACAACTGTCCTGGATACAAAAACCTGTCCGGGTTATCTTTTAATAATCGGCATGAGCCTAGTCAACAGCTCAATTAGCCTAGTAGCTAGTAGCCTAGTAGCTCAATTTGCTAGCCAACAGCAGAGATCCGCAACATGTTATCCATCCTGTCTGCAGACCTATCTGTAAGATTTGAACTGTGATAGACATTATGAAAATAACAACGAATTAAATAATTATTATTGCTCAGTTAACTGCGGATGTGTGTAACGGTATGTTAATATTGCAAAAATAAAAATTCTAATAAGTAGCCTGATACCATCATTTTTCCCTCGTTTCTTTCAGAAGGCTTGCATTTCCAATAAAATATAATTTATACGTAATTATCCTCAGAAATAACACAGTGTCTCAAGACGAAAGTATATGACCAGTGTGTGTTGCCAATGATTACTTATGGGACAGAGACGTGGTCGCTCACAATGGGTTTTACAGAAGGCTTAAAGTCAGCCAAAGGGCAATGGAGAGAGCTATGCTCGGAGTTTCCTTGCATGATCGAATCAGGAATAATGACATCTGCAAGGGAACCAAGGATACCGACATAGCCCGAAGAATTGCCAAACATAAGTGGCAGTGGGCAGGGCACAAGAACGGATGGCCGTTGGGGCCGAAAAGTTCTGGAGTGGAAGAAGGCGTTGGAAGGCCTCCCTCTAGGTGAAGCGACGACCTGGTCATGGCTGCGGGAGTCCGGTGCATGTGAAACGCACAGGACTGAACAATGTAGCTATGCTTGGGGGAGGCCTAAGACCAGCAGTGGACATCTTTCGGCTGAAATGATGATGACGATCCTCAGAAATATTAAAAAAAGCAATTAATTTAGCAAAAAAATTTGCGGCTGTAAATCAATGTTAATTTTTAAAGCTAGTTTCGGGCCCATATCCAGAACTTGACATATTTTATGATTAGGTATGAATGACGGTATTATCATACCATAACCTGTTGTTTTATCATGTTGACGCATCTATGTATGGTAAAGTTGTTTGTCCGCATATCGGCACAACATTATAAACAGGAAAAATTGTTCGTTTGTTTATGTTTGTAAAGGGTATGTAATCTCTGGAACTGATCCGATTACGAAAATTATGTCATTAAATCACCTCAACTGTCACGACGCCTTTGAAAGGCGTCGTGTCTTTTGTTTTTCTATTGTTTCGCCAACTGGTGAGTACAAAAACGGAAGCCCTCATTGGAGAGGCCACGGGAACGAACTGCGATAAAAAGCTAGGTATAGTGAATAAATGGAACAAGAATGTACCGAGGTACTTAGCTAGTTAATATTAATGCTATATTAATTACTGTTATTAAATACTATTTATTAATGTAGCCTAGGTACATAATTATAAGCTAATATAACTGTTTATTAGTTATGCCTCTACATGAAAGATGCGTAGGTACCAATTAATTACATAGATAAAGGTCGATTTTCTTTGCACACTCTTTTTTTTAAGAAAAACCGCAAATAATCGTAATAAGTGTAAAACTTTAATAGACCGATTCTTGAGATATTCTCTTATGATAGATATTGCCTACACTAAAATACTGAAAAGAAAATATGTTTGAAATCCTTTTATATCAATATAATTGTAATTTTTACGTTACAATAACCTTAGCTGACTTTCGTTGCTGACCATTCCTACGAGTAGGTATTTATGAATGTTCATAACATTCTGTAAGTATGTTTTTTATGAATTTACATTAGTTAAGTAGTAACCTGAGTACACTGCATTAGTGACTTGGTTCCGCCTGTCTGTTGTGCTGAGGGCTATGACAATATTATTCATTTAACGTAAGTATCTAAAACATATAAATGTGTCTATATTATTTATTTTCTTGTCTACGTTCCTCAAACGAGTCGTAATTTTATAGTTCATTTATATTCTTACAGTTTCATAGATATTTCCAACCCGCTTACTATTTGGCAAATCGAGAATCTCGATTATTTTCCAATTCCGAAGCCTTTCCATACCGCCCCCAAATCCGAGTCAGTCTCTTTATAAAAGTTATTGTAAGTACCTACCGACAATGGCAGAATCGTATCTGCCAAACCGGAGTTTCTGAGGGAGATCGAGAAATTATATGGGCAGTTGTACACATCCATCAGCAAGCCCGTTGCGAATCTAGCAAACGACCCAAAAGCTAGATTAACCCGACACTATACCGAACGAAGATATCTCAGACGTCAGCCTGTACGAGATTAGGATGGCTCTGAAACAGCTAAAAAAAACAAGGCGCCGGGTGACGAGGGAATCACGGCCGAACTCCTGAAGGCGGGTGGGAAACCGGTCCTTAAGAGGCCTTAAGGACCGGTTTCCCACCCGCCTTCACAAGCTGTTTGATTCCGTCATACTCGAGGGCAAAAGCCACAGGCATGGTGCAAGGGTGTGGTGGTACTCTTCTTCAAGAAGGGTTACAATGCCCGGCTGAAGAACTATAGGCCCATCTCACTTCTTAACCACGATCTATAAAATGGGTCCTCGCGAGTCCCTCAGAGAAAAATTTAAAGAGATCGATTTACTGACTCTACCGTCACTTTATATTTTGGAATGTATTTTGTACGTACGCAAAAAACGAGGGCTTTTCAAAACTAGAAGCGACTTCCATAATTTAAATACACGCAGTAAGCACGAAATTGTAATACCCAAAATCAGATTAACGAAAACTAGCAAGTCTTTTCTTATAAACAATATCAAGTTGCCAAAGTCAGTTATAGAACTGACCGATGGAAAGTTCAAAAACTTCATCAAACGTGTCCTTATTAAAAAAGCATATTATAAAATCAAGGACTACGTTGAAGATAAAAATTTTAGCTCCTTCTGTGCATGCGGATTCCCTGGTAACTCATAAACGGTACAAATATGTGGATGTCTCTAACTATTCTCAATCTCATTTTTCTTTTTTTTCTCTACTTTTAATTGGACTTTTTACAATGGTTTTCAATCATCTTAATAACCCTTTGCTAAGAATAGTTACAGCACTGATAACTACATTTGTGCCACATGTTTAATTTAGTCTTGTTATACATTTTTTTTTTTTTACCTTTGTATCTTAGATGCTTTTACCGATTGTTTTGTGAATGTGTGAACATTGTAGGCCTTCTAGATTCCTAGATGCTTGATAACATTTGATAACTTTATATCTCGTTTTACTTTTTATTTTTAGTTTCTAACCTTTTATTGTCGGGCCTACGTTGTCCTCCCATATTTAAGTAATGCTGTAACATGGAAATATTGTAAAAACAAACCATATTTTTAAAAGAGTAACCATGGAGTTTCTTGCCGGTTCTTCTCCATAGGAAACGACCAACCCGAACCGTGCGCCTTTTGTCGACGTTTTATAAGTGCCCATGTAGGCCTATGTAAAATAAAAAAAAATGATTTTGGTTTTGAACCATGTCTACAAGTTGTTTTCAAGAGTCATCACGAATCATCTCGCGCGTAGTTTTGACGATTTCCAGCCTCCTGAACAAGCCGGATTCCGAAAAGGCTTTAGCACCGTAGACCACATACATACGCTGCGGCAGGTTATACAGAAGACCGAAGAGAATAACCTGCCTGTCTGTTAAGCGTTTGTGGAGTAGCGATTTAGACAATTAGAGCACCCATAACCGAATAGATTAAGTCGTCATCATGTTAAGTCAATCAATTTAGTAAATAACAGATTTATTTACTAAATTGATTGCTGCAACGGATCTAGTTACCAAAATTAAAACCAATATAGATCAAGGGAACTATGCCTTAGGCACATTTATCGATTTAAAAAAAGCATTCGATACCGTGAGTCATCAAAAACTGCTACAGAAGCTAGAAAACATAGGGGTTATAGATACAGCACATAAAATGTTCAGGTCGTATTTAGAGAACAGGCGCCAAGTTGTTCAAATAGGAAATACTCACACTAGCTCGGTCCAAAATATTTCATACGGCTGTCCTCAAGGCTCTATTGTCAGTCCATTGCTTTTTCTAATTTATATAAATAATATTAATAAAATAGGTCTAACAGGACACCTAACACTTTATGCAGACGACACCTGTCTCTTTTACTTTAACAAATCAATTCATAACGTTATAAATGACGCTCAACATGATCTCGACCTATTAAACGAATGGTTAAAGTACAACCTTCTTACAATTAATACGTCGAAAACCTCATTCATGATTTTCACCACTAAAAATAAGCGTATACCGGACTTCTCACCTCTTAAACTAAATAACGAAACAATAAAAAGATCAACTAACGAAAAATATCTTGGATTAAGGGTAGATGAAAAACTAACTTGGAAATTACACATTGAGCATCTCAGAATTAAATTAACATCGTTATTGGGAGCATTACGGAAAGTTGCAAACTGTATTCCAAGTAAAGTGCGCACTTTGATTTATAACTCTTTAGTCAAATCGCATTTAGAGTATCTGATTGAGGTATGGGGCTCCGCAGCAGTTACTAATTTAAACTCACTTCAAAGAGTTCAAAATAAAATAATTAAAACTCTGTTCCACTATCACTATCAGTGAGATAGTGATAGTGGAACAGAGTTTATATCCAACAAAGACCTTATACGAAAAAACTAAACTATTAAATATTAGACAGCTTTACATCTACTACACCTGCATTCTTATTAAAAACATAACTACAAACTCAATACAAACTAACATACAAATAAAGAAAAAAACAATGTCATATAACCTGAGAAATAGATATAAAAACAAACTAGAAGTCATCAGCGTACGCACTAATTACGGTAGAAGGACTATATTATGTGAAGGAGCACAGCTGTTCAATGAATTGCCGGACGATATAAAGGAGTGTCATAACTTAAATACATTTAAAAATAAGCTTAAGAAACATGTATGTACATTATAACTTCTAAGGCTCTGGAGGAATTTGTATTTTACTGTATTATTATAATTATTGCTCTGTATCTCATTATAAGCGGACTGTAAGTTCTTATGAGAAATAAATTTCTTTAAACCGAAACCGAAATTGAAGAAAAGATAATTTCTCACGGAGCTCTTCTCGCAAATATTTTTGAGAAGAGGTCCGTGAGAAATTATAATTGAGATTTTGGATAACATTTTACGAACTTTTGATTCAACACTTTGGTTCCCCTGTAGCTCGGGGGTCCCGTATCATTTGATACAGGTTATACCGCATTAGCTACGCTCCTGGATCTATCCATTGGAGTAACTAGTAGCCTGTTCTCGACAGCTTAGCCCTTTCTCCGTTTTTTATGTAGATACTAGGTACCTACCTAAATAAGGAGGAAACTGGGAGTACAATCCGTACAATGAGTACGCAGGAGGAGGTTGCCTTCACTAGACGGACAGCCAACACGCCTTATTTTCCTGAGAAACAAAGTTGCCCTTGTCGCTAGACTTAACTTACCTTTCTATCGTAATTCTGCTTGTATGCACTTACCTATAAATAGTGCATAACATTTGTTGGGTTACCTTCGCTGATTTTGTTATTTGAGCATTATGAGGATTTGAGGAAACGTTATTCTACTCAAGTTATGCCCAAACTAGACACAGTGTCGAGAAATATCTGATTTTCTGTGACTCGTGAACAATTTAATAATCGTATGATTTGGTAAGATATTTATCAAAGAGATAAATGGTATTAAAAAATATAATAACTAAAATATATATATAATAACTATAATAATAAACTGTCTTAAATCATAGTTACCTACCTATATACAACCAATTGCCTTTTAAATGTAAAATTATTATAATAAAAGTAATATATCGCTACTTTAATGTCTCTAGACTGGTCTAGCTATCATTTCAAGGTTTCAACTAGATACAAAGGTCAAAGAACAAAATATTATACGAAGACGACACACCAATCAAGTCTATCCAGATTCCTAAAACGAATGAATACTAAATACTTTCAAGTAATAGGTAGGTAAGTACCTATTTTAGCTTATAAATTGAATAATTAGGCTTAGTAGGCGTTTCGGCCGTTGAGTTAGGAGGCCAGAATCTAACTAAAGAAGCAAAAGAGGAACTTATATTTAAATCATGTTATTAAACTCTCTACCGATTTTATGTTTCTGACGTTACTTTGCTTCTAAAAATGGATTCGTCCGAAACACCACTCAAAAATATTAATAACAATGAAATTCCTGTTTTGGCCGGATCGGGCGAAACTCATCGGCCGAAAGGCCTACTAAGCCAATAATTATAACATTCAGCTCTCTTTTGGCGGCATTTTGTTAAATTAATTCTCCAAAAAGTATTTTCTTAAAAAGTTTAATTGTTGTTTTATTAAAGTTTTAATAATACTTGATTATTAAGAGAGATTTCTACTAGATATTAACAGACTGCGTTGTTTTTGCTTTACTCCATCTTCTACTATCATGCCTATGTGCCCAAACATGTAGTCTAAGTAGGTAACTGCTGCCCAGGACAAGAAATCTCGAGAAAAAAAATAAACTTTGTGCCTGTGCTGTGCCTGCACTTTACAGTGATAAGAAGAAGTCATGAGTTAGCTCTACCGGCTCTACCTAAATCACATCATAAGTTGTTCAGCTTTTAGCCATAAAATGTAGTAGAAACACACTTTCGCATAGATCGTTCATCTTTATTTTTTAACCGACCTCAAAAAGGAGGAGGTTCTCAATTCGATTGGTATTTTTTTTAATGTATGTACACAGATTACGCTGAGATTTATGATCCGATTTGCTTGATTTTTTAGTTTGACGTGAGTTTTAAGTTTGACGCGGCAAAGTTGCCATTAATTGGTCCCATAAAAAATTAACATATTTTGGACCAGTAGTTTCAATTTTATGTATTTTTTTTTTATTTATGAACATTTTTTTACCTGGTCGATGTAATTTTAGTTTGTGTTCGGCTTTTTTATGAGTTTTCATTTGGGTAATCTATTCTGGCATCACTGTGCATTATAGGTACCTTACTATAGAACTTGTCCATTATGTACCTACCACTAGAAAGTGAAAAATAAAAAACTGTTTAACAAAAAAAGTAATCCGGCTTTTTAATGTAATAATTTATTAATTATTATTGTTCTGTAAGCAAAAAGACAAATTTGCCGAATGTTACGAACATACCAATAAAATATAGACGAAGTAAAATTAACGGATTTTTATTTCTCTGTCCAGCAGTGGACGTCTTTCGGCTGAAATAATGATGATGTGGATGATGATCGAATTTTAAACACGTATTTTCAACGTATGTTTACTTCAGCGCTAGAACTTACTGCGAACTTTGTTCAGTGTGACTCACCCACGTTTTCAGGCTGAGGAAGGTAGGGTGAGGCTGCCAACATGCTGCGCAGGTCCTGCACCCCTCGCTCTATGTCTCCAGGGCCTTCACCCAGCTCCTGTGAGATCAGATCCGCCTGCTTCAGCGACGGGCCTTGAAGAACCGCCATCGCACTTCACTGATACAAGTCTCTACTAAAAAAATGTAGCTCGGTTCTTCCGCTCCTCTAATTCCGACCGTTAAGATTGCGCACTTCAGCTGAGTAAGGACAAAACTGCGGCCGCATAGCGCTCACCACCTTTTATAAACTACGCGACGATGAGAACACGTACCGAAGGACGAGACGAGTTCTCGCTGCCATATCGCCGCCGCCGGGCCGGCTGCTGGCAACGGACACCGATTCTACGTCACCGGGTACTAGACCAAGAAAAAGATATTATAACATCACATGAATTATAACATTAATCTGCAAAATATTTTTGCTAAATTCAAATTGTCTACAATACTTATTTTGCATGAATTACCAGCAAATCAATTAAATGCTCTATAGTTATGTATTGAATCGTAATTCTTTTGTTTCAAACGTTCAATACGTGAGATTTTATGCAGTTTTTGTTTACTTATATTGGTTTAAATGTGTGTCAATGCAAAGTCAAGAGCATCGAAATGTGATGGGTAAGCGAAAACCGCACGTGAGGCGCATTTACGACGGTGTGAAATTGCACAAATGTGTAGCTATATAGTACAAGAGAAATAACTAAATCAATGTTAAATATTGACATACAAGCTAACTTGACATACGCTCAAGACACCTTCGCGAAATCCTTGGCGTCATCGTCCTGTACCGTGTTACAAATACATAAGACGTTTGCGATTTGAAGACTTGCTCTACCTTTAATCCTTTTACCTGCAAACCAAAACAGCGGACCATATTGCCGAAATAATCCTTAAAAACTAAAGAAAACATTGATTGGCGGTTTTATTGTCCAACGATTAAAAGGCTTGGACTGGCTATCAACAGGCCATGAGTTCGATCTCACTCACCATCTTACCAGAAACCATATTAGCAATCTTAAATTCTTAAAGGTCTTTAATAAGTAGAGTTATCCTTGAAATCTGACTGTGGAGGATTCAGATTGGTTTAGCTGGACCATTACCATGGCAGTGACGCACTGTAATGAGTTAATGATGCCAATTATTATCATTGTTTAACTAACACGTACTTTTCGATAATATTTATTTAAGATGTGACTTTGGCAGTGATGATATAATATTACAACACTTTCAACAAATCCCATGGATACTGTGTCGCGATTGTTTACTGTATGGAACTGATACAATTGTTCCGGTATTGAGGCTGTTTCAAAGGGGTCAGCTTCCTTTTTCCTGCTTCTAACAAGCTCCAGAGTTTCACATACCTATCTGACCTCCACAACTGGGCTTCACATAGCGTTTATTTTATTTTCTGACTCTTTTTTACAGAGGAGTCACAGTATGAAATGGATGATGGTCATCCATCAGAGCCCACAGACCGACATTGGTAAGGGTTGTTTACCTAAACTACAGATAAACAGATGCCTCATCCCCACATACATAAATCAAAATAGATAACGCAAGTCCCTCCAAAACCAAGCGGAACCAATACAAGCGTGCCAATTTTTCACAAACAGTTCAAAAACAATTTTACTTACCAATGAAAGAAAACAATTCCAATGCCTCGGCCAACTTTTTCTATACATTCTTTTTTATTTATTTTTTATTTCATAAAAAAGTGGTACAGTCTGTTACAAAGTAGGATGACAAATTAGGAATAGTTTACATCTGTGATGAGTAGGTAACAATACAATTTCACGATCTGATGTCCTAGCTAGGTTACTTAGTAGCCTGTATTAAGGACAATCAGCCCTCATTTCCCGAACATAGGACAAGTAGTATTTCTTAGACTGTTACATAATTATTAAAAGAATTTAGAACAGATTAACAAAAGTCCAATACATTACTGTTGTGAGTGCGCGCGCGTGTCTGTGTTAGTTAGTGAGTGTGTGTGCGCGTGCATGTGTGTGTATGTGGGTGTATGATTGAGTGTGTGTGTTTATTACGAATTACTTTATTGTTGTAAGAAGGGATTCAGTATCGTCATAATTTTTTGTAGTAAGAAATTGAGTAATCCGTTTTTTGCATGTTAGCTTACAACATGTTTGCAATGGAATTATTGCGTTTATTGTATTATATAGAAATGGTCCTTGATAAAAAAAGAATCTTTTTGTAAAAGTAAAATATGGATGAGGTACAGTACATACCCTGTTTCTTCTTCTGGGTATTATCGGCCGACGTGCAATTTGAGTGTTAGTGTGCTGCTGTAAAATCGTGCTGAGTATGAACATTTGGCGGACGGTAAGAACCTTGCATTTCTGGTAGAGGTCAAAGGTAGGATAGAGTATTGGTCGAAAAGTGGCTACCTTCAGGACAGCGCGCTGTGCTACCTCGAGAGGCTTGAGAATTGATTTAGCAGCACCACCCCAACTTGTAATACAGTAAGAGATTACCGACTGGCACATTGCAAAATATACGGACCGTTTATCATGAACGCTAGCAATGTGTCTAAGAGTTTTAAAAAAATAAATCAGTTTACGGACACGGCCAGTCAGAAGAGTAGTATGTGCTTTAAAGTTGAGGTGTTTGTCTAGAGTGATACCAAGGTATTTAATTGTATCAGTAGATGTAATTAGTGGACAGCTACAGTTTGGTGTCATTAATTGGCAGGTGTGAGCTTGCGAAGTTACGGGAGTCGAAGGTTGTGATGTGATGTGATGTTGAGAGAGAAAGTAATGAGTTTTGTTTTAGAGGCATTTAAGGTGAGTGAGTGTGACATAAGCCAGCTACGTACGGCATCGAACCCTTTCTGAGCGGTAGTTTGGAGACTAGACCACGAGTTGTCGAAGAAGGTAATGGCAGTGTCATCGGCAAAAGAAACAATGTTTCCTGCGTTTAGTTTGATATTACAGAGATCATTGATGAAGACCAAAAACAAGGTGGGAGCTAAGACACTGCCTTGCGGAACGCCGTAGGCAATAGGGAGTTCGTCACTTAAATATTTGTCGATCCTGACCCTCTGTGAGCGGCCTGAGAGATAAGAATGAAAGAGTTGAAGTTGTAAGTCTCTGATACCTAAGCGTTCAAGTTTGGATAATAAGCAAGGTAGAGGAACGGTATCTTTACAGCTCATTATCGCATAAAAAGGCATTTTTCTAGATTGTGTTGGATTGCCGGTGCCAATATTGCTAAATGAAAAGCTCAGATTACGATCATTGATCGTATCTAACTTTACTCCGTTTTTTTGGCACGCGAAGTAGGTACATGCAATCGCGTCATCTTGTTAGATTTATGTCTGTGCTCATCCCATACAAAGAAACCGTGCGTCTAAACTTAAAGATCGACCCGTGCGACTGTTACTTTATTACTTAGTACCTGGGCGACCGAGCTCTACTCGGGTGAAAATAGAGAAAACGACGTTTTCTAAAAATTAAACCTAGCTAGATCGATTTATCGCTCCCGAAACCGATGCTAAATTTCATGAAAATCGTTGGAGCCGTTTCCGAGATTCAGATTATATAATATATATATACAAGAATTGCTCTTTAAAAGCTATTATTAGATAGATAGATACTTAATCGTGACAATGTAAGAAGTATAAGTAATTCAGTATCAATCTATCGCTTACCATCAGGTGAGATAGTGGTCAGGCGCGAGACTATCACAAAATAAAGACCGATATTTCTCATTTTACACGCCGTGATAACTTTGTACGTAAGAAATTGAAATATCAAATTCATAATCCTAATTAATTATTTTATCCATAAACTTTATCAACGAGTATATTATCATGCTGCATCAAGTTTAATTATGTATTAGGTAAGTATTAAGTATTTTTATAGCTGCTCTGTCAAATTCGACTTAGATTGTTACGACTACAGCTAAGATCTTTATAAAGCACGATATCGTATAATGATAGGGTACTTATTGTAAAATGTATGGAAAAGGTATAATTTATATCGAAGACAGAATGAAGGCAATCATGTTTTATTTTTAAGTCTTAGGTACAACATTCTAAAGAAGGTAGGTAGGTATTTAACGAATAATTATTATGTATGAAAGTTTACCTAGGTATAAATAACCTTCCAGTTCTACAACGTCACACACAACCTTCTTGTGAGAATTGCAAGAATTTTCATAAGATTACTTTCAGATTGTGCCTAATTTTAGGATTCCGTAGTCAACAAGGAACCCTTATAAGTTCGCCATGCCCGTCTGTCTGTCCGTCCTTCCGTCCGCAGCTTAGCTTAGAGACTCTTTGTACTAGAAAGCTATAATTTGGCATGGGTATACATATTAATCACGCCGATGAGGATGGTTTTTTCTTTCTCGTCTATCCCATGGTAGGGTATCGTTGAGTGGCCTAACATGAAAAAATATTATGGGTCTGTAAAAACCATTTTCGATTCAAGGATCCATTTGCGTAAAATTGAGCTCTAAATGGCAAATTTTTTATAGAGTAGTATTTTTTAGTTATAGCTACGGAGCTCTCTGTGCGCGAGTTAGACTCGCACTTGGCCGGTTTTAACAATATCTGTTGTTTCGTCATAGCGTTTAACTGATCGAGATATTCTATTGCCACCCTTGAAATAATATTGTGGAGTTCCGATGGGCATCTATGAATCTTCTCCTACAGTTCTATTTCGCCAAATGATAGGTACATTCTGAATGCAAATGCTTGACAGGCTGATAAAAATACCAAAACAGTAAGTACCTTATAGCCTATAATATTTGAGGAGTTGCCTCAATTTCTCATGGATTCCATCATCAGAACAATATTTTGTTAAAAATGGGAACAATCTGAAAGTGAGCGACCAAGTCTCAGTACCATAAGTCATCACTGGCAACACACACTGGTCATGACATTCGTCTTGAGACACTGGTAAGTTGGACTAGAAGATACCGCGCAACTGCCCGAACGCTGCCCAGCCGAGTCGGATTCGATGGTTATCTCTTTCTTGAAGTTAGAACTACCTTTTTTTTTTTTTAGCTTGGATAAATGCTCATGCATACTGCGCTACCACGGGGAGATAGCGCAGTTATGTGGGACTCTAACCCACTAAAACTCCACGGTGTCCTCCTGTGCCGCTAATGGCGGGAACACGGGTACGCGTTAGCACTCACCGCGAACCCGCCGCGGCTGTCCGTCACCGGACCCACCTTCTGGGGATTACCCCCCATCACCGGCGCACCAGAACACACTGTGCGCCGTGACCACCCCAGGTACCAAACCAGTACGTGGGTGCCAGACGACCCCGTGTATGGCACCATTGGTCCCCTTGTGACGGGTCAAGGTCAATGGCCCTTCCACCAACTATGTTTCGGCCACACGGGATAGGTAGAGCGGCGCACCGCAATACGGCACGGCGGCACTCCTCTCCCCGCCGCCGCCTCGGGAGACCCATACGACATCACGGCCCGCCTCAGTTGCGATGTTGCCCAGGCAGCACCGCAACCTACATGTTGACCGCTACGTCGTCGGCTTATCGGCAAAAGCCCCTCCTCGGGTTCCTCTTTGTTTCACCGTGGGTGACCAAGCCACGGTTACTGAGCCCCCCCCCCCCCCGTTTCGAAAATGCGGGAACACACCGGAAGGAAGTTAGACCTACTTAGACCCTTTGTCCCAAGTGGACATGATCGTCCACAACTCGAGTGTAGAGTCTCCTTTCTTGATAGGAGTGGATGTTACTTGAGCATTTAACGTGACCTCTGTTTTGTCCATGTTACTACTGAGGTCATCGAGCATTGCGCTGAGGTCCTCCACAGTCTCAGCCATGACCACTATACGTCGGCAAATCGAAGGTGAGTGATGTGCGCCATTGACGTTGATGCCTAGCCGTCTCCAGTCTAGGCCGTTGAAGACATCCTCCACTGCAACAGTGAACAGTTTATGAGATATTACGTCTATCTGCCTCACTCAACGCTGCAGAAGGATATTATTTGACTTATTGTGGTCTAACGGCTACAAAGCTGAACCGATTTTGATGAAATTTGAATGAGTAGAGCTCGTAGAGAGCTAGCTTTGAAACTTCTTCTTTTTGCTGGCTCGATTATATTTTTTGTCTGCCCTAAACTTCACTCTACAATGTCGACGCTGAAGACACTTTACTGCCGAGCCCTGTCCATTATTCAATAACATTATTAACTATTTTAATAATATGGTTTTTAGAGGTGGGTATTTTATAAGTTCCCTCAGTGACGCCACCTATTGTCGAATAGTAAAAATAAAAACGGGTCTTGTAATACATCTGTTCAACACTAGATGGCACTAAACTAAATATTAACAAAATTTATATTAATGGCAACACCGAAAAAAGTCAATAAAATGAAATCGTTTATGGTTCTCGGTAATGCTATCTAGAATACCAGGAATTTTCATAGTCAAATAATAATTCTGGTAGACGATAGATGGCGCTTTCACATATGATTATGATATACATTTTCAAATGATGGCAACACTAGTGTGTTATGTCATTAATTATCAGTGACGGACGAAGGTCGGCAAATTCAATTTTCAAATAATAACGACGAAATTACTGGGCTCAATGCATTGTTGATAAATTGATACATTTATGGATTCAAATAAATAAACAAAATATGCGAGTACTCAAGTGAACTTTGGTGTAGATGACAGTTTAATCTAAAATGGAACCATCGAAGGAGGCAATCGCTGTTCGCATCACGCGGTTGAATCGTCTAATATTGGGGAAAGTGACAGGTGGGACTGCAAGATTCAGCAGAAAGACTGTCGACCGCGAAGCCCTGCTGGATGCTCTCACAGTTCTCTACGATGAATGTAACGATGACCCAGTCAAAAAGAGCGATGACTTGGTCAAAGCTTTCTTGGACAAGTGTAAGTTTTCTTTGTATTGTACCCCCCGAGTGTCTCATGGCAAAAAGCTCTGAAAGAATAAAAGAAACTAATAAAACTTACAAGTAGGAAGATATGCGGGCACTAGAGATTAATTGTAATAGAAAAGCTGATTAGAAAAAAAGGCTATTGTTTTAGAAGACAGCTGTTTCTAAGAACAACAAACTCATGTACCAGTGGCATGTCTATGGCTATCATTTGGTTTATTTATTCCCAGCTTTTTCCCGTAGTTTCGCTCACATATGGGCTAAATCCCACAGGAGCCATGCAGTTAAGATTGAAAGTAACCTGTAACACTCCATCATGAAAACTACCTTTCCATTCCGTCATAGTTGTATATAGTTATGTATTATTATCTTTTTTAAATAGGTATTAGTATTTATTTAAAAATAGTATATTTTATTTGTAATCAGTATTGATATAAATAATAATATATTGACATATATACAATTGAGTATTCTAAAAATACAAATAAAAAGGAGAGAGGGAAAAGGGCTCATAGTGCATCAAAATATTCGTCCACATCAATCTCAATGGGAAATGTGCCAGGAATGTTGGTAGCATTGCCACGTTGGATGGCAATGCTGATTCTCGGGCCGAAGAAAAGGCCAGTCCTCTGGTCACGTGAAGAGTCGACGAGCTTATCAGTATTGTGTATTACTCACCCTGTGAGAAACTCTGCCTTAGTTATGATTAGTTTTATGTGTTTATTTTTTTTCCACTCTACACATTGTCTACATCTCTGTTTGCATCTTTCCTTTCGCAGGTATGCTTGAAGAGAAATCTATAGAAATAAGCATAACTTTCTGTATATTATGTATGTGTGCATAAATGCTTAAATAAATAAATAAAAATAAATAAGTAAAATGTATCAGTGAAACCCATTTTTGTAATGAGATTAGTATTTATAACTTAAAAACACTATTATAAACAAATGGTTTTTCCTCTTTATAATAATAGTTAAGATGAACACACATATATTTTGTTTCATTTGTAGATCGCAGCACACTGGCAGAGCTGCGTCGAACTAGAGTATGCATCTCTGACTTTGAGACACTGCAAACAATTGGAAGGGGACAGTTTGGTGAAGTTCATGTAAGTTCACCAATCATCATCATCATCATCATATCAGCTGAAAGACGTCCACTGCTGGACATAGGCCTCCCCCAAGCGTCGCCACATTGACCGGTCCCGTGTGTCTCGCAACCAGCGGATTCCTGCAACCTTCACCAGGTCTTCGATCCACCTGGTGGGAGGCCTTCCGACGCAACGTCTTCCGGTTCTGGGTCGCCACTCCAGAACCTTTCAAGTTCACCAATATTTTGCTAATATTTTATACTGTTCCTTTTGATGGGATTTGTTAAAATTCAGACAGTTATGATTAAGCTGTAAATAAGTACTATTCTTCTGGGTTTTCTAACTGTAAAGTGTGAAGACTACTCATATAAATTCAAAATAATTATGCATATTTCTCATTGATGATGTTCACTTTCACATTAGTCTACTAATACTAAACCCCTGACTTTTTGCTATTTCTTTTTTACACTTTTGTTTATTTTTTTAAATTTCTTGATGTTGTTAGATGGTAAGAGAGAAGCAAACAGGGGATGTGTATGCAATAAAAACTCTTCGCAAGGAGGTAGCACGCAAATGCGGAGACGCCGAGCGAGACGTGCTAGCCACAGCCACAGGACCATGGCTACCAAAGCTCCAGTATGCTTTCCAAGTAAGAGTCACATGTATTTCTAATTTGCCTTGCCACTTATACAGTTCAAACTTCAAGTACATTATAAGTAACTTTCATAACATCAAAAGTAACAAAGGAATCCTTCTCCTCTTTAACTTTGCTCATATTAGTCAACTTTTGGCTTCTAAAAGAATTAATGAATTATCATTGCCCGGATTTCTCACCGCTAAATTATTGCAGAATTAATGTGACAAATTGTCAAGCACGCATTATCTGCTGTGATTGGTTGAATAATAATGAATTTTCAAAAACGTCGATTACGTTAACAGAGGCCTTAGTGCGAGTTTTTTAACGTACTCACTCGTGATACCGTAAACGATCTATTATGTCAAAACGTATAGAAAAAAAGAGGTTTCTCCTTACCGTCACCAGACGGCGCTTATCCAGTTTCAATACAAATTGGCGTTAACGTTAACGCGATTGAGTGTGAGTAAAAACTCGCACTAAGGCCTCAGACCGATAATCGTGTGTTGAGAAACCGAGGGCAAGTCCACCATTGTACATTTGTGCATGAGGTTCAAAATAAATCTATACTAATATTATTAAGAGGAAAGATTTGTATTTTTGTATGTAACAAATAAACTTAAAAACTACTGGACTGATTTCAAAAATTCATTCACCGTTGGGAAGCTACACTATCCCCGGATAACATAGCCTACTTTTTATCCCTGTATTCCCACGGGAACTGGCACTACGCGGGTGAAACCGCGAGGCGTCCGTTAGTAAATAATAAAGGTGTACTTACTAGGAATATTTTCATGTAATTTACTTTATAGGACACCAGCAACCTGTACCTAGTAATGGAGCTGTGTTGCGGCGGTGACCTGTCGGGCCTGCTTGCCCGGCGCGCACACCCACTGCCCGAGAGAGACGCCGCCTTCTATGTGGCCGAAATTGCGCACGCGCTGAAGGCTCTGCACGGCATGGGATATGTCCACAGAGATGTCAAGCCGCATAATATATTACTGGATAGGTGAGTTCAGATAATAATAAGTCTTCTCTGACAGTGCAGATGTGGTGTACGGAGGCCTACGTGAGATTAGAACTTATTCTTATGTTGTCTTTCTATTTAATGATATCATTACAAAACTTAATTATATCATAATTATACTATTGACAAAGTCTGTAGATTCACCATTCATTGTGAAATCACAAAAAAATACTCTATCGTTTTCTTGGGTTACATTTTATTTAGTTTATTAGTTTATTACGTGTTCATAGTAAGCAGATATGTGACAATTTCCGTACAGATGCGGGCACGTGAAGCTGGGTGACTTCGGCTCCTCAGCCCGGCTCTCGGAGGGCGGCTGCTCGGGCGTGGCGGCGGTGACGGCGGACTACACGGCGCCCGAGCTGCTGGCCGCCGCCGACTGCGCCAAGCACACTGTGTGTCAACAGTACTGCGGCAGAATCGTTACCACTGCCATTGTGCGTCGCTCACCTGCATGTGCTTATACTTACACTAAAGTCGTGATTTTGCATGTTGAGTTGGAACTTTTTAAATCTAAAATTTTTTGAGGTCTGGTTGTTTATATGTTTGTAAATGCACCCACGATACAGGAGTAATTTCTAGTGCAAGGCAAAGTTTAAAAAAAAGGAAATTTCGACTTTGAGGCCCTGCCTGTGCAAATCAGTAAATACGTTCGATTTTTCAATCTATGGATATTACAATTTAAAACCGATTAATATAACTTGAGGAGCTCGTGGTTAAATAAAAACAGCCGCACGGGTCGATCATCAAGGTTAAGCAACGCTTGACGAGGTCGGTCCGTGGATGGGTGACCATTTCAGCATACCGAGTTTCCTCCGTGCCTCGGCAAGCACGTTAAGCCGTTGGTCCCGGCTATCATTTGAAGATCTTTGACAGTCGTTACAGGTAGTCAGAAGCTTGAGATCTGACACCAGTCTTACCAAGGGGTACCGTGTTACCCAGTTACTGGGTTGTGGAGGTCAGATAGGTAGTCGCTCCATGTAAAACACTGGTACTCAGCTGAGTCCGGTAAGACTGGAAACTGATCCCAATATAGTTGGGAAAAGGCTAGGCAGATGATAATGTAACTTAATAATTTTGGAAACAACATGCAGAATCACTGGTACTACTATACTACTATACTAGACTATACTTAGAATAGTTTTATAGAAGGTAGTGGCAGATAGTAAAGATTGTAATGTTTTAGCATGATACTGTTGCATAGTAATAACAAGAAATGTTTAGTAAACCACAAAAAATAGATGGAATGGTAAAATAACTGAATGGTTTGGTCAAAAAAAGTTTGCACAACAGTTTATACTGTAACAACTATTAGTTTCACCTTGGTTATAGATAAACAATGGTAAAAAGTGACTAACAGTATTTAGAACATTTGTAATAAATGGCAGTGAATTTTGGTTATAATAATGTTTTCTAATAAATTTACTTGGTTTTAAAGGGCTTATGTTTAACTTACCACCAGATATAGTAACATATAACAGACAAAAATAGTAAATGATCACCAAAATTAAACCCGCATCTTATTGTAAAATTATAACCAAAGTTTTAACATCTCGCTATCCTGTTTAGGCAAAATGACTCCAAATAAATCATTGTTAACCCAAAAGTAGTAAATGATCACCAAAAGTAGTAAATGATCACCAAAATTAAACCAATGACCAAAAAGATTATAAAATTTCTGGGAGCAACTTGGAAGTAGCGCTCGCCGGCCGCTGCCGCGGCACCGCTCGCTTTGCTCGCTCGGCTCGCGCGCGGTTGGTCACAGTTCTAACCTAACCTAACCTATTTTACAACATTAAATAGCGCAATAATTTGCTATTAAAATTTGGTGATCAATTTACTAAATTTGGTGATCAATTTACTAAATTTGGGTTTCATAGTACAATTTTAGGTAATAGAGGTTATGGTCACAAAGTAATTTTAGGTGGTCATTATATTTATCCCCGTTTTAAAGTGCCTACATACTAATGTTATATATTTGGTTATATGTCCAGTCGTCGTGTGACTACTGGTCGCTCGGAGTGATCGCGTTCGAGCTGGTGACGCTGCGCCGGCCGTTCTCTTCTGGAGAGGATGACTCTATTCCTGAAATACTTAATAACATACATAGGTAAGAACTTATGTAATTCACTAGAGATCCGCCCCGGCTTTGCACGGGTATAGAGCTCATTATTATACCTACCACGATTTTTCTTTCGTAGGATCCCGTCATCGGTGTGAGCGCCGCCCGCTTGAATTTATTTTCGCGCGCGTTAGTTTTTATTTTGCGATAACTCCTAAGATATTCATTTAAATTATATGGTGTAAAGGATTATCATAATGTGCATGAAATGCTTAAGGTAACTAACGTATATAAGTTGATCAGGATTAATACTGTATCCGTCTAAATAGCTTTCCAATTACCGCATTGTATGTGACCATTTTTTTTCAAGTTTGATTGGGTATAGTAAGTAAGCTATCATTAAAAGATAGACATATGACTTTTCTGTAGACCTATATGCGAGGAACAATAGTGATGTTTCCTAGGTAGAAAAATGATAATTCTATTTAGTCCGACAGTTTGATTATCAAATAATATTGGACCCATATTTATTGCTTTATCGAATAAATAAATAAATACAAAGATAAAACGCATCCAAGTTCAGAAATGAGGGCTTGTGACGTCACTCTGTCAGTATAAAGTGTAGCATACCGTGACGTCACACGATATTTCAACGCACTGTATCGTCGTAATTATAAGCCGAATGTTCGGTCAGACACTAATTTTTTTTAGGGTTCCGTACCCAAAGGGTAAAAACGGGACCCTATTACTAAGACTCCACGATCCGTCTGTCTGTCACCAGGCTGTATGTCATGAACCGTGATAGCCAGACAGTTGAAATTTTCAGAGATGATGTATTTCTGTTGCCGCTATAACAACAAATACTAAAAACAGAATAAAATAATATTTAAGTGGGGCTCCCATACAACAAACGTTATTTAATTGCGATAATAGTACGGAACTCTTCGTGCGCGAATCCGACTCGCACTTGGCCAGTTTTAAGTTATCCTTCGTCAGAAGTCTTTAACCCCCAACGGAAAAAAGAGGGGTGTTATAAGATTGAAGTGTGTTTGCCGGAAAAAACAGTGTGTCTGTGTACCTGTGTGTCTGTCTGTGGCATCATAGCTCCTGAACGGATGGACCGATTTTGATTTAGTTCTTTTTGTTTGTAAGGTGACTTTGTCGAGAGTGTACTTAGCTATTTTTGATTGCAATCGGTTCAACCATTCAAAAGTAATTCGCATTTTACTCTTTGAATCTGAGTTTTCTCGCAAGATTGTCGATTGAAGCGTGTTTATTACTAGGTGTATTATAGATAGTTTAAAAAGCATGAATTAAATTAATAGTCTCGGATATAAAAACCTCTAAAAAGTTGGCGGTTCCCCGACGCGATTACGAGGTATATTTTTTGCTTTTTAGAGGTTTTTTACAAGGAGGTTTTCAAGTCGAACTGTTTATTTATTTATGACGACGCGTAACTTTTTACGAAATTTATATTTCAATGATTATTTTCTGTCTGGTGTAGTTACGAGCGCGAGGCGTCGCCTCAGCTCCCGTGGGAAAAGGAGGGCGGGCCGGCCGGGCCCTCGCGCGACTGGCGCGGCCTGGCGGCGGGGCTGCTGCGCGTGCTGCCCGGCAAGCGCTTCTCCTACCTGCACACGCTGCAGCATGCTGCCCTAGCGCACTTGCCCGCGCACAACATTCGAGACCAGGTGACTGTTCTACATTTAAATATCTAATTCAATCAGCCTCTACGAAGTACTACACGGTCGAAATTACTATGTAACTCGCTAGAATACGACCCCTCTCCCGCCAACACGCGCGACACTCCCGTTCGCCTTCTGCGCCAATAGTAAGAGTCGAACGTCTAGAGTGAAGCGCCAGGAGCACAGTTATTTTGACCGAGCAGTATAGTATATTCTATGTAGATGCTGCATAACGTACTGGGTCTCACATTACTTTTACAAACTTTCTGTGTTTGGTGTATTAGTAGAGTATCGCATGATTAACGTGCATGTCTCCCACAGGCTCCGCCCTGGGTGCCGTGCGTGCGCGGCTCCGAGGACGCGTCGTACTTCGCGGCGCCGGAGCGCGCGCCGCCGGCGCCCAGCGCGGCGCCCTTCAGGACACGGCCGCCCTTCGCAGGACAACTACCTTTTGTCGGTATGTACTGTATTTCTTCTGCCACGGGCAAACAATAGCTCATGCCGCGACTTCGTCTTCTCTTTTACTTTGTGTTTGTGTCAAATAGTTATTCTATTCAGAAACATAAATTTTTACCATTCCAGTAATGTTGTTTATTTCCTTCAATTTACAAATAAGCTCACATTGCGGCTTGTTTTGGCAACATTCGTACATTACACAGTATCTGTCGTCCGTCATATAAATTAGTGTTAGTTTAACTATAGCTGTTCACCGCAGGTTTCTCGTTCGTGGCTCCAGAGGAGAACGAAGATCATACCGGTGGGTTCAACGCTTCACATGACTGCACTGCCATTGATTTGGCTACTTTCAAGTGAGTTTTTATATTTTACGCATTTTATTTTAATTGGATTCATTACTTTTTGGCGCATGTAGTTTTGAATTCGAAGGGATCGTTCATGCAGCCATGTCTCGAATTAATTTTTTGTATGTTTTTAACACGCTTTTTTTAGCTTAGTATGTATGTAGTTATCTATGAATCTTTGAACGTGATTTTTACCACCTTCAAAACGTTGGATTAGTTTGAAACTTTGCACACTTATCAAGGACCGATGACAATGCAATAATTTAACTGAGCTTTTATAATTTGAAAAAAAATGACAAATTAGTTAAGTACAGATTATCATTCACATAAAAGGTAAAATAAAACTAACACTTCATTAAAGGCGTTTTTAATTAATCTAGATTTAGATATTGATCAATAAATTATTAATTTTAAATATTCATTAAATATGTTTGGCAGAACGTATATTTTACTCATGCCTTTTTGCGTTACGACGTGACAGCTATTTGCGCATGCGCAGTAGATATGCACGAGAAACTTTTAGTTAATCTGTAGTTATGCTGAGCGAGCTTGAATAAGTCCGCCATTTTATTAATTTTTGCTTGGTTCAGATATATGTTTTTATTTCCTCGCACAATGCATAGTAAAATGTTGTATGATACACGTACAAAATATGATTTCCGACTCGTGTCAAAATTTCAAATTGACTACTTTTACCAATATCTGTCAATAAAATAATAATACCATTAACATCAAGCACCCAACGCTTTTTTGAAACTTTTTTTTTTGTTGATCTCTATTAAGAATAGAAAATTTAAATTTATTGTTTACTTATTAGTTTGTTTTTTTATTAAATCGTGTTTTTAAGATTTTTTAAACAATTTTTTTTTTGTTAATCACACTACTAATTTAAATTTATTGGTAATTATTTTCTACAGTTTTGTTTGGTTTTCTATTAAACCGGGGTTTTTTAGTATTTTTTTAACTTTTTTACACTCAACCATAATATTATTTTACCGTACGCAAAATACACGCTTTGACGTGGAGTTGCGGACACCAACCCGTTTAATCCTAAACTAACCATAATATTAGTCTCCAGTTTATATTTCATCCTTAAATTTTTAACCTTATTTAAAACATTTACTGAATTTATTATAAGATGACATGCGATGATCTATGGAGCTATGCTTACGTGTAACGTTCTCAACTCATAATCAAAACTGCCCGCTACTTTTTACGGGTCAAATTAATATACACAAACCTTCCTCGTTTCGAAAACCGTGTTAAAACCCGTTGCGCGATTTAGAAGAAATAAGTCAACTAACAGACAGGTCGCTAAAAAAAAGTTGCTCTAGAGTCTTACTAATATTATAAATGTGAAAGTTTAGATGGATGTTTGTGTCACTAAAGCCAGAACGGCTGAACGGATCTGGATGAAAATTGGCGCAGAAATGGATTATATTCTGGAATGGCACATAAGCAATTTTGAATCCCGGTATAATGTTCCCTAGGGATGATAAAACACTTTTCACGCGAGTGAAGCCGCTGGCAGAAGCTAGTATAAAATAAAGTCGGTTTTCCTAACGTTTTAAACTATTCAGAGAAGAGAAGTATCTTATGTCCTTAAACATCTTTGCGTTACCAGGTCAGCAGAGAAGCTAGCGGCGATGCGCAGCCGCGAGATCGCTTCGCTACAGACGAAGCTCGCGGAGGCCGAAGCCCTGGCCGGCGCCAGCCTGGAGCGCGTGCGCAGTGAGGCCGACGCCGAGGCCGAGCGCACGCGCGTGCGGCTGCAGGCCGAGATCACTGCGCTCAGTCTGCAGAACAAGTCAGTATTCAATTACAATTTATCAATAGTCTTATTGATATCATTGTAACGGATCCAAAATGGAGTTTCTTGTGCGTTCTTCTCCATAACAAGCTGCTTTTCCGAATGCACGGTAGAATCAATATTTGTTTTTATTACTTGTAAATTTTAATTTTAATTGTTTGACGTTCAAAAGTGCCGCTTATTGGCCTAGTTGAAATAAATATATTTGACTTTGACTTTGTACCAAAGTTTTGCCTATCTATATTTGTGTTGTAAGTACTTACCTACAAAATTTTAAATTGAAAATCAGTTAACCAGCTGTTACGCCTAAAATATCAACAAGTAATAATGACAGAGTAACATGTTGCTGCAACAATATCTTGTGATGCCTTCATTCGTGTCATTTATATCTGCCACTGCCGTTGAGCAGTTAATCATCGTGTTGGTTGGTAAGCGCACTAGCTGAATGATTGACTTCTGCGCTACATGTTGCAGCTTCATTTCCTTCAGGAACTCGTGTTTGGTACAGTACATTACGGTCTGAGTGCACAAAACTAAGTCAGTGTGTATTCCCAGACGTCTCGAACGCCAGGTAGAGGTCGAACGCGAAGAGCGCATGGCCCTCCAGCGCACCAACCAAGAGTTATCCGCGGGTATAGCCGACCGCAACAGCGCCGAGGTGCGCAGTGCGCGTGCAGCCGCTGCAGCGCTGCAGGCCGAGCGGGACGCGCTCAAGGACGACATGAGGAGGCTCGAGACCAGGGTAGAACAGCTGCAGGTTGACTGTAAGAGGGCAGTCGCTGATGCTGAGACTGCGAGGTCACAGCAGCAGCATTATAAGGTTAGTTTACCATTAATAGTACATTACTGCAGCGGCCAGCAAAAGAGGCATTGATGGACGAACGTGTAAATGTGGGCCGAGGCGAAGCCGAGGCACACATACGTAAGTACATCAATGCCTAGTTGCGGCCAAGGCTTGTATAGTACGTTTCCCAAAAAATGCGCGGAAATTAAAACTAAGTATTACCTAGAACTCATTTTGTCAAATACAATTATTACTTTTCAAAATCAATTACGAACAACGAGTAACAAGAATTTTGCCCGCGTTAAAATGTTCTGTTTTTTTTTTTCAATAAACAGCTTTCTATGTACAAGCCAGTTCGAAATTTAAATAAAACCTTTGATAAGATACCTCCTTGGTTGCCATGTGTCGGAGTAAAACATCGTTCCATTTTTTAAATTACACGACAGATATGAGTTTACTATGGAATTTATTTGGTTGCTAGACACGACAGATATGGATTTTCATACAACTTTTGCCGGCCGCTGCTCGCATGTATTTGGCCAGTACAGCAATTTCGATTTATCTCGAAGAAGGTTGTCAAAATAATGCTCACATTTCCAAGCATGTTTGAGAAAAGTAGTATAATTGACAATTCAATAAAAAAACCTCTCTACAAAAAAAATTACCGACTTCCAAATAAAAGCCCTTATTTGGAAGTCGGTAGTTTTTTTTTGTAGAAATGTTTTTTATTTTTCACTTGGTCCACAATTGACGGAGAAATCAGAAAACATACGCAAAAAAAAAAAACAAAGTCGAACATAGAACCTCCTCCTTTTTGGAAAGTTAGTTAAAAACCAGACCATAGTCTTCTCTAGTATCGCCTGTATTGCGTAAAATAGTAAGTGACTGCTTCCTTTGTCTATTTTGACTGTTAACTGAGACCTGGGCTCGATACCCGGCTCCTGCAGTTTTATTGGGTTTTTTCGACGTTCATTTTCTCAGTAGCAGCCTGGAATCTAGCTTAGTGCCTGTGTAATGGTTAACAAGTCACATTTAAGGGAACCAGCAAGACAAAGACACGTATGATTATCCCTTTGTATAATACTCGCGTGATGTTATGTACTCTGATAGACAATAAAGTATTTTGTGCAAAATTCTGAGGCAGTCCTTTACACGGCAGGATATAATAGAACATGTGTACGAGTTGCGTCACAGGAAGATCACTGAGATGAACGTGCGCGCCATTGTGAGTGTGTCGTCTTTGTTCATACAAGAGTGTAGTGTACTGTGTACTATCCTATGCAGTTGTAGTAAATGAATATACTGTAGAAAAAATTTAGATCTGTTGGTCGGTTCTGAATGTAGGTAGTACTTGTAGATAGTCAGGGTCAGCGCAAACCATCGCATCTCGCTGGCAGGTTAGTGATCTAATTTTATGACGCCCGTTTTTAAGCTTAATCATAATGATGTTAGCAATTTTTTAAAAAACAACAATGGTCTGCGCTGAATCTTTGTTTAAATATCCTTGTAGTATAAATTTAGTTTATTTACGGAGTATTTAAAACATCTAGATGTATTTAGTTCTAAAGTAAAATTCATGATTGATTGTAAATTCGATATCATAGCAATATCAAAGACTCATTGTGGGGGTTCACGCGTACTTATTGTATTTTTGAATTTTTTATTTTACCCTAGACCCTTTTTACATCGTTCGCACATATGTATTTTTTCAACAAGAATGATATAACCAAATAATTGTAATTAAAACTGATGGAAAAGAGTGTCCATGGAGTTTCTTGCACATTCTTCTCCATAGAGATCTACTGATGCTTGCGAATGTGCAACTAGTTCCTATTTTGTTTGACAATTCAAAAGTTAAGTTGAAATAAAAATATTTTGGTTTTGATTTTTGGCACCAACGCCATTTTAAGTCAAAGAAACATCGTATAACATACGCGTTCTATATTCCCAGGACACGATAGCGAAAGAGCGTGCGATTCGTCGTCAGACCCTGAGCGGTGGGGACGCGGACAGCCGCGAGGCCGCCACGCGCATCGCCGCGGCCGACGCCAACGCCGCCAAGGAACTGCGCGCGCGGCAAGCGATCGAGAAAAAGATGGCCAAGCTGGAGGAAGAAAACAGAATTATGAAGGACGAGCTGGATGAGGCCACCAGGAGCTTAGCCTCCACACAGGTAACAGTCTAGACGTTTTGCTGTTTTAAAATTTTATTTTCAGAGCGTATTAGGCTTGTATTTGCATGCCCAAAGGTATCGTTTTACCCAGTTACTGCCTTGTGGAGGTCAGATTGGCAGTGACTCGCATGTAAAATACTGGTGCTCATATGCGGTTTGACTGGAATCCAATCCCAACATATTCGGGAAAGGAAAAGGCAGATTGACTTGCATGTATTTTTATGTTGTTGTTTGTTGAAATTGTCTGCATTTTGTCACAAGAAGAATAACAGTGAGAAACAGGATGTTTTCTTTTTTGGTAATCCTTCTGCTGGACAAAGGCCAACTCCAATTTCTTCTAGATAGATGAATAGGAACAGATTAAATGCCAAAGCAGTACACTCCAAAACATAGACTTCTTACCAAAATTTCTTCCCACTCTTCCTACATATTCTGTACGAGCCAATAATGCTCATACAGCAAAAGTACGCCTAAATAATGTCATAAAGAAAAATGAAGACTTCGTAAAAACGCAACTGAAAGGAATTCAGCAATTTATGAACGAAACCAAACATAATACGGCAGTGATAGAAAACCGGTTTCAAATAATGAAAACAATGAGTGACGTCAATGCTGGAGCCTTAACTGCAAGCCTACTTATCGCAGTACTGAGAAGAAACCAACAAATGCTCCTAGATGCATTGACAGATATCTATCGAGGTCATCTCGATATGAACCTATTCACACCGGAGCAACTATCTGAACAAATGAACTACATTGCGGGTATTATACCGAAAAGGTTAACACTGCCTATCAAAACCAGCAATGGAGCAAACAACAAAAATATTTACAAAATTATTTATGTCAAAGCCCGGATTACCGAACAGTACCTGCTCTTTGAACTACATATCCCGTTACTAAGCGATGACGAGTATACATTGTATCGCAATATAGCTATACCTAGACACCAAACTGCTGACCAATGTCAGGTGATAGCGACAACAACACAGTATATTGGAGTTAACTTCGCAAAGATAACCTACATACAGATGAAAGAGGTTGATCTACAGCAATGTTCAACAATAACAGCAGACAACCACATTTGCCACGCCTCTACAACTATCAGCAACTTGCATGGAGCCACGGCATCTTGGTAAACTTATGGTATTTATGTTTGGCAGATCGGTTTTAATTTTTATCCATTCCTTTTCTATGGAATCTGGTACCTTTTCGTCCCAGCCAATGTTTTGATAGTTGTCACTCCACAATTTTTGAAAAAGCAGTTTTGCTTGGATGGTCATTGGTGCCAACCAACCAAGCGGATCGTAAATCTTGCTTATTTCTGACAATAGCTTGCGTTTAGTGTATGGTGCATTTTTGTTGTTGTTTGGCGCTTCGCTAATAAAATGGAATGTGTCGCTTGCGTCATTCCATGCGAGTCCAAGTGTTTTGCTGAACTCTTGTTGCTTGAAGTTGAATTCGTTATTATTGACATTATTTTCTGCCTTGATAATCAGTGTCTGATTTCTTATGAGCTGCAGTAAATATTGCTCGTTTGTTTTGATATTTTGTATGTCTTGGGCGTATTTTTCGGCAAAATTGCTGTCAAGGACACCAAATAGGGCTCGTGCAAGGTTTCCTACGCCGTTGACGTAGCCACGTCGCTTTCGCTGTCGATGTTGAGAACGTAGCAGTATGTTGTACTCGTTCAGCTGGCTCATTTCGAACTTCAATTGTTGAGTCGTAGCGTGACATGGTTCGTTAGGCATCGTATCACACATTTGTGCTAAACGATCCACATATTTATCCACCTTTGTTGTACTTTGCCAGAATGTTGATAGGTTGTAGTACACTAGAAGCTTCCATTCATCGTGAATAAGTTGGATATTTCCGACGGGGTCAAAATACACTGGTTGATTTTCTATCAATTTTGTTATTTTGAAATGTTGCAGGGGTGTTGATAGCCCACTTGATAGCGTTGTGAACGCTATGGTCCTTCGAGCCGGATGTTACACGGCTAATAGTACGGAACCCAAGTCGATTAAAAATGAATTAATTCATTCATTACTTGAGCGACATAGCAACCTAGATCGTATTACAAGAATACTCGCCTTAGTGATACGTTTCGCTGATGCATTACGAAGCAAACGAAGGCCAATCGTGTGCCGTGCACTGAACTTGAATGAAATAAACAACGCATTCTGTATAATTATCAAATCAGTGCAAGAGAATTACTTTAAAAACGAAATTAATTCTCTCAACAAATGTGGGAAACTTCCAAACAGAAGCACAATTTTGAAATTGAACCCATTTTTAGATACAAGTGGGGTCCTACGTGTTGGAGGACGTCTTAACCACTCAAAGTTGCCGGTGGAGACTAAGCATCCCATCCTCGTTCCAGGAGAGGGCAGACTAACCCAACTCATCGTTGAAAAGGCACATCAACAAACCTTACACGGTGGAGCGAGATTAACACTTGCTTACACTAGAAACAATTATTGGATCATCAGCCGAACCGTCAAGAAGATACTGCGACAATGCATTCGATGCCGGCGATACGCAACTAATAGATCTGAACAACTAATGGGTAATCTTCCTAAAGAAAGGATCACTCCATCGAGGCCGTTTTCACACACTGGCATTGACTTTACAGGCCATGTGGATGTGAAGATAAACAAAGACCGCGGGATAAAAACCTGCAAAGGCTACATAGCCATATTCATATGTATGTGCACAAAAGCAGTACATATTGAACTTGTTTCGGACCTCTCTACGCAAACTTTCATCGCAGCATTAATAAAAAAAGTTAATTAAAAAGATAAAAAACCCGACTGCTTAAAAAGCAAACTAAAAAGACGTAAATAAGAAGAAAATCATGCTGTGCAGTCGGAGGATACATATTCGCGAGCTGGCGCACCAAAACTAGATGTATCCTCCGACTGCACAGCATGATTTTCTTCTTATTTACGTCTTTTTAGTTTGCTTTTTAAGCAGTCGGGTTTTTTGATCTTTTTAATTAACTTTTTTTATTTACAACTTTTTAATTATTATTTTTTTGAATTAAGTGCATTTAAACATATAAGTGTTATATATTTTGGAAATCGCCTCTTAAAATCCTTTATTTTGATACCCCACACGATGGGTTTGGAAGAAAAAAATATTTTTTTTTCCCCACAAAATAGCGCCCAAAGTCCGCCATTTTTCTTTTTTCCAAATTTAATATAGCCAGTGACACTCGCAGGATTAAGACGAATCGATTGACGTAAGAATCATCAAAATCGGCCAACGCGTTTGGTCTCTAGAACGCCACATAGGAACAAACATACATACATACATACATACTTACATACATACATACTTACATACATACATACATACTTACATACATACATACATAGACTGATAAACACATTACCCTCCTTCGGCAGTCGGGTAAAAAGAATGTGCGCCAGAAAAGGAACCCCAAAACACATCTACTCCGATATCGGAACCAACTTCGTCGGAGCCGCAAGAGTCTTACAGGAAGAGTTCCAAAAATATAAAACAATGCTATCCTCAGAGTTCTTTAGATTCTGTTAGAGAGTTCTTTAGTCTGTAAGTTCTTTACACAATATTAGATAACCAGATAGCTGCACAAAAGGAACGAGAGAGCCTACCTTACGAGTTAAGTGTCCACGACATAAGCAACTACGCCATAAGCACTTTGCTAGTGGGAGGAATCGTCGGCGCTATAATAATGTGGCGACTAAGAAGATACTATCAACATCAACAAGCACGCAAGACGGCCTACAGGATTCGAGAGAGGACGGAGGATATAGAACTGAAGGAGATTCCTGTCTACGGTAAAATAAGAAGTGGACCCTCATCGAGCAACCGTCTACAGCAATCAGCAGCAACAAAATTCAACCTTTGAATATTTAAGAATTTATGTAATTTCATGCTTACTGTTTAGATTATTTAAGAATTTATGTAATTTCTTGCTTTACTGTTGACAAACTTTTGTGTTATATCATTTTACATTCTGTAACGCTAGTTATCTGAGCACGTAAACCTTTCCCTCGGGAGCATGTACGAGCCAATAATGCTCATACAGCAAAAGTACGCCTATTAAAGTACTGCACAATATTAAGTAAATCAGTCGTAACTAAAACACGGCACACGCTAATTTGCGCGTTGACGTAACTCAACATTAAGTGCGACTCAGGTTACTAGCAGCAACCTAAAACTGTGTCCATAATAAATATTTGGAACATAACAGTGGTTTGGTGCTAAAACTAACTTCTACAACTACCGGGTTACTCGGCAACGACGAGAAAACCCCAACATATTCCAAACAAGAAACTTACGATGCTATTCGATAACTCTGTGGATTATTCAAATTCAAATATTTCAACACAGTACATAATCATACATTTCCAGTTGTCAAGTGAATGTGCAGTCCACTGTGTTGCACCAATTCAGGCATGCAAAATTATAATTAAAATTATACAATGTCATAAATTCCAATTAATACCCTATGCAATGTCATAGATTCAAATTAATACTTTATACAATGTCATAAATAAAACACTAATAAATAATCGAATTATTAAATTAGATTATTAGATCTAATAATTCTCAGATTATTTCAATGTGTATTAACGTATCACAGGAACGTCTGGGAGAGAAGCATCGCATGGCCAGTACATCATCAGAACAGATGAAGGAGCTGCAAGTACAACTGGCGCAGGAACGCGTACGAGCGTCCACCTTGCTTGCACAAGTACAGGTAAATACAGAAATAATCATAAATATTCCTTTGTGCCGTCATGTCATAATCCAATCCATTCCATACTACCAATATTATAAATGCGACAGTAACTTCTGTGTGTTAACTTTTTCCGCCTCAACGGCTGAACGGATTTGGATGAAACTTGGTACACGGGTTGATCATGACCTGGAATATGACAAAGGATACAATCCTGGTACCCTTCGGAACAAAAAATTCTATTATGCGAGCGAAGACGCGGGCTGAAGCTAGTATGACTATTTTATTTTCTGCTGTCACAACCCAGTGTAGCTACAAACTATAGTCTTTCAAACTATTATTATGTAGATGAAACGGTGCTTTAGGTTATTCTAAATATCGTTCACAAATCGTATCATACATGACATTTGGCCTTTCTAAAACCGGTAGATATTTTGTTGTTCTTTTATTGATACGAAATTGACTAGGAAATAACAGTAGTATTAGTACCAAAGTCGAGCCAGGCGACGGAGTTTATTTGTATATATTTTTTATTTGTTTGCTTGTCTGCCGCCAGCGGTCTTGTTAAAGCGTTTTTAAGTAACAAGTTTTCATTTGAGACTAGAAAGGTTTGCCGAGGCATGATAAGCCGTTGCTCCCGGCTGTCATTTGAAGATCTCTGACAGTTGGTACGGATAGTCATTAGGCCCCGGCCCGGCAAGTGGTATTGTGTTACCCAGTTACTGGGTTGTGGAAGTAAGATAGGCGTTCGCTCTTGTAATGTATACTTATTTATTTTATTAGTACATTTACTTATTTATTCATTCGCACATAAAGTTTGGAAAAGGCAAAGCAGATTGATTTATTCAGTAGTCACAGCGGACCTTTGTGTCTCTGAAGTTGGCTGCAAGACCCTGTGCAGTTGCTATTTTTGTGGCAATGTTGAATTAGAAGATAGCATTGTACAACTGCCTCTTTCACTCGCTTACGTTTGTCGCATCATCCTATCTCGCTTACTGTATGCAGTATACTCGATGACAAACTGTTTTATGCGCAATGGTTCGCAGAGCCTAACTTCAGAGACACAAAGATTTGCTATGACTAATGTACATCTGTGTTGTATAGGAGTTGGAGCGTGGTGTGGAAGAGTCGGTGCGTCGCGAGGCGGCGCTTGAAGAGCAGTGCACCAGGACAGAGGCCAGGCTCAACGAGCGGCTCAGTGACGCCGAGCAGCGCGCCGCCAATGCGCTGCATGAGGACGCGAGACATCGGGAGAAGGTGACACATGCTTGATTATTATTATCTAGGAGTTGGAGCGTGGTGTGGAAGAGTCGGTGCGTCGCGAGGCGGCGCTTGAAGAGCAGTGCACCAGGACAGAGGCCAGGCTCAACGAGCGGCTCAGTGACGCCGAGCAGCGCGCCGCCAATGCGCTGCATGAGGACGCGAGACATCGGGAGAAGGTGACACATGCTTGATTATTATTATCTAGGAGTTGGAGCGTGGTGTGGAAGAGTCGGTGCGTCGCGAGGCGGCGCTTGAAGAGCAGTGCACCAGGACAGAGGCCAGGCTCAACGAGCGGCTCAGTGACGCCGAGCAGCGCGCCGCCAATGCGCTGCATGAGGACGCGAGACATCGGGAGAAGGTGACACATGCTTGATTATTATTATCTAGGAGTTGGAGCGTGGTGTGGAAGAGTCGGTGCGTCGCGAGGCGGCGCTTGAAGAGCAGTGCACCAGGACAGAGGCCAGGCTCAACGAGCGGCTCAGTGACGCCGAGCAGCGCGCCGCCAATGCGCTGCATGAGGACGCGAGACATCGGGAGAAGGTGACACATGCTTGATTATTATTATCTAGGAGTTGGAGCGTGGTGTGGAAGAGTCGGTGCGTCGCGAGGCGGCGCTTGAAGAGCAGTGCACCAGGACAGAGGCCAGGCTCAACGAGCGGCTCAGTGACGCCGAGCAGCGCGCCGCCAATGCGCTGCATGAGGACGCGAGACATCGGGAGAAGGTGACACATGCTTGATTATTATTATCTAGGAGTTGGAGCGTGGTGTGGAAGAGTCGGTGCGTCGCGAGGCGGCGCTTGAAGAGCAGTGCACCAGGACAGAGGCCAGGCTCAACGAGCGGCTCAGTGACGCCGAGCAGCGCGCCGCCAATGCGCTGCATGAGGACGCGAGACATCGGGAGAAGGTGACACATGCTTGATTATTATTATCTAGGAGTTGGAGCGTGGTGTGGAAGAGTCGGTGCGTCGCGAGGCGGCGCTTGAAGAGCAGTGCACCAGGACAGAGGCCAGGCTCAACGAGCGGCTCAGTGACGCCGAGCAGCGCGCCGCCAATGCGCTGCATGAGGACGCGAGACATCGGGAGAAGGTGACACATGCTTGATTATTATTATCGCCAGTTTTGCAAAGCGCAAGGGTACTACAATATGGATACATGGGGTCTTTAAAATACCTTTTACTTATAAGTAATGTGTTTCTAAAGAAACTCATTAACATATTACAGGTGAAGGGGGAAACTGGTTCCCTTTGCTGACTTACTGAACATACACTGTCATCCTAATTAGCTTTTGTGTTGCAGGGCATTAAGGGCTCATTCAATATAGACGTGCACCGCAGCGGTGCGGGTCTCGTAGTACGCAAGTCCGGTAGTTTTTTTTTCATACAATTTATACACCAAGAGTGCAGTGCGGCGTCGGGGCCGCGCTCGCACGATAGCAGGTTGAATATTTTTCTGCACGAAACGTCTAAATCGAAAGTGCCCCTAAGCCTAAGTACTCTGTCTCACGAACCGTCAGTCGACATGATATTTTGATAACTCGCGCTAGAAGTAGTCTTCAATATACAATCTAATCCTATTTGGTTTGTCGTCATTATAGTTATTTATGCAACTGTTGTATAATAAGGGGTATTAAAACACGAATGTGGGTTGGTAGTGGTGATAATAGTATCACATGAGTGTTTTAATATCTAATTATGTACAGTTGCATACAATACTTTATGTACACCCATGACATGAATCCTTCACTCATTTTTGTATACAACAAAGTAATACATTTTTGCAATACTAATATCGAACAAAAATGACGGGATACGACGTGAATTAGTAAATAACCTATAAGTTTTCTTTTAAATTACGGCGCAGCTTTGTCACATAGCACATTAGCTTCAATACATAGTTTTATTATCATGCAGGTAAACACACTGGAACAACTAGTAAGACAACTGGAAAGAGAAGTCAGCGCTTTAGAGAAGCGTTCATGCGTGGCTTGCGCGGCCGCCGCATCCTCGTCCGCTCAGCCTGAGAGCGACCGCTCCGCTCCCGAGCCCACGAGCGCTCGGAGCGCTCAGAGCGAAGCGCGCAAGGACGCACAGAGCGACACCGAGAGCGTCGGCGACATGCAAGCACAAGCGCAGATCTCCTTGTTGAAGGAGCAGCTGGAAAGAGCTGAAGCTCAGCTACAGGTATATGATAATTACATACAATATTGAACTTTGTTTTCAACTGTACAATAGTACATTACTGCAGCGGCCAGCAAAATAGGCATTGGTGGATGAACGTGTAAATCTGGTCCGAGGCGAAGCCGAGGCACACATACGTACGTCCATCAATGCCTAGTTGTGGCCAAGGCTTGTATAGTACTTTTCTCAAATAATGCGCGGAAATTAAAACTAAGTAGTACCTAGAACTAATTTTTTCAAAATCAATGACGAACAACAATAATTGTTCCCGCGTTAAAGTGTTCCTTTGTTTTTTTTTTCAATAAACAGCTTTCTATTTGCAAGCCAGTTCGAAATTTAAATAAAACCTTTGATAAGTTACCTCCTTTGTTGCCATGTTTCGGAGTAAAACATCGTTCCATTTTTAAACTACACGGCAGATATGAGTTTACTATGGAATTTATTTGGCCGCTAGACACGACAGATATGGATTTTCATACAACTTTTGCCGGCCGCTGCTCGCATGTATTTGACCAGTACAGCAATTTCGATTTATCTCGAAGAAGGTTGTCAAAATAATGATCACATTTCCAAGCATGTTTGAGAAAAGCATATTTTTATTTGAATTATTTTTTATATTTGTATTTTGATTCTTAGGCGCGTGCTGAGGAAATGGCAACTCTCCGTCAAGAAGCTAGAGCTGCAAATCTAGCGAGGTGGCGAAAGGTAATTTTTTGCTCCTGTTTTTATTGCTTGTTTGTCACCGACACGAAAGTTTATAAAAAAAAAACAATCAATCGTTGTTGATTATAAGGTCAAGTTAATAAGACCACTGCAATTTTCTAAAGAAAATTACGAAGTCGCTTAAGTATTCAAATAACACCCATTCACCAGGAACGAGAATACAACGAACTGTCAGTGGAATCAAAATCAACGGCGCGCGATCTAAAACGTACAGAAGAACGTCTAGCTCACGCCATCGAAGCGCGCAAAACGGCCGAACAAAAGGCGGGCGAGGTCTCGACTGAGCTCGGCAAACTTCGGCCGGAGCACGAGCTCGCCACGAAGGAGGCCGAACGACTGCGGACGCAGCTCGACAAGCTCACGAAGACGCACGAAGTGGTGCAGGCTGAAGTTGACAGGTATGTTTTAAACAAATGAAAACATGAGCGGCCATTAATGTTTTGTTTCCACCGTTTTTTTTCGGTAAGGGGACACCTTTATAGGGGCGTCGGAATCGCCAAGGATGCAGGAGAATTAACATTTGGGACACCCCAGAGGATGGGGTATAGTTTGATCGAGAGCACCGTACTTGCACTATGTGTTCGATGAATCGATAACCCCCCACTTTTAACCTCCGACGGAAAAAGAGGGTGTGTTGTAAGTTTGACGTGTGTTGCTGTATATCTGTCTGTGGCATCATAGCTACTAAACGGATGAACCAATTAAGATTTAGTTTTTTTTTTGTTTGAAAGGTGACTTTATCGAGTGTTCTTAGCTTTGTTTGATTAAATCGGTGCAGCTGTTCTAAAGTTATCCGCATTTTACTCTTTGAATCCAAGTTTTTTTAAAGGTATTGTACAGTGATCCCGCACATTTCATAATATTAAGTAGGTTAAGCTACATCAGCGTTTGCATACGCGCAATCATTTAGTCCACTTGCTAAGTAATATAAATCAGTGATTTTACCACACTCAACACGGGCGGTTTATTTCACTATCCCCGGGTTTTCATCATCTCAAGTGTACAGAACTATCATCGTGTACTTGAACAAAGTGTATAGACCTTCGTCGTACAGATATCATGTCATAATTACGTGTTTCGATAGATTGTTGATTGAAGCGTGTCTACTACTAGATATATTATATTTAGTTTAAGTAGTTATTATATTTAGTTTATGTATGTTTGATTGGTAACGCAATCAACCAGACTACAACCTACACGTGCTGCGCTTTGTGTGGTTACCATGACAACGCTTTGTTTAAAACAACAGAGATCACGCCATACGGGTCAGCTCGCACTAAGCTGCGACGCTGCGCGCACTTTTAAGATAGCGGTACAATATTGGCCTTTATTTACTACACTATAAGGAACGAATTTCATTGAGAGAATTTGAATACACCTCGCGGCATTTAGAACTCGAATTTATAATATTCTATACACATAGAATATTATAAATATCGGTGGGAACATTTTATATGACATCGTTCACACACGTCAGTGCACGGGCCTGGGCACTTTCAGTGAGAGAATTTGAATACACCTCGCGGCATTTAGAACTCGAATTTATAATATTCTATACACATAGAATATTATAAATATCGGTGGGAACATTTTATATGACATCGTTCACACACGTCAGTGCACGGGCCCGGGCACTTTCAGTGAGAGAATTTGAATACACCTCGCGGCATTTAGAATTCGAATTTATAATATTATATGTGTACCCACCGATATTTTTTTGAACCCCTGACGGGGCACAGTCCGACCACGTCTCTGGAACGGCCCTGATATGTGTGGATAGACCTTAAGGCTTCGTCCTAAGCAATCATCGCGTCATCGCGCCGATAGAGGGCGATTGCAGATCGTATTTGCGCGATGTTCGCTTTCTATTAGGATGACACCTTAGGGCTTTCTCATATCTTCGGCTTGCCCGGTTATAGTGCTTGCCAGATTTATTTCAGCTTTACTGAAAAATCTTAAATACTCTTCACAGCACAATTTATCACATTGCACAGTAAACAACATGCGATATCATCATATATCAGCAGAAAGACGTCCACTGCTGGACATAGGCCACCCTCAAGCATCGCCACATTGACCGGCCCCGTGCGTCCCGCATCCAGCAGATCCCCGCAACCTTCACCAGGTCATCGGTCACATGTGATATACTGACCACGAATATATGTAGTGTAATTCGAACTCAGAACGTCACGCTTACCCCGTTGCCTTTACCTGCTAAACTTATTTTCACAGTTTCAAGAATCGTTTGTTCTGAACACAATAGCCATAGCACTCGGCTCGCAACACCTAAACTCATGAAATTATTGTGTCATAATCGTATATAAGATTTGATTGAAAACACATCTCTCCGCGCGATAAGAAACTACGATAAATGACTTGAGGATTTCAGATGACTTATCTGTTTAACCCAATTTGTTAGTAATGCAGGTAGAGTGCGTGTAACTGTGGTTAGTTTTTAACAAAAAAAATGTGTCAAGTTTAAAATGAATGGATCAAGATAAAGTTGAAGTGTTTTCTATAAAAATTGCACAAAATAATATGTAGTGCGGTGATGGCGCCTGTGAAACGAGTCAAGCCGTATGTATTTGATTTACGTTTTTTTATTTTATTGTTTAAAATTTTCTCTATTTAGGTATACGTATTTTATATCTACCCGACTGCCGAAGGAGGGTAATGTGTTTATCAGTCTATGTATGTATGTATGTTTGTTCCTATGTGGCGTTCCAGAGACCTAACGCGTTGGCCGATTTTGATGATTCATACGTCAATCGATTCGTCTTAGCCTTGCGAGTGTCATAGGCTACATTAAAATTGGAAAATAGAAAAATGGCGGCTTTTGGGCGCCATATTTTGGGGCGCCAATATTTTTTTTTTCTTCCCAACACATCGTGTGGGGTATCAAAATAAAGGGTTTTAAAAGGTGATTTCAAAAATATATAACACTTATATATTTAAATGCACCTAATTCGAAAAAAATGTTAACTAAAAAGTTATAAAAAATAAAAAAGTTAATTAAAAAAATCAAAATACCCGACTGCTTAAAAAACTAACTAAAGAGACGTAAACAAGAATGCTGTGCAGTCGGAGGATACATCTGGTTTTGGTCAGCCAGATCGCGATTATGAACTTGGTGCAACCAGTGCGAAGTAGAGGTCTCGCCTTTCGAATGATGATGAATGCGTTTTCAGGAACTAAACATGAACAGAATGGATTGAATTATATGTGCGTGCAAGGACATACAAATTCCTAATGAAAATAAACAATTGTAAAATATATAGGAATTCTTTCCTTTATAATTAGTTATGCATACCTGACATAGTTATTTTTCATTGTTCAAACCTGTTACAGTGGTGCCTTCGCTTTACCGGGAATGTGGGCACCAGTGCATGTCGGAATATAACCATTGTACAGTGTTAACTATTCACTCAATCTTGTTCAGATCTTACTGTTTGATGAATAATCGTTTGTTTGGAAAGGCGGTTATTGACAGTGATTGAAACTGTCGTGCAATCATGAAGTTCAATTTATCAAATATCTTTATGTTCAGGTCTCGCAACGACATCCGCAAGCTGAAGAGTGAGCTGCAGTACAGCGAGAAGCGGCGGCTGCACGCGGAAGAGCAGGAGGAGCTTTCATCCCGCGAGAGGGCGCAGCTGCGCGACGAGCTGCAGGAGGTGCGCCGGCTCAACACTGAGCTCGTACAGGTACACACTAACATACAGTTCTGCCCAATCCTCTTGGCTGGGCTGAACATAAGCTTCCCGATGCGCATGCCACGCCACGGCGCGCTGCTGTTTTTGATTGAGATTTTACGCAGCAGGGCAGCCAAGAAGTTTGAGTAGTATTGTAGTTTTTGAACACATTTCATTTTAATTCTAAATCTGGGGTAGCCATCATGTATTTGTAACACAAATGGCAAACATGAAAAAGTACAAATTCCATGCCTTTTTTTCTTACTAACGGTCAAAATATGTAATGAACTCTTTGGATGTTGATTTAAAGATTAATAAGTTATCTGAGATTTGGTAGTAAGTGTTGGAGTGTCTTCTGTTTCGTGACTGGAAGTTCGTTTAAAAATAAAATAAAATAAAAATAAAAAAGTTTTATTTCATTCCATGCAAACAATTACAATGAGTAGATCATAAATCGTTCAATTAAATTCGCAATAATTAATAATATTAATTGAAAATTGTACTAAATAATAATTTTGCGATTTCGGCGGTCTCTCCAGTTCCGTGCCCATAGCTCTCGCTGGAACACCCATACCAATCTGCTCCGACTTTCGGTACCTAGGGTCGCTTGTCCAAGGAAATGGCGAGGTAGACCGAGACGTAACGCACCGGATCAACTCAGGATGGATGAAATGGCGACAGGTCACTGGAACAACTTGCGACCCACGGATGCCCCTCAAGTTAAAGGGGAAAATCTACAAGTCCGTGATTAGACCTGTCATACTGTATGGATCGGAATGTTGGGCTGTGAAAAAGATGGATGAAAGGAGATTGCATGTAGCAGAGATGAGAATGTTGAGATGGATGTGCGGCGTGACGAGATTGGATAAAGTGAGAAATGAGTATATTAGAGGCAGTTTGAAAGTGGCGCCAGTGGCAGAAAAGTTGAAAGGAAACCGTTTGTCCTGGTATGGTCATGTGATGAGGAGGGATGAAACGCATATTACTAAAAGAGTTATGAATATAAATGTGGATGGATGGAGAGGGAGAGGAAGGCCAAAGAAAAGATGGATGGACTGTGTGAGGAGTGATATGAAAGAAAAGGGAGTCAGTAATAACATGACGGGGGATAGGACGGTATGGAAGAAGCAAACGTGTTGCGCCGACCCCAAGTAACATGGGATAAGGGCAGGCAGATGACTAAATAATAATTGAAAATTTGTATTAAAAATAATTGAAAAAATTGTATTGAATAATAAATAAAACATTGATTTAATTAAAACGCAAACGTGTTGCGCCGACCCCAAGTAACATGGGATAAGGGCAGGCAGATGATGATGATTGATTTAATTAATTAGTAATTGGTACGTTGTCATATTCTTATTATATTTAGTAAAACTGGTTAAATAATTATGATAAAAATAATATTGCTATCCATTTTTTTATGTTTGTATGGACCCCTTACGGGTAAAAGCCTCCTCCAAGGAATTCCACTTTTCTCTGCGTTTTGCAGTCTCTAGCCATTCACGACCCGCCACTGCCGCTATTTCGTCTGCCCATCTAGCACAAGGTGCTAGTGCTAGATGGAAGTTCGTTTACTAACACGCATCTCTTTTTATTATTTATTTTTTATCATCGATCGGCTCGCGTTTCTCCACTATCTCGCCTGATGGTAAGCGATAATGTGGTCTACGGTAAAGCGCGCTTGCCTAGAAGTAACCTATTCACTCTTGAAATTTAGAAGATTTTTAGTCACTCACAACTCGAAGACAGGGCAGACGGTAGAACGCTCAGAGGCAGCGCCAATTAAACTGCAATGTGGTTTTGTCCTTCGTCAACAGTCGTAGGAATAACGCGATATCCTGATTAGCTACAGTCTTCATCTGTTATCAGTTGGGCTCAGTCGGTAGCCACGCCAATCAGGGCAACAGTGCCATAATTAAGTCCTCAGAAGTGCAGATGTATGGACATTTTGGACCTGGTACAAATAGGACATCGCTATGACAGAAGCATCGCATTCGCACTTGTATCGATGGGTCGATAAGCCTCCATTTTCATAAATTGTACATATTTGATTCACAGCTTGATACATCAGCTAGTATTCGAACAAACGTGTTTCAGGGTGTTCTAGTCCTGATAATAGTGAAGTCTAGTTTATTTCAGTCTTTTAAAATTGTACGTTTGTTTTACTGTTGTATTCAGCTACTTAAATGAAGTGCTAGAGTATGTCGACACCTATATAAATCTCGGTAAGCAAATTTCTTTTCAAAAACAGAGAAACCAACAAGAAATAGAATGGAGAATCTCAAATGCTTGGAAAAAATTTGGAGTTTAAAAGAAATTATGAAAAGTGACATGTCAATCATTGTTTAGCAAAAAATTATGGATACCTGTATACTGCCTTCATTAACCTATGCTAGCCAAACTGAAGCTTGCTTATCAATTTAAATCCAAAATCGGATCATGTCAAAGAGGTATGGAGAGAAGTTTATTGAAAATAAGAAGAATTCAAAAAATTGCACATAAAAACATAAGGAAAAGAACAAAGGTTACGGATGGCCTATACCACTGAAAAAAACTCAAATGGCGCAAAAAAAAAGCTCAACTGTAAGGTCAATGGCAGCTGTCAGTTTAGTCTACGAAATTAAAAATCAGAGTATAGAGCACGCCTTCACCTTCGAGAACGAGGGGTTCTTACTAGCGTAGTCAAATTAATATTTTATTTATTTTAGATAGTTTAACATATTAGTAGTTAAGTGCTCATAAATATTCTAGTTTTTGTAATTATTTTTTAGTAAGAAATATAAGGCTTTTTTTTATTATTATTTTATTATTCAGCTACTTTAAATCTAGTAATCAATAATACTAGTTGCAATCTTGCAGTTACTGTTATCAACAGTCAGAACTGAACAATGCGATCTATTATTAGATCTCTTTGTCATCATGTAATCAATATTTGGGCGTTCATTTGTCTCTGAAGGTTTTGTTTTATATCCACAATCGTCAAAGCAGATCTCATGTTGTGTTGAATGCCACAACGGAGCCCTCATGTAAACATCATTGTTTAGTTGTTTGATGATCGGGGCGCGAGTCATATCCTCCTCAGTTTCGCGTTCGCGGCGACTACAGGCGCCCTTATCGTCTACCCTGAATATTAATTTCTGTTTTAAATATTACAGTAGTTTGTTTGGTGTGTTGGTTTTGTGGCGTGTCGTTTCCTGTGTTACAAAGCTATTAATATTTTTCAAATTCTATTAGGATATCCGTTATAAAATTAGATAATATTTTTAATGAATACCGTGTTTTTAAACAAATATTAATCGTAACGTAACTTTATAAACATCAAATCCGTTATAAAAATTAAAGTAATATTTTTCGCGGGCCTTAATGGCGTCGTTCAGAATCCCGTCTGTACCGCCATACACGGCGAAGTTCGGCACGGAGCCGCCGTCTCGCAACAAACGCAAGATCACGGAGAAGCCGCCGGTGCGACCCAAGCCGGCGTACCTGCGGCAGATGTTCGCGGCCGTCGGGCTGGCGCGCAGACGCGAGGGCGGCGTGGCGCGCCGCGTGCGCCTGGCGCTGGCCACCGACCTGCTGCAGGGCCGCTGTCGTGCTACCGACATCGCAATCATGGCTATTAACAAGCATTTTGTTACGGTACTGCCTCTTAAACTTGACCCTTCGTTTTGTACATGTCGATCAACTCAAATAGTTTCAAAGGGATGATGGGCATGATAACCTTGTGCAAAGTGCCCCCAAAGCCTGAGGTTTGAAACTATGACCAATTGATACTTTATATAGCGCTAACATGATTTGTATAAAATTTCACCTACAATACACTACCCCCTCAGAGGGCTAAGATACCCAATTAAACCGAAAACGGTGTTTGTACCACCAAAGGAAATCATTATATAGGATGTCACAATTTCTTTTTAAATTTTTATTCCAATATAGGTCGTACTTAGAGACCTAATGTTTTTTTTATATTATTACTTTAAGTTACAACAATATTTGCGCAAAATTTTATTGCCGTCAATTACATAGATTTGGAGAGAAAAATAAAACAGTGGGGTACTTTTCACAAGGCTATCCTGCTATACCCTTTTGTCCGACCAGTATGCGGTTTCTTGGACAGCTATGTCATTAGAGGGATCTAGAGGGCGGCCTTCCAACGCTTCGTCGTCCGGTACGCGGACACCACCGCCACACCGTACTGTATGGTGTCGGACGTAATGAATAGCACCATCCCATATCTACCCGTGGGTGTCGTAAGAGGCGACTAAGGGACCAGAGAATGGGCAGCAGCGCTCTCTGTGCACTTTTAACAACAAACTGCGATCGCCAAGCGTGGTGATTACGGCAAATCCCTCCCCTCCCCCTCAAAGTGAAAAAAGAATAACTAAAAAATTGTCCCGAGTGCCCGGTAGGTAGGTAGTTGCAGTCGAGCTTATGGCGTGGCAAGAGGTGCATAGAATCCCCGGACGAGGGCTGGCTACCTAAGTACAAACCAACGGTTTGCCCTGGAAACATAAAACACGCGTACACTTGGACCGACGAAAAGATCGCCGAACTCAATGGAAAATTGAGTATTATGTACACCTGGAACAAAAGGTCTAACTTCGAGAAAGAGGTCAACCTTCGAATCCGACTCGGCTGGGCAACGGTTCGGGAAGTTGCGCGGTATCTTCTCGTCCAACTTAACGCAGTGTCTTTGGCCAGTGTGCGTTGCCAGTGTTTACCTATGGGACTAAGACGTGGCCGCTCACAATAGGCCTCATCAGAAGTCTTAAATTCACTCAAAGGGCAATGGAGAGGGCTCTGCACGGAGTTTCCTTTCGTGATCGAATCCAAAATAAAGTCATCTGCAAGAGAACCAGGGTACATATAACATAGCCCGATGAATTGCCATGTTTAAGTGGCAGTGGGCAGAGCACGTTGCTCGCAGAACCCAGGAGTAAGCTGGGCCTTTTTTTAAGGTGTTGTAGCAGCTGGCATCAACATCCAGGTGTTGAGCGCGCAGACACACAACTAAAGTTGTGTTTCTTTTATTTTATTTTTTTTATGTATCTCTCGCATTTCAATCAAAGTGATTGGCTACTGCGTAACCGGGCGTGCGATCCTTTGTAGACTAAACTAGAGTCTCCAGCCAGGCACAAAAAGCTTAACCTATGTGACCGCGCTAAGGACTATCGCCGCTGGAGGGACAACAAGGGCTGGATGCACGTCTTCAACACAACGTTCTTAATCATTTAAGAACGTTGTGTTGAAGACGTGCGGTATTCAGGGGCGGCTTTACCTATAGTGCAGGGTGTGCGAAGCACACGGGCGCAGCGCCCTAGGGGGCGCCGAGCGGCACTCACGCGCCCTCCGGCCGTGGCACTTTCAATGACCCACGTAAAAAGAGCTCCGGTTTGCTTACATTTTGTATGGCATCTGGAGCTCTTCTTATATATATCGAATTACAGCAAAGCAAGGCGCGCCACGAGCGGCTTTTAAAATAGTAACTTTTATTTCAACATGAAATAAACCTAAAAACATAAAATTACAGATTATATTCGTTTAGTTTGGTAGTGAGTCAGCGCATCGCTACCAAAGGCGCGTACCTGTTTTAATTCGTTTGAAAACACTCCGACAACTATGTACGATTTCCACTAAACGGGCGGCGCCGGGGCACGCCGGAGCGCATTTCACACTGTGCTAAAGGAAATTGAGGCTTCTATACAATAGTTAAGTTTCATGTTTGCATGGTATTTACACTGCTTGGAACTCGGTTAGAACCGCGCGTATGCCGCGTCAGCCAGTCGGCTGCGCTCGGACGCCTCGGTAGCCGATCGGCATACTCGTACGTGGACGGCGGCGTTCGGCTGTCGTCGTGTCCGGTCGGCTCCGGTCGGCTACATCCGCGCGCTCGCGGATACGCGAGCAGGCGCGCGCTTGCGCCCGGGTTCTAGCAGATTGTAGGCGTCGGGCGGACGCGGTTACTGGCTTGTGCTCGCGCACCCGCTGCGAAGCGCTGCGCGGCTCCAATGCTCGTCACTCCTTCCTACCTTAAAATACATCGATACCCGTTTTTACCCGTGTACCTACAGTGGGCCTCGCATTAAGTTTCCCAAATCTGTCAAATGTTCCCAACTGATATTGAACTCTGTACGTAAGACATGAGGTCGTAATTAGGGTTCTATCAGACAGAGAGCTGTCACACGGTCAAGCGTTCAAGAGGTCAGTTTTGCGTTCGAGCGTGCAGTTGCTCACGAACGTCGCGCTGTTGGACGGTCTACGCGGTACCTATTGACACCATGTTTTCTGACAATAGTTCTTCTCTTGTGGTAATGTGTTGTTATTTGTACCTATTCCATTTTGACCGCGCGCTTACTAGAGGGCGCTAGGGTAATGATTGCACACGGGCGCTACAGTAATGATTGCACACGGGCGCTACATAGGCTAGAGACGCCTCTGGCGGTATTTATAGTTCTTCTACAAGTGGCCATCATAATATTATTGTAGGTCTCCTACCCTACGTCTATGTAATTAACGAAACAAAATTGTATATAAAACAGCTCCTGAAATATAAGTCTTTCAATCTGAATACTCTTTTACTTCCTGACAACTGGAAAAGTGTGATTATATGCTTAACTTTGAAGTCGTCTTCATGATGTCGATACAAATTAAAGTAGTATCGTATATATTATCTGTTGGTCAAAATTAAAGACCACTAATCTGCCCAGCTAGCTAGCAGCAAGAGTCAATGCTCATGGTGTACATGTTACCGAAGAATGTAATAATGTCATTCCAAGATTCTTTGATGTGTCCTTATTGTTTGCTACCTCATAGCGATCGATTGTTTATTTATCCTGTTCTATATATTTACTGCATTCCACTGAACTGCTACTGTGTGTGAACTATGTGTTATCAGGACTTACAATACCATTTGTTTTCAGAACAATAAAGCCTTGCAAGAGGCGTGCGGTATGCTGGAGGAGCAACTGACTGACCTAGAGAAGTTGGCTGACATTCACGAACTCAAGAATAATGACCTTGAGGTATGTGCAGTTTTAATTGTTTTAAGTTGTGTCAGGCAAGTACTTATAAAACATTCAATCAATTCGTACATTACTCAAGAAAGTACTCTCTTGAGCCATGAATGCCACTATGGCGCATTGAATACAAGATAGATACTAACATAGGTAGGTATGAATGGAAAAAAAGATTGTATAGGATTGAACTTTTCTTTAAATTCGTTGTGGTATTTTTAAGTTACCGAGCACATTGTAATTGTATTATAGCCGAAGCGTAACATGAAGTTTATAATCATAACATTTTCTGTGATGTTCCACAGACGCAGCTGAAGACCGTGCGCACTGAGTTGGAAGGCACCCGCGCGCGGCTCAGCGAGGCGGAGTCGGCGGCGAGCGAGCGCGGGCAGGCCGCCTCGCGCGCCGCGCTGCAGCACGACGAGGCGCGCGACCAGGCGCGCAGCGCGAGGGAGGAGCTGCAGCTGCTCCGGGTAATCTGCGACTGCCAGACTTAATACTCTTTAAAACGGGAACTTTTAAGTATCGACCACTTTTCAATCTTATTGCTGAAACTATAAAGGCGATAAATGGTGGACCTAGAACTTTCGTATACCAAACTTAGACTTAGTATACAAACTTACGAACTAAGACCACTTTCTAGTGTAATTAAAATTATGTAAAATGCCAATGCAATGTTCGTTAGCCTGCAAGACATAGCCAGTACATGGTACAAATATGCGACACATTTTACCATCTTTTTTACACTGTCTATATTTCCAGGAACGCCTAGAATCTCGTGAGACCCGCGTGGCTGAGCTGGAAGCGCGCGTGGCCGCACTAGAGAGCGAGCACGCGTCCAGTGACGCCGCGCTCACCAGCGCCGCGCGGCGCGTGCGCGAGCTGCAGGAGGAGTGCGCCACGCTGCGCACGCGCGCGCACCAGCACCACGCGCACGCGCTGCAGCTGCAGGCCAGCCTGGCCGACGTGCAGGTCAATATCTGTAACTTGCATAAAAGTGTGCAAGTAGCTTGCATGCCAAATGCCATAATAACTTCTGATTGGTGAATGTCACAAAGGGCGAAAATACACACACCTGCAACTCGCATAAAAGTGTGCAAGCAGCTTGCATGCCATTTTGTTATGCTTCTGATCGGTGAATGTCACAAAGGCATGCAAGTTATTTACACACTTATGCATATTACAGGCACGTTTATTTACGGCTTCTTAAATTTCCAAACTGTCACTGTCGTGTTCCATTGTGTCTTTTGTACCTTATGAATACAACATATACTCGTAAAAAGGAGAGGTAATGTTATGGTCGTGTTTATTGATTGTCATGTGTGTTGGTGCAGGAGGAGCTGGCGGCGGCGCGCGAGGCGGCCGAGGCGGCGTCGGCGTGGTGGCGCACGCGCGAGACCAAAGCCGACGCCACGCTGCGCCAGCAGGCCAAGCTCATCGACTTCCTGCAGGTATGGAGGGATATGATGTCGCGTCATTGTCGCAATACTAAATTAGTTAGCCACATCTAATTAAATATACACACTCCTTGTGGAGGAGCAATTTATAATCATCATCGAATCATCATCTGAAGAACTAAGCTTCGTTCCAAAATGAGTATTCTTGTACTACTCTCGTTCAACGGATTCGCGATTCAATATATATATAGTACCAACATTGGAGCAACCTATGTGCTTTTCGGAAGCAATATAGTCTCCTGATCGATGACGATAATTTTGTTGTAGGCTAAAGTGGAGGAGGCAGGTCGTAAGAAGTGTTCGCTAAGTAACAAGCTGTTCGGCCGCTCGGGACGCCGCCCCGCCGCCTCGCCGCCGCTGAGGAGAGCTAACAGGTAACATTTGTCTTACTTCTTTATTCGTTTGATTAACGAAAAATAATACTACTAGACAAGGAGGGAAGTAGTTCTTTTTCTTCAGCTTTTCTTTTCTGATTAATCTCGTTGCGGGATCCAAGACGAAGTTGTATCGTTTCTCAGGGACTCATAAAGCTTCATTGACTCAAGCTTTTCTGGTGGTCACTGTCGATTCTCTAGTTCAGGAATTTCAGTAGTTGGAAACAATGTGGCGGGCTTGTCCCAAAAAATATGATTTTCTCAAACATGCTTGGAAATTTGCGCATTATTTTGACAACCTTCTTCGAGATAAATCTAAATTGCTATACTGGACATATACTTGCAAGCAGCGGCCGGCAAAAGTTGTGTGAAAATAAATATCTGTCGTTTTAAATATTGTTGTTCGTTGTTCGTCATTGATTTTCAAAAGTAATTGTGTATGACAAAATAAGTTCTAGGTACTAATTAGTTTTAATTTCTGCGCATTATTTGAGAAAAGTACCATACAAGCCTTGGCTACAAATAGGCATTGATGGACTTACCTATGTGTGCCTCGGCTTCGCCTCGGACCAGATTTACACGTTCGTCCATCAAAGCCTTTTTTGCTGGCTGATGCAATAATGTACTATTCTATAAGTTCGAATAAGTCAATATTGGTGTCACCAATAACTTTATAATAACGTATCTACTCTACATCCAGCCTGTAATTCTACATTTGACCGCTCAAAAACTAATCTATATCTATACTAATATTATAAAGAGGAAAGATTTTTTTGTTTGTTTGTTTGTACCGAATAGGCTCCGAAACTACTGGGCAGATTTAAAAAAAATTTCACCAATAGAAAGTTACATTATTCCTGAGAGACATAGGCTATTTTTTAATCCCGATAACGGGTCCTGTGGGGAGGTCCACGGGAGCGAAGCCGCGGGGACCAGCTAGTCATTTATATAATCATCGATTCGATTTCTTATAACAATCGACCTTATCAAAGAAGAACTTTAATCGATTTAAGGATTCTAGTGATGATTCCAGTTTATATGAAGAAGAGTCCAACCATTCCTCATAATAAATCAGTATTTTAAATGGTTTTTTTTTTTGCTGTTTTTCTATATTTATATATCCAATATAACTGTTTTTTTTTTTTAATTTATCCTTTACGCTGCGATATTTACAGCTATGTAAATTCGATTTAACTGTGAATTTTAATTTATCGGAATAACGGAACGAATAAGCATGTCGCTTCACTGTTGTATACGTCCATGAAGTATTGCATTTTATTGTCTATGGTTCCCTGTTAATAATTATGAAACTTCTTAAGCGTGCATCTATCAAAAATGTAAAATGACAGGTTGGACGGAGAGTAGTTTGCTTAGGGCGACATATTTAACAAAGGTTCCCTTCATTTAGAGTAGAAATCACGAAACAATCACACCAACGGGACACTAGTGATGTCAAACAACTGTAGGCTCTTGTTTTGACTGTTAGCTATGAAAATATTTACCGAATTTCATGTGCTTCATGCGCTGACGTCATAAGTGCCATCACACAGTGCCTATAGTTAAGTAAATAATTATATTTTTACCAGAGAGTTGCGTGAAGAAGTAGACAGACTGCGCGCTAAGCTGGCAGCCTACAACGGGAGTGTGGAAAATAGGTAAATATATTATTCAAACTTGCATGCGCTTCTAAACTGGCTATGTTATACATTTTGATGCATGGGCCTGCAACAACAGTTTCAATAAAAGTGAAACAGCAATAGCTTATCAATATTTTTAATGTATTCGGTAGCGGAGCGATTATCCAGCGATAATTTTGCGAAATATTTGGCCAGTCAAAATATGGCCCGTTTAGAAGGGCGGCCCTTGAAGCCCTTTAGCAGGCTACCATGACCATTTTTGTAACACTCAAAAATAGTCATTCATTTTTCAGCTATCCTTCTACACCCAAGCGCGAGAAACCCAAGCCTGTAGTGAACGGGTAAATATACAATTCATATAGCATTATTCTTTGTATATAAATGCTGACCAGAATTTATAATTTTATTATGTTTTAGAAAGAAAAGTATCGACTCGTCCGATGGAGGATCTCCAGACAAAGGACTGCTGGTGATTTGGTAAGAATTCTATAGAATCATTTTTAATTTAACAATTTAGGTTTGGTAATTTTAGTATTGTAACTTTTAAATTATGCGCAATCTTTTTGCAGCAAAACTACACTAGACAATTCATATACCATATATCCTACAATTTTAAACAATCACTTCTTTTTCAAAATTTATTTTTGTCCTATAGCAAAAGTACAATATTAATATTGTAACTTATTTTTTGAAGCCAGTTATTGTATATTGAACTTTATTCTATGCTAACCAATGGTTTCAAATTTCGCTAAAACGCGTTTTTCATCAATTGTTAGCATCACTAATGGTCAAATAAGTAGAAGAGATAATTATTTGACCATTTTTATGGTTCCGTACCCAAAGGGTATGGCAATAAAGCTCGTCAAAGTCTGTCTGTCTGTCCGTCTGTCACCAGGCTGTATCTCATGAATCGTGATAGCTAGGCAGCTGAAATTTTCACAGATGATGTATTTCTGTAGCCGCTATAACAACAAATACTAAAAACAGATTAAAATAAATATTTAAGTGGGGCTCCCATACAACAAACGATAATGGCACGGAACCCTTCGTGCGCGAGTTCGACTCGCACTTATTCAGACTCAAATTTGTTAATAAACGCGTTTTACAGAAATTTGAAAACAATGGTTGAGGAAACAGACAAAGAAATTGAACAGATATAGAAACTGGGCCGTAGGATGTAATCTAAAATTAGTTTTGTACCCACACAAAGACTGGCTCGAAGGTTTGAGTTTGTACCAAAATTGGAAGAACACGTTTTGTATAATACTATCTTTTTATCCGCGGCTTCACTTCTGTGGCGTCCCCGCAGAAACAGATAGACTACATTTTCGGGATAAAAAGTCAATAAGCCAGTGTTAGTGTAGCTAGTGAAAGAATTGCCGTATTCGTATGAGTACTTCCAGAGGTTACCCATTATTTGTTGAAAATTAAGGTAAATTTTGGTACTTACAAGTTTTCGCGAAAATTTAAATTTGCCCATATCTTTTTATCGTGCTGACTCGGGACCTTGATTTGTATACACCTTATAGGGATTATAGACCTCAGTATCTGGTATAAATTTCTACTAGCTAAGTCCACCCGTTCCTGAGAAAATCGGTGGTGACAGACGGATAGACGGACAAGAGAGTGAACTTATAATGGTACCTTTTTTACCTTTTGAGGTAAAAAGCCAAGGTACGGAAACCTAAAAAGGTGAAATTGTATGTTTATAAGTATAAGGTTTTGGATCGAAATCCTATATGGTAGTTTCCGTTGACCTAGAATCACGAAATTTGGCAAAAAGTAAGGTCTTACAGCACAATTAAAGGAAAAACTCCAAAAAATAAAAAAGTTGAAAATTAAAGGGTGTTGTCCCCATTCCCATACATACATTGTTGACTTCACCCTGGGTACGGAACCCTTCGAGCGCTTGGCCGGTTTTATTAATTTTATGGTATGGATGTTTGTTACTCTTTCACGCAAAACCTACTGAATTTTGGATAAATTAACGGATTCTACTGACGGATTATGTGTTATTTGTTTGCTATATTTAAAAGAAAGATATTAGGAGGATAAGTACTAACTCTGTGCGTGTTACGTTAAAAAAAAAGATATTAGGAGGATAAGTACTAACTCCGTGCGTGTTACATATAAAAAAAAGATATTAGGAGGATAAGTACTAACTCCGTGCGTGTTACATATAAAAAAAGATATTAGGAGGATAAGCACTAACTCCGTGCGTGTTACATATAAAAAAAGGATATTAGGAGGATAAGTACTAACTCCGCGCGTGTTTGAGTTAATTGGCATAATATTAGACTTGTGCTTCTCTTGCAGGAGGGACGGCAGTCGCGAGCGCATGCGTGCGCGGTGCGTGGACGACTGCCTGGTGCTGAACAGCGGCAGTCGGGAGCTGCGCGGCCGCCTGCTGTCTGTGGACGCCAGGAACTTGCCGCACAACGAGGCCAACAGGGCGTTTGTTGTAAGTATTATGCAGAAAATTACATCTATCTATTATCCATAGTAATATGTATTATAAATGTTAAAATTTGGATGAATGTAAGTTTGTTAACCGTATAGTTCGGACGGGGTACATTTTGGGGCTTGACAAGCATACCTCCGCTGGCTCAGCCGCGGTTCATTTTGGACCCCAGATTTACGTCATACGACATCCTAATTAATAACTTAATTATTGATTAAGATACCTAACGAATCTTATGTGGGGGCTTTAATTAAAATAGTTGGATAAAAAGCTTACATGTTAGCGCAAATATTTTTTTTAGATTAAGTGCGCAAGTTTATTAATTTACATTTGTTAAAAACAAGTGTAATAATACGATAATCGCCATTTTGATGACAGTGGTGGTCGAAGCTAAAAAACATAAAAATGCAGATTTTGGACACCCTAACTCCACGACAGGGGTAAAGGTTTGCTAATTGTTTAATTATTGGTCGAATTCATCCATATTTGAAAATAAATAATTAGTGGTAATGAAGTTATTTGTTATTCAAAGTCGAAGTTAGGCGCCAATCGTGTTTGTTTACATTTTTATTTTACACAAATGTCACCCTTCCACATGTAAAATTGATTACAAATATGACAATTATGTCTCTAAATATAATAAACAACAAGAAGAAGCCCTGATTTTAACGTAATTAACAAACACCAGTCCAATAATACGTAAAATTCATTACCACTACATTATTTTTGTTAAATTTCCAATTCGTCAAGTAGATTGTTTTTTTTTAATGTAATAGTTGTGTGGCAAAACGATTTTAGCAATCGATTTTATTTATGCTATCCACTCGATTAATGAGCGATTATCCCAAATCGATTCTTAAAAATAGAAAAATCCTGTTTTAGGCATAAAATACAATTAGTACTTAAATTATTACTATTAATTATTTCTTAAAGTAATCTTAATAGATTTTTGGACATTATTTGACTACAACCAACTAAACAATTTCATCGAACCGTGGATAATTTCGCGCCGAATTATCTATCCGATTCAAAATTCAAATTCGGAATGCGTTCGCTATTCAAAACTATTTTGTATAAAAATAATAATGATTGACTGCCGCACTCAGAAACATTTATGGGTTACTTAAACTGCTCCTTAGTATAGATTTTGTACTAAAACTCAATAATAAGGAACGCCTTAAGTAACCGTTAACAACTCTGAGTGCGGCAGTGAGTCTTTATGTTTGATAGTCTCAGAAGTATACAGAGTGCCTAGTATATTTTTATGTAAGTTTGTAACGCAAGTGTAGATAAATTTAGTTTCGGGGAACCAACGATTTTGTGATTATTCGTTATATTGCAATGAGTGTCGTACTGGCCCAGTGGCTAAAGGCCTCGCCTTGCCTGAGGTCATGGGTTCAAATCTGGACAAATACCAATGATTTCCATTTTCAAATTCATTAATGTACTTTCTAAGTATATTTTAGAAATCGTTGACAACGGTGAATGAAAACATCTATAAAATCTAAAATCAAATATAGTCTCAAATCGCCAACCCGCATTGAGCAAGCGTAGTGATGAATGTTCGTGCCTTCTCTGTATGAGAAGAGGCCTTTGCCTTGCAGTGGGACAATTATAGGCTGGTATTATTATTATAATTATATATTGAATAATGAGTTGAGAGTATGGTATGGTTAGGTTTTGAATTCGGTCGAGTTTGTTGTAATGTTATGAAAATTGGTTATTCTATACATACTTTTAAAATTTTATTTGTATTCATTTTAAGAACATAAGTTTGGTTTGTATTTACATCTGCATTCCCCGAAAACTATTAATATCAATAACCTTGTGCGTATCTTCTTGCGCGGTTCCTTTCCATGCGAGTTATGGCATGGTTGTCAACCAACTAAGCTGAAAATCATCTAGAAGCATGAAATTTGGCAGAAAGGTTCCTCAAGTGACGTAATTGTGCAGTAAGAAAGGATTTTTGGAAAATGCATCCCTAAGGGGGTAAAAAGGGGTTTGAAAGTTTGTATGAAAAATCTAATTCCTTCGGCCATAATTCTTGAAACTTAGCTTTTGCTAAGTTTCAAGAATTATGGCCGATATTATTCTTATTCTAAGTAAACAATATAGGTTGCCATTATTAGTTTTTCGAAACTCCCAAATGACGATTTAGGGGATGTTGAAGTTTGTATGGAAGAATCTGATTTCTTGGGTCAATCAACATGAAACTTGGCACAAATACCAACCTAAATAAACAATAAAGGATTTCATTATTAGTTTTACTTATCTAGTCCCAAAATACGATTTTTGGGAAGTTAAAGTGCTTTGAAGAATTTTATTTCCCGGGTTAATAAATTTGAAATTTGGCACAAATACCAACCTAAGGAAACAATAAAGGTGGTCATTATACATTTTTCGAAACTAACTCAAGCTAAGAATCTTACTGGACAGGGTTTCGTTTTTGACGTGGTTTTCTTGGGAAGCACTAAGGCACGATTTTGCGGCAATTCAACCTTTAAGGAAGTGAAAAAGGTAAAAATTAGTTTGTATGTAAACTCAAATTCTTTGGGGAAAAAGTTGATGATCAAAATTTACATAAAACATTTTGAAAACTCCCTCCCAGATTGGGTTTAGGGGTGTTAAAGTTTTTTTTGAGGCAACTCACTGCGCAATCTGACTAACATAAAATGATAAATAAAAAAATTTAATTCAAAAAATCTAAAAACCCGACTGCTTTGCAGTCGGAGCATACATCTGGTTTTCGTCAGCTAGCCCGCGAATATGTATCCTCCGACTGCACAGCAAGATTTTCTCCTTGTTTAAGTCTTTTTATTTCGCTTTTAAAGCAGTCGGGTTTTTAGATTTTTTGAATTAACTTTTTTTATTTATAACTTTTTAGTTATCTATTTTTAAGATTTAGGTACATTTAAACATATATGTTTTATATTTTCGAAATCACCTCTTAAAGCCCTTTATTTTGATACCCCACACGATGGGTTTGGAAGAAAAAAAAATATCCTCCGCAATATGGCGCCCAAAATCTGCCATTTTTCTGTTTTCCAATTTTAATGTAGCCAGTGACACTCGCGGGGTTAAGACGAATCGATTGACGTATGAATCATCAAAATCGACCAACACGTTTGGTCTCTAGAACGCCACATAGGAACAAACATACATACATACATACATACATACATACATAGACTGATAAACACATTACCCTCCTTCGGCAGTCGAGTAAAAAGAGAAGAAAGGAGTGAATAGCATATTTAGGTTGTTCAAAACTAGACCCTCAACGGTGCAAAAAGGGTTGATAAGTTTTTAGGGGAGGATTTTACTTTGTGGCGATAACCTAAAATGTATTATTGTTTAAGTCAAATAACGAATCGTCCAAATCCAATAAACCCACCAACCCCAAATCCACGATACCCAGTTTTTAATAGTTTTAATAATATCTTATTTTTGGTTGCCTTTACTAACTGCATATAAGAAAATCATTTATAGGATAAACGAAATCACGCGAACATAGTCGCGGGCGGAGTGCTAGTCATACATAAACATACTCATATTTATACTGGTCATTCTGTATAAAACCGTCTGAAATGATCAATGTAAAACTCTCTTTTATATTAAAATGTGCCCGATAAAATATTTTGAATACCGACTGCATTCCAAATTTGAATTTTGAATTCTTTTACGTTCGGCGAATTCGGCGCGAATTTAGCCACGAATCCTATTTTTTTTCAATTTACTCTTCTGATAACATTATGAAAGCATTTATGTATAGTTATTACTATATATTATTACTATAAGTTGTTATTTTATTTTGTGCCTATAAACTAATTTTAATTTTAAAACAATACATTTTTGAAAATCACTTTTTTATTTAAATGAATAATTTTAAATAATCGAAATACTCTTAATCGATTAGGCTGAATGCAGTTTTAATCGATTATGAGACGCGTGAATGGACAGCAAAAAAAAAAACAACACCAAAGAAATGTCATGTTGCAAGGTTGCATCAAAATTTTAAGCAATTTTTTTCCAGATTTTGGCTTGTTTTTTTATGAATTTTTGTATGACAAATTAGGAACATAAGGACGCAAATAAAATAAGTATATCTTTGTGTTGTCCTTTTGCATCTTTTCAGCAAGGGAAAAGGTTGTTTATGTACATATTTTGAGCAAATCTAAATTGTCTACCATTTGGAAAGGTGTAGTAATTCGTATTTTGTACACATTTTGCAGTAGACTGACGCGGTTTAACCGAGCGCAACATGTAAATAAAGATATTTTTTTCAAATTTACTGTGTAAGATAGCTGCGTAAACTTATTTTTCTGAATAAATTCGAATGTTAAAAGTTCAAGTAAATTCCTGAATTTCATGACGTAATTTGCAACAACCTGTCGACTCAGCTGGTGTGTCATGTGTCAAAATCTTGTCGAGCAGAGTGGTTAAATAATCACGCCAGAACGATTGAACGGATCTGGATGAAATTTTGCACAGAGATAATACGTATTCAATCAATCTGCCTAGCCTTTTCCCAACTATATTGGGGTCGGCTTCCAGTATTAGCGGATTCAGCTGAGTACCAGTGTTTTACATGGAGCGACTGCCTGTCTGACCTCGACAACCCAGTAACTGGGCAACACGATACCCCTAGGGAAGACTGGTCTCAAGCTTCTGACTACCCGTAACAACTGTCAAAGGGTTACCTATCATAAGTTCGAAAAACATTTGACCGAATTTCATTTCACCTAAAACTTTTCAACTATTATCGTTTCGTTTTTTTTTACTTCATCGAAGTCACGTCTGCCACTGTCTCAGTTCACCTATTATCAATTCGATTTTTTTCTTTACTCCGACGTTTCACTTGGTCGAAATACTTTTTACCGAAGTTACACTTAGTCGAAATAACATTTGCTTGAAATATTTATTTTTAAACGCATATCAAAATACTAAGTGAGAGAGAAACAGTGGGCGAATACAAATGTTTAAAAAACTTTTTAACAAAAAAACAAACCGACTTCCAAAAAAAACACTGCAAAACGAAAAATAACTTTCTTTTCCGAAGTCGGTGTACAATATTATTTTTCGATTTGCAGTGTTTTTTTTGGAAGTCGGTTTGTTTTTTTGTTAAAAAGTTTTTTATTTATCACTTTTTAGTTTTGATAGGTACCTCCAATTGCCATAAAATTCATATATAGCCAAAGTACATCTCATGACGATTCCAATGAGCCCATACACGACTAGGATACATTATTTTATTTCGGAGTTCCAGTGCCTACCTGACGGCTTCATCATCAGATCAGTTCGATGGTAACATTTTCATCAGCACTATTTATTTATAAGTATTTGCTTCATCATAGTCGTTAAACTATTCGAGATATATTTTACCCCATGACATACTTAGCATTAAAGAGTTCTATTGGCCATCTGTCGTCTTCTTCGCTAGTTCCACTTCACCAAATAGTACTTTCTGAGTGCAGATGATTGTATTGTTGATAAAAATACCAAAATCGCTATATGTATGCCTATAATATTTGAGGAGTTCCCTCGATTTCTCCAAGATCCAATCATCAGATTCTGACCTGATGACTATGGAACCAACTGGAAAATATACCCTTTCAAACAAAAAAAGAATTTTCTAAATCGGTCCAGACGTCTTTGAGTAATCGGGGAAAATACATAAAAAAAAAAAAAAGATTCCGACAAATTGAGAACCTCCTCCTTTTTTTGAAGTCTGTTAAAAACAGCGACATGAAAAAAAAATTGTCGACGGAGCCCCGCGAGTATTTCTGTCTGCAGGGTCTAAAGTAACCTTCGAACCTAACCTATCCGTGTCGGGGTGCCCTAAATTCCCGAGCTCGCTTCGCTCGCTCTTGGACAAATTCTTTGAAATGATTAATTAATAAAAATGTCTAATGCATGACAGCTTTTAATAAATCATTAGCATGAAAATTTGAAATAAATAGGTAAACACAGACAAGACTGCGTGAAATCGGTTTTGCAGCGATTAGTTTCTGACACTAAATTTTGTAGCACAACATATTGACTTTTTATGACACTATTTCAATTTTATATTGAAAATACTACCAAGTTACCGGCTATATATTTGTGACTAAATAATATTCCCTAAAATGTTGTTTCGGTTTGGTTAAAATATGGCAAATAAAAAAAAGTTCAAAAGAGGATTCGGCCAAAAGCAAAAAGTTATTTTGTAAATCGGCGAAATGTAGTTCGGTAAAATAATACCTATAGCAATTGATACTTCGATGATCTGAAATTATGTCAAATAATGCATATAGCAAAAAAGGCGTCGGTCAATAGTTTTCGGTAAAATGAAATTCGAACAAAAAAGATTCGGAAAAGTGATCGGTTCCCCTGTCAAAGATGTTTAAATAGCAGACCTTGTCAAGCGTTGCTTAACCTTGATGATCGACCAGTGCGGCTGTTATTATTTAGCCACGACCTCGTCTAATACGAGAGATAATACATATTATAGCTTGGAATAGCACATAGGTATTTTTTTTTTATTTCCGTATGAGCGAAGTGGCGGGCAACACACCTAGTTTGACCAATAAATAACTAAGAACAGAAATACATGGGGAGTTTGACGTGTTCATGTTTGATTCCTGATCGGAGTTCTAAAGTTCGACGACTTCTGGTGTGGTATTTATCTTTTTAATATGTGCAAGAGTTTGTGGACTGAAATCATATACTATATTATTTTGCGAAATATATGGTATATTTACCATGTCACAAACAATTTATTTACTTCTCTGAATAAAAATCGTTTTATTTTTCAGGTAAGGCTGGACAATACTGACCGGGGCTCGACAGTGGCAGTGGTCTGCGGGAACATATCGGATCGAGCGCAGTGGGTGTCCCGCCTGCGCCTGGCCGAGCCCGTCTCGCCCGACTACTCGCCCGCGCTACTGGCGCCAGTGGACAGCGAGCCTGCCGCTGCGCTTTTTGTGGCGCCCAACGCTGTCGCTATCGGTATGTTTTAATAAGATTATTTTGTGATAATAGAGTACTGCTAAACGGCCGGATTAGTGAGGTGTTTGGATCGTTGACTGCTAATGATTTACGCGGATGCGAGAGCCAAGGCTGCTTTAGACTCATCTCAAGACAAGAATAACTGCAAGCAGGTCACACTTGGCGTGGAATACTGGACTCGGATATGGCCATGTAGTTTTACATCGACTATCTTTTTACTGAATATACTCATAGATAGATAGAATATACTTTAATGTATAGTTCTCGCTAAACTTCTTGGCCTGCCCTGAAGTTGGCTAAAATGGCTGCACAGTAGTAAATCTCATACAAAAACAGCACTGTTTCGTGCCTTGCGCATCGGAAAGTCAACTTCAGGGTGGCCCAGAAGTTTGACGAGCACTGTACACCAAAATAGTTGCAGATAATTTACAAAAAAAACCATACCATGGCGGTCTTATCGCTGACTGCGACATCTATACTTATATTATAAAGAGGAAAGATTTGTGTTTTTGTATGTAATGAATAAACCTAAAACTATTTGACCGATTTAAAAAAATCTTTAACCGTTGGGACTTGGGAAGCTACACTATCCCTGGGTGACATAGGCTACTTTTTATCCCTGTATTCCCACGGGAACGGGAACTACGCGAGGCGTTCGCTAATTACAAATATATTGATATACACAATGCACCTACTCGTTACGGACAGGTTGCGCTGACGGGCTGCAGTCGCTGCGCGGGCCCGTGCGCCTGCAGTGGGAGGGCGGCCACGTGCGCCCCGGGGGCGTGTCGCTGGCGCTGAGTGCGGGCGGGCGCGCGCTGCTGGTGTGCGGCGGGCGCCTGGCGCACACGGGGCTGCTGGCGCTGGGCTCGGCGCTGCGGCGGGCGGCCGGCCTGCAGCCCGCGCTCGACGTCACGCACGTGTCGTTGCCTGACAGCACGCCGCCGCATGTCATGAAGGTAAACATTCTTTTTACGAGCTTTTTGAGTTTACCTTTTTACTTATTTATAAATATCTCGATGGTGTCTAGCGACTGATTAAAAGATTATAAATAGTTTTTTTTGTATAGAAACATTGAATTAAACATAAACAATGTTGAGATTTTTATAAATAACCTACCCTACCTATCCTAGCCTAGCAAAATCGTGTAGGTTCGTGGAGTCGTCCAATATCATCTGATCCATATTATAACTTTCTGTTTTCACTTTCTTCATTTAATTGATAGCTTTCATTAAGTTGGTCTATAAAAGTTTCTATTATGTTTTCGTTTTCATTTTCTTCATCTGATTGAATGTTCTTATTATAAAGTTTATGTTTAAGAGATTCCATTTGTAACAAATATATGAATTTTTTGCAGCTTTTTCCTTTGAAAGTTGAATTGTTTTTTTATCACACTAATATTATAATGGCGAAAGATTGTGAGTGTGTTTGTATGTTTGTTACTCTTTCACGCAAAAACTACTGAACGGATCTGGATGAAATTTGTCACAGAGATAGAATAGGATAGATGGACACCTTTGCCGCATTTGGTCCGTTGTGCGTGTAGACACACAATGGGCTCAATGCTACGTACTGAATTCCAAATAAATTGTCTGGCCCATAAGTTTTATTTAGCTTTGTCAAAGTCTAATATATTAATTTCAACTAGGCCAATAAGCGCCACTTTTGAACGACAAACAATAAAAAATTAAAAATGTACATGTAATAAAAATTGAACTGGATATTAATGCCAGTGTCCCACTCTTAGCAACATTGTTCTTGCTGCACATAAACTATCTGCTAATGCATCCGCTTATGCTAACGACAGCACTGTTGCTCAGAGACACGTGTCCGTCGCGCGCGCTGCTGGTCTTAGAACCGGTCTCTCCGGGCGGCCATGGTTGGGTGATAGAAATCTGTTATTGAAGGCAGTCTCCGAATGGGGCGATGCCAATCTGGTCAATAGCAATGCTGCTAAGACTCATACTTGTCTTTTTTCCGCTAAAAGGAGCCAATTTCATCCGGCTCCTTCTTTCTGAGGTGTGACCCTGCCGATAACGAACCATCTTGAGCTTCTTGGCGTTACGTTGACATCGACACTCAATTTTGGTCCATTCATTGAGGTACGAGCTCAGCTGGCCTCAAAGTTGGGGATCCTCGCAAAGGTGAGACGGTACTTCACGCCAGAACAGTTGCTCAACTTGTATCAAGCGCAAGTTCGATCATGCATGTATTACTGCTCTCATCTCTGGGACGTATCTGCCAAATACCAGCTGGATGCACTTGAGTCGATCGAAAAACGGGCCAATCAAGGCTCATCGGCAATGAGTTACTGGTCGTGTCAAGGCTCGGCGCCGAGTTCCAGCCTGTCGCTTTTTTATCGGTTACATTTCGAAGAATTGCATGGACTAATTCCTCCTAGCTCGTTCCATCATACGACTACAAGACGTACGGCGATGCGTCATCGGTACATGGTGAACATTCCCTTTGCCAAATTGTGGCCGCACAAGCTATTTAAAAGTAGAAATAATAGAAAATGTGATTTTTCAAAGTTCGTTTTATCTCATACCATTTTATTTTAGGGGAGAGCAATGGGCCGCGACTTACAAGTTGTAGGTCGTGAGTTCGAACCCTAGCATGCGCTTCATTTTGTGTAAATTATTTCATCACCACTGCTCTCAAAACAGTGAAGGAAACCGGCATGTCTTAAAACCAAAAATTCGAAAACGTGACATTCACCAACCCGCACTGGGCCCGCGTGGTGGATTACGGCCCATTCTCTCTCATAGAGAGGAAGTCTGTGTCCCAGCAGTGGGAACATTAAAAAGGCTGCGATGATGATGATTTTATTTTACACTCCCTGATCCCACTTATATTGCCTACAATGATGTAAGATAGATAGTAATATGAATGAGTTTAAACGTAAGCTTTTTGAATTATTGAATGACAAGGCGTATTATTCCGTTAATGAATATCTTAATGATAAATTTAAATAATTTTAAGTGTTTTATATCTGTCTGTATAATTAAAATGTTAATGATATTCTGACCTGACATTTTTTATCTCAATTATTATTGTATTAGTATCTATTTGTTTATGTGCCGTCTTAATTTATTGACACATTATTATTAACTATTATTTTATGACATGAAATTGTGACATCTACTGACTTTATATTTTTGATTTTATTTTGTTATTGTGACATTCGATTACCTTTTACCCAAGTATTTTGTATGCCTTCTGGCGGGACATAGTATGGAACAACATTTTTTATTTATTTAACCATCTGTAACCCTATGTTCACAAAATTAATAAATGAAATTGAATTTGAATTAGATAGTGTTTCAGAATATGAATCAAAATCACTTTTTAAATATATTTTTTAACGGGGATAAATATAATGACCACCTAAAATTACTTTGTGACCATAACCTCTATTACCTAAAATTGTACTATGAAACCCAAATTTAGTAAATTGATCACCAAATTTAGTAAATTGATCACCAAATTTTAATAGCAAATTATTGCGCTATTTAATGTTGTAAAATAGGTTAGGTTAGGTTAGAACTGTGACCAACCGCGCGCGAGCCGAGCGAGCAAAGCGAGCGGTGCCGCGGCAGCGGCCGGCGAGCGCTACTTCCAAGTTGCTCCCAGAAATTTTATAATCTTTTTGGTCATTGGTTTAATTTTGGTGATCATTTACTACTTTTGGTGATCATTTACTACTTTTGGGTTAACAATGATTTATTTGGAGTCATTTTGCCTAAACAGGATAGCGAGATGTTAAAACTTTGGTTATAATTTTACAATAAGATGCGGGTTTAATTTTGGTGATCATTTACTATTTTTGTCTGTTATATGTTACTATATCTGGTGGTAAGTTAAACATAAGCCTTTTTTAACATCACTAATGTAATTTCGTCAAATCAAGTAAACACCCAATTTTCTGGGTGTTTAAGTGTGTTTATGTGTGTTTATCGGGTGTCTACCAAAGCAACCGGTGAATTGCCCATCTATACATGTATCCCAACATTCTCGTTTTCGCATGAATATTTTCGCTCCTTGACGATCCAGAAACTGTATTTGTGTAAACAAAGTTTTGCTATGAGAGTGTAGTAAAACTGACGCAAGGCCATCACATTGCGGCCTTTCAGTGACGACTAAATACAAGTTGGTTTGTTTGTTGGCAGGCTATCTGTAGCACCGTGGCGGACGACCCGCGCGCGGTGGTGGCGTGCGGCCGGCGCGTGTTCCTGCTGCGCTACGACGCCGCCGCCGCCGACTTCAGGATCGCGCGCTCACTCACTGTGGACCGCCCCGCCAGCTCGCTGCTGCTCACCCCCAACACGCTGTTCATCGCCGGGGAGAAGCCCCTCAAAGTAAACCTGCCCTCCGGCGCCCTGGAGGCCTTCGGCATGGACGAGCCCACCATAGCCGCCGCCGCTAAGAAGCACTCCCCGCCCAAGGCCTTCCTACTCATAAAGGAAAAACCCACAGAAATACTCCTCTGTTACGCTGAGTGCGGAGTGTTCGTCGACGAGAACGGGAAGCGAACGCGCAACGAAGACCCCAAGTGGAGCAGCGCCGTGTACAGCTGGGAGTTCGTGCATCCTTTCCTGTATGTGATCGGAGACGACAAAATAACCATCGTGTACTTGAACGACGACGCGTACCGGATGCCACCCTGCACCTGTGACACAACCTCGCTGGCGTCCACCGCTTCTGACTGCTACCTGCCCGAAATATTCACGTTAAAGATAAAGGAGCCCAAGCTGCTGGGCACGGCACCCAGAGGTATAGTCATAAGCTCCAAACTCGAGAGTGGATACAACGTCTCAGTCGTAGAGGGACAAGTGGCCTTCCGCAGTGTCGGCGCGTCCATCGAGTCCTTGGCTACGATATCAGATTCAAAGGGATCCTCCACTGATCTCGCACAGTCGTTGACAGATTTAACACCACAGGATGAGTCGCAGGAGAGCGTCGAAGTGACGACAGGATTTCTGGCCGACATCAGGAAACGAGCGCGTCAGCTGCGCAATAAACACCGCAAAGAGCAGACGCCCGATGACGTCATCAAAGAAATATTGACAACAGAGGTCGGTATGAAACGAATGACGAACGGTAGAAAGTCTCCCGCGACTATTTCGGAGTTTGACTCCGACACGGAGTCAGACGTCAGCGAAGACAAGCCGGCCTCGCCGAAGGGCCCGGCCGACTTGTGCGCCGAAATGTTCACGAGACAAGTCCGCTTCCAGTGATATTTATATTGCCAAACTCCAGAGAGTAGGTACTCTGACTAGTCTGATTATGTTATGGTATATCAAGTATAACGGGTGTAAAAGAGCCATCCCTAATTTGAAAGTCACATAATCTGCCCGTCATTGCATGATTTTAGGCTTCCGCCTTGAAATCGACTTGTTATGGAGACAACAAAGGCTCTTTGATGTAAATTCTATTTTTCGTTTTACGAAAAAATGCGTGCTTCATATTGCGCGTTAGTCCCAGTTTCCAAGTGATTATTTTTGCTCAATGTTACTTAGATGTACAGAAGGCGTAGATTTGGCTTGGCGATGAGTCTCTTTACACCCTGTTTAGAACTTGTATGATGCAGGAAAACATTTGTACCTGAGAGATGAATGTTAAGTGCAGGGGGGTGACCATAAGCTCTTAGAGTAAGGTTATTTTGAGATCGAGTAAGTGACAGATGTGTACAAGTCATATACATCTGTCCCTTACACACACTCAAAATAACCTTACTCTAAGAGCTTATGGTCACCCCCCAGGAGTGAAGTCAACCGAGTGGATCTATTGTTAGTATTTAAAAGTATTTTTAATTTTAGGCGTTAATATGTTTGATAGGTAATATTTAATTATTTATACCGTGCCTTAGCAGCTATTTTATTTTTAACATAACCGTATTAGCATATTAATGTAAGGTACTAATAGTATGTACATTTTATTTATTACATAATTTAACATGGTTTTCTAAGGTAACACTAATGTGGTTTTAAAGACAATATTAATTGGATAATGAATATGTTTTGGTATGATTGTTGAAAGTAATAAACCATTATTTCATAATTACTAGCGCATTGTCTACTTATTTTACTGTGATTTTATAACTGACTTGATTTCTGTTTAGATTAGTTTTTAAATATAAGTGAACTTTGGATAATATGTAACTTGACATGTTAAAATATATATTTTTGTAAAGTATCAAGATTTTCATTGCATTTTAACCTAACCAAACCATGAACTATCTTATCTTATGGAGGGGCCGAGAAATAACTCGGACACTTCGACCCATTGGGATCTATTGTGGTCCCCTAGATAACCTACTCCTCCCCAATCTCGTTGAAAACTGTTTTCATGAGTTTTATAACGAGACTAGGAGATATGAGCCTATAGTCTTCTGGTTTTGGAGCCCTCTCTTGCCAATTCATCGGCCACTTCGTTACCATGGATTCTTTGATTCGTGTCCAGGGACCCACATCAGTCTTACTCTGTTATGCTTCCCAAGCCTGTTTAAGGTCTCGATAGCATCCAGAATAAGTCCGGAGTCCACTTTGTAGGATGCCATGGCTTTGATTGCAGCCTGACTGTCACTAAGTATATATATGGATTTACCTCTGACAATTCTTGGCTACCATCTGCTTCTTGAGTGCGGGCCACCACGCGTTGTCAAAGGCTCCCTCTATGTCCAGTGATATCAAAAGCACGATCTTTTTGGCTTTGATTTCGGCTCGTAAGTGGCCCACTAGAGCATAGAGGGCGTCCTCGGTTCCGCGCTGTGGTATGAATCCGTATTGGTTTGTGTGTAGTGTTGGGAGGAAGTGCCACTGTAGTCGGTCTACTAGAAGTTTCCCGACGATTTTTCCTAACACCGAGAGCAGACCTATAGGCCTGTACGACTTAGGGCTGGTGTAGTCGTCCTTTCCTGGCTTGCGAAGAATGCACACGTGGGTGACCTTCCCTTCCCTCCGGACCTCGGTAACGAGCACACGTCTCTTAAACCCACGCTGTTTTGTTAAAAAGTTATATTTAAATCAATAATCAAATCACAAAAATCGTGTAAACAAACAGGAGTGAATAAATCCAAGAAGCTATTTCATTCTCCGAGCGCCAAATCGGTCATCTGGCAGAACTGCTGGATCCGTCCTCCTGCGCACGACCTGCCCGACAAGATATAGTGCTGCCTCACTCTCGCAACACTCCGCCTACCAGCTAAGAATTGATGGTGTTCCCGAATGTCGACTCTGGAGGCCTTTCGAAGAAATATCGTCAATAATTGATACCAGGATACCAGCCGAGACGATACCAAGGACTGTGTCCTGGAACGATCGGGTGAGCGAGAAAAGTACAAATTAAAATAGTGCTCTTTCTAATTAAAAGTACCAGGACAACATAGACACACATGTATTAAAAGATAATACCAGAAGAACATTTTCAAGCATATTTGTAACAGGCCAAGTGGCTCATTGGGTAAGCCCGGAGGAAGCAACTTACAAGGCCCGAGTTCAAATCTCAGTTCCGACAACATATTATAATAGTAAAAAAAAAAAAAAGGTCTTAGGTTTGTCAGATTGCTAATACATTAAAATGCCGTTAAAGCAAACTCCACCACAGCTGTACAAGAGGATTCGGAATCGGATCACTCCATGGATATTAAATGTGACATTGTTCTCTCGGAATGCTGGTTGAGTAAAGCTTTAGATGGCTTTGCTTCGGCAAAGTCTTCTTTTAGCAACCAAAATGACGGTGTACTAGTCTATATTCGTTCCGAGTTAAAATATAGGATAACTGAACCCGTATTTCGCGATGCTAACTGTCTTGTTTTAAAGCTTGACCCAGACGTAGCGATTGTGGCAATATATCGATCACCATCAGTTAGAAATATTGATAATTTCGTTGGCTAAATCGTTCGTTGGAACAGTCACAGTTATTGGTGATTTGAACATTAATATTCGTCCAGGAAATAGTGATTCCATCTCTGAGGAGTATTTAAATGTAATGGCATTTCATGGGCTTCTGCCAGCCCACCTCTTTCCAACCGTAACGACAACTGGCTTGACCACATTTTTCTAAAATCAGACAAATGTTCAACAGCATTGGTTCTAAACTCATTTTTTACTGACCATGCACCTGTCTTGCTCTGCCTGGAATCTGTTCCTTTTGTTGAGAAACCAAAAAGCATGTACCGCCAGATTAACCTTCCGAATGTCATTAGCCACCTAGAAAACTGTGATTTTTCTAGTATTTTGGAGAGTAAAGATCCCAATCAAAGTGCGGAACCACTCATCTCCATTATATCAGACTCAGTAAACGTAAACAGTAAATTGAAGTCAATTCCGCACAGAAGAAGAATACTGACTTGACTTAATCATGGATCACTCCTGGTCTTTTGAGATGCATACGAAATCTTGACAAACTGCATTTGGAGTCAAAGCGGGATCCGGGAAATCTCGTAGTAAAGCTTACATATACGAGATATCGAAACTACTGCAATAACTTGCTAAAGACGATAAGGTGTAAATTTGAACAGAATAGGTTCCAAAGGGCCAGTGGAAATCCCAAAGCAACCTGGGATATCATCAAGACAATTTCCTCCAAAAATTCTTCACCTACCAGCAAATCGGGGGACCTCCTTAATGTCCGTGGTGATCCAGATTCCTCTGTCAACGCCATTAACAATTATTTTGCTAATGTTGGCGGTATCCTTGCTCAGAGGATTCGGCAGGGTCAACATTCGAACAGCCCAAGCTTCGTCTTTGATTCTATGCCGAACCCACAAGGCAATTCATTGGTTTTGCTTGAAACGGATTTTGATGAGGTACACAGTACTATCATGGATCTGAAATATAATTGTGCAGTTGGCTACGACGGTATACCAGCTTCAGTCATTAAATCTGCTCGGCATGTTCTCATACCCCCAATCACACACTTATGCAATCTGTGTCTGACAAAAGGCATCTTTCCAAATGCTTTCAAGAAGGCACTAGTTACACCTGTATTTAAGGGTGGGGATGGAGACCGTGTCGAGAACTACAGACCTATTTCCGTTCTTTCAACCTTATCCAAGATTCTAGAAAAGATCCTGAATAAAAGACTACTCAATTACTTAGAACACAATAACGCAATTGCCTCAAACCAATACGGCTTCAGGAAAGGAAAATCAACAGAGGATGCTGTAATTGAGTTAATAAATCATATCACCAAGAATCTTGATACCAGGACTAAAACGATAGGTATATTCTTAGATTTAGCCAAGGCTTTCGACACGGTCTCTACACCCATTCTTTTGCAGGGTTTGGAGGCTCTTGGAATAAGGGATACTGCTCTGGATATCTTTCGCGATTACCTCTCTGACCGTATTCAGCGCGTTAAGGTGGAGAACTACACCAGTGACGATGAAAGGATATCTTTCGGAGTTCCGCAGGGCAGTGCGTTGGGTCCTACTCTCTTTCTAGTGTATGTCAACAGATTATGCCAACTCTGTATTCCGGACTGCAAGATTCTGGTATATGCAGATGACACTGCACTTATTGTGAGTGGAGATACCTGGGCTTCTGCTCATAGTTCGGACGAAAATGCTCTACGAATTGTTACGGACTGGCTTACTTGTAACCTTCTAACATTAAATGTCTCCAAAACCCATTATGTTACCTTCTCAGCGAACTCTTCTACACAGCCTAACATCCCATTTATAAAAGTTCATAGATGCTCTTATCCTGAGCTTAATACCTGCACATGTCCTCCCATTCAAAAAACATCATGTGTGAAGTATCTGGGAGTACACATAGATTGCACTCTGAGTTGGAACAAACACATAGACGTTGCGGTATCTCGTGTACGCAAGCTGATGTTTCCAATGAAAAAGCTTAGGAGCGTGGTTAGCGTACCATTGTTGAAAACCATTTACTTTGCTTTGGTTCAGTCACTCCTAAGCTATTGCATCTCGGTCTGGGGTGGCACATTTAAGACTTTTATGCTTCGTCTTGAGAGAGCGCAGAGAGCCGTTTTAAAGGTGATGCTTTGCAAACCGTATCGCTATTCCACAACTCAGTTATACAAGGACATTTCTGTACTTACAGTCAGGCAACTCTGTGCTCTCCAAATAGTCTTGCGTAAGCATTCTTCCCTAACGTATGAACCAAACTTGCTTAGAAACAAACGTCGTAAGGACCTTGTATGCCCTTCTGTCAAAGCTAATACTGTCCTGGCGCGCCGACACTATGTGAGCCTGAGAGCCTACCTCTACAATGTAATTAATAAGACTTGCAAAATATACTCACTTCCAAAATACAGGTGTGGGAGTGTTGTGAATGATTATCTTCAGGCCCTAACTTATGACGAAACTGAAAGTCTGTTCTCTAGGTTATAGGTAATAAGCGTTAACACATACACATTTATGTACCTATTCCCATGCATGCTTGTAAATTAAGTTCATAGTACTGATTAAATTAGATTATTTTATTGAATTAAATTATATTAAATTATTCTGTCATGTAACTAATTATTATTATTAAATTATAATGTATTATTTTAATTTCAATTAACTTTATTAGCATATTTATGTATTCCCATGCATGCTTGTAAATTAAGTTCATAGTATTAATTAAATTATATTATTTTATTAAATAAAATTATTCTGTCATGTAACAAATTATTATTATTAAATTATAATATATTATTTTAAATTCAATTAACTCTATTAGCATAATTAAAATTGTAATTTTGTATTATTGTAATTTTGCCATCCAATAAACTAAAGTGTAGATTGACTTGTAACTTTTAGCTGTAAGAGGAAGGCGCCGGTGTGATAACACAGTTTATACTAGTACAGACATCTTTAAAAACTAACAAACCTTATTGTTTTAGTGTTTTTGTCTAGGATAGATTAATTGTACCCATTAATGATGAATAAATTTAATTTAATTTATTTATTTATTTTTACCTTCCACTGCTTCGGGAAGTGTGACAGCGACAGACACTTGTTTGCTAACGCTAAGAACACCTCCCTATCGCAGTTTATTGCCGCTGTGCAGATGTCTGCTGTTAATCCGTCGGGACCGGGGGCTTTTTTCGGATTTTGGTTCCACCATTTACTATTCCACCATTTATTTACCATTTCCAGCTCCGCGGCCGTGAAGGGCGGATCGTCTGCAGACAGACCTTGGGGGTTCTTCTCCTCCGCTAGCCTCCTTAGCGTGGTGTGGTAGGGCTGTTCGGCATCCGTTGAGTCGTCGGGGTAGAAGGTTTTTGCCAGAAGATCCGCAGATTGCTCTGGACTAACTTCTGGCTGTCTTCCTTATTACCATGTAGATGCCGTCCCACATGCTCTCTCGGTCCTGCTTTGTGCAGAACTCCTTCCAGTTGGCTGTGGCTGCTTCCTTTACTGCTGTCGTGTAAGTTTGGCCAGCACGTACTCTTGGATGGTGAAGTGTCCTCCTCTTCCTTCTTCCTTCCTTCCATCCTTCTCTTCTTCGTCATGGCGTCTTTTTTGAGACGGTCTAGAGAAGGGGTCCACCATGGGGGCTTGGCGTTGTGTTTGGGCGACCCAAGTTTTGGAATCGCTTCGCCGCATGAGCGGTGGATGTTCTGAGTATAGTTTGAAATTATTGTCTTGAGATCCTCTGGGTTCGATGCGTTCGAGACTCTGACTTGAATGATGCCACTGTCTGCTAGGCTGGTCTTGAAGTGGGTGTTGAAGTCGGACCACATGGCCTAGGCTTCTTGGTGTTGTAGATGCGCGTCGAAATTTGCCTTAAGGGTTCCAGGGCCTTTTCTAGGCGCATCGAGAAGGTTATAGCATTGTGATCTGAAGTTGTTAGACTTCTTTCTGCCACTCCTCGACCTTGCCCAGCAGCGACGAACTGCAAGCTGTCGTTGATGTCGTTGACGATAATTGTGCACCACCTGTCATTTCTGTATGTCAAACGTTGGTGTTTGACCCGTATTTAGGATGTGGAGATCCCGCTCATTGAGGAAATAACTGTAGGTACACCGCCCCGCGATAGTTTTCGGAAACACTTCCCCGAGCGACCAATGGCTCCAGGCATTTACGTCTCCTCCCACCACGATGTTGTTTGTGTTCAATTTGTGTGTCATGTATTGTGTTTCGGATAGGTAAGGTTCGATGACCTGGTCACCCTCAAAATAAACCGACAGTACTCCAAAGCTGAGCTGACCCACCTTTAGCAAGACAGCAGCAACGTTCTCGGTCACAAGCTGGGGGTCGTGGACGACCTCCAGGTTGTTACCGAAAACAACAATCGCTGCCTTAACTGGCTTTTGGTGGTTGAGGCTGCACTGGATGACTTGTGTGCCGGGTTTTTGTTTCATCACACCTGTTCTTCCTATGTAGGGCTCTTGAACAAGTGCTACTGAAATTACTCTTGCCTGGGCCGCCAAGTGGAGTTCTTCTGTGGTCAGCTTGCAGCGGTGAAGATTTGCTTAGATGAACCGTCTTGCTGTCGGTCTTGAGGAGATTTCGGGGGTGACTGGTTGGTTTGTTCTCGTTGCCCTTAGCAATAGAATACGCGCGATCTGGCTATGCCATCCCACTTTTGGCGTTCCTGGCAGTATTCGCTGAATGCTGTGTGTGCCAGGTCGTTGCCCGTCCCGTGTGCTATCTTGCAGTTTGCGCATTTGGGCACAGGCCTGTTGGCGATGGTCTGCAGCTTTGCGGTTAGATTTGCCATCTTCTCCTCGAAAGCCGCGGTCGTGAGTAGGCCTGTCTCGCGGCTACTCGGGTACCTCTTTGAGCCTTTCCAGAGTTTTCCGGAGGACGTCCAGCTGGTTTGAGATACTGGTGAGATTTGAGTCGAGGCGTGATAGGCCGGCACCCATAGTGTCCCACTTGGGATCCCCTGGGGTCCTTGCACTTTCTTGCCTCGTCCTCTTGTGCTCCGTTAGGTTTTTTTTTTTTTCAGGCTCGCCATTGCGACCTCACCTTTCAACTCTTTTATTCCGTTTAAGGCGTCAAGGGTCTCGTGACCGAGCCATTCTCGGATCCCTTTCGCCTCTTTTTATCGTGTCCGAGACGTCAGTCCGCAATAGGATGAGCTCCTTATTCACAGCTGCAAGTTCCCGATTGTGAGCTCTCTCGACACGCACAAGCTCTTGTGCGTGTCAACAAAGCTCCTTCTCGAGATTATACTTGTGGCGTGCTCGGGAGTCCGCCAATGACAGTGACACCTCGTAAAGGTTAGGTTAGCACAAAATGTTAGGTTAGCACAAAATGTTAGGTTAGCTCAGAAAGTTAGGTTAGCTTGAAAAGTTAGGTTAGGTCAGAAAGTTAGGTTAGCTCAAAAGGTTAGGTTAGCTCAGAAAGTTAGGTTAGCTCAAAGATTTAGGTTTGCTCAAAAGGTTAGGTTAGCCCAGAAAGTTAGGTTAGCTCAAAATGTTATGTTAGCTCAGAAAGTTAGGTTAGCTTAGAAAGTTAGGTTAGCTTAGAAGGTTAGGTTAGCTCAAAATGTTATGTTAGCTCAGAAAGTTAGGTTAGCTTAGAAAGTTAGGTTAGCTCCAAAAAGTTAGGTTTGCACAAAATGTTAGGCTAGCACAAAATGTTAGGTTAGCTCAGAAAGTTAGGTTAGCTCAAAATGTTAGGTTAGCTCAGAAAAATAGGTTAGCTTAGAAAGTTAGTTTAGCTCAGAAAGTAAGGTAAGCTCAAAATGTTATGTTAGCTCAGAAAGTTAGGTTAGCTTAGAAAGTTAGGTTAGCTCAAAAAGTTAGGTTTGCACAAAATGTTAGGTTAGCTCAGAAAGTTAGGTTAGCACAAAATGTTAGGTTAGCTTAGAAAGTTAGGTTAGCTCAAAATGTTAGCTAAGCACAAAATGTCAGGTTAGGTCAGAAAGTTAGGTTAGCTCAAAATGTTAGGTTAGCTCAGAAAGTTAGGTTAGCTCAAAAGGTTAGGTGAGCTGAGAAAGTTAAGTTAGCTCAGAAAGTTAGGTTAGCGCAAAATGTTAGGTTAGCACAAAATGTTATTTATTTATTTATTATATACTTTAAATAATAAATATGTTAGGTTAGCTCAGAAAGTTAGGTTAGCTCAAAATGTTAGGTTAGCTCAGAAAGATAGGTTAGCTCAAAATGTTAGGTTAGCTCAGAAAGTTAGGTTTGCTCAAAAAGTTAGGTTAGCTCAGAAAGTTAGGTTAGCTCAAAATGTTAGGTTAGCTCAGAAAGTTAGGTTAGCTCAAAAATTTAGGTAAGCTCAAAATGTTAGGTTAGCTCAGAAAGTTAGATTAGCTCGAAAAGTTAGGTAAAGTCAAAAGGTTAGGTTAGCCCAGAAAGTTAGGTTAGCACAAAATGTTAGGTTAGCTCAGAAAGTTAGGTTAGCTCAAAAATTTAGGTAAGCTCAAAATGTTAGGTTAGCTCAGAAAGTTAGATTATTAGCCCAAAAAGTTAGGTTAGGTCAAAAGGTTAGGTTAGCCCAGAAAGTTAGGTTAGCACAAAATGTTAAGTTAGCTCAGAAAGTTAGGTTAGCTCAAAATGTTAGGTTAGCTCAGAAAGTAAAATTATCTCAAAAGGTTAGGTTAGCTCAGAAAGTTAGGTTAGCTCGAAAAGTTAGGTTAGGTCAAAAGGTTAGGTTAGCCCAGAAAGTTAGGTTAGCACAAAATGTTAGGTTAGCTCAGAAAGTTAGGTTAACTCAAAATGTTAGGTTAGCTCAGAAAGTTAGGTTAGCTCAAAAATTTAGGTAAGCTCAAAATGTTAGGTTAGCTCAGAAAGTTAGATTAGCTCGAAAAGTTAGGTTAGGTCAAAAGGTTAGGTTAGCCCAGAAAGTTAGGTTAGCTCAAAATGTTAGGTTAGCTCAGAAAGTAAAATTATCTCAAAAGGTTAGGTTAGCTCAGAAAGTTAGGTTAGCTCGAAAAGTTAGGTTAGGTCAAAAGGTTAGGTTAGCCCAGAAAGTTAGGTTAGCACAAAATGTTAGGTTAGCTCGAAAACTTAGGTTAGCTCAAAAGGTTAGGTTAGCTCAGAAAGCTAGGTTAGCTCAAAAATTTAGGTAAGCTCAAAATGTTAGGTTAGCTCAGAAAGTTAGATTAGCTCGAAAAGTTAGGTTAGGTCAAAAGGTTAGGTTAGCCCAGAAAGTTAGGTTAGCACAAAATTTTAGGTTAGCTCAGAAAGTTAGGTTAGCTCAGAAAGTAAAATTATCTCAAAAGGTTAGGTTAGCTGAGAAAGTTAGGTTAGCTCGGAAAGTTAGGTTAGCTCAAAATGTTAGGTTAGCTCAGAAAGTAAGGTTATCTCAATAGGTAAGGTTAGCTGAGAAAGTTAGGTTAGCACAAAATGTTAGGTTAGCTCAGAAAGTTAGGTTAGCTCAAAATGTTAGGTTAGCTCAGAAAGTAAAATTATCTCAAAAGGTTAGGTTAGCTCAGAAAGTAAAATTATCTCAAAAGGTTAGCTGAGAAAGTTAGGTTAGCTCAAAAGGTTAGGTTAGCTCAGAAAGTTAGGTTTGCTCAAAAAGTTAGGTTAGCTCAGAAAGTTAGGTTAGCTCAAAATGTTAGGTTAGCTCAGAAAGTTAGGTTAGCTCAAAAATTTAGGTAAGCTCAAAATGTTAGGTTAGCTCAGAAAGTTAGATTAGCTCGAAAAGTTAGGTAAAGTCAAAAGGTTAGGTTAGCTCAGAAAGTTAGGTTAGCACAAAATGTTAGGTTAGCTCAGAAAGTTAGGTTAGCTCAAAAATTTAGGTAAGCTCAAAATGTTAGGTTAGCTCAGAAAGTTAGATTATTAGCTCAAAAAGTTAGGTTAGGTCAAAAGGTTAGGTAAGCCCAGAAAGTTAGGTTAGCACAAAATGTTAGGTTAGCTCAGAAAGTTAGGTTAGCTCAAAATGTTAGGTTAGCTCAGAAAGTAAAATTATCTCAAAAGGTTAGGTTAGCTCAGAAAGTAAAATTATCTCAAAAGGTTAGCTGAGAAAGTTAGGTTAGCTCAAAAGGTTAGGTTAGCTCAGAAAGTTAGGTTTGCTCAAAAAGTTAGGTTAGCTCAGAAAGTTAGGTTAGCTCAAAATGTTAGGTTAGCTCAGAAAGTTAGGTTAGCTCAAAAATTTAGGTAAGCTCAAAATGTTAGGTTAGATCAGAAAGTTAGATTAGCTCGAAAAGTTAGGTAAAGTCAAAAGGTTAGGTTAGCCCAGAAAGTTAGGTTAGCACAAAATGTTAGGTTAGCTCAGAAAGTTAGGTTAGCTCAAAAATTTAGGTAAGCTCAAAATGTTAGGTTAGCTCAGAAAGTTAGATTATTAGCTCGAAAAGTTAGGTAAAGTCAAAAGGTTAGGTTAGCCCAAAAAGTTAGGTTAGCACAAAATGTTAGGTTAGCTCAGAAAGTTAGGTTAGCTCAAAATGTTAGGTTAGCTCAGAAAGTAAAATTATCTCAAAAGGTTAGGTTAGCTCAGAAAGTTAGGTTAGCTCGAAAAGTTAGGTTAGGTCAAAAGGTTAGGTTAGCCCAGAAAGTTAGGTTAGCACAAAATGTTAGGTTAGCTCAGAAAGTTAGGTTAACTCAAAATGTTAGGTTAGCTCAGAAAGTTAGGTTAGCTCAAAAATTTAGGAAAGCTCAAAATGTTAGGTTAGCTCAGAAAGTTAGATTAGCTCGAAAAGTTAGGTTAGGTCAAAAGGTTAGGTTAGCCCAGAAAGTTAGGTTAGCACAAAATGTTAGGTTAGCTCAGAAAGTTAGGTTAGCTCAGAAAGTAAAATTATCTCAAAAGGTTAGGTTAGCTGAGAAAGTTAGGTTAGCTCAAAATGTTAGGTTAGCTCAGAAAGTAAGGTTATCTCAATAGGTAAGGTTAGCTGAGAAAGTTAGGTTAGCACAAAATGTTAGGTTAGCTCAGAAAGTTAGGTTAGCTCAAAATGTTAGGTTAGCTCAGAAAGTAAAATTATCTCAAAAGGTTAGGTTAGCTCAGAAAGTTAGGTTAGCTCGAAAAGTTAGGTTAGGTCAAAAGGTTAGGTTAGCCCAGAAAGTTAGGTTAGCACAAAATGTTAGGTTAGCTCAGAAAGTTAGGTTAGCTCAAAATGTTAGGTTAGCTCAGAAAGTTAGGTTAGCTCAAAATGTTAGGTTAGCTCAGAAAGTAAAATTATCTCAAAAGGTTGGGTTAGCTCAGAGTGTTAAGTTAGCTCGAAAACTTAGGTTAGCTCAAAAGGTTAGGTTAGCTCAGAAAGCTAGGTTAGCTCAAAAATTTAGGTAAGCTCAAAATGTTAGGTTAGCTCAGAAATTTAGATTAGCTCGAAAAGTTAGGTTAGGTCAAAAGGTTAGGTTAGCCCAGAAAGTTAGGTTAGCACAAAATGTTAGGTTAGCTCAGAAAGTTAGGTTAGCTCAGAAAGTAAAATTATCTCAAAAGGTTAGGTTAGCTGAGAAAGTTAGGTTAGCTCGGAAAGTTAGGTTAGCTCAAAATGTTAGGTTAGCTCAGAAAGTAAGGTTATCTCAATAGGTAAGGTTAGCTGAGAAAGTTAGGTTAGCACAAAATGTTAGGTTAGCTCAGAAAGTTAGGTTAGCTCAAAATGTTAGGTTAGCTCAGAAAGTAAAATTATCTCAAAAGGTTAGGTTAGCTCAGAAAGTAAAATTATCTCAAAAGGTTAGCTGAGAAAGTTAGGTTAGCTCAAAAGGTTAGGTTAGCTCAAAATGTTAGGTTAGCTCAGAAAGTTAGGTTATCTCAATAGGTAAGGTTAGCTGAGAAAGTTAGGTTAGCACAAAATGTTAGGTTAGCTCAGAAAGTAAAATTATCTCAAAAGGTTGGGTTAGCTCAGAAAGTTAAGTTAGCTCGAAAACTTAGGTTAGCTCAAAAGGTTAGGTTAGCTCAGAAAGTTAGGTTTGCTCAAAAAGTTAGGTTAGCTCAGAAAGTTAGGTTAGCTCAAAATGTTAGGTTAGCTCAGAAAGTTAGGTTAGCTCAAAAATTTAGGTAAGCTCAAAATGTTAGGTTAGCTCAGAAAGTTAGATTAGCTCGCGAAACTGATCCCAGTTAGCTTTTTTACTATTAAAGACTCTAGTTGTTCTAATTATATCTATGCCCTTTGCTCTTTCTAATTTGATTTTAAATAAGATGGTGTTGTGGTCTGAGCTCGTCATGTTCTCATCCACTCTCCAATCCTCCACCAGGTCGAGCAGATCCGCCGTACACGCCGTGACGTCCACCAAGCTGGTGTACAGTGTAGTTCCTCTCACTGTGTGGAAGGTCGGGGTGTCACCTATGTTGAACACCTGCAATCCCATCTCTTCTAGGGCACCGGCCATTTCGGTTCCTCTTTGGTCAATTTTACGGCTACCCCACCAGGAGTTTTTGGCGTTTGCGTCTCCACCCAGGATGATTCTCCGGCCAAAGCTCCTCTCTATCTTTATTAGTTGTTCCAGGTATGGCCCTATCGGTGTTGGTTTCGGTTCTAGGTAGATTGAGACCACCACGATCTCCCAGGCGCTTGTCCTCATCTTCACCACTGTGATGTTGGGCGTGGTGAGGTTTGGACACTGGATAACGTCTATATCGTCATCAAAGACTGCAATTGCAGTCTTGATGACGCCGCCTCCATCACCGGTATGCTGGTATATTCTAGCACCGCGGTAGTCCTTCATTCTGCCTAAACTACCGATGTATGGCTCCTGGAGCAATGCGAAGGCCACCCCCTTTTTTGTTGCCTCAAGCATGATCTCATTTGTGGCCAATGCCTTTCTCTGCAGATTTGCTTGTACCACGAGGTATGGCCTCTTTTGAGGGACTGATTTTCCGCCGGGGACCACCTTAGCAATATGCTACCTTTGTTCTTGCTATCGCATCCCATTTTACCCTAATAGGGCACTCCTGGTTGAAGGCGTTGTGGTCAGTTTTATCCAACTTTGAACGCACACAGTTGCAACAGGACGGGGTAGCACCGGCAAGCCAGTCGGGGCACTCTGCCTTCACGTGGGCTCCCCCGCAATGACTGCATCTTGCCTGGTCTTCCTGGCAAAAACGCCTAACATGTCCATAACCTAAGCAAAGCGAGCATTGGACTAACGGAGACTGGTCGGCCACTCGGATCGTCTGGAATTCGATGTGTACCGACCCAGCCTCCGTCATTCGCCGCCAAATTGCGGGGGACACCCTCATCACGATGTTACTTGCGTGGGGGTTCCTGGTGCGTTTTTTGTATACTATTTCGGCCCTGTCTTCGTGTCTATCGAGGTTTGTATAGATTCCTTTGTTTTGGTTCCTCAATGCCTTCAGGACGTCCTCGTCACTGTTGTAGTTAAACACATTCCTTAGGATAACGAGGGGGTCTTTGTTTTGAAGGTATTCGACACTGAGATTTTCTCCGGATTCCTTGATTCTATTTTTGACTCGCTCTCTTTCCTCATCGGTTTTGCATCCAACTATTATTTTTCGGTCTTTTGCTTTTCTTAGCTTAGAAGGTTAGGTTAGCTCAAAATGTTATGTTAGCTCAGAAAGTTAGGTTAGCTTAGAAAGTTAGGTTAGCTCCAAAAAGTTAGGTTTGCACAAAATGTTAGGTTAGCTCAGAAAGTTAGGTTAGCTCAAAATGTTATGTTAGCTCAGAAAGTTAGGTTAGCTCAAAACGTTATGTAGCTCAGAAAAATAGGTTAGTTTAGAAAGTTAGTTTAGCTCCAAAAAGTTAGGTTTGCACTAAATGTTAAGCTAGCACAAAATGTTAGGTTAGCTCAGAAAGTTAGGTTAGCTCAAAATGTTAGGTTAGCTCAGAAAGTTAGGTTAGCTCAAAATGTTATGTAAGCTCAGAAAAATAGGTTAGTTTAGAAAGTTAGTTTAGCTCAGAAAGTAAGGTAAGCTCAAAATGTTATGTTAGCTCAGAAAGTTAGGTTAGCTTAGAAAGTAAGGTTAGCTCAAAAAGTTAGGTTTGCACAAAATGTTAGGTTAGCTCAGAAAGTTGGGTTAGCTCAAAATGTTAGGTTAGCTCAGAAAGTAAGGTTATCTCAAAAGGTTAGGTTAGCTGAGAAAGTTAGGTTAGCTCAGAAAGTTAGGTTAGCACAAAATGTTAGGTTAGCTTAGAAAGTTAGGTTAGCTCAAAATGTTAGCTAAGCACAAAATGTTAGGTTAGGTCAGAAAGTTAGGTTAGCTCAAAATGTTAGGTTAGCTCAAAAGGTTAGGTTAGCTGAGAAAGTTAGGTTAGCTCAAAAGGTTGGGTGAGCTGAGAAAGTTAAGTTAGCTCAGAAAGTTAGGTTAACGCAAAATGTTAGGTTAGCACAAAATGTTATTTATTTATTTATTATATACTTTAAATAATAAATATGTTAGGTTAGCTCAGAAAGTTAGGTTAGCTCAAAATGTTAGGTTAGCTCAGAAAGTGAGGTTAGCTCAAAGAGTTAGGTTAGCTCAGAAAGTTAGGTTAGCACAAAATGTTAGGTTAGCTCAGAAAGTTAGATTAGCTCGAAAAGTTAGGTTAGGTCAAAAGGTTAGGTTAGCCCAGAAAGTTAGGTTAGCACAAAATGTTAGGTTAGCTCAGAAAGTTAGGTTAACTCAAAATGTTAGGTAAGCTCAGAAAGTTAGGTTAGCTCAAAAATTTAGGTAAGCTCAAAATGTTAGGTTAGCTCAGAAAGTTAGGTTATATCAATAGGTAAGGTTAGCTGAGAAAGTTAGGTTAGCACAAAATGTTAGGTTAGCTCAGTAAGTTAGGTTAGCTCAGAAAGTAAAATTATCTCAAAAGGTTAGGTTAGCTCAGAAAGTTAGGTTAGCTCGAAAAGTTAGGTTAGCTCAAAAGGTTAGGTTAGCTCAGAAAGTTAGGTTTGCTCAAAAAGTTAGGTTAGCTCAGAAAGTTAGGTTAGCTCAAAATGTTAGGTTAGGTCAAAAGGTTAGGTTAGCCCAGAAAGTTAGGTTAGCACAAAATGTTAGGTTAGCTCAGAAAGTTAGGTTAGCTCAAAATGTTAGGTTAGCTCAGAAAGTAAAATTATCTCAAAAGGTTAGGTTAGCTCAGAAAGTTAGGTTAGCTCGAAAAGTAAGGTAAAGTCAAAAGGTTAGGTTAGCCCAGAAAGTTAGGTTAGCACAAAATGTTAGGTTAGCTCAGAAAGTTAGATTAGCTCGAAAAGTTAGGTTAGGTCAAAAGGTTAGGTTAGCCCAGAAAGTTAGGTTAGCACAAAATGTTAGGTTAGCTCAGAAAGTTAGGTTAACTCAAAATGTTAGGTTAGCTCAGAAAGTTAGATTAGCTCGAAAAGTTAGGTTAGGTCAAAAGGTTAGGTTAGCCCAGAAAGTTAGGTTAGCACAAAATGTTAGGTTAGCTCAGAAAGTTAGGTTAACTCAAAATGTTAGGTTAGCTCAGAAAGTTAGGTTAGCTCAAAAATTTAGGTAAGCTCAAAATGTTAGGTTAGCTCAGAAAGTTAGGTTATATCAATAGGTAAGGTTAGCTGAGAAAGTTAGGTTAGCACAAAATGTTAGGTTAGCTCAGTAAGTTAGGTTAGCTCAGAAAGTAAAATTATCTCAAAAGGTTAGGTTAGCTCAGAAAGTTAGGTTAGCTCGAAAAGTTAGGTTAGCTCAAAAGGTTAGGTTAGCTCAGAAAGTTAGGTTAGCTCAAAATGTTAGGTTAGCTCAGAAAGTTAGGTTAGCTCGAAAAGTTAGGTTAGGTCAAAAGGTTAGGTTAGCCCAGAAAGTTAGGTTAGGTTAGGTTAGGTTAGAAAGTTAGGTTAGCTCAAAATGTTAGCTAAGCACAAAATGTTAGGTTAGGTCAGAAAGTTAGGTTAGCTCAAAATGTTAGGTTAGCTCAGAAAGTTAGGTTAGCTCAGAAAGTAAAATTATCTCAAAAGGTTAGGTTAGCTGAGAAAGTTAGGTTAGCTCGGAAAGTTAGGTTAGCTCAAAATGTTAGGTTAGCTCAAAATGTTAGGTTAGCTCAGAAAGTTAGATTAGCTCGAAAAGTTAGGTTAGGTCAAAAGGTTAGGTTAGCCCAGAAAGTTAGGTTAGCACAAAATTTTAGGTTAGCTCAGAAAGTTAGGTTAGCTCAGAAAGTAAAATTATCTCAAAAGGTTAGGTTAGCTGAGAAAGTTAGGTTAGCTCAAAAGGTTAGGTGAGCTGAGAAAGTTAAGTTAGCTCAGAAAGTAAAATTATCTCAAAAGGTTAGGTTAGCTGAGAAAGTTAGGTTAGCTCAAAATGTTAGGTTAGCTCAGAAAGTAAGGTTATCTCAATAGGTAAGGTTAGCTGAGAAAGTTAGGTTAGCACAAAATGTTAGGTTAGCTCAGAAAGTTAGGTTAGCTCAAAATGTTAGGTTAGCTCAGAAAGTAAAATTATCTCAAAAGGTTAGGTTAGCTCAGAAAGTTAGGTTAGCTCAAAATGTTAGGTTAGCTCAGAAAGTAAAATTATCTCAAAAGGTTAGGTTAGCTCAGAAAGTTAGGTTAGCTCGAAAAGTTAGGTTAGGTCAAAAGGTTAGGTTAGCCCAGAAAGTTAGGTTAGCACAAAATGTTAGGTTAGCTCAGAAAGTTAGGTTAGCTCAAAATGTTAGGTTAGCTCAGAAAGTTAGGTTAGCTCAAAATGTTAGGTTAGCTCAGAAAGTAAAATTATCTCAAAAGGTTGGGTTAGCTCAGAGTGTTAAGTTAGCTCGAAAACTTAGGTTAGCTCAAAAGGTTAGGTTAGCTCAGAAAGCTAGGTTAGCTCAAAAATTTAGGTAAGCTCAAAATGTTAGGTTAGCTCAGAAAGTTAGATTAGCTCGAAAAGTTAGGTTAGGTCAAAAGGTTAGGTTAGCCCAGAAAGTTAGGTTAGCACAAAATGTTAGGTTAGCTCAGAAAGTTAGGTTAGCTCAGAAAGTAAAATTATCTCAAAAGGTTAGGTTAGCTGAGAAAGTTAGGTTAGCTCGGAAAGTTAGGTTAGCTCAAAATGTTAGGTTAGCTCAGAAAGTAAGGTTATCTCAATAGGTAAGGTTAGCTGAGAAAGTTAGGTTAGCTTAGAAAGTTAGGTTAGCTCCAAAAAGTTAGGTTTGCACAAAATGTTAGGTTAGCTCAGAGATTTAGGTTAGCTCAAAATGTTATGTTAGCTCAGAAAGTTAGGTTAGCTCAAAACGTTATGTTAGCTCAGAAAAATAGGTTAGTTTAGAAAGTTAGTTTAGCTCCAAAAAGTTAGGTTTGCACTAAATGTTAAGCTAGCACAAAATGTTAGGTTAGCTCAGAAAGTTAGGTTAGCTCAAAATGTTAGGTTAGCTCAGAAAGTTAGGTTAGCTCAAAATGTTATGTTAGCTCAGAAAAATAGGTTAGTTTAGAAAGTTAGTTTAGCTCAGAAAGTAAGGTAAGCTCAAAATGTTATGTTAGCTCAGAAAGTTAGGTTAGCTTAGAAAGTTAGGTTAGCTCAAAAAGTTAGGTTTGCACAAAATGTTAGGTTAGCTCAGAAAGTTAGGTTAGCTCAAAATGTTAGGTTAGCTCAGAAAGTAAGGTTATCTCAAAAGGTTAGGTTAGCTGAGAAAGTTAGGTTAGCTCAGAAAGTTAGGTTAGCACAAAATGTTAGGTTAGCTTAGAAAGTTAGGTTAGCTCAAAATGTTAGCTAAGCACAAAATGTTAGGTTAGGTCAGAAAGTTAGGTTAGCTCAAAATGTTAGGTTAGCTCAAAAGGTTAGGTTAGCTGAGAAAGTTAGGTTAGCTCAAAAGGTTAGGTGAGCTGAGAAAGTTAAGTTAGCTCAGAAAGTTAGGTTAACGCAAAATGTTAAGTTAGCACAAAATGTTATTTATTTATTTATTATATACTTTAAATAATAAATATGTTAGGTTAGCTCAGAAAGTTAGGTTAGCTCAGAAAGTGAGGTTTGCTCAAAGAGTTAGGTTAGCTCAGAAAGTTAGGTTAGGTCAAATATTTAAGTTAGCTCAGAAAGTTAGGATAGCTCGAAAAGTTAGGTTAGGTCAGAAAGTTAGGTTAGCTCAAAAGGTTAGGTTAGCTCAGAAAGTAAGGTTAACTCAGAGAGTTAGGTTAGCTCAGAAAGTTAGGTTAGCTCAAATAGTTAGGTTAGCTCAGAAAGTTAGGTTAGCTCAAAATGTTAGGTTAGCTCAGAAAGTTAGGTTATATCAATAGGTAAGGTTAGCTGAGAAAGTTAGGTTAGCACAAAATGTTAGGTTAGCTCAGTAAGTTAGGTTAGCTCAGAAAGTAAAATTATCTCAAAAGGTTAGGTTAGCTCAGAAAGTTAGGTTAGCTCGAAAAGTTAGGTTAGCTCAAAAGGTTAGGTTAGCTCAGAAAGTTAGGTTAGCTCAAAATGTTAGGTTAGCTCAGAAAGTTAGGTTAGCTCGAAAAGTTAGGTTAGGTCAAAAGGTTAGGTTAGCCCAGAAAGTTAGGTTAGGTTAGGTTAGGTTAGAAAGTTAGGTTAGCTCAAAATGTTAGCTAAGCACAAAATGTTAGGTTAGGTCAGAAAGTTAGGTTAGCTCAAAATGTTAGGTTAGCTCAGAAAGTTAGGTTAGCTCAGAAAGTAAAATTATCTCAAAAGGTTAGGTTAGCTGAGAAAGTTAGGTTAGCTCGGAAAGTTAGGTTAGCTCAAAATGTTAGGTTAGCTCAAAATGTTAGGTTAGCTCAGAAAGTTAGATTAGCTCGAAAAGTTAGGTTAGGTCAAAAGGTTAGGTTAGCCCAGAAAGTTAGGTTAGCACAAAATTTTAGGTTAGCTCAGAAAGTTAGGTTAGCTCAGAAAGTAAAATTATCTCAAAAGGTTAGGTTAGCTGAGAAAGTTAGGTTAGCTCAAAAGGTTAGGTGAGCTGAGAAAGTTAAGTTAGCTCAGAAAGTAAAATTATCTCAAAAGGTTAGGTTAGCTGAGAAAGTTAGGTTAGCTCAAAATGTTAGGTTAGCTCAGAAAGTAAGGTTATCTCAATAGGTAAGGTTAGCTGAGAAAGTTAGGTTAGCACAAAATGTTAGGTTAGCTCAGAAAGTTAGGTTAGCTCAAAATGTTAGGTTAGGTCAGAAAGTAAAATTATCTCAAAAGGTTAGGTTAGCTCAGAAAGTTAGGTTAGCTCAAAATGTTAGGTTAGCTCAGAAAGTAAAATTATCTCAAAAGGTTAGGTTAGCTCAGAAAGTTAGGTTAGCTCGAAAAGTTAGGTTAGGTCAAAAGGTTAGGTTAGCCCAGAAAGTTAGGTTAGCACAAAATGTTAGGTTAGCTCAGAAAGTTAGGTTAGCTCAAAATGTTAGGTTAGCTCAGAAAGTTAGGTTAGCTCAAAATGTTAGGTTAGCTCAGAAAGTAAAATTATCTCAAAAGGTTGGGTTAGCTCAGAGTGTTAAGTTAGCTCGAAAACTTAGGTTAGCTCAAAAGGTTAGGTTAGCTCAGAAAGCTAGGTTAGCTCAAAAATTTAGGTAAGCTCAAAATGTTAGGTTAGCTCAGAAAGTTAGATTAGCTCGAAAAGTTAGGTTAGGTCAAAAGGTTAGGTTAGCCCAGAAAGTTAGGTTAGCACAAAATGTTAGGTTAGCTCAGAAAGTTAGGTTAGCTCAGAAAGTAAAATTATCTCAAAAGGTTAGGTTAGCTGAGAAAGTTAGGTTAGCTCGGAAAGTTAGGTTAGCTCAAAATGTTAGGTTAGCTCAGAAAGTAAGGTTATCTCAATAGGTAAGGTTAGCTGAGAAAGTTAGGTTAGCTTAGAAAGTTAGGTTAGCTCCAAAAAGTTAGGTTTGCACAAAATGTTAGGTTAGCTCAGAAATTTAGGTTAGCTCAAAATGTTATGTTAGCTCAGAAAGTTAGGTTAGCTCAAAACGTTATGTTAGCTCAGAAAAATAGGTTAGTTTAGAAAGTTAGTTTAGCTCCAAAAAGTTAGGTTTGCACTAAATGTTAAGCTAGCACAAAATGTTAGGTTAGCTCAGAAAGTTAGGTTAGCTCAAAATGTTAGGTTAGCTCAGAAAGTTAGGTTAGCTCAAAATGTTATGTTAGCTCAGAAAAATAGGTTAGTTTAGAAAGTTAGTTTAGCTCAGAAAGTAAGGTAAGCTCAAAATGTTATGTTAGCTCAGAAAGTTAGGTTAGCTTAGAAAGTTAGGTTAGCTCAAAAAGTTAGGTTTGCACAAAATGGGTTAGCTTAGAAAGTTAGGTTAGCTCAAAATGTTAGCTAAGCACAAAATGTTAGGTTAGGTCAGAAAGTTAGGTTAGCTCAAAATGTTAGGTTAGCTCAAAAGGTTAGGTTAGCTGAGAAAGTTAGGTTAGCTCAAAAGGTTAGGTGAGCTGAGAAAGTTAAGTTAGCTCAGAAAGTTAGGTTAACGCAAAATGTTAAGTTAGCACAAAATGTTATTTATTTATTTATTATATACTTTAAATAATAAATATGTTAGGTTAGCTCAGAAAGTTAGGTTAGCTCAGAAAGTGAGGTTTGCTCAAAGAGTTAGGTTAGCTCAGAAAGTTAGGTTAGGTCAAATATTTAAGTTAGCTCAGAAAGTTAGGATAGCTCGAAAAGTTAGGTTAGGTCAGAAAGTTAGGTTAGCTCAAAAGGTTAGGTTAGCTCAGAAAGTAAGGTTAACTCAGAGAGTTAGGTTAGCTCAGAAAGTTAGGTTAGCTCAAATAGTTAGGTTAGCTCAGAAAGTTAGGTTAGCTCAAAATGTTAGGTTAGCTCAGAAAGTTAGGTTATATCAATAGGTAAGGTTAGCTGAGAAAGTTAGGTTAGCACAAAATGTTAGGTTAGCTCAGTAAGTTAGGTTAGCTCAGAAAGTAAAATTATCTCAAAAGGTTAGGTTAGCTCAGAAAGTTAGGTTAGCTCAAAATGTTAGGTGAGCTCAGAAAGTTAGATAAGCTCGAAAAGTTAGGTAAAGTCAAAAGGTTAGGTTAGCCCAGAAAGTTAGGTTAGCACAAAATGTTAGGTTAGCTCAGAAAGTTAGGTTAGCTCAAAAATTTAGGTAAGCTCAAAATGTTAGGTTAGCTCAGAAAGTAAAATTATCTCAAAAGGTTAGGTTAGCTCAGAAAGTTAGGTTAGCACAAAATGTTAGGTTAGCTCAGAAAGTTAGATTAGCTCGAAAAGTTAGGTTAGGTCAAAAGGTTAGGTTAGCCCAGAAAGTTAGGTTAGCACAAAATGTTAGGTTAGCTCAGAAAGTTAGGTTAACTCAAAATGTTAGGTTAGCTCAGAAAGTTAGGTTAGCTCAAAAATTTAGGTAAGCTCAAAATGTTAGGTTAGCTCAGAAAGTTAGATTAGCTCGAAAAGTTAGGTTAGGTCAAAAGGTTAGGTTAGCCCAGAAAGTTAGGTTAACGCAAAATGTTAGGTTAGCACAAAATGTTATTTATTTATTTATTATATACTTTAAATAATAAATATGTTAGGTTAGCTCAGAAAGTTAGGTTAGCTCAAAATGTTAGGTTAGCTCAGAAAGTGAGGTTAGCTCAAAGAGTTAGGTTAGCTCAGAAAGTTAGGTTAGGTCAAATATTTAAGTTAGCTCAGAAAGTTAGGATAGCTCGAAAAGTTAGGTTAGGTCAGAAAGTTAGGTTAGCTCAAAAGGTTAGGTTAGCTCAGAAAGTAAGGTTAACTCAGAGAGTTAGGTTAGCTCAGAAAGTTAGGTTAGCTCAAATAGTTAGGTTAGCTCAGAAAGTTAGGTTAGCTCAAAATGTTAGGTTAGCTCAGAAAGGCTGGTTATATCAATAGGTAAGGTTAGCTGAGAAAGTTAGGTTAGCACAAAATGTTAGGTTAGCTCAGTAAGTTAGGTTAGCTCAGAAAGTAAAATTATCTCAAAAGGTTAGGTTAGCTCAGAAAGTTAGGTTAGCTCGAAAAGTTAGGTTAGCTCAGAAAGTTAGGTTAGCTCAAAATGTTAGGTTAGCTCAGAAAGTTAGGTTAGCTCAAAAATTTAGGTAAGCTCAAAATGTTAGGTTAGCTCAGAAAGTTAGATTAGCTCGAAAAGTTAGGTAAAGTCAAAAGGTTAGGTTAGCCCAGAAAGTTAGGTTAGCACAAAATGTTAGGTTAGCTCAGAAAGTTAGGTTAGCTCAAAAATTTAGGTAAGCTCAAAATGTTAGGTTAGCTCAAAAAGTTAGGTTAGGTCAAAAGGTTAGGTTAGCCCAGAAAGTTAGGTTAGCACAAAATGTTAGGTTAGCTCAGAAAGTTAGGTTAGCTCAAAATGTTAGGTTAGCTCAGAAAGTAAAATTATCTCAAAAGGTTAGGTTAGCTCAGAAAGTTAGGTTAGCTCGAAAAGTTAGGTAAAGTCAAAAGGTTAGGTTAGCCCAGAAAGTTAGGTTAGCACAAAATGTTAGGTTAGCTCAGAAAGTTAGATTAGCTCGAAAAGTTAGGTTAGGTCAAAAGGTTAGGTTAGCCCAGAAAGTTAGGTTAGCACAAAATGTTAGGTTAGCTCAGAAAGTTAGGTTAACTCAAAATGTTAGGTTAGCTCAGAAAGTTAGGTTAGCTCAAAAATTTAGGTAAGCTCAAAATGTTAGGTTAGCTCAGAAAGTTAGATTAGCTCGAAAAGTTAGGTTAGGTCAAAAGGTTAGGTTAGCCCAGAAAGTTAGGTTAGCACAAAATGTTAGGTTAGCTCAGAAAGTAAGGTTATCTCAATAGGTAAGGTTAGCTGAGAAAGTTAGGTTAGCACAAAATGTTAGGTTAGCTCAGAAAGTTAGGTTAGCTCAAAATGTTAGGTTAGCTCAGAAAGTAAAATTATCTCAAAAGGTTAGGTTAGCTGAGAAAGTTAGGTTAGCTCAAAATGTTAGGTTAGCTCAGAAAGTAAGGTTATCTCAATAGGTAAGGTTAGCTGAGAAAGTTAGGTTAGCACAAAATGTTAGGTTAGCTCAGAAAGTTAGGTTAGCTCAAAATGTTAGGTTAGCTCAGAAAGTAAAATTATCTCAAAAGGTTAGCTTAGCTCAGAAAGTTAGGTTAGCTCAAAATGTTAGGTTAGCTCAGAAAGTAAAATTATCTCAAAAGGTTAGGTTAGCTCAGAAAGTTAGGTTAGCTCGAAAAGTTAGGTTAGGTCAAAAGGTTAGGTTAGCCCAGAAAGTTAGGTTAGCACAAAATGTTAGGTTAGCTCAGAAAGTAAGGTTATCTCAATAGGTAAGGTTAGCTGAGAAAGTTAGGTTAGTATAGAAAGTTAGTTTAGCTCCAAAAAGTTAGGTTTGCACTAAATGTTAAGCTAGCACAAAATGTTAGGTTAGCTCAGAAAGTTAGGTTAGCTCAAAATGTTAGGTTAGCTCAGAAAGTTAGGTTAGCTCAAAATGTTATGTTAGCTCAGAAAAATAGGTTAGTTTAGAAAGTTAGTTTAGCTCAGAAAGTAAGGTAAGCTCAAAATGTTATGTTAGCTCAGAAAGTTAGGTTAGCTTAGTAAGTTAGGTTAGCTCAAAAAGTTAGGTTTGCACAAAATGTTAGGTTAGCTCAGAAAGTTAGGTTAGCTCAAAATGTTAGGTTAGCTCAGAAAGTAAGGTTATCTCAAAAGGTTAGGTTAGCTGAGAAAGTTAGGTTAGCTCAGAAAGTTAGGTTAGCACAAAATGTTAGGTTAGCTTAGAAAGTTAGGTAAGCTCAAAATGTTAGGTTAGCTCAAAAGGTTAGGTTAGCTGAGAAAGTTAGGTTAGCTCAAAAGGTTAGGTGAGCTGAGAAAGTTAAGTTAGCTCAGAAAGTTAGGTTAACGCAAAATGTTAGGTTAGCACAAAATGTTATTTATTTATTTATTATATACTTTAAATAATAAATATGTTAGGTTAGCTCAGAAAGTTAGGTTAGCTCAAAATGTTAGGTTAGCTCAGAAAGTGAGGTTAGCTCAAAGAGTTAGGTTAGCTCAGTAAGTAAGGTTAGTTCAAATATTTAAGTTAGCTCAGAAAGTTAGGATAGCTCGAAAAGTTAGGTTAGGTCAGAAAGTTAGGTTAGCTCAAAAGGTTAGGTTAGCTCAGAAAGTAAGGTTAACTCAGAGAGTTAGGTTAGCTCAGAAAGTTAGGTTAGCTCAAATAGTTAGGTTAGCTCAGAAAGTTAGGTTAGCTCAAAAAGTTAGGTTAGCTCAGAAAGGCTGGTTATATCAATAGGTAAGGTTAGCTGAGAAAGTTAGGTTAGCACAAAATGTTAGGTTAGCTCAGAAAGTTAGGTTAGCTCAAAATGTTAGGTTAGCTCAGAAAGTAAAATTATCTCAAAAGGTTAGCTTAGCTCAGAAAGTTAGGTTAGCTCAAAATGTTAGGTTAGCTCAGAAAGTAAAATTATCTCAAAAGGTTAGGTTAGCTCAGAAAGTTAGGTTAGCTCGAAAAGTTAGGTTAGGTCAAAAGGTTAGGTTAGCCCAGAAAGTTAGGTTAGCACAAAATGTTAGGTTAGCTCAGAAAGTTAGGTTAGCTCAAAATGTTAGGTTAGCTCAGAAAGTTAGGTTAGCTCAAAATGTTAGGTTAGCTCAGAAAGTAAAATTATCTCAAAAGGTTGGGTTAGCTCAGAGTGTTAAGTTAGCTCGAAAACTTAGGTTAGCTCAAAAGGTTAGGTTAGCTCAGAAAGCTAGGTTAGCTCAAAAATTTAGGTAAGCTCAAAATGTTAGGTTAGCTCAGAAAGTTAGATTAGCTCGAAAAGTTAGGTTAGGTCAAAAGGTTAGGTTAGCCCAGAAAGTTAGGTTAGCACAAAATGTTAGGTTAGCTCAGAAAGTTAGGTTAGCTCAGAAAATAAAATTATCTCAAAAGGTTAGGTTAGCTGAGAAAGATAGGTTAGCTCGGAAAGTTAGGTTAGCTCAAAATGTTAGGTTAGCTCAGAAAGTAAGGTTATCTCAATAGGTAAGGTTAGCTGAGAAAGTTAGGTTAGCACAAAATGTTAGGTTAGCTCAGAAAGTTAGGTTAGCTCAAAATGTTAGGTTAGCTCAGAAAGTAAAATTATCTCAAAAGGTTAGCTGAGAAAGTTAGGTTAGCTCAAAAGTTTAGGTTAGCTCAGAAAGTTAGGTTTGCTCAAAAAGTTAGGTTAGCTCAGAAAGTTAGGTTAGCTCAAAATGTTAGGTTAGCTCAGAAAGTTAGGTTATCTCAATAGGTAAGGTTAGCTGAGAAAGTTAGGTTAGCACAAAATGTTAGGTTAGCTCAGAAAGTAAGGTTATCTCAATAGGTAAGGTTAGCTGAGAAAGTTAGGTTAGCACAAAATGTTAGGTTAGCTCAGAAAGTTAGGTTAGCTCAAAATGTTAGGTTAGCTCAGAAAGTAAAATTATCTCAAAAGGTTAGCTGAGAAAGTTAGGTTAGCTCAAAAGTTTAGGTTAGCTCAGAAAGTTAGGTTTGCTCAAAAAGTTAGGTTAGCTCAGAAAGTTAGGTTAGCTCAAAATGTTAGGTTAGCTCAGAAAGTTAGGTTATCTCAATAGGTAAGGTTAGCTGAGAAAGTTAGGTTAGCTCAAAATGTTAGGTTAGCTCAGAAAGTTAGATTAGCTCGAAAAGTTAGGTTAGGTCAAAAGGTTAGGTTAGCCCAGAAAGTAAGGTTAGCACAAAATGTTAGGTTAGCTCAGAAAGTTAGGTTAGCTCAGAAAGTAAAATTATCTCAAAAGGTTAGGTTAGCTGAGAAAGTTAGGTTAGCTCGGAAAGTTAGGTTAGCTCAAAATGTTAGGTTAGCTCAGAAAGTAAGGTTATCTCAATAGGTAAGGTTAGCTGAGAAAGTTAGGTTAGTTTAGAAAGTTAGGTTAGCTCCAAAAAAATAGGTTTGCACAAAATGTTAGGTTAGCTCAGAAAGTTAGGTTAGCTCAAAATGTTATGTTAGCTCAGAAAGTTAGGTTAGCTCAAAACGTTATGTTAGCTCAGAAAAATAGGTTAGTTTAGAAAGTTAGTTTAGCTCAGAAAGTAAGGTAAGCTCAAAATGTTATGTTAGCTCAGAAAGTTAGGTTAGCTTAGAAAGTTAGGTTAGCTCAAAAAGTTAGGTTTGCACAAAATGTTAGGTTAGCTCAGAAAGTTAGGTTAGCTCAAAATGTTAGGTTAGCTCAGAAAGTAAGGTTATCTCAAAAGGTTAGGTTAGCTGAGAAAGTTAGGTTAGCTCAGAAAGTTAGGTTAGCTCAGAAAGTTAGGTTAGCTCAAAATGTTAGGTTAGCTCAGAAAGTAAAATTATCTCAAAAGGTTGGGTTAGCTCAGAGTGTTAAGTTAGCTCGAAAACTTAGGTTAGCTCAAAAGGTTAGGTTAGCTCAGAAAGCTAGGTTAGCTCAAAAATTTAGGTAAGCTCAAAATGTTAGGTTAGCTCAGAAAGTTAGATTAGCTCGAAAAGTTAGGTTAGGTCAAAAGGTTAGGTTAGCTCAGAAAGTTAGGTTAGCTCAAAATGTTAGGTTAGCTCAGAAAGTAAGGTTATCTCAATAGGTAAGGTTAGCTGAGAAAGTTAGGTTAGCACAAAATGTTAGGTTAGCTCAGAAAGTTAGGTTAGCTCAAAATGTTAGGTTAGCTCAGAAAGTAAAATTATCTCAAAAGGTTAGGTTAGCTCAGAAAGTTAGGTTAGCTCAAAATGTTAGGTTAGCTCAGAAAGTAAAATTATCTCAAAAGGTTAGGTTAGCTCAGAAAGTTAGGTTAGCTCGAAAAGTAAGGTTAGGTCAAAAGGTTAGGTTAGCCCAGAAAGTTAGGTTAGCACAAAATGTTAGGTTAGCTCAGAAAGTTAGGTTAGCTCAAAATGTTAGGTTAGCTCAGAAAGTTAGGTTAGCTCAAAATGTTAGGTTAGCTCAGAAAGTAAAATTATCTCAAAAGGTTGGGTTAGCTCAGAGTGTTAAGTTAGCTCGAAAACTTAGGTTAGCTCAAAAGGTTAGGTTAGCTCAGAAAGCTAGGTTAGCTCAAAAATTTAGGTAAGCTCAAAATGTTAGGTTAGCTCAGAAAGTTAGATTAGCTCGAAAAGTTAGGTTAGGTCAAAAGGTTAGGTTAGCCCAGAAAGTTAGGTTAGCACAAAATGTTAGGTTAGCTCAGAAAGTTAGGTTAGCTCAGAAAGTAAAATTATCTCAAAAGGTTAGGTTAGCTGAGAAAGTTAGGTTAGCTCGGAAAGTTAGGTTAGCTCAAAATGTTAGGTTAGCTCAGAAAGTAAGGTTATCTCAATAAGTAAGGTTAGCTGAGAAAGTTAGGTTAGCACAAAATGTTAGGTTAGCTCAGAAAGTTAGGTTAGCTCAAAATGTTAGGTTAGCTCAGAAAGTAAAATTATCTCAAAAGGTTAGCTGAGAAAGTTAGGTTAGCTCAAAAGTTTAGGTTAGCTCAGAAAGTTAGGTTTGCTCAAAAAGTTAGGTTAGCTCAGAAAGTTAGGTTAGCTCAAAATGTTAGGTTAGCTCAGAAAGTTAGATTAGCTCGAAAAGTTAGGTTAGGTCAAAAGGTTAGGTTAGCTCAGAAAGTTAGATTAGCTCGAAAACTTAGGTTAGCTCAAAAGGTTAGGTTAGCTCAGAAAGCTAGGTTAGCTCAAAAATTTAGGTAAGCTCAAAATGTTAGGTTAGCTCGGAAAGTTAGATTAGCTCGAAAAGTTAGGTTAGGTCAAAAGGTTAGGTTAGCCCAGAAAGTTAGGTTAGCACAAAATGTTAGGTTAGCTCAGAAAGTTAGGTTAGCTCAGAAAGTAAAATTATCTCAAAAGGTTAGGTTAGCTGAGAAAGTTAGGTTAGCTCGGAAAGTTAGGTTAGCTCAAAATGTTAGGTTAGCTCAGAAAGTAAGGTTATCTCAATAGGTAAGGTTAGCTGAGAAAGTTAGGTTAGTTTAGAAAGTTAGGTTAGCTCAGAAAGTTAGGTTAGCTCAAAATGTTATGTTAGCTCAGAAAGTTAGGTTAGCTCAAAACGTTATGTTAGCTAAGAAAAATAGGTTAGTTTAGAAAGTTAGTTTAGCTCAGAAAGTAAGGTAAGCTCAAAATGTTATGTTAGCTCAGAAAGTTAGGTTAGCTTAGAAAGTTAGGTTAGCTCAAAAAGTTAGGTTTGCACAAAATGTTAGGTTAGCTCAGAAAGTTAGGTTAGCTCAAAATGTTAGGTTAGCTCAGAAAGTAAGGTTATCTCAAAAGGTTAGGTTAGCTGAGAAAGTTAGGTTAGCTCAGAAAGTTAGGTTAGCACAAAATGTTAGGTTAGCTTAGAAAGTTAGGTAAGCTCAAAATGTTAGGTTAGCTCAAAAGGTTAGGTTAGCTGAGAAAGTTAGGTTAGCTCAAAAGGTTAGGTGAGCTGAGAAAGTTAAGTTAGCTCAGAAAGTTAGGTTAGCTCAAAATGTTAGGTTAGCTCAGAAAGTAAGGTTATCTCAATAGGTAAGGTTAGCTGAGAAAGTTAGGTTAGCACAAAATGTTAGGTTAGCTCAGAAAGTTAGGTTAGCTCAAAATGTTAGGTTAGCTCAGAAAGTAAAATTATCTCAAAAGGTAAGGTTAGCTCAGAAAGTTAGGTTAGCTCAAAATGTTAGGTTAGCTCAGAAAGTAAAATTATCTCAAAAGGTTAGGTTAGCTCAGAAAGTTAGGTTAGCTCGAAAAGTTAGGTTAGGTCAAAAGGTTAGGTTAGCCCAGAAAGTTAGGTTAGCACAAAATGTTAGGTTAGCTCAGAAAGTTAGGTTAGCTCAAAATGTTAGGTTAGCTCAGAAAGTTAGGTTAGCTCAAAATGTTAGGTTAGCTCAGAAAGTAAAATTATCTCAAAAGGTTGGGTTAGCTCAGAGTGTTAAGTTAGCTCGAAAACTTAGGTTAGCTCAAAAGGTTAGGTTAGCTCAGAAAGCTAGGTTAGCTCAAAAATTTAGGTAAGCTCAAAATGTTAGGTTAGCTCAGAAAGTTAGATTAGCTCGAAAAGTTAGGTTAGGTCAAAAGGTTAGGTTAGCCCAGAAAGTTAGGTTAGCTCAAAATGTTAGGTTAGCTCAGAAAGTAAAATTATCTCAAAAGGTTAGGTTAGCTGAGAAAGTTAGGTTAGCTCGGAAAGTTAGGTTAGCTCAAAATGTTAGGTTAGCTCAGAAAGTAAGGTTATCTCAATAGGTAAGGTTAGCTGAGAAAGTTAGGTTAGCACAAAATGTTAGGTTAGCTCAGAAAGTTAGGTTAGCTCAAAATGTTAGGTTAGCTCAGAAAGTAAAATTATCTCAAAAGGTTAGCTGAGAAAGTTAGGTTAGCTCAAAAGTTTAGGTTAGCTCAGAAAGTTAGGTTTGCTCAAAAAGTTAGGTTAGCTCAGAAAGTTAGGTTAGCTCAAAATGTTAGGTTAGCTCAGAAAGTTAGATTAGCTCGAAAAGTTAGGTTAGGTCAAAAGGTTAGGTTAGCTCAGAAAGTTAGATTAGCTCGAAAACTTAGGTTAGCTCAAAAGGTTAGGTTAGCTCAGAAAGCTAGGTTAGCTCAAAAATTTAGGTAAGCTCAAAATGTTAGGTTAGCTCAGAAAGTAAAATTATCTCAAAAGGTTAGGTTAGCTGAGAAAGTTAGGTTAGCTCGGAAAGTTAGGTTAGCTCAAAATGTTAGGTTAGCTCAGAAAGTAAGGTTATCTCAATAGGTAAGGTTAGCTGAGAAAGTTAGGTTAGCACAAAATGTTAGGTTAGCTCAGAAAGTTAGGTTAGCTCAAAATGTTAGGTTAGCTCAGAAAGTAAAATTATCTCAAAAGGTTAGCTGAGAAAGTTAGGTTAGCTCAAAAGTTTAGGTTAGCTCAGAAAGTTAGGTTAGCTCAAAACGTTATGTTAGCTCAGAAAAATAGGTTAGTTTAGAAAGTTAGTTTAGCTCAGAAAGTAAGGTAAGCTCAAAATGTTATGTTAGCTCAGAAAGTTAGGTTAGCTTAGAAAGTTAGGTTAGCTCAAAAAGTTAGGTTTGCACAAAATGTTAGGTTAGCTCAGAAAGTTAGGTTAGCTCAAAATGTTAGGTTAGCTCAGAAAGTAAGGTTATCTCAAAAGGTTAGGTTAGCTGAGAAAGTTAGGTTAGCTCAGAAAGTTAGGTTAGCTCAGAAAGTTAGGTTAGCTCAAAATGTTAGGTTAGCTCAGAAAGTAAAATTATCTCAAAAGGTTGGGTTAGCTCAGAGTGTTAAGTTAGCTCGAAAACTTAGGTTAGCTCAAAAGGTTAGGTTAGCTCAGAAAGCTAGGTTAGCTCAAAAATTTAGGTAAGCTCAAAATGTTAGGTTAGCTCAGAAAGTTAGATTAGCTCGAAAAGTTAGGTTAGGTCAAAAGGTTAGGTTAGCTCAGAAAGTTAGGTTAGCTCAAAATGTTAGGTTAGCTCAGAAAGTAAGGTTATCTCAATAGGTAAGGTTAGCTGAGAAAGTTAGGTTAGCACAAAATGTTAGGTTAGCTCAGAAAGTTAGGTTAGCTCAAAATGTTAGGTTAGCTCAGAAAGTAAAATTATCTCAAAAGGTTAGGTTAGCTCAGAAAGTTAGGTTAGCTCAAAATGTTAGGTTAGCTCAGAAAGTAAAATTATCTCAAAAGGTTAGGTTAGCTCAGAAAGTTAGGTTAGCTCGAAAAGTAAGGTTAGGTCAAAAGGTTAGGTTAGCCCAGAAAGTTAGGTTAGCACAAAATGTTAGGTTAGCTCAGAAAGTTAGGTTAGCTCAAAATGTTAGGTTAGCTCAGAAAGTTAGGTTAGCTCAAAATGTTAGGTTAGCTCAGAAAGTAAAATTATCTCAAAAGGTTGGGTTAGCTCAGAGTGTTAAGTTAGCTCGAAAACTTAGGTTAGCTCAAAAGGTTAGGTTAGCTCAGAAAGCTAGGTTAGCTCAAAAATTTAGGTAAGCTCAAAATGTTAGGTTAGCTCAGAAAGTTAGATTAGCTCGAAAAGTTAGGTTAGGTCAAAAGGTTAGGTTAGCCCAGAAAGTTAGGTTAGCACAAAATGTTAGGTTAGCTCAGAAAGTTAGGTTAGCTCAGAAAGTAAAATTATCTCAAAAGGTTAGGTTAGCTGAGAAAGTTAGGTTAGCTCGGAAAGTTAGGTTAGCTCAAAATGTTAGGTTAGCTCAGAAAGTAAGGTTATCTCAATAAGTAAGGTTAGCTGAGAAAGTTAGGTTAGCACAAAATGTTAGGTTAGCTCAGAAAGTTAGGTTAGCTCAAAATGTTAGGTTAGCTCAGAAAGTAAAATTATCTCAAAAGGTTAGCTGAGAAAGTTAGGTTAGCTCAAAAGTTTAGGTTAGCTCAGAAAGTTAGGTTTGCTCAAAAAGTTAGGTTAGCTCAGAAAGTTAGGTTAGCTCAAAATGTTAGGTTAGCTCAGAAAGTTAGATTAGCTCGAAAAGTTAGGTTAGGTCAAAAGGTTAGGTTAGCTCAGAAAGTTAGATTAGCTCGAAAACTTAGGTTAGCTCAAAAGGTTAGGTTAGCTCAGAAAGCTAGGTTAGCTCAAAAATTTAGGTAAGCTCAAAATGTTAGGTTAGCTCGGAAAGTTAGATTAGCTCGAAAAGTTAGGTTAGGTCAAAAGGTTAGGTTAGCCCAGAAAGTTAGGTTAGCACAAAATGTTAGGTTAGCTCAGAAAGTTAGGTTAGCTCAGAAAGTAAAATTATCTCAAAAGGTTAGGTTAGCTGAGAAAGTTAGGTTAGCTCGGAAAGTTAGGTTAGCTCAAAATGTTAGGTTAGCTCAGAAAGTAAGGTTATCTCAATAGGTAAGGTTAGCTGAGAAAGTTAGGTTAGTTTAGAAAGTTAGGTTAGCTCAGAAAGTTAGGTTAGCTCAAAATGTTATGTTAGCTCAGAAAGTTAGGTTAGCTCAAAACGTTATGTTAGCTAAGAAAAATAGGTTAGTTTAGAAAGTTAGTTTAGCTCAGAAAGTAAGGTAAGCTCAAAATGTTATGTTAGCTCAGAAAGTTAGGTTAGCTTAGAAAGTTAGGTTAGCTCAAAAAGTTAGGTTTGCACAAAATGTTAGGTTAGCTCAGAAAGTTAGGTTAGCTCAAAATGTTAGGTTAGCTCAGAAAGTAAGGTTATCTCAAAAGGTTAGGTTAGCTGAGAAAGTTAGGTTAGCTCAGAAAGTTAGGTTAGCACAAAATGTTAGGTTAGCTTAGAAAGTTAGGTAAGCTCAAAATGTTAGGTTAGCTCAAAAGGTTAGGTTAGCTGAGAAAGTTAGGTTAGCTCAAAAGGTTAGGTGAGCTGAGAAAGTTAAGTTAGCTCAGAAAGTTAGGTTAGCTCAAAATGTTAGGTTAGCTCAGAAAGTAAGGTTATCTCAATAGGTAAGGTTAGCTGAGAAAGTTAGGTTAGCACAAAATGTTAGGTTAGCTCAGAAAGTTAGGTTAGCTCAAAATGTTAGGTTAGCTCAGAAAGTAAAATTATCTCAAAAGGTAAGGTTAGCTCAGAAAGTTAGGTTAGCTCAAAATGTTAGGTTAGCTCAGAAAGTAAAATTATCTCAAAAGGTTAGGTTAGCTCAGAAAGTTAGGTTAGCTCGAAAAGTTAGGTTAGGTCAAAAGGTTAGGTTAGCCCAGAAAGTTAGGTTAGCACAAAATGTTAGGTTAGCTCAGAAAGTTAGGTTAGCTCAAAATGTTAGGTTAGCTCAGAAAGTTAGGTTAGCTCAAAATGTTAGGTTAGCTCAGAAAGTAAAATTATCTCAAAAGGTTGGGTTAGCTCAGAGTGTTAAGTTAGCTCGAAAACTTAGGTTAGCTCAAAAGGTTAGGTTAGCTCAGAAAGCTAGGTTAGCTCAAAAATTTAGGTAAGCTCAAAATGTTAGGTTAGCTCAGAAAGTTAGATTAGCTCGAAAAGTTAGGTTAGGTCAAAAGGTTAGGTTAGCCCAGAAAGTTAGGTTAGCTCAAAATGTTAGGTTAGCTCAGAAAGTAAAATTATCTCAAAAGGTTAGGTTAGCTGAGAAAGTTAGGTTAGCTCGGAAAGTTAGGTTAGCTCAAAATGTTAGGTTAGCTCAGAAAGTAAGGTTATCTCAATAGGTAAGGTTAGCTGAGAAAGTTAGGTTAGCACAAAATGTTAGGTTAGCTCAGAAAGTTAGGTTAGCTCAAAATGTTAGGTTAGCTCAGAAAGTAAAATTATCTCAAAAGGTTAGCTGAGAAAGTTAGGTTAGCTCAAAAGTTTAGGTTAGCTCAGAAAGTTAGGTTTGCTCAAAAAGTTAGGTTAGCTCAGAAAGTTAGGTTAGCTCAAAATGTTAGGTTAGCTCAGAAAGTTAGATTAGCTCGAAAAGTTAGGTTAGGTCAAAAGGTTAGGTTAGCTCAGAAAGTTAGATTAGCTCGAAAACTTAGGTTAGCTCAAAAGGTTAGGTTAGCTCAGAAAGCTAGGTTAGCTCAAAAATTTAGGTAAGCTCAAAATGTTAGGTTAGCTCAGAAAGTAAAATTATCTCAAAAGGTTAGGTTAGCTGAGAAAGTTAGGTTAGCTCGGAAAGTTAGGTTAGCTCAAAATGTTAGGTTAGCTCAGAAAGTAAGGTTATCTCAATAGGTAAGGTTAGCTGAGAAAGTTAGGTTAGCACAAAATGTTAGGTTAGCTCAGAAAGTTAGGTTAGCTCAAAATGTTAGGTTAGCTCAGAAAGTAAAATTATCTCAAAAGGTTAGCTGAGAAAGTTAGGTTAGCTCAAAAGTTTAGGTTAGCTCAGAAAGTTAGGTTTGCTCAAAAAGTTAGGTTAGCTCAGAAAGTTAGGTTAGCTCAAAATGTTAGGTTAGCTCAGAAAGTTAGATTAGCTCGAAAAGTTAGGTTAGGTCAAAAGGTTAGGTTAGCCCAGAAAGTTAGGTTAGCCCAGAAAGTTAGGTTAGCACAAAATGTTAGGTTAGCTCAGAAAGTTAGGTTAACTCAAAATGTTAGGTTAGCTCAGAAAGTTAGGTTAGCTCAAAAATTTAGGTAAGCTCAAAATGTTAGGTTAGCTCAGAAAGTTAGATTAGCTCGAAAAGTTAGGTTAGGTCAAAAGGTTAGGTTAGCCCAGAAAGTTAGGTTAGCACAAAATGTTAGGTTAGCTCAGAAAGTTAGGTTAGCTCAGAAAGTAAAATTATCTCAAAAGGTTAGGTTAGCTGAGAAAGTTAGGTTAGCTCAAAATGTTAGGTTAGCTCAGAAAGTAAGGTTATCTCAATAGGTAAGGTTAGCTGAGAAAGTTAGGTTAGCACAAAATGTTAGGTTAGCTCAGAAAGTTAGGTTAGCTCAAAATGTTAGGTTAGCTCAGAAAGTAAAATTATCTCAAAAGGTTAGGTTAGCTCAGAAAGTTAGGTTAGCTCAAAATGTTAGGTTAGCTCAGAAAGTAAAATTATCTCAAAAGGTTAGGTTAGCTCAGAAAGTTAGGTTAGCTCGAAAAGTTAGGTTAGGTCAAAAGGTTAGGTTAGCCCAGAAAGTTAGGTTAGCACAAAATGTTAGGTTAGCTCAGAAAGTTAGGTTAGCTCAAAATGTTAGGTTAGCTCAGAAAGTTAGGTAAGCTCAAAATGTTAGGTTAGCTCAGAAAGTAAAATTATCTCAAAAGGTTGGGTTAGCTCAGAGTGTTAAGTTAGCTCGAAAACTTAGGTTAGCTCAAAAGGTTAGGTTAGCTCAGAAAGCTAGGTTAGCTCAAAAATTTAGGTAAGCTCAAAATGTTAGGTTAGCTCAGAAAGTTAGATTAGCTCGAAAAGTTAGGTTAGGTCAAAAGGTTAGGTTAGCCCAGAAAGTTAGGTTAGCACAAAATGTTAGGTTAGCTCAGAAAGTTAGGTTAGCTCAGAAAGTAAAATTATCTCAAAAGGTTAGGTTAGCTGAGAAAGTTAGGTTAGCTTGGAAAGTTAGGTTAGCTCAAAATGTTAGGTTAGCTCAGAAAGTAAGGTTATCTCAATAGGTAAGGTTAGCTGAGAAAGTTAGGTTAGCACAAAATGTTAGGTTAGCTCAGAAAGTTAGGTTAGCTCAAAATGTTAGGTTAGCTCAGAAAGTAAAATTATCTCAAAAGGTTAGCTGAGAAAGTTAGGTTAGCTCAAAAGTTTAGGTTAGCTCAGAAAGTTAGGTTTGCTCAAAAAGTTAGGTTAGCTCAGAAAGTTAGGTTAGCTCAAAATGTTAGGTTAGCTCAGAAAGTTAGGTTATCTCAATAGGTAAGGTTAGCTGAGAAAGTTAGGTTAGCACAAAATGTTAGGTTAGCTCAGAAAGTAAGGTTATCTCAATAGGTAAGGTTAGCTGAGAAAGTTAGGTTAGCACAAAATGTTAGGTTAGCTCAGAAAGTTAGGTTAGCTCAAAATGTTAGGTTAGCTCAGAAAGTAAAATTATCTCAAAAGGTTAGCTGAGAAAGTTAGGTTAGCTCAAAAGTTTAGGTTAGCTCAGAAAGTTAGGTTTGCTCAAAAAGTTAGGTTAGCTCAGAAAGTTAGGTTAGCTCAAAATGTTAGGTTAGCTCAGAAAGTTAGGTTATCTCAATAGGTAAGGTTAGCTGAGAAAGTTAGGTTAGGTCAAAAGGTTAGGTTAGCCCAGAAAGTTAGGTTAGCACAAAATGTTAGGTTAGCTCAGAAAGTTAGGTTAGCTCAGAAAGTTAGGTTATCTCAATAGGTAAGGTTAGCTGAGAAAGTTAGGTTAGCACAAAATGTTAGGTTAGCTCAGAAAGTAAAATTATCTCAAAAGGTTAGGTTAGCTCAGAAAGCTAGGTTAGCTCAAAAATTTAGGTAAGCTCAAAATGTTAGGTTAGCTCAGAAAGTTAGATTAGCTCGAAAAGTTAGGTAAGGTCAAAAGGTTAGGTTAGCCCAGAAAGTTAGGTTAGCACAAAATGTTAGGTTAGCTCAGAAAGTTAGGTTAGCTCAGAAAGTAAAATTATCTCAAAAGGTTAGGTTAGCTGAGAAAGTTAGGTTAGCTCGGAAAGTTAGGTTAGCTCAAAATGTTAGGTTAGCTCAGAAAGTAAGGTTATCTCAATAGGTAAGGTTAGCTGAGAAAGTTAGGTTAGTTTAGAAAGTTAGGTTAGCTCCAAAAAAATAGGTTTGCACAAAATGTTAGGTTAGCTCAGAAAGTTAGGTTAGCTCAAAATGTTATGTTAGCTCAGAAAGTTAGGTTAGCTCAAAACGTTATGTTAGCTCAGAAAAATAGGTTAGTTTAGAAAGTTAGTTTAGCTCCAAAAAGTTAGGTTTGCACTAAATGTTAAGCTAGCACAAAATGTTAGGTTAGCTCAGAAAGTTAGGTTAGCTCAAAATGTTAGGTTAGCTCAGAAAGTTAGGTTAGCTCAAAATGTTATGTTAGCTCAGAAAAATAGGTTAGTTTAGAAAGTTAGTTTAGCTCAGAAAGTAAGGTAAGCTCAAAATGTTATGTTAGCTCAGAAAGTTAGGTTAGCTTAGAAAGTTAGGTTAGCTCAAAAAGTTAGGTTTGCACAAAATGTTAGGTTAGCTCAGAAAGTTAGGTTAACTCAAAATGTTAGGTTAGCTCAGAAAGTTAGGTTAGCTCAAAAATTTAGGTAAGCTCAAAATGTTAGGTTAGCTCAGAAAGTTAGATTAGCTCGAAAAGTTAGGTTAGGTCAAAAGGTTAGGTTAGCCCAGAAAGTTAGGTTAGCACAAAATGTTAGGTTAGCTCAGAAAGTTAGGTTAGCTCAGAAAGTAAAATTATCTCAAAAGGTTAGGTTAGCTGAGAAAGTTAGGTTAGCTCAAAATGTTAGGTTAGCTCAGAAAGTAAGGTTATCTCAATAGGTAAGGTTAGCTGAGAAAGTTAGGTTAGCACAAAATGTTAGGTTAGCTCAGAAAGTTAGGTTAGCTCAAAATGTTAGGTTAGCTCAGAGTGTTAAGTTAGCTCGAAAACTTAGGTTAGCTCAAAAGGTTAGGTTAGCTCAGAAAGCTAGGTTAGCTCAAAAATTTAGGTAAGCTCAAAATGTTAGGTTAGCTCAGAAAGTTAGATTAGCTCGAAAAGTTAGGTTAGGTCAAAAGGTTAGGTTAGCCCAGAAAGTTAGGTTAGCACAAAATGTTAGGTTAGCTCAGAATGTTAGGTTAGCTCAGAAAGTAAAATTATCTCAAAAGGTTAGGTTAGCTCAGAAAGTTAGGTTAGCTCAAAATGTTAGGTTAGCTCAGAGTGTTAGGTTAGCTCAGAAAGTTAGATTAGCTCGAAAAGTTAGGTTAGGTCAAAAGGTTAGGTTAGCTCAGAAAGCTAGGTTAGCTCAAAAATTTAGGTAAGCTCAGAATGTTAGGTTAGCTCAGAAAGTAAAATTATCTCAAAAGGTTAGGTTAGCTCAGAAAGTTAGGTTAGCTCGAAAAGTTAGGTTAGGTCAAAAGGTTAGGTTAGCCCAGAAAGTTAGGTTAGCACAAAATGTTAGGTTAGCTCAGAAAGTTAGGTTAGCTCAGAAAGTAAAATTATCTCAAAAGGTTAGGTTAGCTGAGAAAGTTAGGTTAGCTCAAAATGTTAGGTTAGCTCAGAAAGTAAGGTTATCTCAATAGGTAAGGTTAGCTGAGAAAGTTAGGTTAGCACAAAATGTTAGGTTAGCTCAGAAAGTTAGGTTAGCTCAAAATGTTAGGTTAGCTCAGAAAGTAAAATTATCTCAAAAGGTTAGGTTAGCTCAGAAAGTTAGGTTAGCTCGAAAAGTTAGGTTAGGTCAAAAGGTTAGGTTAGCCCAGAAAGTTAGGTTAGCACAAAATGTTAGGTTAGCTCAGAAAGTTAGGTTAGCTCAAAATGTTAGGTTAGCTCAGAAAGTTAGGTTAGCTCAAAATGTTAGGTTAGCTCAGAAAGTAAAATTATCTCAAAAGGTTGGGTTAGCTCAGAGTGTTAAGTTAGCTCGAAAACTTAGGTTAGCTCAAAAGGTTAGGTTAGCTCAGAAAGCTAGGTTAGCTCAAAAATTTAGGTAAGCTCAAAATGTTAGGTTAGCTCAGAAAGTTAGATTAGCTCGAAAAGTTAGGTTAGGTCAAAAGGTTAGGTTAGCCCAGAAAGTTAGGTTAGCACAAAATGTTAGGTTAGCTCAGAAAGTTAGGTTAGCTCAGAAAGTAAAATTATCTCAAAAGGTTAGGTTAGCTGAGAAAGTTAGGTTAGCTCGGAAAGTTAGGTTAGCTCAAAATGTTAGGTTAGCTCAGAAAGTAAGGTTATCTCAATAGGTAAGGTTAGCTGAGAAAGTTAGGTTAGCACAAAATGTTAGGTTAGCTCAGAAAGTTAGGTTAGCTCAAAATGTTAGGTTAGCTCAGAAAGTAAAATTATCTCAAAAGGTTAGCTGAGAAAGTTAGGTTAGCTCAAAAGTTTAGGTTAGCTCAGAAAGTTAGGTTTGCTCAAAAAGTTAGGTTAGCTCAGAAAGTTAGGTTAGCTCAAAATGTTAGGTTAGCTCAGAAAGTTAGGTTATCTCAATAGGTAAGGTTAGCTGAGAAAGTTAGGTTAGCACAAAATGTTAGGTTAGCTCAGAAAGTAAAATTATCTCAAAAGGTTAGGTTAGCTCAGAAAGCTAGGTTAGCTCAAAAATTTAGGTAAGCTCAAAATGTTAGGTTAGCTCAGAAAGTTAGATTAGCTCGAAAAGTTAGGTTAGGTCAAAAGGTTAGGTTAGCTCAGAAAGCTAGGTTAGCTCAAAAATTTAGGTAAGTTCAAAATGTTAGGTTAGCTCAGAAAGTTAGATTAGCTCGAAAAGTTAGGTTAGGTCAAAAGGTTAGGTTAGCCCAGAAAGTTAGGTTAGCACAAAATGTTAGGTTAGCTCAGAAAGTTAGGTTAGCTCAGAAAGTAAAATTATCTCAAAAGGTTAGGTTAGCTGAGAAAGTTAGGTTAGCTCGGAAAGTTAGGTTAGCTCAAAATGTTAGGTTAGCTCAGAAAGTAAGGTTATCTCAATAGGTAAGGTTAGCTGAGAAAGTTAGGTTAGTTTAGAAAGTTAGGTTAGCTCCAAAAAAATAGGTTTGCACAAAATGTTAGGTTAGCTCAGAAAGTTAGGTTAGCTCAAAATGTTATGTTAGCTCAGAAAGTTAGGTTAGCTCAAAACGTTATGTTAGCTCAGAAAAATAGGTTAGTTTAGAAAGTTAGTTTAGCTCCAAAAAGTTAGGTTTGCACTAAATGTTAAGCTAGCACAAAATGTTAGGTTAGCTCAGAAAGTTAGGTTAGCTCAAAATGTTAGGTTAGCTCAGAAAGTTAGGTTAGCTCAAAATGTTATGTTAGCTCAGAAAAATAGGTTAGTTTAGAAAGTTAGTTTAGCTCAGAAAGTAAGGTAAGCTCAAAATGTTATGTTAGCTCAGAAAGTTAGGTTAGCTTAGAAAGTTAGGTTAGCTCAAAAAGTTAGGTTTGCACAAAATGTTAGGTTAGCTCAGAAAGTTAGGTTAGCTCAAAATGTTAGGTTAGCTCAGAAAGTAAGGTTATCTCAAAAGGTTAGGTTAGTTGAGAAAGTTAGGTTAGCTCAGAAAGTTAGGTTAGCACAAAATGTTAGGTTAGCTTAGAAAGTTAGGTAAGCTCAAAATGTTAGCTAAGCACAAAATGTTAGGTTAGGTCAGAAAGTTAGGTTAGCTCAAAATGTTAGGTTAGCTCAAAAGGTTAGGTTAGCTGAGAAAGTTAGGTTAGCTCAAAAGGTTAGGTGAGCTGAGAAAGTTAAGTTAGCTCAGAAAGTAAGGTTAACGCAAAATGTTAGGTTAGCACAAAATGTTATTTATTTATTTATTATATACTTTAAATAATAAATATGTTAGGTTAGCTCAGAAAGTTAGGTTAGCTCAAAATGTTAGGTTAGCTCAGAAAGTGAGGTTAGCTCAAAGAGTTAGGTTAGCTCAGAAAGTTAGGTTAGGTCAAATATTTAAGTTAGCTCAGAATGTTAGGATAGCTCGAAAAGTTAGGTTAGGTCAGAAAGTTAGGTTAGCTCAAAAGGTTAGGTTAGCTCAGAAAGTAAGGTTAACTCAGAGAGTTAGGTTAGCTCAGAAAGTTAGGTTAGCTCGAAAGGTTAGGTTAGCTCAGAAAGTTAGGTTTGCTCAAAAAGTTAGGTTAGCTCAGAAAGTTAGGTTAGCTCAAAATGTTAGGTTAGCTCAGAAAGTTAGGTTTGCTCAAAAATTTAAGTAAGCTCAAAATGTTAGGTTAGCTCAGAAAGTTAGATTAGCTCGAAATGTTAGGTTAGCTCAGAAAGTTAGGTTAGCTCAGAAAGTAAAATTATCTCAAAAGGTTAGGTTAGCTGAGAAAGTTAGGTTAGCTCGGAAAGTTAGGTTAGCTCAAAATGTTAGGTTAGCTCAGAAAGTAAGGTTATCTCAATAGGTAAGGTTAGCTGAGAAAGTTAGGTTAGCACAAAATGTTAGGTTAGCTCAGAAAGTTAGGTTAGCTCAAAATGTTAGGTTAGTTCAGAAAGTAAAATTATCTCAAAAGGTTAGCTGAGAAAGTTAGGTTAGCTCAAAAGTTTAGGTTAGCTCAGAAAGTTAGGTTTGCTCAAAAAGTTAGGTTAGCTCAGAAAGTTAGGTTAGCTCAAAATGTTAGGTTAGCTCAGAAAGTTAGGTTATCTCAATAGGTAAGGTTAGCTGAGAAAGTTAGGTTAGCACAAAATGTTAGGTTAGCTCAGAAAGTAAAATTATCTCAAAAGGTTAGGTTAGCTCAGAAAGCTAGGTTAGCTCAAAAATTTAGGTAAGCTCAAAATGTTAGGTTAGCTCAGAAAGTTAGATTAGCTCGAAAAGTTAGGTTAGGTCAAAAGGTTAGGTTAGCTCAGAAAGCTAGGTTAGCTCAAAAATTTAGGTAAGCTCAAAATGTTAGGTTAGCTCAGAAAGTTAGATTAGCTCGAAAAGTTAGGTTAGGTCAAAAGGTTAGGTTAGCCCAGAAAGTTAGGTTAGCACAAAATGTTAGGTTAGCTCAGAAAGTTAGGTTAGCTCAGAAAGTAAAATTATCTCAAAAGGTTAGGTTAGCTGAGAAAGTTAGGTTAGCTCGGAAAGTTAGGTTAGCTCAAAATGTTAGGTTAGCTCAAAAAGTTAGGTTAGCTCAAAATGTTATGTTAGCTCAGAAAAATAGGTTAGTTTAGAAAGTTAGTATAGCTCAGAAAGTAAGGTAAGCTCAAAATGTTATGTTAGCTCAGAAAGTTAGGTTAGCTTAGAAAGTTAGGTTAGCTCAAAAAGTTAGGTTTGCACAAAATGTTAGGTTAGCTCAGAAAGTTAGGTTAGCTCAAAATGTTAGGTTAGCTCAGAAAGTAAGGTTATCTCAAAAGGTTAGGTTAGCTGAGAAAGTTAGGTTAGCTCAGAAAGTTAGGTTAGCACAAAATGTTAGGTTAGCTTATAAAGTTAGGTAAGCTCAAAATGTTAGCTAAGCACAAAATGTTAGGTTAGGTCAGAAAGTAAAATTATCTCAAAAGGTTAGGTTAGCTCAGAAAGTTAGGTTAGCTTGAAAAGTTAGGTTAGGTCAAAAGGTTAGGTTAGCCCAGAAAGTTAGGTTAGCTCAAAATGTTAGGTTAGCTCAGAAAATAAGGTTATCTCAAAAGGTTAGGTTAGCTGAGAAAGTTAGGTTAGCTCAGAAAGTTAGGTTAGCACAAAATGTTAGGTTAGCTTAGAAAGTTAGGTAAGCTCAAAATGTTAGCTAAGCACAAAATGTTAGGTTAGGTCAGAAAGTTAGGTTAGCTCAAAATGTTAGGTTAGCTCAAAAGGCTAGGTTAGCTGAGAAAGTTAGGTTAGCTCAAAAGGTTAGGTGAGCTGAGAAAGTTAAGTTAGCTCAGAAAGTTAGGTTAACGGAAAATGTTAGGTTAGCACAAAATGTTATTTATTTATTTATTATATACTTTAAATAATAAATATGTTAGGTTAGCTCAGAAAGTTAGGTTAGCTCAAAATGTTAGGTTAGCTCAGAAAGTGAGGTTAGCTCAAAGAGTTAGGTTAGCTCAGAAAGTTAGGTTAGGTCAAATATTTAAGTTAGCTCAGAAAGTTAGGATAGCTCGAAAAGTTAGGTTAGGTCAGAAAGTAAGGTTAGCTCAAAAGGTTAGGTTAGCTCAGAAAGTAAGGTTAACTCAGAGAGTTAGGTTAGCTCAGAAAGTTAGGTTAGCTCGAAAGGTTAGGTTAGCTCAGAAAGTTAGGTTTGCTCAAAAAGTTAGGTTAGCTCAGAAAGTTAGGTTAGCTCAAAATGTTAGGTTAGCTCAGAAAGTTAGGTTTGCTCAAAAATTTAGGTAAGCTCAAAATGTTAGGTTAGCTCAGAAAGTTAGATTAGCTCGAAAAGTTAGGTAAAGTCAAAAGGTTAGGTTAGCCCAGAAAGTTAGGTTAGCACAAAATGTTAGGTTAGCTCAGAAAGTTAGGTTAGCTCAAAAATTTAGGTAAGCTCAAAATGTTAGGTTAGCTCAAAAAGTTAGGTTAGGTCAAAAGGTTAGGTTAGCCCAGAAAGTTAGGTTAGCACAAAATGTTAGGTTAGCTCAGAAAGTTAGGTTAGCTCAAAATGTTAGGTTAGCTCAGAAAGTAAAATTATCTCAAAAGGTTAGGTTAGCTCAGAAAGTTAGGTTAGCACAAAATGTTAGGTTAGCTCAGAAAGTTAGATTAGCTCGAAAAGTTAGGTTAGGTCAAAATGTTAGGTTAGCCCAGAAAGTTAGGTTAGCACAAAATGTTAGGTTAGCTCAGAAAGTTAGGTTAACTCAAAATGTTAGGTTAGCTCAGAAAGTTAGGTTAGCTCAAAAATTTAGGTAAGCTCAAAATGTTAATGTAGCTCAGAAAGTAAGGTTATCTCAATAGGTAAGGTTAGCTCAAAATGTTAGGTTAGCTCAGAAAGTAAAATTATCTCAAAAGGTTAGGTTAGCTCAGAAAGTTAGGTTAGCTCAAAATGTTAGGTTAGCTCAGAAAGTAAAATTATCTCAAAAGGTTAGGTTAGCTCAGAAAGTTAGGTTAGCTCGAAAAGTTAGGTTAGGTCAAAAGGTTAGGTTAGCCCAGAAAGTTAGGTTAGCACAAAATGTTAGGTTAGCTCAGAAAGTTAGGTTAGCTCAAAATGTTAGGTTAGCTCAGAAAGTTAGGTTAGCTCAAAATGTTATGTTAGCTCAGAAAAATAGGTTAGTTTAGAAAGTTAGTTTAGCTCAGAAAGTAAGGTAAGCTCAAAATGTTATGTTAGCTCAGAAAGTTAGGTTAGCTTAGAAAGTTAGGTTAGCTCAAAAAGTTATGTTTGCACAAAATGTTAGGTTAGCTCAGAAAGTTAGGTTAGCTCAAAATGTTAGGTTAGCTCAGAAAGTAAGGTTATCTCAAAAGGTTAGGTTAGCTGAGAAAGTTAGGTTAGCTCAGAAAGTTAGGTTAGCACAAAATGTTAGGTTAGCTTAGAAAGTTAGGTAAGCTCAAAATGTTAGCTAAGCACAAAATGTTAGGTTAGGTCAGAAAGTAAAATTATCTCAAAAGGTTAGGTTAGCTCAGAAAGTTAGGTTAGCTTGAAAAGTTAGGTTAGGTCAAAAGGTTAGGTTAGCCCAGAAAGTAAGGTTAGCTCAAAATGTTAGGTTAGCTCAGAAAGTAAGGTTATCTCAAAAGGTTAGGTTAGCTGAGAAAGTTAGGTTAGCTCAGAAAGTTAGGTTAGCACAAAATGTTAGGTTAGCTTAGAAAGTTAGGTAAGCTCAAAATGTTAGCTAAGCACAAAATGTTAGGTTAGGTCAGAAAGTTAGGTTAGCTCAAAATGTTAGGTTAGCTCAAAAGGTTAGGTTAGCTGAGAAAGTTAGGTTAGCTCAAAAGGTTAGGTGAGCTGAGAAAGTTAAGTTAGCTCAGAAAGTTAGGTTAACGCAAAATGTTAGGTTAGCACAAAATGTTATTTATTTATTTATTATATACTTTAAATAATAAATATGTTAGGTTAGCTCAGAAAGTTAGGTTAGCTCAAAATGTTAGGTTAGCTCAGAAAGTGAGGTTAGCTCAAAGAGTTAGGTTAGCTCAGAAAGTTAGGTTAGGTCAAATATTTAAGTTAGCTCAGAAAGTTAGGATAGCTCGAAAAGTTAGGTTAGGTCAGAAAGTTAGGTTAGCTCAAAAGGTTAGGTTAGCTCAGAAAGAAAGGTTAACTCAGAGAGTTAGGTTAGCTCAGAAAGTAAGGTTAGCTCGAAAGGTTAGGTTAGCTCAGAAAGTTAGGTTTGCTCAAAAAGTTAGGTTAGCTCAGAAAGTTAGGTTAGCTCAAAATGTTAGGTTAGCTCAGAAAGTTAGGTTTGCTCAAAAATTTAGGTAAGCTCAAAATGTTAGGTTAGCTCAGAAAGTTAGATTAGCTCGAAAAGTTAGGTAAAGTCAAAAGGTTAGGTTAGCCCAGAAAGTTAGGTTAGCACAAAATGTTAGGTTAGCTCAGAAAGTTAGGTTAGCTCAAAAATTTAGGTAAGCTCAAAATGTTAGGTTAGCTCAAAAAGTTAGGTTAGGTCAAAAGGTTAGGTTAGCCCAGAAAGTTAGGTTAGCACAAAATGTTAGGTTAGCTCAGAAAGTTAGGTTAGCTCAAAATGTTAGGTTAGCTCAGAAAGTAAAATTATCTCAAAAGGTTAGGTTAGCTCAGAAAGTTAGGTTAGCACAAAATGTTAGGTTAGCTCAGAAAGTTAGATTAGCTCGAAAAGTTAGGTTAGGTCAAAATGTTAGGTTAGCCCAGAAAGTTAGGTTAGCACAAAATGTTAGGTTAGCTCAGAAAGTTAGGTTAACTCAAAATGTTAGGTTAGCTCAGAAAGTTAGGTTAGCTCAAAAATTTAGGTAAGCTCAAAATGTTAATGTAGCTCAGAAAGTAAGGTTATCTCAATAGGTAAGGTTAGCTCAAAATGTTAGGTTAGCTCAGAAAGTAAAATTATCTCAAAAGGTTAGGTTAGCTCAGAAAGTTAGGTTAGCTCAAAATGTTAGGTTAGCTCAGAAAGTAAAATTATCTCAAAAGGTTAGGTTAGCTCAGAAAGTTAGGTTAGCTCGAAAAGTTAGGTTAGGTCAAAAGGTTAGGTTAGCCCAGAAAGTTAGGTTAGCACAAAATGTTAGGTTAGCTCAGAAAGTTAGGTTAGCTCAAAATGTTAGGTTAGCTCAGAAAGTAAAATTATCTCAAAAGGTTAGGTTAGCTCAGAAAGTTAGGTTAGCTCGAAAAGTTAGGTAAAGTCAAAAGGTTAGGTTAGCCCAGAAAGTTAGGTTAGCACAAAATGTTAGGTTAGCTCAGAAAGTTAGATTAGCTCGAAAAGTTAGGTTAGGTCAAAAGGTTAGGTTAGCCCAGAAAGTTAGGTTAGCACAAAATGTTAGGTTAGCTCAGAAAGTTAGGTTAACTCAAAATGTTAGGTTAGCTCAGAAAGTTAGGTTAGCTCAAAAATTTAGGTAAGCTCAAAATGTTAGGTTAGCTCAGAAAGTTAGATTAGCTCGAAAAGTTAGGTTAGGTCAAAAGGTTAGGTTAGCCCAGAAAGTTAGGTTAGCACAAAATGTTAGGTTAGCTCAGAAAGTTAGGTTAGCTCAGAAAGTAAAATTATCTCAAAAGGTTAGGTTAGCTGAGAAAGTTAGGTTAGCTCAAAATGTTAGGTTAGCTCAGAAAGTAAGGTTATCTCAATAGGTAAGGTTAGCTGAGAAAGTTAGGTTAGCACAAAATGTTAGGTTAGCTCAGAAAGTTAGGTTAGCTCAAAATGTTAGGTTAGCTCAGAAAGTAAAATTATCTCAAAAGGTTAGGTTAGCTCAGAAAGTTAGGTTAGCTCAAAATGTTAGGTTAGCTCAGAAAGTAAAATTATCTCAAAAGGTTAGGTTAGCTCAGAAAGTTAGGTTAGCACAAAATGTTAGGTTAGCTTAGAAAGTTAGGTAAGCTCAAAATGTTAGCTAAGCACAAAATGTTAGGTTAGGTCAGAAAGTAAAATTATCTCAAAAGGTTAGGTTAGCTCAGAAAGTTAGGTTAGCTTGAAAAGTTAGGTTAGGTCAAAAGGTTAGGTTAGCCCAGAAAGTAAGGTTAGCTCAAAATGTTAGGTTAGCTCAGAAAGTAAGGTTATCTCAAAAGGTTAGGTTAGCTGAGAAAGTTAGGTTAGCTCAGAAAGTTAGGTTAGCACAAAATGTTAGGTTAGCTTAGAAAGTTAGGTAAGCTCAAAATGTTAGCTAAGCACAAAATGTTAGGTTAGGTCAGAAAGTTAGGTTAGCTCAAAATGTTAGGTTAGCTCAAAAGGTTAGGTTAGCTGAGAAAGTTAGGTTAGCTCAAAAGGTTAGGTGAGCTGAGAAAGTTAAGTTAGCTCAGAAAGTTAGGTTAACGCAAAATGTTAGGTTAGCACAAAATGTTATTTATTTATTTATTATATACTTTAAATAATAAATATGTTAGGTTAGCTCAGAAAGTTAGGTTAGCTCAAAATGTTAGGTTAGCTCAGAAAGTGAGGTTAGCTCAAAGAGTTAGGTTAGCTCAGAAAGTTAGGTTAGGTCAAATATTTAAGTTAGCTCAGAAAGTTAGGATAGCTCGAAAAGTTAGGTTAGGTCAGAAAGTTAGGTTAGCTCAAAAGGTTAGGTTAGCTCAGAAAGTAAGGTTAACTCAGAGAGTTAGGTTAGCTCAGAAAGTAAGGTTAGCTCGAAAGGTTAGGTTAGCTCAGAAAGTTAGGTTTGCTCAAAAAGTTAGGTTAGCTCAGAAAGTTAGGTTAGCTCAAAATGTTAGGTTAGCTCAGAAAGTTAGGTTTGCTCAAAAATTTAGGTAAGCTCAAAATGTTAGGTTAGCTCAGAAAGTTAGATTAGCTCGAAAAGTTAGGTAAAGTCAAAAGGTTAGGTTAGCCCAGAAAGTTAGGTTAGCACAAAATGTTAGGTTAGCTCAGAAAGTTAGGTTAGCTCAAAAATTTAGGTAAGCTCAAAATGTTAGGTTAGCTCAAAAAGTTAGGTTAGGTCAAAAGGTTAGGTTAGCCCAGAAAGTTAGGTTAGCACAAAATGTTAGGTTAGCTCAGAAAGTTAGGTTAGCTCAAAATGTTAGGTTAGCTCAGAAAGTAAAATTATCTCAAAAGGTTAGGTTAGCTCAGAAAGTTAGGTTAGCACAAAATGTTAGGTTAGCTCAGAAAGTTAGATTAGTTCGAAAAGTTAGGTTAGGTCAAAATGTTAGGTTAGCCCAGAAAGTTAGGTTAGCACAAAATGTTAGGTTAGCTCAGAAAGTTAGGTTAACTCAAAATGTTAGGTTAGCTCAGAAAGTTAGGTTAGCTCAAAAATTTAGGTAAGCTCAAAATGTTAATGTAGCTCAGAAAGTAAGGTTATCTCAATAGGTAAGGTTAGCTCAAAATGTTAGGTTAGCTCAGAAAGTAAAATTATCTCAAAAGGTTAGGTTAGCTCAGAAAGTTAGGTTAGCTCAAAATGTTAGGTTAGCTCAGAAAGTAAAATTATCTCAAAAGGTTAGGTTAGCTCAGAAAGTTAGGTTAGCTCGAAAAGTTAGGTTAGGTCAAAAGGTTAGGTTAGCCCAGAAAGTTAGGTTAGCACAAAATGTTAGGTTAGCTCAGAAAGTTAGGTTAGCTCAAAATGTTAGGTTAGCTCAGAAAGTGAGGTTAGCTCAAAGAGTTAGGTTAGCTCAGAAAGTTAGGTTAGGTCAAATATTTAAGTTAGCTCAGAAAGTTAGGATAGCTCGAAAAGTTAGGTTAGGTCAGAAAGTAAGGTTAGCTCAAAAGGTTAGGTTAGCTCAGAAAGTAAGGTTAACTCAGAGAGTTAGGTTAGCTCAGAAAGTTAGGTTAGCTCGAAAGGTTAGGTTAGCTCAGAAAGTTAGGTTTGCTCAAAAAGTTAGGTTAGCTCAGAAAGTTAGGTTAGCTCAAAATGTTAGGTTAGCTCAGAAAGTTAGGTTTGCTCAAAAATTTAGGTAAGCTCAAAATGTTAGGTTAGCTCAGAAAGTTAGATTAGCTCGAAAAGTTAGGTAAAGTCAAAAGGTTAGGTTAGCCCAGAAAGTTAGGTTAGCACAAAATGTTAGGTTAGCTCAGAAAGTTAGGTTAGCTCAAAAATTTAGGTAAGCTCAAAATGTTAGGTTAGCTCAAAAAGTTAGGTTAGGTCAAAAGGTTAGGTTAGCCCAGAAAGTTAGGTTAGCACAAAATGTTAGGTTAGCTCAGAAAGTTAGGTTAGCTCAAAATGTTAGGTTAGCTCAGAAAGTAAAATTATCTCAAAAGGTTAGGTTAGCTCAGAAAGTTAGGTTAGCACAAAATGTTAGGTTAGCTCAGAAAGTTAGATTAGCTCGAAAAGTTAGGTTAGGTCAAAATGTTAGGTTAGCCCAGAAAGTTAGGTTAGCACAAAATGTTAGGTTAGCTCAGAAAGTTAGGTTAACTCAAAATGTTAGGTTAGCTCAGAAAGTTAGGTTAGCTCAAAAATTTAGGTAAGCTCAAAATGTTAATGTAGCTCAGAAAGTAAGGTTATCTCAATAGGTAAGGTTAGCTCAAAATGTTAGGTTAGCTCAGAAAGTAAAATTATCTCAAAAGGTTAGGTTAGCTCAGAAAGTTAGGTTAGCTCAAAATGTTAGGTTAGCTCAGAAAGTAAAATTATCTCAAAAGGTTAGGTTAGCTCAGAAAGTTAGGTTAGCTCGAAAAGTTAGGTTAGGTCAAAAGGTTAGGTTAGCCCAGAAAGTTAGGTTAGCACAAAATGTTAGGTTAGCTCAGAAAGTTAGGTTAGCTCAAAATGTTAGGTTAGCTCAGAAAGTTAGGTTAGCTCAAAATGTTATGTTAGCTCAGAAAAATAGGTTAGTTTAGAAAGTTAGTTTAGCTCAGAAAGTAAGGTAAGCTCAAAATGTTATGTTAGCTCAGAAAGTTAGGTTAGCTTAGAAAGTTAGGTTAGCTCAAAAAGTTATGTTTGCACAAAATGTTAGGTTAGCTCAGAAAGTTAGGTTAGCTCAAAATGTTAGGTTAGCTCAGAAAGTAAGGTTATCTCAAAAGGTTAGGTTAGCTGAGAAAGTTAGGTTAGCTCAGAAAGTTAGGTTAGCACAAAATGTTAGGTTAGCTTAGAAAGTTAGGTAAGCTCAAAATGTTAGCTAAGCACAAAATGTTAGGTTAGGTCAGAAAGTAAAATTATCTCAAAAGGTTAGGTTAGCTCAGAAAGTTAGGTTAGCTTGAAAAGTTAGGTTAGGTCAAAAGGTTAGGTTAGCCCAGAAAGTAAGGTTAGCTCAAAATGTTAGGTTAGCTCAGAAAGTAAGGTTATCTCAAAAGGTTAGGTTAGCTGAGAAAGTTAGGTTAGCTCAGAAAGTTAGGTTAGCACAAAATGTTAGGTTAGCTTAGAAAGTTAGGTAAGCTCAAAATGTTAGCTAAGCACAAAATGTTAGGTTAGGTCAGAAAGTTAGGTTAGCTCAAAATGTTAGGTTAGCTCAAAAGGTTAGGTTAGCTGAGAAAGTTAGGTTAGCTCAAAAGGTTAGGTGAGCTGAGAAAGTTAAGTTAGCTCAGAAAGTTAGGTTAACGCAAAATGTTAGGTTAGCACAAAATGTTATTTATTTATTTATTATATACTTTAAATAATAAATATGTTAGGTTAGCTCAGAAAGTTAGGTTAGCTCAAAATGTTAGGTTAGCTCAGAAAGTGAGGTTAGCTCAAAGAGTTAGGTTAGCTCAGAAAGTTAGGTTAGGTCAAATATTTAAGTTAGCTCAGAAAGTTAGGATAGCTCGAAAAGTTAGGTTAGGTCAGAAAGTTAGGTTAGCTCAAAAGGTTAGGTTAGCTCAGAAAGAAAGGTTAACTCAGAGAGTTAGGTTAGCTCAGAAAGTAAGGTTAGCTCGAAAGGTTAGGTTAGCTCAGAAAGTTAGGTTTGCTCAAAAAGTTAGGTTAGCTCAGAAAGTTAGGTTAGCTCAAAATGTTAGGTTAGCTCAGAAAGTTAGGTTTGCTCAAAAATTTAGGTAAGCTCAAAATGTTAGGTTAGCTCAGAAAGTTAGATTAGCTCGAAAAGTTAGGTAAAGTCAAAAGGTTAGGTTAGCCCAGAAAGTTAGGTTAGCACAAAATGTTAGGTTAGCTCAGAAAGTTAGGTTAGCTCAAAAATTTAGGTAAGCTCAAAATGTTAGGTTAGCTCAAAAAGTTAGGTTAGGTCAAAAGGTTAGGTTAGCCCAGAAAGTTAGGTTAGCACAAAATGTTAGGTTAGCTCAGAAAGTTAGGTTAGCTCAAAATGTTAGGTTAGCTCAGAAAGTAAAATTATCTCAAAAGGTTAGGTTAGCTCAGAAAGTTAGGTTAGCACAAAATGTTAGGTTAGCTCAGAAAGTTAGATTAGCTCGAAAAGTTAGGTTAGGTCAAAATGTTAGGTTAGCCCAGAAAGTTAGGTTAGCACAAAATGTTAGGTTAGCTCAGAAAGTTAGGTTAACTCAAAATGTTAGGTTAGCTCAGAAAGTTAGGTTAGCTCAAAAATTTAGGTAAGCTCAAAATGTTAATGTAGCTCAGAAAGTAAGGTTATCTCAATAGGTAAGGTTAGCTCAAAATGTTAGGTTAGCTCAGAAAGTAAAATTATCTCAAAAGGTTAGGTTAGCTCAGAAAGTTAGGTTAGCTCAAAATGTTAGGTTAGCTCAGAAAGTAAAATTATCTCAAAAGGTTAGGTTAGCTCAGAAAGTTAGGTTAGCTCGAAAAGTTAGGTTAGGTCAAAAGGTTAGGTTAGCCCAGAAAGTTAGGTTAGCACAAAATGTTAGGTTAGCTCAGAAAGTTAGGTTAGCTCAAAATGTTAGGTTAGCTCAGAAAGTAAAATTATCTCAAAAGGTTAGGTTAGCTCAGAAAGTTAGGTTAGCTCGAAAAGTTAGGTAAAGTCAAAAGGTTAGGTTAGCCCAGAAAGTTAGGTTAGCACAAAATGTTAGGTTAGCTCAGAAAGTTAGATTAGCTCGAAAAGTTAGGTTAGGTCAAAAGGTTAGGTTAGCCCAGAAAGTTAGGTTAGCACAAAATGTTAGGTTAGCTCAGAAAGTTAGGTTAACTCAAAATGTTAGGTTAGCTCAGAAAGTTAGGTTAGCTCAAAAATTTAGGTAAGCTCAAAATGTTAGGTTAGCTCAGAAAGTTAGATTAGCTCGAAAAGTTAGGTTAGGTCAAAAGGTTAGGTTAGCCCAGAAAGTTAGGTTAGCACAAAATGTTAGGTTAGCTCAGAAAGTTAGGTTAGCTCAGAAAGTAAAATTATCTCAAAAGGTTAGGTTAGCTGAGAAAGTTAGGTTAGCTCAAAATGTTAGGTTAGCTCAGAAAGTAAGGTTATCTCAATAGGTAAGGTTAGCTGAGAAAGTTAGGTTAGCACAAAATGTTAGGTTAGCTCAGAAAGTTAGGTTAGCTCAAAATGTTAGGTTAGCTCAGAAAGTAAAATTATCTCAAAAGGTTAGGTTAGCTCAGAAAGTTAGGTTAGCTCAAAATGTTAGGTTAGCTCAGAAAGTAAAATTATCTCAAAAGGTTAGGTTAGCTCAGAAAGTTAGGTTAGCACAAAATGTTAGGTTAGCTTAGAAAGTTAGGTAAGCTCAAAATGTTAGCTAAGCACAAAATGTTAGGTTAGGTCAGAAAGTAAAATTATCTCAAAAGGTTAGGTTAGCTCAGAAAGTTAGGTTAGCTTGAAAAGTTAGGTTAGGTCAAAAGGTTAGGTTAGCCCAGAAAGTAAGGTTAGCTCAAAATGTTAGGTTAGCTCAGAAAGTAAGGTTATCTCAAAAGGTTAGGTTAGCTGAGAAAGTTAGGTTAGCTCAGAAAGTTAGGTTAGCACAAAATGTTAGGTTAGCTTAGAAAGTTAGGTAAGCTCAAAATGTTAGCTAAGCACAAAATGTTAGGTTAGGTCAGAAAGTTAGGTTAGCTCAAAATGTTAGGTTAGCTCAAAAGGTTAGGTTAGCTGAGAAAGTTAGGTTAGCTCAAAAGGTTAGGTGAGCTGAGAAAGTTAAGTTAGCTCAGAAAGTTAGGTTAACGCAAAATGTTAGGTTAGCACAAAATGTTATTTATTTATTTATTATATACTTTAAATAATAAATATGTTAGGTTAGCTCAGAAAGTTAGGTTAGCTCAAAATGTTAGGTTAGCTCAGAAAGTGAGGTTAGCTCAAAGAGTTAGGTTAGCTCAGAAAGTTAGGTTAGGTCAAATATTTAAGTTAGCTCAGAAAGTTAGGATAGCTCGAAAAGTTAGGTTAGGTCAGAAAGTTAGGTTAGCTCAAAAGGTTAGGTTAGCTCAGAAAGTAAGGTTAACTCAGAGAGTTAGGTTAGCTCAGAAAGTAAGGTTAGCTCGAAAGGTTAGGTTAGCTCAGAAAGTTAGGTTTGCTCAAAAAGTTAGGTTAGCTCAGAAAGTTAGGTTAGCTCAAAATGTTAGGTTAGCTCAGAAAGTTAGGTTTGCTCAAAAATTTAGGTAAGCTCAAAATGTTAGGTTAGCTCAGAAAGTTAGATTAGCTCGAAAAGTTAGGTAAAGTCAAAAGGTTAGGTTAGCCCAGAAAGTTAGGTTAGCACAAAATGTTAGGTTAGCTCAGAAAGTTAGGTTAGCTCAAAAATTTAGGTAAGCTCAAAATGTTAGGTTAGCTCAAAAAGTTAGGTTAGGTCAAAAGGTTAGGTTAGCCCAGAAAGTTAGGTTAGCACAAAATGTTAGGTTAGCTCAGAAAGTTAGGTTAGCTCAAAATGTTAGGTTAGCTCAGAAAGTAAAATTATCTCAAAAGGTTAGGTTAGCTCAGAAAGTTAGGTTAGCACAAAATGTTAGGTTAGCTCAGAAAGTTAGATTAGCTCGAAAAGTTAGGTTAGGTCAAAATGTTAGGTTAGCCCAGAAAGTTAGGTTAGCACAAAATGTTAGGTTAGCTCAGAAAGTTAGGTTAACTCAAAATGTTAGGTTAGCTCAGAAAGTTAGGTTAGCTCAAAAATTTAGGTAAGCTCAAAATGTTAATGTAGCTCAGAAAGTAAGGTTATCTCAATAGGTAAGGTTAGCTCAAAATGTTAGGTTAGCTCAGAAAGTAAAATTATCTCAAAAGGTTAGGTTAGCTCAGAAAGTTAGGTTAGCTCAAAATGTTAGGTTAGCTCAGAAAGTAAAATTATCTCAAAAGGTTAGGTTAGCTCAGAAAGTTAGGTTAGCTCGAAAAGTTAGGTTAGGTCAAAAGGTTAGGTTAGCCCAGAAAGTTAGGTTAGCACAAAATGTTAGGTTAGCTCAGAAAGTTAGGTTAGCTCAAAATGTTAGGTTAGCTCAGAAAGTAAAATTATCTCAAAAGGTTAGGTTAGCTCAGAAAGTTAGGTTAGCTCGAAAAGTTAGGTAAAGTCAAAAGGTTAGGTTAGCCCAGAAAGTTAGGTTAGCACAAAATGTTAGGTTAGCTCAGAAAGTTAGATTAGCTCGAAAAGTAAGGTTAGGTCAAAAGGTTAGGTTAGCCCAGAAAGTTAGGTTAGCACAAAATGTTAGGTTAGCTCAGAAAGTTAGGTTAACTCAAAATGTTAGGTTAGCTCAGAAAGTTAGGTTAGCTCAAAAATTTAGGTAAGCTCAAAATGTTAGGTTAGCTCAGAAAGTTAGATTAGCTCGAAAAGTTAGGTTAGGTCAAAAGGTTAGGTTAGCCCAGAAAGTTAGGTTAGCACAAAATGTTAGGTTAGCTCAGAAAGTTAGGTTAGCTCAGAAAGTAAAATTATCTCAATAGGTTAGGTTAGCTGAGAAAGTTAGGTTAGCTCAAAATGTTAGGTTAGCTCAGAAAGTAAGGTTATCTCAATAGGTAAGGTTAGCTGAGAAAGTTAGGTTAGCACAAAATGTTAGGTTAGCTCAGAAAGTTAGGTTAGCTCAAAATGTTAGGTTAGCTCAGAAAGTTAAATTATCTCAAAAGGTTAGGTTAGCTCAGAAAGTTAGGTTAGCTCAAAATGTTAGGTTAGCTCAGAAAGTAAAATTATCTCAAAAGGTTAGGTTAGCTCAGAAAGTTAGGTTAGCTCGAAAAGTTAGGTTAGGTCAAAAGGTTAGGTTAGCCCAGAAAGTTAGGTTAGCACAAAATGTTAGGTTAGCTCAGAAAGTTAGGTTAGCTCAAAATGTTAGGTTAGCTCAGAAAGTTAGGTTAGCTCAAAATGTTAGGTTAGCTCAGAAAGTAAAATTATCTCAAAAGGTTGGGTTAGCTCAGAGTGTTAAGTTAGCTCGAAAACTTAGGTTAGCTCAAAAGGTTAGGTTAGCTCAGAAAGCTAGGTTAGCTCAAAAATTTAGGTAAGCTCAAAATGTTAGGTTAGCTCAGAAAGTTAGATTAGCTCGAAAAGTTAGGTTAGGTCAAAAGGTTAGGTTAGCCCAGAAAGTTAGGTTAGCACAAAATGTTAGGTTAGCTCAGAATGTTAGGTTAGCTCAGAAAGTAAAATTATCTCAAAAGGTTAGGTTAGCTCAGAAAGTTAGGTTAGCTCGAAAAGTTAGGTTAGGTCAAAAGGTTAGGTTAGCCCAGAAAGTTAGGTTAGCACAAAATGTTAGGTTAGCTCAGAAAGTTAGGTTAGCTCAGAAAGTAAAATTATCTCAAAAGGTTAGGTTAGCTGAGAAAGTTAGGTTAGCTCAAAATGTTAGGTTAGCTCAGAAAGTAAGGTTATCTCAATAGGTAAGGTTAGCTGAGAAAGTTAGATTAGCACAAAATGTTAGGTTAGCTCAGAAACTTAGGTTAGCTCAAAATGTTAGGTTAGCTCAGAAAGTAAAATTATCTCAAAAGGTTGGGTTAGCTCAGAGTGTTAAGTTAGCTCGAAAACTTAGGTTAGCTCAAAAGGTTAGGTTAGCTCAGAAAGCTAGGTTAGCTCAAAAATTTAGGTAAGCTCAAAATGTTAGGTTAGCTCAGAAAGTTAGATTAGCTCGAAAAGTTAGGTTAGGTCAAAAGGTTAGGTTAGCCCAGAAAGTTAGGTTAGCACAAAATGTTAGGTTAGCTCAGAAAGTTAGGTTAGCTCAGAAAGTAAAATTATCTCAAAAGGTTAGGTTAGCTGAGAAAGTTAGGTTAGCTCGGAAAGTTAGGTTAGCTCAAAATGTTAGGTTAGCTCAGAAAGTAAGGTTATCTCAATAGGTAAGGTTAGCTGAGAAAGTTAGGTTAGCACAAAATGTTAGGTTAGCTCAGAAAGTTAGGTTAGCTCAAAATGTTAGGTTAGCTCAGAAAGTAAAATTATCTCAAAAGGTTAGCTGAGAAAGTTAGGTTAGCTCAAAAGTTTAGGTTAGCTCAGAAAGTTAGGTTTGCTCAAAAAGTTAGGTTAGCTCAGAAAGTTAGGTTAGCTCAAAATGTTAGGTTAGCTCAGAAAGTTAGGTTATCTCAATAGGTAAGGTTAGCTGAGAAAGTTAGGTTAGCACAAAATGTTAGGTTAGCTCAGAAAGTAAAATTATCTCAAAAGGTTAGGTTAGCTCAGAAAGCTAGGTTAGCTCAAAAATTTAGGTAAGCTCAAAATGTTAGGTTAGCTCAGAAAGTTAGATTAGCTCGAAAAGTTAGGTTAGGTCAAAAGGTTAGGTTAGCCCAGAAAGTTAGGTTAGCACAAAATGTTAGGTTAGCTCAGAAAGTTAGGTTAGCTCAGAAAGTAAAATTATCTCAAAAGGTTAGGTTAGCTGAGAAAGTTAGGTTAGCTCGGAAAGTTAGGTTAGCTCAAAATGTTAGGTTAGCTCAGAAAGTAAGGTTATCTCAATAGGTAAGGTTAGCTGAGAAAGTTAGGTTAGTTTAGAAAGTTAGGTTAGCTCCAAAAAAATAGGTTTGCACAAAATGTTAGGTTAGCTCAGAAAGTTAGGTTAGCTCAAAATGTTATGTTAGCTCAGAAAGTTAGGTTAGCTCAAAACGTTATGTTAGCTCAGAAAAATAGGTTAGTTTAGAAAGTTAGTTTAGCTCCAAAAAGTTAGGTTTGCACTAAATGTTTAGCTAGCACAAAATGTTAGGTTAGCTCAGAAAGTTAGGTTAGCTCAAAATGTTAGGTTAGCTCAGAAAGTTAGGTTAGCTCAAAATGTTATGTTAGCTCAGAAAAATAGGTTAGTTTAGAAAGTTAGTTTAGCTCAGAAAGTAAGGTAAGCTCAAAATGTTATGTTAGCTCAGAAAGTTAGGTTAGCTTAGAAAGTTAGGTTAGCTCAAAAAGTTAGGTTTGCACAAAATGTTAGGTTAGCTCAGAAAGTTAGGTTAACTCAAAATGTTAGGTTAGCTCAGAAAGTTAGGTTAGCTCAAAAATTTAGGTAAGCTCAAAATGTTAGGTTAGCTCAGAAAGTTAGATTAGCTCGAAAAGTTAGGTTAGGTCAAAAGGTTAGGTTAGCCCAGAAAGTTAGGTTAGCACAAAATGTTAGGTTAGCTCAGAAAGTTAGGTTAGCTCAGAAAGTAAAATTATCTCAAAAGGTTAGGTTAGCTGAGAAAGTTAGGTTAGCTCAAAATGTTAGGTTAGCTCAGAAAGTAAGGTTATCTCAATAGGTAAGGTTAGCTGAGAAAGTTAGGTTAGCACAAAATGTTAGGTTAGCTCAGAAAGTTAGGTTAGCTCAAAATGTTAGGTTAGCTCAGAAAGTAAAATTATCTCAAAAGGTTAGGTTAGCTCAGAAAGTTAGGTTAGCTCAAAATGTTAGGTTAGCTCAGAAAGTAAAATTATCTCAAAAGGTTAGGTTAGCTCAGAAAGTTAGGTTAGCTCGAAAAGTTAGGTTAGGTCAAAAGGTTAGGTTAGCCCAGAAAGTTAGGTTAGCACAAAATGTTAGGTTAGCTCAGAAAGTTAGGTTAGCTCAAAATGTTAGGTTAGCTCAGAAAGTTAGGTTAGCTCAAAATGTTAGGTTAGCTCAGAAAGTAAAATTATCTCAAAAGGTTGGGTTAGCTCAGAGTGTTAAGTTAGCTCGAAAACTTAGGTAAGCTCAAAAGGTTAGGTTAGCTCAGAAAGCTAGGTTAGCTCAAAAATTTAGGTAAGCTCAAAATGTTAGGTTAGCTCAGAAAGTTAGATTAGCTCGAAAAGTTAGGTTAGGTCAAAAGGTTAGGTTAGCCCAGAAAGTTAGGTTAGCACAAAATGTTAGGTTAGCTCAGAATGTTAGGTTAGCTCAGAAAGTAAAATTATCTCAAAAGGTTAGGTTAGCTCAGAAAGTTAGGTTAGCTCGAAAAGTTAGGTTAGGTCAAAAAGTTAGGTTAGCCCAGAAAGTTAGGTTAGCACAAAATGTTAGGTTAGCTCAGAAAGTTAGGTTAGCTCAGAAAGTAAAATTATCTCAAAAGGTTAGGTTAGCTGAGAAAGTTAGGTTAGCTCAAAATGTTAGGTTAGCTCAGAAAGTAAGGTTATCTCAATAGGTAAGGTTAGCTGAGAAAGTTAGGTTAGCACAAAATGTTAGGTTAGCTCAGAAAGTTAGGTTAGCTCAAAATGTTAGGTTAGCTCAGAAAGTAAAATTATCTCAAAAGGTTAGGTTAGCTCAGAAAGTTAGGTTAGCTCGAAAAGTTAGGTTAGGTCAAAAGGTTAGGTTAGCCCAGAAAGTTAGGTTAGCACAAAATGTTAGGTTAGCTCAGAAAGTTAGGTTAGCTCAAAATGTTAGGTTAGCTCAGAAAGTTAGGTTAGCTCAAAATGTTAGGTTAGCTCAGAAAGTAAAATTATCTCAAAAGGTTGGGTTAGCTCAGAGTGTTAAGTTAGCTCGAAAACTTAGGTTAGCTCAAAAGGTTAGGTTAGCTCAGAAAGCTAGGTTAGCTCAAAAATTTAGGTAAGCTCAAAATGTTAGGTTAGCTCAGAAAGTTAGATTAGCTCGAAAAGTTAGGTTAGGTCAAAAGGTTAGGTTAGCCCAGAAAGTTAGGTTAGCACAAAATGTTAGGTTAGCTCAGAAAGTTAGGTTAGCTCAGAAAGTAAAATTATCTCAAAAGGTTAGGTTAGCTGAGAAAGTTAGGTTAGCTCGGAAAGTTAGGTTAGCTCAAAATGTTAGGTTAGCTCAGAAAGTAAGGTTATCTCAATAGGTAAGGTTAGCTGAGAAAGTTAGGTTAGCACAAAATGTTAGGTTAGCTCAGAAAGTTAGGTTAGCTCAAAATGTTAGGTTAGCTCAGAAAGTAAAATTATCTCAAAAGGTTAGCTGAGAAAGTTAGGTTAGCTCAAAAGTTTAGGTTAGCTCAGAAAGTTAGGTTTGCTCAAAAAGTTAGGTTAGCTCAGAAAGTTAGGTTAGCTCAAAATGTTAGGTTAGCTCAGAAAGTTAGGTTATCTCAATAGGTAAGGTTAGCTGAGAAAGTTAGGTTAGCACAAAATGTTAGGTTAGCTCAGAAAGTAAAATTATCTCAAAAGGTTAGGTTAGCTCAGAAAGCTAGGTTAGCTCAAAAATTTAGGTAAGCTCAAAATGTTAGGTTAGCTCAGAAAGTTAGATTAGCTCGAAAAGTTAGGTTAGGTCAAAAGGTTAGGTTAGCTCAGAAAGCTAGGTTAGCTCAAAAATTTAGGTAAGCTCAAAATGTTAGGTTAGCTCAGAAAGTTAGATTAGCTCGAAAAGTTAGGTTAGGTCAAAAGGTTAGGTTAGCCCAGAAAGTTAGGTTAGCACAAAATGTTAGGTTAGCTCAGAAAGTTAGGTTAGCTCAGAAAGTAAAATTATCTCAAAAGGTTAGGTTAGATTAAAATGTTAGGTTAGCTCAGAAAGTAAGGTTATCTCAATAGGTAAGGTTAGCTGAGAAAGTTAGGTTAGTTTAGAAAGTTAGGTTAGCTCCAAAAAAATAGGTTTGCACAAAATGTTAGGTTAGCTCAGAAAGTTAGGTTAGCTCAAAATGTTATGTTAGCTCAGAAAGTTAGGTTAGCTCAAAACGTTATGTTAGCTCAGAAAAATAGGTTAGTTTAGAAAGTTAGTTTAGCTCCAAAAAGTTAGGTTTGCACTAAATGTTAAGCTAGCACAAAATGTTAGGTTAGCTCAGAAAGTTAGGTTAGCTCAAAATGTTAGGTTAGCTCAGAAAGTTAGGTTAGCTCAAAATGTTATGTTAGCTCAGAAAAATAGGTTAGTTTAGAAAGTTAGTTTAGCTCAGAAAGTAAGGTAAGCTCAAAATGTTATGTTAGCTCAGAAAGTTAGGTTAGCTTAGAAAGTTAGGTTAGCTCAAAAAGTTAGGTTTGCCCAAAATGTTAGGTTAGCTCAGAAAGTTAGGTTAGCTCAAAATGTTAGGTTAGCTCAGAAAGTAAGGTTATCTCAAAAGGTTAGGTTAGCTGAGAAAGTTAGGTTAGCTCAGAAAGTTAGGTTAGCACAAAATGTTAGGTTAGCTTAGAAAGTTAGGTAAGCTCAAAATGTTAGCTAAGCACAAAATGTTAGGTTAGGTCAGAAAGTTAGGTTAGCTCAAAATGTTAGGTTAGCTCAAAAGGTTAGGTTAGCTGAGAAAGTTAGGTTAGCTCAAAAGGTTAGGTGAGCTGAGAAAGTTAAGTTAGCTCAGAAAGTTAGGTTAACGCAAAATGTTAGGTTAGCACAAAATGTTATTTATTTATTTATTATATACTTTAAATAATAAATATGTTAGGTTAGCTCAGAAAGTTAGGTTAGCTCAAAATGTTAGGTTAGCTCAGAAAGTGAGGTTAGCTCAAAGAGTTAGGTTAGCTCAGAAAGTTAGGTTAGGTCAAATATTTAAGTTAGCTCAGAATGTTAGGATAGCTCGAAAAGTTAGGTTAGGTCAGAAAGTTAGGTTAGCTCAAAAGGTTAGGTTAGCTCAGAAAGTAAGGTTAACTCAGAGAGTTAGGTTAGCTCAGAAAGTTAGGTTAGCTCGAAAGGTTAGGTTAGCTCAGAAAGTTAGGTTTGCTCAAAAAGTTAGGTTAGCTCAGAAAGTTAGGTTAGCTCAAAATGTTAGGTTAGCTCAGAAAGTTAGGTTTGCTCAAAAATTTAAGTAAGCTCAAAATGTTAGGTTAGCTCAGAAAGTTAGATTAGCTCGAAATGTTAGGTTAGCTCAGAAAGTAAGGTTATCTCAATAGGTAAGGTTAGCTGAGAAAGTTAGGTTAGCACAAAATGTTAGGTTAGCTCAGAAAGTTAGGTTAGCTCAAAATGTTAGGTTAGCTCAGAAAGTAAAATTATCTCAAAAGGTTAGCTGAGAAAGTTAGGTTAGCTCAAAAGTTTAGGTTAGCTCAGAAAGTTAGGTTTGCTCAAAAAGTTAGGTTAGCTCAGAAAGTTAGGTTAGCTCAAAATGTTAGGTTAGCTCAGAAAGTTAGGTTATCTCAATAGGTAAGGTTAGCTGAGAAAGTTAGGTTAGCACAAAATGTTAGGTTAGCTCAGAAAGTAAAATTATCTCAAAAGGTTAGGTTAGCTGAGAAAGTTAGGTTAGCTCGGAAAGTTAGGTTAGCTCAAAATGTTAGGTTAGCTCAGAAAGTAAGGTAATCTCAATAGGTAAGGTTAGCTGAGAAAGTTAGGTTAGCACAAAATGTTAGGTTAGCTCAGAAAGTTAGGTTAGCTCAAAATGTTAGGTTAGCTCAGAAAGTAAAATTATCTCAAAAGGTTAGCTGAGAAAGTTAGGTTAGCTCAAAAGTTTAGGTTAGCTCAGAAAGTTAGGTTTGCTCAAAAAGTTAGGTTAGCTCAGAAAGTTAGGTTAGCTCAAAATGTTAGGTTAGCTCAGAAAGTTAGGTTATCTCAATAGGTAAGGTTAGCTGAGAAAGTTAGGTTAGCACAAAATGTTAGGTTAGCTCAGAAAGTAAAATTATCTCAAAAGGTTAGGTTAGCTCAGAAAGCTAGGTTAGCTCAAAAATTTAGGTAAGCTCAAAATGTTAGGTTAGCTCAGAAAGTTAGATTAGCTCGAAAAGTTAGGTTAGGTCAAAAGGTTAGGTTAGCTCAGAAAGCTAGGTTAGCTCAAAAATTTAGGTAAGCTCAAAATGTTAGGTTAGCTCAGAAAGTTAGATTAGCTCGAAAAGTTAGGTTAGGTCAAAAGGTTAGGTTAGCCCAGAAAGTTAGGTTAGCACAAAATGTTAGGTTAGCTCAGAAAGTTAGGTTAGCTCAGAAAGTAAAATTATCTCAAAAGGTTAGGTTAGCTGAGAAAGTTAGGTTAGCTCGGAAAGTTAGGTTAGCTCAAAATGTTAGGTTAGCTCAGAAAGTAAGGTTATCTCAATAGGTAAGGTTAGCTGAGAAAGTTAGGTTAGTTTAGAAAGTTAGGTTAGCTCCAAAAAAATAGGTTTGCACAAAATGTTAGGTTAGCTCAGAAAGTTAGGTTAGCTCAAAATGTTATGTTAGCTCAGAAAGTTAGGTTAGCTCAAAACGTTATGTTAGCTCAGAAAAATAGGTTAGTTTAGAAAGTTAGTTTAGCTCCAAAAAGTTAGCTTTGCACTAAATGTTAAGCTAGCACAAAATGTTAGGTTAGCTCAGAAAGTTAGGTTAGCTCAAAATGTTAGGTTAGCTCAGAAAGTTAGGTTAGCTCAAAATGTTATGTTAGCTCAGAAAAATAGGTTAGTTTAGAAAGTTAGTTTAGCTCAGAAAGTAAGGTAAGCTCAAAATGTTATGTTAGCTCAGAAAGTTAGGTTAGCTTAGAAAGTTAGGTTAGCTCAAAAAGTTAGGTTTGCACAAAATGTTAGGTTAGCTCAGAAAGTTAGGTTAGCTCAAAATGTTAGGTTAGCTCAGAAAGTAAGGTTATCTCAAAAGGTTAGGTTAGCTGAGAAAGTTAGGTTAGCTCAGAAAGTTAGGTTAGCACAAAATGTTAGGTTAGCTTAGAAAGTTAGGTAAGCTCAAAATGTTAGCTAAGCACAAAATGTTAGGTTAGGTCAGAAAGTTAGGTTAGCTCAAAATGTTAGGTTAGCTCAAAAGGTTAGGTTAGCTGAGAAAGTTAGGTTAGCTCAAAAGGTTAGGTGAGCTGAGAAAGTTAAGTTAGCTCAGAAAGTTAGGTTAACGCAAAATGTTAGGTTAGCACAAAATGTTATTTATTTATTTATTATATACTTTAAATAATAAATATGTTAGGTTAGCTCAGAAAGTTAGGTTAGCTCAAAATGTTAGGTTAGCTCAGAAAGTGAGGTTAGCTCAAAGAGTTAGGTTAGCTCAGAAAGTTAGGTTAGGTCAAATATTTAAGTTAGCTCAGAAAGTTAGGATAGCTCGAAAAGTTAGGTTAGGTCAGAAAGTTAGGTTAGCTCAAAAGGTTAGGTTAGCTCAGAAAGTAAGGTTAACTCAGAGAGTTAGGTTAGCTCAGAAAGTTAGGTTAGCTCAGAAAGTTAGATTAGCTCGAAAAGTTAGGTTAGGTCAAAAGGTTAGGTTAGCCCAGAAAGTTAGGTTAGCACAAAATGTTAGGTTAGCTCAGAAAGTTAGGTTAACTCAAAATGTTAGGTTAGCTCAGAAAGTTAGGTTAGCTCAAAAATTTAGGTAAGCTCAAAATGTTAGTGTAGCTCAGAAAGTAAGGTTATCTCAATAGGTAAGGTTAGCTCAAAATGTTAGGTTAGCTCAGAAAGTAAAATTATCTCAAAAGGTTAGGTTAGCTCAGAAAGTTAGGTTAGCTCAAAATGTTAGGTTAGCTCAGAAAGTAAAATTATCTCAAAAGGTTAGGTTAGCTCAGAAAGTTAGGTTAGCTCGAAAAGTTAGGTTAGGTCAAAAGGTTAGGTTAGCCCAGAAAGTTAGGTTAGCACAAAATGTTAGGTTAGCTCAGAAAGTTAGGTTAGCTCAAAATGTTAGGTTAGCTCAGAAAGTAAAATTATCTCAAAAGGTTAGGTTAGCTCAGAAAGTTAGGTTAGCTCGAAAAGTTAGGTAAAGTCAAAAGGTTAGGTTAGCCCAGAAAGTTAGGTTAGCACAAAATGTTAGGTTAGCTCAGAAAGTTAGATTAGCTCGAAAAGTTAGGTGAGGTCAAAAGGTTAGGTTAGCCCAGAAAGTTAGGTTAGCACAAAATGTTAGGTTAGCTCAGAAAGTTAGGTTAACTCAAAATGTTAGGTTAGCTCAGAAAGTTAGGTTAGCTCAAAAATTTAGGTAAGCTCAAAATGTTAGGTTAGCTCAGAAAGTTAGATTAGCTCGAAAAGTTAGGTTAGGTCAAAAGGTTAGGTTAGCCCAGAAAGTTAGGTTAGCACAAAATGTTAGGTTAGCTCAGAAAGTTAGGTTAGCTCAGAAAGTAAAATTATCTCAAAAGGTTAGGTTAGCTGAGAAAGTTAGGTTAGCTCAAAATGTTAGGTTAGCTCAGAAAGTAAGGTTATCTCAATAGGTAAGGTTAGCTGAGAAAGTTAGGTTAGCACAAAATGTTAGGTTAGCTCAGAAAGTTAGGTTAGCTCAAAATGTTAGGTTAGCTCAGAAAGTAAAATTATCTCAAAAGGTTAGGTTAGCTCAGAAAGTTAGGTTAGCTCAAAATGTTAGGTTAGCTCAGAAAGTAAAATTATCTCAAAAGGTTGGGTTAGCTCAGAGTGTTAAGTTAGCTCGAAAACTTAGGTTAGCTCAAAAGGTTAGGTTAGCTCAGAAAGCTAGGTTAGCTCAAAAATTTAGGTAAGCTCAAAATGTTAGGTTAGCTCAGAAAGTTAGATTAGCTCGAAAAGTTAGGTTAGGTCGAAAAGTTAGGTTAGGTCAAAAGGTTAGGTTAGCCCAGAAAGTTAGGTTAGCTCAAAATGTTAGGTTAGCTCAGAAAGTAAGGTTATCTCAATAGGTAAGGTTAGCTCGAAAAGTTAGGTAAGGTCAAAAGGTTAGGTTAGCTCAGAAAGCTAGGTTAGCTCAAAAATTTAGGTAAGCTCAAAATGTTAGGTTAGCTCAGAAAGTTAGATTAGCTCGAAAAGTTAGGTTAGGTCAAAAGGTTAGGTTAGCCCAGAAAGTTAGGTTAGCACAAAATGTTAGGTTAGCTCAGAAAGTTAGGTTAGCTCAGAAAGTAAAATTATCTCAAAAGGTTAGGTTAGCTGAGAAAGTTAGGTTAGCTCGGAAAGTTAGGTTAGCTCAAAATGTTAGGTTAGCTCAGAAAGTAAGGTTATCTCAATAGGTAAGGTTAGATGAGAAAGTTAGGTTAGTTTAGAAAGTTAGGTTAGCTCCAAAAAAATAGGTTTGCACAAAATGTTAGGTTAGCTCAGAAAGTTAGGTTAGCTCAAAATGTTATGTTAGCTCAGAAAGTTAGGTTAGCTCAAAACGTTATGTTAGCTCAGAAAAATAGGTTAGTTTAGAAAGTTAGGTTAGCTCAAAATGTTAGGTTAGCTCAGAAAGTAAGGTTATCTCAAAAGGTTAGGTTAGCTGAGAAAGTTAGGTTAGCTCAGAAAGTTAGGTTAGCACAAAATGTTAGGTTAGCTTAGAAAGTTAGGTAAGCTCAAAATGTTAGCTAAGCACAAAATGTTAGGTTAGGTCAGAAAGTTAGGTTAGCTCAAAAGGTTAGGTGAGCTGAGAAAGTTAAGTTAGCTCAGAAAGTTAGGTTAACGCAAAATGTTAGGTTAGCTCAGAAAGTTAGGTTTGCTCAAAAATTTAGGTAAGCTCAAAATGTTAGGTTAGCTCAGAAAGTTAGATTAGCTCGAAAAGTTAGGTAAAGTCAAAAGGTTAGGTTAGCCCAGAAAGTTAGGTTAGCACAAAATGTTAGGTTAGCTCAGAAAGTTAGGTTAGCTCAAAAATTTAGGTAAGCTCAAAATGTTAGGTTAGCTCAAAAAGTTAGGTTAGCTCAGAAAGTTAGGTTAGGTCAAATATTTAAGTTAGCTCAGAAAGTTAGGATAGCTCGAAAAGTTAGGTTAGGTCAGAAAGTTAGGTTAGCTCAAAAGGTTAGGTTAGCTCAGAAAGTAAGGTTAACTCAGAGAGTTAGGTTAGCTCAGAAAGTTAGGTAAGCTCAAAATGTTAGGTTAGCTCAGAAAGTAAGGTTAACTCAGAGAGTTAGGTTAGCTCAAAAATTTAGGTAAGCTCAAAATGTTAGGTTAGCTCAGAAAGTTAGGTTAGGTCAAATATTTAAGTTAGCTCAGAAAGTTAGGATAGCTCGAAAAGTTAGGTTAGGTCAGAAAGTTAGGTTAGCTCAAAAGGTTAGGTTAGCTCAGAAAGTAAGGTTAACTCAGAGAGTTAGGTTAGCTCAGAAAGTTAGGTTAGCTCGAAAGGTTAGGTTAGCTCAGAAAGTTAGGTTTGCTCAAAAAGTTAGGTTAGCTCAGAAAGTTAGGTTAGCTCAAAATGTTAGGTTAGCTCAGAAAGTTAGGTTTGCTCAAAAATTTAGGTAAGCTCAAAATGTTAGGTTAGCTCAGAAAGTTAGATTAGCTCGAAAAGTTAGGTAAAGTCAAAAGGTTAGGTTAGCCCAGAAAGTTAGGTTAGCACAAAATGTTAGGTTAGCTCAGAAAGTTAGGTTAGCTCAAAAATTTAGGTAAGCTCAAAATGTTAGGTTAGCTCAAAAAGTTAGGTTAGGTCAAAAGGTTAGGTTAGCCCAGAAAGTTAGGTTAGCACAAAATGTTAGGTTAGCTCAGAAAGTTAGGTTAGCTCAAAATGTTAGGTTAGCTCAGAAAGTAAAATTATCTCAAAAGGTTAGGTTAGCTCAGAAAGTTAGGTTAGCTCGAAAAGTTAGGTAAAGTCAAAAGGTTAGGTTAGCCCAGAAAGTTAGGTTAGCACAAAATGTTAGGTTAGCTCAGAAAGTTAGATTAGCTCGAAAAGTTAGGTTAGGTCAAAAGGTTAGGTTAGCCCAGAAAGTTAGGTTAGCACAAAATGTTAGGTTAGCTCAGAAAGTTAGGTTAACTCAAAATGTTAGGTTAGCTCAGAAAGTTAGGTTAGCTCAAAAATTTAGGTAAGCTCAAAATGTTAGTGTAGCTCAGAAAGTAAGGTTATCTCAAAAGGTTAGGTTAGCTGAGAAAGTTAGGTTAGCTCAGAAAGTTAGGTTAGCACAAAATGTTAGGTTAGCTTAGAAAGTTAGGTAAGCTCAAAATGTTAGCTAAGCACAAAATGTTAGGTTAGGTCAGAAAGTTAGGTTAGCTCAAAATGTTAGGTTAGCTCAAAAGGTTAGGTTAGCTGAGAAAGTTAGGTTAGCTCAAAAGGTTAGGTGAGCTGAGAAAGTTAAGTTAGCTCAGAAAGTTAGGTTAACGCAAAATGTTAGGTTAGCACAAAATGTTATTTATTTATTTATTATATACTTTAAATAATAAATATGTTAGGTTAGCTCAGAAAGTTAGGTTAGCTCAAAATGTTAGGTTAGCTCAGAAAGTGAGGTTAGCTCAAAGAGTTAGGTTAGCTCAGAAAGTTAGGTTAGGTCAAATATTTAAGTTAGCTCAGAAAGTTAGGATAGCTCGAAAAGTTAGGTTAGGTCAGAAAGTTAGGTTAGCTCAAAAGGTTAGGTTAGCTCAGAAAGTAAGGTTAACTCAGAGAGTTAGGTTAGCTCAGAAAGTTAGGTTAGCTCAGAAAGTTAGATTAGCTCGAAAAGTTAGGTTAGGTCAAAAGGTTAGGTTAGCCCAGAAAGTTAGGTTAGCACAAAATGTTAGGTTAGCTCAGAAAGTTAGGTTAACTCAAAATGTTAGGTTAGCTCAGAAAGTTAGGTTAGCTCAAAAATTTAGGTAAGCTCAAAATGTTAGTGTAGCTCAGAAAGTAAGGTTATCTCAATAGGTAAGGTTAGCTCAAAATGTTAGGTTAGCTCAGAAAGTAAAATTATCTCAAAAGGTTAGGTTAGCTCAGAAAGTTAGGTTAGCTCAAAATGTTAGGTTAGCTCAGAAAGTAAAATTATCTCAAAAGGTTAGGTTAGCTCAGAAAGTTAGGTTAGCTCGAAAAGTTAGGTTAGGTCAAAAGGTTAGGTTAGCCCAGAAAGTTAGGTTAGCACAAAATGTTAGGTTAGCTCAGAAAGTTAGGTTAGCTCAAAATGTTAGGTTAGCTCAGAAAGTAAAATTATCTCAAAAGGTTAGGTTAGCTCAGAAAGTTAGGTTAGCTCGAAAAGTTAGGTAAAGTCAAAAGGTTAGGTTAGCCCAGAAAGTTAGGTTAGCACAAAATGTTAGGTTAGCTCAGAAAGTTAGATTAGCTCGAAAAGTTAGGTTAGGTCAAAAGGTTAGGTTAGCCCAGAAAGTTAGGTTAGCACAAAATGTTAGGTTAGCTCAGAAAGTTAGGTTAACTCAAAATGTTAGGTTAGCTCAGAAAGTTAGGTTAGCTCAAAAATTTAGGTAAGCTCAAAATGTTAGGTTAGCTCAGAAAGTTAGATTAGCTCGAAAAGTTAGGTTAGGTCAAAAGGTTAGGTTAGCCCAGAAAGTTAGGTTAGCACAAAATGTTAGGTTAGCTCAGAAAGTTAGGTTAGCTCAGAAAGTAAAATTATCTCAAAAGGTTAGGTTAGCTGAGAAAGTTAGGTTAGCTCAAAATGTTAGGTTAGCTCAGAAAGTAAGGTTATCTCAATAGGTAAGGTTAGCTGAGAAAGTTAGGTTAGCACAAAATGTTAGGTTAGCTCAGAAAGTTAGGTTAGCTCAAAATGTTAGGTTAGCTCAGAAAGTAAAATTATCTCAAAAGGTTAGGTTAGCTCAGAAAGTTAGGTTAGCTCAAAATGTTAGGTTAGCTCAGAAAGTAAAATTATCTCAAAAGGTTGGGTTAGCTCAGAGTGTTAAGTTAGCTCGAAAACTTAGGTTAGCTCAAAAGGTTAGGTTAGCTCAGAAAGCTAGGTTAGCTCAAAAATTTAGGTAAGCTCAAAATGTTAGGTTAGCTCAGAAAGTTAGATTAGCTCGAAAAGTTAGGTTAGGTCGAAAAGTTAGGTTAGGTCAAAAGGTTAGGTTAGCCCAGAAAGTTAGGTTAGCTCAAAATGTTAGGTTAGCTCAGAAAGTAAGGTTATCTCAATAGGTAAGGTTAGCTCGAAAAGTTAGGTAAGGTCAAAAGGTTAGGTTAGCTCAGAAAGCTAGGTTAGCTCAAAAATTTAGGTAAGCTCAAAATGTTAGGTTAGCTCAGAAAGTTAGATTAGCTCGAAAAGTTAGGTTAGGTCAAAAGGTTAGGTTAGCCCAGAAAGTTAGGTTAGCACAAAATGTTAGGTTAGCTCAGAAAGTTAGGTTAGCTCAGAAAGTAAAATTATCTCAAAAGGTTAGGTTAGCTGAGAAAGTTAGGTTAGCTCGGAAAGTTAGGTTAGCTCAAAATGTTAGGTTAGCTCAGAAAGTAAGGTTATCTCAATAGGTAAGGTTAGATGAGAAAGTTAGGTTAGTTTAGAAAGTTAGGTTAGCTCCAAAAAAATAGGTTTGCACAAAATGTTAGGTTAGCTCAGAAAGTTAGGTTAGCTCAAAATGTTATGTTAGCTCAGAAAGTTAGGTTAGCTCAAAACGTTATGTTAGCTCAGAAAAATAGGTTAGTTTAGAAAGTTAGGTTAGCTCAAAATGTTAGGTTAGCTCAGAAAGTAAGGTTATCTCAAAAGGTTAGGTTAGCTGAGAAAGTTAGGTTAGCTCAGAAAGTTAGGTTAGCACAAAATGTTAGGTTAGCTTAGAAAGTTAGGTAAGCTCAAAATGTTAGCTAAGCACAAAATGTTAGGTTAGGTCAGAAAGTTAGGTTAGCTCAAAAGGTTAGGTGAGCTGAGAAAGTTAAGTTAGCTCAGAAAGTTAGGTTAACGCAAAATGTTAGGTTAGCTCAGAAAGTTAGGTTTGCTCAAAAATTTAGGTAAGCTCAAAATGTTAGGTTAGCTCAGAAAGTTAGATTAGCTCGAAAAGTTAGGTAAAGTCAAAAGGTTAGGTTAGCCCAGAAAGTTAGGTTAGCACAAAATGTTAGGTTAGCTCAGAAAGTTAGGTTAGCTCAAAAATTTAGGTAAGCTCAAAATGTTAGGTTAGCTCAAAAAGTTAGGTTAGCTCAGAAAGTTAGGTTAGGTCAAATATTTAAGTTAGCTCAGAAAGTTAGGATAGCTCGAAAAGTTAGGTTAGGTCAGAAAGTTAGGTTAGCTCAAAAGGTTAGGTTAGCTCAGAAAGTAAGGTTAACTCAGAGAGTTAGGTTAGCTCAGAAAGTTAGGTAAGCTCAAAATGTTAGGTTAGCTCAGAAAGTAAGGTTAACTCAGAGAGTTAGGTTAGCTCAAAAATTTAGGTAAGCTCAAAATGTTAGGTTAGCTCAGAAAGTTAGGTTAGGTCAAATATTTAAGTTAGCTCAGAAAGTTAGGATAGCTCGAAAAGTTAGGTTAGGTCAGAAAGTTAGGTTAGCTCAAAAGGTTAGGTTAGCTCAGAAAGTAAGGTTAACTCAGAGAGTTAGGTTAGCTCAGAAAGTTAGGTTAGCTCGAAAGGTTAGGTTAGCTCAGAAAGTTAGGTTTGCTCAAAAAGTTAGGTTAGCTCAGAAAGTTAGGTTAGCTCAAAATGTTAGGTTAGCTCAGAAAGTTAGGTTTGCTCAAAAATTTAGGTAAGCTCAAAATGTTAGGTTAGCTCAGAAAGTTAGATTAGCTCGAAAAGTTAGGTAAAGTCAAAAGGTTAGGTTAGCCCAGAAAGTTAGGTTAGCACAAAATGTTAGGTTAGCTCAGAAAGTTAGGTTAGCTCAAAAATTTAGGTAAGCTCAAAATGTTAGGTTAGCTCAAAAAGTTAGGTTAGGTCAAAAGGTTAGGTTAGCCCAGAAAGTTAGGTTAGCACAAAATGTTAGGTTAGCTCAGAAAGTTAGGTTAGCTCAAAATGTTAGGTTAGCTCAGAAAGTAAAATTATCTCAAAAGGTTAGGTTAGCTCAGAAAGTTAGGTTAGCTCGAAAAGTTAGGTAAAGTCAAAAGGTTAGGTTAGCCCAGAAAGTTAGGTTAGCACAAAATGTTAGGTTAGCTCAGAAAGTTAGATTAGCTCGAAAAGTTAGGTTAGGTCAAAAGGTTAGGTTAGCCCAGAAAGTTAGGTTAGCACAAAATGTTAGGTTAGCTCAGAAAGTTAGGTTAACTCAAAATGTTAGGTTAGCTCAGAAAGTTAGGTTAGCTCAAAAATTTAGGTAAGCTCAAAATGTTAGTGTAGCTCAGAAAGTAAGGTTATCTCAATAGGTAAGGTTAGCTCAAAATGTTAGGTTAGCTCAGAAAGTAAAATTATCTCAAAAGGTTAGGTTAGCTCAGAAAGTTAGGTTAGCTCAAAATGTTTTTTTTTTTTTTTTTTTTTTTTAAAAGGCGCCTACCTCTACGCGCATATGGCGGAGTCTGCGAGCTATACGGTTCCCCGGACATAGTCCGAGACCTTTGGGACTCATTTAATCGTAGTTCAATTTTTACACATACATTATTATTTACAAAGATTACATTACTATCAAATATCACATATGAGTTTCTTAAAAAGTACTTATTTTCTACAGACATATAAAGATGTTATTGTATAGTATGGATCTAGCGATACCTAGTTTCTATTTTGTTTATAGATTTGTATCACTCTGTACGCTTCCAATTATATATGATCATATAGAATTTTGAGCATTGCTGTTGTTTATATACTTATTTTTATCAATTGTTAACAATATTTGATAAAGTCGATACTGTACTTTTTGTCTGCTATAAGTTTACTAACGTTCTCATGTCTATTTTGTAATTTCTAGGTCTCATATTGACTTATTGTATAGCGTGTTATTAGCAATATCTGGATTCAATTTTGTTTATTGATTATATATTGCTCTGTACGCTTCCCATTATATATATGTATATATAATTTCGAGCATTGATGTTACTATTTATTTCTTTTGACTGTTTTTCCTGCAACATTGAAACAGTATTCTATAAATACAGTGCTATATTTTTTGTCAGATATGAGCCTATTGAGATTCTCTGGTCTAATATCTATCCCTAGCTTCTGTTCGATTTCGAACCTTTCTTGGCCATATACCGGGCAGTCAAAATAAAGCTCAAAATGTTAGGTTAGCTCAGAAAGTAAAATTATCTCAAAAGGTTAGGTTAGCTCAGAAAGTTAGGTTAGCTCGAAAAGTTAGGTTAGGTCAAAAGGTTAGGTTAGCCCAGAAAGTTAGGTTAGCACAAAATGTTAGGTTAGCTCAGAAAGTTAGGTTAGCTCAAAATGTTAGGTTAGCTCAGAAAGTTAGGTTAGCTCAAAATGTTAGGTTAGCTCAGAAAGTAAAATTATCTCAAAAGGTTGGGTTAGCTCAGAGTGTTAAGTTAGCTCGAAAACTTAGGTTAGCTCAAAAGGTTAGGTTAGCTCAGAAAGCTAGGTTAGCTCAAAAATTTAGGTAAGCTCAAAATGTTAGGTTAGCTCAGAAAGTTAGATTAGCTTGAAAAGTTAGGTTAGGTCAAAAGGTTAGGTTAGCCCAGAAAGTTAGGTTAGCACAAAATGTTAGGTTAGCTCAGAAAGTTAGGTTAGCTCAGAAAGTAAAATTATCTCAAAATGTTAGGTTAGCTGAGAAAGTTAGGTTAGCTCGGAAAGTAAGGTAAGCTCAAAATGTTATGTTAGCTCAGAAAGTTAGGTTAGCTTAGAAAGTTAGGTTAGCTCAAAAAGTTAGGTTAGCTCAGAAAGTAAGGTTATCTCAAAAGGTTAGGTTAGCTGAGAAAGTTAGGTTAGCTCAGAAAGTTAGGTTAGCACAAAATGTTAGGTTAGCTCAGAAAGTTAGGTTAGCTCAAAATGTTAGGTTAGCTCAGAAAGTAAGGTTATCTCAAAAGGTTAGGTTAGCTGAGAAAGTTAGGTTAGCTCAGAAAGCTAGGTTAGCACAAAATGTTAGGTTAGCTTAGAAAGTTAGGTTAGCTCAAAATGTTAGCTAAGCACAAAATGTTAGGTTAGGTCAGAAAGTTAGGTTAGCTCAAAATGTTAGGTTAGCTCAAAAGGTTAGGTTAGCTGAGAAAGTTAGGTTAGCTCAAAAGGTTAGGTGAGCTGAGAAAGTTAAGTTAGCTCAGAAAGTTAGGTTAACGCAAAATGTTAAGTTAGCACAAAATGTTATTTATTTATTTATTATATACTTTAAATAATAAATATGTTAGGTTAGCTCAGAAAGTTAGGTCAGCTCAAAATGTTAGGTTAGCTCAGAAAGTGAGGTTAGCTCAAAGAGTTAGGTTAGCTCAGAAAGTTAGGTTAGGTCAAATATTTAAGTTAGCTCAGAAAGTTAGGATAGCTCGAAAAGTTAGGTTAGGTCAGAAAGTTAGGTTAGCTCAAAAGGTTAGGTTAGCTCAGAAAGTAAGGTTAACTCAGAGAGTTAGGTTAGCTCAGAAAGTTAGGTTAGCTCAAATAGTTAGGTTAGCTCAGAAAGTTAGGTTAGCTCAAAATGTTAGGTTAGCTCAGAAAGTTAGGTTATATCAATAGGTAAGGTTAGCTGAGAAAGTTAGGTTAGCACAAAATGTTAGGTTAGCTCAGTAAGTTAGGTTAGCTCAGAAAGTAAAATTATCTCAAAAGGTTAGGTTAGCTCAGAAAGTTAGGTTAGCTCAAAATGTTAGGTGAGCTCAGAAAGTTAGGTTAGCTCAAAAATTTAGGTAAGCTCAAAAATTTAGGTAAGCTCAAAATGTTAGGTTAGCTCAGAAAGTTAGATAAGCTCGAAAAGTTAGGTAAAGTCAAAAGGTTAGGTTAGCCCAGAAAGTTAGGTTAGCACAAAATGTTAGGTTAGCTCAGAAAGTTAGGTTAGCTCAAAAATTTAGGTAAGCTCAAAATGTTAGGTTAGCTCAGAAAGTAAAATTATCTCAAAAGGTTAGGTTAGCTCAGAAAGTTAGGTTAGCTCGAAAAGTTAGGTAAAGTCAAAAGGTTAGGTTAGCCCAGAAAGTTAGGTTAGCACAAAATGTTAGGTTAGCTCAGAAAGTTAGATTAGCTCGAAAAGTTAGGTTAGGTCAAAAGGTTAGGTTAGCCCAGAAAGTTAGGTTAGCACAAAATGTTAGGTTAGCTCAGAAAGTTAGGTTAACTCAAAATGTTAGGTTAGCTCAGAAAGTTAGGTTAGCTCAAAAATTTAGGTAAGCTCAAAATGTTAGGTTAGCTCAGAAAGTTAGATTAGCTCGAAAAGTTAGGTTAGGTCAAAAGGTTAGGTTAGCCCAGAAAGTTAGGTTAGCACAAAATGTTAGGTTAGCTCAGAAAGTTAGGTTAGCTCAGAAAATTAAAATTATCTCAAAAGGTTAGGTTAGCTGAGAAAGTTAGGTTAGCTCAAAATGTTAGGTTAGCTCAGAAAGTAAGGTTATCTCAATAGGTAAGGTTAGCTGAGAAAGTTAGGTTAGCACAAAATGTTAGGTTAGCTCAGAAAGTTAGGTTAGCTCAAAATGTTAGGTTAGCTCAGAAAGTAAAATTATCTCAAAAGGTTAGGTTAGCTCAGAAAGTTAGGTTAGCTCAAAATGTTAGGTTAGCTCAGAAAGTAAAATTATCTCAAAAGGTTAGGTTAGCTCAGAAAGTTAGGTTAGCTCGAAAAGTTAGGTAAGGTCAAAAGGTTAGGTTAGCCCAGAAAGTTAGGTTAGCACAAAATGTTAGGTTAGCTCAGAAAGTTAGGTTAGCTCAAAATGTTAGGTTAGCTCAGAAAGTTAGGTTAGCTCAAAATGTTAGGTTAGCTCAAAAAGTAAAATTATCTCAAAAGGTTGGGTTAGCTCAGAGTGTTAAGTTAGCTCGAAAACTTAGGTTAGCTCAAAAGGTTAGGTTAGCTCAGAAAGCTAGGTTAGCTCAAAAATTTAGGTAAGCTCAAAATGTTAGGTTAGCTCAGAAAGTTAGATTAGCTCGAAAAGTTAGGTTAGGTCAAAAGGTTAGGTTAGCTCAGAAAGCTAGGTTAGCTCAAAAATTTAGGTAAGCTCAAAATGTTAGGTTAGCTCAGAAAGTTAGATTAGCTCGAAAAGTTAGGTTAGGTCAAAAGGTTAGGTTAGCCCTGAAAGTTAGGTTAGCACAAAATGTTAGGTTAGCTCAGAAAGTTAGGTTAGCTCAGAAAGTAAAATTATCTCAAAAGGTTAGGTTAGCTGAGAAAGTTAAGTTAGCTCAGAAAGTTAGGTTAACGCAAAATGTTAGGTTAGCACAAAATGTTATTTATTTATTTATTATATACTTTAAATAATAAATATGTTAGGTTAGCTCGGAAAGTTAGGTTAGCTCAAAATGTTAGGTTAGCTCAGAAAGTAAGGTTATCTCAATAGGTAAGGTTAGCTGAGAAAGTTAGGTTAGTTTAGAAAGTTAGGTTAGCTCCAAAAAAATAGGTTTGCACAAAATGTTAGGTTAGCTCAGAAAGTTAGGTTAGCTCAAAATGTTATGTTAGCTCAGAAAGTTAGGTTAGCTCAAAACGTTATGTTAGCTCAGAAAAATAGGTTAGTTTAGAAAGTTAGTTTAGCTCCAAAAAGTTAGGTTTGCACTAAATGTTAAGCTAGCACAAAATGTTAGGTTAGCTCAGAAAGTTAGGTTAGCTTAAAATGTTAGGTTAGCTCAGAAAGTTAGGTTAGCTCAAAATGTTATGTTAGCTCAGAAAAATAGGTTAGTTTAGAAAGTTAGTTTAGCTCAGAAAGTAAGGTAAGCTCAAAATGTTATGTTAGCTCAGAAAGTTAGGTTAGCTTAGAAAGTTAGGTTAGCTCAAAAAGTTAGGTTTGCACAAAATGTTAGGTTAGCTCAGAAAGTTAGGTTAGCTCAAAATGTTAGGTTAGCTCAGAAAGTAAGGTTATCTCAAAAGGTTAGGTTAGCTGAGAAAGTTAGGTTAGCTCAGAAAGTTAGGTTAGCACAAAATGTTAGGTTAGCTTAGAAAGTTAGGTAAGCTCAAAATGTTAGCTAAGCACAAAATGTTAGGTTAGGTCAGAAAGTTAGGTTAGCTCAAAATGTTAGGTTAGCTCAAAAGGTTAGGTTAGCTGAGAAAGTTAGGTTAGCTCAAAAGGTTAGGTGAGCTGAGAAAGTTAAGTTAGCTCAGAAAGTTAGGTTAACGCAAAATGTTAGGTTAGCACAATATGTTATTTATTTATTTATTATATTCTTTAAATAATAAATATGTTAGGTTAGCTCAGAAAGTTAGGTTAGCTCAAAATGTTAGGTTAGCTCAGAAAGTGAGGTTAGCTCAAAGAGTTAGGTTAGCTCAGAAAGTTAGGTTAGGTCAAATATTTAAGTTAGCTCAGAAAGTTAGGATAGTTCGAAAAGTTAGGTTAGGTCAGAAAGTTAGGTTAGCTCAAAAGGTTAGGTTAGTTTAGAAAGTAAGGTTAACTCAGAGAGTTAGGTTAGCTCAGAAAGTTAGGTTTGCTCGAAAGGTTAGGTTAGCTCAGAAAGTTAGGTTTGCTCAAAAAGTTAGGTTAGCTCAGAAAGTTAGGTTAGCTCAAAATGTTAGGTTAGCTCAGAAAGTTAGGTTAGCTCAAAAATTTAGGTAAGCTCAAAATGTTAGGTTAGCTCAGAAAGTTAGATTAGCTCGAAAAGTTAGGTAAAGTCAAAAGGTTAGGTTAGCCCAGAAAGTTAGGTTAGCACAAAATGTTAGGTTAGCTCAGAAAGTTAGGTTAGCTCAAAAATTTAGGTAAGCTCAAAATGTTAGGTTAGCTCAGAAAGTAAAATTATCTCAAAAGGTTAGGTTAGCTCAGAAAGTTAGGTTAGCTCGAAAAGTTAGGTAAAGTCAAAAGGTTAGGTTAGCCCAGAAAGTTAGGTTAGCACAAAATGTTAGGTTAGCTCAGAAAGTTAGATTAGCTCGAAAAGTTAGGTTAGGTCAAAAGGTTAGGTTAGCCCAGAAAGTTAGGTTAGCACAAAATGTTAGGTTAGCTCAGAAAGTTAGGTTAACTCAAAATGTTAGGTTAGCTCAGAAAGTTAGGTTAGCTCAAAAATTTAGGTAAGCTCAAAATGTTAGGTTAGCTCAGAAAGTTAGATTAGCTCGAAAAGTTAGGTTAGGTCAAAAGGTTAGGTTAGCCCAGAAAGTTAGGTTAGCACAAAATGTTAGGTTAGCTCAGAAAGTTAGGTTAGCTCAAAATGTTAGGTTAGCTCAGAAAGTAAAATTATCTCAAAAGGTTAGGTTAGCTCAGAAAGTTAGGTTAGCTCAAAATGTTAGGTTAGCTCAGAAAGTAAAATTATCTCAAAAGGTTAGGTTAGCTCAGAAAGTTAGGTTAGCTCGAAAAGTTAGGTAAGGTCAAAAGGTTAGGTTAGCCCAGAAAGTTAGGTTAGCACAAAATGTTAGGTTAGCTCAGAAAGTTAGGTTAGCTCAAAATGTTAGGTTAGCTCAGAAAGTTAGGTTAGCTCAAAATGTTAGGTTAGCTCAGAAAGTAAAATTATCTCAAAAGGTTGGGTTAGCTCAGAGTGTTAAGTTAGCTCGAAAACTTAGGTTAGCTCAAAAGGTTAGGTTAGCTCAGAAAGCTAGGTTAGCTCAAAAATTTAGGTAAGCTCAAAATGTTAGGTTAGCTCAGAAAGTTAGATTAGCTCGAAAAGTTAGGTTAGGTCAAAAGGTTAGGTTAGCTCAGAAAGCTAGGTTAGCTCAAAAATTTAGGTTAGCTCAAAATGTTAGGTTAGCTCAGAAAGTTAGATTAGCTCGAAAAGTTAGGTTAGGTCAAAAGGTTAGGTTAGCCCTGAAAGTTAGGTTAGCACAAAATGTTAGGTTAGCTCAGAAAGTTAGGTTAGCTCAGAAAGTAAAATTATCTCAAAAGGTTAGGTTAGCTGAGAAAGTTAAGTTAGCTCAGAAAGTTAGGTTAACGCAAAATGTAAGGTTAGCACAAAATGTTATTTATTTATTTATTATATTCTTTAAATAATAAATATGTTAGGTTAGCTCGGAAAGTTAGGTTAGCTCAAAATGTTAGGTTAGCTCAGAAAGTAAGGTTATCTCAATAGGTAAGGTTAGCTGAGAAAGTTAGGTTAGTTTAGAAAGTTAGGTTAGCTCCAAAAAAATAGGTTTGCACAAAATGTTAGGTTAGCTCAGAAAGTTAGGTTAGCTCAAAATGTTATGTTAGCTCAGAAAGTTAGGTTAGCTCAAAACGTTATGTTAGCTCAGAAAAATAGGTTAGTTTAGAAAGTTAGTTTAGCTCCAAAAAGTTAGGTTTGCACTAAATGTTAAGCTAGCACAAAATGTTAGGTTAGCTCAGAAAGTTAGGTTAGCTCAAAATGTTAGGTTAGCTCAGAAAGTTAGGTTAGCTCAAAATGTTATGTTAGCTCAGAAAAATAGGTTAGTTTAGAAAGTTAGTTTAGCTCAGAAAGTAAGGTAAGCTCAAAATGTTATGTTAGCTCAGAAAGTTAGGTTAGCTTAGAAAGTTAGGTTAGCTCAAAAAGTTAGGTTTGCACAAAATGTTAGGTTAGCTCAGAAAGTTAGGTTAGCTCAAAATGTTAGGTTAGCTCAGAAAGTAAGGTTATCTCAAAAGGTTAGGTTAGCTGAGAAAGTTAGGTTAGCTCAGAAAGTTAGGTTAGCACAAAATGTTAGGTTAGCTTAGAAAGTTAGGTAAGCTCAAAATGTTAGCTAAGCACAAAATGTTAGGTTAGGTCAGAAAGTTAGGTTAGCTCAAAATGTTAGGTTAGCTCAAAAGGTTAGGTTAGCTGAGAAAGTTAGGTTAGCTCAAAAGGTTAGGTGAGCTGAGAAAGTTAGGTTAACGCAAAATGTTAGGTTAGCACAAAATGTTATTTATTTATTTATTATATACTTTAAATAATAAATATGTTAGGTTAGCTCAGAAAGTTAGGTTAGCTCAAAATGTTAGGTTAGCTCAGAAAGTGAGGTTAGCTCAAAGAGTTAGGTTAGCTCAGAAAGTTAGGTTAGGTCAAATGTTTAAGTTAGCTCAGAAAGTTAGGATAGCTCGAAAAGTTAGGTAAGGTCAGAAAGTTAGGTTAGCTCAAAAGGTTAGGTTAGCTCAGAAAGTAAGGTTAACTCAGAGAGTTAGGTTAGCTCAGAAAGTTAGGTTTGCTCGAAAGGTTAGGTTAGCTCAGAAAGTTAGGTTTGCTCAAAAAGTTAGGTTAGCTCAGAAAGTTAGGTTAGCTCAAAATGTTAGGTTAGCTCAGAAAGTTAGGTTAGCTCAAAAATTTAGGTAAGCTCAAAATGTTAGGTTAGCTCAGAAAGTTAGATTAGCTCGAAAAGTTAGGTAAAGTCAAAAGGTTAGGTTAGCCCAGAAAGTTAGGTTAGCACAAAATGTTAGGTTAGCTCAGAAAGTTAGGTTAGCTCAAAAATTTAGGTAAGCTCAAAATGTTAGGTTAGCTCAAAAAGTTAGGTTAGGTCAAAAGGTTAGGTTAGCCCAGAAAGTTAGGTAAGCTCAGAAAGTTAGGTTAACTCAAAATGTTAGGTTAGTTCAAAATGTTAGGTTAGCTCAGAAAGTAAAATTATCTCAAAAGGTTAGGTTAGCTCAGAAAGTTAGGTTAGCTCGAAAAGTTAGGTAAAGTCAAAAGGTTAGGTTAGCCCAGAAAGTTAGGTTAGCACAAAATGTTAGGTTAGCTCAGAAAGTTAGATTAGCTCGAAAAGTTAGGTTAGGTCAAAAGGTTAGGTTAGCCCAGAAAGTTAGATTAGCTCGAAAAGTTAGGTTAGGTCAAAAGGTTAGGTTAGCCCAGAAAGTTAGGTTAGCACAAAATGTTAGGTTAGCTCAGAAAGTTAGGTTAGCTCAGAAAGTAAAATTATCTCAAAAGGTTAGGTTAGCTGAGAAAGTTAGGTTAGCTCAAAATGTTAGGTTAGCTCAGAAAGTAAGGTTATCTCAATAGGTAAGGTTAGCTCAAAATGTTAGGTTAGCTCAGAAAGTAAAATTATCTCAAAAGGTTAGGTTAGCTCAGAAAGTTAGGTTAGCTCAAAATGTTAGGTTAGCTCAGAAAGTAAAATTATCTCAAAAGGTTTGGTTAGCTCAGAAAGTTAGGTTAGCTTGAAAAGTTAGGTTAGGTCAAAAGGTTAGGTTAGCCCAGAAAGTTAGGTTAGCACAAAATGTTAGGTTAGCTCAGAAAGTTAGGTTAGCTCAAAATGTTAGGTTAGCTCAGAAAGTAAAATTATCTCAAAAGGTTAGGTTAGCTCAGAAAGTTAGGTTAGCTCGAAAAGTTAGGTAAAGTCAAAAGGTTAGGTTAGCCCAGAAAGTTAGGTTAGCACAAAATGTTAGGTTAGCTCAGAAAGTTAGATTAGCTCGAAAAGTTAGGTTAGGTCAAAAGGTTAGGTTAGCTCAGAAAGCTAGGTTAGCTCAAAAATTTAGGTAAGCTCAAAATGTTAGGTTAGCTCAGAAAGTTAGATTAGCTCGAAAAGTTAGGTTAGGTCAAAAGGTTAGGTTAGCCCAGAAAGTTAGGTTAGCACAAAATGTTAGGTTAGCTCAGAAAGTTAGGTTAGCTCAGAAAGTAAAATTATCTCAAAAGGTTAGGTTAGCTGAGAAAGTTAGGTTAGCTCGGAAAGTTAGGTTAGCTCAAAATGTTAGGTTAGCTCAGAAAGTAAGGTTATCTCAATAGGTAAGGTTAGCTGAGAAAGTTAGTTTAGCTTCAAAAAGTTAGGTTTGCACTAAATGTTAAGCTAGCACAAAATGTTAGGTTAGCTCAGAAAGTTAGGTTAGCTCAAAATGTTAGGTTAGCTCAGAAAGTTAGGTTAGCTCAAAATGTTATGTTAGCTCAGAAAAATAGGTTAGTTTAGAAAGTTAGTTTAGCTCAGAAAGTAAGGTAAGCTCAAAATGTTATGTTAGCTCAGAAAGTTAGGTTAGCTTAGAAAGTTAGGTTAGCTCAAAAAGTTAGGTTTGCACAAAATGTTAGGTTAGCTCAGAAAGTTAGGTTAGCTCAAAATGTTAGGTTAGCTCAGAAAGTAAGGTTATCTCAAAAGGTTAGGTTAGCTGAGAAAGTTAGGTTAGCTCAGAAAGTTAGGTTAGCACAAAATGTTAGGTTAGCTTAGAAAGTTAGGTAAGCTCAAAATGTTAGGTTAGCTCAAAAGGTTAGGTTAGCTGAGAAAGTTAGGTTAGCTCAAAAGGTTAGGTGAGCTGAGAAAGTTAAGTTAGCTCAGAAAGTTAGGTTAACGCAAAATGTTAGGTTAGCACAAAATGTTATTTATTTATTTATTATATACTTTAAATAATAAATATGTTAGGTTAGCTCAGAAAGTTAGGTTAGCTCAAAATGTTAGGTTAGCTCAGACAGTGAGGTTAGCTCAAAGAGTTAGGTTAGCTCAGAAAGTTAGGTTAGGTCAAATATTTAAGTTAGCTCAGAAAGTTAGGATAGCTCGAAAAGTTAGGTTAGGTCAGAAAGTTAGGTTAGCTCAAAAGGTTAGGTTAGCTCAGAAAGTAAGGTTAACTCAGAGAGTTAGGTTAGCTCAGAAAGTTAGGTTAGCTCAAATAGTTAGGTTAGCTCAGAAAGTTAGGTTAGCTCAAAATGTTAGGTTAGCTCAGAAAGTTAGGTTATATCAATAGGTAAGGTTAGCTGAGAAAGTTAGGTTAGCACAAAATGTTAGGTTAGCTCAGTAAGTTAGGTTAGCTCAGAAAGTAAAATTATCTCAAAAGGTTAGGTTAGCTCAGAAAGTTAGGTTAGCTCGAAAAGTTAGGTTAGCTCAAAAGGTTAGGTTAGCTCAGAAAGTTAGGTTTGCTCAAAAAGTTAGGTTAGCTCAGAAAGTTAGGTTAGCTCAAAATGTTAGGTTAGCTCAGAAAGTTAGGTTAGCTCAAAAATTTAGGTAAGCTCAAAATGTTAGGTTAGCTCAGAAAGTTAGATTAGCTCGAAAAGTTAGGTAAAGTCAAAAGGTTAGGTTAGCCCAGAAAGTTAGGTTAGCACAAAATGTTAGGTTAGCTCAGAAAGTTAGGTTAGCTCAAAAATTTAGGTAAGCTCAAAATGTTAGGTTAGCTCAAAAAGTTAGGTTAGGTCAAAAGGTTAGGTTAGCCCAGAAAGTTAGGTTAGCACAAAATGTTAGGTTAGCTCAGAAAGTTAGGTTAGCTCAAAATGTTAGGTTAGCTCAGAAAGTAAAATTATCTCAAAAGGTTAGGTTAGCTCAGAAAGTTAGGTTAGCTCGAAAAGTTAGGTAAAGTCAAAAGGTTAGGTTAGCCCAGAAAGTTAGGTTAGCACAAAATGTTAGGTTAGCTCAGAAAGTTAGATTAGCTCGAAAAGTTAGGTTAGGTCAAAAGGTTAGGTTAGCCCAGAAAGTTAGGTTAGCACAAAATGTTAGGTTAGCTCAGAAAGTTAGGTTAACTCAAAATGTTAGGTTAGCTCAGAAAGTTAGTTTAGCTCAAAAATTTAGGTAAGCTCAAAATGTTAGGTTAGCTCAGAAAGTTAGATTAGCTCGAAAAGTTAGGTTAGGTCAAAAGGTTAGGTTAGCCCAGAAAGTTAGGTTAGCACAAAATGTTAGGTTAGCTCAGAAAGTTAGGTTAGCTCAGAAAGTAAAATTATCTCAAAAGGTTAGGTTAGCTGAGAAAGTTAGGTTAGCTCAAAATGTTAGGTTAGCTCAGAAAGTAAGGTTAACTCAGAGAGTTAGGTTAGCTCAGAAAGTTAGGTTAGCTCGAAAGGTTAGGTTAGCTCAGAAAGTTAGGTTTGCTCAAAAAGTTAGGTTAGCTCAGAAAGTTAGGTTAGCTCAAAATGTTAGGTTAGCTCAGAAAGTTAGGTTAGCTCAAAAATTTAGGTAAGCTCAAAATGTTAGGTTAGCTCAGAAAGTTAGATTAGCTCGAAAAGTTAGGTAAAGTCAAAAGGTTAGGTTAGCCCAGAAAGTTAGGTTAGCACAAAATGTTAGGTTAGCTCAGAAAGTTAGGTTAGCTCAAAAATTTAGGTAAGCTCAAAATGTTAGGTTAGCTCAAAAAGTTAGGTTAGGTCAAAAGGTTAGGTTAGCCCAGAAAGTTAGGTTAGCACAAAATGTTAGGTTAGCTCAGAAAGTTAGGTTAGCTCAAAATGTTAGGTTAGCTCAGAAAGTAAAATTATCTCAAAAGGTTAGGTTAGCTCAGAAAGTTAGGTTAGCTCGAAAAGTTAGGTAAAGTCAAAAGGTTAGGTTAGCCCAGAAAGTTAGGTTAGCACAAAATGTTAGGTTAGCTCAGAAAGTTAGATTAGCTCGAAAAGTTAGGTTAGGTCAAAAGGTTAGGTTAGCCCAGAAAGTTAGGTTAGCACAAAATGTTAGGTTAGCTCAGAAAGTTAGGTTAGCTCAGAAAGTAAAATTATCTCAAAAGGTTAGGTTAGCTGAGAAAGTTAGGTTAGCTCAAAATGTTAGGTTAGCTCAGAAAGTAAGGTTATCTCAATAGGTAAGGTTAGCTCAAAATGTTAGGTTAGCTCAGAAAGTTAGGTTAGCTCAAAAATTTAGGTAAGCTCAAAATGTTAGGTTAGCTCAAAAAGTTAGGTTAGGTCAAAAGGTTAGGTTAGCTCAGAAAGTAAGGTTATCTCAATAGGTAAGGTTAGCACAAAATGTTAGGTTAGCTCAGAAAGTTAGGTTAGCTCAAAAATTTAGGTAAGCTCAAAATGTTAGGTTAGCTCAAAAAGTTAGGTTAGGTCAAAAGGTTAGGTTAGCCCAGAAAGTTAGGTTAGCACAAAATGTTAGGTTAGCTCAGAAAGTTAGGTTAGCTCAAAATGTTAGGTTAGCTCAGAAAGTAAAATTATCTCAAAAGGTTAGGTTAGCTCAGAAAGTTAGGTTAGCTCGAAAAGTTAGGTAAAGTCAAAAGGTTAGGTTAGCCCAGAAAGTTAGGTTAGCACAAAATGTTAGGTTAGCTCAGAAAGTTAGATTAGCTCGAAAAGTTAGGTTAGGTCAAAAGGTTAGGTTAGCCCAGAAAGTTAGGTTAGCACAAAATGTTAGGTTAGCTCAGAAAGTTAGGTTAGCTCAGAAAGTAAAATTATCTCAAAAGGTTAGGTTAGCTGAGAAAGTTAGGTTAGCTCAAAATGTTAGGTTAGCTCAGAAAGTAAGGTTATCTCAATAGGTAAGGTTAGCTCAAAATGTTAGGTTAGCTCAGAAAGTTAGGTTATCTCAATAGGTAAGGTTAGCTGAGAAAGTTAGGTTAGCACAAAATGTTAGGTTAGCTCAGAAAGTAAAATTATCTCAAAAGGTTAGGTTAGCTCAGAAAGCTAGGTTAGCTCAAAAATTTAGGTAAGCTCAAAATGTTAGGTTAGCTCAGAAAGTTAGATTAGCTCGAAAAGTTAGGTTAGGTCAAAAGGTTAGGTTAGCTCAGAAAGCTAGGTTAGCTCAAAAATTTAGGTAAGCTCAAAATGTTAGGTTAGCTCAGAAAGTTAGATTAGCTCGAAAAGTTAGGTTAGGTCAAAAGGTTAGGTTAGCCCAGAAAGTTAGGTTAGCACAAAATGTTAGGTTAGCTCAGAAAGTTAGGTTAGCTCAGAAAGTAAAATTATCTCAAAAGGTTAGGTTAGATTAAAATGTTAGGTTAGCTCAGAAAGTAAGGTTATCTCAATAGGTAAGGTTAGCTGAGAAAGTTAGGTTAGTTTAGAAAGTTAGGTTAGCTCCAAAAAAATAGGTTTGCACAAAATGTTAGGTTAGCTCAGAAAGTTAGGTTAGCTCAAAATGTTATGTTAGCTCAGAAAGTTAGGTTAGCTCAAAACGTTATGTTAGCTCAGAAAAATAGGTTAGTTTAGAAAGTTAGTTTAGCTCCAAAAAGTTAGGTTTGCACTAAATGTTAAGCTAGCACAAAATGTTAGGTTAGCTCAGAAAGTTAGGTTAGCTCAAAATGTTAGGTTAGCTCAGAAAGTTAGGTTAGCTCAAAATGTTATGTTAGCTCAGAAAAATAGGTTAGTTTAGAAAGTTAGTTTAGCTCAGAAAGTAAGGTAAGCTCAAAATGTTATGTTAGCTCAGAAAGTTAGGTTAGCTTAGAAAGTTAGGTTAGCTCAAAAAGTTAGGTTTGCACAAAATGTTAGGTTAGCTCAGAAAGTTAGGTTAGCTCAAAATGTTAGGTTAGCTCAGAAAGTAAGGTTATCTCAAAAGGTTAGGTTAGCTGAGAAAGTTAGGTTAGCTCAGAAAGTTAGGTTAGCACAAAATGTTAGGTTAGCTTAGAAAGTTAGGTAAGCTCAAAATGTTAGCTAAGCACAAAATGTTAGGTTAGGTCAGAAAGTTAGGTTAGCTCAAAATGTTAGGTTAGCTCAAAAGGTTAGGTTAGCTGAGAAAGTTAGGTTAGCTCAAAAGGTTAGGTGAGCTGAGAAAGTTAAGTTAGCTCAGAAAGTTAGGTTAACGCAAAATGTTAGGTTAGCACAAAATGTTATTTATTTATTTATTATATACTTTAAATAATAAATATGTTAGGTTAGCTCAGAAAGTTAGGTTAGCTCAAAATGTTAGGTTAGCTCAGAAAGTGAGGTTAGCTCAAAGAGTTAGGTTAGCTCAGAAAGTTAGGTTAGGTCAAATATTTAAGTTAGCTCAGAATGTTAGGATAGCTCGAAAAGTTAGGTTAGGTCAGAAAGTTAGGTTAGCTCAAAAGGTTAGGTTAGCTCAGAAAGTAAGGTTAACTCAGAGAGTTAGGTTAGCTCAGAAAGTTAGGTTAGCTCGAAAGGTTAGGTTAGCTCAGAAAGTTAGGTTTGCTCAAAAAGTTAGGTTAGCTCAGAAAGTTAGGTTAGCTCAAAATGTTAGGTTAGCTCAGAAAGTTAGGTTTGCTCAAAAATTTAAGTAAGCTCAAAATGTTAGGTTAGCTCAGAAAGTTAGATTAGCTCGAAATGTTAGGTTAGCTCAGAAAGTTAGGTTAGCTCAGAAAGTAAAATTATCTCAAAAGGTTAGGTTAGCTGAGAAAGTTAGGTTAGCTCGGAAAGTTAGGTTAGCTCAGAAAGTAAAATTATCTCAAAAGGTTAGGTTAGCTCAGAAAGTTAGGTTAGCTCGAAAAGTTAGGTTAGCTCAAAAGGTTAGGTTAGCTCAGAAAGTTAGGTTTGCTCAAAAAGTTAGGTTAGCTCAGAAAGTTAGGTTAGCTCAAAATGTTAGGTTAGCTCAGAAAGTTAGGTTAGCTCAAAAATTTAGGTAAGCTCAAAATGTTAGGTTAGCTCAGAAAGTTAGATTAGCTCGAAAAGTTAGGTAAAGTCAAAAGGTTAGGTTAGCCCAGAAAGTTAGGTTAGCACAAAATGTTAGGTTAGCTCAGAAAGTTAGGTTAGCTCAAAAATTTAGGTAAGCTCAAAATGTTAGGTTAGCTCAAAAAGTTAGGTTAGGTCAAAAGGTTAGGTTAGCCCAGAAAGTTAGGTTAGCACAAAATGTTAGGTTAGCTCAGAAAGTTAGGTTAGCTCAAAATGTTAGGTTAGCTCAGAAAGTAAAATTATCTCAAAAGGTTAGGTTAGCTCAGAAAGTTAGGTTAGCTCGAAAAGTTAGGTAAAGTCAAAAGGTTAGGTTAGCCCAGAAAGTTAGGTTAGCACAAAATGTTAGGTTAGCTCAGAAAGTTAGATTAGCTCGAAAAGTTAGGTTAGGTCAAAAGGTTAGGTTAGCCCAGAAAGTTAGGTTAGCACAAAATGTTAGGTTAGCTCAGAAAGTTAGGTTAACTCAAAATGTTAGGTTAGCTCAGAAAGTTAGTTTAGCTCAAAAATTTAGGTAAGCTCAAAATGTTAGGTTAGCTCAGAAAGTTAGATTAGCTCGAAAAGTAAGGTTAGGTCAAAAGGTTAGGTTAGCCCAGAAAGTTAGGTTAGCACAAAATGTTAGGTTAGCTCAGAAAGTTAGGTTAGCTCAGAAAGTAAAATTATCTCAAAAGGTTAGGTTAGCTGAGAAAGTTAGGTTAGCTCAAAATGTTAGGTTAGCTCAGAAAGTAAGGTTAACTCAGAGAGTTAGGTTAGCTCAGAAAGTTAGGTTAGCTCGAAAGGTTAGGTTAGCTCAGAAAGTTAGGTTTGCTCAAAAAGTTAGGTTAGCTCAGAAAGTTAGGTTAGCTCAAAATGTTAGGTTAGCTCAGAAAGTTAGGTTAGCTCAAAAATTTAGGTAAGCTCAAAATGTTAGGTTAGCTCAGAAAGTTAGATTAGCTCGAAAAGTTAGGTAAAGTCAAAAGGTTAGGTTAGCCCAGAAAGTTAGGTTAGCACAAAATGTTAGGTTAGCTCAGAAAGTTAGGTTAGCTCAAAAATTTAGGTAAGCTCAAAATGTTAGGTTAGCTCAAAAAGTTAGGTTAGGTCAAAAGGTTAGGTTAGCCCAGAAAGTTAGGTTAGCACAAAATGTTAGGTTAGCTCAGAAAGTTAGGTTAGCTCAAAATGTTAGGTTAGCTCAGAAAGTAAAATTATCTCAAAAGGTTAGGTTAGCTCAGAAAGTTAGGTTAGCTCGAAAAGTTAGGTAAAGTCAAAAGGTTAGGTTAGCCCAGAAAGTTAGGTTAGCACAAAATGTTAGGTTAGCTCAGAAAGTTAGATTAGCTCGAAAAGTTAGGTTAGGTCAAAAGGTTAGGTTAGCCCAGAAAGTTAGGTTAGCACAAAATGTTAGGTTAGCTCAGAAAGTTAGGTTAGCTCAGAAAGTAAAATTATCTCAAAAGGTTAGGTTAGCTGAGAAAGTTAGGTTAGCTCAAAATGTTAGGTTAGCTCAGAAAGTAAGGTTATCTCAATAGGTAAGGTTAGCTCAAAATGTTAGGTTAGCTCAGAAAGTTAGGTTAGCTCAAAAATTTAGGTAAGCTCAAAATGTTAGGTTAGCTCAAAAAGTTAGGTTAGGTCAAAAGGTTAGGTTAGCTCAGAAAGTAAGGTTATCTCAATAGGTAAGGTTAGCACAAAATGTTAGGTTAGCTCAGAAAGTTAGGTTAGCTCAAAAATTTAGGTAAGCTCAAAATGTTAGGTTAGCTCAAAAAGTTAGGTTAGGTCAAAAGGTTAGGTTAGCCCAGAAAGTTAGGTTAGCACAAAATGTTAGGTTAGCTCAGAAAGTTAGGTTAGCTCAAAATGTTAGGTTAGCTCAGAAAGTAAAATTATCTCAAAAGGTTAGGTTAGCTCAGAAAGTTAGGTTAGCTCGAAAAGTTAGGTAAAGTCAAAAGGTTAGGTTAGCCCAGAAAGTTAGGTTAGCACAAAATGTTAGGTTAGCTCAGAAAGTTAGATTAGCTCGAAAAGTTAGGTTAGGTCAAAAGGTTAGGTTAGCCCAGAAAGTTAGGTTAGCACAAAATGTTAGGTTAGCTCAGAAAGTTAGGTTAGCTCAGAAAGTAAAATTATCTCAAAAGGTTAGGTTAGCTGAGAAAGTTAGGTTAGCTCAAAATGTTAGGTTAGCTCAGAAAGTAAGGTTATCTCAATAGGTAAGGTTAGCTCAAAATGTTAGGTTAGCTCAGAAAGTTAGGTTATCTCAATAGGTAAGGTTAGCTGAGAAAGTTAGGTTAGCACAAAATGTTAGGTTAGCTCAGAAAGTAAAATTATCTCAAAAGGTTAGGTTAGCTCAGAAAGCTAGGTTAGCTCAAAAATTTAGGTAAGCTCAAAATGTTAGGTTAGCTCAGAAAGTTAGATTAGCTCGAAAAGTTAGGTTAGGTCAAAAGGTTAGGTTAGCTCAGAAAGCTAGGTTAGCTCAAAAATTTAGGTAAGCTCAAAATGTTAGGTTAGCTCAGAAAGTTAGATTAGCTCGAAAAGTTAGGTTAGGTCAGAAAGTTAGGTTAGCTCAGAAAGTAAAATTATCTCAAAAGGTTAGGATAGCTGAGAAAGTTAGGTTAGCTCGGAAAGTTAGGTTAGCTCAAAATGTTAGGTTAGCTCAGAAAGTAAGGTTATCTCAATAGGTAAGGTTAGCTGAGAAAGTTAGGTTAGCACAAAATGTTAGGTTAGCTCAGAAAGTTAGGTTAGCTCAAAATGTTAGGTTAGCTCAGAAAGTAAAATTATCTCAAAAGGTTAGCTGAGAAAGTTAGGTTAGCTCAAAAGTTTAGGTTAGCTCAGAAAGTTAGGTTTGCTCAAAAAGTTAGGTTAGCTCAGAAAGTTAGGTTAGCTCAAAATGTTAGGTTAGCTCAGAAAGTTAGGTTATCTCAATAGGTAAGGTTAGCTGAGAAAGTTAGGTTAGCACAAAATGTTAGGTTAGCTCAGAAAGTAAAATTATCTCAAAAGGTTAGGTTAGCTCAGAAAGCTAGGTTAGCTCAAAAATTTAGGTAAGCTCAAAATGTTAGGTTAGCTCAGAAAGTTAGATTAGCTCGAAAAGTTAGGTTAGGTCAAAAGGTTAGGTTAGCTCAGAAAGCTAGGTTAGCTCAAAAATTTAGGTAAGCTCAAAATGTTAGGTTAGCTCAGAAAGTTAGATTAGCTCGAAAAGTTAGGTTAGGTCAAAAGGTTAGGTTAGCCCAGAAAGTTAGGTTAGCACAAAATGTTAGGTTAGCTCAGAAAGTTAGGTTAGCTCAGAAAGTAAAATTATCTCAAAAGGTTAGGTTAGCTGAGAAAGTTAGGTTAGCTCGGAAAGTTAGGTTAGCTCAAAATGTTAGGTTAGCTCAGAAAGTAAGGTTATCTCAATAGGTAAGGTTAGCTGAGAAAGTTAGGTTAGTTTAGAAAGTTAGGTTAGCTCCAAAAAAATAGGTTTGCACAAAATGTTAGGTTAGCTCAGAAAGTTAGGTTAGCTCAAAATGTTATGTTAGCTCAGAAAGTTAGGTTAGCTCAAAACGTTATGTTAGCTCAGAAAAATAGGTTAGTTTAGAAAGTTAGTTTAGCTCCAAAAAGTTAGCTTTGCACTAAATGTTAAGCTAGCACAAAATGTTAGGTTAGCTCAGAAAGTTAGGTTAGCTCAAAATGTTAGGTTAGCTCAGAAAGTTAGGTTAGCTCAAAATGTTATGTTAGCTCAGAAAAATAGGTTAGTTTAGAAAGTTAGTTTAGCTCAGAAAGTAAGGTAAGCTCAAAATGTTATGTTAGCTCAGAAAGTTAGGTTAGCTTAGAAAGTTAGGTTAGCTCAAAAAGTTAGGTTTGCACAAAATGTTAGGTTAGCTCAGAAAGTTAGGTTAGCTCAAAATGTTAGGTTAGCTCAGAAAGTAAGGTTATCTCAAAAGGTTAGGTTAGCTGAGAAAGTTAGGTTAGCTCAGAAAGTTAGGTTAGCACAAAATGTTAGGTTAGCTTAGAAAGTTAGGTAAGCTCAAAATGTTAGCTAAGCACAAAATGTTAGGTTAGGTCAGAAAGTTAGGTTAGCTCAAAATGTTAGGTTAGCTCAAAAGGTTAGGTTAGCTGAGAAAGTTAGGTTAGCTCAAAAGGTTAGGTGAGCTGAGAAAGTTAAGTTAGCTCAGAAAGTTAGGTTAACGCAAAATGTTAGGTTAGCACAAAATGTTATTTATTTATTTATTATATACTTTAAATAATAAATATGTTAGGTTAGCTCAGAAAGTTAGGTTAGCTCAAAATGTTAGGTTAGCTCAGAAAGTGAGGTTAGCTCAAAGAGTTAGGTTAGCTCAGAAAGTTAGGTTAGGTCAAATATTTAAGTTAGCTCAGAAAGTTAGGATAGCTCGAAAAGTTAGGTTAGGTCAGAAAGTTAGGTTAGCTCAAAAGGTTAGGTTAGCTCAGAAAGTAAGGTTAACTCAGAGAGTTAGGTTAGCTCAGAAAGTTAGGTTAGCTCAGAAAGTTAGATTAGCTCGAAAAGTTAGGTTAGGTCAAAAGGTTAGGTTAGCCCAGAAAGTTAGGTTAGCACAAAATGTTAGGTTAGCTCAGAAAGTTAGGTTAACTCAAAATGTTAGGTTAGCTCAGAAAGTTAGGTTAGCTCAAAAATTTAGGTAAGCTCAAAATGTTAGTGTAGCTCAGAAAGTAAGGTTATCTCAATAGGTAAGGTTAGCTCAAAATGTTAGGTTAGCTCAGAAAGTAAAATTATCTCAAAAGGTTAGGTTAGCTCAGAAAGTTAGGTTAGCTCAAAATGTTAGGTTAGCTCAGAAAGTAAAATTATCTCAAAAGGTTAGGTTAGCTCAGAAAGTTAGGTTAGCTCGAAAAGTTAGGTTAGGTCAAAAGGTTAGGTTAGCCCAGAAAGTTAGGTTAGCACAAAATGTTAGGTTAGCTCAGAAAGTTAGGTTAGCTCAAAATGTTAGGTTAGCTCAGAAAGTAAAATTATCTCAAAAGGTTAGGTTAGCTCAGAAAGTTAGGTTAGCTCGAAAAGTTAGGTAAAGTCAAAAGGTTAGGTTAGCCCAGAAAGTTAGGTTAGCACAAAATGTTAGGTTAGCTCAGAAAGTTAGATTAGCTCGAAAAGTTAGGTTAGGTCAAAAGGTTAGGTTAGCCCAGAAAGTTAGGTTAGCACAAAATGTTAGGTTAGCTCAGAAAGTTAGGTTAACTCAAAATGTTAGGTTAGCTCAGAAAGTTAGGTTAGCTCAAAAATTTAGGTAAGCTCAAAATGTTAGGTTAGCTCAGAAAGTTAGATTAGCTCGAAAAGTTAGGTTAGGTCAAAAGGTTAGGTTAGCCCAGAAAGTTAGGTTAGCACAAAATGTTAGGTTAGCTCAGAAAGTTAGGTTAGCTCAGAAAGTAAAATTATCTCAAAAGGTTAGGTTAGCTGAGAAAGTTAGGTTAGCTCAAAATGTTAGGTTAGCTCAGAAAGTAAGGTTATCTCAATAGGTAAGGTTAGCTGAGAAAGTTAGGTTAGCACAAAATGTTAGGTTAGCTCAGAAAGTTAGGTTAGCTCAAAATGTTAGGTTAGCTCAGAAAGTAAAATTATCTCAAAAGGTTAGGTTAGCTCAGAAAGTTAGGTTAGCTCAAAATGTTAGGTTAGCTCAGAAAGTAAAATTATCTCAAAAGGTTGGGTTAGCTCAGAGTGTTAAGTTAGCTCGAAAACTTAGGTTAGCTCAAAAGGTTAGGTTAGCTCAGAAAGCTAGGTAAGCTCAAAAATTTAGGTAAGCTCAAAATGTTAGGTTAGCTCAGAAAGTTAGATTAGCTCGAAAAGTTAGGTTAGGTCGAAAAGTTAGGTTAGGTCAAAAGGTTAGGTTAGCCCAGAAAGTTAGGTTAGCTCAAAATGTTAGGTTAGCTCAGAAAGTAAGGTTATCTCAATAGGTAAGGTTAGCTCGAAAAGTTAGGTAAGGTCAAAAGGTTAGGTTAGCTCAGAAAGCTAGGTTAGCTCAAAAATTTAGGTAAGCTCAAAATGTTAGGTTAGCTCAGAAAGTTAGATTAGCTCGAAAAGTTAGGTTAGGTCAAAAGGTTAGGTTAGCCCAGAAAGTTAGGTTAGCACAAAATGTTAGGTTAGCTCAGAAAGTTAGGTTAGCTCAGAAAGTAAAATTATCTCAAAAGGTTAGGTTAGCTGAGAAAGTTAGGTTAGCTCGGAAAGTTAGGTTAGCTCAAAATGTTAGGTTAGCTCAGAAAGTAAGGTTATCTCAATAGGTAAGGTTAGATGAGAAAGTTAGGTTAGTTTAGAAAGTTAGGTTAGCTCCAAAAAAATAGGTTTGCACAAAATGTTAGGTTAGCTCAGAAAGTTAGGTTAGCTCAAAATGTTATGTTAGCTCAGAAAGTTAGGTTAGCTCAAAACGTTATGTTAGCTCAGAAAAATAGGTTAGTTTAGAAAGTTAGTTTAGCTCCAAAAAGTTAGGTTTGCACCAAATGTTAAGCTAGCACAAAATGTTAGATTAGCTCAGAAAGTTAGGTTAGCTCAAAATGTTAGGTTAGCTCAGAAAGTTAGGTTAGCTCAAAATGTTATGTTAGCTCAGAAAAATAGGTTAGTTTAGAAAGTTAGTTTAGCTCAGAAAGTAAGGTAAGCTCAAAATGTTATGTTAGCTCAGAAAGTTAGGTTAGATCAGAAAGTTAGGTTAGCTCAAAATGTTAGGTTAGCTCAGAAAGTAAGGTTATCTCAAAAGGTTAGGTTAGCTGAGAAAGTTAGGTTAGCTCAGAAAGTTAGGTTAGCACAAAATGTTAGGTTAGCTTAGAAAGTTAGGTAAGCTCAAAATGTTAGCTAAGCACAAAATGTTAGGTTAGGTCAGAAAGTTAGGTTAGCTCAAAAGGTTAGGTGAGCTGAGAAAGTTAAGTTAGCTCAGAAAGTTAGGTTAACGCAAAATGTTAGGTTAGCTCAGAAAGTTAGGTTTGCTCAAAAATTTAGGTAAGCTCAAAATGTTAGGTTAGCTCAGAAAGTTAGATTAGCTCGAAAAGTTAGGTAAAGTCAAAAGGTTAGGTTAGCCCAGAAAGTTAGGTTAGCACAAAATGTTAGGTTAGCTCAGAAAGTTAGGTTAGCTCAAAAATTTAGGTAAGCTCAAAATGTTAGGTTAGCTCAAAAAGTTAGGTTAGCTCAGAAAGTTAGGTTAGGTCAAATATTTAAGTTAGCTCAGAAAGTTAGGATAGCTCGAAAAGTTAGGTTAGGTCAGAAAGTTAGGTTAGCTCAAAAGGTTAGGTTAGCTCAGAAAGTAAGGTTAACTCAGAGAGTTAGGTTAGCTCAGAAAGTTAGGTAAGCTCAAAATGTTAGGTTAGCTCAGAAAGTAAGGTTAACTCAGAGAGTTAGGTTAGCTCAAAAATTTAGGTAAGCTCAAAATGTTAGGTTAGCTCAGAAAGTTAGGTTAGGTCAAATATTTAAGTTAGCTCAGAAAGTTAGGATAGCTCGAAAAGTTAGGTTAGGTCAGAAAATTAGGTTAGCTCAAAAGGTTAGGTTAGCTCAGAAAGTAAGGTTAACTCAGAGAGTTAGGTTAGCTCAGAAAGTTAGGTTAGCTCGAAAGGTTAGGTTAGCTCAGAAAGTTAGGTTTGCTCAAAAAGTTAGGTTAGCTCAGAAAGTTAGGTTAGCTCAAAATGTTAGGTTAGCTCAGAAAGTTAGGTTTGCTCAAAAATTTAGGTAAGCTCAAAATGTTAGGTTAGCTCAGAAAGTTAGATTAGCTCGAAAAGTTAGGTAAAGTCAAAAGGTTAGGTTAGCCCAGAAAGTTAGGTTAGCACAAAATGTTAGGTTAGCTCAGAAAGTTAGGTTAGCTCAAAAATTTAGGTAAGCTCAAAATGTTAGGTTAGCTCAAAAAGTTAGGTTAGGTCAAAAGGTTAGGTTAGCCCAGAAAGTTAGGTTAGCACAAAATGTTAGGTTAGCTCAGAAAGTTAGGTTAGCTCAAAATGTTAGGTTAGCTCAGAAAGTAAAATTATCTCAAAAGGTTAGGTTAGCTCAGAAAGTTAGGTTAGCTCGAAAAGTTAGGTAAAGTCAAAAGGTTAGGTTAGCCCAGAAAGTTAGGTTAGCACAAAATGTTAGGTTAGCTCAGAAAGTTAGATTAGCTCGAAAAGTTAGGTTAGGTCAAAAGGTTAGGTTAGCCCAGAAAGTTAGGTTAGCACAAAATGTTAGGTTAGCTCAGAAAGTTAGGTTAACTCAAAATGTTAGGTTAGCTCAGAAAGTTAGGTTAGCTCAAAAATTTAGGTAAGCTCAAAATGTTAGTGTAGCTCAGAAAGTAAGGTTATCTCAATAGGTAAGGTTAGCTCAAAATGTTAGGTTAGCTCAGAAAGTAAAATTATCTCAAAAGGTTAGGTTAGCTCAGAAAGTTAGGTTAGCTCAAAATGTTTTTTTTTTTTTTTTTTTTTTTTTTTTAAAAGGCGCCTACCTCTCCGCGCATATGGCGGAGTCTGCGAGCTATACGGTTCCCCGGACATAGTCCGAGACCTTTGGGACTCATTTAATCGTAGTTCAATTTTTACACATACATTATTATTTACAAAGATTACATTACTATCAAATATCACATATGAGTTTCTTAAAAAGTACTTATTTTCTACAGACATATAAAGATGTTATTGTATAGTATGGATCTAGCGATACCTAGTTTCTATTTTGTTTATAGATTTGTATCACTCTGTACGCTTCCAATTATATATGATCATATAGAATTTTGAGCATTGCTGTTGTTTATATACTTATTTTTATCAATTGTTAACAATATTTGATAAAGTCGATACTGTACTTTTTGTCTGCTATAAGTTTACTAACGTTCTCATGTCTATTTTGTAATTTCTAGGTCTCATATTGACTTATTGTATAGCGTGTTATTAGCAATATCTGGATTCAATTTTGTTTATTGATTATATATTGCTCTGTACGCTTCCCATTATATATATGTATATATAATTTCGAGCATTGATGTTACTATTTATTTCTTTTGACTGTTTTTCCTGCAACATTGAAACAGTATTCTATAAATACAGTGCTATATTTTTTGTCAGATATGAGCCTATTGAGATTCTCTGGTCTAATATCTATCCCTAGCTTCTGTTCGATTTCGAACCTTTCTTGGCCATATACCGGGCAGTCAAAATAAAGCTCAAAATGTTAGGTTAGCTCAGAAAGTAAAATTATCTCAAAAGGTTAGGTTAGCTCAGAAAGTTAGGTTAGCTCGAAAAGTTAGGTTAGGTCAAAAGGTTAGGTTAGCCCAGAAAGTTAGGTTAGCACAAAATGTTAGGTTAGCTCAGAAAGTTAGGTTAGCTCAAAATGTTAGGTTAGCTCAGAAAGTTAGGTTAGCTCAAAATGTTAGGTTAGCTCAGAAAGTAAAATTATCTCAAAAGGTTGGGTTAGCTCAGAGTGTTAAGTTAGCTCGAAAACTTAGGTTAGCTCAAAAGGTTAGGTTAGCTCAGAAAGCTAGGTTAGCTCAAAAATTTAGGTAAGCTCAAAATGTTAGGTTAGCTCAGAAAGTTAGATTAGCTCGAAAAGTTAGGTTAGGTCAAAAGGTTAGGTTAGCCCAGAAAGTTAGGTTAGCACAAAATGTTAGGTTAGCTCAGAAAGTTAGGTTAGCTCAGAAAGTAAAATTATCTCAAAATGTTAGGTTAGCTGAGAAAGTTAGGTTAGCTCGGAAAGTAAGGTAAGCTCAAAATGTTATGTTAGCTCAGAAAGTTAGGTTAGCTTAGAAAGTTAGGTTAGCTCAAAAAGTTAGGTTAGCTCAGAAAGTAAGGTTATCTCAAAAGGTTAGGTTAGCTGAGAAAGTTAGGTTAGCTCAGAAAGTTAGGTTAGCACAAAATGTTAGGTTAGCTCAGAAAGTTAGGTTAGCTCAAAATGTTAGGTTAGCTCAGAAAGTAAGGTTATCTCAAAAGGTTAGGTTAGCTGAGAAAGTTAGGTTAGCTCAGAAAGCTAGGTTAGCACAAAATGTTAGGTTAGCTTAGAAAGTTAGGTTAGCTCAAAATGTTAGCTAAGCACAAAATGTTAGGTTAGGTCAGAAAGTTAGGTTAGCTCAAAATGTTAGGTTAGCTCAAAAGGTTAGGTTAGCTGAGAAAGTTAGGTTAGCTCAAAAGGTTAGGTGAGCTGAGAAAGTTAAGTTAGCTCAGAAAGTTAGGTTAACGCAAAATGTTAAGTTAGCACAAAATGTTATTTATTTATTTATTATATACTTTAAATAATAAATATGTTAGGTTAGCTCAGAAAGTTAGGTCAGCTCAAAATGTAAGGTTAGCTCAGAAAGTGAGGTTAGCTCAAAGAGTTAGGTTAGCTCAGAAAGTTAGGTTAGGTCAAATATTTAAGTTAGCTCAGAAAGTTAGGATAGCTCGAAAAGTTAGGTTAGGTCAGAAAGTTAGGTTAGCTCAAAAGGTTAGGTTAGCTCAGAAAGTAAGGTTAACTCAGAGAGTTAGGTTAGCTCAGAAAGTTAGGTTATATCAATAGGTAAGGTTAGCTGAGAAAGTTAGGTTAGCACAAAATGTTAGGTTAGCTCAGTAAGTTAGGTTAGCTCAGAAAGTAAAATTATCTCAAAAGGTTAGGTTAGCTCAGAAAGTTAGGTTAGCTCAAAATGTTAGGTGAGCTCAGAAAGTTAGGTTAGCTCAAAAATTTAGGTAAGCTCAAAAATTTAGGTAAGCTCAAAATGTTAGGTTAGCTCAGAAAGTTAGATAAGCTCGAAAAGTTAGGTAAAGTCAAAAGGTTAGGTTAGCCCAGAAAGTTAGGTTAGCACAAAATGTTAGGTTAGCTCAGAAAGTTAGGTTAGCTCAAAAATTTAGGTAAGCTCAAAATGTTAGGTTAGCTCAGAAAGTAAAATTATCTCAAAAGGTTAGGTTAGCTCAGAAAGTTAGGTTAGCTCGAAAAGTTAGGTAAAGTCAAAAGGTTAGGTTAGCCCAGAAAGTTAGGTTAGCACAAAATGTTAGGTTAGCTCAGAAAGTTAGATTAGCTCGAAAAGTTAGGTTAGGTCAAAAGGTTAGGTTAGCCCAGAAAGTTAGGTTAGCACAAAATGTTAGGTTAGCTCAGAAAGTTAGGTAAACTCAAAATGTTAGGTTAGCTCAGAAAGTTAGGTTAGCTCAAAAATTTAGGTAAGCTCAAAATGTTAGGTTAGCTCAGAAAGTTAGATTAGCTCGAAAAGTTAGGTTAGGTCAAAAGGTTAGGTTAGCCCAGAAAGTTAGGTTAGCACAAAATGTTAGGTTAGCTCAGAAAGTTAGGTTAGCTCAGAAAATTAAAATTATCTCAAAAGGTTAGGTTAGCTGAGAAAGTTAGGTTAGCTCAAAATGTTAGGTTAGCTCAGAAAGTAAGGTTATCTCAATAGGTAAGGTTAGCTGAGAAAGTTAGGTTAGCACAAAATGTTAGGTTAGCTCAGAAAGTTAGGTTAGCTCAAAATGTTAGGTTAGCTCAGAAAGTAAAATTATCTCAAAAGGTTAGGTTAGCTCAGAAAGTTAGGTTAGCTCAAAATGTTAGGTTAGCTCAGAAAGTAAAATTATCTCAAAAGGTTAGGTTAGCTCAGAAAGTTAGGTTAGCTCGAAAAGTTAGGTAAGGTCAAAAGGTTAGGTTAGCCCAGAAAGTTAGGTTAGCACAAAATGTTAGGTTAGCTCAGAAAGTTAGGTTAGCTCAAAATGTTAGGTTAGCTCAGAAAGTTAGGTTAGCTCAAAATGTTAGGTTAGCTCAAAAAGTAAAATTATCTCAAAAGGTTGGGTTAGCTCAGAGTGTTAAGTTAGCTCGAAAACTTAGGTTAGCTCAAAAGGTTAGGTTAGCTCAGAAAGCTAGGTTAGCTCAAAAATTTAGGTAAGCTCAAAATGTTAGGTTAGCTCAGAAAGTTAGATTAGCTCGAAAAGTTAGGTTAGGTCAAAAGGTTAGGTTAGCTCAGAAAGCTAGGTTAGCTCAAAAATTTAGGTAAGCTCAAAATGTTAGGTTAGCTCAGAAAGTTAGATTAGCTCGAAAAGTTAGGTTAGGTCAAAAGGTTAGGTTAGCCCTGAAAGTTAGGTTAGCACAAAATGTTAGGTTAGCTCAGAAAGTTAGGTTAGCTCAGAAAGTAAAATTATCTCAAAAGGTTAGGTTAGCTGAGAAAGTTAAGTTAGCTCAGAAAGTTAGGTTAACGCAAAATGTTAGGTTAGCACAAAATGTTATTTATTTATTTATTATATACTTTAAATAATAAATATGTTAGGTTAGCTCGGAAAGTTAGGTTAGCTCAAAATGTTAGGTTAGCTCAGAAAGTAAGGTTATCTCAATAGGTAAGGTTAGCTGAGAAAGTTAGGTTAGTTTAGAAAGTTAGGTTAGCTCCAAAAAAATAGGTTTGCACAAAATGTTAGGTTAGCTCAGAAAGTTAGGTTAGCTCAAAATGTTATGTTAGCTCAGAAAGTTAGGTTAGCTCAAAACGTTATGTTAGCTCAGAAAAATAGGTTAGTTTAGAAAGTTAGTTTAGCTCCAAAAAGTTAGGTTTGCACTAAATGTTAAGCTAGCACAAAATGTTAGGTTAGCTCAGAAAGTTAGGTTAGCTTAAAATGTTAGGTTAGCTCAGAAAGTTAGGTTAGCTCAAAATGTTATGTTAGCTCAGAAAAATAGGTTAGTTTAGAAAGTTAGTTTAGCTCAGAAAGTAAGGTAAGCTCAAAATGTTATGTTAGCTCAGAAAGTTAGGTTAGCTTAGAAAGTTAGGTTAGCTCAAAAAGTTAGGTTTGCACAAAATGTTAGGTTAGCTCAGAAAGTTAGGTTAGCTCAAAATGTTAGGTTAGCTCAGAAAGTAAGGTTATCTCAAAAGGTTAGGTTAGCTGAGAAAGTTAGGTTAGCTCAGAAAGTTAGGTTAGCACAAAATGTTAGGTTAGCTTAGAAAGTTAGGTAAGCTCAAAATGTTAGCTAAGCACAAAATGTTAGGTTAGGTCAGAAAGTTAGGTTAGCTCAAAATGTTAGGTTAGCTCAAAAGGTTAGGTTAGCTGAGAAAGTTAGGTTAGCTCAAAAGGTTAGGTGAGCTGAGAAAGTTAAGTTAGCTCAGAAAGTTAGGTTAACGCAAAATGTTAGGTTAGCACAATATGTTATTTATTTATTTATTATATTCTTTAAATAATAAATATGTTAGGTTAGCTCAGAAAGTTAGGTTAGCTCAAAATGTTAGGTTAGCTCAGAAAGTGAGGTTAGCTCAAAGAGTTAGGTTAGCTCAGAAAGTTAGGTTAGGTCAAATATTTAAGTTAGCTCAGAAAGTTAGGATAGCTCGAAAAGTTAGGTTAGGTCAGAAAGTTAGGTTAGCTCAAAAGGTTAGGTTAGTTTAGAAAGTAAGGTTAACTCAGAGAGTTAGGTTAGCTCAGAAAGTTAGGTTTGCTCGAAAGGTTAGGTTAGCTCAGAAAGTTAGGTTTGCTCAAAAAGTTAGGTTAGCTCAGAAAGTTAGGTTAGCTCAAAATGTTAGGTTAGCTCAGAAAGTTAGGTTAGCTCAAAAATTTAGGTAAGCTCAAAATGTTAGGTTAGCTCAGAAAGTTAGATTAGCTCGAAAAGTTAGGTAAAGTCAAAAGGTTAGGTTAGCCCAGAAAGTTAGGTTAGCACAAAATGTTAGGTTAGCTCAGAAAGTTAGGTTAGCTCAAAAATTTAGGTAAGCTCAAAATGTTAGGTTAGCTCAGAAAGTAAAATTATCTCAAAAGGTTAGGTTAGCTCAGAAAGTTAGGTTAGCTCGAAAAGTTAGGTAAAGTCAAAAGGTTAGGTTAGCCCAGAAAGTTAGGTTAGCACAAAATGTTAGGTTAGCTCAGAAAGTTAGATTAGCTCGAAAAGTTAGGTTAGGTCAAAAGGTTAGGTTAGCCCAGAAAGTTAGGTTAGCACAAAATGTTAGGTTAGCTCAGAAAGTTAGGTTAACTCAAAATGTTAGGTTAGCTCAGAAAGTTAGGTTAGCTCAAAAATTTAGGTAAGCTCAAAATGTTAGGTTAGCTCAGAAAGTTAGATTAGCTCGAAAAGTTAGGTTAGGTCAAAAGGTTAGGTTAGCCCAGAAAGTTAGGTTAGCACAAAATGTTAGGTTAGCTCAGAAAGTTAGGTTAGCTCAAAATGTTAGGTTAGCTCAGAAAGTAAAATTATCTCAAAAGGTTAGGTTAGCTCAGAAAGTTAGGTTAGCTCAAAATGTTAGGTTAGCTCAGAAAGTAAAATTATCTCAAAATGTTAGGTTAGCTCAGAAAGTTAGGTTAGCTCAAAATGTTAGGTTAGCTCAGAAAGTTAGGTTAGCTCAAAATGTTAGGTTAGCTCAGAAAGTAAAATTATCTCAAAAGGTTGGGTTAGCTCAGAGTGTTAAGTTAGCTCGAAAACTTAGGTTAGCTCAAAAGGTTAGGTTAGCTCAGAAAGCTAGGTTAGCTCAAAAATTTAGGTAAGCTCAAAATGTTAGGTTAGCTCAGAAAGTTAGATTAGCTCGAAAAGTTAGGTTAGGTCAAAAGGTTAGGTTAGCTCAGAAAGCTAGGTTAGCTCAAAAATTTAGGTAAGCTCAAAATGTTAGGTTAGCTCAGAAAGTTAGATTAGCTCGAAAAGTTAGGTTAGGTCAAAAGGTTAGGTTAGCCCTGAAAGTTAGGTTAGCACAAAATGTTAGGTTAGCTCAGAAAGTTAGGTTAGCTCAGAAAGTAAAATTATCTCAAAAGGTTAGGTTAGCTGAGAAAGTTAAGTTAGCTCAGAAAGTTAGGTTAACGCAAAATGTAAGGTTAGCACAAAATGTTATTTATTTATTTATTATATTCTTTAAATAATAAATATGTTAGGTTAGCTCGGAAAGTTAGGTTAGCTCAAAATGTTAGGTTAGCTCAGAAAGTAAGGTTATCTCAATAGGTAAGGTTAGCTGAGAAAGTTAGGTTAGTTTAGAAAGTAAGGTTAGCTCCAAAAAAATAGGTTTGCACAAAATGTTAGGTTAGCTCAGAAAGTTAGGTTAGCTCAAAATGTTATGTTAGCTCAGAAAGTTAGGTTAGCTCAAAACGTTATGTTAGCTCAGAAAAATAGGTTAGTTTAGAAAGTTAGTTTAGCTCCAAAAAGTTAGGTTTGCACTAAATGTTAAGCTAGCACAAAATGTTAGGTTAGCTCAGAAAGTTAGGTTAGCTCAAAATGTTAGGTTAGCTCAGAAAGTTAGGTTAGCTCAAAATGTTATGTTAGCTCAGAAAAATAGGTTAGTTTAGAAAGTTAGTTTAGCTCAGAAAGTAAGGTAAGCTCAAAATGTTATGTTAGCTCAGAAAGTTAGGTTAGCTTAGAAAGTTAGGTTAGCTCAAAAAGTTAGGTTTGCACAAAATGTTAGGTTAGCTCAGAAAGTTAGGTTAGCTCAAAATGTTAGGTTAGCTCAGAAAGTAAGGTTATCTCAAAAGGTTAGGTTAGCTGAGAAAGTTAGGTTAGCTCAGAAAGTTAGGTTAGCACAAAATGTTAGGTTAGCTTAGAAAGTTAGGTAAGCTCAAAATGTTAGCTAAGCACAAAATGTTAGGTTAGGTCAGAAAGTTAGGTTAGCTCAAAATGTTAGGTTAGCTCAAAAGGTTAGGTTAGCTGAGAAAGTTAGGTTAGCTCAAAAGGTTAGGTGAGCTGAGAAAGTTAGGTTAACGCAAAATGTTAGGTTAGCACAAAATGTTATTTATTTATTTATTATATACTTTAAATAATAAATATGTTAGGTTAGCTCAGAAAGTTAGGTTAGCTCAAAATGTTAGGTTAGCTCAGAAAGTGAGGTTAGCTCAAAGAGTTAGGTTAGCTCAGAAAGTTAGGTTAGGTCAAATGTTTAAGTTAGCTCAGAAAGTTAGGATAGCTCGAAAAGTTAGGTAAGGTCAGAAAGTTAGGTTAGCTCAAAAGGTTAGGTTAGCTCAGAAAGTAAGGTTAACTCAGAGAGTTAGGTTAGCTCAGAAAGTTAGGTTTGCTCGAAAGGTTAGGTTAGCTCAGAAAGTTAGGTTTGCTCAAAAAGTTAGGTTAGCTCAGAAAGTTAGGTTAGCTCAAAATGTTAGGTTAGCTCAGAAAGTTAGGTTAGCTCAAAAATTTAGGTAAGCTCAAAATGTTAGGTTAGCTCAGAAAGTTAGATTAGCTCGAAAAGTTAGGTAAAGTCAAAAGGTTAGGTTAGCCCAGAAAGTTAGGTTAGCACAAAATGTTAGGTTAGCTCAGAAAGTTAGGTTAGCTCAAAAATTTAGGTAAGCTCAAAATGTTAGGTTAGCTCAAAAAGTTAGGTTAGGTCAAAAGGTTAGGTTAGCCCAGAAAGTTAGGTAAGCTCAGAAAGTTAGGTTAACTCAAAATGTTAGGTTAGTTCAAAATGTTAGGTTAGCTCAGAAAGTAAAATTATCTCAAAAGGTTAGGTTAGCTCAGAAAGTTAGGTTAGCTCGAAAAGTTAGGTAAAGTCAAAAGGTTAGGTTAGCCCAGAAAGTTAGGTTAGCACAAAATGTTAGGTTAGCTCAGAAAGTTAGATTAGCTCGAAAAGTTAGGTTAGGTCAAAAGGTTAGGTTAGCCCAGAAAGTTAGATTAGCTCGAAAAGTTAGGTTAGGTCAAAAGGTTAGGTTAGCCCAGAAAGTTAGGTTAGCACAAAATGTTAGGTTAGCTCAGAAAGTTAGGTTAGCTCAGAAAGTAAAATTATCTCAAAAGGTTAGGTTAGCTGAGAAAGTTAGGTTAGCTCAAAATGTTAGGTTAGCTCAGAAAGTAAGGTTATCTCAATAGGTAAGGTTAGCTCAAAATGTTAGGTTAGCTCAGAAAGTAAAATTATCTCAAAAGGTTAGGTTAGCTCAGAAAGTTAGGTTAGCTCAAAATGTTAGGTTTTTTTTTTTTTTTTTTTTTTTTTTTTTTTTTTTTTTTTTTTTTTTTTTTCCAGACTAGTTCCACCACAATAATGGTGCCTATTTTATATCTTATTCTCATTCATACCAGTTCTCGCTTTTATGCCTCTCGCACTTATATGCCTCATACTTTATCTTTCTTTCATCCTTCACCATTTATTCAGTGGGTGGGACTCCCACTTTATGACCTACGTCCTATTCTGCTAACTATTTATTTATGTACTTTATTTACTAAACAGGGAAAATTATTTATTCATGTTATTTTTTATTTACATGTTTTCTTAAATTACTAACAATATATTTATTTACTACATCCAGTTACCATAATTTATTGAGCTTATATTGCTATAACATACTTTTACACAATAATGTAGTTTTACACAATAATCTAATACAGGTTCTTATACACTTATTTCTTACATCTATTTATTACAAATACTTATCCTACTGCTTATACTATTTTACAATGTATTAATCTATGTCCTATGTTTACAGTATCTATATATACAATATATTACGAAACATAGTTTTCTTTATCAGGTTTTATTTTTCTCTATAACTTTATGTGCTACCTTCTCGCAGTAAGCAATTAATTTGTTTCTACTTTTTCCCGACATTATTTCAGGCACGCTTTCTCTACGCAGTTCCACACCCAGTTCCTGCTCCAGATCGTATCGTTCCTTCGCGTATATCGGACACTCCAGAATAATGTGTGGAACCGATTCCGCTATACTGGGGTCGCAGGTGCACGATGGGCTCTCCTTACACTTAAAGCGGTTTAAGTATTCTGAGAACCCACCGTGCCCCGTTAAAACCTGCGTGAGCACTCCTGTTGGCCTCACCCGTTTCACAATACGGTAGGCAGCCACGGCATCCGGAAGGAACATTTTCGTCACCGAGGCCGTCTCGCCCGACACGTATCTCCGATTCCATTCATCAAGCGAATCCAAACGGATTTGACGCTTGATGAATGAAACCGGACACTGGTCATAGTCCGGCTTCCTCCGTGACGACAATGCTGCCTCCTTCGCCAGCTCGTCCGCACGCTCGTTCCCTGGCAAGCCCGCGTGGGCCTTGACCCAATAAAGAGACACAGCTTTTTGTTGGGTCAATGCCAGAGCGATATTCACTCTTGCGCGGACCGCCAGAGGATGGAGAGAGCCATGGCCTGCCAGTGTCTGCAATGCTGCCATTGAGTCACTGTACAAGCCATAGCTCGTCTCTTTGCGCTTGAGGATTACGTCCGTTGCCTTACAAATGGCCAGAAGTTCCGCCTGGTAGACAGTGCAGTACGCGGCAAGGCTAAGCTTGAGGTTCTGGATTTCACCATCATTATCCCATAAGGATAATGCGGCTCCGACCTTCCCCTCAATCTTGCTGCCGTCAGTGAATATTCGCACTGCCTGCACGTTCTGGCTGTCCACAAGCTGTTGGTCTGCCAGGCACATGAATTCCAAAGCCATTTGTTTGGCAGGGTGAGACGTCTCTGCAAATCTCACCGTACTCTCAATCTCCCGGTCTGCCGGCACAAACTGGGACGACCCTCTCCTTGCCTTATACAGGGCGGCTGCCTCTTGTATGCGGAGGTCTAGAGGCAGTATCCCAGCCAGTACCAGCGCCGAGTTTAGTGAGACTGTACGGTAAGACTTGCAGAGCTTCTGGACGAATCCCCGTTGGACCGAGCCCAGCTTCCTCCGTATACCTAGTTTCCTAGTTGCGGGAGCCCAGGCTCCGGCCGCGTACGTGATAATCGGTTCTATTGTGGCAGTGTAAATCGAGTGTATAACATCCCTGTGTAGTCCCCAACTGACTTTTGCTGCACGTGAAAGCTGCTTATACAGCTCTGCCACCTTCCTGCAGACGTTCCTGGTATGCTCGTTAAATGTTAATCTGTCGTCGATGGTTAGGCCCAGCAGCTTCATACTCCTCACCATACCGATGTCGACCCCGGCCATGCTCAGAATTGGAGTGTCGTACTTAAGTCTATTGGTTATTAACATCGCACAGGTCTTGTGCGGTGCAAACTTAAGCTTGTTTCGGACGCCCCAACTCTGAACATGGGCGAGGGCTGCATTGGCGGCTGTGGAGACTTCAGCCGCTGAGGCGCCATCCACGACTAGAACAATATCGTCAGCGAACGCCTGCACGAAGTAGCCCTTTTCTTCCAGTTCTTTTAACAGCGGGTCCAATATAACGTTCCAAAAGATGGGACCACCAATTGACCCCTGGACACAGCCTTTGTTTGTTTCCCGCGTGCATTCTTCCCCAGCATACCTTACTCTTACTTTTCTGCAGTCGAGGTAGCTATCAATAAGCCTCCTGATATTCACCGGGCACTTTTCCTCAGCCAGCCTGACTTTGATCGCCGGCCACCAGGCGCTGTCGAAGGCGCCCTCTATATCCAATGACACCAGGACAATTAGCTTCTTCAGCCTCAACTTGTCCTGAACGTGCTCTATTAGAGTACAGAGGGCGTCCTCGGTGCTCTTCTGGGGCATAAAGCCAAACTGACGAGTACTAAACCGCGGCGCCAGTTGCCACTTGATTCTCGCCACTACCATCCTTTCCAGGACCTTCCCCAAGACCGGCAATAGGCCTATTGGTCTATACGACTTGGGGTTCGTGTAATCTTCCTTGCCCGGTTTCCGGAGGACAACCACCGTTGCCTCCTTCCAGGTGTCCGGGAAATGCGCCAATTCTAGGCATTTATTGTACAGGGCAAGGAAGGCGTCCAGGTCCTGGTGGATTGCTCGACTGCAGATATCCGAAGTAAGTCCATCCGCTCCGGGGGCTTTCTTGGGGTTAAAGCGTCCCACCGCCGTTTTCAGTTCCAGCGGTGTAAATGGTGGGTCATGATTTTCATCATGACACCACTCATTTACCCGACTGGCTACTTCCCTAGCTAGTCTGTGGTCTGCGTTATCCTGTTCCACTGTGTCCTTCGGAAAGAACGTTTCGGCGAGTAAGGCAGCTGATTCCTTCGGGTTCAAGAATGCACCGTTGCTCTTCAGGGTCAAGTCTTCTTGTCTCCTGGTGGTCCCTCTGATGACTCTATGTATTCCGTCCCATACACTTTCTCTGTCTTGCTTTTCGCAAAATGCTTTCCAGCTGGCTACTTGGGCTTCTTTGGCTTTGCACTCATATTCCTCTTTTGCCTTCAGGTACTCGTCGACGACCATCGCTCGGCGGACCGGTGCGGCATTGCGGACACGGTTTTTCAGGGTTGTGAACCTCTTCTTCATTGAAGCAAGTTCCTCGGACCACCACGGAATAATAGTTTTAGATGTCTTGCAGATTTTAGGGATGGCCTCATCACATGCCTTTTTTATTATATCTATGTAACTTGTAACCAACTGTTCAAGCTCATCTTTATTTATAATTTGATTTATCGAATTTACATTTATATTATTTTGGTCTTTGCCTTCCCCCAATTTAGAATCAAATTTTTCCCAATCTGCTTTTTTAGTAGAATATACCCTTGTAGTCCTAATTATGCTTATTCCCTTTTCCTTTTTTAAACTAACATTGAACAAAATTGTGTTGTGGTCCGAGCTCGTTACCCCCGTGTCTACCCGCCAGCCGTCCACCCTGTCAAGAAGCTCGAGCGAGCACGCCGTGACATCCACATGGCTCTTGTAAACTACGCCGCCTCTTACAGTGTAAAAGGTCGGCGCATCGCCATGGTTGAGTACCTGAAGTTCTAACTCTTCAAGGGTCCCGGACATCTCTTCTCCCCTGAGGTCTTCTATGGTGCTTCCCCACCAGGTACTCTTTGCGTTCGCATCTCCGCCTATTAGAAGTAATCCGGTGCCCAGGTCCAACTTTATTTTGGTCAAATGATCCAGGTATGGCCCTATGGGTTGGTCTGGCTCAAAGTAGTAAGAGACTACTACGATTTCCCAGGCTTTGGTCCGGATCCCCACCACAACGATGTTGTTTGTGGTGAGTTTCGGGTAGGGAATGACATCAAGGTCATTATCAAAGACAGCTATTGCCGCCTTTACCCTCCCACTTCCTTCAACCTCGCACTGGTAGAGTCTCGCACCACGGTAGCTCTTCATACTCCTTGCCCCTCCCACATAGGGTTCCTGAATCATTGCCCAAGCGATCTTTCGCTTACTGGCCTCGTGGATGAGTTCGGTGGTTGCCAGTTCTTTCCTTTGTAGGTTGGCCTGGGCTACTCCATATCCTCTGGTGGGGATGCCCGCCCTTTCACCAGTATCCACCTTAGCAGTACGCTACTCTGGATCTGGCCAGAACCTCACATCTGTTTCTGACTGGGCATTCCTCGCTGAACGCGTTATGCTCCGCGTTCGCATGTTTTGCTCGCACACAGTTCACACATGATGGGACTGTCCCGGCCATCCATTCTGCACATTGTGTCCTCATATGAGGGCCTCCACAGTGGCTGCACCTCTCCACCTGCTCCCTACAAAGTCGTCGTCCGTGCCCAAAACCCAGGCACAGCGAACATTGGACCAGTGGAGTCTGGTCAGCCACCAGGATCTTCTGCATTCCGATATGTGCGTACTGCCTTTCCTGTAATTTCCCCCATATTTTTGGGGAGACTCTGAGGACTACATGGTTCGCATGGGGGTTTCTGGTTTTCTTTTTGAAAACCACCTCGACCCGTTTCTCATCCTTTGTGAGTTCCCCGAATACTTCCTTGTTTTGGTTCTGGAGACCCAACAATATGTCCTCGTCTGTGTTGTAGGTGAAGACGTTCTTTAGGATGACCAGAGGGTCCCTATTCTTGATGTCCTCAACCTTCAACACCTCCCCCACACTTGCCAGTCTCTTCTTTACTTTTTCTCGCTCCTCTTCCGTTCCGCATCCCAATATTACCTTTCGGTCCTTCGCCTTCCTTATCCTGTCCACTGTGACCCATCCCTCCTTCGCGTTTACCGCCTTCCTTATGTGGTCAATAATTTGATCCCCTGTCTCTGATTCCTTTGTGGAGGTGACCACAATGGAATGGAGCGCCGTTTGCTGTGGGGGTTTCTTGATGGGCTGACTTGCCGCTACGCTGGCGTATGATTGATTCATCATTTGCTCTTTATTAGCTTTGAGCGCCTCTTTCAGCCCATCAAGCTTCTCATTACTCTCCCGCAGATTTCGGCTGTGATCCTCCAAGATTTTCTTGAAGGATTCCATATCCACCTCCACTCTGGAGACAACCGCTTCCTCTACTTGGGTTTGCGTTTGTGTTTCCTTTGTCTCCATTGTGATCTTGGGGGGTGGGGCCAAACCTCTCTCCTGCTCAGACTCCTTAATAATCTGGTAAAGCCGGTCTGCCTGGGCCCTGACCTCTTCCTTAATCTCCCTTTTTATGTTTTTGGAGTTGGTCAGGTGGGCCTTGATCTTTACCAGGCATGTCCGGGCCTCCGCGACTCTGGTCTTAACAGCCGGCGGACTCATACAGACCATCCCGACAGATGTTCGTCGTGATGTCTCTGGAGTCGGTTTGAGCGGTGGCTTTTCTGCCACTTTTTTCACTGGAGGGGTCCGTTTTGTAGCTGGCTTCCCAGCCTCCCATTCGCCCACGCTTTTTCTAACGCTTTGCGTGGAGGGTCCGGCCTCTTCTGTAGCGTTATTTGGGCTCCCGGTTGTCCGGTTTGCCGGCTTGGGGGTGGGTGTGCGGATTCCAATTTGCATCTTGTCCTGGTATGTTCGAATTCGAACTAGTCTTTCGTCAATAGGGTATTGTATAGAGTACCCCGGTTAGTGTAAATGTGTTTGTAAAGATAAACCAATTTAAAAGTGTAAAAAAGTGTAAAAGTAAATAATAAAAACAGTCAACAAAGCAGTAATTGTGATTCTTAGAATCTAGTCATACAATCACCACTAACCACCGCAGATTTACTCTCTGTTCCAGATGTAACCGATTATCTCATGCGGCCGGGAGGCCAACAGGCGCGATCCAGTCGAGTATGGCCGCACCGTTGGTTGCAGGTAAGTAAATCTTAAAAGTCAGGTAGTAAGCAACACCACATACGGCTATTTAACTACGTTTTATGTAGAGTCGGAACTCTACTATCGTCCTATTCTATCCTTATGGATACGTTAATTGTGTCAGCAGTTTTGTAGAGTAAGTTCTTTGCTCTTTGTAGAGCCAGTCTAAGAGGTAGCTCACTCTAGTCAACTTCCACGAGCCTTCAGGAGCCAATGTACGTTACTAGTTAAAGTTAAATAAGTTAAATAGTCGAAAATTTAATAACTCTACATTAATGTCGATCTCTATTGAATGCAGGTACCGAATATAAGTAAAATAAAATTAAATAAAACCAAAAATTTTTTGAAACTCTATGTAGAGTTGATTTGAGAGATCTATCCAGTAGCTCTCCCCAAGCCCTTCCAGATGAACCCAAACACGGCACACACACTCCAAAGGGCTCCGGAGAAAACGCAGTTTAAAATTCTTGGTTTTTGGCCGAATTTGGCAGCACAACTGGTTAAACCAGGTTTTCTCCCGAACCGTCAGGCCGAATACCAACGTGCTTAGGCTTCCCTAACTGGGCCTGGCGAGATCTATCCGTTAGGACAGTTTTCAGCCTGAAAAAATTTTGACTCCTGAAAATTCCTGAAAGGATGCCCGACGGATAGGGAGGAGCCAGCCAATGTCCCCAAAGAAAACGCGAGCCCTCTACGACCCCCGGGTCAGGAGTTATCCGAGCCTGAAAATTGGTTTGACAGCCCAAGAACTGTCAAAGTCAATGTTCGACCCGGTATAACTTCCCTTCCAATGATCGCAGAACGCTCGCGCTCGGACTCGCTAGGCTTGCCTCGTCCCGCTCCGATGCGCAAAAAGGTTTTCAGGATCCTGAAAACTTCCAGCCCCAATACGCCTGAAACCCAATGGGTCAGACAGAGGTTGCTCCCCAAAGCACCGCAGTGAAAACCACGAGTCCGTGCGACCCCCGGATCCGGAGCTACACCGTGTCAAAGTTTCCCAAAAAGTGGGGGTAAACGTCAGAACCCGACTTTAACCAGCTGCAGAACCGGAACCGTCAATCGGAGAGACTCGCGGTTTTGGATGTATATACCGGCTATACCTCCTCTGTCCGCTAAAAGCGCTTTCAGAGCTGAAAATTTTCAGGGCCTGAAAGCTCCTGAAAAAAATTTAAAAAATTTCCCGCTGGTATTCCACATATATAAGTGGAAACCCGAGTTCTCTGCGCTCAAGGGCTCCGGAGATATTCGGGTTTAAGTTTCTCAACCTGAAAAACCAAGTTGGCCGAAAAGTCTGTTTTCTTTGTCTCCGGAGCTATTGGGGGCAACTTTGGGCTCAAACAGGTAGCTAAGGGTCATAAAAAGTCAACCCTGCCGTCGAAATAATTTTAAAACTATTTATTTATAAATTAAAGCTAAAAATGACAAAAAATTTAATAACTTTGGTACCCTTTGGCCAAAAAATTTGAAAAAATATAATTAATTTGTGTTAAATGCTACTCTACACTTAATTAAAACTAAACTTAAAATTTTTATAAATTTAAACACAAATTTTTACAAAAAACCAAAAAAGTTGGTTTTTCTAATTTATTTAAAAAAATTCCAGTTAAAAAATAATTTTCTTACGATGAATCTGTTCATCCAATGAGCGCGCAGCAGGATCCGCTTTAAAATTTGGGTGTCGTCGCTTTAGATTTCCCGGTAGAAGGCTTCAAAGTTTCAGTCTTCTTTGAATTCTTATCCCCACCAGGGTAGAGATAAAAATCTGTTTTTTGGGTTTTTATGCTCGTCCAAATACCTTCTTTCAGCTCCCAAAAAACCAACTCTCTGCGATCAGTAGTTCTACTGCCGCGTGGTCAAATTTTGAGGTTAAGTTTTCAGTTTTCCTCAGTTTCCTCGGGAGCGCGTGGTCCAAAAATTTTTCGCGAGGTGTCGTTACATGCGCCTTTGCGAGCCTCGTCTTTTAGCAAAATAAAATCCGGGCTGGTGCCCCGTCTCCCGGAGCTATGGTGCTCCAGAAACACTGCAAGTCCCGGAAATTTCACTTTTTCACCATTCACACTTTTCCCCGAGTACGACGACTCTTGGGGGTATCACTATAAGTTGCGCGGCACTAATACGCGTCGTTTGGTATATAGCACTTGTCTGTATCACTAAAAAATACCACCAAAACGAATTTTTTAGTGCGGAGCTCAACAAAAACGTGGCGGTCTCGAGCACGGTTGGACTAACACTCCAAAATGTTAGGTTAGCTCAGAAAGTAAAATTATCTCAAAAGGTTTGGTTAGCTCAGAAAGTTAGGTTAGCTTGAAAAGTTAGGTTAGGTCAAAAGGTTAGGTTAGCCCAGAAAGTTAGGTTAGCACAAAATGTTAGGTTAGCTCAGAAAGTTAGGTTAGCTCAAAATGTTAGGTTAGCTCAGAAAGTAAAATTATCTCAAAAGGTTAGGTTAGCTCAGAAAGTTAGGTTAGCTCGAAAAGTTAGGTAAAGTCAAAAGGTTAGGTTAGCCCAGAAAGTTAGGTTAGCACAAAATGTTAGGTTAGCTCAGAAAGTTAGATTAGCTCGAAAAGTTAGGTTAGGTCAAAAGGTTAGGTTAGCTCAGAAAGCTAGGTTAGCTCAAAAATTTAGGTAAGCTCAAAATGTTAGGTTAGCTCAGAAAGTTAGATTAGCTCGAAAAGTTAGGTTAGGTCAAAAGGTTAGGTTAGCCCAGAAAGTTAGGTTAGCACAAAATGTTAGGTTAGCTCAGAAAGTTAGGTTAGCTCAGAAAGTAAAATTATCTCAAAAGGTTAGGTTAGCTGAGAAAGTTAGGTTAGCTCGGAAAGTTAGGTTAGCTCAAAATGTTAGGTTAGCTCAGAAAGTAAGGTTATCTCAATAGGTAAGGTTAGCTGAGAAAGTTAGTTTAGCTTCAAAAAGTTAGGTTTGCACTAAATGTTAAGCTAGCACAAAATGTTAGGTTAGCTCAGAAAGTTAGGTTAGCTCAAAATGTTATGTTAGCTCAGAAAGTTAGGTTAGCTCAAAACGTTATGTTAGCTCAGAAAAATAGGTTAGTTTAGAAAGTTAGTTTAGCTCCAAAAAGTTAGGTTTGCACTAAATGTTAAGCTAGCACAAAATGTTAGGTTAGCTCAGAAAGTTAGGTTAGCTCAAAATGTTAGGTTAGCTCAGAAAGTTAGGTTAGCTCAAAATGTTATGTTAGCTCAGAAAAATAGGTTAGTTTAGAAAGTTAGTTTAGCTCAGAAAGTAAGGTAAGCTCAAAATGTTATGTTAGCTCAGAAAGTTAGGTTAGCTTAGAAAGTTAGGTTAGCTCAAAAAGTTAGGTTTGCACAAAATGTTAGGTTAGCTCAGAAAGTTAGGTTAGCTCAAAATGTTAGGTTAGCTCAGAAAGTAAGGTTATCTCAAAAGGTTAGGTTAGCTGAGAAAGTTAGGTTAGCTCAGAAAGTTAGGTTAGCACAAAATGTTAGGTTAGCTTAGAAAGTTAGGTAAGCTCAAAATGTTAGCTAAGCACAAAATGTTAGGTTAGGTCAGAAAGTTAGGTTAGCTCAAAATGTTAGGTTAGCTCAAAAGGTTAGGTTAGCTGAGAAAGTTAGGTTAGCTCAAAAGGTTAGGTGAGCTGAGAAAGTTAGGTTAACGCAAAATGTTAGGTTAGCACAAAATGTTATTTATTTATTTATTATATACTTTAAATAATAAATATGTTAGGTTAGCTCAGAAAGTTAGGTTAGCTCAAAATGTTAGGTTAGCTCAGAAAGTGAGGTTAGCTCAAAGAGTTAGGTTAGCTCAGAAAGTTAGGTTAGGTCAAATGTTTAAGTTAGCTCAGAAAGTTAGGATAGCTCGAAAAGTTAGGTAAGGTCAGAAAGTTAGGTTAGCTCAAAAGGTTAGGTTAGCTCAGAAAGTAAGGTTAACTCAGAGAGTTAGGTTAGCTCAGAAAGTTAGGTTTGCTCGAAAGGTTAGGTTAGCTCAGAAAGTTAGGTTTGCTCAAAAAGTTAGGTTAGCTCAGAAAGTTAGGTTAGCTCAAAATGTTAGGTTAGCTCAGAAAGTTAGGTTAGCTCAAAAATTTAGGTAAGCTCAAAATGTTAGGTTAGCTCAGAAAGTTAGATTAGCTCGAAAAGTTAGGTAAAGTCAAAAGGTTAGGTTAGCCCAGAAAGTTAGGTTAGCACAAAATGTTAGGTTAGCTCAGAAAGTTAGGTTAGCTCAAAAATTTAGGTAAGCTCAAAATGTTAGGTTAGCTCAAAAAGTTAGGTTAGGTCAAAAGGTTAGGTTAGCCCAGAAAGTTAGGTAAGCTCAGAAAGTTAGGTTAACTCAAAATGTTAGGTTAGTTCAAAATGTTAGGTTAGCTCAGAAAGTAAAATTATCTCAAAAGGTTAGGTTAGCTCAGAAAGTTAGGTTAGCTCGAAAAGTTAGGTAAAGTCAAAAGGTTAGGTTAGCCCAGAAAGTTAGGTTAGCACAAAATGTTAGGTTAGCTCAGAAAGTTAGATTAGCTCGAAAAGTTAGGTTAGGTCAAAAGGTTAGGTTAGCCCAGAAAGTTAGATTAGCTCGAAAAGTTAGGTTAGGTCAAAAGGTTAGGTTAGCCCAGAAAGTTAGGTTAGCACAAAATGTTAGGTTAGCTCAGAAAGTTAGGTTAGCTCAGAAAGTAAAATTATCTCAAAAGGTTAGGTTAGCTGAGAAAGTTAGGTTAGCTCAAAATGTTAGGTTAGCTCAGAAAGTAAGGTTATCTCAATAGGTAAGGTTAGCTCAAAATGTTAGGTTAGCTCAGAAAGTAAAATTATCTCAAAAGGTTAGGTTAGCTCAGAAAGTTAGGTTAGCTCAAAATGTTAGGTTAGCTCAGAAAGTAAAATTATCTCAAAAGGTTTGGTTAGCTCAGAAAGTTAGGTTAGCTTGAAAAGTTAGGTTAGGTCAAAAGGTTAGGTTAGCCCAGAAAGTTAGGTTAGCACAAAATGTTAGGTTAGCTCAGAAAGTTAGGTTAGCTCAAAATGTTAGGTTAGCTCAGAAAGTAAAATTATCTCAAAAGGTTAGGTTAGCTCAGAAAGTTAGGTTAGCTCGAAAAGTTAGGTAAAGTCAAAAGGTTAGGTTAGCCCAGAAAGTTAGGTTAGCACAAAATGTTAGGTTAGCTCAGAAAGTTAGATTAGCTCGAAAAGTTAGGTTAGGTCAAAAGGTTAGGTTAGCTCAGAAAGCTAGGTTAGCTCAAAAATTTAGGTAAGCTCAAAATGTTAGGTTAGCTCAGAAAGTTAGATTAGCTCGAAAAGTTAGGTTAGGTCAAAAGGTTAGGTTAGCCCAGAAAGTTAGGTTAGCACAAAATGTTAGGTTAGCTCAGAAAGTTAGGTTAGCTCAGAAAGTAAAATTATCTCAAAAGGTTAGGTTAGCTGAGAAAGTTAGGTTAGCTCGGAAAGTTAGGTTAGCTCAAAATGTTAGGTTAGCTCAGAAAGTAAGGTTATCTCAATAGGTAAGGTTAGCTGAGAAAGTTAGTTTAGCTTCAAAAAGTTAGGTTTGCACTAAATGTTAAGCTAGCACAAAATGTTAGGTTAGCTCAGAAAGTTAGGTTAGCTCAAAATGTTAGGTTAGCTCAGAAAGTTAGGTTAGCTCAAAATGTTATGTTAGCTCAGAAAAATAGGTTAGTTTAGAAAGTTAGTTTAGCTCAGAAAGTAAGGTAAGCTCAAAATGTTATGTTAGCTCAGAAAGTTAGGTTAGCTTAGAAAGTTAGGTTAGCTCAAAAAGTTAGGTTTGCACAAAATGTTAGGTTAGCTCAGAAAGTTAGGTTAGCTCAAAATGTTAGGTTAGCTCAGAAAGTAAGGTTATCTCAAAAGGTTAGGTTAGCTGAGAAAGTTAGGTTAGCTCAGAAAGTTAGGTTAGCACAAAATGTTAGGTTAGCTTAGAAAGTTAGGTAAGCTCAAAATGTTAGGTTAGCTCAAAAGGTTAGGTTAGCTGAGAAAGTTAGGTTAGCTCAAAAGGTTAGGTGAGCTGAGAAAGTTAAGTTAGCTCAGAAAGTTAGGTTAACGCAAAATGTTAGGTTAGCACAAAATGTTATTTATTTATTTATTATATACTTTAAATAATAAATATGTTAGGTTAGCTCAGAAAGTTAGGTTAGCTCAAAATGTTAGGTTAGCTCAGACAGTGAGGTTAGCTCAAAGAGTTAGGTTAGCTCAGAAAGTTAGGTTAGGTCAAATATTTAAGTTAGCTCAGAAAGTTAGGATAGCTCGAAAAGTTAGGTTAGGTCAGAAAGTTAGGTTAGCTCAAAAGGTTAGGTTAGCTCAGAAAGTAAGGTTAACTCAGAGAGTTAGGTTAGCTCAGAAAGTTAGGTTAGCTCAAATAGTTAGGTTAGCTCAGAAAGTTAGGTTAGCTCAAAATGTTAGGTTAGCTCAGAAAGTTAGGTTATATCAATAGGTAAGGTTAGCTGAGAAAGTTAGGTTAGCACAAAATGTTAGGTTAGCTCAGTAAGTTAGGTTAGCTCAGAAAGTAAAATTATCTCAAAAGGTTAGGTTAGCTCAGAAAGTTAGGTTAGCTCGAAAAGTTAGGTTAGCTCAAAAGGTTAGGTTAGCTCAGAAAGTTAGGTTTGCTCAAAAAGTTAGGTTAGCTCAGAAAGTTAGGTTAGCTCAAAATGTTAGGTTAGCTCAGAAAGTTAGGTTAGCTCAAAAATTTAGGTAAGCTCAAAATGTTAGGTTAGCTCAGAAAGTTAGATTAGCTCGAAAAGTTAGGTAAAGTCAAAAGGTTAGGTTAGCCCAGAAAGTTAGGTTAGCACAAAATGTTAGGTTAGCTCAGAAAGTTAGGTTAGCTCAAAAATTTAGGTAAGCTCAAAATGTTAGGTTAGCTCAAAAAGTTAGGTTAGGTCAAAAGGTTAGGTTAGCCCAGAAAGTTAGGTTAGCACAAAATGTTAGGTTAGCTCAGAAAGTTAGGTTAGCTCAAAATGTTAGGTTAGCTCAGAAAGTAAAATTATCTCAAAAGGTTAGGTTAGCTCAGAAAGTTAGGTTAGCTCGAAAAGTTAGGTAAAGTCAAAAGGTTAGGTTAGCCCAGAAAGTTAGGTTAGCACAAAATGTTAGGTTAGCTCAGAAAGTTAGATTAGCTCGAAAAGTTAGGTTAGGTCAAAAGGTTAGGTTAGCCCAGAAAGTTAGGTTAACTCAAAATGTTAGGTTAGCTCAGAAAGTTAGTTTAGCTCAAAAATTTAGGTAAGCTCAAAATGTTAGGTTAGCTCAGAAAGTTAGATTAGCTCGAAAAGTTAGGTTAGGTCAAAAGGTTAGGTTAGCCCAGAAAGTTAGGTTAGCACAAAATGTTAGGTTAGCTCAGAAAGTTAGGTTAGCTCAGAAAGTAAAATTATCTCAAAAGGTTAGGTTAGCTGAGAAAGTTAGGTTAGCTCAAAATGTTAGGTTAGCTCAGAAAGTAAGGTTAACTCAGAGAGTTAGGTTAGCTCGAAAGGTTAGGTTAGCTCAGAAAGTTAGGTTAGCTCAAAATGTTAGGTTAGCTCAGAAAGTAAAATTATCTCAAAAGGTTAGGTTAGCTCAGAAAGTTAGGTTAGCTCAAAATGTTAGGTTAGCTCAGAAAGTAAAATTATCTCAAAAGGTTAGGTTAGCTCAGAAAGTTAGGTTAGCTCGAAAAGTTAGGTTAGGTCAAAAGGTTAGGTTAGCCCAGAAAGTTAGGTTAGCACAAAATGTTAGGTTAGCTCAGAAAGTTAGGTTAGCTCAAAATGTTAGGTTAGCTCAGAAAGTTAGGTTAGCTCAAAATGTTAGGTTAGCTCAGAAAGTAAAATTATCTCAAAAGGTTGGGTTAGCTCAGAGTGTTAAGTTAGCTCGAAAACTTAGGTTAGCTCAAAAGGTTAGGTTAGCTCAGAAAGCTAGGTTAGCTCAAAAATTTAGGTAAGCTCAAAATGTTAGGTTAGCTCAGAAAGTTAGATTAGCTCGAAAAGTTAGGTTAGGGCAAAAGGTTAGGTTAGCCCAGAAAGTTAGGTTAGCACAAAATGTTAGGTTAGCTCAGAAAGTTAGGTTAGCTCAGAAAGTAAAATTATCTCAAAAGGTTAGGTTAGCTGAGAAAGTTAGGTTAGCTCGGAAAGTTAGGTTAGCTCAAAATGTTAGGTTAGCTCAGAAAGTAAGGTTATCTCAATAGGTAAGGTTAGCTGAGAAAGTTAGGTTAGCACAAAATGTTAGGTTAGCTCAGAAAGTAAAATTATCTCAAAAGGTTAGCTGAGAAAGTTAGGTTAGCTCAAAAGTTTAGGTTAGCTCAGAAAGTTAGGTTTGCTCAAAAAGTTAGGTTAGCTCAGAAAGTTAGGTTAGCTCAAAATGTTAGGTTAGCTCAGAAAGTTAGGTTATCTCAATAGGTAAGGTTAGCTGAGAAAGTTAGGTTAGCACAAAATGTTAGGTTAGCTCAGAAAGTAAAATTATCTCAAAAGGTTAGGTTAGCTCAGAAAGCTAGGTTAGCTCAAAAATTTAGGTAAGCTCAAAATGTTAGGTTAGCTCAGAAAGTTAGATTAGCTCGAAAAGTTAGGTTAGGTCAAAAGGTTAGGTTAGCTCAGAAAGCTAGGTTAGCTCAAAAATTTAGGTTAGCTCAAAATGTTAGGTTAGCTCAGAAAGTTAGATTAGCTCGAAAAGTTAGGTTAGGTCAAAAGGTTAGGTTAGCCCAGAAAGTTAGGTTAGCACAAAATGTTAGGTTAGCTCAGAAAGTTAGGTTAGCTCAGAAAGTAAAATTATCTCAAAAGGTTAGGTTAGCTGAGAAAGTTAGGTTAGCTCGGAAAGTTAGGTTAGCTCAAAATGTTAGGTTAGCTCAGAAAGTAAGGTTATCTCAATAGGTAAGGTTAGCTGAGAAAGTTAGGTTAGTTTAGAAAGTTAGGTTAGCTCCAAAAAAATAGGTTTGCACAAAATGTTAGGTTAGCTCAGAAAGTTAGGTTAGCTCAAAATGTTATGTTAGCTCAGAAAGTTAGGTTAGCTCAAAACGTTATGTTAGCTCAGAAAAATAGGTTAGTTTAGAAAGTTAGTTTAGCTCCAAAAAGTTAGGTTTGCACTAAATGTTAAGCTAGCACAAAATGTTAGGTTAGCTCAGAAAGTTAGGTTAGCTCAAAATGTTAGGTTAGCTCAGAAAGTTAGGTTAGCTCAAAATGTTATGTTAGCTCAGAAAAATAGGTTAGTTTAGAAAGTTAGTTTAGCTCAGAAAGTAAGGTAAGCTCAAAATGTTATGTTAGCTCAGAAAGTTAGGTTAGCTTAGAAAGTTAGGTTAGCTCAAAAAGTTAGGTTTGCACAAAATGTTAGGTTAGCTCAGAAAGTTAGGTTAGCTCAAAATGTTAGGTTAGCTCAGAAAGTAAGGTTATCTCAAAAGGTTAGGTTAGCTGAGAAAGTTAGGTTAGCTCAGAAAGTTAGGTTAGCACAAAATGTTAGGTTAGCTTAGAAAGTTAGGTAAGCTCAAAATGTTAGGTTAGCTCAAAAGGTTAGGTTAGCTGAGAAAGTTAGGTTAGCTCAAAAGGTTAGGTGAGCTGAGAAAGTTAAGTTAGCTCAGAAAGTTAGGTTAACGCAAAATGTTAGGTTAGCACAAAATGTTATTTATTTATTTATTATATACTTTAAATAATAAATATGTTAGGTTAGCTCAGAAAGTTAGGTTAGCTCAAAATGTTAGGTTAGCTCAGAAAGTGAGGTTAGCTCAAAGAGTTAGGTTAGCTCAGAAAGTTAGGTTAGGTCAAATATTTAAGTTAGCTCAGAAAGTTAGGATAGCTCGAAAAGTTAGGTTAGGTCAGAAAGTTAGGTTAGCTCAAAAGGTTAGGTTAGCTCAGAAAGTAAGGTTAACTCAGAGAGTTAGGTTAGCTCAGAAAGTTAGGTTAGCTCAAAATGTTAGGTTAGCTCAGAAAGTTAGGTTATATCAATAGGTAAGGTTAGCTGAGAAAGTTAGGTTAGCACAAAATGTTAGGTTAGCTCAGTAAGTTAGGTTAGCTCAGAAAGTAAAATTATCTCAAAAGGTTAGGTTAGCTCAGAAAGTTAGGTTAGCTCGAAAAGTTAGGTTAGCTCAAAAGGTTAGGTTAGCTCAGAAAGTTAGGTTTGCTCAAAAAGTTAGGTTAGCTCAGAAAGTTAGGTTAGCTCAAAATGTTAGGTTAGCTCAGAAAGTTAGGTTAGCTCAAAAATTAAGGTAAGCTCAAAATGTTAGGTTAGCTCAGAAAGTTAGATTAGCTCGAAAAGTTAGGTAAAGTCAAAAGGTTAGGTTAGCCCAGAAAGTTAGGTTAGCACAAAATGTTAGGTTAGCTCAGAAAGTTAGGTTAGCTCAAAAATTTAGGTAAGCTCAAAATGTTAGGTTAGCTCAAAAAGTTAGGTTAGGTCAAAAGGTTAGGTTAGCCCAGAAAGTTAGGTTAGCACAAAATGTTAGGTTAGCTCAGAAAGTTAGGTTAGCTCAAAATGTTAGGTTAGCTCAGAAAGTAAAATTATCTCAAAAGGTTAGGTTAGCTCAGAAAGTTAGGTTAGCTCGAAAAGTTAGGTAAAGTCAAAAGGTTAGGTTAGCCCAGAAAGTTAGGTTAGCACAAAATGTTAGGTTAGCTCAGAAAGTTAGATTAGCTCAGAAAGTTAGGTTAACTCAAAATGTTAGGTTAGCTCAGAAAGTTAGTTTAGCTCAAAAATTTAGGTAAGCTCAAAATGTTAGGTTAGCTCAGAAAGTTAGATTAGCTCGAAAAGTTAGGTTAGGTCAAAAGGTTAGGTTAGCCCAGAAAGTTAGGTTAGCACAAAATGTTAGGTTAGCTCAGAAAGTTAGGTTAGCTCAGAAAGTAAAATTATCTCAAAAGGTTAGGTTAGCTGAGAAAGTTAGGTTAGCTCAAAATGTTAGGTTAGCTCAGAAAGTAAGGTTATCTCAATAGGTAAGGTTAGCTGAGAAAGTTAGGTTAGCACAAAATGTTAGGTTAGCTCAGAAAGTTAGGTTAGCTCAAAATGTTAGGTTAGCTCAGAAAGTAAAATTATCTCAAAAGGTTAGGTTAGCTCAGAAAGTTAGGTTAGCTCAAAATGTTAGGTTAGCTCAGAAAGTAAAATTATCTCAAAAGGTTAGGTTAGCTCAGAAAGTTAGGTTAGCTCGAAAAGTTAGGTAAAGTCAAAAGGTTAGGTTAGCCCAGAAAGTTAGGTTAGCACAAAATGTTAGGTTAGCTCAGAAAGTTAGGTTAGCTCAAAATGTTAGGTTAGCTCAGAAAGTTAGGTTAGCTCAAAATGTTAGGTTAGCTCAGAAAGTAAAATTATCTCAAAAGGTTGGGTTAGCTCAGAGTGTTAAGTTAGCTCGAAAACTTAGGTTAGCTCAAAAGGTTAGGTTAGCTCAGAAAGCTAGGTTAGCTCAAAAATTTAGGTAAGCTCAAAATGTTAGGTTAGCTCAGAAAGTTAGATTAGCTCGAAAAGTTAGGTTAGGTCAAAAGGTTAGGTTAGCCTAGAAAGTTAGGTTAGCACAAAATGTTAGGTTAGCTCAGAAAGTTAGGTTAGCTCAGAAAGTAAAATTATCTCAAAAGGTTAGGTTAGCTGAGAAAGTTAGGTTAGCTCGGAAAGTTAGGTTAGCTCAAAATGTTAGGTTAGCTCAGAAAGTAAGGTTATCTCAATAGGTAAGGTTAGCTGAGAAAGTTAGGTTAGCACAAAATGTTAGGTTAGCTCAGAAAGTAAAATTATCTCAAAAGGTTAGCTGAGAAAGTTAGGTTAGCTCAAAAGTTTAGGTTAGCTCAGAAAGTTAGGTTTGCTCAAAAAGTTAGGTTAGCTCAGAAAGTTAGGTTAGCTCAAAATGTTAGGTTAGCTCAGAAAGTTAGGTTATCTCAATAGGTAAGGTTAGCTGAGAAAGTTAGGTTAGCACAAAATGTTAGGTTAGCTCAGAAAGTAAAATTATCTCAAAAGGTTAGGTTAGCTCAGAAAGCTAGGTTAGCTCAAAAATTTAGGTAAGCTCAAAATGTTAGGTTAGCTCAGAAAGTTAGATTAGCTCGAAAAGTTAGGTTAGGTCAAAAGGTTAGGTTAGCTCAGAAAGCTAGGTTAGCTCAAAAATTTAGGTAAGCTCAAAATGTTAGGTTAGCTCAGAAAGTTAGATTAGCTCGAAAAGTTAGGTTAGGTCAAAAGGTTAGGTTAGCCCAGAAAGTTAGGTTAGCACAAAATGTTAGGTTAGCTCAGAAAGTTAGGTTAGCTCAGAAAGTAAAATTATCTCAAAAGGTTAGGTTAGCTGAGAAAGTTAGGTTAGCTCGGAAAGTTAGGTTAGCTCAAAATGTTAGGTTAGCTCAGAAAGTAAGGTTATCTCAATAGGTAAGGTTAGCTGAGAAAGTAAGGTTAGTTTAGAAAGTTAGGTTAGCTCCAAAAAAATAGGTTTGCACAAAATGTTAGGTTAGCTCAGAAAGTTAGGTTAGCTCAAAATGTTATGTTAGCTCAGAAAGTTAGGTTAGCTCAGAAAGTTAGGTTAGCTCAAAACGTTATGTTAGCTCAGAAAAATAGGTTAGTTTAGAAAGTTAGTTTAGCTCCAAAAAGTTAGGTTTGCACTAAATGTTAAGCTAGCACAAAATGTTAGGTTAGCTCAGAAAGTTAGGTTAGCTCAAAATGTTAGGTTAGCTCAGAAAGTTAGGTTAGCTCAAAATGTTATGTTAGCTCAGAAAAATAGGTTAGTTTAGAAAGTTAGTTTAGCTCAGAAAGTAAGGTAAGCTCAAAATGTTATGTTAGCTCAGAAAGTTAGGTTAGCTTAGAAAGTTAGGTTAGCTCAAAAAGTTAGGTTTGCACAAAATGTTAGGTTAGCTCAGAAAGTTAGGTTAGCTCAAAATGTTAGGTTAGCTCAGAAAGTAAGGTTATCTCAAAAGGTTAGGTTAGCTGAGAAAGTTAGGTTAGCTCAGAAAGTTAGGTTAGCACAAAATGTTAGGTTAGCTTAGAAAGTTAGGTAAGCTCAAAATGTTAGGTTAGCTCAAAAGGTTAGGTTAGCTGAGAAAGTTAGGTTAGCTCAAAAGGTTAGGTGAGCTGAGAAAGTTAAGTTAGCTCAGAAAGTTAGGTTAACGCAAAATGTTAGGTTAGCACAAAATGTTATTTATTTATTTATTATATACTTTAAATAATAAATATGTTAGGTTAGCTCAGAAAGTTAGGTTAGCTCAAAATGTTAGGTTAGCTCAGACAGTGAGGTTAGCTCAAAGAGTTAGGTTAGCTCAGAAAGTTAGGTTAGGTCAAATATTTAAGTTAGCTCAGAAAGTTAGGATAGCTCGAAAAGTTAGGTTAGGTCAGAAAGTTAGGTTAGCTCAAAAGGTTAGGTTAGCTCAGAAAGTAAGGTTAACTCAGAGAGTTAGGTTAGCTCAGAAAGTTAGGTTAGCTCAAATAGTTAGGTTAGCTCAGAAAGTTAGGTTAGCTCAAAATGTTAGGTTAGCTCAGAAAGTTAGGTTATATCAATAGGTAAGGTTAGCTGAGAAAGTTAGGTTAGCACAAAATGTTAGGTTAGCTCAGTAAGTTAGGTTAGCTCAGAAAGTAAAATTATCTCAAAAGGTTAGGTTAGCTCAGAAAGTTAGGTTAGCTCGAAAAGTTAGGTTAGCTCAAAAGGTTAGGTTAGCTCAGAAAGTTAGGTTTGCTCAAAAAGTTAGGTTAGCTCAGAAAGTTAGGTTAGCTCAAAATGTTAGGTTAGCTCAGAAAGTTAGGTTAGCTCAAAAATTTAGGTAAGCTCAAAATGTTAGGTTAGCTCAGAAAGTTAGATTAGCTCGAAAAGTTAGGTAAAGTCAAAAGGTTAGGTTAGCCCAGAAAGTTAGGTTAGCACAAAATGTTAGGTTAGCTCAGAAAGTTAGGTTAGCTCAAAAATTTAGGTAAGCTCAAAATGTTAGGTTAGCTCAAAAAGTTAGGTTAGGTCAAAAGGTTAGGTTAGCCCAGAAAGTTAGGTTAGCACAAAATGTTAGGTTAGCTCAGAAAGTTAGGTTAGCTCAAAATGTTAGGTTAGCTCAGAAAGTAAAATTATCTCAAAAGGTTAGGTTAGCTCAGAAAGTTAGGTTAGCTCGAAAAGTTAGGTAAAGTCAAAAGGTTAGGTTAGCCCAGAAAGTTAGGTTAGCACAAAATGTTAGGTTAGCTCAGAAAGTTAGATTAGCTCGAAAAGTTAGGTTAGGTCAAAAGGTTAGGTTAGCCCAGAAAGTTAGGTTAACTCAAAATGTTAGGTTAGCTCAGAAAGTTAGTTTAGCTCAAAAATTTAGGTAAGCTCAAAATGTTAGGTTAGCTCAGAAAGTTAGATTAGCTCGAAAAGTTAGGTTAGGTCAAAAGGTTAGGTTAGCCCAGAAAGTTAGGTTAGCACAAAATGTTAGGTTAGCTCAGAAAGTTAGGTTAGCTCAGAAAGTAAAATTATCTCAAAAGGTTAGGTTAGCTGAGAAAGTTAGGTTAGCTCAAAATGTTAGGTTAGCTCAGAAAGTAAGGTTAACTCAGAGAGTTAGGTTAGCTCGAAAGGTTAGGTTAGCTCAGAAAGTTAGGTTAGCTCAAAATGTTAGGTTAGCTCAGAAAGTAAAATTATCTCAAAAGGTTAGGTTAGCTCAGAAAGTTAGGTTAGCTCAAAATGTTAGGTTAGCTCAGAAAGTAAAATTATCTCAAAAGGTTAGGTTAGCTCAGAAAGTTAGGTTAGCTCGAAAAGTTAGGTTAGGTCAAAAGGTTAGGTTAGCCCAGAAAGTTAGGTTAGCACAAAATGTTAGGTTAGCTCAGAAAGTTAGGTTAGCTCAAAATGTTAGGTTAGCTCAGAAAGTTAGGTTAGCTCAAAATGTTAGGTTAGCTCAGAAAGTAAAATTATCTCAAAAGGTTGGGTTAGCTCAGAGTGTTAAGTTAGCTCGAAAACTTAGGTTAGCTCAAAAGGTTAGGTTAGCTCAGAAAGCTAGGTTAGCTCAAAAATTTAGGTAAGCTCAAAATGTTAGGTTAGCTCAGAAAGTTAGATTAGCTCGAAAAGTTAGGTTAGGGCAAAAGGTTAGGTTAGCCCAGAAAGTTAGGTTAGCACAAAATGTTAGGTTAGCTCAGAAAGTTAGGTTAGCTCAGAAAGTAAAATTATCTCAAAAGGTTAGGTTAGCTGAGAAAGTTAGGTTAGCTCGGAAAGTTAGGTTAGCTCAAAATGTTAGGTTAGCTCAGAAAGTAAGGTTATCTCAATAGGTAAGGTTAGCTGAGAAAGTTAGGTTAGCACAAAATGTTAGGTTAGCTCAGAAAGTAAAATTATCTCAAAAGGTTAGCTGAGAAAGTTAGGTTAGCTCAAAAGTTTAGGTTAGCTCAGAAAGTTAGGTTTGCTCAAAAAGTTAGGTTAGCTCAGAAAGTTAGGTTAGCTCAAAATGTTAGGTTAGCTCAGAAAGTTAGGTTATCTCAATAGGTAAGGTTAGCTGAGAAAGTTAGGTTAGCACAAAATGTTAGGTTAGCTCAGAAAGTAAAATTATCTCAAAAGGTTAGGTTAGCTCAGAAAGCTAGGTTAGCTCAAAAATTTAGGTAAGCTCAAAATGTTAGGTTAGCTCAGAAAGTTAGATTAGCTCGAAAAGTTAGGTTAGGTCAAAAGGTTAGGTTAGCTCAGAAAGCTAGGTTAGCTCAAAAATTTAGGTTAGCTCAAAATGTTAGGTTAGCTCAGAAAGTTAGATTAGCTCGAAAAGTTAGGTTAGGTCAAAAGGTTAGGTTAGCCCAGAAAGTTAGGTTAGCACAAAATGTTAGGTTAGCTCAGAAAGTTAGGTTAGCTCAGAAAGTAAAATTATCTCAAAAGGTTAGGTTAGCTGAGAAAGTTAGGTTAGCTCGGAAAGTTAGGTTAGCTCAAAATGTTAGGTTAGCTCAGAAAGTAAGGTTATCTCAATAGGTAAGGTTAGCTGAGAAAGTTAGGTTAGTTTAGAAAGTTAGGTTAGCTCCAAAAAAATAGGTTTGCACAAAATGTTAGGTTAGCTCAGAAAGTTAGGTTAGCTCAAAATGTTATGTTAGCTCAGAAAGTTAGGTTAGCTCAAAACGTTATGTTAGCTCAGAAAAATAGGTTAGTTTAGAAAGTTAGTTTAGCTCCAAAAAGTTAGGTTTGCACTAAATGTTAAGCTAGCACAAAATGTTAGGTTAGCTCAGAAAGTTAGGTTAGCTCAAAATGTTAGGTTAGCTCAGAAAGTTAGGTTAGCTCAAAATGTTATGTTAGCTCAGAAAAATAGGTTAGTTTAGAAAGTTAGTTTAGCTCAGAAAGTAAGGTAAGCTCAAAATGTTATGTTAGCTCAGAAAGTTAGGTTAGCTTAGAAAGTTAGGTTAGCTCAAAAAGTTAGGTTTGCACAAAATGTTAGGTTAGCTCAGAAAGTTAGGTTAGCTCAAAATGTTAGGTTAGCTCAGAAAGTAAGGTTATCTCAAAAGGTTAGGTTAGCTGAGAAAGTTAGGTTAGCTCAGAAAGTTAGGTTAGCACAAAATGTTAGGTTAGCTTAGAAAGTTAGGTAAGCTCAAAATGTTAGGTTAGCTCAAAAGGTTAGGTTAGCTGAGAAAGTTAGGTTAGCTCAAAAGGTTAGGTGAGCTGAGAAAGTTAAGTTAGCTCAGAAAGTTAGGTTAACGCAAAATGTTAGGTTAGCACAAAATGTTATTTATTTATTTATTATATACTTTAAATAATAAATATGTTAGGTTAGCTCAGAAAGTTAGGTTAGCTCAAAATGTTAGGTTAGCTCAGAAAGTGAGGTTAGCTCAAAGAGTTAGGTTAGCTCAGAAAGTTAGGTTAGGTCAAATATTTAAGTTAGCTCAGAAAGTTAGGATAGCTCGAAAAGTTAGGTTAGGTCAGAAAGTTAGGTTAGCTCAAAAGGTTAGGTTAGCTCAGAAAGTAAGGTTAACTCAGAGAGTTAGGTTAGCTCAGAAAGTTAGGTTAGCTCAAAATGTTAGGTTAGCTCAGAAAGTTAGGTTATATCAATAGGTAAGGTTAGCTGAGAAAGTTAGGTTAGCACAAAATGTTAGGTTAGCTCAGTAAGTTAGGTTAGCTCAGAAAGTAAAATTATCTCAAAAGGTTAGGTTAGCTCAGAAAGTTAGGTTAGCTCGAAAAGTTAGGTTAGCTCAAAAGGTTAGGTTAGCTCAGAAAGTTAGGTTTGCTCAAAAAGTTAGGTTAGCTCAGAAAGTTAGGTTAGCTCAAAATGTTAGGTTAGCTCAGAAAGTTAGGTTAGCTCAAAAATTAAGGTAAGCTCAAAATGTTAGGTTAGCTCAGAAAGTTAGATTAGCTCGAAAAGTTAGGTAAAGTCAAAAGGTTAGGTTAGCCCAGAAAGTTAGGTTAGCACAAAATGTTAGGTTAGCTCAGAAAGTTAGGTTAGCTCAAAAATTTAGGTAAGCTCAAAATGTTAGGTTAGCTCAAAAAGTTAGGTTAGGTCAAAAGGTTAGGTTAGCCCAGAAAGTTAGGTTAGCACAAAATGTTAGGTTAGCTCAGAAAGTTAGGTTAGCTCAAAATGTTAGGTTAGCTCAGAAAGTAAAATTATCTCAAAAGGTTAGGTTAGCTCAGAAAGTTAGGTTAGCTCGAAAAGTTAGGTAAAGTCAAAAGGTTAGGTTAGCCCAGAAAGTTAGGTTAGCACAAAATGTTAGGTTAGCTCAGAAAGTTAGATTAGCTCAGAAAGTTAGGTTAACTCAAAATGTTAGGTTAGCTCAGAAAGTTAGTTTAGCTCAAAAATTTAGGTAAGCTCAAAATGTTAGGTTAGCTCAGAAAGTTAGATTAGCTCGAAAAGTTAGGTTAGGTCAAAAGGTTAGGTTAGCCCAGAAAGTTAGGTTAGCACAAAATGTTAGGTTAGCTCAGAAAGTTAGGTTAGCTCAGAAAGTAAAATTATCTCAAAAGGTTAGGTTAGCTGAGAAAGTTAGGTTAGCTCAAAATGTTAGGTTAGCTCAGAAAGTAAGGTTATCTCAATAGGTAAGGTTAGCTGAGAAAGTTAGGTTAGCACAAAATGTTAGGTTAGCTCAGAAAGTTAGGTTAGCTCAAAATGTTAGGTTAGCTCAGAAAGTAAAATTATCTCAAAAGGTTAGGTTAGCTCAGAAAGTTAGGTTAGCTCAAAATGTTAGGTTAGCTCAGAAAGTAAAATTATCTCAAAAGGTTAGGTTAGCTCAGAAAGTTAGGTTAGCTCGAAAAGTTAGGTAAAGTCAAAAGGTTAGGTTAGCCCAGAAAGTTAGGTTAGCACAAAATGTTAGGTTAGCTCAGAAAGTTAGGTTAGCTCAAAATGTTAGGTTAGCTCAGAAAGTTAGGTTAGCTCAAAATGTTAGGTTAGCTCAGAAAGTAAAATTATCTCAAAAGGTTGGGTTAGCTCAGAGTGTTAAGTTAGCTCGAAAACTTAGGTTAGCTCAAAAGGTTAGGTTAGCTCAGAAAGCTAGGTTAGCTCAAAAATTTAGGTAAGCTCAAAATGTTAGGTTAGCTCAGAAAGTTAGATTAGCTCGAAAAGTTAGGTTAGGTCAAAAGGTTAGGTTAGCCTAGAAAGTTAGGTTAGCACAAAATGTTAGGTTAGCTCAGAAAGTTAGGTTAGCTCAGAAAGTAAAATTATCTCAAAAGGTTAGGTTAGCTGAGAAAGTTAGGTTAGCTCGGAAAGTTAGGTTAGCTCAAAATGTTAGGTTAGCTCAGAAAGTAAGGTTATCTCAATAGGTAAGGTTAGCTGAGAAAGTTAGGTTAGCACAAAATGTTAGGTTAGCTCAGAAAGTAAAATTATCTCAAAAGGTTAGCTGAGAAAGTTAGGTTAGCTCAAAAGTTTAGGTTAGCTCAGAAAGTTAGGTTTGCTCAAAAAGTTAGGTTAGCTCAGAAAGTTAGGTTAGCTCAAAATGTTAGGTTAGCTCAGAAAGTTAGGTTATCTCAATAGGTAAGGTTAGCTGAGAAAGTTAGGTTAGCACAAAATGTTAGGTTAGCTCAGAAAGTAAAATTATCTCAAAAGGTTAGGTTAGCTCAGAAAGCTAGGTTAGCTCAAAAATTTAGGTAAGCTCAAAATGTTAGGTTAGCTCAGAAAGTTAGATTAGCTCGAAAAGTTAGGTTAGGTCAAAAGGTTAGGTTAGCTCAGAAAGCTAGGTTAGCTCAAAAATTTAGGTAAGCTCAAAATGTTAGGTTAGCTCAGAAAGTTAGATTAGCTCGAAAAGTTAGGTTAGGTCAAAAGGTTAGGTTAGCCCAGAAAGTTAGGTTAGCACAAAATGTTAGGTTAGCTCAGAAAGTTAGGTTAGCTCAGAAAGTAAAATTATCTCAAAAGGTTAGGTTAGCTGAGAAAGTTAGGTTAGCTCGGAAAGTTAGGTTAGCTCAAAATGTTAGGTTAGCTCAGAAAGTAAGGTTATCTCAATAGGTAAGGTTAGCTGAGAAAGTAAGGTTAGTTTAGAAAGTTAGGTTAGCTCCAAAAAAATAGGTTTGCACAAAATGTTAGGTTAGCTCAGAAAGTTAGGTTAGCTCAAAATGTTATGTTAGCTCAGAAAGTTAGGTTAGCTCAGAAAGTTAGGTTAGCTCAAAACGTTATGTTAGCTCAGAAAAATAGGTTAGTTTAGAAAGTTAGTTTAGCTCCAAAAAGTTAGGTTTGCACTAAATGTTAAGCTAGCACAAAATGTTAGGTTAGCTCAGAAAGTTAGGTTAGCTCAAAATGTTAGGTTAGCTCAGAAAGTTAGGTTAGCTCAAAATGTTATGTTAGCTCAGAAAAATAGGTTAGTTTAGAAAGTTAGTTTAGCTCAGAAAGTAAGGTAAGCTCAAAATGTTATGTTAGCTCAGAAAGTTAGGTTAGCTTAGAAAGTTAGGTTAGCTCAAAAAGTTAGGTTTGCACAAAATGTTAGGTTAGCTCAGAAAGTTAGGTTAGCTCAAAATGTTAGGTTAGCTCAGAAAGTAAGGTTATCTCAAAAGGTTAGGTTAGCTGAGAAAGTTAGGTTAGCTCAGAAAGTTAGGTTAGCACAAAATGTTAGGTTAGCTTAGAAAGTTAGGTAAGCTCAAAATGTTAGCTAAGCACAAAATGTTAGGTTAGGTCAGAAAGTTAGGTTAGCTCAAAATGTTAGGTTAGCTCAAAAGGTTAGGTTAGCTGAGAAAGTTAGGTTAGCTCAAAAGGTTAGGTGAGCTGAGAAAGTTAAGTTAGCTCAGAAAGTTAGGTTAACGCAAAATGTTAGGTTAGCTCAAAATGTTAGGTTAGCTCAGAAAGTAAAATTATCTCAAAAGGTTAGGTTAGCTCAGAAAGTTAGGTTAGCTCGAAAAGTTAGGTAAAGTCAAAAGGTTAGGTTAGCCCAGAAAGTTAGGTTAGCACAAAATGTTAGGTTAGCTCAGAAAGTTAGATTAGCTCGAAAACTTAGGTTAGGTCAAAAGGTTAGGTTAGCCCAGAAAGTTAGGTTAGCACAAAATGTTAGGTTAGCTCAGAAAGTTAGGTTAACTCAAAATGTTAGGTTAGCTCAGAAAGTTAGTATAGCTCAAAAATTTAGGTAAGCTCAAAATGTTAGGTTAGCTCAGAAAGTTAGATTAGCTCGAAAAGTTAGGTTAGGTCAAAAGGTTAGGTTAGCCCAGAAAGTTAGGTTAGCACAAAATGTTAGGTTAGCTCAGAAAGTTAGGTTAGCTCAGAAAGTAAAATTATCTCAAAAGGTTAGGTTAGCTGAGAAAGTTAGGTTAGCTCAAAATGTTAGGTTAGCTCAGAAAGTAAGGTTAACTCAGAGAGTTAGGTTAGCTCAGAAAGTTAGGTTAGCTCGAAAGGTTAGGTTAGCTCAGAAAGTTAGGTTTGCTCAAAAAGTTAGGTTAGCTCAGAAAGTTAGGTTAGCTCAAAATGTTAGGTTAGCTCAGAAAGTTAGGTTAGCTCAAAAATTTAGGTAAGCTCAAAATGTTAGGTTAGCTCAGAAAGTTAGATTAGCTCGAAAAGTTAGGTAAAGTCAAAAGGTTAGGTTAGCCCAGAAAGTTAGGTTAGCACAAAATGTTAGGTTAGCTCAGAAAGTTAGGTTAGCTCAAAAATTTAGGTAAGCTCAAAATGTTAGGTTAGCTCAAAAAGTTAGGTTAGGTCAAAAGGTTAGGTTAGCCCAGAAAGTTAGGTTAGCACAAAATGTTAGGTTAGCTCAGAAAGTTAGGTTAGCTCAAAATGTTAGGTTAGCTCAGAAAGTAAAATTATCTCAAAAGGTTAGGTTAGCTCAGAAAGTTAGGTTAGCTCGAAAAGTTAGGTAAAGTCAAAAGGTTAGGTTAGCCCAGAAAGTTAGGTTAGCACAAAATGTTAGGTTATCTCAGAAAGTTAGATTAGCTCGAAAAGTTAGGTTAGGTCAAAAGGTTAGGTTAGCCCAGAAAGTTAGGTTAGCACAAAATGTTAGGTTAGCTCAGAAAGTTAGGTTAGCTCAGAAAGTAAAATTATCTCAAAAGGTTAGGTTAGCTGAGAAAGTTAGGTTAGCACAAAATGTTAGGTTAGCTCAGAAAGTTAGGTTAGCTCAAAAATTTAGGTAAGCTCAAAATGTTAGGTTAGCTCAAAAAGTTAGGTTAGGTCAAAAGGTTAGGTTAGCCCAGAAAGTTAGGTTAGCACAAAATGTTAGGTTAGCTCAGAAAGTTAGGTTAGCTCAAAATGTTAGGTTAGCTCAGAAAGTAAAATTATCTCAAAAGGTTAGGTTAGCTCAGAAAGTTAGGTTAGCTCGAAAAGTTAGGTAAAGTCAAAAGGTTAGGTTAGCCCAGAGAGTTAGGTTAGCACAAAATGTTAGGTTAGCTCAGAAAGTTAGATTAGCTCGAAAAGTTAGGTTAGGTCAAAAGGTTAGGTTAGCCCAGAAAGTTAGGTTAGCACAAAATGTTAGGTTAGCTCAGAAAGTTAGGTTAGCTCAGAAAGTAAAATTATCTCAAAAGGTTAGGTTAGCTGAGAAAGTTAGGTTAGCTCAAAATGTTAGGTTAGCTCAGAAAGTAAGGTTATCTCAATAGGTAAGGTTAGCTCAAAATGTTAGGTTAGCTCAGAAAGTTAGATTAGCTCGAAAAGTTAGGTAAAGTCAAAAGGTTAGGTTAGCCCAGAAAGTTAGGTTAGCACAAAATGTTAGGTTAGCTCAGAAAGTTAGGTTAGCTCAAAAATTTAGGTAAGCTCAAAATGTTAGGTTAGCTCAAAAAGTTAGGTTAGGTCAAAAGGTTAGGTTAGCCCAGAAAGTTAGGTTAGCACAAAATGTTAGGTTAGCTCAGAAAGTTAGGTTAGCTCAAAATGTTAGGTTAGCTCAGAAAGTAAAATTATCTCAAAAGGTTAGGTTAGCTCAGAAAGTTAGGTTAGCTCGAAAAGTTAGGTAAAGTCAAAAGGTTAGGTTAGCCCAGAAAGTTAGGTTAGCACAAAATGTTAGGTTATCTCAGAAAGTTAGATTAGCTCGAAAAGTTAGGTTAGGTCAAAAGGTTAGGTTAGCCCAGAAAGTTAGGTTAGCACAAAATGTTAGGTTAGCTCAAAAAGTTAGGTTAGCTCAGAAAGTAAAATTATCTCAAAAGGTTAGGTTAGCTGAGAAAGTTAGGTTAGCACAAAATGTTAGGTTAGCTCAGAAAGTTAGGTTAGCTCAAAAATTTAGGTAAGCTCAAAATGTTAGGTTAGCTCAAAAAGTTAGGTTAGGTCAAAAGGTTAGGTTAGCCCAGAAAGTTAGGTTAGCACAAAATGTTAGGTTAGCTCAGAAAGTTAGGTTAGCTCAAAATGTTAGGTTAGCTCAGAAAGTAAAATTATCTCAAAAGGTTAGGTTAGCTCAGAAAGTTAGGTTAGCTCGAAAAGTTAGGTAAAGTCAAAAGGTTAGGTTAGCCCAGAAAGTTAGGTTAGCACAAAATGTTAGGTTAGCTCAGAAAGTTAGATTAGCTCGAAAAGTTAGGTTAGGTCAAAAGGTTAGGTTAGCCCAGAAAGTTAGGTTAGCACAAAATGTTAGGTTAGCTCAGAAAGTTAGGTTAGCTCAGAAAGTAAAATTATCTCAAAAGGTTAGGTTAGCTGAGAAAGTTAGGTTAGCTCAAAATGTTAGGTTAGCTCAGAAAGTAAGGTTATCTCAATAGGTAAGGTTAGCTCAAAATGTTAGGTTAGCTCAGAAAGTAAAATTATCTCAAAAGGTTAGGTTAGCTCAGAAAGTTAGGTTAGCTCAAAATGTTAGGTTAGCTCAGAAAGTAAAATTATCTCAAAAGGTTAGGTTAGCTCAGAAAGTTAGGTTAGCTTGAAAAGTTAGGTTAGGTCAAAAGGTTAGGTTAGCCCAGAAAGTTAGGTTAGCACAAAATGTTAGGTTAGCTCAGAAAGTTAGGTTAGCTCAAAATGTTAGGTTAGCTCAGAAAGTTAGGTTAGCTCAAAATGTTAGGTTAGCTCAGAAAGTAAAATTATCTCAAAAGGTTGGGTTAGCTCAGAGTGTTAAGTTAGCTCGAAAACTTAGGTTAGCTCAAAAGGTTAGGTTAGCTCAGAAAGCTAGGTTAGCTCAAAAATTTAGGTAAGCTCAAAATGTTAGGTTAGCTCAGAAAGTTAGATTAGCTCGAAAAGTTAGGTTAGGTCAAAAGGTTAGGTTAGCTCAGAAAGCTAGGTTAGCTCAAAAATTTAGGTAAGCTCAAAATGTTAGATTAGCTCAGAAAGTTAGATTAGCTCGAAAAGTTAGGTTAGGTCAAAAGGTTAGGTAAGCCCAGAAAGTTAGGTTAGCACAAAATGTTAGGTTAGCTCAGAAAGTTAGGTTAGCTCAGAAAGTAAAATTATCTCAAAAGGTTAGGTTAGCTGAGAAAGTTAGGTTAGCTCGGAAAGTTAGGTTAGCTCAAAATGTTAGGTTAGCTCAGAAAGTAAGGTTATCTCAATAGGTAAGGTTAGCTGAGAAAGTTAGGTTAGTTTAGAAAGTTAGGTTAGCTCCAAAAAAATAGGTTTGCACAAAATGTTAGGTTAGCTCAGAAAGTTAGGTTAGCTCAAAATGTTATGTTAGCTCAGAAAGTTAGGTTAGCTCAAAACGTTATGTTAGCTCAGAAAAATAGGTTAGTTTAGAAAGTTAGTTTAGCTCCAAAAAGTTAGGTTTGCACTAAATGTTAAGCTAGCACAAAATGTTAGGTTAGCTCAGAAAGTTAGGTTAGCTCAAAATGTTAGGTTAGCTCAGAAAGTTAGGTTAGCTCAAAATGTTATGTTAGCTCAGAAAAATAGGTTAGTTTAGAAAGTTAGTTTAGCTCAGAAAGTAAGGTAAGCTCAAAATGTTATGTTAGCTCTGAAAGTTAGGTTAGCTTAGAAAGTTAGGTTAGCTCAAAAAGTTAGGTTTGCACAAAATGTTAGGTTAGCTCAGAAAGTTAGGTTAGCTCAAAATGTTAGGTTAGCTCAGAAAGTAAGGTTATCTCAAAAGGTTAGGTTAGCTGAGAAAGTTAGGTTAGCTCAGAAAGTTAGGTTAGCACAAAATGTTAGGTTAGCTCAGAAAGTTAGATTAGCTCGAAAAGTTAGGTTAGGTCAAAAGGTTAGGTTAGCCCAGAAAGTTAGGTTAGCACAAAATGTTAGGTTAGCTCAGAAAGTTAGATTAGCTCGAAAAGTTAGGTTAGGTCAAAAGGTTAGGTTAGCCCAGAAAGTTAGGTTAACTCAAAATGTTAGGTTAGCTCAGAAAGTTAGTTTAGCTCAAAAATTTAGGTAAGCTCAAAATGTTAGGTTAGCTCAGAAAGTTAGATTAGCTCGAAAAGTTAGGTTAGGTCAAAAGGTTAGGTTAGCCCAGAAAGTTAGGTTAGCACAAAATGTTAGGTTAGCTCAGAAAGTTAGGTTAGCTCAGAAAGTAAAATTATCTCAAAAGGTTAGGTTAGCTGAGAAAGTTAGGTTAGCTCAAAATGTTAGGTTAGCTCAGAAAGTAAGGTTAACTCAGAGAGTTAGGTTAGCTCAGAAAGTTAGGTTAGCTCGAAAGGTTAGGTTAGCTCAGAAAGTTAGGTTAGCTCAAAATGTTAGGTTAGCTCAGAAAGTAAAATTATCTCAAAAGGTTAGGTTAGCTCAGAAAGTTAGGTTAGCTCAAAATGTTAGGTTTGCACAAAATGTTAGGTTAGCTCAGAAAGTTAGGTTAGCTCAAAATGTTATGTTAGCTCAGAAAGTTAGGTTAGCTCAAAACGTTATGTTAGCTCAGAAAAATAGGTTAGTTTAGAAAGTTAGTTTAGCTCCAAAAAGTTAGGTTTGCACTAAATGTTAAGCTAGCACAAAATGTTAGGTTAGCTCAGAAAGTTAGGTTAGCTCAAAATGTTAGGTTAGCTCAGAAAGTTAGGTTAGCTCAAAATGTTATGTTAGCTCAGAAAAATAGGTTAGTTTAGAAAGTTAGTTTAGCTCAGAAAGTAAGGTAAGCTCAAAATGTTATGTTAGCTCTGAAAGTTAGGTTAGCTTAGAAAGTTAGGTTAGCTCAAAAAGTTAGGTTTGCACAAAATGTTAGGTTAGCTCAGAAAGTTAGGTTAGCTCAAAATGTTAGGTTAGCTCAGAAAGTAAGGTTATCTCAAAAGGTTAGGTTAGCTGAGAAAGTTAGGTTAGCTCAGAAAGTTAGGTTAGCACAAAATGTTAGGTTAGCTCAGAAAGTTAGATTAGCTCGAAAAGTTAGGTTAGGTCAAAAGGTTAGGTTAGCCCAGAAAGTTAGGTTAGCACAAAATGTTAGGTTAGCTCAGAAAGTTAGATTAGCTCGAAAAGTTAGGTTAGGTCAAAAGGTTAGGTTAGCCCAGAAAGTTAGGTTAACTCAAAATGTTAGGTTAGCTCAGAAAGTTAGTTTAGCTCAAAAATTTAGGTAAGCTCAAAATGTTAGGTTAGCTCAGAAAGTTAGATTAGCTCGAAAAGTTAGGTTAGGTCAAAAGGTTAGGTTAGCCCAGAAAGTTAGGTTAGCACAAAATGTTAGGTTAGCTCAGAAAGTTAGGTTAGCTCAGAAAGTAAAATTATCTCAAAAGGTTAGGTTAGCTGAGAAAGTTAGGTTAGCTCAAAATGTTAGGTTAGCTCAGAAAGTAAGGTTAACTCAGAGAGTTAGGTTAGCTCAGAAAGTTAGGTTAGCTCGAAAGGTTAGCTGAGAAAGTTAGGTTAGCTCAAAAGTTTAGGTTAGCTGAGAAAGTTAGGTTAGCTCAAAATGTTAGGTTAGCTCAGAAAGTAAGGTTAACTCAGAGAGTTAGGTTAGCTCAGAAAGTAAAATTATCTCAAAAGGTTAGCTGAGAAAGTTAGGTTAGCTCAAAAGTTTAGGTTAGCTCAGAAAGTTAGGTTTGCTCAAAAAGTTAGGATAGCTCAGAAAGTTAGGTTAGCTCAAAATGTTAGGTTAGCTCAGAAAGTTAGGTTATCTCAATAGGTAAGGTTAGCTGAGAAAGTTAGGTTAGCACAAAATGTTAGGTTAGCTCAGAAAGTAAAATTATCTCAAAAGGTTAGGTTAGCTCAGAAAGCTAGGTTAGCTCAAAAATTTAGGTAAGCTCAAAATGTTAGGTTAGCTCAGAAAGTTAGATTAGCTCGAAAAGTTAGGTTAGGTCAAAAGGTTAGGTTAGCTCAGAAAGCTAGGTTAGCTCAAAAATTTAGGTTAGCTCAAAATGTTAGGTTAGCTCAGAAAGTTAGATTAGCTCGAAAAGTTAGGTTAGGTCAAAAGGTTAGGTTAGCCCAGAAAGTTAGGTTAGCACAAAATGTTAGGTTAGCTCAGAAAGTTAGGTTAGCTCAGAAAGTAAAATTATCTCAAAAGGTTAGGTTAGCTGAGAAAGTTAGGTTAGCTCGGAAAGTTAGGTTAGCTCAAAATGTTAGGTTAGCTCAGAAAGTAAGGTTATCTCAATAGGTAAGGTTAGCTGAGAAAGTTAGGTTAGTTTAGAAAGTTAGGTTAGCTCCAAAAAAATAGGTTTGCACAAAATGTTAGGTTAGCTCAGAAAGTTAGGTTAGCTCAAAATGTTATGTTAGCTCAGAAAGTTAGGTTAGCTCAAAACGTTATGTTAGCTCAGAAAAATAGGTTAGTTTAGAAAGTTAGTTTAGCTCCAAAAAGTTAGGTTTGCACTAAATGTTAAGCTAGCACAAAATGTTAGGTTAGCTCAGAAAGTTAGGTTAGCTCAAAATGTTAGGTTAGCTCAGAAAGTTAGGTTAGCTCAAAATGTTATGTTAGCTCAGAAAAATAGGTTAGTTTAGAAAGTTAGTTTAGCTCAGAAAGTAAGGTAAGCTCAAAATGTTATGTTAGCTCAGAAAGTTAGGTTAGCTTAGAAAGTTAGGTTAGCTCAAAAAGTTAGGTTTGCACAAAATGTTAGGTTAGCTCAGAAAGTTAGGTTAGCTCAAAATGTTAGGTTAGCTCAGAAAGTAAGGTTATCTCAAAAGGTTAGGTTAGCTGAGAAAGTTAGGTTAGCTCAGAAAGTTAGGTTAGCACAAAATGTTAGGTTAGCTTAGAAAGTTAGGTAAGCTCAAAATGTTAGGTTAGCTCAAAAGGTTAGGTTAGCTGAGAAAGTTAGGTTAGCTCAAAAGGTTAGGTGAGCTGAGAAAGTTAAGTTAGCTCAGAAAGTTAGGTTAACGCAAAATGTTAGGTTAGCACAAAATGTTATTTATTTATTTATTATATACTTTAAATAATAAATATGTTAGGTTAGCTCAGAAAGTTAGGTTAGCTCAAAATGTTAGGTTAGCTCAGAAAGTGAGGTTAGCTCAAAGAGTTAGGTTAGCTCAGAAAGTTAGGTTAGGTCAAATATTTAAGTTAGCTCAGAAAGTTAGGATAGCTCGAAAAGTTAGGTTAGGTCAGAAAGTTAGGTTAGCTCAAAAGGTTAGGTTAGCTCAGAAAGTAAGGTTAACTCAGAGAGTTAGGTTAGCTCAGAAAGTTAGGTTAGCTCAAAATGTTAGGTTAGCTCAGAAAGTTAGGTTATATCAATAGGTAAGGTTAGCTGAGAAAGTTAGGTTAGCACAAAATGTTAGGTTAGCTCAGTAAGTTAGGTTAGCTCAGAAAGTAAAATTATCTCAAAAGGTTAGGTTAGCTCAGAAAGTTAGGTTAGCTCGAAAAGTTAGGTTAGCTCAAAAGGTTAGGTTAGCTCAGAAAGTTAGGTTTGCTCAAAAAGTTAGGTTAGCTCAGAAAGTTAGGTTAGCTCAAAATGTTAGGTTAGCTCAGAAAGTTAGGTTAGCTCAAAAATTAAGGTAAGCTCAAAATGTTAGGTTAGCTCAGAAAGTTAGATTAGCTCGAAAAGTTAGGTAAAGTCAAAAGGTTAGGTTAGCCCAGAAAGTTAGGTTAGCACAAAATGTTAGGTTAGCTCAGAAAGTTAGGTTAGCTCAAAAATTTAGGTAAGCTCAAAATGTTAGGTTAGCTCAAAAAGTTAGGTTAGGTCAAAAGGTTAGGTTAGCCCAGAAAGTTAGGTTAGCACAAAATGTTAGGTTAGCTCAGAAAGTTAGGTTAGCTCAAAATGTTAGGTTAGCTCAGAAAGTAAAATTATCTCAAAAGGTTAGGTTAGCTCAGAAAGTTAGGTTAGCTCGAAAAGTTAGGTAAAGTCAAAAGGTTAGGTTAGCCCAGAAAGTTAGGTTAGCACAAAATGTTAGGTTAGCTCAGAAAGTTAGATTAGCTCAGAAAGTTAGGTTAACTCAAAATGTTAGGTTAGCTCAGAAAGTTAGTTTAGCTCAAAAATTTAGGTAAGCTCAAAATGTTAGGTTAGCTCAGAAAGTTAGATTAGCTCGAAAAGTTAGGTTAGGTCAAAAGGTTAGGTTAGCCCAGAAAGTTAGGTTAGCACAAAATGTTAGGTTAGCTCAGAAAGTTAGGTTAGCTCAGAAAGTAAAATTATCTCAAAAGGTTAGGTTAGCTGAGAAAGTTAGGTTAGCTCAAAATGTTAGGTTAGCTCAGAAAGTAAGGTTATCTCAATAGGTAAGGTTAGCTGAGAAAGTTAGGTTAGCACAAAATGTTAGGTTAGCTCAGAAAGTTAGGTTAGCTCAAAATGTTAGGTTAGCTCAGAAAGTAAAATTATCTCAAAAGGTTAGGTTAGCTCAGAAAGTTAGGTTAGCTCAAAATGTTAGGTTAGCTCAGAAAGTAAAATTATCTCAAAAGGTTAGGTTAGCTCAGAAAGTTAGGTTAGCTCGAAAAGTTAGGTAAAGTCAAAAGGTTAGGTTAGCCCAGAAAGTTAGGTTAGCACAAAATGTTAGGTTAGCTCAGAAAGTTAGGTTAGCTCAAAATGTTAGGTTAGCTCAGAAAGTTAGGTTAGCTCAAAATGTTAGGTTAGCTCAGAAAGTAAAATTATCTCAAAAGGTTGGGTTAGCTCAGAGTGTTAAGTTAGCTCGAAAACTTAGGTTAGCTCAAAAGGTTAGGTTAGCTCAGAAAGCTAGGTTAGCTCAAAAATTTAGGTAAGCTCAAAATGTTAGGTTAGCTCAGAAAGTTAGATTAGCTCGAAAAGTTAGGTTAGGTCAAAAGGTTAGGTTAGCCTAGAAAGTTAGGTTAGCACAAAATGTTAGGTTAGCTCAGAAAGTTAGGTTAGCTCAGAAAGTAAAATTATCTCAAAAGGTTAGGTTAGCTGAGAAAGTTAGGTTAGCTCGGAAAGTTAGGTTAGCTCAAAATGTTAGGTTAGCTCAGAAAGTAAGGTTATCTCAATAGGTAAGGTTAGCTGAGAAAGTTAGGTTAGCACAAAATGTTAGGTTAGCTCAGAAAGTAAAATTATCTCAAAAGGTTAGCTGAGAAAGTTAGGTTAGCTCAAAAGTTTAGGTTAGCTCAGAAAGTTTGGTTTGCTCAAAAAGTTAGGTTAGCTCAGAAAGTTAGGTTAGCTCAAAATGTTAGGTTAGCTCAGAAAGTTAGGTTATCTCAATAGGTAAGGTTAGCTGAGAAAGTTAGGTTAGCACAAAATGTTAGGTTAGCTCAGAAAGTAAAATTATCTCAAAAGGTTAGGTTAGCTCAGAAAGCTAGGTTAGCTCAAAAATTTAGGTAAGCTCAAAATGTTAGGTTAGCTCAGAAAGTTAGATTAGCTCGAAAAGTTAGGTTAGGTCAAAAGGTTAGGTTAGCTCAGAAAGCTAGGTTAGCTCAAAAATTTAGGTAAGCTCAAAATGTTAGGTTAGCTCAGAAAGTTAGATTAGCTCGAAAAGTTAGGTTAGGTCAAAAGGTTAGGTTAGCCCAGAAAGTTAGGTTAGCACAAAATGTTAGGTTAGCTCAGAAAGTTAGGTTAGCTCAGAAAGTAAAATTATCTCAAAAGGTTAGGTTAGCTGAGAAAGTTAGGTTAGCTCGGAAAGTTAGGTTAGCTCAAAATGTTAGGTTAGCTCAGAAAGTAAGGTTATCTCAATAGGTAAGGTTAGCTGAGAAAGTAAGGTTAGTTTAGAAAGTTAGGTTAGCTCCAAAAAAATAGGTTTGCACAAAATGTTAGGTTAGCTCAGAAAGTTAGGTTAGCTCAAAATGTTATGTTAGCTCAGAAAGTTAGGTTAGCTCAGAAAGTTAGGTTAGCTCAAAACGTTATGTTAGCTCAGAAAAATAGGTTAGTTTAGAAAGTTAGTTTAGCTCCAAAAAGTTAGGTTTGCACTAAATGTTAAGCTAGCACAAAATGTTAGGTTAGCTCAGAAAGTTAGGTTAGCTCAAAATGTTAGGTTAGCTCAGAAAGTTAGGTTAGCTCAAAATGTTATGTTAGCTCAGAAAAATAGGTTAGTTTAGAAAGTTAGTTTAGCTCAGAAAGTAAGGTAAGCTCAAAATGTTATGTTAGCTCAGAAAGTTAGGTTAGCTTAGAAAGTTAGGTTAGCTCAAAAAGTTAGGTTTGCACAAAATGTTAGGTTAGCTCAGAAAGTTAGGTTAGCTCAAAATGTTAGGTTAGCTCAGAAAGTAAGGTTATCTCAAAAGGTTAGGTTAGCTGAGAAAGTTAGGTTAGCTCAGAAAGTTAGGTTAGCACAAAATGTTAGGTTAGCTTAGAAAGTTAGGTAAGCTCAAAATGTTAGCTAAGCACAAAATGTTAGGTTAGGTCAGAAAGTTAGGTTAGCTCAAAATGTTAGGTTAGCTCAAAAGGTTAGGTTAGCTGAGAAAGTTAGGTTAGCTCAAAAGGTTAGGTGAGCTGAGAAAGTTAAGTTAGCTCAGAAAGTTAGGTTAACGCAAAATGTTAGGTTAGCTCAAAATGTTAGGTTAGCTCAGAAAGTAAAATTATCTCAAAAGGTTAGGTTAGCTCAGAAAGTTAGGTTAGCTCGAAAAGTTAGGTAAAGTCAAAAGGTTAGGTTAGCCCAGAAAGTTAGGTTAGCACAAAATGTTAGGTTAGCTCAGAAAGTTAGATTAGCTCGAAAACTTAGGTTAGGTCAAAAGGTTAGGTTAGCCCAGAAAGTTAGGTTAGCACAAAATGTTAGGTTAGCTCAGAAAGTTAGGTTAACTCAAAATGTTAGGTTAGCTCAGAAAGTTAGTATAGCTCAAAAATTTAGGTAAGCTCAAAATGTTAGGTTAGCTCAGAAAGTTAGATTAGCTCGAAAAGTTAGGTTAGGTCAAAAGGTTAGGTTAGCCCAGAAAGTTAGGTTAGCACAAAATGTTAGGTTAGCTCAGAAAGTTAGGTTAGCTCAGAAAGTAAAATTATCTCAAAAGGTTAGGTTAGCTGAGAAAGTTAGGTTAGCTCAAAATGTTAGGTTAGCTCAGAAAGTAAGGTTAACTCAGAGAGTTAGGTTAGCTCAGAAAGTTAGGTTAGCTCGAAAGGTTAGGTTAGCTCAGAAAGTTAGGTTTGCTCAAAAAGTTAGGTTAGCTCAGAAAGTTAGGTTAGCTCAAAATGTTAGGTTAGCTCAGAAAGTTAGGTTAGCTCAAAAATTTAGGTAAGCTCAAAATGTTAGGTTAGCTCAGAAAGTTAGATTAGCTCGAAAAGTTAGGTAAAGTCAAAAGGTTAGGTTAGCCCAGAAAGTTAGGTTAGCACAAAATGTTAGGTTAGCTCAGAAAGTTAGGTTAGCTCAAAAATTTAGGTAAGCTCAAAATGTTAGGTTAGCTCAAAAAGTTAGGTTAGGTCAAAAGGTTAGGTTAGCCCAGAAAGTTAGGTTAGCACAAAATGTTAGGTTAGCTCAGAAAGTTAGGTTAGCTCAAAATGTTAGGTTAGCTCAGAAAGTAAAATTATCTCAAAAGGTTAGGTTAGCTCAGAAAGTTAGGTTAGCTCGAAAAGTTAGGTAAAGTCAAAAGGTTAGGTTAGCCCAGAAAGTTAGGTTAGCACAAAATGTTAGGTTATCTCAGAAAGTTAGATTAGCTCGAAAAGTTAGGTTAGGTCAAAAGGTTAGGTTAGCCCAGAAAGTTAGGTTAGCACAAAATGTTAGGTTAGCTCAGAAAGTTAGGTTAGCTCAGAAAGTAAAATTATCTCAAAAGGTTAGGTTAGCTGAGAAAGTTAGGTTAGCACAAAATGTTAGGTTAGCTCAGAAAGTTAGGTTAGCTCAAAAATTTAGGTAAGCTCAAAATGTTAGGTTAGCTCAAAAAGTTAGGTTAGGTCAAAAGGTTAGGTTAGCCCAGAAAGTTAGGTTAGCACAAAATGTTAGGTTAGCTCAGAAAGTTAGGTTAGCTCAAAATGTTAGGTTAGCTCAGAAAGTAAAATTATCTCAAAAGGTTAGGTTAGCTCAGAAAGTTAGGTTAGCTCGAAAAGTTAGGTAAAGTCAAAAGGTTAGGTTAGCCCAGAGAGTTAGGTTAGCACAAAATGTTAGGTTAGCTCAGAAAGTTAGATTAGCTCGAAAAGTTAGGTTAGGTCAAAAGGTTAGGTTAGCCCAGAAAGTTAGGTTAGCACAAAATGTTAGGTTAGCTCAGAAAGTTAGGTTAGCTCAGAAAGTAAAATTATCTCAAAAGGTTAGGTTAGCTGAGAAAGTTAGGTTAGCTCAAAATGTTAGGTTAGCTCAGAAAGTAAGGTTATCTCAATAGGTAAGGTTAGCTCAAAATGTTAGGTTAGCTCAGAAAGTTAGATTAGCTCGAAAAGTTAGGTAAAGTCAAAAGGTTAGGTTAGCCCAGAAAGTTAGGTTAGCACAAAATGTTAGGTTAGCTCAGAAAGTTAGGTTAGCTCAAAAATTTAGGTAAGCTCAAAATGTTAGGTTAGCTCAAAAAGTTAGGTTAGGTCAAAAGGTTAGGTTAGCCCAGAAAGTTAGGTTAGCACAAAATGTTAGGTTAGCTCAGAAAGTTAGGTTAGCTCAAAATGTTAGGTTAGCTCAGAAAGTAAAATTATCTCAAAAGGTTAGGTTAGCTCAGAAAGTTAGGTTAGCTCGAAAAGTTAGGTAAAGTCAAAAGGTTAGGTTAGCCCAGAAAGTTAGGTTAGCACAAAATGTTAGGTTATCTCAGAAAGTTAGATTAGCTCGAAAAGTTAGGTTAGGTCAAAAGGTTAGGTTAGCCCAGAAAGTTAGGTTAGCACAAAATGTTAGGTTAGCTCAGAAAGTTAGGTTAGCTCAGAAAGTAAAATTATCTCAAAAGGTTAGGTTAGCTGAGAAAGTTAGGTTAGCACAAAATGTTAGGTTAGCTCAGAAAGTTAGGTTAGCTCAAAAATTTAGGTAAGCTCAAAATGTTAGGTTAGCTCAAAAAGTTAGGTTAGGTCAAAAGGTTAGGTTAGCCCAGAAAGTTAGGTTAGCACAAAATGTTAGGTTAGCTCAGAAAGTTAGGTTAGCTCAAAATGTTAGGTTAGCTCAGAAAGTAAAATTATCTCAAAAGGTTAGGTTAGCTCAGAAAGTTAGGTTAGCTCGAAAAGTTAGGTAAAGTCAAAAGGTTAGGTTAGCCCAGAAAGTTAGGTTAGCACAAAATGTTAGGTTAGCTCAGAAAGTTAGATTAGCTCGAAAAGTTAGGTTAGGTCAAAAGGTTAGGTTAGCCCAGAAAGTTAGGTTAGCACAAAATGTTAGGTTAGCTCAGAAAGTTAGGTTAGCTCAGAAAGTAAAATTATCTCAAAAGGTTAGGTTAGCTGAGAAAGTTAGGTTAGCTCAAAATGTTAGGTTAGCTCAGAAAGTAAGGTTATCTCAATAGGTAAGGTTAGCTCAAAATGTTAGGTTAGCTCAGAAAGTAAAATTATCTCAAAAGGTTAGGTTAGCTCAGAAAGTTAGGTTAGCTCAAAATGTTAGGTTAGCTCAGAAAGTAAAATTATCTCAAAAGGTTAGGTTAGCTCAGAAAGTTAGGTTAGCTTGAAAAGTTAGGTTAGGTCAAAAGGTTAGGTTAGCCCAGAAAGTTAGGTTAGCACAAAATGTTAGGTTAGCTCAGAAAGTTAGGTTAGCTCAAAATGTTAGGTTAGCTCAGAAAGTTAGGTTAGCTCAAAATGTTAGGTTAGCTCAGAAAGTAAAATTATCTCAAAAGGTTGGGTTAGCTCAGAGTGTTAAGTTAGCTCGAAAACTTAGGTTAGCTCAAAAGGTTAGGTTAGCTCAGAAAGCTAGGTTAGCTCAAAAATTTAGGTAAGCTCAAAATGTTAGGTTAGCTCAGAAAGTTAGATTAGCTCGAAAAGTTAGGTTAGGTCAAAAGGTTAGGTTAGCTCAGAAAGCTAGGTTAGCTCAAAAATTTAGGTAAGCTCAAAATGTTAGATTAGCTCAGAAAGTTAGATTAGCTCGAAAAGTTAGGTTAGGTCAAAAGGTTAGGTAAGCCCAGAAAGTTAGGTTAGCACAAAATGTTAGGTTAGCTCAGAAAGTTAGGTTAGCTCAGAAAGTAAAATTATCTCAAAAGGTTAGGTTAGCTGAGAAAGTTAGGTTAGCTCGGAAAGTTAGGTTAGCTCAAAATGTTAGGTTAGCTCAGAAAGTAAGGTTATCTCAATAGGTAAGGTTAGCTGAGAAAGTTAGGTTAGTTTAGAAAGTTAGGTTAGCTCCAAAAAAATAGGTTTGCACAAAATGTTAGGTTAGCTCAGAAAGTTAGGTTAGCTCAAAATGTTATGTTAGCTCAGAAAGTTAGGTTAGCTCAAAACGTTATGTTAGCTCAGAAAAATAGGTTAGTTTAGAAAGTTAGTTTAGCTCCAAAAAGTTAGGTTTGCACTAAATGTTAAGCTAGCACAAAATGTTAGGTTAGCTCAGAAAGTTAGGTTAGCTCAAAATGTTAGGTTAGCTCAGAAAGTTAGGTTAGCTCAAAATGTTATGTTAGCTCAGAAAAATAGGTTAGTTTAGAAAGTTAGTTTAGCTCAGAAAGTAAGGTAAGCTCAAAATGTTATGTTAGCTCTGAAAGTTAGGTTAGCTTAGAAAGTTAGGTTAGCTCAAAAAGTTAGGTTTGCACAAAATGTTAGGTTAGCTCAGAAAGTTAGGTTAGCTCAAAATGTTAGGTTAGCTCAGAAAGTAAGGTTATCTCAAAAGGTTAGGTTAGCTGAGAAAGTTAGGTTAGCTCAGAAAGTTAGGTTAGCACAAAATGTTAGGTTAGCTCAGAAAGTTAGATTAGCTCGAAAAGTTAGGTTAGGTCAAAAGGTTAGGTTAGCCCAGAAAGTTAGGTTAGCACAAAATGTTAGGTTAGCTCAGAAAGTTAGATTAGCTCGAAAAGTTAGGTTAGGTCAAAAGGTTAGGTTAGCCCAGAAAGTTAGGTTAACTCAAAATGTTAGGTTAGCTCAGAAAGTTAGTTTAGCTCAAAAATTTAGGTAAGCTCAAAATGTTAGGTTAGCTCAGAAAGTTAGATTAGCTCGAAAAGTTAGGTTAGGTCAAAAGGTTAGGTTAGCCCAGAAAGTTAGGTTAGCACAAAATGTTAGGTTAGCTCAGAAAGTTAGGTTAGCTCAGAAAGTAAAATTATCTCAAAAGGTTAGGTTAGCTGAGAAAGTTAGGTTAGCTCAAAATGTTAGGTTAGCTCAGAAAGTAAGGTTAACTCAGAGAGTTAGGTTAGCTCAGAAAGTTAGGTTAGCTCGAAAGGTTAGGTTAGCTCAGAAAGTTAGGTTAGCTCAAAATGTTAGGTTAGCTCAGAAAGTAAAATTATCTCAAAAGGTTAGGTTAGCTCAGAAAGTTAGGTTAGCTCAAAATGTTAGGTTAGCTCAGAAAGTAAAATTATCTCAAAAGGTTAGGTTAGCTCAGAAAGTTAGGTTAGCTCGAAAAGTTAGGTTAGGTCAAAAGGTTAGGTTAGCCCAGAAAGTTAGGTTAGCACAAAATGTTAGGTTAGCTCAGAAAGTTAGGTTAGCTCAAAATGTTAGGTTAGCTCAGAAAGTTAGGTTAGCTCAAAATGTTAGGTTAGCTCAGAAAGTAAAATTATCTCAAAAGGTTGGGTTAGCTCAGAGTGTTAAGTTAGCTCGAAAACTTAGGTTAGCTCAAAAGGTTAGGTTAGCTCAGAAAGCTAGGTTAGCTCAAAAATTTAGGTAAGCTCAAAATGTTAGGTTAGCTCAGAAAGTTAGATTAGCTCGAAAAGTTAGGTTAGGGCAAAAGGTTAGGTTAGCCCAGAAAGTTAGGTTAGCACAAAATGTTAGGTTAGCTCAGAAAGTTAGGTTAGCTCAGAAAGTAAAATTATCTCAAAAGGTTAGGTTAGCTGAGAAAGTTAGGTTAGCTCGGAAAGTTAGGTTAGCTCAAAATGTTAGGTTAGCTCAGAAAGTAAGGTTATCTCAATAGGTAAGGTTAGCTGAGAAAGTTAGGTTAGCACAAAATGTTAGGTTAGCTCAGAAAGTAAAATTATCTCAAAAGGTTAGCTGAGAAAGTTAGGTTAGCTCAAAAGTTTAGGTTAGCTCAGAAAGTTAGGTTTGCTCAAAAAGTTAGGTTAGCTCAGAAAGTTAGGTTAGCTCAAAATGTTAGGTTAGCTCAGAAAGTTAGGTTATCTCAATAGGTAAGGTTAGCTGAGAAAGTTAGGTTAGCACAAAATGTTAGGTTAGCTCAGAAAGTAAAATTATCTCAAAAGGTTAGGTTAGCTCAGAAAGCTAGGTTAGCTCAAAAATTTAGGTAAGCTCAAAATGTTAGGTTAGCTCAGAAAGTTAGATTAGCTCGAAAAGTTAGGTTAGGTCAAAAGGTTAGGTTAGCTCAGAAAGCTAGGTTAGCTCAAAAATTTAGGTTAGCTCAAAATGTTAGGTTAGCTCAGAAAGTTAGATTAGCTCGAAAAGTTAGGTTAGGTCAAAAGGTTAGGTTAGCCCAGAAAGTTAGGTTAGCACAAAATGTTAGGTTAGCTCAGAAAGTTAGGTTAGCTCAGAAAGTAAAATTATCTCAAAAGGTTAGGTTAGCTGAGAAAGTTAGGTTAGCTCGGAAAGTTAGGTTAGCTCAAAATGTTAGGTTAGCTCAGAAAGTAAGGTTATCTCAATAGGTAAGGTTAGCTGAGAAAGTTAGGTTAGTTTAGAAAGTTAGGTTAGCTCCAAAAAAATAGGTTTGCACAAAATGTTAGGTTAGCTCAGAAAGTTAGGTTAGCTCAAAATGTTATGTTAGCTCAGAAAGTTAGGTTAGCTCAAAACGTTATGTTAGCTCAGAAAAATAGGTTAGTTTAGAAAGTTAGTTTAGCTCCAAAAAGTTAGGTTTGCACTAAATGTTAAGCTAGCACAAAATGTTAGGTTAGCTCAGAAAGTTAGGTTAGCTCAAAATGTTAGGTTAGCTCAGAAAGTTAGGTTAGCTCAAAATGTTATGTTAGCTCAGAAAAATAGGTTAGTTTAGAAAGTTAGTTTAGCTCAGAAAGTAAGGTAAGCTCAAAATGTTATGTTAGCTCAGAAAGTTAGGTTAGCTTAGAAAGTTAGGTTAGCTCAAAAAGTTAGGTTTGCACAAAATGTTAGGTTAGCTCAGAAAGTTAGGTTAGCTCAAAATGTTAGGTTAGCTCAGAAAGTAAGGTTATCTCAAAAGGTTAGGTTAGCTGAGAAAGTTAGGTTAGCTCAGAAAGTTAGGTTAGCACAAAATGTTAGGTTAGCTTAGAAAGTTAGGTAAGCTCAAAATGTTAGGTTAGCTCAAAAGGTTAGGTTAGCTGAGAAAGTTAGGTTAGCTCAAAAGGTTAGGTGAGCTGAGAAAGTTAAGTTAGCTCAGAAAGTTAGGTTAACGCAAAATGTTAGGTTAGCACAAAATGTTATTTATTTATTTATTATATACTTTAAATAATAAATATGTTAGGTTAGCTCAGAAAGTTAGGTTAGCTCAAAATGTTAGGTTAGCTCAGAAAGTGAGGTTAGCTCAAAGAGTTAGGTTAGCTCAGAAAGTTAGGTTAGGTCAAATATTTAAGTTAGCTCAGAAAGTTAGGATAGCTCGAAAAGTTAGGTTAGGTCAGAAAGTTAGGTTAGCTCAAAAGGTTAGGTTAGCTCAGAAAGTAAGGTTAACTCAGAGAGTTAGGTTAGCTCAGAAAGTTAGGTTAGCTCAAAATGTTAGGTTAGCTCAGAAAGTTAGGTTATATCAATAGGTAAGGTTAGCTGAGAAAGTTAGGTTAGCACAAAATGTTAGGTTAGCTCAGTAAGTTAGGTTAGCTCAGAAAGTAAAATTATCTCAAAAGGTTAGGTTAGCTCAGAAAGTTAGGTTAGCTCGAAAAGTTAGGTTAGCTCAAAAGGTTAGGTTAGCTCAGAAAGTTAGGTTTGCTCAAAAAGTTAGGTTAGCTCAGAAAGTTAGGTTAGCTCAAAATGTTAGGTTAGCTCAGAAAGTTAGGTTAGCTCAAAAATTAAGGTAAGCTCAAAATGTTAGGTTAGCTCAGAAAGTTAGATTAGCTCGAAAAGTTAGGTAAAGTCAAAAGGTTAGGTTAGCCCAGAAAGTTAGGTTAGCACAAAATGTTAGGTTAGCTCAGAAAGTTAGGTTAGCTCAAAAATTTAGGTAAGCTCAAAATGTTAGGTTAGCTCAAAAAGTTAGGTTAGGTCAAAAGGTTAGGTTAGCCCAGAAAGTTAGGTTAGCACAAAATGTTAGGTTAGCTCAGAAAGTTAGGTTAGCTCAAAATGTTAGGTTAGCTCAGAAAGTAAAATTATCTCAAAAGGTTAGGTTAGCTCAGAAAGTTAGGTTAGCTCGAAAAGTTAGGTAAAGTCAAAAGGTTAGGTTAGCCCAGAAAGTTAGGTTAGCACAAAATGTTAGGTTAGCTCAGAAAGTTAGATTAGCTCAGAAAGTTAGGTTAACTCAAAATGTTAGGTTAGCTCAGAAAGTTAGTTTAGCTCAAAAATTTAGGTAAGCTCAAAATGTTAGGTTAGCTCAGAAAGTTAGATTAGCTCGAAAAGTTAGGTTAGGTCAAAAGGTTAGGTTAGCCCAGAAAGTTAGGTTAGCACAAAATGTTAGGTTAGCTCAGAAAGTTAGGTTAGCTCAGAAAGTAAAATTATCTCAAAAGGTTAGGTTAGCTGAGAAAGTTAGGTTAGCTCAAAATGTTAGGTTAGCTCAGAAAGTAAGGTTATCTCAATAGGTAAGGTTAGCTGAGAAAGTTAGGTTAGCACAAAATGTTAGGTTAGCTCAGAAAGTTAGGTTAGCTCAAAATGTTAGGTTAGCTCAGAAAGTAAAATTATCTCAAAAGGTTAGGTTAGCTCAGAAAGTTAGGTTAGCTCAAAATGTTAGGTTAGCTCAGAAAGTAAAATTATCTCAAAAGGTTAGGTTAGCTCAGAAAGTTAGGTTAGCTCGAAAAGTTAGGTAAAGTCAAAAGGTTAGGTTAGCCCAGAAAGTTAGGTTAGCACAAAATGTTAGGTTAGCTCAGAAAGTTAGGTTAGCTCAAAATGTTAGGTTAGCTCAGAAAGTTAGGTTAGCTCAAAATGTTAGGTTAGCTCAGAAAGTAAAATTATCTCAAAAGGTTGGGTTAGCTCAGAGTGTTAAGTTAGCTCGAAAACTTAGGTTAGCTCAAAAGGTTAGGTTAGCTCAGAAAGCTAGGTTAGCTCAAAAATTTAGGTAAGCTCAAAATGTTAGGTTAGCTCAGAAAGTTAGATTAGCTCGAAAAGTTAGGTTAGGTCAAAAGGTTAGGTTAGCCTAGAAAGTTAGGTTAGCACAAAATGTTAGGTTAGCTCAGAAAGTTAGGTTAGCTCAGAAAGTAAAATTATCTCAAAAGGTTAGGTTAGCTGAGAAAGTTAGGTTAGCTCGGAAAGTTAGGTTAGCTCAAAATGTTAGGTTAGCTCAGAAAGTAAGGTTATCTCAATAGGTAAGGTTAGCTGAGAAAGTTAGGTTAGCACAAAATGTTAGGTTAGCTCAGAAAGTAAAATTATCTCAAAAGGTTAGCTGAGAAAGTTAGGTTAGCTCAAAAGTTTAGGTTAGCTCAGAAAGTTAGGTTTGCTCAAAAAGTTAGGTTAGCTCAGAAAGTTAGGTTAGCTCAAAATGTTAGGTTAGCTCAGAAAGTTAGGTTATCTCAATAGGTAAGGTTAGCTGAGAAAGTTAGGTTAGCACAAAATGTTAGGTTAGCTCAGAAAGTAAAATTATCTCAAAAGGTTAGGTTAGCTCAGAAAGCTAGGTTAGCTCAAAAATTTAGGTAAGCTCAAAATGTTAGGTTAGCTCAGAAAGTTAGATTAGCTCGAAAAGTTAGGTTAGGTCAAAAGGTTAGGTTAGCTCAGAAAGCTAGGTTAGCTCAAAAATTTAGGTAAGCTCAAAATGTTAGGTTAGCTCAGAAAGTTAGATTAGCTCGAAAAGTTAGGTTAGGTCAAAAGGTTAGGTTAGCCCAGAAAGTTAGGTTAGCACAAAATGTTAGGTTAGCTCAGAAAGTTAGGTTAGCTCAGAAAGTAAAATTATCTCAAAAGGTTAGGTTAGCTGAGAAAGTTAGGTTAGCTCGGAAAGTTAGGTTAGCTCAAAATGTTAGGTTAGCTCAGAAAGTAAGGTTATCTCAATAGGTAAGGTTAGCTGAGAAAGTAAGGTTAGTTTAGAAAGTTAGGTTAGCTCCAAAAAAATAGGTTTGCACAAAATGTTAGGTTAGCTCAGAAAGTTAGGTTAGCTCAAAATGTTATGTTAGCTCAGAAAGTTAGGTTAGCTCAGAAAGTTAGGTTAGCTCAAAACGTTATGTTAGCTCAGAAAAATAGGTTAGTTTAGAAAGTTAGTTTAGCTCCAAAAAGTTAGGTTTGCACTAAATGTTAAGCTAGCACAAAATGTTAGGTTAGCTCAGAAAGTTAGGTTAGCTCAAAATGTTAGGTTAGCTCAGAAAGTTAGGTTAGCTCAAAATGTTATGTTAGCTCAGAAAAATAGGTTAGTTTAGAAAGTTAGTTTAGCTCAGAAAGTAAGGTAAGCTCAAAATGTTATGTTAGCTCAGAAAGTTAGGTTAGCTTAGAAAGTTAGGTTAGCTCAAAAAGTTAGGTTTGCACAAAATGTTAGGTTAGCTCAGAAAGTTAGGTTAGCTCAAAATGTTAGGTTAGCTCAGAAAGTAAGGTTATCTCAAAAGGTTAGGTTAGCTGAGAAAGTTAGGTTAGCTCAGAAAGTTAGGTTAGCACAAAATGTTAGGTTAGCTTAGAAAGTTAGGTAAGCTCAAAATGTTAGCTAAGCACAAAATGTTAGGTTAGGTCAGAAAGTTAGGTTAGCTCAAAATGTTAGGTTAGCTCAAAAGGTTAGGTTAGCTGAGAAAGTTAGGTTAGCTCAAAAGGTTAGGTGAGCTGAGAAAGTTAAGTTAGCTCAGAAAGTTAGGTTAACGCAAAATGTTAGGTTAGCTCAAAATGTTAGGTTAGCTCAGAAAGTAAAATTATCTCAAAAGGTTAGGTTAGCTCAGAAAGTTAGGTTAGCTCGAAAAGTTAGGTAAAGTCAAAAGGTTAGGTTAGCCCAGAAAGTTAGGTTAGCACAAAATGTTAGGTTAGCTCAGAAAGTTAGATTAGCTCGAAAAGTTAGGTTAGGTCAAAAGGTTAGGTTAGCCCAGAAAGTTAGGTTAGCACAAAATGTTAGGTTAGCTCAGAAAGTTAGGTTAACTCAAAATGTTAGGTTAGCTCAGAAAGTTAGTATAGCTCAAAAATTTAGGTAAGCTCAAAATGTTAGGTTAGCTCAGAAAGTTAGATTAGCTCGAAAAGTTAGGTTAGGTCAAAAGGTTAGGTTAGCCCAGAAAGTTAGGTTAGCACAAAATGTTAGGTTAGCTCAGAAAGTTAGGTTAGCTCAGAAAGTAAAATTATCTCAAAAGGTTAGGTTAGCTGAGAAAGTTAGGTTAGCTCAAAATGTTAGGTTAGCTCAGAAAGTAAGGTTAACTCAGAGAGTTAGGTTAGCTCAGAAAGTTAGGTTAGCTCGAAAGGTTAGGTTAGCTCAGAAAGTTAGGTTTGCTCAAAAAGTTAGGTTAGCTCAGAAAGTTAGGTTAGCTCAAAATGTTAGGTTAGCTCAGAAAGTTAGGTTAGCTCAAAAATTTAGGTAAGCTCAAAATGTTAGGTTAGCTCAGAAAGTTAGATTAGCTCGAAAAGTTAGGTAAAGTCAAAAGGTTAGGTTAGCCCAGAAAGTTAGGTTAGCACAAAATGTTAGGTTAGCTCAGAAAGTTAGGTTAGCTCAAAAATTTAGGTAAGCTCAAAATGTTAGGTTAGCTCAAAAAGTTAGGTTAGGTCAAAAGGTTAGGTTAGCCCAGAAAGTTAGGTTAGCACAAAATGTTAGGTTAGCTCAGAAAGTTAGGTTAGCTCAAAATGTTAGGTTAGCTCAGAAAGTAAAATTATCTCAAAAGGTTAGGTTAGCTCAGAAAGTTAGGTTAGCTCGAAAAGTTAGGTAAAGTCAAAAGGTTAGGTTAGCCCAGAAAGTTAGGTTAGCACAAAATGTTAGGTTATCTCAGAAAGTTAGATTAGCTCGAAAAGTTAGGTTAGGTCAAAAGGTTAGGTTAGCCCAGAAAGTTAGGTTAGCACAAAATGTTAGGTTAGCTCAGAAAGTTAGGTTAGCTCAGAAAGTAAAATTATCTCAAAAGGTTAGGTTAGCTGAGAAAGTTAGGTTAGCACAAAATGTTAGGTTAGCTCAGAAAGTTAGGTTAGCTCAAAAATTTAGGTAAGCTCAAAATGTTAGGTTAGCTCAAAAAGTTAGGTTAGGTCAAAAGGTTAGGTTAGCCCAGAAAGTTAGGTTAGCACAAAATGTTAGGTTAGCTCAGAAAGTTAGGTTAGCTCAAAATGTTAGGTTAGCTCAGAAAGTAAAATTATCTCAAAAGGTTAGGTTAGCTCAGAAAGTTAGGTTAGCTCGAAAAGTTAGGTAAAGTCAAAAGGTTAGGTTAGCCCAGAGAGTTAGGTTAGCACAAAATGTTAGGTTAGCTCAGAAAGTTAGATTAGCTCGAAAAGTTAGGTTAGGTCAAAAGGTTAGGTTAGCCCAGAAAGTTAGGTTAGCACAAAATGTTAGGTTAGCTCAGAAAGTTAGGTTAGCTCAGAAAGTAAAATTATCTCAAAAGGTTAGGTTAGCTGAGAAAGTTAGGTTAGCTCAAAATGTTAGGTTAGCTCAGAAAGTAAGGTTATCTCAATAGGTAAGGTTAGCTCAAAATGTTAGGTTAGCTCAGAAAGTTAGATTAGCTCGAAAAGTTAGGTAAAGTCAAAAGGTTAGGTTAGCCCAGAAAGTTAGGTTAGCACAAAATGTTAGGTTAGCTCAGAAAGTTAGGTTAGCTCAAAAATTTAGGTAAGCTCAAAATGTTAGGTTAGCTCAAAAAGTTAGGTTAGGTCAAAAGGTTAGGTTAGCCCAGAAAGTTAGGTTAGCACAAAATGTTAGGTTAGCTCAGAAAGTTAGGTTAGCTCAAAATGTTAGGTTAGCTCAGAAAGTAAAATTATCTCAAAAGGTTAGGTTAGCTCAGAAAGTTAGGTTAGCTCGAAAAGTTAGGTAAAGTCAAAAGGTTAGGTTAGCCCAGAAAGTTAGGTTAGCACAAAATGTTAGGTTATCTCAGAAAGTTAGATTAGCTCGAAAAGTTAGGTTAGGTCAAAAGGTTAGGTTAGCCCAGAAAGTTAGGTTAGCACAAAATGTTAGGTTAGCTCAGAAAGTTAGGTTAGCTCAGAAAGTAAAATTATCTCAAAAGGTTAGGTTAGCTGAGAAAGTTAGGTTAGCACAAAATGTTAGGTTAGCTCAGAAAGTTAGGTTAGCTCAAAAATTTAGGTAAGCTCAAAATGTTAGGTTAGCTCAAAAAGTTAGGTTAGGTCAAAAGGTTAGGTTAGCCCAGAAAGTTAGGTTAGCACAAAATGTTAGGTTAGCTCAGAAAGTTAGGTTAGCTCAAAATGTTAGGTTAGCTCAGAAAGTAAAATTATCTCAAAAGGTTAGGTTAGCTCAGAAAGTTAGGTTAGCTCGAAAAGTTAGGTAAAGTCAAAAGGTTAGGTTAGCCCAGAAAGTTAGGTTAGCACAAAATGTTAGGTTAGCTCAGAAAGTTAGATTAGCTCGAAAAGTTAGGTTAGGTCAAAAGGTTAGGTTAGCCCAGAAAGTTAGGTTAGCACAAAATGTTAGGTTAGCTCAGAAAGTTAGGTTAGCTCAGAAAGTAAAATTATCTCAAAAGGTTAGGTTAGCTGAGAAAGTTAGGTTAGCTCAAAATGTTAGGTTAGCTCAGAAAGTAAGGTTATCTCAATAGGTAAGGTTAGCTCAAAATGTTAGGTTAGCTCAGAAAGTAAAATTATCTCAAAAGGTTAGGTTAGCTCAGAAAGTTAGGTTAGCTCAAAATGTTAGGTTAGCTCAGAAAGTAAAATTATCTCAAAAGGTTAGGTTAGCTCAGAAAGTTAGGTTAGCTTGAAAAGTTAGGTTAGGTCAAAAGGTTAGGTTAGCCCAGAAAGTTAGGTTAGCACAAAATGTTAGGTTAGCTCAGAAAGTTAGGTTAGCTCAAAATGTTAGGTTAGCTCAGAAAGTTAGGTTAGCTCAAAATGTTAGGTTAGCTCAGAAAGTAAAATTATCTCAAAAGGTTGGGTTAGCTCAGAGTGTTAAGTTAGCTCGAAAACTTAGGTTAGCTCAAAAGGTTAGGTTAGCTCAGAAAGCTAGGTTAGCTCAAAAATTTAGGTAAGCTCAAAATGTTAGGTTAGCTCAGAAAGTTAGATTAGCTCGAAAAGTTAGGTTAGGTCAAAAGGTTAGGTTAGCTCAGAAAGCTAGGTTAGCTCAAAAATTTAGGTAAGCTCAAAATGTTAGATTAGCTCAGAAAGTTAGATTAGCTCGAAAAGTTAGGTTAGGTCAAAAGGTTAGGTAAGCCCAGAAAGTTAGGTTAGCACAAAATGTTAGGTTAGCTCAGAAAGTTAGGTTAGCTCAGAAAGTAAAATTATCTCAAAAGGTTAGGTTAGCTGAGAAAGTTAGGTTAGCTCGGAAAGTTAGGTTAGCTCAAAATGTTAGGTTAGCTCAGAAAGTAAGGTTATCTCAATAGGTAAGGTTAGCTGAGAAAGTTAGGTTAGTTTAGAAAGTTAGGTTAGCTCCAAAAAAATAGGTTTGCACAAAATGTTAGGTTAGCTCAGAAAGTTAGGTTAGCTCAAAATGTTATGTTAGCTCAGAAAGTTAGGTTAGCTCAAAACGTTATGTTAGCTCAGAAAAATAGGTTAGTTTAGAAAGTTAGTTTAGCTCCAAAAAGTTAGGTTTGCACTAAATGTTAAGCTAGCACAAAATGTTAGGTTAGCTCAGAAAGTTAGGTTAGCTCAAAATGTTAGGTTAGCTCAGAAAGTTAGGTTAGCTCAAAATGTTATGTTAGCTCAGAAAAATAGGTTAGTTTAGAAAGTTAGTTTAGCTCAGAAAGTAAGGTAAGCTCAAAATGTTATGTTAGCTCTGAAAGTTAGGTTAGCTTAGAAAGTTAGGTTAGCTCAAAAAGTTAGGTTTGCACAAAATGTTAGGTTAGCTCAGAAAGTTAGGTTAGCTCAAAATGTTAGGTTAGCTCAGAAAGTAAGGTTATCTCAAAAGGTTAGGTTAGCTGAGAAAGTTAGGTTAGCTCAGAAAGTTAGGTTAGCACAAAATGTTAGGTTAGCTTAGAAAGTTAGGTAAGCTCAAAATGTTAGGTTAGCTCAAAAGGTTAGGTTAGCTGAGAAAGTTAGGTCAGCTCAAAAGGTTAGGTGAGCTGAGAAAGTTAAGTTAGCTCAGAAAGTTAGGTTAACGCAAAATGTTAGGTTAGCACAAAATGTTATTTATTTATTTATTATATACTTTAAATAATAAATATGTTAGGTTAGCTCAGAAAGTTAGGTTAGCTCAAAATGTTAGGTTAGCTCAGAAAGTGAGGTTAGCTCAAAGAGTTAGGTTAGCTCAGAAAGTTAGGTTAGGTCAAATATTTAAGTTAGCTCAGAAAGTTAGGATAGCTCGAAAAGTTAGGTTAGGTCAGAAAGTTAGGTTAGCTCAAAAGGTTAGGTTAGCTCAGAAAGTAAGGTTAACTCAGAGAGTTAGGTTAGCTCAGAAAGTTAGGTTAGCTCAAATAGTTAGGTTAGCTCAGAAAGTTAGGTTAGCTCAAAATGTTAGGTTAGCTCAGAAAGTTAGGTTATATCAATAGGTAAGGTTAGCTGAGAAAGTTAGGTTAGCACAAAATGTTAGGTTAGCTCAGTAAGTTAGGTTAGCTCAGAAAGTAAAATTATCTCAAAAGGTTAGGTTAGCTCAGAAAGTTAGGTTAGCTCGAAAAGTTAGGTTAGCTCAAAAGGTTAGGTTAGCTCAGAAAGTTAGGTTTGCTCAAAAAGTTAGGTTAGCTCAGAAAGTTAGGTTAGCTCAAAATGTTAGGTTAGCTCAGAAAGTTAGGTTAGCTCAAAAATTTAGGTAAGCTCAAAATGTTAGGTTAGCTCAGAAAGTTAGATTAGCTCGAAAAGTTAGGTAAAGTCAAAAGGTTAGGTTAGCCCAGAAAGTTAGGTTAGCACAAAATGTTAGGTTAGCTCAGAAAGTTAGGTTAACTCAAAAATTTAGGTAAACTCAAAATGTTAGGTTAGCTCAAAAAGTTAGGTTAGGTCAAAAGGTTAGGTTAGCCCAGAAAGTTAGGTTAGCACAAAATGTTAGGTTAGCTCAGAAAGTTAGGTTAGCTCAAAATGTTAGGTTAGCTCAGAAAGTAAAATTATCTCAAAAGGTTAGGTTAGCTCAGAAAGTTAGGTTAGCTCGAAAAGTTAGGTAAAGTCAAAAGGTTAGGTTAGCCCAGAAAGTTAGGTTAGCACAAAATGTTAGGTTAGCTCAGAAAGTTAGATTAGCTCGAAAAGTTAGGTTAGGTCAAAAGGTTAGGTTAGCCCAGAAAGTTAGGTTAGCACAAAATGTTAGGTTAGCTCAGAAAGTTAGGTTAACTCAAAATGTTAGGTTAGCTCAGAAAGTTAGTTTAGCTCAAAAATTTAGGTAAGCTCAAAATGTTAGGTTAGCTCAGAAAGTTAGATTAGCTCGAAAAGTTAGGTTAGGTCAAAAGGTTAGGTTAGCCCAGAAAGTTAGGTTAGCACAAAATGTTAGGTTAGCTCAGAAAGTTAGGTTAGCTCAGAAAGTAAAATTATCTCAAAAGGTTAGGTTAGCTGAGAAAGTTAGGTTAGCTCAAAATGTTAGGTTAGCTCAGAAAGTAAGGTTATCTCAATAGGTAAGGTTAGCTGAGAAAGTTAGGTTAGCACAAAATGTTAGGTTAGCTCAGAAAGTTAGGTTAGCTCAAAATGTTAGGTTAGCTCAGAAAGTAAAATTATCTCAAAAGGTTAGGTTAGCTCAGAAAGTTAGGTTAGCTCAAAATGTTAGGTTAGCTCAGAAAGTAAAATTATCTCAAAAGGTTAGGTTAGCTCAGAAAGTTAGGTTAGCTCGAAAAGTTAGGTTAGGTCAAAAGGTTAGGTTAGCCCAGAAAGTTAGGTTAGCACAAAATGTTAGGTTAGCTCAGAAAGTTAGGTTAGCTCAAAATGTTAGGTTAGCTCAGAAAGTTAGGTTAGCTCAAAATGTTAGGTTAGCTCAGAAAGTAAAATTATCTCAAAAGGTTGGGTTAGCTCAGAGTGTTAAGTTAGCTCGAAAACTTAGGTTAGCTCAAAAGGTTAGGTTAGCTCAGAAAGCTAGGTTAGCTCAAAAATTTAGGTAAGCTCAAAATGTTAGGTTAGCTCAGAAAGTTAGATTAGCTCGAAAAGTTAGGTTAGGTCAAAAGGTTAGGTTAGCCCAGAAAGTTAGGTTAGCACAAAATGTTAGGTTAGCTCAGAAAGTTAGGTTAGCTCAGAAAGTAAAATTATCTCAAAAGGTTAGGTTAGCTGAGAAAGTTAGGTTAGCTCGGAAAGTTAGGTTAGCTCAAAATGTTAGGTTGGCTCAGAAAGTAAGGTTATCTCAATAGGTAAGGTTAGCTGAGAAAGTTAGGTTAGCACAAAATGTTAGGTTAGCTCAGAAAGTAAAATTATCTCAAAAGGTTAGCTGAGAAAGTTAGGTTAGCTCAAAAGTTTAGGTTAGCTCAGAAAGTTAGGTTTGCTCAAAAAGTTAGGTTAGCTCAGAAAGTTAGGTTAGCTCAAAATGTTAGGTTAGCTCAGAAAGTTAGGTTATCTCAATAGGTAAGGTTAGCTGAGAAAGTTAGGTTAGCACAAAATGTTAGGTTAGCTCAGAAAGTAAAATTATCTCAAAAGGTTAGGTTAGCTCAGAAAGCTAGGTTAGCTCAAAAATTTAGGTAAGCTCAAAATGTTAGGTTAGCTCAGAAAGTTAGATTAGCTCGAAAAGTTAGGTTAGGTCAAAAGGTTAGGTTAGCTCAGAAAGCTAGGTTAGCTCAAAAATTTAGGTAAGCTCAAAATGTTAGGTTAGCTCAGAAAGTTAGATTAGCTCGAAAAGTTAGGTTAGGTCAAAAGGTTAGGTTAGCCCAGAAAGTTAGGTTAGCACAAAATGTTAGGTTAGCTCAGAAAGTTAGGTTAGCTCAGAAAGTAAAATTATCTCAAAAGGTTAGGTTAGCTGAGAAAGTTAGGTTAGCTCGGAAAGTTAGGTTAGCTCAAAATGTTAGGTTAGCTCAGAAAGTAAGGTTATCTCAATAGGTAAGGTTAGCTGAGAAAGTTAGGTTAGTTTAGAAAGTTAGGTTAGCTCCAAAAAAATAGGTTTGCACAAAATGTTAGGTTAGCTCAGAAAGTTAGGTTAGCTCAAAATGTTATGTTAGCTCAGAAAGTTAGGTTAGCTCAAAACGTTATGTTAGCTCAGAAAAATAGGTTAGTTTAGAAAGTTAGTTTAGCTCCAAAAAGTTAGGTTTGCACTAAATGTTAAGCTAGCACAAAATGTTAGGTTAGCTCAGAAAGTTAGGTTAGCTCAAAATGTTAGGTTAGCTCAGAAAGTTAGGTTAGCTCAAAATGTTATGTTAGCTCAGAAAAATAGGTTAGTTTAGAAAGTTAGTTTAGCTCAGAAAGTAAGGTAAGCTCAAAATGTTATGTTAGCTCAGAAAGTTAGGTTAGCTTAGAAAGTTAGGTTAGCTCAAAAAGTTAGGTTTGCACAAAATGTTAGGTTAGCTCAGAAAGTTAGGTTAGCTCAAAATGTTAGGTTAGCTCAGAAAGTAAGGTTATCTCAAAAGGTTAGGTTAGCTGAGAAAGTTAGGTTAGCTCAGAAAGTTAGGTTAACACAAAATGTTAGGTTAGCTTAGAAAGTTAGGTAAGCTCAAAATGTTAGGTTAGCTCAAAAGGTTAGGTTAGCTGAGAAAGTTAGGTTAGCTCAAAAGGTTAGGTGAGCTGAGAAAGTTAAGTTAGCTCAGAAAGTTAGGTTAACGCAAAATGTTAGGTTAGCACAAAATGTTATTTATTTATTTATTATATACTTTAAATAATAAATATGTTAGGTTAGCTCAGAAAGTTAGGTTAGCTCAAAATGTTAGGTTAGCTCAGAAAGTGAGGTTAGCTCAAAGAGTTAGGTTAGCTCAGAAAGTTAGGTTAGGTCAAATATTTAAGTTAGCTCAGAAAGTTAGGATAGCTCGAAAAGTTAGGTTAGGTCAGAAAGTTAGGTTAGCTCAAAAGGTTAGGTTAGCTCAGAAAGTAAGGTTAACTCAGAGAGTTAGGTTAGCTCAGAAAGTTAGGTTAGCTCAAAATGTTAGGTTAGCTCAGAAAGTTAGGTTATATCAATAGGTAAGGTTAGCTGAGAAAGTTAGGTTAGCACAAAATGTTAGGTTAGCTCAGTAAGTTAGGTTAGCTCAGAAAGTAAAATTATCTCAAAAGGTTAGGTTAGCTCAGAAAGTTAGGTTAGCTCGAAAAGTTAGGTAAGCTCAAAAGGTTAGGTTAGCTCAGAAAGTTAGGTTTGCTCAAAAAGTTAGGTTAGCTCAGAAAGTTAGGTTAGCTCAAAATGTTAGGTTAGCTCAGAAAGTTAGGTTAGCTCAAAAATTTAGGTAAGCTCAAAATGTTAGGTTAGCTCAGAAAGTTAGATTAGCTCGAAAAGTTAGGTAAAGTCAAAAGGTTAGGTTAGCCCAGAAAGTTAGGTTAGCACAAAATGTTAGGTTAGCTCAGAAAGTTAGGTTAGCTCAAAAATTTAGGTAAGCTCAAAATGTTAGGTTAGCTCAAAAAGTTAGGTTAGGTCAAAAGGTTAGGTTAGCCCAGAAAGTTAGGTTAGCACAAAATGTTAGGTTAGCTCAGAAAGTTAGGTTAGCTCAAAATGTTAGGTTAGCTCAGAAAGTAAAATTATCTCAAAAGGTTAGGTTAGCTCAGAAAGTTAGGTTAGCTCGAAAAGTTAGGTAAAGTCAAAAGGTTAGGTTAGCCCAGAAAGTTAGGTTAGCACAAAATGTTAGGTTAGCTCAGAAAGTTAGATTAGCTCGAAAAGTTAGGTTAGGACAAAAGGTTAGGTTAGCCCAGAAAGTTAGGTTAGCATAAAATGTTAGGTTAGCTCAGAAAGTTAGGTTAACTCAAAATGTTAGGGTAGCTCAGAAAGTTAGTTTAGCTCAAAAATTTAGGTAAGCTCAAAATGTTAGGTTAGCTCAGAAAGTTAGATTAGCTCGAAAAGTTAGGTTAGGTCAAAAGGTTAGGTTAGCCCAGAAAGTTAGGTTAGCACAAAATGTTAGGTTAGCTCAGAAAGTTAGGTTAGCTCAGAAAGTAAAATTATCTCAAAAGGTTAGGTTAGCTGAGAAAGTTAGGTTAGCTCAAAATGTTAGGTTAGCTCAGAAAGTAAGGTTATCTCAATAGGTAAGGTTAGCTGAGAAAGTTAGGTTAGCACAAAATGTTAGGTTAGCTCAGAAAGTTAGGTTAGCTCAAAATGTTAGGTTAGCTCAGAAAGTAAAATTATCTCAAAAGGTTAGGTTAGCTCAGAAAGTTAGGTTAGCTCAAAATGTTAGGTTAGCTCAGAAAGTAAAATTATCTCAAAAGGTTAGGTTAGCTCAGAAAGTTAGGTTAGCTCGAAAAGTTAGGTAAAGTCAAAAGGTTAGGTTAGCCCAGAAAGTTAGGTTAGCACAAAATGTTAGGTTAGCTCAGAAAGTTAGGTTAGCTCAAAATGTTAGGTTAGCTCAGAAAGTTAGGTTAGCTCAAAATGTTAGGTTAGCTCAGAAAGTAAAATTATCTCAAAAGGTTGGGTTAGCTCAGAGTGTTAAGTTAGCTCGAAAACTTAGGTTAGCTCAAAAGGTTAGGTTAGCTCAGAAAGCTAGGTTAGCTCAAAAATTTAGGTAAGCTCAAAATGTTAGGTTAGCTCAGAAAGTTAGATTAGCTCGAAAAGTTAGGTTAGGTCAAAAGGTTAGGTTAGCCCAGAAAGTTAGGTTAGCACAAAATGTTAGGTTAGCTCAGAAAGTTAGGTTAGCTCAGAAAGTAAAATTATCTCAAAAGGTTAGGTTAGCTGAGAAAGTTAGGTTAGCTCGGCAAGTTAGGTTAGCTCAAAATGTTAGGTTAGCTCAGAAAGTAAGGTTATCTCAAAAGGTTAGCTGAGAAAGTTAGGTTAGCTCAAAAGTTTAGGTTAGCCCAGAAAGTTAGGTTAGCACAAAATGTTAGGTTAGCTCAGAAAGTTAGGTTAGCTCAGAAAGTAAAATTATCTCAAAAGGTTAGGTTAGCTGAGAAAGTTAGGTTAGCTCGGAAAGTTAGGTTAGCTCAAAATGTTAGGTTAGCTCAGAAAAATAGGTTAGTTTAGAAAGTTAGTTTAGCTCAGAAAGTAAGGTAAGCTCAAAATGTTATGTTAGCTCAGAAAGTTAGGTTAGCTTAGAAAGTTAGGTTAGCTCAAAAAGTTAGGTTTGCACAAAATGTTAGGTTAGCTCAGAAAGTTAGGTTAGCTCAAAATGTTAGGTTAGCTCAGAAAGTAAGGTTATCTCAAAAGGTTAGGTTAGCTGAGAAAGTTAGGTTAGCTCAGAAAGTTAGGTTAGCACAAAATGTTAGGTTAGCTTAGAAAGTTAGGTAAGCTCAAAATGTTAGCTAAGCACAAAATGTTAGGTTAGGTCAGAAAGTTAGGTTAGCTCAAAATGTTAGGTTAGCTCAAAAGGTTAGGTTAGCTGAGAAAGTTAGGTTAGCTCAAAAGGTTAGGTGAGCTGAGAAAGTTAAGTTAGCTCAGAAAGTTAGGTTAACGCAAAATGTTAGGTTAGCACAAAATGTTATTTATTTATTTATTATATACTTTAAATAATAAATATGTTAGGTTAGCTCAGAAAGTTAGGTTAGCTCAAAATGTTAGGTTAGCTCAGAAAGTGAGGTTAGCTCAAAGAGTTAGGTTAGCTCAGAAAGTTAGGTTAGGTCAAATATTTAAGTTAGCTCAGAAAGTTAGGATAGCTCGAAAAGTTAGGTTAGGTCAGAAAGTTAGGTTAGCTCAAAAGGTTAGGTTAGCTCAGAAAGTAAGGTTAACTCAGAGAGTTAGGTTAGCTCAGAAAGTTAGGTTAGCTCGAAAGGTTAGGTTAGCTCAGAAAGTTAGGTTTGCTCAAAAAGTTAGGTTAGCTCAGAAAGTTAGGTTAGCTCAGAAAGTTAGGTTAGCTCAAAAATTTAGGTAAGCTCAAAATGTTAGGTTAGCTCAGAAAGTTAGATTAGCTCGAAAAGTTAGGTAAAGTCAAAAGGTTAGGTTAGCCCAGAAAGTTAGGTTAGCACAAAATGTTAGGTTAGCTCAGAAAGTTAGGTTAGCTCAAAAATTTAGGTAAGCTCAAAATGTTAGGTTAGCTCAAAAAGTTAGGTTAGGTCAAAAGGTTAGGTTAGCCCAGAAAGTTAGGTTAGCACAAAATGTTAGGTTAGCTCAGAAAGTTAAGTAAGCTCAAAATGTTAGGTTAGCTCAGAAAGTAAAATTATCTCAAAAGGTTAGGTTAGCTCAGAAAGTTAGGTTAGCTCGAAAAGTTAGGTAAAGTCAAAAGGTTAGGTTAGCCCAGAAAGTTAGGTTAGCACAAAATGTTAGGTTAGCTCAGAAAGTTAGATTAGCTCGAAAAGTTAGGTTAGGTCAAAAGGTTAGGTTAGCCCAGAAAGTTAGGTTAGCACAAAATGTTAGGTTAGCTCAGAAAGTTAGGTTAACTCAAAATGTTAGGTTAGCTCAGAAAGTTAGGTTAGCTCAAAAATTTAGGTAAGCTCAAAATGTTAGGTTAGCTCAGAAAGTTAGATTAGCTCGAAAAGTTAGGTTAGGTCAAAAGGTTAGGTTAGCCCAGAAAGTTAGGTTAGCACAAAATGTTAGGTTAGCTCAGAAAGTTAGGTTAGCTCAGAAAGTAAAATTATCTCAAAAGGTTAGGTTAGCTGAGAAAGTTAGGTTAGCTCAAAATGTTAGGTTAGCTCAGAAAGTAAGGTTATCTCAATAGGTAAGGTTAGCTCAAAATGTTAGGTTAGCTCAGAAAGTAAAATTATCTCAAAAGGTTAGGTTAGCTCAGAAAGTTAGGTTAGCTCAAAATGTTAGGTTAGCTCAGAAAGTAAAATTATCTCAAAAGGTTAGGTTAGCAAAGAAAGTTAGGTTAGCTTGAAAAGTTAGGTTAGGTCAAAAGGTTAGGTTAGCCCAGAAAGTTAGGTTAGCACAAAATGTTAGGTTAGCTCAGAAAATTAGGTTAGCTCAAAATGTTAGGTTAGCTCAGAAAGTTAGGTTAGCTCAAAATGTTAGGTTAGCTCAGAAAGTAAAATTATCTCAAAAGGTTGGGTTAGCTCAGAGTGTTAAGTTAGCTCGAAAACTTAGGTTAGCTCAAAAGGTTAGGTTAGCTCAGAAAGCTAGGTTAGCTCAAAAATTTAGGTAAGCTCAAAATGTTAGGTTAGCTCAGAAAGTTAGATTAGCTCGAAAAGTTAGGTTAGGTCAAAAGGTTAGGTTAGCTCAGAAAGCTAGGTTAGCTCAAAAATTTAGGTAAGCTCAAAATGTTAGGTTAGCTCAGAAAGTTAGATTAGCTCGAAAAGTTAGGTTAGGTCAAAAGGTTAGGTTAGCCCAGAAAGTTAGGTTAGCACAAAATGTTAGGTTAGCTCAGAAAGTTAGGTTAGCTCAGAAAGTAAAATTATCTCAAAAGGTTAGGTTAGCTGAGAAAGTTAGGTTAGCTCGGAAAGTTAGGTTAGCTCAAAATGTTAGGTTAGCTCAGAAAGTAAGGTTATCTCAATAGGTAAGGTTAGCTGAGAAAGTTAGGTTAGTTTAGAAAGTTAGGTTAGCTCCAAAAAAATAGGTTTGCACAAAATGTTAGGTTAGCTCAGAAAGTTAGGTTAGCTCAAAATGTTATGTTAGCTCAGAAAGTTAGGTTAGCTCAAAACGTTATGTTAGCTCAGAAAAATAGGTTAGTTTAGAAAGTTAGTTTAGCTCCAAAAAGTTAGGTTTGCACTAAATGTTAAGCTAGCACAAAATGTTAGGTTAGCTCAGAAAGTTAGGTTAGCTCAAAATGTTAGGTTAGCTCAGAAAGTTAGGTTAGCTCAAAATGTTATGTTAGCTCAGAAAAATAGGTTAGTTTAGAAAGTTAGTTTAGCTCAGAAAGTAAGGTTATCTCAATAGGTAAGGTTAGCTCAAAATGTTAGGTTAGCTCAGAAAGTAAAATTATCTCAAAAGGTTAGGTTAGCTCAGAAAGTTAGGTTAGCTCAAAATGTTAGGTTAGCTCAGAAAGTAAAATTATCTCAAAAGGTTAGGTTAGCTCAGAAAGTTAGGTTAGCTTGAAAAGTTAGGTTAGGTCAAAAGGTTAGGTTAGCCCAGAAAGTTAGGTTAGCACAAAATGTTAGGTTAGCTCAGAAAGTTAGGTTAGCTCAAAATGTTAGGTTAGCTCAGAAAGTTAGGTTAGCTCAAAATGTTAGGTTAGCTCAGAAAGTAAAATTATCTCAAAAGGTTGGGTTAGCTCAGAGTGTTAAGTTAGCTCGAAAACTTAGGTTAGCTCAAAAGGTTAGGTTAGCTCAGAAAGCTAGGTTAGCTCAAAAATTTAGGTAAGCTCAAAATGTTAGGTTAGCTCAGAAAGTTAGATTAGCTCGAAAAGTTAGGTTAGGTCAAAAGGTTAGGTTAGCCCAGAAAGTTAGGTTAGCACAAAATGTTAGGTTAGCTCAGAAAGTTAGGTTAGCTCAGAAAGTAAAATTATCTCAAAAGGTTAGGTTAGCTGAGAAAGTTAGGTTAGCTCGGAAAGTTAGGTTAGCTCAAAATGTTAGGTTAGCTCAGAAAGTAAGGTTATCTCAATAGGTAAGGTTAGCTGAGAAAGTTAGGTTAGTTTAGAAAGTTAGGTTAGCTCCAAAAAAATAGGTTTGCACAAAATGTTAGGTTAGCTCAGAAAGTTAGGTTAGCTCAAAATGTTATGTTAGCTCAGAAAGTTAGATTAGCTCAAAACGTTATGTTAGCTCAGAAAAATAGGTTAGTTTAGAAAGTTAGTTTAGCTCCAAAAAGTTAGGTTTGCACTAAATGTTAAGCTAGCACAAAATGTTAGGTTAGCTCAGAAAGTTAGGTTAGCTCAAAATGTTAGGTTAGCTCAGAAAGTTAGGTTAGCTCAAAATGTTATGTTAGCTCAGAAAAATAGGTTAGTTTAGAAAGTTAGTTTAGCTCAGAAAGTAAGGTAAGCTCAAAATGTTATGTTAGCTCAGAAAGTTAGGTTAGCTTAGAAAGTTAGGTTAGCTCAAAAAGTTAGGTTTGCACAAAATGTTAGGTTAGCTCAGAAAGTAAGGTTAACTCAGAGAGTTAGGTTAGCTCAGAAAGTTAGGTTAGCTCGAAAGGTTAGGTTAGCTCAGAAAGTTAGGTTTGCTCAAAAAGTTAGGTTAGCTCAGAAAGTTAGGTTAGCTCAAAATGTTAGGTTAGCTCAGAAAGTTAGGTTAGCTCAAAAATTTAGGTAAGCTCAAAATGTTAGGTTAGCTCAGAAAGTTAGATTAGCTCGAAAAGTTAGGTAAAGTCAAAAGGTTAGGTTAGCCCAGAAAGTTAGGTTAGCACAAAATGTTAGGTTAGCTCAGAAAGTTAGGTTAGCTCAAAAATTTAGGTAAGCTCAAAATGTTAGGTTAGCTCAAAAAGTTAGGTTAGGTCAAAAGGTTAGGTTAGCCCAGAAAGTTAGGTTAGCACAAAATGTTAGGTTAGCTCAGAAAGTTAGGTTAGCTCAAAATGTTAGGTTAGCTCAGAAAGTAAAATTATCTCAAAAGGTTAGGTTAGCTCAGAAAGTTAGGTTAGCTCGAAAAGTTAGGTAAAGTCAAAAGGTTAGGTTAGCCCAGAAAGTTAGGTTAGCACAAAATGTTAGGTTAGCTCAGAAAGTTAGATTAGCTCGAAAAGTTAGGTTAGGTCAAAAGGTTAGGTTAGCCCAGAAAGTTAGGTTAGCACAAAATGTTAGGTTAGCTCAGAAAGTTAGGTTAACCCAAAATGTTAGGTTAGCTCAGAAAGTTAGGTTAGCTCAAAAATTTAGGTAAGCTCAAAATGTTAGGTTAGCTCAGAAAGTTAGATTAGCTCGAAAAGTTAGGTTAGGTCAAAAGGTTAGGTTAGCCCAGAAAGTTAGGTTAGCACAAAATGTTAGGTTAGCTCAGAAAGTTAGGTTAGCTCAGAAAGTAAAATTATCTCAAAAGGTTAGGTTAGCTGAGAAAGTTAGGTTAGCTCAAAATGTTAGGTTAGCTCAGAAAGTAAGGTTATCTCAATAGGTAAGGTTAGCTCAAAATGTTAGGTTAGCTCAGAAAGTAAAATTATCTCAAAAGGTTAGGTTAGCTCAGAAAGTTAGGTTAGCTCAAAATGTTAGGTTAGCTCAGAAAGTAAAATTATCTCAAAAGGTTAGGTTAGCTCAGAAAGTTAGGTTAGCTTGAAAAGTTAGGTTAGCTCAAAAGGTTAGGTTAGCTCAGAAAGTTAGGTTAGCTCAAAATGTTATGTTAGCTCAGAAAAATAGGTTAGTTTAGAAAGTTAGTTTAGCTCAGAAAGTAAGGTAAGCTCAAAATGTTATGTTAGCTCAGAAAGTTAGGTTAGCTTAGAAAGTTAGGTTAGCTCAAAAAGTTAGGTTTGCACAAAATGTTAGGTTAGCTCAGAAAGTAAGGTTAACTCAGAGAGTTAGGTTAGCTCAGAAAGTTAGGTTAGCTCGAAAGGTTAGGTTAGCTCAGAAAGTTAGGTTTGCTCAAAAAGTTAGGTTAGCTCAGAAAGTTAGGTTAGCTCAAAATGTTAGGTTAGCTCAGAAAGTTAGGTTAGCTCAAAAATTTAGGTAAGCTCAAAATGTTAGGTTAGCTCAGAAAGTTAGATTAGCTCGAAAAGTTAGGTAAAGTCAAAAGGTTAGGTTAGCCCAGAAAGTTAGGTTAGCACAAAATGTTAGGTTAGCTCAGAAAGTTAGGTTAGCTCAAAAATTTAGGTAAGCTCAAAATGTTAGGTTAGCTCAAAAAGTTAGGTTAGGTCAAAAGGTTAGGTTAGCCCAGAAAGTTAGGTTAGCACAAAATGTTAGGTTAGCTCAGAAAGTTAGGTTAGCTCAAAATGTTAGGTTAGCTCAGAAAGTAAAATTATCTCAAAAGGTTAGGTTAGCTCAGAAAGTTAGGTTAGCTCGAAAAGTTAGGTAAAGTCAAAAGGTTAGGTTAGCCCAGAAAGTTAGGTTAGCACAAAATGTTAGGTTAGCTCAGAAAGTTAGATTAGCTCGAAAAGTTAGGTTAGGTCAAAAGGTTAGGTTAGCCCAGAAAGTTAGGTTAGCACAAAATGTTAGGTTAGCTCAGAAAGTTAGGTTAACCCAAAATGTTAGGTTAGCTCAGAAAGTTAGGTTAGCTCAAAAATTTAGGTAAGCTCAAAATGTTAGGTTAGCTCAGAAAGTTAGATTAGCTCGAAAAGTTAGGTTAGGTCAAAAGGTTAGGTTAGCCCAGAAAGTTAGGTTAGCACAAAATGTTAGGTTAGCTCAGAAAGTTAGGTTAGCTCAGAAAGTAAAATTATCTCAAAAGGTTAGGTTAGCTGAGAAAGTTAGGTTAGCTCAAAATGTTAGGTTAGCTCAGAAAGTAAGGTTATCTCAATAGGTAAGGTTAGCTCAAAATGTTAGGTTAGCTCAGAAAGTAAAATTATCTCAAAAGGTTAGGTTAGCTCAGAAAGTTAGGTTAGCTCAAAATGTTAGGTTAGCTCAGAAAGTAAAATTATCTCAAAAGGTTAGGTTAGCTCAGAAAGTTAGGTTAGCTTGAAAAGTTAGGTTAGCTCAAAAGGTTAGGTTAGCTCAGAAAGCTAGGTTAGCTCAAAAATTTAGGTAAGCTCAAAATGTTAGGTTAGCTCAGAAAGTTAGATTAGCTCGAAAAGTTAGGTTAGCTCAGAAAATTAGGTTAGCTCAAAATGTTAGGTTAGCTCAGAAAGTTAGGTTAGCTCAAAATGTTAGGTTAGCTCAGAAAGTAAAATTATCTCAAAAGGTTGGGTTAGCTCAGAAAATTAGGTTAGCACAAAATGTTAGGTTAGCCCAGAAAGTTAGGTTAGCACAAAATGTTAGGTTAGCTCAGAAAATTAGGTTAGCTCAAAATGTTAGGTTAGCTCAGAAAGTTAGGTTAGCTCAAAATGTTAGGTTAGCTCAGAAAGTAAAATTATCTCAAAAGGTTGGGTTAGCTCAGAGTGTTAAGTTAGCTCGAAAACTTAGGTTAGCTCAAAAGGTTAGGTTAGCTCAGAAAGCTAGGTTAGCTCAAAAATTTAGGTAAGCTCAAAATGTTAGGTTAGCTCAGAAAGTTAGATTAGCTCGAAAAGTTAGGTTAGGTCAAAAGGTTAGGTTAGCTCAGAAAGCTAGGTTAGCTCAAAAATTTAGGTAAGCTCAAAATGTTAGGTTAGCTCAGAAAGTTAGATTAGCTCGAAAAGTTAGGTTAGGTCAAAAGGTTAGGTTAGCCCAGAAAGTTAGGTTAGCACAAAATGTTAGGTTAGCTCAGAAAGTTAGGTTAGCTCAGAAAGTAAAATTATCTCAAAAGGTTAGGTTAGCTGAGAAAGTTAGGTTAGCTCGGAAAGTTAGGTTAGCTCAAAATGTTAGGTTAGCTCAGAAAGTAAGGTTATCTCAATAGGTAAGGTTAGCTGAGAAAGTTAGGTTAGTTTAGAAAGTTAGGTTAGCTCCAAAAAAATAGGTTTGCACAAAATGTTAGGTTAGCTCAGAAAGTTAGGTTAGCTCAAAATGTTATGTTAGCTCAGAAAGTTAGGTTAGCTCAAAACGTTATGTTAGCTCAGAAAAATAGGTTAGTTTAGAAAGTTAGTTTAGCTCCAAAAAGTTAGGTTTGCACTAAATGTTAAGCTAGCACAAAATGTTAGGTTAGCTCAGAAAGTTAGGTTAGCTCAAAATGTTAGGTTAGCTCAGAAAGTTAGGTTAGCTCAAAATGTTATGTTAGCTCAGAAAAATAGGTTAGTTTAGAAAGTTAGTTTAGCTCAGAAAGTAAGGTTATCTCAATAGGTAAGGTTAGCTCAAAATGTTAGGTTAGCTCAGAAAGTAAAATTATCTCAAAAGGTTAGGTTAGCTCAGAAAGTTAGGTTAGCTCAAAATGTTAGGTTAGCTCAGAAAGTAAAATTATCTCAAAAGGTTAGGTTAGCTCAGAAAGTTAGGTTAGCTTGAAAAGTTAGGTTAGGTCAAAAGGTTAGGTTAGCCCAGAAAGTTAGGTTAGCACAAAATGTTAGGTTAGCTCAGAAAGTTAGGTTAGCTCAAAATGTTAGGTTAGCTCAGAAAGTTAGGTTAGCTCAAAATGTTAGGTTAGCTCAGAAAGTAAAATTATCTCAAAAGGTTGGGTTAGCTCAGAGTGTTAAGTTAGCTCGAAAACTTAGGTTAGCTCAAAAGGTTAGGTTAGCTCAGAAAGCTAGGTTAGCTCAAAAATTTAGGTAAGCTCAAAATGTTAGGTTAGCTCAGAAAGTTAGATTAGCTCGAAAAGTTAGGTTAGGTCAAAAGGTTAGGTTAGCCCAGAAAGTTAGGTTAGCACAAAATGTTAGGTTAGCTCAGAAAGTTAGGTTAGCTCAGAAAGTAAAATTATCTCAAAAGGTTAGGTTAGCTGAGAAAGTTAGGTTAGCTCGGAAAGTTAGGTTAGCTCAAAATGTTAGGTTAGCTCAGAAAGTAAGGTTATCTCAATAGGTAAGGTTAGCTGAGAAAGTTAGGTTAGTTTAGAAAGTTAGGTTAGCTCCAAAAAAATAGGTTTGCACAAAATGTTAGGTTAGCTCAGAAAGTTAGGTTAGCTCAAAATGTTATGTTAGCTCAGAAAGTTAGATTAGCTCAAAACGTTATGTTAGCTCAGAAAAATAGGTTAGTTTAGAAAGTTAGTTTAGCTCCAAAAAGTTAGGTTTGCACTAAATGTTAAGCTAGCACAAAATGTTAGGTTAGCTCAGAAAGTTAGGTTAGCTCAAAATGTTAGGTTAGCTCAGAAAGTTAGGTTAGCTCAAAATGTTATGTTAGCTCAGAAAAATAGGTTAGTTTAGAAAGTTAGTTTAGCTCAGAAAGTAAGGTAAGCTCAAAATGTTATGTTAGCTCAGAAAGTTAGGTTAGCTTAGAAAGTTAGGTTAGCTCAAAAAGTTAGGTTTGCACAAAATGTTAGGTTAGCTCAGAAAGTAAGGTTAGAATAGAATATACTTTATTGTACACCATAAAATTATACACATTTACAAGAAAAACTTATTTATACGGGTACAAAGGCGGTCTTATCGCTGACAGCGATATCTACCAGACAACCTTTGGATGGACTGAAGAAACAGAATAAAAAAGGGGGTAGTCTGCGGTGTACATAGTGCTATTAGATTAAAACATAAATATATACAAGATAATATTACTATAATAAATACTATACATAAACCTATATATAAACATACATACGCAATATGACATGAAATTTATAGAAAGAGAGAGAGAGGAAAAATAAAAAATAAAAAAATATTGTCTAAATAATGATGACAGAGATTAGATCAGAATAGAAAAACGTTAGAGAGAAAGGAAATGGTTTTTAACCAGGTTTTTAAAAGAAACCAGTGACTGGGCTTGTCTAACTGACAACGGCAACTCATTCCACAATCGCACAGCCTGGACTGTAAACGATTTGTCGTAAAACTTAGTGGAATGAGCAGGCATCAAAAGTTTCAAATTCTCCGATGATCTCAATTGTCTAGAATGTGTGTCATGAAGGAACTTAAAGCGTTCTTTGAGATAAGTGGGGGTTGTAGGAATAAACAGAATACTGTAGAGTAATGATAAAATATGGGCATTCCGGCGAAGGCGGATTGGCAGCCACTTGAGCTTAATTCGAAATTCGGAAACATGGTCATATTTGCGTAAACCAAATATGAATCTAATACAAAAGTTCTGGAGTCGCTCAAGCTTATCTAGCTGCACTTCAGTTAGGTCTAAATAGCTGACATCGGCATAATCTAGGATTGGGAGAAGGAGGGATTGTGCAAGTGCAGTTTTGGTGGCAGTCGGAAGGAAACTGCGCAGTCTGCGCAAAGACCCCGCAGACGCAAACATCTTGCGGCTAACTTCCTGCAGCTGAGGACCCCACGAAAAGTCTTTGTCAACTAAAATACCCAGATCTTTCACTGAGTCGCTGTATGGAATAGCTGAGCCATCAAAAACAATCCGGGGGAGCTGCGTCCAGTTAATTTTCAAGCGCAACCTAGGACTACCGACAACAATGACCTGAGTCTTCGTAGGATTTATCTTCAGACCATGAGCCAAACTCCACTCAGAAATACGAGCCAAGTCTTTATTGACCATATCAACTGCCTCAGACAATTCTTCTACCGGAGCTTGAGAATATATTTGCAGATCGTCAGCATAAAGGTGGTAGGACGAGAGAAGTGCATTGGAAATAGAATTAATAAAAATAGCGAAGAGAAGAGGAGATAGAACGCCCCCCTGTGGTACACCTGCAGAAGTATTGCACCATGACGAAGAAGAACCTTCAATGCAAATACGTTGTCGGCGGCCACACAGGTAACTACGAAACCAATCAATTGCCGTTGGAGATATGTTAAGAGAGCCAAGTATGCCGAGTAAGATATCGAAATCGACGGTGTTAAAAGCATTGCTAAAGTCTAGTAAGGAAAGAACCGTCAGATTTCCATTCTCCATACCGAGTCTAATATCGTCTGTAATGCTAACAAGAGCTGTCGTAGTACTATGTCCTGGACGAAACCCGGATTGGAAAAAATTAAGGAGGTGGTTCTTGCAAAGGAATGTACTAAGCTGGTTATGGATAAGGCGTTCGAGGACTTTGGACAGAAACGGTAATATGGAGATAGGTCGGAATTCAGAGAAGGAAACAGGATTATTCTTTTTAGGAAGAGGGATGATTTGGGCTTCTTTCCAAGAAGAAGGAAAAACACCGCTGGATAGGGATTGGTTAAGGATATGGCAGATGACAGGAAGGATTTCGTCAAGGATAGGGAGTATCATCTTGCGACTGATGCAGTCACTACCAACAGCATTAGACGAGATAGATTCTATGCTCTTCTTAACATCACAATCGGAGAACTGATTAAAGACGAATGGTGAATAATCGGGAGTAGAAAGAGATGAAAGATCATTTAACGTTTTTGCTTTGATAGTACCATTGAAGCTAGAGGAAGTAGAAAAATGTTGATTAAGTAATTCAAGATCTATATCTTTAGGAATAGAATCTTGGCGCGACTTTCCCACTCCCATTGATCTAAGAAATTTCCAGACTTTAGCTGTATCACCGTTTTCAACGGACTTATGAATGTGGCGGCGTTGAGCATCCCTACACACCACGTTGCTGCGATTGCGGATTGCAACATATTTCTCTCGAGTAAAAGAATTTGGTCTGCTTTTAAATCTTGTTTTAGCTGCTGCTTTCCTCTGCAGTAGGTCTTTTAGGTCGTCTGTCAGCCACGGCGCCGGCAAGTGCTTCATTTTTACGGGCCGAACAGGTGCATGGACGTCGTATAGCTGGAGAAGCTTGGTATTGAGTATATTGACTTTGACATCAATCGACTCGGCGGCAATGACATCAGACCAGTCAATGCTGCCAGCATCCTCACGGAGGTTCTCAAGGTTCATACCACCAAAACTACGACGGAGGACTATCTTAGGTTTAGCCTTCGGAGTTAGTAAGTTAACGAGGAGACTTTCAAAAGAAGAAAAATAGTCGATACGTAAGGAGGGACAATAATAGACACCAAGCAGGATCTTCGAATGATGAAGATTGATTTCCAAAAAGAGATGCTCACCAGCGTTCGGCGGCGGCGGCTGTGATGACATATGAACAATTGTGAATGGAATGTTAGCACGGAGATATATGGCAACACCGCCGCCACCGCAGCCCGTGCGATCATTTCTAATTAGTTGGTATCCGGGTAGAGAGTAGGAAGTGGATGGAAGGCATGGCTTTAGCCATGATTCAGAAACAAGGATAGCATGTATGTTCTTACAGTCCAGACTAGCTAGCATGTCATGGTAATGGGCCGGTATACTTTGGGCGTTAATATGGACTACATTAAGATTCCTCGGAACATCGGAGAACTGAGACTCAAGGGTATCAGCTAGAGACGGGATACTGCTAAAGCTGTCGCTGTCACTACACGCTGATAAAAAGCTGCCGTTATCACTATCCACCATTATGCAATACGTAAATATAAAATAAATATAAACACGAAGATATAAAAATATGTAAAAATAAAAAATAAAATGAAGGTAGGTTGAATTTGGTCCACCTGCCAGTTGTGTGTTAACAAAAATTAAAAATAATTAAACAACTTTGAAACACAAAAAAAAAAAAAAGTTTTAAGTGCATCGTTCGGGTATTTACATCGAAATAAAATACACAAAAAAAATAAAATAGTAACTTCTAATTCCATGATGAAATAGGTTATGAAAGAAAACTTAATTGAAAAATCGTAGACAGAGAAAATGTTGCATCCTATGTTACCATAGACAAAACATGTTCTAAATGTCACTTAAGGCATAAGTAGTAACTGGAACGCAACTATTGGCTTGACACTTGACTGCTGTCAAATGTCAGAATAGAGAAAGCCGTACGTAATGTAAACAAAAACAAAGAAACTTTACTAAATAAGTAGGAAAGATTTAAAGTTAGGTAGGAGTAAAATAAATAAGAAGATTGAAGTACGAAGGTTACCAAACAAAGTCAAGATAATTGGATCAGAATACCCGAACGACGCTGGCAGTAAAAAATGGGTCATCACTTTTTGGAGACGGTAGCAGCACGCCTCTTCTTCAATGCAAAAGCGGCCGGCCTATTGGCCACCACTGCCTCTTGTTTATTGGAGTCCAGCTTAGGCTCGCCGATAGATTTGAGCTCGCTTTGGGTGACGACACGATGCTTGATCCCATCAGGCCCCTGTATGTGTATATGGCCTTGCTTAGTCCAGCAGTTGGTGACGCCAAACTTTTCACGTGCCGCCATAAAAACCTGATGCCGCGACCTAGTCAAAAATTCTGATAAGGTTATACCAGAACCTTTCAATTTGGTTTTCGCATACCAGATCTTGTCACGGATCTCAACGTCCTGCAGCTTCACGAGAATGGGCCTTGGCTTGCCAGTGCCGGCCTGATTGCCCATTCTATGGCACCTCCGTATAGCGGCAACAGAAAACGCCTCCAGCTGCAGCTTATCACGCACAACTTCAGCAACCACCAGCGCCGTCTCTTCCCTGCTCACCTCACCAACACCATGGATAAGGAGCATTTTTCGACGACCCCTCATCTCAAGTGCATCAACTTCGCCAGCAACCGCCTCCATCTGTTGTTGAAGACAGCTAAGGGCCTGGAGCACGAAGGTTTTGAACGACGCATAGTCAGCCGCTAGTTCATTTGGATTGCTGGCTGCTGTGCTGGATGTCTTGGCTAGGTCTGCCTCAAATTTTGACATTCTGTCTTGAAATTGGGTCATTAATTCAGCCATTGACCCCTTCAGTGATTCCATTGTTGTTATTGTGTATTTTTAATCAATGAAATTTCGAAATAACACAAACTAGCAGGTAGCTATTATTAAACAGTATAATACATATAAAATTATTTACTTTAACTATTATTATTAAATTATAATTATTAAATTTCGAATGAGCAATTTTTTTTCGTGGTTAACTCAGAGAGTTAGGTTAGCTCAGAAAGTTAGGTTAGCTCGAAAGGTTAGGTTAGCTCAGAAAGTTAGGTTTGCTCAAAAAGTTAGGTTAGCTCAGAAAGTTAGGTTAGCTCAAAATGTTAGGTTAGCTCAGAAAGTTAGGTTAGCTCAAAAATTTAGGTAAGCTCAAAATGTTAGGTTAGCTCAGAAAGTTAGATTAGCTCGAAAAGTTAGGTAAAGTCAAAAGGTTAGGTTAGCCCAGAAAGTTAGGTTAGCACAAAATGTTAGGTTAGCTCAGAAAGTTAGGTTAGCTCAAAAATTTAGGTAAGCTCAAAATGTTAGGTTAGCTCAAAAAGTTAGGTTAGGTCAAAAGGTTAGGTTAGCCCAGAAAGTTAGGTTAGCACAAAATGTTAGGTTAGCTCAGAAAGTTAGGTTAGCTCAAAATGTTAGGTTAGCTCAGAAAGTAAAATTATCTCAAAAGGTTAGGTTAGCTCAGAAAGTTAGGTTAGCTCGAAAAGTTAGGTAAAGTCAAAAGGTTAGGTTAGCCCAGAAAGTTAGGTTAGCACAAAATGTTAGGTTAGCTCAGAAAGTTAGATTAGCTCGAAAAGTTAGGTTAGGTCAAAAGGTTAGGTTAGCCCAGAAAGTTAGGTTAGCACAAAATGTTAGGTTAGCTCAGAAAGTTAGGTTAACCCAAAATGTTAGGTTAGCTCAGAAAGTTAGGTTAGCTCAAAAATTTAGGTAAGCTCAAAATGTTAGGTTAGCTCAGAAAGTTAGATTAGCTCGAAAAGTTAGGTTAGGTCAAAAGGTTAGGTTAGCCCAGAAAGTTAGGTTAGCACAAAATGTTAGGTTAGCTCAGAAAGTTAGGTTAGCTCAGAAAGTAAAATTATCTCAAAAGGTTAGGTTAGCTGAGAAAGTTAGGTTAGCTCAAAATGTTAGGTTAGCTCAGAAAGTAAGGTTATCTCAATAGGTAAGGTTAGCTCAAAATGTTAGGTTAGCTCAGAAAGTAAAATTATCTCAAAAGGTTAGGTTAGCTCAGAAAGTTAGGTTAGCTCAAAATGTTAGGTTAGCTCAGAAAGTAAAATTATCTCAAAAGGTTAGGTTAGCTCAGAAAGTTAGGTTAGCTTGAAAAGTTAGGTTAGCTCAAAAGGTTAGGTTAGCTCAGAAAGCTAGGTTAGCTCAAAAATTTAGGTAAGCTCAAAATGTTAGGTTAGCTCAGAAAGTTAGATTAGCTCGAAAAGTTAGGTTAGGTCAAAAGGTTAGGTTAGCTCAGAAAGCTAGGTTAGCTCAAAAATTTAGGTAAGCTCAAAATGTTAGGTTAGCTCAGAAAGTTAGATTAGCTCGAAAAGTTAGGTTAGGTCAAAAGGTTAGGTTAGCCCAGAAAGTTAGGTTAGCACAAAATGTTAGGTTAGCTCAGAAAGTTAGGTTAGCTCAGAAAGTAAAATTATCTCAAAAGGTTAGGTTAGCTGAGAAAGTTAGGTTAGCTCGGAAAGTTAGGTTAGCTCAAAATGTTAGGTTAGCTCAGAAAGTAAGGTTATCTCAATAGGTAAGGTTAGCTGAGAAAGTTAGGTTAGTTTAGAAAGTTAGGTTAGCTCCAAAAAAATAGGTTTGCACAAAATGTTAGGTTAGCTCAGAAAGTTAGGTTAGCTCAAAATGTTATGTTAGCTCAGAAAGTTAGGTTAGCTCAAAACGTTATGTTAGCTCAGAAAAATAGGTTAGTTTAGAAAGTTAGTTTAGCTCCAAAAAGTTAGGTTTGCACTAAATGTTAAGCTAGCACAAAATGTTAGGTTAGCTCAGAAAGTTAGGTTAGCTCAAAATGTTAGGTTAGCTCAGAAAGTTAGGTTAGCTCAAAATGTTATGTTAGCTCAGAAAAATAGGTTAGTTTAGAAAGTTAGTTTAGCTCAGAAAGTAAGGTTATCTCAATAGGTAAGGTTAGCTCAAAATGTTAGGTTAGCTCAGAAAGTAAAATTATCTCAAAAGGTTAGGTTAGCTCAGAAAGTTAGGTTAGCTCAAAATGTTAGGTTAGCTCAGAAAGTAAAATTATCTCAAAAGGTTAGGTTAGCTCAGAAAGTTAGGTTAGCTTGAAAAGTTAGGTTAGGTCAAAAGGTTAGGTTAGCCCAGAAAGTTAGGTTAGCACAAAATGTTAGGTTAGCTCAGAAAGTTAGGTTAGCTCAAAATGTTAGGTTAGCTCAGAAAGTTAGGTTAGCTCAAAATGTTAGGTTAGCTCAGAAAGTAAAATTATCTCAAAAGGTTGGGTTAGCTCAGAGTGTTAAGTTAGCTCGAAAACTTAGGTTAGCTCAAAAGGTTAGGTTAGCTCAGAAAGCTAGGTTAGCTCAAAAATTTAGGTAAGCTCAAAATGTTAGGTTAGCTCAGAAAGTTAGATTAGCTCGAAAAGTTAGGTTAGGTCAAAAGGTTAGGTTAGCCCAGAAAGTTAGGTTAGCACAAAATGTTAGGTTAGCTCAGAAAGTTAGGTTAGCTCAGAAAGTAAAATTATCTCAAAAGGTTAGGTTAGCTGAGAAAGTTAGGTTAGCTCGGAAAGTTAGGTTAGCTCAAAATGTTAGGTTAGCTCAGAAAGTAAGGTTATCTCAATAGGTAAGGTTAGCTGAGAAAGTTAGGTTAGTTTAGAAAGTTAGGTTAGCTCCAAAAAAATAGGTTTGCACAAAATGTTAGGTTAGCTCAGAAAGTTAGGTTAGCTCAAAATGTTATGTTAGCTCAGAAAGTTAGATTAGCTCAAAACGTTATGTTAGCTCAGAAAAATAGGTTAGTTTAGAAAGTTAGTTTAGCTCCAAAAAGTTAGGTTTGCACTAAATGTTAAGCTAGCACAAAATGTTAGGTTAGCTCAGAAAGTTAGGTTAGCTCAAAATGTTAGGTTAGCTCAGAAAGTTAGGTTAGCTCAAAATGTTATGTTAGCTCAGAAAAATAGGTTAGTTTAGAAAGTTAGTTTAGCTCAGAAAGTAAGGTAAGCTCAAAATGTTATGTTAGCTCAGAAAGTTAGGTTAGCTTAGAAAGTTAGGTTAGCTCAAAAAGTTAGGTTTGCACAAAATGTTAGGTTAGCTCAGAAAGTAAGGTTAACTCAGAGAGTTAGGTTAGCTCAGAAAGTTAGGTTAGCTCGAAAGGTTAGGTTAGCTCAGAAAGTTAGGTTTGCTCAAAAAGTTAGGTTAGCTCAGAAAGTTAGGTTAGCTCAAAATGTTAGGTTAGCTCAGAAAGTTAGGTTAGCTCAAAAATTTAGGTAAGCTCAAAATGTTAGGTTAGCTCAGAAAGTTAGATTAGCTCGAAAAGTTAGGTAAAGTCAAAAGGTTAGGTTAGCCCAGAAAGTTAGGTTAGCACAAAATGTTAGGTTAGCTCAGAAAGTTAGGTTAGCTCAAAAATTTAGGTAAGCTCAAAATGTTAGGTTAGCTCAAAAAGTTAGGTTAGGTCAAAAGGTTAGGTTAGCCCAGATAGTTAGGTTAGCACAAAATGTTAGGTTAGCTCAGAAAGTTAGGTTAGCTCAAAATGTTAGGTTAGCTCAGAAAGTAAAATTATCTCAAAAGGTTAGGTTAGCTCAGAAAGTTAGGTTAGCTCGAAAAGTTAGGTAAAGTCAAAAGGTTAGGTTAGCCCAGAAAGTTAGGTTAGCACAAAATGTTAGGTTAGCTCAGAAAGTTAGATTAGCTCGAAAAGTTAGGTTAGGTCAAAAGGTTAGGTTAGCCCAGAAAGTTAGGTTAGCACAAAATGTTAGGTTAGCTCAGAAAGTTAGGTTAACCCAAAATGTTAGGTTAGCTCAGAAAGTTAGGTTAGCTCAAAAATTTAGGTAAGCTCAAAATGTTAGGTTAGCTCAGAAAGTTAGATTAGCTCGAAAAGTTAGGTTAGGTCAAAAGGTTAGGTTAGCCCAGAAAGTTAGGTTAGCACAAAATGTTAGGTTAGCTCAGAAAGTTAGGTTAGCTCAGAAAGTAAAATTATCTCAAAAGGTTAGGTTAGCTGAGAAAGTTAGGTTAGCTCAAAATGTTAGGTTAGCTCAGAAAGTAAGGTTATCTCAATAGGTAAGGTTAGCTCAAAATGTTAGGTTAGCTCAGAAAGTAAAATTATCTCAAAAGGTTAGGTTAGCTCAGAAAGTTAGGTTAGCTCAAAATGTTAGGTTAGCTCAGAAAGTAAAATTATCTCAAAAGGTTAGGTTAGCTCAGAAAGTTAGGTTAGCTTGAAAAGTTAGGTTAGCTCAAAAGGTTAGGTTAGCTCAGAAAGCTAGGTTAGCTCAAAAATTTAGGTAAGCTCAAAATGTTAGGTTAGCTCAGAAAGTTAGATTAGCTCGAAAAGTTAGGTTAGCTCAGAAAATTAGGTTAGCTCAAAATGTTAGGTTAGCTCAGAAAGTTAGGTTAGCTCAAAATGTTAGGTTAGCTCAGAAAGTAAAATTATCTCAAAAGGTTGGGTTAGCTCAGAAAATTAGGTTAGCACAAAATGTTAGGTTAGCCCAGAAAGTTAGGTTAGCACAAAATGTTAGGTTAGCTCAGAAAATTAGGTTAGCTCAAAATGTTAGGTTAGCTCAGAAAGTTAGGTTAGCTCAGAAAGTTAGGTTAGCTCAGAAAGTAAAATTATCTCAAAAGGTTAGGTTAGCTGAGAAAGTTAGGTTAGCTCAAAATGTTAGGTTAGCTCAGAAAGTAAGGTTATCTCAATAGGTAAGGTTAGCTCAAAATGTTAGGTTAGCTCAGAAAGTAAAATTATCTCAAAAGGTTAGGTTAGCTCAGAAAGCTAGGTTAGCTCAAAAATTTAGGTAAGCTCAAAATGTTAGGTTAGCTCAGAAAGTTAGATTAGCTCGAAAAGTTAGGTTAGGTCAAAAGGTTAGGTTAGCTCAGAAAGCTAGGTTAGCTCAAAAATTTAGGTAAGCTCAAAATGTTAGGTTAGCTCAGAAAGTTAGATTAGCTCGAAAAGTTAGGTTAGGTCAAAAGGTTAGGTTAGCCCAGAAAGTTAGGTTAGCACAAAATGTTAGGTTAGCTCAGAAAGTTAGGTTAGCTCAGAAAGTAAAATTATCTCAAAAGGTTAGGTTAGCTGAGAAAGTTAGGTTAGCTCGGAAAGTTAGGTTAGCTCAAAATGTTAGGTTAGCTCAGAAAGTAAGGTTATCTCAATAGGTAAGGTTAGCTGAGAAAGTTAGGTTAGTTTAGAAAGTTAGGTTAGCTCCAAAAAAATAGGTTTGCACAAAATGTTAGGTTAGCTCAGAAAGGTAGGTTAGCTCAAAATGTTATGTTAGCTCAGAAAGTTAGGTTAGCTCAAAACGTTATGTTAGCTCAGAAAAATAGGTTAGTTTAGAAAGTTAGTTTAGCTCCAAAAAGTTAGGTTTGCACTAAATGTTAAGCTAGCACAAAATGTTAGGTTAGCTCAGAAAGTTAGGTTAGCTCAAAATGTTAGGTTAGCTCAGAAAGTTAGGTTAGCTCAAAATGTTATGTTAGCTCAGAAAAATAGGTTAGTTTAGAAAGTTAGTTTAGCTCAGAAAGTAAGGTTATCTCAATAGGTAAGGTTAGCTCAAAATGTTAGGTTAGCTCAGAAAGTAAAATTATCTCAAAAGGTTAGGTTAGCTCAGAAAGTTAGGTTAGCTCAAAATGTTAGGTTAGCTCAGAAAGTAAAATTATCTCAAAAGGTTAGGTTAGCTCAGAAAGTTAGGTTAGCTTGAAAAGTTAGGTTAGGTCAAAAGGTTAGGTTAGCCCAGAAAGTTAGGTTAGCACAAAATGTTAGGTTAGCTCAGAAAGTTAGGTTAGCTCAAAATGTTAGGTTAGCTCAGAAAGTTAGGTTAGCTCAAAATGTTAGGTTAGCTCAGAAAGTAAAATTATCTCAAAAGGTTGGGTTAGCTCAGAGTGTTAAGTTAGCTCGAAAACTTAGGTTAGCTCAAAAGGTTAGGTTAGCTCAGAAAGCTAGGTTAGCTCAAAAATTTAGGTAAGCTCAAAATGTTAGGTTAGCTCAGAAAGTTAGATTAGCTCGAAAAGTTAGGTTAGGTCAAAAGGTTAGGTTAGCCCAGAAAGTTAGGTTAGCACAAAATGTTAGGTTAGCTCAGAAAGTTAGGTTAGCTCAGAAAGTAAAATTATCTCAAAAGGTTAGGTTAGCTGAGAAAGTTAGGTTAGCTCGGAAAGTTAGGTTAGCTCAAAATGTTAGGTTAGCTCAGAAAGTAAGGTTATCTCAATAGGTAAGGTTAGCTGAGAAAGTTAGGTTAGTTTAGAAAGTTAGGTTAGCTCCAAAAAAATAGGTTTGCACAAAATGTTAGGTTAGCTCAGAAAGTTAGGTTAGCTCAAAATGTTATGTTAGCTCAGAAAGTTAGATTAGCTCAAAACGTTATGTTAGCTCAGAAAAATAGGTTAGTTTAGAAAGTTAGTTTAGCTCCAAAAAGTTAGGTTTGCACTAAATGTTAAGCTAGCACAAAATGTTAGGTTAGCTCAGAAAGTTAGGTTAGCTCAAAATGTTAGGTTAGCTCAGAAAGTTAGGTTAGCTCAAAATGTTATGTTAGCTCAGAAAAATAGGTTAGTTTAGAAAGTTAGTTTAGCTCAGAAAGTAAGGTAAGCTCAAAATGTTATGTTAGCTCAGAAAGTTAGGTTAGCTTAGAAAGTTAGGTTAGCTCAAAAAGTTAGGTTTGCACAAAATGTTAGGTTAGCTCAGAAAGTAAGGTTAGAATAGAATATACTTTATTGTACACCATAAAATTATACACATTTACAAGAAAAACTTATTTATACGGGTACAAAGGCGGTCTTATCGCTGACAGCGATATCTACCAGACAACCTTTGGATGGACTGAAGAAACAGAATAAAAAAGGGGGTAGTCTGCGGTGTACATAGTGCTATTAGATTAAAACATAAATATATACAAGATAATATTACTATAATAAATACTATACATAAACCTATATATAAACATACATACGCAATATGACATGAAATTTATAGAAAGAGAGAGAGAGGAAAAATAAAAAATAAAAAAATATTGTCTAAATAATGATGACAGAGATTAGATCAGAATAGAAAAACGTTAGAGAGAAAGGAAATGGTTTTTAACCAGGTTTTTAAAAGAAACCAGTGACTGGGCTTGTCTAACTGACAACGGCAACTCATTCCACAATCGCACAGCCTGGACTGTAAACGATTTGTCGTAAAACTTAGTGGAATGAGCAGGCATCAAAAGTTTCAAATTCTCCGATGATCTCAATTGTCTAGAATGTGTGTCATGAAGGAACTTAAAGCGTTCTTTGAGATAAGTGGGGGTTGTAGGAATAAACAGAATACTGTAGAGTAATGATAAAATATGGGCATTCCGGCGAAGGCGGATTGGCAGCCACTTGAGCTTAATTCGAAATTCGGAAACATGGTCATATTTGCGTAAACCAAATATGAATCTAATACAAAAGTTCTGGAGTCGCTCAAGCTTATCTAGCTGCACTTCAGTTAGGTCTAAATAGCTGACATCGGCATAATCTAGGATTGGGAGAAGGAGGGATTGTGCAAGTGCAGTTTTGGTGGCAGTCGGAAGGAAACTGCGCAGTCTGCGCAAAGACCCCGCAGACGCAAACATCTTGCGGCTAACTTCCTGCAGCTGAGGACCCCACGAAAAGTCTTTGTCAACTAAAATACCCAGATCTTTCACTGAGTCGCTGTATGGAATAGCTGAGCCATCAAAAACAATCCGGGGGAGCTGCGTCCAGTTAATTTTCAAGCGCAACCTAGGACTACCGACAACAATGACCTGAGTCTTCGTAGGATTTATCTTCAGACCATGAGCCAAACTCCACTCAGAAATACGAGCCAAGTCTTTATTGACCATATCAACTGCCTCAGACAATTCTTCTACCGGAGCTTGAGAATATATTTGCAGATCGTCAGCATAAAGGTGGTAGGACGAGAGAAGTGCATTGGAAATAGAATTAATAAAAATAGCGAAGAGAAGAGGAGATAGAACGCCCCCCTGTGGTACACCTGCAGAAGTATCGCACCATGACGAAGAAGAACCTTCAATGCAAATACGTTGTCGGCGGCCACACAGGTAACTACGAAACCAATCAATTGCCGTTGGAGATATGTTAAGAGAGCCAAGTATGCCGAGTAAGATATCGAAATCGACGGTGTTAAAAGCATTGCTAAAGTCTAGTAAGGAAAGAACCGTCAGATTTCCATTCTCCATACCGAGTCTAATATCGTCTGTAATGCTAACAAGAGCTGTCGTAGTACTATGTCCTGGACGAAACCCGGATTGGAAAAAATTAAGGAGGTGGTTCTTGCAAAGGAATGTACTAAGCTGGTTATGGATAAGGCGTTCGAGGACTTTGGACAGAAACGGTAATATGGAGATAGGTCGGAATTCAGAGAAGGAAACAGGATTATTCTTTTTAGGAAGAGGGATGATTTGGGCTTCTTTCCAAGAAGAAGGAAAAACACCGCTGGATAGGGATTGGTTAAGGATATGGCAGATGACAGGAAGGATTTCGTCAAGGATAGGGAGTATCATCTTGCGACTGATGCAGTCACTACCAACAGCATTAGACGAGATAGATTCTATGCTCTTCTTAACATCACAATCGGAGAACTGATTAAAGACGAATGGTGAATAATCGGGAGTAGAAAGAGATGAAAGATCATTTAACGTTTTTGCTTTGATAGTACCATTGAAGCTAGAGGAAGTAGAAAAATGTTGATTAAGTAATTCAAGATCTATATCTTTAGGAATAGAATCTTGGCGCGACTTTCCCACTCCCATTGATCTAAGAAATTTCCAGACTTTAGCTGGATCACCGTTTTCAACGGACTTATGAATGTGGCGGCGTTGAGCATCCCTACACACCACGTTGCTGCGATTGCGGATTGCAACATATTTCTCTCGAGTAAAAGAATTTGGTCTGCTTTTAAATCTTGTTTTAGCTGCTGCTTTCCTCTGCAGTAGGTCTTTTAGGTCGTCTGTCAGCCACGGCGCCGGCAAGTGCTTCATTTTTACGGGCCGAACAGGTGCATGGACGTCGTATAGCTGGAGAAGCTTGGTATTGAGTATATTGACTTTGACATCAATCGACTCGGCGGCAATGACATCAGACCAGTCAATGCTGCCAGCATCCTCACGGAGGTTCTCAAGGTTCATACCACCAAAACTACGACGGAGGACTATCTTAGGTTTAGCCTTCGGAGTTAGTAAGTTAACGAGGAGACTTTCAAAAGAAGAAAAATAGTCGATACGTAAGGAGGGACAATAATAGACACCAAGCAGGATCTTCGAATGATGAAGATTGATTTCCAAAAAGAGATGCTCACCAGCGTTCGGCGGCGGCGGCTGTGATGACATATGAACAATTGTGAATGGAATGTTAGCACGGAGATATATGGCAACACCGCCGCCACCGCAGCCCGTGCGATCATTTCTAATTAGTTGGTATCCGGGTAGAGAGTAGGAAGTGGATGGAAGGCATGGCTTTAGCCATGATTCAGAAACAAGGATAGCATGTATGTTCTTACAGTCCAGACTAGCTAGCATGTCATGGTAATGGGCCGGTATACTTTGGGCGTTAATATGGACTACATTAAGATTCCTCGGAACATCGGAGAACTGAGACTCAAGGGTATCAGCTAGAGACGGGATACTGCTAAAGCTGTCGCTGTCACTACACGCTGATAAAAAGCTGCCGTTATCACTATCCACCATTATGCAATACGTAAATATAAAATAAATATAAACACGAAGATATAAAAATATGTAAAAATAAAAAATAAAATGAAGGTAGGTTGAATTTGGTCCACCTTCCAGTTGTGTGTTAACAAAAATTAAAAATAATTAAACAACTTTGAAACACAAAAAAAAAAAAAAGTTTTAAGTGCATCGTTCGGGTATTTACATCGAAATAAAATACACAAAAAAAATAAAATAGTAACTTCTAATTCCATGATGAAATAGGTTATGAAAGAAAACTTAATTGAAAAATCGTAGACAGAGAAAATGTTGCATCCTATGTTACCATAGACAAAACATGTTCTAAATGTCACTTAAGGCATAAGTAGTAACTGGAACGCAACTATTGGCTTGACACTTGACTGCTGTCAAATGTCAGAATAGAGAAAGCCGTACGTAATGTAAACAAAAACAAAGAAACTTTACTAAATAAGTAGGAAAGATTTAAAGTTAGGTAGGAGTAAAATAAATAAGAAGATTGAAGTACGAAGGTTACCAAACAAAGTCAAGATAATTGGATCAGAATACCCGAACGACGCTGGCAGTAAAAAATGGGTCATCACTTTTTGGAGACGGTAGCAGCACGCCTCTTCTTCAATGCAAAAGCGGCCGGCCTATTGGCCACCACTGCCTCTTGTTTATTGGAGTCCAGCTTAGGCTCGCCGATAGATTTGAGCTCGCTTTGGGTGACGACACGATGCTTGATCCCATCAGGCCCCTGTATGTGTATATGGCCTTGCTTAGTCCAGCAGTTGGTGACGCCAAACTTTTCACGTGCCGCCATAAAAACCTGATGCCGCGACCTAGTCAAAAATTCTGATAAGGTTATACCAGAACCTTTCAATTTGGTTTTCGCATACCAGATCTTGTCACGGATCTCAACGTCCTGCAGCTTCACGAGAATGGGCCTTGGCTTGCCAGTGCCGGCCTGATTGCCCATTCTATGGCACCTCCGTATAGCGGCAACAGAAAACGCCTCCAGCTGCAGCTTATCACGCACAACTTCAGCAACCACCAGCGCCGTCTCTTCCCTGCTCACCTCACCAACACCATGGATAAGGAGCATTTTTCGACGACCCCTCATCTCAAGTGCATCAACTTCGCCAGCAACCGCCTCCATCTGTTGTTGAAGACAGCTAAGGGCCTGGAGCACGAAGGTTTTGAACGACGCATAGTCAGCCGCTAGTTCATTTGGATTGCTGGCTGCTGTGCTGGATGTCTTGGCTAGGTCTGCCTCAAATTTTGACATTCTGTCTTGAAATTGGGTCATTAATTCAGCCATTGACCCCTTCAGTGATTCCATTGTTGTTATTGTGTATTTTTAATCAATGAAATTTCGAAATAACACAAACTAGCAGGTAGCTATTATTAAACAGTATAATACATATAAAATTATTTACTTTAACTATTAATATTAAATTATAATTATTAAATTTCGAATGAGCAATTTTTTTTCGTGGTTAACTCAGAGAGTTAGGTTAGCTCAGAAAGTTAGGTTAGCTCGAAAGGTTAGGTTAGCTCAGAAAGTTAGGTTTGCTCAAAAAGTTAGGTTAGCTCAGAAAGTTAGGTTAGCTCAAAATGTTAGGTTAGCTCAGAAAGTTAGGTTAGCTCAAAAATTTAGGTAAGCTCAAAATGTTAGGTTAGCTCAGAAAGTTAGATTAGCTCGAAAAGTTAGGTAAAGTCAAAAGGTTAGGTTAGCCCAGAAAGTTAGGTTAGCACAAAATGTTAGGTTAGCTCAGAAAGTTAGGTTAGCTCAAAAATTTAGGTAAGCTCAAAATGTTAGGTTAGCTCAAAAAGTTAGGTTAGGTCAAAAGGTTAGGTTAGCCCAGAAAGTTAGGTTAGCACAAAATGTTAGGTTAGCTCAGAAAGTTAGGTTAGCTCAAAATGTTAGGTTAGCTCAGAAAGTAAAATTATCTCAAAAGGTTAGGTTAGCTCAGAAAGTTAGGTTAGCTCGAAAAGTTAGGTAAAGTCAAAAGGTTAGGTTAGCCCAGAAAGTTAGGTTAGCACAAAATGTTAGGTTAGCTCAGAAAGTTAGATTAGCTCGAAAAGTTAGGTTAGGTCAAAAGGTTAGGTTAGCCCAGAAAGTTAGGTTAGCACAAAATGTTAGGTTAGCTCAGAAAGTTAGGTTAACCCAAAATGTTAGGTTAGCTCAGAAAGTTAGGTTAGCTCAAAAATTTAGGTAAGCTCAAAATGTTAGGTTAGCTCAGAAAGTTAGATTAGCTCGAAAAGTTAGGTTAGGTCAAAAGGTTAGGTTAGCCCAGAAAGTTAGGTTAGCACAAAATGTTAGGTTAGCTCAGAAAGTTAGGTTAGCTCAGAAAGTAAAATTATCTCAAAAGGTTAGGTTAGCTGAGAAAGTTAGGTTAGCTCAAAATGTTAGGTTAGCTCAGAAAGTAAGGTTATCTCAATAGGTAAGGTTAGCTCAAAATGTTAGGTTAGCTCAGAAAGTAAAATTATCTCAAAAGGTTAGGTTAGCTCAGAAAGTTAGGTTAGCTCAAAATGTTAGGTTAGCTCAGAAAGTAAAATTATCTCAAAAGGTTAGGTTAGCTCAGAAAGTTAGGTTAGCTTGAAAAGTTAGGTTAGCTCAAAAGGTTAGGTTAGCTCAGAAAGCTAGGTTAGCTCAAAAATTTAGGTAAGCTCAAAATGTTAGGTTAGCTCAGAAAGTTAGATTAGCTCGAAAAGTTAGGTTAGGTCAAAAGGTTAGGTTAGCTCAGAAAGCTAGGTTAGCTCAAAAATTTAGGTAAGCTCAAAATGTTAGGTTAGCTCAGAAAGTTAGATTAGCTCGAAAAGTTAGGTTAGGTCAAAAGGTTAGGTTAGCCCAGAAAGTTAGGTTAGCACAAAATGTTAGGTTAGCTCAGAAAGTTAGGTTAGCTCAGAAAGTAAAATTATCTCAAAAGGTTAGGTTAGCTGAGAAAGTTAGGTTAGCTCGGAAAGTTAGGTTAGCTCAAAATGTTAGGTTAGCTCAGAAAGTAAGGTTATCTCAATAGGTAAGGTTAGCTGAGAAAGTTAGGTTAGTTTAGAAAGTTAGGTTAGCTCCAAAAAAATAGGTTTGCACAAAATGTTAGGTTAGCTCAGAAAGTTAGGTTAGCTCAAAATGTTATGTTAGCTCAGAAAGTTAGGTTAGCTCAAAACGTTATGTTAGCTCAGAAAAATAGGTTAGTTTAGAAAGTTAGTTTAGCTCCAAAAAGTTAGGTTTGCACTAAATGTTAAGCTAGCACAAAATGTTAGGTTAGCTCAGAAAGTTAGGTTAGCTCAAAATGTTAGGTTAGCTCAGAAAGTTAGGTTAGCTCAAAATGTTATGTTAGCTCAGAAAAATAGGTTAGTTTAGAAAGTTAGTTTAGCTCAGAAAGTAAGGTTATCTCAATAGGTAAGGTTAGCTCAAAATGTTAGGTTAGCTCAGAAAGTAAAATTATCTCAAAAGGTTAGGTTAGCTCAGAAAGTTAGGTTAGCTCAAAATGTTAGGTTAGCTCAGAAAGTAAAATTATCTCAAAAGGTTAGGTTAGCTCAGAAAGTTAGGTTAGCTTGAAAAGTTAGGTTAGGTCAAAAGGTTAGGTTAGCCCAGAAAGTTAGGTTAGCACAAAATGTTAGGTTAGCTCAGAAAGTTAGGTTAGCTCAAAATGTTAGGTTAGCTCAGAAAGTTAGGTTAGCTCAAAATGTTAGGTTAGCTCAGAAAGTAAAATTATCTCAAAAGGTTGGGTTAGCTCAGAGTGTTAAGTTAGCTCGAAAACTTAGGTTAGCTCAAAAGGTTAGGTTAGCTCAGAAAGCTAGGTTAGCTCAAAAATTTAGGTAAGCTCAAAATGTTAGGTTAGCTCAGAAAGTTAGATTAGCTCGAAAAGTTAGGTTAGGTCAAAAGGTTAGGTTAGCCCAGAAAGTTAGGTTAGCACAAAATGTTAGGTTAGCTCAGAAAGTTAGGTTAGCTCAGAAAGTAAAATTATCTCAAAAGGTTAGGTTAGCTGAGAAAGTTAGGTTAGCTCGGAAAGTTAGGTTAGCTCAAAATGTTAGGTTAGCTCAGAAAGTAAGGTTATCTCAATAGGTAAGGTTAGCTGAGAAAGTTAGGTTAGTTTAGAAAGTTAGGTTAGCTCCAAAAAAATAGGTTTGCACAAAATGTTAGGTTAGCTCAGAAAGTTAGGTTAGCTCAAAATGTTATGTTAGCTCAGAAAGTTAGATTAGCTCAAAACGTTATGTTAGCTCAGAAAAATAGGTTAGTTTAGAAAGTTAGTTTAGCTCCAAAAAGTTAGGTTTGCACTAAATGTTAAGCTAGCACAAAATGTTAGGTTAGCTCAGAAAGTTAGGTTAGCTCAAAATGTTAGGTTAGCTCAGAAAGTTAGGTTAGCTCAAAATGTTATGTTAGCTCAGAAAAATAGGTTAGTTTAGAAAGTTAGTTTAGCTCAGAAAGTAAGGTAATCTCAAAATGTTATGTTAGCTCAGAAAGTTAGGTTAGCTTAGAAAGTTAGGTTAGCTCAAAAAGTTAGGTTTGCACAAAATGTTAGGTTAGCTCAGAAAGTAAGGTTAACTCAGAGAGTTAGGTTAGCTCAGAAAGTTAGGTTAGCTCGAAAGGTTAGGTTAGCTCAGAAAGTTAGGTTTGCTCAAAAAGTTAGGTTAGCTCAGAAAGTTAGGTTAGCTCAAAATGTTAGGTTAGCTCAGAAAGTTAGGTTAGCTCAAAAATTTAGGTAAGCTCAAAATGTTAGGTTAGCTCAGAAAGTTAGATTAGCTCGAAAAGTTAGGTAAAGTCAAAAGGTTAGGTTAGCCCAGAAAGTTAGGTTAGCACAAAATGTTAGGTTAGCTCAGAAAGTTAGGTTAGCTCAAAAATTTAGGTAAGCTCAAAATGTTAGGTTAGCTCAAAAAGTTAGGTTAGGTCAAAAGGTTAGGTTAGCTCAGAAAGCTAGGTTAGCTCAAAAATTTAGGTAAGCTCAAAATGTTAGGTTAGCTCAGAAAGTTAGATTAGCTCGAAAAGTTAGGTTAGGTCAAAAGGTTAGGTTAGCCCAGAAAGTTAGGTTAGCACAAAATGTTAGGTTAGCTCAGAAAGTTAGGTTAGCTCAGAAAGTAAAATTATCTCAAAAGGTTAGGTTAGCTGAGAAAGTTAGGTTAGCTCGGAAAGTTAGGTTAGCTCAAAATGTTAGGTTAGCTCAGAAAGTAAGGTTATCTCAATAGGTAAGGTTAGCTGAGAAAGTTAGGTTAGTTTAGAAAGTTAGGTTAGCTCCAAAAAAATAGGTTTGCACAAAATGTTAGGTTAGCTCAGAAAGTTAGGTTAGCTCAAAATGTTATGTTAGCTCAGAAAGTTAGGTTAGCTCAAAACGTTATGTTAGCTCAGAAAAATAGGTTAGTTTAGAAAGTTAGTTTAGCTCCAAAAAGTTAGGTTTGCACTAAATGTTAAGCTAGCACAAAATGTTAGGTTAGCTCAGAAAGTTAGGTTAGCTCAAAATGTTAGGTTAGCTCAGAAAGTTAGGTTAGCTCAAAATGTTATGTTAGCTCAGAAAAATAGGTTAGTTTAGAAAGTTAGTTTAGCTCAGAAAGTAAGGTAAGCTCAAAATGTTATGTTAGCTCAGAAAGTTAGGTTAGCTTAGAAAGTTAGGTTAGCTCAAAAAGTTAGGTTTGCACAAAATGTTAGGTTAGCTCAGAAAGTTAGGTTAGCTCAAAATGTTAGGTTAGCTCAGAAAGTAAGGTTATCTCAAAAGGTTAGGTTAGCTGAGAAAGTTAGGTTAGCTCAGAAAGTTAGGTTAGCACAAAATGTTAGGTTAGCTTAGAAAGTTAGGTAAGCTCAAAATGTTAGGTTAGCTCAAAAGGTTAGGTTAGCTGAGAAAGTTAGGTTAGCTCAAAAGGTTAGGCGAGCTGAGAAAGTTAAGTTAGCTCAGAAAGTTAGGTTAACGCAAAATGTTAGGTTAGCACAAAATGTTATTTATTTATTTATTATATACTTTAAATAATAAATATGTTAGGTTAGCTCAGAAAGTTAGGTTAGCTCAAAATGTTAGGTTAGCTCAGAAAGTGAGGTTAGCTCAAAGAGTTAGGTTAGGTCAGAAAGTTAGGTTAGCTCAAAAGGTTAGGTTAGCTCAGAAAGTAAGGTTAACTCAGAGAGTTAGGTTAGCTCAGAAAGTTAGGTTAGCTCAAATAGTTAGGTTAGCTCAGAAAGTTAGGTTAGCTCAAAAAGTTAGGTTTGCACAAAATGTTAGGTTAGCTCAGAAAGTTAGGTTAGCTCAAAATGTTAGGTTAGCTCAGAAAGTAAGGTTATCTCAAAAGGTAAGGTTAGCTGAGAAAGTTAGGTTAGCTCAGAAAGTTAGGTTAGCACAAAATGTTAGGTTAGCTTAGAAAGTTAGGTAAGCTCAAAATGTTAGGTTATCTCAAAAGGTTAGGTTAGCTGAGAAAGTTAGGTTAGCTCAAAAGGTTAGGCGAGCTGAGAAAGTTAAGTTAGCTCAGAAAGTTAGGTTAACGCAAAATGTTAGGTTAGCACAAAATGTTATTTATTTATTTATTATATACTTTAAATAATAAATATGTTAGGTTAGCTCAGAAAGTTAGGTTAGCTCAAAATGTTAGGTTAGCTCAGAAAGTGAGGTTAGCTCAAAGAGTTAGGTTAGGTCAGAAAGTTAGGTTAGCTCAAAAGGTTAGGTTAGCTCAGAAAGTAAGGTTAACTCAGAGAGTTAGGTTAGCTCAGAAAGTTAGGTTAGCTCAAATAGTTAGGTTAGCTCAGAAAGTTAGGTTAGCTCAGAAAGTTAGGTTATATCAATAGGTAAGGTTAGCTGAGAAAGTTAGGTTAGCACAAAATGTTAGGTTAGCTCAGTAAGTTAGGTTAGCTCAGAAAGTAAAATTATCTCAAAAGGTTAGGTTAGCTCAGAAAGTTAGGTTAGCTCGAAAAGTTAGGTTAGCTCAAAAGGTTAGGTTAGCTCAGAAAGTTAGGTTTGCTCAAAAAGTTAGGTTAGCTCAGAAAGTTAGGTTAGCTCAAAATGTTAGGTTAGCTCAGAAAGTTAGGTTAGCTCAAAAATTTAGGTAAGCTCAAAATGTTAGGTTAGCTCAGAAAGTTAGATTAGCTCGAAAAGTTAGGTAAAGTCAAAAGGTTAGGTTAGCCCAGAAAGTTAGGTTAGCACAAAATGTTAGGTTAGCTCAGAAAGTTAGGTTAGCTCAAAAATTTAGGTAAGCTCAAAATGTTAGGTTAGCTCAAAAAGTTAGGTTAGGTCAAAAGGTTAGGTTAGCCCAGAAAGTTAGGTTAGCACAAAATGTTAGGTTAGCTCAGAAAGTTAGGTTAGCTCAAAATGTTAGGTTAGCTCAGAAAGTAAAATTATCTCAAAAGGTTAGGTTAGCTCAGAAAGTTAGGTTAGCTCGAAAAGTTAGGTAAAGTCAAAAGGTTAGGTTAGCCCAGAAAGTTAGGTTAGCACAAAATGTTAGGTTAGCTCAGAAAGTTAGGTTAACTCAAAATGTTAGGTTAGCTCAGAAAGTTAGGTTAGCTCAAAAATTTAGGTAAGCTCAAAATGTTAGGTTAGCTCAGAAAGTTAGATTAGCTCGAAAAGTTAGGTTAGGTCAAAAGGTTAGGTTAGCCCAGAAAGTTAGGTTAGCACAAAATGTTAGGTTAGCTCAGAAAGTTAGGTTAGCTCAGAAAGTAAAATTATCTCAAAAGGTTAGGTTAGCTGAGAAAGTTAGGTTAGCTCAAAATGTTAGGTTAGCTCAGAAAGTAAGGTTATCTCAATAGGTAAGGTTAGCTGAGAAAGTTAGGTTAGCACAAAATGTTAGGTTAGCTCAGAAAGTTAGGTTAGCTCAAAATGTTAGGTTAGCTCAGAAAGTAAAATTATCTCAAAAGGTTAGGTTAGCTCAGAAAGTTAGGTTAGCTCAAAATGTTAGGTTAGCTCAGAAAGTAAAATTATCTCAAAAGGTTAGGTTAGCTCAGAAAGTTAGGTTAGCTCGAAAAGTTAGGTTAGGTCAAAAGGTTAGGTTAGCCCAGAAAGTTAGGTTAGCACAAAATGTTAGGTTAGCTCAGAAAGTTAGGTTAGCTCAAAATGTTAGGTTAGCTCAGAAAGTTAGGTTAGCTCAAAATGTTAGGTTAGCTCAGAAAGTAAAATTATCTCAAAAGGTTGGGTTAGCTCAGAGTGTTAAGTTAGCTCGAAAACTTAGGTTAGCTCAAAAGGTTAGGTTAGCTCAGAAAGCTTGGTTAGCTCAAAAATTTAGGTAAGCTCAAAATGTTAGGTTAGCTCAGAAAGTTAGATTAGCTCGAAAAGTTAGGTTAGGTCAAAAGGTTAGGTTAGCCCAGAAAGTTAGGTTAGCACAAAATGTTAGGTTAGCTCAGAAAGTTAGGTTAGCTCAGAAAGTAAAATTATCTCAAAAGGTTAGGTTAGCTGAGAAAGTTAGGTTAGCTCGGAAAGTTAGGTTAGCTCAAAATGTTAGGTTAGCTCAGAAAGTAAGGTTATCTCAATAGGTAAGGTTAGCTGAGAAAGTTAGGTTAGCACAAAATGTTAGGTTAGCTCAGAAAGTTAGGTTAGCTCAAAATGTTAGGTTAGCTCAGAAAGTAAAATTATCTCAAAAGGTTAGCTGAGAAAGTTAGGTTAGCTCAAAAGGTTAGGTTAGCTCAGAAAGTTAGGTTTGCTCAAAAAGTTAGGTTAGCTCAGAAAGTTAGGTTAGCACAAAATGTTAGGTTAGCTCAGAAAGTTAGGTTAGCTCAAAATGTTAGGTTAGCTCAGAAAGTAAAATTATCTCAAAAGGTTAGGTTAGCTCAGAAAGTTAGGTTAGCTCGAAAAGTTAGGTAAAGTCAAAAGGTTAGGTTAGCCCAGAAAGTTAGGTTAGCACAAAATGTTAGGTTAGCTCAGAAAGTTAGGTTAACTCAAAATGTTAGGTTAGCTCAGAAAGTTAGGTTAGCTCAAAAATTTAGGTAAGCTCAAAATGTTAGGTTAGCTCAGAAAGTTAGATTAGCTCGAAAAGTTAGGTTAGGTCAAAAGGTTAGGTTAGCCCAGAAAGTTAGGTTAGCACAAAATGTTAGGTTAGCTCAGAAAGTTAGGTTAGCTCAGAAAGTAAAATTATCTCAAAAGGTTAGGTTAGCTGAGAAAGTTAGGTTAGCTCAAAATGTTAGGTTAGCTCAGAAAGTAAGGTTATCTCAATAGGTAAGGTTAGCTGAGAAAGTTAGGTTAGCACAAAATGTTAGGTTAGCTCAGAAAGTTAGGTTAGCTCAAAATGTTAGGTTAGCTCAGAAAGTAAAATTATCTCAAAAGGTTAGGTTAGCTCAGAAAGTTAGGTTAGCTCAAAATGTTAGGTTAGCTCAGAAAGTAAAATTATCTCAAAAGGTTAGGTTAGCTCAGAAAGTTAGGTTAGCTCGAAAAGTTAGGTTAGGTCAAAAGGTTAGGTTAGCCCAGAAAGTTAGGTTAGCACAAAATGTTAGGTTAGCTCAGAAAGTTAGGTTAGCTCAAAATGTTAGGTTAGCTCAGAAAGTTAGGTTAGCTCAAAATGTTAGGTTAGCTCAGAAAGTAAAATTATCTCAAAAGGTTGGGTTAGCTCAGAGTGTTAAGTTAGCTCGAAAACTTAGGTTAGCTCAAAAGGTAAGGTTAGCTCAGAAAGCTAGGTTAGCTCAAAAATTTAGGTAAGCTCAAAATGTTAGGTTAGCTCAGAAAGTTAGATTAGCTCGAAAAGTTAGGTTAGGTCAAAAGGTTAGGTTAGCCCAGAAAGTTAGGTTAGCACAAAATGTTAGGTTAGCTCAGAAAGTTAGGTTAGCTCAGAAAGTAAAATTATCTCAAAAGGTTAGGTTAGCTGAGAAAGTTAGGTTAGCTCGGAAAGTTAGGTTAGCTCAAAATGTTAGGTTAGCTCAGAAAGTAAGGTTATCTCAATAGGTAAGGTTAGCTGAGAAAGTTAGGTTAGCACAAAATGTTAGGTTAGCTCAGAAAGTTAGGTTAGCTCAAAATGTTAGGTTAGCTCAGAAAGTAAAATTATCTCAAAAGGTTAGCTGAGAAAGTTAGGTTAGCTCAAAAGGTTAGGTTAGCTCAGAAAGTTAGGTTTGCTCAAAAAGTTAGGTTAGCTCAGAAAGTTAGGTTAGCTCAAAATGTTAGGTTAGCTCAGAAAGTTAGGTTATCTCAATAGGTAAGGTTAGCTGAGAAAGTTAGGTTAGCACAAAATGTTAGGTTAGCTCAGAAAGTAAAATTATCTCAAAAGGTTAGGTTAGCTCAGAAAGTTAAGTTAGCTCGAAAACTTAGGTTAGCTCAAAAGGTTAGGTTAGCTCAGAAAGTTAGGTTTGCTCAAAAAGTTAGGTTAGCTCAGAAAGTTAGGTTAGCTCAAAATGTTAGGTTAGCTCAGAAAGTTAGGTTATCTCAATAGGTAAGGTTAGCTGAGAAAGTTAGGTTAGCACAAAATGTTAGGTTAGCTCAGAAAGTAAAATTATCTCAAAAGGTTAGGTTAGCTCAGAAAGTTAAGTTAGCTCGAAAACTTAGGTTAGCTCAAAAGGTTAGGTTAGCTCAGAAAGTTAAGTTAGCTCGAAAACTTAGGTTAGCTCAAAAGGTTAGGTTAGCTCAGAAAGTTAGGTTTGCTCAAAAAGTTAGGTTAGCTCAGAAAGTTTAGCTCAAAATGTTAGGTTAGCTCAGAAAGTTAGGTCAGCTCAAAAATTTAGGTAAGCTCAAAATGTTAGGTTAGCTCAGAAAGTTAGATTAGCTCGCGAAACTGATCCCAGTTAGCTTTTTTACTATTAAAGACTCTAGTTGTTCTAATTATATCTATGCCCTTTGCTCTTTCTAATTTGATTTTAAATAAGATGGTGTTGTGGTCTGAGCTCGTCATGTTCTCATCCACTCTCCAATCCTCCACCAGGTCGAGCAGATCCGCCGTACACGCCGTGACGTCCACCAAGCTGGTGTACAGTGTAGTTCCTCTCACTGTGTGGAAGGTCGGGGTGTCACCTATGTTGAGCACCTGCAATCCCATCTCTTCTAGGGCACCGGCCATTTCGGTTCCTCTTTGGTCAATTTTACGGCTACCCCACCAGGAGTTTTTGGCGTTTGCGTCTCCACCCAGGATGATTCTCCGGCCAAAGCTCCTCTCTATCTTTATTAGTTGTTCCAGGTATGGCCCTATCGGTGTTGGTTTCGGTTCTAGGTAGATTGAGACCACCACGATCTCCCAGGCGCTTGTCCTCATCTTCACCACTGTGATGTTGGGCGTGGTGAGGTTTGGACACTGGATAACGTCTATATCGTCATCAAAGACTGCAATTGCAGTCTTGATGACGCCGCCTCCATCACCGGTATGCTGGTATATTCTAGCACCGCGGTAGTCCTTCATTCTGCCCAAACTACCGATGTATGGCTCCTGGAGCAATGCGAAGGCCACCCCCTTTTTTGTTGCCTCAAGCATGATCTCATTTGTGGCCAATGCCTTTCTCTGCAGATTTGCTTGTACCACGAGGTATGGCCTCTTTTGAGGGACTGATTTTCCGCCGGGGACCACCTTAGCAATATGCTACCTTTGTTCTTGCTATCGCATCCCATTTTACCCTAATAGGGCACTCCTGGTTGAAGGCGTTGTGGTCAGTTTTATCCAACTTTGAACGCACACAGTTGCAACAGGACGGGGTAGCACCGGCAAGCCAGTCGGGGCACTCTGCCTTCACGTGGGCTCCCCCGCAATGACTGCATCTTGCCTGGTCTTCCTGGCAAAAACGCCTACCATGTCCATAACCTAGGCAAAGCGAGCATTGGACTAACGGAGACTGGTCGGCCACTCGGATCGTCTGGAATTCGATGTGTACCGACCCAGCCTCCGTCATTCGCCGCCAAATTGCGGGGGACACCCTCATCACGATGTTACTTGCGTGGGGGTTCCTGGTGCGTTTTTTGTATACTATTTCGGCCCTGTCTTCTTGTCTATCGAGGTTTGTATAGATTCCTTTGCTTTGGTTCCTCAATGCCTTCAGGACGTCCTCGTCACTGTTGTAGTTAAACACATTCCTTAGGATAACGAGGGGGTCTTTGTTTTGAAGGTTTTCGACACTGAGATTTTCTCCGGATTCCTTGATTCTATTTTTGACTCGCTCTCTTTCCTCATCGGTTTTGCATCCAACTATTATTTTTCGGTCTTTTGCTTTTCTTAGCTTAGAAGGTTAGGTTAGCTCAAAATGTTATGTTAGCTCAGAAAGTTAGGTTAGCTCCAAAAAGTTAGGTTTGCACAAAATGTTAGGTTAGCTCAGAAAGTTAGGTTAGCTCAAAATGTTATGTTAGCTCAGAAAGTTAGGTTAGCTCAAAACGTTATGTTAGCTCAGAAAAATAGGTTAGTTTAGAAAGTTAGTTTAGCTCCAAAAAGTTAGGTTTGCACTAAATGTTAAGCTAGCACAAAATGTTAGGTTAGCTCAGAAAGTTAGGTTAGCTCAAAATGTTAGGTTAGCTCAGAAAGTTAGGTTAGCTCAAAATGTTATGTTAGCTCAGAAAAATAGGTTAGTTTAGAAAGTTAGTTTAGCTCAGAAAGTAAGGTAAGCTCAAAATGTTATGTTAGCTCAGAAAGTTAGGTTAGCTTAGAAAGTTAGGTTAGCTCAAAAAGTTAGGTTTGCACAAAATGTTAGGTTAGCTCAAAATGTTAGGTTAGCTCAGAAAGTAAGGTTAACTCAAAAGGTTAGGTTAGCTGAGAAAGTTAGGTTAGCTCAAAATGTTATGTTAGCTCAGAAAGTTAGGTTAGCTCAAAATGTTAGGTTAGCTCAGAAAGTTAGGTAAGCACAAAATGTTAGGTTAGGTCAGAAAGTAAGGTTAGCTCAAAAGGTTATGTTAGCTCAGAAAGTTAGGTAAGCTCGAAAAGTTAGGTTAGCTCTAAAGGTTAGGTTAGCTCAGAAAGTTAGGTTTGCTCAAAAAGTTAGGCTAGCTCAGAAAGTTAGGTTAGCTCAAAATGTTAGGTTAGCTCAGAAAGTTAGATTAGCTCGAAAAGTTAGGTTAGGTCAAAAGGTTTTTTTTTTTTTTTTTTTTTTTTTTAATTATATTTGAAGACGGCGCCTACCACTCGGCGCTCTGCGAACTAGGGAGGTTCCACGGACTTAGTCCGAGACCTTGGGGACTCATCTTTAATCTAAGATCAATTATACATAATTCTTATTCTCTATACAGTCTTTATATCTATCACATGATGAGTTCTTAATTTATTTATATTCTACAAACTTATTCTAGCTTATTATACAGCATGTTCGTAATGATACTTACTTCTATTTTATCTACAGATTACATCATTCTGTATGCTTCCGATTATATATTATCATATACAATTTTGAGCATTGTTGTTACTATTATATACTATTTATTTTTCTTTATTGTTTTCTGTGCTATATTTATACAATATTCAATAAATTCCTTGCTGTACTTTTTGTCTGTTGTTAGTTTGTAAAAATTTTCCGTCTTAATCTCTATTCTTAACTCTTGCTCCAACTTGTACCTCTCCAGGCCATAGGCCGGCGGGCAGTCAGTCAACAAGTGTGTAACCGTCTCGTCAATGTCTGGGTCACATGTACATGATGGACTTCCCTTACACTTGAATCTGTTCAAGTATTCGGAAAACCCACCATGTCCTGTCATTATTTGCGTGATAACACCTGTCGGCTTCAACTTCCTGACGGTTCTGTACGCATCGATCGCATCCGGAAAGAACAGCTTCGTGATCGCGGCTGTTTCGCCCATTCTGTACCGCCGGTTCCATTCGTCCAGCGAATCCTTTCGGATTTGCCGCTTGACGAACGACACCGGGCACTGGTCGTAATCCGGCCTCCTCTTCAATTTCAGCGCCGCATCCTTAGCCAACTGGTCGGCTCTCTCATTCCCTTCCAGTCCCGCATGGGCCTTGATCCAGAACAAAGATATATCTTTGCCCTGGGATCTGCCCTGCCGCAGATTCTCTCTGGTTTCGACTGCAAGGGGATGAGAGGAACGGTGGTTTGCGACCGTTTCAAGTGAGGATCGAGAGTCGCTAAAGATACCAAAGGTCTCTTTAGCGCTCTTAAGTACCTCCCTAGTGGCTTTACATATGGCCAACAGTTCGGCCTGGTAGACCGTGCAGTGGGACGACAGCTTCAACTTCATGCTTTTGGATTCGGTGCCATTGCTCCAGAGAGACAATGCCGCCCCCACCTTGCCTTCAATTTTACTGCCGTCCGTGTAGATCTGCACTGCTTGTGCGCCGTGGTCACTGAGTGATTCTTGGTCTGCCAGGCAAATGAACTGCAGGCTCATATGCTCTGCCGGGTGGGGTGTGGAGGCAAATGCGGTACGTCGCTCAACGTCCCTATCTCCTAGCTCTGACCGGGGTACCCCCCTCCTCGCTTCGTACAGGGCAGCTGCCTCTTGCACTCTGAGATCGAGAGGCAGTATCCCAGCCAGCACCAGTGCCGAGTTCAGGGACACAGTGCGGTAGGATTTGCACAGTTTCTGTGCAAATCCCCTTTGGACCGCATTTAGCTTCTTCTTTACGCACTTCTTTGTGGCTGCAGATGCCCACGCACTCGCCGCGTACAAAATGACGGGTTCAACTACTGCCGTATGCATGGTGCGGATGACGTCGGGGTGGAGGCCCCAGCTGACCTTTGCAGCCCTCGACAACTGCTTGTAAAAGTTAATTGCCTTTTGGCACACATTCGCTGCATGTTGATTGAATGTCAGCTTGTTGTCGATGGTTAGTCCCAGGATTTTAATCTCTTGCGTCATGCCAATGGCGACCCCTCCCATGCTCAGCCGCGGGGTGTCGTATTTGAGTTTCCGCGTTATTACCATCGCATTTGTCTTATGCGGTGCGAATTTCAACTTGTTACTAACACCCCACTGGTAAACATGAGCGAGGGCGTCATTCGCCTTCCGCTCGATCTCGATTGCTGAGTCGCCATCAAATATCAACACCACGTCGTCAGCAAAGGCTTGGCAGTAGTCTCCCCGTTCCACCAGCCTCTTTAGTAGGGGATCCAAGACGACGTTCCCGAGGATCGGTCCTCCAATCGATCCCTGTACGCATCCCTTGGTAGTCTCCCTCACGACCTCCTCTCCTGCATACCTGACCCTGACCCTTCGGTTATCGAGGTAGCTGTCTATTACTCTCCTCACATTTACTGGGCATTTTTCCTCGGCCAGTCTGGTTCGGATAGCTGGCCACCATGCGCTGTCAAAAGCTCCCTCTATGTCTAGCGACACCATTACGGTTAGCTTGTGGTCTGCTAATTTTCCGCGTATGTGCCCGACCAGATCATAGAGGGCATCTTCTGTGTTCTTCTGGGGCATGAACCCGTACTGGCGAGTACTGAGTTGCGGTATAATGTGCCATTTGACTCTGCTTATGACCATTTTTTCCAAGACTTTCCCCAGCACCGGTAATAGACCGATTGGCCTGTAAGATTTTCAGTCAAAAGGTCAAAAGGTTAGGTTAGCCCAGAAAGTTAGGTTAGCTCAGAAAGGAAAATTATCTCAAAAGGTTAGGTTAGCTGAGAAAGTTACGTTAGCTCAGAAAGTTAGGTTAGCTCAGAAAGTTAGGTTAGCTCAAAATGTTATGTTAGCTCAGAAGGTTAGGTTAGCTTAGAAAGTTAGGTTAGCTTAGAAGGTTAGGTTAGCTCAAAATGTTGTTAGCTCAGAAAGTTAGGTTAGCTTAGAAAGTTAGGTTAGCTCAAAATGTTAGGTTAGCTCAAAAAGTTAGGTTTGCACAAAATGTTAGGCTAGCACAAAATGTTAGGTTAGCTCAGAAAGTTAGGTTTGCACAAAATGTTAGGTTAGCTCAGAAAGTTAGGTTATCTCAAAAGGTTAGGTTAGCTGAGAAAGTTAGGTTAGCTCAGAAAGTTAGGTTAGCACAAAATGTTAGGTTAGCTTAGAAAGTTAGGTTAGCTCAAAATGTTAGCTAAGCACAAAATGTTAGGTTAGGTCAGAAAGTTAGGTTAGCTCAAAATGTTAGGTTAGCTCAGAAAGTTAGGTTAGCTCAGAAAGTTAGGTTAGCTCAAAATGTTAGGTTAGCTTAGAAAGTTAGGTTAGCTCAAAATGTTATGTTAGCTCAGAAAGTTAGGTTAGCTTAGAAAGTTAGGTTAGCTCAAAATGTTATGTTAGCTCAGAAAGTTAGATTAGCTCGAAAAGTTAAGTTAGCTCAAAATGTTTTTTGCCTAGGACATACCGTTTTCGAGATAACATTTTGGAAATATAGAGCGTTTGATGCAAAATAAAATATGATTCGGAGGCCCATAATTTGGAAACAGTGCGTCGTAGGGCTATGCTTCTCAGAACCTAAATGGTTTTTATGGCCAAGGTTAAACCGAAACGCAATAAAATTGAAAAAAAACCGAAAATGAAAAAAAATGAACGTCAAGAAGTTATGCCACAAGTCAAGAAAACATCTCACGCCGCCGTGCTAGCATTTAAGACAAAATAGCTTTATCGCCCAAACTGTGATAGAAAGTGTGACTTAGGCCATGTCACAGTAGGCCGTGATCGCCGGGCAGCAATGGTAAATTAGTAGGAAAGAAATACCTATCGCTCTTTCTTTCTTTCTTTCGTTCATATAACAACACAGCAGAAGGTAACTAGGTACTTACAATACAGAAAAATAATTATTAGAGTAGGTACCTACCTACCCATGGCATTAACAAAGGGCCATGGGTAACGAAATGTTATTTTTATTCTTGTTATGTGACTAGGTACCCAGTTTGTATAAAAATTATAGATGGTGAACTGTTGTTATTACTATTCCGACATCCATAAACTTATGTGCACGAGTGTACTGCTCAATACCATTGACAACTTAATTTGGTCGGGTTATACGCGAAGATTTAGTATGGAAAAGTAATTAAAGCTAATTTCTCTTAAAATACTACACTTAGGTATCTGAATTTTTGGTCGCTATTACTTCTGTAGGATTAGTAATTTTTGTATAAATTTGGGAAGAAATCATTAAGTTTTTAATAGGGAAATTTTGAAATGAAAATTTAACACCGTGACTACCGCCACCCCACCAATGGCATGGTATATCTCGTAAACTACTGGAGTACTAGTTGTGAATTTTGGGTACTAATTTTATCTTGCACGGTAGTAATTTTCTATGTAGGTTTGAGGAAAGCGTCAAGCTCCTCAAACTTGGAATTAACATTCAACGTCGTGGTCCTGCTGAACGAGCGTGTGAAAGTTATCATCGTTGATTTCTCGGTAAATACAAATGTTTCAGTTCTGTTTTTTTTACGAAATGAATCACATTTATGGGTAGTAATTATTTGTATAATAGCTGTAGCATGCCCCCTTTTTCGGCGCTCAGGTGGTTTTTTTTTTTTTTTTTTTTTTATTTGATATAGGTTCGCGCTTGACCACCATCTCACCTGATGGTAAGCGATGATGTGGTCGACGATGGATCGCGCTTGCCTAGAAGTAACCTATTCACTCTTGACTTAAAGACCCCTAGATTGTAGCTATCGGGAAACACAGACTCCGGCAGGGAGTTCCACTCCTTAGCTGTACGCATTATAAAAGTATTCTCAAAACGTTTAGTGCGTATGGGTGGGATGTCCACCATGTACCGATGGCGCATCGCCGTACGTCTAGTAGTCCGATGATGAAACGGGCTGGGCGGAATTAGATCATGCAATTCCATCGCACACTCCCCGAAATGTAATCGATAAAAAACCGATAAGCTGGCAACTCGGCGACGATGTTCAAGGCTCTGGAGCTTTGACTTAACCAGTGCCTCATCACCGATGAGCCTCTTGGCCCGCTTTTCGATCGACTCTAGTGCATCAAGCTGGTATTTGGCAGATCCGTCCCAGAGATGAGAACAGTACTCCATGCATGATCGAACTTGCGCTTTATACAAGCTGAGCAGCTGTTCTGGCGAGAAGTACCTTCTCACCTTTGCAAGGATCCCCAACTTTTTGGCAGCCAGCTGAGCCTTTGCCTCAATGTATGGGCCAAAATTGAGAGTCGATGTCAACGTAAAGCCAAGAAGCTCAAGATGGTCAGTTATTGGCACGGTTACATCTCGGAAAGTTGGAGCCGGGTGAAATTGGCTCTTTTTAGCGGAAAAGAGACACGCCTGGGTTTTAGCAGCATTAAACCTGACCAGATTGGCATCGCCCCATTCGGAGACTGCCTGCAAGGACAGGTTCAAGCGCTCCACCATGGCCTCCCGGAGAGACTGGATCTGAGGCCCGGTAGCACGAGCGTTGGACAAGTATCTCTCTGCAACAGTGCTGTCGTCTGCATACCCAAAGGTGCCGGGTTTTAGCAGATCGTTAATGTGCAGCAGGAATAAAGTTGCTGAAAGTACCGACCCCTGAGGGACCCCGGCATTAATATCCAAGTGGTCCGACGAGCAGCCATCGATAACCACTCGAATGGACCGGTCTCTCAGGAAGTCAGCAATCCAATCACACAGACCACCGGGCAAACCGAATGAAGGAAGCTTACCAATAAGGCTTTCGTGCCAGACCCTATCAAAAGCCTTCGAGATGTCGAGGGAGACGGCAAGCGCTTCTCCGTGCCTCTCGATGGCCTCACTCCAGATGTGAATGGCATACGCTAGAAGATCCCCAGTAGACCGATTTCGGCGGAAGCCGTATTGGCGGTCACTTAGGATATCGTTTGCTTCTAGGTATGCCAGGAGCTTAGAATTGAGTACACGTTCCATACTCTTACAGAGTATGGAGGTTACAGATATGGGTCTGTAGTTGGCCGGGTCAGCACGACTGCCCTTCTTGGGCACGGCTGTACGTTAGCCTGCTTCCAAGCATTCGGCACTTTTCCAGCCTCATACGAAAGGCGAAATAGGCGTGTCAAGATCGGAGACAGTTCAGGCGCACAGGTTCTAAGAACAATTGCTGGTATTCCGTCAGGGCCGCTAGCCTTGTTCACGTCGAGGTTGCGCAGCACCCTACGGACGTCCTTTTGATGGATACGAATGTCCGACATACTCGTCTCGCATCCATCAGGAGAAGGAGGGGGGCGCGCATCACCAGGATTCAGACGTGACGACTCCGCAAAAGAGAGGCAAATAAATTTGCCTTTTCCTCAGCGGAGTGGGCCAGTGTTCCATCGGGTTTCAGCAGTGGTGGTAGTGAGGGACGGCAGAAATTCGATTCAACCGACTTAGCCAGGGACCAGAACGCTTTACTACCGGCTGGGTAGGAAGCAAGTTTGGTCCCAATACGGCTTATGTGGTCAAACCGAGCCCTTCGCAATACCCTCTTGCAGGACTTGGCAGCCCTATTAAAGGCTCTCTTCCAGTCTTACCGGATTCAGCTCAGATGAATCCGGTAAGACTGGAAGCCGACCCCAACAATAATTGGGAAAAAAGGCTAGGCAGATGAAGACTTACAGTCTATTTAAGTGAGGAATTATTATTACAGTTATTACCTATGTCCGTGACTACCGCAGGACCACGACGCCAATCGCTTCCATATTTGATAAATAATTACTACTCAGTTGGTACCAATTAGTACTCGAACGCTCCATTCA